>LR989856.1:4800000-7200000 GCA_905146925.1 Autographa gamma
TTACCATACAAATCATATTTAGTGGACAGCTTGAAAATAAAGTAAGGCTAAATAAATAATAATTAATACATAATATTATTTAAATATTGCAATTGATTAGTAAAAATAAAAAATAATAATTATAGAGTATGTTTCCTAGATCTTTCTGCTTCATGAACTTACGTATATTTGAGTCAGATTGATAGTAGTAACATCACCGATGGTTAATTTCGGATTGCTATCCAATATCTTCTTTTGTTCAGCTCTCAAGTCCATGAATTTATCGATGATAAATCTCAACTGCAAAAATATATAAAACGGTTATAACATGATGGTAGGTTTGGAATCTGAATTAAATCCGGCTTCACCGGTTTCATTTTTTAGCTACTAGTATAGAGCCTAAATGTAAGCGTATATAACCGATAAATTATGTGAGAATTTGTTGACTATTTTTTAGAGTTTGTATATCGTTTTTAGAGCTATGCAAAGGAAATACCTTTTCGCCAGCAGTGTTTGGGAATAACAATGAACCGTGACCGGGTTGGCCAGTACAATGCACATGGATTTCTGAAAAAAAAAAAGAATGACGGAAACTCAAAACATAGTCTTTGTATATTTATCACATCTTTAATAAGAAACTAGGTATAAACTTTTTAATTGGCAAGTTAAAATATACTTACGCCAGATGCTTCTTTCACCGTTAAACAAGACGAAATCGTTATTCGGACTTGCCATCCCCTCATCTAACGCAAAGCCAACGTTAAGGTCTTTAAAATCCTTGTGATGAACAAACTTCTCCATTCCATCATGGCCTCCAATTTCTTCGTCTGTTATTCAGAAAATATTTTGAAAACACATCATTTTATTGCTTAAATATCTAAATTTCAAGGGGTTATTTTGATAAAACTTACCAGGAACAAAACAGACGTGTAAAGTTCTCTTTAATTGAACCCCTGAGCTTTTCAGTTTCCTTATAGCTTCAAGATATTGAATACCAACACATTTCATGTCTTGGGAACCTCGAGCAAAGATTTTTCCGTCTTTATCGATATGGGCGCTGAATGGAGGATAGGTCCAACTGTTCTGAAATTTATTAAAACCATGTTAAAAAGAGCCTTAGCAAAAGGTATTTAGGAATTCACATTATGCGTATCCCTTCGACTTAGAAAGATGGAATCAACATTCAATTCTCGAAATATAAGAAGGTTAATCTCCATGCTTTAACCTCGTTTAATTGACAAGAGTTTTTTGAGCTTGAGTAGCTTGTGACTCTATTTTTACAGACAGTATATTTCGGATATTTCCTAACAAAGGACTGTGTTTGAGTTTCGTGTTATTTTTTATTTATTACCCAATTTAATCGTATTCATCAAGGTACTCCTCAACCAGAAAAAAGTAGTACTAATCATTACTTTGAGAAACGTCATGGGATTATGTTATTGCTTTATTAAGTCATAAAATTAAACTCTAGTTACATAAGTTAAACTGACAATCATCTCACAACTATCATTGACATTAACAGACTTATCTTGACACGATAAGTAATCTTTTATTATTTGTTTGAGCTTCTTTATCATCCTTCTCACTAGGTAGGTAATATACTCACTTCGAAAACAGGTACGACATCCATATGAGAATTGAGAAGTATCGAGGGAAGCGATTGATCTTTTCCAAGCCATGTTATTACTACTATAGGTTTGCGTGGCACCATTTCATATACTTTCACGGCGAGGTCAAGTCCATTAGCTTGTTTCTTTAGGAATGCCACACAGTCGTCTGCAACGTTATTAAAATCGTATTAAAACAACGGGTATAGAAAAATGAAGTTGTCCCCGTTACCTTGACATTCTAGCGAATAGGTCTCTAATAATGTGGCGCTTTAGTATAAGTACCTAAGTATTTATCCATATCCATACTAATATTATAAATGCGAAAGCAACTCTGTCAGTCTGTTACGCTGAACTGATTTTGATGAAACTTGGTTGGATTGCTGCTTGGATTTAAATTGCTCTTTTGCGGCAATCTCGGTTACATCCCCGAGTGAAGCCGCATAAGCTAGTTTACTACAATTTTACTTATTTAATAAACGTAAATCCTATATTACTATCGGTACACATCATGTCTGTATCGAAATTCAAGATACCTTATACACCGTGTGAAACAATGACTTCAGCCGTGTTTCAGCTTCGTATGCAAACAGTTTGCCTACCTTTAACTAACAGTCGTCATGTCCTATACAAACAAAGCTATACTGAGGTAGGTCTAGAACTAAGTAGGTGTGTACTGCCCCGTCCCCAACAGGAAAGAAATAAGGTCAACTAGTAGTTCACTACATAGGCAGAGGTTTCATATTATCCAATTCCAGTGGGTAGGGTGGTCAATTGCGAGTTACAGATACGTCAATTATACAATCCGCTGCATCCTGCGTACATAACATACAACTACAGGCAAATACATAGATATTTACAGTTGTACAAATAATATGTATTGTATAATAAGTATAATCTTATCTTTCTTAAAAACACCCAACGCATGGAATAGCAATATTATAAAGTAGACAAATAGTAGTATCTCGTAGACAAAGAATATTTGTCTTTTGGCAGGTAAATAGGTACTGCACAAAGTAAGCATTTGAATAAATTACACAGTCTATCAGATGAATTGAGTTGCACTTTAGTCAATTACTTATTCCTTTAAGTGAAATTGAACTTTACTATTTCCACACTTCTCATTATAAAAGCAGTAAAGTACGTAAAGATAATATATGGGTCAATTACTGGTACCAAGGTACCAATAAACGGAATTTAAAGAATCCGGTAAGTATTTTTATAAAGACTGTCTATATCTTTTCGTGGTCCAAGATTATCCCATTATCATAATTTATCAAAATCGGCTATGTGGTTTGACCGTTTAAGCGTAACAGACACACAGACAGATTTCTTTCTTTGTAACATTGAATTGAGTATGGACTACTAGTCCATGTCAAATCTGGAAGTAGAATGAATTGCAATATTCATACAAGTAGGGACTACTAAATACCTGCATGATATAATTGCCGGTAAATTACTTGGTCCGACTTACTTTTTATTGTTTATCTTTAAATGAAAATTGAAGAGAATAGGGTAAAGTGAGGAGCCGGTAATTTAATGATACATTAAATGGTCGATTGATTTGAAACACCTTCACAATAACAACACAACTACCTAATAACAAAACTACAATAAAAAAATATCAATATGTACAAGAGATAACTTAAAAAAAAATCTGGTATTTTCATATAATTAGATGAATATTTATTTAAAAAGGTCAACTCACCATAGTTAATATTTGGCTGCACACTCGGTATTTTTAGATACTCGACGAAATTCGCCACGGCCGGATTGTTATCGTAGTTAGTTGACATGGTACGTACGTTTAGCAACAAACACTGCAGCGTAATGATCGCTCACATCGGACTGTGAGCCGTGCACGATGATAGCAATCCCCAAGTTAACACAAATGAACCTATAAATTATGATCATTACTAATGGGTTGTTTGTTTTAAACATTAGGTATAGATAATAGATTACCTATTTGAATCGCCGCAACATGTTAATTCAATACACTGAACATTATAATTTAATACACTAAATCATATGCAAGTATAACTATTTAGATAAGTACATCTCTTCTTAAAATAATTATTTCGAATAATCTGCATTTTTGTGCGTGCGTAATAGAGGAGAAACATCGATAAAAATACTTTTTGGCATAAAATAGTAATTTGTTATTAATTCGTTTACATTGTGTTTGGCGCAGTTATCCGAAAATATTTATTTTTCCCGCCACTATTGATCAGCATTCTTTTGAAAAAACTATTCCAAAAGAATGATGATGATGATTCATTCGAAAATTGAAACATTTGACATATCCGGGTAAGTATATTTATAAAAAATAAACAAATTTGTGGTAAATAAAAAAAATATTAATCTCCAACATAACTCTTAAAAGTGTAGTGTTAATAACACGATGCGTAATTTTTATTCCGGCTAAGCATTTCACGGTTCAATAAAATTTTATTTAGTATGGAAATGTCCCCGAACAATAGAAGGAGAAAGATGTAATCTTGTGCGAGTAGAGCTAATTAATTTTTTGGAAATATATGCATTTATTTATAAACATACACCTTTTTATCTCAGTCTATTTTTAATACAATGTCCTAAACATTTATGTTTTTAGCAAACAAACCCACGATAAAAATAATATGCAGCCGTAGAGATTTATTACAAGATAATATGTAGGTACCTATTGATTTATAGATCAAGTTCAACACAATTGTGTCACATTTCACACAATTAAATTCCTTTTGAAGGATATAAAGGTGAAAATTGTTCCAAAGTAAAACCTGGCACAAGTGCTACATTATTTGACAGAGACTGACAGAATGTGTAATGTAACTCGTATTGGTATTTTAGTGTTAGGTTACGATTCAGTTAGTGAGCTGTTGATTTATTAGTTTATCATTTAAATGTTTTTAGTGAATATACATAAAAAGGGGAGAAGTTATTAAAAGCATACACTAAAAATAAAACAATTAAAATTACTTTACCCTATTACTCATTTAGTCGATTTACTAAACTGTTTTCACGAGGAATGACCGAATGAATGTAGGAGCAAATAGTCAGTAAGCAACGTAGGTACTTCACTAATCACTTGAATTTACTCAACAAGTCAAACAAAATATAAATATTGGAGTACCAAGAAAAAGACGTTACGTAGGTACTTTTCACTCTGTTATTTCAAAAAGTGTTAATAGGTCTAGTTGGTTTGGTTTATTGTTGAAGAATTTATAATGGATGATAATTATTACGAAGTCACGGCAGAGTTAGATGCAAGGGAGATATTAAGATATCTGAATAATCTTGGTATTCACAATATAAGCGGAGAAGTTTTGAAGTATTTTATTACAGGTTTGTACACACTAATGTTATTATAATAATAAAGTAATGATGCCAATACGAGTGAATTAACATTTTGGCATTTGAAATTTAAAATTAACTCTGGCTTTAAAACGCGTGAAATGATAGGAAGCTTTTTCTATCCATGTGTTGTTTTTAAATTAAAAGTACATCAGTTCCAAGTATTATTATTGTGAATGCTCAGCATGTGTGAATATGAATTCGCAACATCCATCCTATCCTATTTGATACACTTTTACAGTTACAATTTAATCCAGGAGAAAATTAACATTTTTCAGATCTCAAAAAGTTAATAAAGTACGACCTTCAACACAAGGAATCTATAAACTTAGAAAAGAATGACGTTCAAGGGCCTGAGCGATTACACAGTGCAAGCACATTTTCTTCTCGTATCAGATCAAAAGGGCAAGATGCTACATCAATGAAATGTACTAGGGAGTGTCAAAAGACTAGAAAAGTTGCTAATGTAAGGAATATACACTCTGCACCTAACTTGGGGCCAGCTAAAGTTGAAGAGAAACCTTTAAGGCGAGCTTGTTCATGTGTTAGAGTTGAGAAGAAGCCAGAACTAGTAAAAGAGAAAAGCTCTACATGTACCAGTAGCAACTGTAAGTGACTGTTAAAATGTTCCTATTTGTAGCCTTCATTTTATTTCTCAATTGATTCAAATTAACCCGTTGTATGCCGGAAGCGCGGATCCACGCGAGACACAATTTAATTCTATTGTCTTATTTATTGCGGCATATGAGAGGTTAAAGAAATGCAAAAAAGAAAACAATAAATAATATTCTGTTTTTATTGACAATGCTTTTTAATGCATTTCTTTTAACTGGAATAGTATAAAATAAAAAATACTTGAATTGTATTTTAAAATTTTCAGTAATAAAAGTCCCAAAACAAAATGTGAAGAAGAAGTGCGACCCAGTGTCTCTCTACCATTACTATACATCACTTTGGAGTAAATACAAATCCAATGTGCCGGGAGAGAATGACTGGTCAGATCTCAGATGGAGTATCCGACAGAAAATGGCAGGGAATGTTGAAAAACATATAACAAATAAGGTTTGTCATTTCATTTACTAGCTTAAGTTAGTTTGACCACATGAAGTCCTCCAAAGAAAGGACATGTGCTACCTATAATGTACTGAAATAATTTCCAGACACATGTCAGTTAGTCTTGACTAGTAAAGAGAACTAAATAACGTTATCTATCACCCAGGTGATATCACCTGGGTTAAATGAGTTGACTTTTTCTGTGTAATTTTGGAATTATACCACCCAGGTGAACAAACGCAACTTTTTGAATTATTCTAGTCGACTTATATCACCCGTATACAAAGTGACAAGGACTTTATTAAATTATATTAATATTTATTTTATATTACTGATTGTTGTTATAATAAATACGGGGTAATATCACCCAGGTGAACCAAGTGCAATATACCATATTTGTACCTACTGTTTAAATCCCTAAAAAAAGTTATTGGTTGAAAAAGTTATTACATATAATACAGTTCTATAAAATAATATTTATGTTATCACTTGAATTAATTTACTCATTTGCTGTGAATTACCTATTCATAATATTTTTATCTCTTTTCAGGTTCCTGATACTCATAGACACAAAGAACAAGTCAAGTCCTGACACTGACATTGCATGAATATCTTTTCTTTTACTGAATCAACTTCTAACTTGTGCTTCATTTTGATAGCCATTATAAATAAAAAACTATTTTTTAAACGTATTTTTTATTCTTTACACTACCATACTAATAAATGTTATAACACCTTAGGTAAAAGACACATATCCAATAATGCACGGTGATATTCATTTGAAACTTATTGGTTGAATTGCTTTTTTTTTTTAAATGCTGCGCTCCACTGAAAACATCATCTGACTAATACATAATAAATAGAAATTATTATTACACTTGATTCACTTTAAATGCTTGTTGCTGTTGCCTGGTGCAGGCATGGAGCCATTTAAGTAGTCTTTCTTCTATTTTCTCAGCGGCTGCTTGTGTTAGTATGAGGGTATCATGTTTCAACATAGAGTACACATTCAGACCGTAGACTGGCATGATGTTCACATGAGGTATGCTGTCTGTAGCCACAGTTATGTTTCTCGGAGCTATATCGGTGCTGAAAACAAAATATTAATGATTAAAGAATTATTTTAGAACAATTTTATTACTTTGTATGTAAGGGTCTTGTTACTATTGAATAACCATTTTACTGAATGCCATAACATAATTTATTCTTATCCGATTAAGAATAAAAAAAAACTGCATTTTGAGCTTTCAATCAATAAATACTTACTCATCAACAAGCAGCACTGAAGGGCCCCAATTCCTCTTTTCAATAAGGTCATTCAAATATTCTGGGTTATCAGTAGGCAGTTCAAAGTCTTTCACAATATGTAAATCATCTTGGGCTAGTTTTGATGATAAAGTTGTTGTTAACCCATGTAGGCGAAGGTGGAAGGGTAGCATAAAAAAGTGGGATTTGCCTGAGCGAGGACCGTGAGCTACACCACCACCGCGAAACAGTGGAGAACGAATAGATCCATGACGAGCGCGACCCAGGCCCTTCTGCGGCCATGGCTTTCTGCCACCACCTCTTACTTCCGCTCTAGTCTTCGTGTGAGCCCATGACACAAACCTTATTTTCCTTTGCCATATAACATTTTGATGTATAATATCTACTCTGGGCGAAGCAGCGTAAACCAACGGATGCAGTTCAAATAAACCCAATTTTTGTTCTTCGATCGTATCAATGTTCTCGATCCAAACTTCACGGGGCTTAGTGTATTGAGGCTTAAATGCCCAATCTTTCTTTGTAATACTTAAAGTGTTTGAATCTGCAGAAGGTACAGCAACGGCGTTTGAAGAAAATACACGAACTTGGGGGACTATTGAAATGTGCAACCTTTTAATAGCACTTATTAGTGCAGAAGTCATGTTCATAGTATTTTGTGATATTGGTTATCACTTACAAATATATTTAAGAATTAAAAATAACCTTCGTAGAATCAAAACATCTGTATTTCTTACTTTACGCAACCTGTCACTTTTGTGAGGTTAGGATTTTTTTTTAATTTATGTCAAGGTATGTTTGTTGAGCTCGATGAGATTACGTAAAAAGATGAGGGTTATAATAATATATTATAAGATTGTAAAAAAAAAGAATACTTTTATTTGATAGCCACAGGAAAATTAATACACATTAAATATTGAAAAACACCACAGTTTTTGGTACCTACTTAGATTAAGTAGTTCTTCAAAAAGTAAAGTAGATGGCAGCAGTAGGTTCTTCGAATTTGGTGCCTGTACATTTTTTTTTGTGTATTTATGAACAACAGTTTCAAAGACGCAACATATTTATGTATGAAAAAAAAAACAGGTTTGTACACAATGTTTGTACAGCACTTATAACTTGAAAACCTCAAGCGCGTGTGAACCGATATTCATGACCTTTGATTTTTCGGCTTAGTTTCGGCCTGAATAAAATAATATCAAAATATAAAAACATTGGAACGGGGACTAGGTCCTCACACGGGTGAAAATGCGGGGCGCAGCTAGTTACTACTAAATGTATAATAATTATGTTTTGATTTTTATAAAATTGTCTGTTTTTAAAACTAAGCTAAGCTTGAATGGATTAGAATTTGCTGATTTATCTTCATGTGTTAATTATGGCAGATTTTTGAATGAGGATGTGTGTACGGGGATTAATCATTTACATATATCTTTATGGTATTAATTCACAAGTGCAAATAACGACCTATCAATTGGTGCTAATAATATAGGTACGATTTCTGTCCATAGTATTTAATTTGCGGTTTTAAAGAAAGTGTCAAAATTGTTTCAACTCCCCTCGGTCCCTCCCCAACTACTGAAACAGAAACTATAGCAAACAAATCTTTCTGAAATTAGCTAGCTAGGTACTTTTCCTAAATAGTACATAGAGTCAAACTTAGAACTTCCTCCTTTTTGGCAGTTGGTTAATTAAATACATTTTATTGTTCACCTTACTACGTGAGACAAATGATTTATAATAATCACGCCGTTTTTGCCTAAAACTTAGTCTCGTTGGGATCAAACAATCTCACCGTAGATTAAGTGTCAAATTATTAAAACGTCTGATTTAAATGTGCAGTCAATTTCATCTTCGTAAGAGGATACGGCTTGCTACCTACCTAGTTTCATTTTTCTACGAAGGTAATAGTAATAAGAGATATCCATAAAGTTACTTTACACGAGTCTTGCGTACGTACCTGTCTACTAACTTGTCAATGATGATTAATCACCTCATTAATTAAATATGTTAGATCGACCTAATCCTACAAGATTTGGGGTTCAAGTAATGACATAAATTGTAAGTGCAGATTTGTGGCAATTTTCTCTCAGTAAAGCATTAATTACACTACGGAGATGCCGAGAGCAAGGAGCTCGTTCGGATCACTATATAGCACCATTACACAGCCCAATCTCAATTTCAATTTCATCTCGCCGATTTGGCTCTGAATTAGGGGCGATTTATTTTCATTCGTAACATTCTCTCGCGCCGTCGTGGAAGGTAAATGTTAAGGCTTGCACAGATTTATTGCCTTTCATGTGAAACTTGACAGGTTCATTGTTACAATGGACAGAGCTATTACTCTTTGAAACTAGATTTTTAATCTCGCTTGCTTGTACTTTGAATTTTTTAACGGCCCCTAAAGGGGGCCACGAAGAAAATACCAATTGTGTGCGGCTATCATGTCTAGCTACCGAACGTCATCAACTTTGTTTTTCGTAGCCGGGCGCTCTGGGGAGTTAGCAGACAGGTATTATTTTCAAAAATAAATTATCTGGGGAAGGAGTTGGTATACTGAATGAAGAATCAAGAACTAGAACAAGCTAGAGACGTGAATAGCTGTTTTCCATAGATAGCCTAAACTGAAACAGTAGTTCTGAATTGGGCAGATTAGTGCATAGGAAACGATGAAACTCGCAAAGTTTCCCAAGAAACTTTGGATGAAGCTCACTAAATAAAGTAGTAAAGGCAGCACAAGCTTAAAATTTGAGGTGGAAGAGGTCTGGAACTCTGTATAGAGTTCGGATCTAATGCCAAACAGAATGTTGTTTAGCTCGTGACTTTTGTTGGGCTGATAAAGCGTTGCTTACACGAACGCTTATTGTAAATTGTTTCTAATAGTGAACTATTGTGTTCAACCAATATAGAAATTCTAACTGTTCTGCCCATAGCCCGAATAGTTGGATAAAGTGTTTCAACGAGTAGTTTATTATGTCATCCGCACATATGTAGGTAAAATATTGGTTTGAGAAATTTGGTTTGACAGATAGAGTGGATCTTACATGCATAGAAGTCGAGTCTTGGTCCGCGCAACTTGAAAAAAGAAAACGCTAAAGATTAAAATGACTGCTTATTTACGGGTGGCAATAGAGCAGACCAAAGGTGAGGGAGATAATACCAAGCTTCAGTGTTGGGAGTAATAGGAATGAACACAATACGACAATTATAATTGCGGTAGGTACCCAGATGGAAATTGATACATATTTTTGTCATACACGTTGTAGAAACTTATAAATTCTTACAGAGCGTTTTACAGTCTGGTAGTATAGCAGTAAAAGCTCTCAGGTTAACCGCGGTAGAAAATATGGTCTATTTTCCTGATCCACATCTGACCTGATCATTGTCGGCTATGCCACTTATGTAAGGGGTGAGCTTATTGCCTTAATACATTTATTTGCTGGTAAGGGACTGATCCGTTTTTTGGTACGAGTCTTTAGTAATAAAATGTTCCTAATGTTATGTCTTTTTATTTGTGATTTGACTTTTGTTATTAACATATTGCAAATGAATTTCTTAGCAGATAGGGGGTTTACATGAATGTATGAAATAAATGTGTGGAATTATGTAAACCACTCAATGATATTCAGAGAAATAATTATGACTAATAATGAATGGATACGCAAACGCTGATTTAGGTATAAAAATCCGATATATTGTACTCATATACAGCGTTTTGTTATCTATTATGTGATGCAAAGTAAAAGGGGGTATTGCAAATAGATTGCTTTCTTACCGAAAATCAGTTGTGTCAGATAAAGAGTCCGCCTAAATTCATGAAAGCATCTTTATTTAAATTTTCTAACGTTATGTTAAAACAATTAGATTTCTTATAATGAGATGCGATATACGTACTGTGTGCTGTGAAGTTTAATTAAAAGCCTGAGGGTGTTGCCGTAAATTTTGTATTTCTCTTTATGTTTTCGTATCTATTATGTTTCGATCAAACGTGATTGGTTTTGCTAATGTAGATCTTTGGCCTATGAAAATTTTGGTTCTTATTCTGTTATTCCTTCTTATTAAACGCAAACCTTGCATCTTCTAAAATTGGTTTACTTATCGACTAATTATACCGTAAAGATACTATAATATTATGGTATCTACTTAATTCTTCTGCCTAGCCTTATCCAAAGTTATGCCAATTATCACCATTAATTACATGCCAATATTCAGCAACACATTTTACTGGGTAACACAGGATCCCTTGGGAAGCCTGGTTATATTTGTAATTACTTAACGACTGTCAAAGACCAACGTATGAAAGTCGGGACTGATGGCTTTAGGTGCTATCCAAAGCCGAGAAAAAATACCGAGACCCCTTCAGCCACGGTGGCTCAAGGGGTCTTATATCCAATTGGCCAGCCACGGACTAACCGCGGCAAGCGTGGCTTAACCTTTACTATCAGTCAAACCTTACGGCGTTCTCTTAGCCAAGAGCTCTTCACCTAAACTAAGTAATATACCTAAGTGAAATTTATAAATCACGCCCACATTTTGTAAAAGATTACCTAAGCGGTGTCAGCTCGTTCTACGTAATGATAAATAGGCATGATGTTGGATAAAATGTTCATAAAACGCTCTCGGACTAAAGTTCATAAGTCTCTTTTTCTCTAAGGATCTCAAGTTTATACAGTAGATAATATTAACGTAATAAAGTTGGACGTTACTGTCCATAATACTAGTAAGTATGAAGGGACTAGTCCTTTAAACAAAATGAAAATAAATGACTGGCTTTACAGAAATGGTGTTGTACTTTTTTAAAGTTTTCAAATAAAATTGTTATGGGAATTAAATAAGTGCAGTGATTTACTTAAGTGACGGTTATTACTCTATGGGTACGGGATGTTTATATGGACTTCGGATATATTTACGACATGGGTGAACAGGTAACATTATCTAAGATTTGTAGTCATGCCAACATCGTCTTGTAGGCTTATGACTAACATGAAGAACTCAACGGCAAAGCCAAATCGATCATGACCACAACCTTTTTTTAGAATTAAAGGAACCCGCAAAATTAGATCATTACTCTTTGCAAAAAGCCAACAGAAAATAAAAACTAAAACGTCAGTATATCAGACCATATATTTTGCTTGAACAAACACTAATCTCTTTTCTTTAGAATGGGCTCAGAACGCTTTGACCGGGAAAATGCCGGAAAGGACAGACGCGATTCACTTAAGACAGCAAAGTACAATATTGCTATAACTAGGGCAAATTTATTGTTACTTGTGATTTCCTTTCTAATATACAATACTATTTTTAACCAAGTCCAAAAAGAGGAGGTTCTCAATTCGTGTGTATGTTCTTTTTTATGTTTAACGGGATCTACCTCAATCGATTTCGAAAAACCTTTAGTTTTTCATCAATACCAACCAGCTTTATTTAACTTGAGGTCATTTTTTATAATTATTTGAGTGTACCTAATTAAACTATAATTTGACATAATAATACCAGCCTTTAAACGTCCCACTGCTGGCCACAGGCCTCTTTCCATGGAAGGCAGGAATTATATTATTACTACTGTCAAATGTTTCACGAAAAGTTTTGTTTTACGGTTTTCTTACAGCCTGATTACTTCATTGATAGAATAGTTAGGTACATACCTACAGTACTCTGAGATATATATTGCACATTGACATTTAGACAGAGACAATCGGCTAAGCCATTTGAAGTTGGAACAATATAGGCTAGAAATAGAGTTAGCCTATTGAGATGTCAGAGTGATTGAAGCCGCAGGCAGAAAGTAATTTAGAACATGGTTTACATTTCGAAATATCAATAATAGATATTTAAAAATAGAATACAATCAATTCATTTTTCTGCCTAACCATTTTCCTAGCTTGGCGTCGCTTTCAAAATTCACCATATACAGCTGAACACTGTAGGTACTTTACCTAGAGCGACTGCCTTTCTGACCTCCAGAATAAAATTACATACCTAATTGTGTTTTCAATTTTGACAGGGGTTAAAAAGCTAAGGTAAATGTAATACAAGGAAAGAAAATAATACCGTTTTACTCAGAGCAGGCCCCTTAAAAAGTAAAGTAGCTGACACATTTTGTTTTTCTTAAACTCCAAGATCAGCTTTAAACAAATCGTTAATCCGCTTTGTTCTTTGTTTTTGTCTGGCAGTACGCTTTCGTTTTTATTTTGCGTTGTGAGTGTGCGGTTCGTGAATATTAGAACCATAGATACATAAAGTACCTATTTTAATAATAACGCTTGATGTCTTAGCACAGAACGAGCTAAGATTGATGTGGGATGGCGTATTAATAGTAAGAGTTATAATTCGCCGATGAGAGAAAACTTTCCTGACATTATGACGGTGGAGTTTGTTGGTCGATTGGTTTTATTTATTTTATAACCTGGCACTATGAATAGATTTGATTAATATTATTTGTGGCGGTGGCATAGCATGAAGGCGATCTTCTATGACATGATAATATGACCATGAATACCGAATAGGTATGGGAAATATAAAATACTCATAGGTTTAACGATGAACGCCAAAGCTAATAACAAACAAGATCATCTTGTTATAAACCTATTTATAAGTTAAGCAAGAGCTTGTTATCTTGCTCAATAATGCAAAACTTTGACGAACTTTACAACTACGTAGCTAGTTTACATTATTTTATTTTTGTTTAAATTCTACTTAGGTATGAAGGAAAAGGTAACGAACATAGAAAAACTACAAAGTATTAAATAAGTGAATTCGAAACTATTCGAAATAGCGAATATACCTTTGGAAGGAGTTAGTCTTGTTTAGGGAAAACATTGCATACAATATAAATAAAAATGATTCAGGCCTAATGTAGATGTAAATATTATTGATACAATAGGTTCTATCGCTACCGGAAAAGGGTTTGAAAAAGTTTTATAGTTTAGACAAGGACACGCACAAATGAACTTTGTCACGGTATAATAATATACAAAAGTATGATCGATATTGTTCTGCACGCATCTAGGGTAAACTTTTTGTTAAAAGACAGATGTTTATAACAAATACCAAACTAAATAATGTAGTTATTATAAAGATTCAAGCTACATAAAAAAGTCAGCCATTTAAATTATTGGAAAATTTTGTAAAAAGGCTATTGTTAATCATTAGTATAATAATGTCTACAAATCCAAAATGAATACATTAATATTTTAAATGAGAAACCCGTTTTCAAACAAACCTTGTTTGTATTTACGTCATTTAAAACCTTCACGGCTGTAAACCTCTGCGACCGCACTGGCTGCATGAACTAAAACACATTTCAAGAGCAAAAAAAGAAAGAGTACGGTTGAGAGTTCATTGAAAGGGCCTGTAAGCATCCCCGGGCTCCCAAGACGGCACGACGTTTATTTACGACTCGCGAGTATGTTTTGTTTATCTGCAAAACTTTCTTGATGCATTGTTACTCTCTCGATAGGAATAAAACACGGATTTCGAGAAATATGGAAATATTTGACGTCTTCTGAAATGTATGTTTTGTTTATATTGAAAAGTTTTGGTCAGGTGATTTTACTTGTTGCCGGCTTTGTTTTGTTTAAGTAATGTGTATTCTGTCTTCGAAGTTATTTGCTTTTGGATTTTGACTGATGTTATGTTTGTGAAATTTCCAGGATAGTAATTAAGTACTTATTTGGAGAAAAAATCAATGTCCTGTTAGATTTGAAAATACTTAATTAATGTTTTACTTACTTTATATTGTGTACCTAATATTCTCCTATGTTGAATACAACTGGGTATATAGAGATGACTAGAATTATAGGTTTACAAGCAATTAACACTCACTCATGCTTGGAGCTGAACATTGTAGGTAGCCATAAATTTCTTTAAGACGGTTTAACTAACTGTTACCTACTTTTAAGAGTAAACAATCTGGTTTGTATTGGATCACATAATATACTAAAACTGTAACACAGTACCTAATGATTTCACGTCAAACGTCTATAGTAGAACCTCTTTAGGTCAAATCTCGATAAGTCGAAAATCCCCAAAGCTCGAAAAAATAATTTGTTTCCTTGCCGTCAAGCCCCAAAACCTCCATTAGGTACCTACTCGAAATATCAACACTCTATAAGTCGAAATAAGTGAGCCCCAAACACCATACCTACGTACCTACATGTGTTCATATGAACCAACATATTTTCCTTCCATAATTGGACCTCTATATCTCTTACGTTTTTATATTTCTGCTTCGATATTATTTAAATAAAAACACTTACCGATTTTAGGAATGTAGTGTTAACTAATAATCATGATTATTAGGTTAGTGACCCTGACTGCTATACCGGAGGTCGTAGTTTCGATTCCCACCCAGGACAAATCTTTGTGTTATGAGCACAAACATTTTTTCTGTGTCTGGGTGTAATTTATGTATAATATGTGTGTTTTTAAAATATATATGTATGTTTATCAGTGGTCTGGTTACCATAACATAAGCTTAATGGGCTTAGCTTTTGATCAGATAACCGCGTGTGAGTTGTCCCGGAATATTAATAAATATAAGGATAAATCTCATCTCAACTTATTTAAACTTTGGTCCAAACACCATATCTGTTAGTGGCAGAAGACATTTGAAAGTGGAGATAGAAAACAAAATTACTTGTATTGTGTGTTATTAACAATAAGAGAGATACGAATTCAATATTCTTAGTAATTGTTAGCAATTTCTAGGTAATGCCTATTTGCCTCTAGCAGCGTATATGTACCTTAATCGACATCCAGGTAAACCGCAGTTGGCTGCGGCGAACATCTCGTTGTATAAATAAAAATATTTTCTATTTTAGGCTATGTTTATCAAAATCTTATGCTTATGATAGAAGACCAACTCTATTTGCTTACAACTAGTTCTAAAGAGAAGGTAAAAAAATATGATGCACAAGTACCTACATCACAGTGAAATCGCATATAAAAGCTTCGAAGTCAGCTTGCAAGATAGTATATAAACTAACATACCTATAAGATATTGCAATAAAGAATATGAATATGAATAAGCATACAAGTTAAATTAAAAGTAAAAGTAAGTAATTTATTAACAGACAGCCTTATTAACAGATAAGTAAACATAGCAACATGAAAATTGCTTCATCTTCGTTACTTAGTTTTAGTTGTCTTTTTACTATCACCCAATAAAAAATTTGAAGTTTAGAAAATAGAAACAGCATTTTTGGAGATGCGTCGAATTCCATACTGTTATGCAATTAAACACTGCAGTAGCAATTTGTCAGTGTAGGGCGAACAAATGTAACGCCATTTTTATACTTCATTGACGTAACATTTCATAGGCTTCACTTGACTAAACAATCCAATGATATTTGTTAAACGACTGGTTGCAAACAAAATGGTTTCTGCTTTAATTGGCAATTCAGAATTGTGTTCAAAACTTTAAGTGCACCTGTAAACTACTGAGGTTATTATTATTCACATTTCATATATTATGATGAATATATATTTTCATGTGCTTGCGTATTATAAACTTATACCTAAGTTAACATGCCATGTTCAACATTCAAACAAGATAAATAAAAAAAAACAAAACAAAATTTGAATGTAGAACAAGTTTCGTTTAAAACTAACATTTTCACGCTATAATCCTACAAAATAATTCTTTAGTTGTTTGTAGTCAAAGCTGACTTTTAAAAAAAAGTGTTCCAATTTTAAAGATTTAAAGAAAGACGCTAGTATGTTCGTTTTGACAGGACCACCAAGTGATGCACAAATTGAAGAGTTTAGTTTCCACCGACAAAATGTTTGTTATTTGATTGAAAGCTATTCGGGCATTCGGGCCTCAAAACTGGCATTTAAACTTGGAAAATTAGTGCCATTTCGTGAAGACGATTTTTATTATTTGCCGTGATATAATTACATTCTATAATATAATATGATTGTGAGTGTAAGTAGTGAAGTGTTGTGATTAGTTATTGTTTTAATAACTTGTGGGTGATAGAACTAATAAATTAAACCTTTTGGACCTCTGCTGGAAATAAGAAACTGCACGAAAATCGGAAGTATGATCGTCGAAGTCGCTAGCCGCCAGGTAAATACCCGCAGTTTTTCACTTCTATTTCAAATTTTTAAATTATGTTGCCTATTTGTACTAAATCATTTATAAAAAATATTTATATCTTTACTTTTGCATAACATTGATTTTTATTAAATGTTTTTTATCTTTTCTACTTTTAAACAAAGTTTGACTTACTATCTAGTATGTAGAATTATGCTAATCACAATAGTTTGTACTGTGTAGCATACTATGATATTAGCAAAGACTTTCGTTGGTCTGTGGGTAGTACCCGTCTACTAAAACATGAAGGAATTTGTCGTCGAAGTACTTACGTTGATAAGCAACAAAGACTTGACAAATACTACTACAATAACATACCTACAATGAAAATGTTGGCCGGTAAAAGTGAATTCCTTCTCAGACCATTTTGACCCGAAACCAAATATTTCATTCGTAAAATACATTTAACATTTAAGTACCTGATTTTAATTGAATCTTTAAAGGCCATTCTCGGTTATGAAATGGAAGGAAATGAGAGAATACGTTTAACATTATTGATGTGAATCTATGGTGGGCCGTGTGAAATCAATTACGAATTTATTACGCCTCCGTAGTCATACTTTCTGAAAATCTTAATTATCATACATAATTTCCATATATTCGAGTGACTGGAGTTATGTGGAGTCATTGGTAGATACGCGAACGCTGAATTAATTTAATGAGTTCTTAAAATTCAGGACGTTACGTAGGTTATTAATTGAAGATATTTTATTATGTAAACTCAAATTAATTTGACTTTTGTATTCAACAAAAGTTTGGTAAGTTACCACAAGAATATATGACTTTTGGTAGATACTGTTTATTCTAAGAAGTAAGATGATTAATTATTTAGGTCTAAGTGGTATGATGGCGCAAAAATAATAAAAGATCTTCTCTAGAATAGGTACAGTCTAAAGTGGTAAGTAAATCGAACTTTTTGCTAGTGACAAATGTCTGATATGCATAAACTTTACAAAATTTTTTGGAGTTATGAGATTTCTTAATTCCAGCGTCGATAAACAATTGAAAAAAAAGGTAAAATAGCTAGTATTTGATAAAAGATTGAAAAGGAGAATTTAGAAGCTAAGTTACTTACGATACTTAAGAAACAGTTGCCGTCCAAAATCTACGCTCTCAAGCTTCAGTTCTTTAAGTTCTAGCTATCTTTTTGTTTACTTTTGAGCAAACTCTTGTGGATCAGCTAGAATTTTGAAGTCTCGTTAGAAATATTTATAACTTATTTCGTTTTTTGTTGTTAGTCGACTGGCAAGTTATAAGCTTAGTAATCTGATTTAATGTCTAGTGGAGCTTAGGGTGAAGTTTTATTAACACACACATGTTACGAGTATAGAGTATTGCTTGAGATTAATACATTTCCTTTTGTTTTTGAGTATGTCGAAATTAGCGGACCGTCAGCTGATTTCGACAGTGTTTTTATTTCATAGGTTTTTTATGATTTGTGCCGAACTTATTTTTTCTAAAATAAAAGAAATCATTATTGTTCTGAAAAATAATGTTCATATAAATCACTTCTTAATTTTCAAAAATACTTGACACCTATTTATGATTGAAGATGTCGATATGATACCAATTTTTTTTTCCGAAGTTCCACATATTTGTTATACCAGTTTTTATTTACAGTATTTATGAAACAAAATATAACAGCAACAATGTGCAAAGAGAATAAAAAAAATCTAGTGACCAATACTAAAAAAATTCACCACTATCCAGCTTTATAGTTTGTGTACGGACAAATTCTCTGGAATTGTTATACACACGTGACAACAAAAAACTCTTGTAACGTTTAAGCCTAACGGTGTAAGTATTTTAATACAGCACCGTTGTAAATGTGTCCGTATTCAGGTGCAGTGTTCAGCTGTGAGCAACACTTGACCCGGCTGCCTTCAATAGAGTGAATGCGATAGTCAGACGAGGACTCGAGCCTACCCTCCTGGTAATCTCTATGCACGTGGCTTTTGTCGTGTTTTACCAAGTTTAATTTAACCGGTGGAACCTGTGTATAGAACTATAGAATGTTAACAGTTTTGTCTATTTTGGCTACATGTTTTGGGAATTTTGGCGTCGAAAACATTTTAATACATCGATCTAGGTCGCACATTGTGGGGTTCAGAATAGTTTTATCTTTACTTTATGGGCAAGAGCATTGGATAACTCAAAATTAAAACAGTTTATTCAACACTAAAATGTTTATGTACAATGTACATATTCAGTAAACTCATTTATAAGGTAAATACGTACACGCATTGTTTCTACGCTTAGCTACCGTACGATGCTTTGAAACTTCCTCAAAATGTCTATATCCTCGCCTAGACTCTGCACAACGTTCGTTGAAGTTTGTGTCTAGGTAATCCTTTTCATGTCAGTACTCATTACTAGATGCGTCACATATGTATAAATTCCGAAAACCGTAGAATGTAGTACATATCTACTGAAACTTCGGTTCTAGAAAATTAAATATTGAATTTAAATACGACGAACTGTCATGAAAAGAAGTTTACTTAGTCGTGGAAACCGACTTCTAAGTAAAACGTACTTAAAATGATACATAATATTGCAGTTTAGGGATTATACCTGTGGTCGCAAGCTGACAGGCAAGTCGGTCTACTTGCGACCACGGCCGGTGTAACCTGGTCAAAACTTCAAGCCCAAAAAGGTATTTATCCATGCTTCGCGCTAATTACCTTTAAGTTATATTAGTATAAACATGCAGCGCGATAGTTTAAAAGTTAGTATATATAGCCTGTATTTGTATTTGCACGTCATAACAGCTCGACCTCGCCACGTTAAGTACGAGCCACTTAGAGCGTCGCTGCTTAGTGCGGCTCACGGCTCAGTTGGATATGGACTTCCTGAATCCGCTTATTGCCTGTTTATCAGACGTAAAACAACTGGAAAAGTTTCGTAATACTATGAAAATGATAAATTATATCTGTTTGATTAAGTTACTGAAGGAAGATTCTTTTTAAGCGCTTTGAATAGGACATTTTTTTTTAAAGTATAAACTAATGAAGAATACTTTTTTATTTTCGATAATATTTGATTTTAAAAGTTGATTATAGTTTTTATTTTGTAGGAAATAATAAAAACGAAAAATTATTCTCGTATCGTCAAATCGTATAAAAATCAAAGGTGTCAAATAGTATTTGAGTACAAGAAACAATAATGCCCAAAGGAAGTCAATAGTATCGTTTTTTCAAACAAATCCTAAACACGTTTTCCACCAACTTCCGTTTTAATGTTTTGTATCCTAAAGACTGATTTGAGTAAAGATTCCTTTATATTGATTCCGCTTTGAGCTCCGGGGTAAACTGAACTGTTTTATCGAGATACATTCGTATAGTACCGAAGTAGTAACTTTTTTATTTTCCTTTGATCTTCGTTTTCTATACTTATTTGTTAAACATATTTTTGTAACATGTATGTACCTAATATTACTGTGTATTTTTCCCGATCGGTATAATATTATAACATCGCTTTTGGTGAGGTGAGGATACAATATATTTTTTCTGCTGTTTGTTACGATTATAACTTAAAAGTCTTTTTCATCTTATTTTAAAGGAACTTTATAATATCACTAATGATTTATTCTGGTTATAAAGAAATGTTGGTTTTATTACTCTTGAAATGTTATAATCAAGTTGAAGAGAAGATCGGTTGGCACGCAATAAATTTCACACGCTGTGATAAAGCCAAACATTTCTGATATTCCGAGATACTTAAGATACCGACGGGTCTCTTCGACCGTATATGAACATTTCTTATCGAATACCACCGGGTATACCTAGTATATCCCGCAATTATCAACTGCACTATGTTTAGATAAACTTACTTAGAGGCTAGAATGTGAAATTCTTTGATGAAATGGAAGGAAAGGTTTGTTTTGTCGGCTTTTGCGTGCCTATCATTGGGGAATTTAAAATTAATTGATAAAAACACTGTGTATTAATTCTGTGTAAGGACGTTACAAAGGACTAAAATGTGAGTAATAATTTCATTGCAATTGTTTCTGCTTAAGTAACTTATTTGATTGAAACTTCTTACATTATGTGGTGTCAAAACCCTTTACGCTAACGAAAACACACTTTTTAACTTACGAGTACTTATAATATTTCGTGTTATAGTGTCTCAATAGTCTTTCACATTTCGGTTAAGACTTTTTTATTGCAATCTCTTTCTTCCGCGTAACCTTGACTTTCGATTCCGGCCGAAAGCAAAAACTAATGTTTTTTTTATGTTACAAATTTGGCACATTCCGCGATGGTAAAAGTGTGCGGTGGAACATTTCTTATTTAGACGCATGTATTATTTGATATCTGTTTACGGTTCCTGAACTTTCCTTACTATGCTACTTTTCCTCATTTCTCTTACTTTAGCATAATAATATATACTGTAGCGTTTACCAAATCTTAAAATAATTGAAATCAAGTACGATTACCTATTACGAGTAACTAATTGATCCTTTTGAGAATTTTCCGGAATGAATGAATGGAATGGAAAATTCTTATTATTACTAACAGCTTTCTTAGTCTTTGGTAAATACATAAAGATTGTTAGCAGTATCCTACATCTGAGTAGAATCACAGGTAGCGTACCATAAACAATAAGTAAGTGATGAAAACGCAGAGGGTTCCGTCTCGATTTTGATCAAACTTCTCTAAAGCAACTTCAGGTATACCTACCAACTTTACCTCAAGTTGTCACATTGATTTCTTGTTCACGATGGCTTTGTTGTACAAATGTACAGATACAGACCGATTGATCGGAAGGGTTGAAGGTAAAGCTACGCTTGCCGCGGTTAGTCTGTGAATATCGCATACTAACGATATTCTATGTTACACTATATTCTGTGTTCTGTCATTCCAAAAATGTTACATGGAGATTTCATATGAATTGCTGTCCCATATATCGGACTCTGGGTACGTATCTATACGTGTATATAAAAAATTGTCAGGAGGAACTTATTGTTTGGCAAGATGGAGCTTGTTTTTCAATATACCTATTTAAAGTTACTGATTATGTGGATTATCAAGCATTCCTTAGACACGTCAAAAAAATCTATAGTTTTTTTTTAATATGTTTGAGTTGTAATTTAAAATTATTCAATTGTTAAATTATTATAATTTGTTTAGAATTAGAACATAAGTTAACGGGTAGTAAAGAAGTAAATTGTCTTCAGTTTGCTCTAGATGATATATTGTGAAGATATTACGAGTATTTTGCACCCTCAACTATAATATTTCAAATGTCGTTCCCCTGGACACAGTTGTTTGTTTTGTGATACCTAGTTGTGAAGGAACGGAAATAGGTCATGATGAATTCGTGATGCACGGAAAGGTTATTTATGGCGCTGAGCTCTGGTGCACTAAAGCGCTTCAGCTTTCTTCTTTAAATACAATGATAATGCTGCTTGTGTATTTTTTGCTTGCGTTAGACTAATTAGCTGATTAGCGATGTAAAAACGGCTTTCAGCAAGACTTAGTTGTATGCGCTGTTGTTCGCTTTCAGAATAAGCTGATCCAGACTGGAGATATAAAAAAGGCAAAGTAGGTTTTCCGATTAGAAATTTTATCGGTCAAGCTTGGATACCCAATATGATTGGCGACGTTTTATTAGCTCCTGATTTTGAGGAAAATATATTTACAGAGTGATTTTGGTATTGCAGTATGAACTAAAACTACTTTACATTTTTTTACACAAATAATTCAAGAAATCGTTTTATAACTAAATAAAGCATTTTATGTGGCTTTACAACCCCATGAAAATTTTAACTAATTAACGGAACTCGCCGAAAAACACAATATACATTCTTGAACTGAGAGACGGGTAAAAATTTCCCTACAGCATCCTTTGTTCTGGTCCATAGATAAATAAATCACAATAGCAGGACCTACATACACTCATTTCGCCATGAATACAGATATAATAAATGAAAACGGCGGAGGGTACGCCACTTTCTATTTCTATGACAAAGGACATGTTCTACATTATTTTGTTGGAGGAAAATTGCGTTTCTTGTGTGCCCAAATACGTTTTGTGAAGCAAAAAGATTTGATTTTCACAATTGTTTGTCTTATTAAAGCAATATTGAATTTATTGTCTGTGAACTAAGTACTATTGTTTGCTTTAGCTATTTGCGGTGTGGTTTTCGGGTTTGATAGTGGTAAATTGTTTGAGTATTAAACAAGTAGATTCTATACCTAATTTTGTAGAAGGTCAAAAGATATCTATCTAGTTGCGCAGGCGTGATATTTCTTAGTAATTGTAAGTAGTTGATAAATAGTCTATGGTAATGTTTTATATAACTTGTAAGTAATTAAGTTTTTGAACCAGAATCACATTCACACATCCCAACACGACGAAGTTGCCTTGTCTCGTTGGTCAGCTTGCAAAATTAGACCTAAATCAACTAAGAACACTGTTGGTATACAAAAATACTCTTTAAAATAAACTCTCGATGGTCTGTGATAAATAAGTAGAGACACATAGTATATTTGGAGTTAAATAAAACCTTGTAATTATAAACAAAGGCACGACCAGACTGATTGTTCACTTTAAAATCTTTGACTTTCGAAGCTATTTTATATTTGAAATAGATTCCTTCAAATAAATATTTTTTACTTCGTACTACATTATTTTGTACTCTGTTCGGAGAACGACGAAAGTACATGCGTTTCGAAAAGAGGTTGTTTGTTTCTCTGATTGTGTGTGGACACTAGAATGTTGCATTTGTCTCGAAAAAGATTTTAACGATTTAGGTACGGTTTTCTGTAAGGGTTCGGAACTCATCTGAGAAGGTTCTTAGATAGATGTTACAGAGTTAACTCGCTAGGGGGCAATCAGGGGGCGCACTCCGTAAACGATGTTACCATTTATCTCGAAAATGGATCGATCGATTCTTCGTCCTTAAACGAACTAAAATACTGCAGTTTTAGAGTATGTAACTAATCAAAATAACGTGGCAGATGCATGAAAATAGTACATAGGCACTAACTTAATTTCTTTGGTTATTTACATACCTGTGGACTGGTTTTAAAATACTAGTTTAAACTCGTTCTAAAAGTTTAACGTCCAGCAAGACTGAAACTATGAAGGACAGTGATTCAAGCTTATTTAGTGTTATGATCTATTTATATTATCAATTTTGAATACATTATCGTTGATGCCGCGAACTAGGAAGGTTCCCAGTGGTATGCTAGTACGTATTATTGCCTAACAGACGACTGTCGAATGATGAAAACATTAAATTGCGTTAGATATATGGAGCAATGGCGCTGTTGACCTAGTTAATCCTTCCCAATTGAATGCGAGAAACCGTATGTCCAGGCGTAGAGTTAATTAATGTAGCTTTTATATCACAAAGATACCCAGTTGTCGGTGTTTGTGGTCAAATAAACAAATCAAATACACGACTTTAAGTGTACCTCGCACTTATAGCCGTGTCTTAGTATCAAGTTGTAGTTTCTAATGAATGAAGAGTATTTATGTATCACAGCATATATTTTTCAGGAGATAAGACAACCATACATGGTTTATTTTATTGCAAATTTAAGGTTGATTATTATGTTACATGAAATAACGCCTTGATCTTTTCGTACCAAACCGCTGTCTTTTTGCGACTTTTAGCTAGCAATGCGGGTGAAAAAGATTTTTTTTCGATGTAGTACCTAGCTACTCCTGTTATGAAAACTAGCTCAGCATCAATGTTTCATCGGCCTTTTTTTCCTGGTAAGATAGTTACGCTGCCATTCGGGAAAAAGACAAATCGGAGCCTAAAGATCATAAAAAATGGTCCAGCAGTTCTTGAGCTAATAATAGTATAACTAACCTAACCAGACTTTGTTTTATTTGTATAGAGATAAGAAAATAGATACACAGTAGGTACTTCAGATAGTCAACAGAACTAAAGAAGTTGGTAAAGTAGTTTGTTCATCTCATTAATTTGATTTCAAACGAATCCCGAGTAACTCATCAAGTTCGGTAGTTGCTTGAATATTTTCTATTGAAGTACTGTGAACGTAATTTTCCAGCACAAGTTACTTGTGTTACTTGTTTGGGAAACTTATTTGTACTTCGTTAAGCATTCAAAATGCAATACTATCGCGAAATACAGGAGTATTAAAGAGAGTTACAAAAAATCTTTAAAACCTTTGTTTTATAATTTTTACCGTTTTATAGTTTAATAAACTACAATTAATTTACGATTTTCCTCATGTAACTTATCAAGTTAATTTAAGTTTAATAGTTCCTTGTTTTTTATTTCTTTTATGTTAGAAGTAATTTCCTCTACCATGTCTCCTTTGTACTTCATTTTAGTAATTACTGTATACTTGAGTGTAATAAAGACTCAATAAAAACTTTATTATGAAAATATAATAACAGACCTTTTTAAGCGGCGCATCTCTGAAAATTAATGTATGATACTCTCACGTGCGGATAATGACATGAAAATGGGTATAATGAATTCGGATTACATCAGCTATAAAACCGTTTTTTCGTAGAAGTTACGATGCAATACAGAATTAACATGCGTTTAAACTAAATAAAGGGGAAATGAAAGAGCTCTACCGATAGCTTTTCGCTATATACTTACTTATAGGCATATTCGACTAGTTGCAGGAAATTAAATTCAATACTGTTTGTATATAAAAATAGCACCTTTATGGAGTTTATCAAATAGAAGCATATTGGCTTATTTTGTCGTTGACGGTCTCATCACTGTAATTTATATTACTTAGGTGAATCAAGTGGGTAATTGCTGAGTAGAACCGCTGTATAAGTGTATTTACGTTGTTAATATTGGTGTAAACATATCTTCACAATATCATAAATTGCGTTCAAAGGCAAAAAAAACAGAAACTTTTCTTAACGGAATATTTTTTTTTCAATGATAAACATGAAAATTACGCTTACGTAATTCCAAACCTATATAACATCAAAAGTTTTGTACGATGATTTATGAAATTAAAACATTAAAAGTAACGTTTTTTTAAATGCCTTAATTTTCTGAATATTGTCTCTCTTGAAAACTCGGTTCATAAACCACCAGGCTACTGCGACCTTTGAAACAAAAAAAGTATACATCTAATAAAGAAACTCCGTTCGGGTCCATTTTTGCTGCGTCCTTTTCTCACGAGCCATTTACTTCAAAGCTTTTGTAAACCTTTGACAATATAGTAAGATCGACGCTCTATATTGGTCGTCGAAAAAGGTGATGTAAAGAGTCTGATTGCGATCGAAACTTTTCCTTTTTTGTTGCCTATTGAAGCAATGTCAATTATTAAAAACGTAGTCAGCTGTAAAAATGCACACAATTTTTAGACCTCTCGAAAAACTTTTACTTTGTGTTGCAAACTTTTTTCTTTATTTAAAGTAAGATAATTGCTTATGTACGTCATTAAGAAAGATGCCATATTTCTGGTAGGTACCATAAATATAAACTATATACTAGAAAGTGGGTACTTAGGCGAACTATCAGATGTTTGATAAAGTGAAAGATAACGGAGCACTGGCTATCCCCTAGCTCCATTGTGCCCTTAGACCCCTGTTAACAGGCTGCTCAAGCGGAAACTGATATGAAACACTTTACACTGGAAGCTACTTCTCAATGAAACATAATTTCTATGCTATAAAACCAAAGAAATTGTATTAGGTACATGTATTATGTTAGTTTTATTGCATACTAATGGGAATATACTTTTTATTGCAATATTTAGAAGTACAATGAATAAACCCGGTCAAGTGATTGTTGAGCCACGCACAGTCTAGGGTTCCATTGTTGCCAGATACAATATGATAAGTAGAAGAGGCTTTTTCTTTTATGATACAGAAATCTATTTCTTGTGGATTCAAAATAATCGACATTTCACGTACACAGATATCTAAAAATATAGCTATGTTTCAGGATTTAGGTATTAATTGCAGCTTTCTAAGAGTAAGGGTCTCTAAGATAAGCTGCGGACAGACAGACGGATGGTTATGTCGAAACTATGAGGAAAAAGTTCTTGAACACGGACACTGAAAAATTGCAAAAGTTACTTTATAATTTAATGTTATAGTTTTAACATTAGGAACAAAATAAAAGTGTTCTTATTATGAGACAAGCTTTCCTCCTGAGTAAACACTTAGTAAAAATAAAGTAGGTAATTATGTAAGCATGCTTTGTTCCCAGCAGACCTGTACTAAAATATTCATGTTGTAATTACGCGTCCCTTTTCCTAAAGCTAAACGCTAATTGGCCAATATTTTACTACGCTTCCAAGTTAAATGTTTTTAACCTACCAAGTTTCTAAGTTTTACGTTAACCCAGCAAAGTACAAAGATAAAAAAGCAATAAAATATAACTACTCTCGGGAACTGTTGCTGATAGCATTAAAAACGACAGAAGGTAAAAGTTGCACTTGACAATTAAATTGCTTTTACTTGCTTGATATATATTTAACATATACGAATGAACAATTTGAATACTATAAGTATAACTTATACTAAACTATAAGTTTATTTATAAGGACATCAAGATTTATATGAAAATCAGATTTTAAAAAATGTGGTATCGATATTGAACTTTTAAAAATATTGTTGGATTCCGTGGAACAGCATATAATATGATATAAAATACGAGTAGCTATTGAAATTTTACCTTAATGATTAAAATCTTTACTGTGAAATTTTATGGAATCTTTGATTGATACGGCGAATTGCTTATTAACACAGTACTTTAATAGTAATATTTTCATAACTGTAAGTTAAACTACTGCTCTCGTATTTTACCACGTATCATGTTACCCTCGACCGATTTTTTGGAGTGTAAAAGGAAGATATATATTACGTAGATATACTGACCGAGACCAGAGTGATCTCACTGCGGGTCGACGTTTGAAATCAAAGCCAAGTGCCTTGTGGACTGTGTCAAAGCTATCGTTCCTTTTCTCAACCTTTGTGACTAGTTAATGATTATAATGGCGATATTTTCGTATTGTTATTGTGTTTATGGCTTTGTGTTTATGCAATTGTTAAACATTCATATTTTATGTAAAATTTAATATCTAAATTCAGACCAGTGTTCGGCATTTGTGCTGCTCAGAAAATTGCTTCGTAAAATATTAGTGTGTTAGGTTGGGCCTTTGAAATAACAGGCTCTTGTGAAATTCGAAATGTTCGTACCCAGTTGTTTCATACTTTGATCTTGTTTCATTAGTGCTAGTCCGATTGTTTAATTGTGTAGCTGACTGGCTCGGGGTTTGTAGCTTCTTCGTACATACCTAAATTGTGCGGGCTTTAGGACTTCTGTATCAGTTCGATGTTAATAGCTAATTATTACAATATTAAAGCAACATAAAAGGTTTTGATGTTATAGGAACATTTCATTTATCAGTAGATTGCATTGTGTATTGATCAGATTCGTACAAACAAGGTTTTAGGTTTGATCCTAAATTGGTACCAATGTAATAATTTTATAATAGGTACTTTATAGCACCATGAACTCTCTTAGTCTAAGACACCACTGTAAAAGAAAAACATCGTGAGGAAACTAGGATTCCAACATTGGAATTGAAATTGCTAACCTGCCAGTGAGCAAACATGGAGATCGATGAACGAAGCAGTGGGACAGTAACACGCCGGTAATATAATTTTATAGCTTGCTTTTCAGGTGAATTTTATGACGTAGTCTCAATATTTACACATTCTGCTACCTTTTAACATGATAAGATAATACAGTACATGCGTGAGTTATGATGTCTCGGCAAAAAATTGCAGTGACGTGTCGCATGTCGTCTTTGAAGTCACAGTACGCCATGTTATTATTTTGTAGACATATTATTTACTGTCAAAGAATAAATATGTGCGTATAATGCATACTTGTACGTTATATTTATCGACGTTTTATGTTTCCTCAAATTATAGGCAATATCTAAGTATTATTATCTTGCCACTGAAAGAAAGCTTCCGACACATGTCAGTTGGTCTTGATTAGTAAGGGAAATAAGTAACCCCGTTATATTATTCATTGTAACCTTACGTAATGATATCGTTCCGAATAACATTATCCGTTTATAGGACAAATGAGTTATAGTAATTTATGTGTTGTAAAAGCTTCGCCATTTTTAGGTTACATCTTCTTGTTGATTTAGACCTGTCAGAAACGCATTCTCTTAGCGTCCAGATTATATATTTTTGTCTTATAAGTAATTCACCGTTATAGTTTTCCTGATCGTAAATGTGTTTTTAGCGGAAGTTTAAGGTTATATATTGATACATGCTAGGCAACTACAGCCGCTGCTTTTTTCCACCAACGGACTATTCGGTCTAATATTACGGAAATCAAGCATGCCCATAGCCACTTGCCCGCATGTCCATTAGCACAGGAGATAGCTCCTTTGTTGGAGCTATAAAAGAGTAAACGAATTGCATTAGGACGATACCTACACGTAGAGGCGCGGTATGTTCTTAATAAAAAGTGCTGAATCATTGAATTGCTGCCTAGAATGTAGCAGATGAAAGCTGAAAGTGTTTTCTTTTTTTAGCCAACGCTGAAGCTAGCTTGTATCTACATTGAAATGGTCTTCGCTTCTACAAAAGGGCAAAAAGATGTATTGCTGTAATAAGCGTTAACGATATGAGCCAGGAGTATTTACTACCTAAGGTAAGGCTATAAAATTATCATTCGTCTACGTGGGTTTTACTAGTCTTGCTATTTGAGTTTGAGCAACTATCTCTTGCTCATTTATAACCACAATGCAAACTGGACACAACTTATCTTGGTAAAGCAATACAAGGAGAAAATATACGGATGAGTTTCTTTGTTATCTCATATGACTTGATCGCACATTCTTGACTTTTCAGAGATACATAAATGTCACCTCATAACGCCAAAAAATCATAAATAAGTAACAAGAGTGAGAGTAACAAAAAATGTTTTTATATCCATAAAATGCGTAACACGACAAAGCAATTCTCGAAGTACTACCTAATTGGTTTTATGTGCTGGTAGATCGATATCTAACTACATTTTGTTCTAAATCTATTAGGTCCATTAGCTTGGGGTTTTTTTTAGTAAAGTAATATATTGTTCAAAGGTTCTAATCATGCGATCGCGTGATGTCTGATGGTAGCAAAGTAAAATGACCGTTCGCTCGGCGGCAATTAGCCAAGTTTGATTGAATGGAATAAGTGCTGGCTGAAGTGTTTTTGTGAGCCTTGCTCCTTAGTTTATCGTTTATCTTCGTTATACTACATAGATCAAGATTGGTGATAAGAATGTTATGATACATATTGCATGTAAACATCTACGTCGCCTTACGTTATGTGTGACGGATATTTTGGCTTTATGCACTACCTTGCAAACATCCTTCTAAGCAAAACGCATTTAGATTTGTCCGTTAATTAGTTCATTTTTAGTTATTGTAAATAAAACTCAGATATTTAAAATTACTATACTTATTAGTAGATTTATCCGTAAGGACTCAATTAACTTCTGAAAAATCCTCTTCAAATAAACGAAAATTCTGAATTTATAGTGCTCTAAACTATTGTCAAAAGACATCCGTTAGTCTAATGAGAGGACGTTCAGTTGATTGAACCATCACTGTAATATCCTGTGCAGTAGTGACAATCCTTTTTCGAAGCCATCCTTGAGAAATGGTCAACAGGGAATCGATTACCGGCTCTCCGGTATTCTTTGTTACATGAAAAGTTATTTGCTCCGAAAATCCAAAGTATCTTCTAATTAAGACTTTTTTATTCTTTTTTTTAATCATTTTGCTATACAATGCCTTAACATACAAAGATACGTTGGCGATGTCAGATAAAAAATAGGTTTCTAAGTCATCAGATAATATGGCAAAGAAAAATATTCAACTAAATCTTTTATATCATGGGGTTTTTTTATTTAAAATCTCATAATAATGTGCACTCCAACATCATTATAATTTATCAGACCAAGAATTTAAGACTGACCTTGCTTAATAGCGTAGTTTACCTTTCGCAATTTATGTATTTCAATTGTTCAGGTTTTAATATTTGAAATTATCCATTTAATTAATTTATTTTTGGCATACATTTCCGAAGTTCCTTTCAATCTGTTTAACTTTCTGTATTTATCTGTTAAGTGGTTTTTCGGAGAATCGATTCGCTGTGATAAAGTATTCATATAATTTATGCAATCGAACCTTTTCCAATGCTTCACGAATGCAAATACTATGGTGAGACGTGACTCAAACACAAAAACTAAAATCTTTATGCATTAATTATTCAGTTTTTTATTATTCAGTGATGTTATGGAAGGTTTCTTGCACTTCTTTAGTTTGTCTAGAGGACGTATTACTATCTACATGGGAGATAGAAAGGGTTGGGATCTTTTCCATAATTTAGAAAAACATAACCCTCCTTCAGTCGCAGTCGGATACAAAAGGTCCTTCAGTGGTTATTGACTTCAATTTGATACTAAGAAAGGATTTTATCTAAAACTAAATTAATTTTGTAAAATTTTGCTAACCAAAGACCGACATAGCTAAACGCTAAAGTGTTATAAAGATTAAATATTACATAGAAATCTATTCATTCTTGACAAAAAAGTAGTAGTTCTTTCAGGATCTGATGTTAAAGACGACGAAGACAAAGTCGCAAGTAGAAGCTAGTGTAAAATAAATAAATTAAGTAAATTAATACCTCGACGAAAGGTAAGCCTTATAACTGACCCAGCTAATCTGTGCTTACATGTCTGTCTCCCTAAGATTTTAAGACATTAATGTCATTAAAATTACCCACATTACCCCATTAACGCACACTCCAAAACAGGAAACTAACCCTTTTCAAGAAATATAAACAAATAAGTATCTCATTATGAGTCTTATTGCTTTTCAGTTAAGGTCGATATTAAATTAATGTTGGTGAATTAGTATTCGAACTATACAATAGGTACGTTTATTATAGAGTTTAATTTGTAGAGACAGGCTCCCGTGAAGTTGGTTGACTCTTGTTTAAACTTCACGACAATGTACTCCGGGATTACAGAAGCAAGCCTTGCTTAGTATTTCATTAACGAAATTTTACTCAATTACATTTTCTAAAGAACTTCAAAAGTCTTATTATAAAACCGACATGTTCACCAAAAAATTAAATTAAGAGGGGCTTATTCTAATACATTCTACTGAACTTTGAAGAAATTTTGTTGTTGTTTATACCATATTACTTATTATGAATATGGAAATTAATTCGATTAGTTATTTATGATTATGAATGAGATTATATCTTGAACAAAGTTTGATTATGTAAAGAAGTTTTATTTATTCCGTTCTTTAGACTTGTTTATATTATTAAAGTTTAAGTATACTTTTACAGATTTCATATGATTTATGATTCGTTGAAAGGTTTTATTCATAAGTGTAGCTAGAAATAGATCTTTGTAATTGTTAAATAATGCATCATATTGTGCCTTATTTAATAATTTCAACGAGATTTGTAGTATGTATATAAAAGGTTTGTACATGAAGTTTAAAATGAAAAACAATGTCAAGTACTTGTGTATAATAACACTAAGAGAGTAGTTTAAAAAGTTTTAATACTTATCGTTACATAAATAACAAGATTATATAATCTAATTTGCTTTACTTCTATGACTACACAAGAAAGCTTGTGCGTTTGTTTATCAGCATTAAATTGAAACCTTCTTTAACGGAATAAAGCAGAAAACGTTTTAATTAAAATCAGTGATTCGTTTCAAAGTTATGTAATTGCAATAAAATAAACACTTGAGAAAAAGAAACATGAAGTCTTAAAGAAATGAGTTATACAGCAAACAATTACGTTTAAACGTGAAATAATATACAATTAGAACCAATTCTTGTGGTACGGAAATAAAAGATTTTCATGTTTAGCCAACATTTGTCGGGGCCGTCTACAAAGAACATTGGTTGATCAAAACGGCACAAAATGAAAACAAAAGGAAATTTGTTCTATAGTATTTTGTTGTTACTACGCACAACACAACATGGACGCTTTATACAGCTTTGAGGTAAAAGGTAATTGGATTGTTAAAAAAGATGATAGTAATTCTGGTACGTCTGTATGTCTTTCGAATAAAAAAAACATGAATAGGTCAAAAACCTTGCATCCGCCATTATTTACGAAAAATGATTGTCAGCTGATTTATCATCTAGATTTCATGTTATATCGAGTTTAGTTTTAAATAAGACTAACATTAAATTTCTCGTTATTAAAAAAAAATACCTGAATTTAAACATTAAACATGTGTGTATTTAAGTACTTATGAAACAGAGTTTTTCTTGAATTCTGTTTATTAAACTTCTTTACATGACAAAGCACGTATAGTGCCACTTAAAATACCTGTAGAAAAAGTTATTTCAGAGAAACTCATGAAGGAGTCTTATTTTCGTAGAAAAAAATATGGAGAGAAACAATCCTTTTAATCTATTTATATTCTATAAGGTTTATTATTAGATTTGTCAAAATTATTTCAATCAAAGATTTATATGCCAACTAGTAGTTCACCGCAATGCCGACAAAACTTTTTAATTTTCCGGGTTAAATGGGGTTCCTATATTCATATTTCGGGTATGCTGCTAGTTTGGAACTTCCCCAAAGCCCTTATTAATGAGCTATTTACGTGGTGTAACGTGAGCGAAACTTTCATGTTTCTGATACTGTTTTATAAGTTTGTATACCCAATGAAATTAAGGCCCTTTCTCTGTATCTCCTATACATAGATACGGGTATTTCTGTTCTAATTTTAGTATTGTATAAATTAAGCTCAATAAACAAGGCTAAATAAGTTTATCAGCCTTCTGGATAACTGTAACTGTAATAAATGCGCAGAAAACTGAAACAATATTGCCGTACAAAGTGCGACCTACTTAAAGCAGTGCGTGAGGTCCTGTGACGAACTAAATGACTTGCTTATTTTAAACATAGCATGAAGACTTCCCGACCCAAAAGCATTTTAGGTAATCGTTTTCTAATTTCTGAAACTTCGTGATTACAGGAAACCACATTAGTTAGTTTACTATTTTATACATTAAATCCATCTGCCTTAGATTTTTCCCAAGATACGTTAGGGCGGCTTCAAGTCATACCGGATTCAACTGTAACAATACCGTATTTAACATGATTTAACTGCCTATTTGACCTTAAATTGTAAGAATGGTTGTTAGAATTGTAATGAATAAACGACTTTCAAAGATCCACGTATGACAGTGGGGACCAACGTCAGGTCTGGTTGTATTCATTAATGGTCACCCATTCACTTACCAACCACGGCAAGCTCGGCTTAACCTTTGAAAAAGCACGTAGGTATATGTTATACCTACCGTAACATTTTCTTAAAGATATTCATTACAGGTAATTGCTCACCTTACATAACTTCCTTTCCAAATTGTACAAAAAGTTTTTTGCATGGGTCAAGAGAGGTTTCATTGACGGCCCTATATTAAAAATGAGGTGAGGTCACCAGTCGGCCTTGAATGTCGCATGAGCTGTGTGGTCAGAATACGAATGGCGTAAATTCTACATCAGAGCCAATGGGTGACGTTACCGGAAGCTTCGTAGAACCTAGGATGGATATTAAATAGTAGTTTTGCCTGTTCAGAACATTTTTTTATGTATTCGTGTGTGTATTGGGCCGGTTTAAATAAAACATCAAATATTTTTTTATCCCCACCCGATAGCAAGATCATTCGCTCGATCCTCATGCTTACTCCAACCTGAAAAAATATTTTGTAAAATCAGAGTTTGATAATTTTTCAGTAGTTGAGCATCCGATCGTTTGATGTAAATCGGCTTTTACATTTGTGTAAATAATTTATCAATTAGTTTTTTTAATTTCTTCAAGACAAAGGACAAAGGTCCTAATTTTACTATGATATGATGTAACAGGAAAAATATAATAATAATATGTTTCACTATTTATATCCACGGTGTTGCTACCATGGTATTTATTATTTATGTGAAACCTTTAATATTTATCTACTAAACAAAGGCTTCCCTACTATTAATTAGAAGGAGGGTTTTCTAATTATAACCCCATAATAATAATGTTGGTCTTACGTTACGTAGACATAATAAACGAATACATTTTTTGAACATATTTAATTTATTTATTTGATTTAAAAAAAGTAATAAATGCTTTTGTTTTATATTTAAATATTTTAACTTGTACTTTTTATTTAGCTTCTAATATTTTATTTTTGTTGTGTTTATATACTCTTGTTGCGCGGTTGTAATTTAACTTTATTTTATCACACACTGTATATTTTTTAAATGTCGAAGATTTGCTCTAGATTGTAACTATTTATTTAAAAGTATGCTTGTTATTCTTGGTCTATTGTTAAACAACAGAAAATTTAATACATGCTGTAAAAATAAGCTCTAAAATGTTTGTGCTTTCGTAATATAGGAGCCCTCCCTTTGTTTTTTAATCTAGATTCAACGAGGTCATGTATAATCCTGAAAAAGAATAGTCTAGCATTAGACGATCTGATCATTCGTATTGCTATTTTTAATTAAGATTTAGGCTATTTGCTCTTTCAAAGGAGGTTGCTGTCTCAGAGGTTGTAACTTACAACTACATCCTCTGCGCTAAAAAAAATATTGCAAATACCCAACTAAATTGTTTCTTAGTTAGCATCAATCTATATTTACTACAAATTAGTTTCTTTACCCAGCTCTCTGGGCATCATTAAACTTTACCTACTATCTAGAATCTGTTAAGTTTAAATCAATACGACAGTTATCCGGGAGTAGATGTCGACGGTGGAAACTTGCAATCTAGTAGAGATACTCCTTTGATATTTGTCTAGGAAAATATACATTTAATTGTGAAGACAATTCTAAAATGTAATATAGAACACGTTTCGTCATATCATTTAACATTTTAAACAAATAAGTAAAGCTTTGAATTTGATATCATAACTTACAGGGAACGTTTTTCTAAATATTATTGATAGCTGTTATTCGAAATACATAATCGTTGATTAAAAAACGCATGCTTGATACCTGGGTATCGTAACGGCTAAAATCAGAAAAATAATAGCTGTTTATGGCGTCAATCTATAGAATAAATTACCAGGATCAAATCCAATATACCTACATGGTATTAATTGTAAGGGAAGCCTTATACATGTTCTGCACATCGTTACTCTGTCTACCCCTTTGGTAGGTATACTATGAAGGGATATAATTAATATATGTTTCTTGTGTGTCGGTTAGTTTTGGTATGGCAGGCTGTGGTCGTAAGGACAGCTAGTTAGCGTGTAAAGCAATGTTTAATAACATTGTTGACTTGTGTGAATAGGGCTTGTTTACTACGGGTATTTAGTGTTTATCTATCCTTATTTAGTCACGCTAATCAACAAAAATGTTTATTGACAACTTGGGAAAGAAGTGATTTTGTTTTTTTATTAATTTGAAAATAATAGTGAAGTGTAGTTACATTGTTTTGATACAGAAGTTAAAATATTCAATTATCTTTTGTAATAAACCGAACTTTAAAACCTTAATATTTTAAGTAATCCGTTATGTTCATGCCAAATTCAGTTAGTTCTCGTTGAGTCGCATTTAGATAGATTATAATATATTAAGTACAAATCTCACCAAAACGTGACTTAAAAGGATATTATTATCATTTTATTATAATAGTTTCTCACTTATACCCATATAGGTTTAAAATATACACCTATCTTACCATAGATTTTATCTCGTGCTTCATAGGATTTTTAAGAAGCAACAATTATAAGTACGTACGAACGTATTTTTATGCTTCTACTTAAATTCAATGTCTTAAGTATACAATCTGATTTACAAGCCAAAATCACAGTTTAATAAATAAAAAATCTTTCTTTACAAATACAACCAAAATACAAATTTAAAGAATTATAAAGTTGTAATTGTAATATTCAGTTCAATCGGCATAGCTGTGATTTGCACAATAACGGTCCTTAACGAACCATATTGTTTTTCTCTGCGCCAAATGATTACAAATTAGGTAACGGCCCTTTTGTACAACTACTCCTGCCAAACTTAATTTAATTTTGCTCAAAATGTTTCACCAAAGGATTATAATTATTATTTCAAAATTAGATGCGGTATTCGTACCGTTTCTTTGTGAAGTTTAACTAGTAAATGGGATTTAAATGTTGGTTGTTTATTACTCGTTTTAGAATTTATTGTAGTGTGGATTTTGGAGAAATTTAATTAAAATTAAAACTATGTGGTATTGTATGACTGGTGGAGAACACTGTCACTGACAAATTCAAGTAATAAAATTATAATGATAAAAATGTATTCAATAATTTGAATACATAAATTAATGATGTGGAAACGTTATTTTACTTATGAAAACCTTAAACGAACATATTAAATGGCAATTTGCTTTGATAGCTGCTTCATAATTGAATAAAGCTCACTGGAGCGATATTCTAGATTAATCTAGATAAACACAGTCTCACCTTAATTATGTAATAGTTTAGATCAACATCGTGTTATACTTAACGACTGGACTGATTTGGTTAATATTTATTTAACCTCGATGAACAAAGAGGGGTGTTATACCTAAGTTAAACTTGCGTATCTGTTTTATTGATTTATGGAGGCCAACTTTTGAGATTTACTTAAACCAATCCAACCAATGTCTTAAGTAACCATTAACATCTCTGAGTGGTGAGTCTAGTCAATTCCATTTGAACGTTTTTATCATCGTCAACCAATGTAGACATGTAACAAGGGGGCAAGTGACCAGCATGAATCGCGCAGAGATGCGCCCGCGAAATCGGCTTAAGAAGGTTTGTGTTGAACTCATTTGATTTATTTATAGGGTATTTAAAAAAGAAACCTTAAATATGCTTTTGTTCAAAGGAATTCGTTTTTTATCAACGAGTTTGTTATTAGACACCAAATTATCTCGGGTCGGGTACCTTATTAATTATAAGGAAGTACACAGTCCTAGCAAAAAGTTATGTTACATTACATTTATTTAGCCGGTTTGAATAAACACCGGCTCTTTAAAATGTAACTTTGTAATAATTAATGTGTTTATTTAAGAAAGCCCATGTACCTAATTAATATTTAAGCTCGAGCGACTTCCGTAGTTGAGGTTAAAAGTTACGAGCCCTACATGATGTGGCTTCATAGAAGTTTTAATTTACTGTAATTAGGTAAACGATGAGATGTTAAACACAGCTCTTTTGAGATATAGATAATGAATATACATACTTATATAATATGTTTAAATTAGGCTTAGTTACCTAAGATCAAGATTTCAGTATTAGTAAAAATCTTTCCATTAATGCGCGTACAAACAGATAGCACACAATAAAACAATTAGTTCTTATTTTCATCAATAGGTCCTTAATCAACAGATGACGATCCTTGCAAATACGCTCAAAGAAGTCTAATGCGCAAGGCTTATCTCCGGCTCTCTGTTTATTTCAGCTTCGAAGACCGCATTTACATTATTATGATAAAACATTAATTTCTTAGCCGCCACTGTATGAGAGAAACCGCAATGATTATCAAAATTTTGTTTGTTCGTTATAAAACAGAGGGGTGACAGATTAAACCCTTTGCTGTCCCTATGTTTATGAAGGCTTGCAAAGTTATTTACGACGGTGACTTCACATTATTCCGCGATCACAAACCGTCACGCTTACACAAGTGGGTCAAGGAATTTGTCGCAGATATGTACAACTTTGAAGTATGTGACATGTAAGAAATTGTTCACGGAATTTACTATTCATGTAAATCCCGGCCTAAATATAAAATAACTTTTGAACAGCTGTTGTATGAGAAAGTTTTATTTATGTGGTGTTTAGTCTTATATGCTCATTGGTTAGTCGGATATTTTAAGGCAAGCGTAATACCCTTTTTCCAGTAGGTTAGCTATTGGAACAAGAAAATTAAGATGCCCGTCTCTTATCGGCTAAAACAACCAAAGGTTTTCTCTGTTACTACATGTATATTTACATGTATATTTAAAAGTTTAAAAGAAACAATCTCCCGTATAGTGTTCAATCTGTGTTGCACAATATTCTGGTGCATCATATTTGTGGATCAGAATACCATTTTTTGCACCACAAGGTCTAAACGGAACGGTCAGTCGCGCATGTAATACGTAATGTATGTAGCATATACAAACAAAATATACTTATTTTGGTAAGTTGTCTACTCGAGACGAATATTGTCCCATTATTTATAATGGAACGGCTCAACGACCTTTTTTAAATTGCTTGTAAAGCCTAACTTATCATACACTTTTAATATCATGCTACTTTCCTTGATAACGAAAACATCGTGGAGAATTGAGTTAACAAGTTAAAATATTTAACTTTTGCTGTAAAAAGTCGCTTGGAAAGAAGAAGCAATATAAAACTATGCTACGTTTGTTAATACAATATCATAATAGAGTTCTCTTGTTGTTGTTAGTCGGTAATCTTAAAATAAGCTAAAATACAAAAAAATTAGTACCTATTGTTTTTGTATCTGCATAAATTCAAACATTTTTGTTTTCAGTTTTCATTGTACCTGTAAACAATAAATATTGACAAATAATATTTTTGTTTGCTGTGTACCTACAATACAATATTGAATAAATATGTAACTAATACAAAAAAAAAAAACTGGTTATGCGAGTCGGACTCGATCACCGAGGTTTTCTTAAAACTTTTTATATAATAATAATATATAATCGAGCCTATAAACGTCCGACTGCTGTGCACAGGCCTCTTCCCATATAGAGAAGGCGTGAGCATTGATCGCCACGCTTGCTCACTGCAAATTGGCGATTTCAAACCCAAATTTTTGGAATCAAGGTGTTTTCCTTCACCGTTTGCCAGAAGTGTCTTAGAATAATTAAGAAAGTACATATAACTTTGAAAAGTTACATTGGTACTTGCCCGGCTTCGATCCTGCAACCTCGTGCATACAAATCCGTTTATTGAACCGCTAGGCCACCACGAAGATTAATATGAATAGAATTTAAATGAAAAATTTAAACGAAAACTTTATATGAATAGAATATTTTTGTACACTACAATAGGAACACTTTATGAGATACAAACATGTTTAACTGTGATATAATAAAATTATTGTTAAGTAAATAAATATGTCTTCCTCTTCCTCTTGACCTTTTCCTAATTTATTTTGGGTCGTCGCAATATCTTTATGATTTTATTATCATGTTTTATTTCATAGACAAGGAATTAAATAAATACGATACAACGAAAAGCACTAAGTAAAATAATTTAAAAGTAAGTTTTACAGTAGCCTTTGTTAGATTTTATAACCGTGTAAACCATTTCATTGACCAGTGGGCCTCGTCACCAAACGAAATAGAAACCAATCCAAGAAAAATCGTCTCTGGAATGCTTGATAGTAAATCTTTGAAATTTATTTCGTTAAAGTGAAATCGAGGTAGGCATTTAAGCGTTTTAACGTTGAATTAATAGCCGTCGGAATTTCATGGCGGAAACAGTTGACGGCAAGAAACGGGGAGGGTGTAAGCGATATGGTAGAACGAATTTATTGATTAATTGTGCCCAGAGTTGAGCTTTCATTTAAATTTACATGGTACAAGCAGAATTGCAGCCTCTCGCGACATTATCAGTACGTATCTCTATAAATAATAGCCTAATTGGTATTCCAATGTACAAGTTATTTATACAGTCAAGTTTCATCAAAGTTCAAAGGCATTCGCCTAAAAGAGTAACAAACATTCTTACAATCCTTCACATTTATGACATTTTTCATATCGGAAAGAATGCCTGTCCATTGTCAAACGTACTGATAGGCAGTCGCTCTCTATAAAATTGGGGTAAGTATGCAGCTGAGTCCGAATGACATACCAAGATACAGGTTGGGACAAAATAATAGAGATATTTATTTTGAACAATAAATTGTGTTAAAATCTCTGTGTACCATGTTTGTTATTTCACCTTTTGATAGATCCCGTCTTTCAATGTTTTAAGGGTTTCGATTGTTTTCGAACAATAAACGGCTATTATTGTCATTCAAAAATGAAAGATATTCATCATTTTCATAGGAGGGTGCCATAAAATAATAGGGTGAGAACGTATCACGCGAAGAAACCAACAATTTGATAGATAGCCCTTATAAATATAAGTCTTGATAAAATTTGAAAGTCATTCAAGCGATCGCACTTCAAAACTAAAATTGCTTGACCTCCACCCTAACTAGCTGGCCTAGTGACCTGGTTACATGAAAATTAACATTAAACTATCATTTCTGAAGTTTTTTATAACCCTAGACTGTATTTGGTCAGTATTCGATTTATAGATTCAAATAAAATGGTATCAGTAAATACGTTAAAATTATTATTTTCATTCCTTTATGTAGCAATAAAAGAACTTGGATGTTAAGAATATTGTATAGTATTATTTATTACTAAAATAAAGACACTATGCATAATATTGTTTATCTATTTCACGGAGTAGAGTGAAAAAAAAAACGGATTATACAGAACTAGTCTATTAGTTGCAAGGCTCGATATTTAAACTTATACAACAGAATATATAAAAAAAACTTTAACATTTGCCGTATGTGCACTGCATTTTAGAGTAAAATATTAGATAGTTACTTTCAAAGAAAAAAGTTTCATTAGGCCCATAAGACGAAATACTCGAAAAACCTGTAGACGGACTGTCGCGACTGATTGTCTATACAAACATATATATTGTATGTATATACAAAATACAATATACTACTAAGGATTATAGCTAGTGTTATGCTTTCTATAGACCACGTTTGTGCCCACGCTAAACACACATAGAATCGGTCTAGCCTTACTGAACAAACAGTATATGGCGTGGGTGAAAACATGTATACAGAGCCAAAGTATGTAAGTATTACATCAGCCTTATGTAACCACTGCATTTTTTTGTAAAATTGCTTTCATATTTTTTTGCGAAATTTATTTTTAAATAACCATGTGGGTATTATTTACGGAATTTATTACTGCACCAATATCTCAAGCATAGTATAATACAGTATTACCCACTAACCAGCATAGTGGTTGTCGGTGGTGGAATATTCATTTTAATACGCCCCTCAATCATCTTAAAAAAAACTTTTTTAACCCACTTCTTAAGAAAAACTTAAGTTTAACAATTCAATTCAAGAGCTTGGCAACTTCAAGTCAAATCAAACATTGCTCATTACAGCAAACAAGAACTTCCCGCCAAAAGTATCTGATAATGCGCGCGTACGAACAAACTCACAAAGTAGGTAGGATGGTGGCAGGCCTTTTTCCTAACTTGCTAATCCTGTTCCTTATCTACTCCAATCATTGATTGTTCTAAGAGGAAAGGCGGCCAGCTGTGAAATCACTAGTATTTTGTTTTGTTTAACCCATCGACGTATGATATGCATAGACTGCTACTATCGCTAGGTTCCCCTTGTGCCAAGCGAGAGCAGTTTTTAGTCTGATCCATAACAAACATTTCGTTTTTCATTTAAGTTAATTTTCGCGCAACGAGAAACTTATATAAGATAATATCGATGGTTTTGACATTGTTAGGATAATATTAGTGTTTTACATAGTTTTTTTAAAACGGCAAGCTCCATCTTCATACATAATTCACGACAACACTTGTTCACACGGTTTAAACTCTGATAGGATCACTCTATAGTTTCAAATGTAACCTCGTTGGTTTAACCAGTATATCCGCAACTTTAATACTGCTAACAACGATAAAAACCGCTTGTAATATGGTACAACTCGGACGCTGGCTTGAAACTTTTTGGAGGAACTGAAGCGTGGTATGGTCTTAGTTTACTACGAATGTTGCGAAGTGTGTGAATTCAACATTCTTGTATATTAGCCACGATTTTTTCAGGCTTTAATCATTTTTATTGTGTACTAGTTTTGATAAAGACATCATAATGTATACCTTGTTGAGACAACTTTGTATAAAATTTATATGTATAAAGTCGTTAATAAAAATAATTGTACCTGTTTATTTGTTGATACTTGTATATGATGTAAAAAACTACTTAACGTATTTTTTCTACCTGACAGATTATTGCTGGAGCTAGAATCTTGTTAGTTTATTTATTGATTGTTTAAATATTTTTAAACTTTAATTTGCAAAGTTTACAAGTCGATTTATTTTAATATAATATCATATCATAAATATAATAAAACAATAAATATAATATCTCTATATTAAGTAACGGACACTAAAAATAATTATTGGATACCTTTTATTTTGCGGTTGATTTTTAAATGGTTTAGACCTCGTATTAACGATCAACATATGTTCAAAATTTTCACTTAAATTCTAGCGCAATCTTATACTAATTAATAGCACTACCACAATATTATTTCCATTAGCATTTAATGTACACGGTATAATATCAATTTCAATTTTATAGGTTGATTTAAATAATACAAATAATCTATTTTCAGTATTAACTATCAAATATCATTAGCAATTAAACAAAGTTTGCCAAAATAGTTGAATGCCATTTGATTCAAATAGCTTAATTGTACTCGAATGTAATGAATATTAACATTATCCAATACATTTACATTTAAACGAAAATTATTCACATATTTAAATTAGTCACTTATAATGTTATTATGATACATTTTTATTATTACTTATTAATCTACTCTTTTTAACCCAACTCTTTTTATACTATAAACTTAACCGAGCTGTTCAATATTTTTTATATTGTTATGTTTACTATAAGGCTTTTGAATATTACTGAGTTCATATTTGAGATAAGTGTCCGAGTCGTCATGGTAAGCGATAGGGAACCACCGGCCTAATATCACAATAGGATATGTATTTCCATCCCAACCTGGAGAGCCTATTGAATATTCGACAGCTCAATAGGCACTCTCGGCCACTACGTCGCTCGATGTGAGATTTGTCCTACATGATCGTATTACTCTCCTTATCAATTGCTCGATAGCCATTTAGCTACGGCCACTGAAATTGTATGCTATGCGCCTATCAATTCCCCAGCATATTACATTTTCCTCTACTAATACTTCCCTGTCAATAATGCATTGTTGCTGAACATTGCATTAGCAATAATTAACATTGCAGTTGTGAGAATCTTCTGGAAATGAGCACTAAAAGATTTTCCACTTTACAATATCTTGGCTGAATGCCAGACCGTTTTTCGAGAAAAGCAAAATGGGTTACACAGTTTCACTGGGCTTAAACACGGAACCTTGTTTTTTTAGCCTCCTGCCCGCTATCGATCAACTGAGTCTTAACGCCAGATGAGACTTAACGACTTTCATGATGCATCTGAGGTAATATATAACCACATTTTAAAGATAGCTTGCAGTGTACATTATACCATTAAGCAATATTGTACACGCGTCAATTTCTCAGGATGGATGCTTGTTGTTACTCTATCACGCAAAAAGTACTACACAGATTTAAATAAAATTAGGCGAGCTAATAGTTTTCTACCCTTAAATAAATCCAAAGTAAAAGTTAATAACCTAGCATTTTTTATATCGATAAACTCTCGGAAAGGACGACGCAGGTAAAGCTGCGGGGTTAATAATATGCAGCATTTCAACCCGTCTAGCAATCAAATTTACATTTTATGAAGTGCCAGTCACTTAAATTAATTAAAAGTCAAAAATTCAACTAGTGTGCTTGTTATTAGTCCACTATTATTCCCAAAGCTTGCAATAAAGGAACCTCTTTTTGGTTGTTAAGTACAACGGAGGTAATTGGCTTAATTGCTAGGCCAACCTCCATTGTGATTTGGGAGTCGAATCATGTCGAAATAAATTCACCTAATGTTCTTTTCGCCTGGCCTGGAACCTTTTTTATATAGGCCGGCAAATTGAGTGAAAAAGCTAATTGTTATGATAACGCTAATACACCTAAATATTTGGTTCGTTTTTATTAAAGTACCTATCCACAACTCTTTAATTAATGATAACGAGACCCTTCTCCTAACGTTGGAGTTTTTTTGAACAAAATAGAATTTTCCATCGTTGATAGAAAAATTGATAGTGATTATCTATTTACTTCAGATATGCGCCATTTTACACTGTGTGTACCTGTTTTTGAAAATACAAAATGCGCGTATAAAGATAGCCTTCCTTGGGTAAAAAGGATATAAATAATGAAAATATGAGCAAAATAGCATTATGAAAGATGATTTTTGTTTTTCAAAACAACATATTTTAATCATTATTTGTTTGTAGGAACTGAGTGAAACCTAACAAAATGAAAGGAAGAAAAAGCAGAGTTTAGGAACAGTCGCGTAACTAGTAACTTGTTTGTTTCGCGTAACCTACTTTTCTAAACAGCTTCACTAATTAAAAAGCGCATTGCCATGTCAACACAAAGTCATTGCTACCCACTACAGCTTTGTATGTACGAGCATACGAAATACTAAGAAAAACGAGCATTGTGAATGCAATCATTTAACATGTATTGAAATGGTTATGCATTGTTTACTAAATGCAGAAGTAGAGTAATGTGTTTAAAACTTATCCCTACCTATACATGTGTTTATTTGTATGTCTCTTTATGTATTATTTATTATTATGAGATGTAAAGATGTCGTTCGATTGGTCGATGTGAAGAAGCGACACATGTATATTATTTCCCGTAATTTTTATGGGAACGGGAAAAGCGCCCAATGCAAATAGATGGACAAATTAATTAAAAGTCAATAAACTCAAGTTGCTACAAAACTATCGACGACATAAACAGTAAAAATAAATCAAATTGTAGTTTAATTGGTGCAACAAGTCTTCAACTTCATTTCTATTTTTTTATCTTATTTTTTGTTTTAGCACATTGTACCTACGTATGAATCTGTTAGACCCCACTAAATAAATGGGGTCGAGTGAAATTTTTGGGTATCCATAACTTCCTCATCCTGTGGATCCCCAGTTAGTTATGTTGTCTGACGGCGTTGACACGTGTTGACAGTAACAATTTGGAGTAGTTCAAGTTAGATTAGTTTGTCTTGCGAGCTTTGTGTACGCTGGCAGCCGGTGCTGGGTGGCTCGAGGTTGCATTATAATTGGGTTTTTGTTATACGGTATGTTTTGACTAAGTAGCAGACCTGTTAATCTGAAATATTGTTAAGTTTTAAAAATCAATAGACATATTATTTGAAACGGTATTATATGATTAAACAAAGTGTAAAGTCGAAAATTAATCTACACACCATAAATACGACACACGGAACTTCTTTTTTACACTGTCCATTGGGTTCTAGCTATTTTTATCGTAAGATCATAAATGTCTAGCTCAGTTAAAGATGTAAGTCCAACTAGGCTTCAAAATAATATAAGCAATCTTTAAAACGTATCTACCCACTCTCGATGTACATAACCTTTTCACGTGCGAATCTTAGTTGAAATTTGAGACATCAAAACAAAGTCAACAGTAAAGGCGACATAAAATACCAATTGTACAGCAAGCATGATTTTCCGTCAATAAAAACTTGCTTGTATTGGAATTTGACTCTTTCTCGTATATCTCATACATTAGTATTCTGTGACGGTTTGTGCTGAAACTTATTTTGTGTGATTGTTTCAATAAAAATGTGAATTTAGTACGGGTACGCAACGGGTGTCATCACGTGACAAATTTTGTGTGTAACGCGAGTCGGGTTGCTTACTAATATGTTGTGGAGTTGATACAAATAGGTTTAGTTTATGGCTCTAAACTTTTAAGTATTTATATTTAAAATATGGTGTTATAAATATTGTATTTTTTGTAATCTTCATGAAAATACAATCAATCTATAATCGATTTTATTTATTTGCGTTAAATAATTACAACTATTCATTAAAAAAAAAACATTCTGTGATACTAAATAATAAAATACCTAAAGTATTAAACATTCCTAATTATTCTTTCGATAGTAAAGTAAATCTTTTCTGACCTAGACGACCTGAATTAGAACCAAACTACTAAACACTACGCATTAATTATTTCTGCCAGCCAGTCGAGTTAGTTACAGAAACTCCGAAAGATCAGAACTACGATTTAATTAATTATGTCTAGTATAACTAATTACCAGAATACTTAACATATTAATGTTTCACGTAATGTATTACTGCGCGATAGTTTATTTAGGTTTAAAACAACAAGTAATCAAGGTTATTAACAGAAAATTAGAAAATGTTTCATTTTTAGAAAAGTGGAGGGAAAACACATAAATAGTGTTAAAAATATATGTCTATTCTCGTGAATTGCGTAATACTACATGTCTGGTTTACCACTTGGTGTTATTCTGTTATTTAATTAATTGCAAAATACCTAAAGGCATCTCAATTCTCATACATTATAACTATACATTGCTAACGTAAAAATTGTAAGTCACAAAATATCTCAGTACCCAAAATCCCTAGTTGAGTACGAAGCCTTTCACGGTTTTTTGTTAGAAGTGGCTTTACCTATTGTATGGCATAGTGGTTCTTAGTATGAAGATTCGTTAGTACATATAAATTTTACTACTCATGTATAAAATAAACGGTTAAGTGCGTGAGGGATCTCCGATTTATTTCGGGTGCTTTTTCCTTAATATGTGTTCGGTTCTATGTAGGTTAGGAACGAAGGTAGACTGGAACAAAGAGGTATTTGAATTGGTTTTCCTTTTAGTGCATGACTAGGATTTACCTATTTTTACCAGCTTTTATTTAGTTTTATATAAATTACCACAAACGAAGAACAAGAAATATAGTTATTGTTTTTCTAAACATTTATTTATTTTCGTTGGCATATAATTTCATTTACGGTTACGGTTATAAAAACTTAGACGTTTCAAATGTGTTAGTGTTAATAATTTATTCATCTAACTTAGAAACATTTTAGTCGGTATCAACTTAAAATTTCAGCACCAACTTGCTCCAATAATTAGTTTTACAAGTAAAAATGAAATTTAAAATAACAGCTTCGAAACTTTATAAAGTACTCCAGTTGTTAGTTAAATAAAGAATTTAAAATATCCGGTTTCAACGTACCTGCAAAAAGCAGGCAAAACATACGGGTAACGAGGTGAAACTTGAAAATGCTTTCTTTTTCACCCTCATTGAGCAACTTGAAGTTTCTAAGAAAAGGTTTCTATATTTCTTACGTTTAAACAGGCAATGGTTATTAATAAGAATAAGGTCTTGCGTATTATTAGGACGTTTTTTTACATTTCGTTTTTGTTTCTGTGAAATTATGATGATCCCACCAAGATCTTCGAAATTAGCAGGAAAACTGCTCCACTAAAAGTAGTACCTAATCCATTAGGTTTATGAGTTAATTAACTAATTTTACCGCTGATCTACTGAATAAGTCATAATCAGTATAAGTCCCTTCATTTAACAATGAGATCTTAGGGATAATACCATTCGTACAATCGCCTTCTATCTGCCGTCTTAACTAGCCGTTGATTTCTTATTCGAGACGCATCCTTACTTACTTACCTTTTAGTCAAACTCTATTTGCATTCTCTAATGTGTCGTTCGATACGTTTGGATAATCAAAAACGTTTCCAGCTGTCAAACCTATGGCATTCCTTTCCATGGAGGAAATGAATATTATTATGAACGAAAAAGAAAATCTAAAGTCTATTACCATTCAAGTAATTATTAAATTATTGTTTAGGTACGAAATTGTTTTTGTTTTTATTTAATATTGAGTAAATTTAATGTTATTAATTTAACATTAGCAGTTGTTGTACATGGACTTTATTATAATCAAAATACGACACGCAAGGGAGCCTACTTCTAACCCTTTAATCTACGCACTAATGTAATTTATTAATAATAATTAGGTACCATATTAATCCTTGAGCTGTAAATTATAACATCGGCATCATGTCGTAATCTCTTGAATACACTGAGAGATCGTCGACGATCCCCGCTGAATTAGTTGAGCTTTAGAACACAGCCTCCCGTGCTAATCGTATCACGTAACCTCTAAGCTTAGGATCGTCCTGTTATACAACTTACACAGTATAAGTTATACTCCTATAGTGTCACCACTATACCACCTTTACGACGAAGGATAATGGACAAAAAGTATGGCTCGCTCGACGTATGTGATCGTCCTTTTTTTGCTCGGTTTGATCCGAGATATTCGTCCCTCTACATATGCATTGGTATGTAGCGTTCGACAAGAAAACGATTAGCGTAGATGTTACGGCTCTTGACTGTTTTGCGATATTCTAATTTGGTTGTATTAGAATTTTATTGCGTAACAACATCTAAATAGCTGTGGAAATGTTTGTAATGTTGTGCAATTCTGTCTTAATTGGAGATAAATTCTTAGAAAGTAGAGTATTATATTCTCTGGATAAAAATAACCGCCATGATATTACGTAGCTTACTTACTAGATAAAGTACTTCGAAATAAATAAAATTAAAGGTTTCACCAAAGATTTTATAGTTTAACTTGAATAATAAGTCTTTGAAATGGAATTTAGGTCTTCGTCTAGTGAGTTTATAAAACGAAAGACGACAGAAATTACTTTATTGTAAACCATCGTACGCTTTAGAAAAGCACTTTTGATGCTAGAAGCATCAAAAGTTTGAAAATATCGAATACCTCGTAGTTAAGTTTTCATTTCCTCGGGGATACATTTTCCAAATATCTTTACTCATGTTTGTTCACTTATACATAAATAATTTTCATAATTTTTCGCGAACAGCGCGGCAAGACAATAAGCAGATAACTTTGCGAGTGTTCGTGATGCAGTTTTGAAATTTATATACCTCATAGATTTCTGAGATGAAAATATTTATTAAGTGTTCCCGTTTAACATACACTAAAAATGAGGTAGTCTAATAGTATATATTACTTTTCGAGTATTTTCGACTAGGCACGCCAGTAAATTCCTAACAAATACCTGTAGTCATTGTTATGGTTTAACTAGGGATGAGATAGATAACCATATTGCTGACGAATAGGGCAGGTATCAGACAATTGCATCTGCCAACTTCGCTTGCGCGATACAGGATTCCATGACGTCACATCAGTGTGCACAGCTATTGTGTTTCGCTGCACACGCAAGGCTTACAGGCAATTTACATGCATCATAAATAAGCACGCGCGCTCGCGTTTGTTAATGTGGACGCACCCTAACTTATTTATGATAGGCACGTTTAATTATTGCAAACAATTATTTTCCGTAAATATTTTTCTAAAGGCGGAAACGTGAGGGCTTTCGGAAAAAGAGCTACATCGAGATTATATTAAAAATACGTTTTTGTTACGGAAATAAAATATATTTACAATATTTTTTTCCGTAACAATAACGTGAACGTTCTTTAACATATTCAATAGCATGGTATTTAGTCTATAAGGAAAAAAGTGCAACTTTATTGGGTATGTACATCAGCATAAGCTGTAGGGTTGCTCTGTCTATTGTAAACAAGCTACCGCACTTCATAGGTTAGCTTATATGGTTACTTACAAAACGTTAAAATTAGAAACATTTTAATGTACTTAAATACCATTTGACCTATCTGAAGAAGGTTTTATTATTCCAATACGATGTTTAGGAACTTGGTATTTCGATTCAATGCAACAAGGAAAAGTTAACTACGTCTAAAGGTACTTCTAATAACAGTTCCGTTATCCAAGCCGAAAAAAGAAAACCTTTAAATTTCTTCAACTGAACGATTTTTAATGAGTCTTGAATGTCTTGATTATATAAAAGATCGTTGACTCAAGAATAATTTCGTAATAAATATTCATGAACAGCTGAGAACTTTGATTTCATTCATTGATACTAGCAAAAAGTTCCTTGTTAAGATATTTTTCGTAGTAATGATTAAGTTAGAATCCGTAGAAGTATATTAAGAATAACTTCTGAAGTTTTAGGAACTTTTGAACTTATTCTTAAAATTTACTTTTCAGTGTTATTCAATCGCTGTTACGGAATCAAAATTAATTTGCGCAAGAATTTATATTAGTGCTTATAGTAGAGCGAAATCTCAATCTTAGTAATTTACCTACGTAGGCAATATTCACGATGCATCGATCGAGTCAGAGTAGAGCGCAAGGGATATGAGCCCTTGATATGCTCCGATTATACTTCCATTTGTCCCGATTGCATCCTACGTGTGTTCAGCAATATTGGCTCCTGCAAATATAATTAGATTCAGCCATAATACCAATATACCAGCAGATTGGTCTACAAATTAATATATTCAGGTACATCACATCGGTTATCCGTCAGAATTTAGGGTGACTATCATATTGGCATTGCGCCTTTTCGTTACAGAGTTTTTATTATAAGACCAGCTTCATAGTATGTATAGCTGCACTGTATTGTTATTTGACGACCTCCGTGGTCGAGTGGCGTACGAACCGGTTTCAAGGTGTCGCTAGCTCTAAGGTCCAGGTTCGATCCCCGGACGGATCAATGTAGAAACTAATTGTGTCTACATTGTCCCGGGTCTAGGTGTTTGTGGTAACTTCGTTGTTTCTGAATTCCATAACACAAGTGCTTCAGCTACTTACTTTGGGTTCAGAGCAATGTATGTGATGTTGTCCGCGTTTATTATTTATCAACTATTTATGAGATGAATTCATCTTATAGGAAACAGTTTAATCAGTAGTAGTTTTTATTTACTTTGCAGGATTTGAACTGAACAAAACTGAACAAACATTGCAAGTTACATAAAACCTCGTAAAAGTGTGTAGAAATAAGTAAAACAGAGCTCACTTCCAATGATTACAGTGAAGTTTACCTCATGTCAGTGTCAGAGTCATTGCAAGTCGTCGTATCCGAGCTCGCGCTTGACTAATGAACTGAACAGCACAATCACATTAGTTACTTGACGTCCACTAGTTGACTGAAAATGTATGAGATACCATTTACGTTGCAAGTTGCGGGTAGTGCCTAAATACTGACGAACTAACTTCAACATTACGTTGGGGATTGAGTTATTGTACCTACTTACGTTAGTTACCTTCTATGTGCAAAGTAACTAATATGTTGTAAGTAGTTGGCTCAGGTAGAAAGTTTAAGAGTATAGGTGCATTAGGTACCTATTCAGAAATTAAGGGTCGATGGAGTCTTAACAGTTTATTTAAAACAAAATGTATTTTTGGTAGTACCTGTATCATGGTATCGTTTAAGTTTACATATCTATAAATATTATAAAGAGGCAAGATTTGATTGTTTGTTTGAATTGAATAGGCTCCGAAATTACTTGACCGATTTGAAAAATTCTTTCACTGTTGGGAAGCTACGCTATTTGCGGTTAACATAGGATATATTAAATTTTCAAAAAAGTTAGGGATCCATAGGATTATAGGTATTAACGCGGGTGAAACCGCGGGGAACAGCGAGTTAAGAATATAGGTATATAAAGTAGTGTGAGGTGATTGAGTCTAAAACGAAAATTTGAAGAACAGACCATTCAGAATATAATTTAAATATCGTTGAGATAGAATAAATGTTTTATTGTAAACATGGCCCCATAATATGAAGTTAAAGCCTTTATGTCTTCCGGCGTCGTCGAGTAACAAGCATCCTTCATCCGTCCGTATCGATACGTTCGTATTTATAAAACAATTATTAGAAAACATTGAAATTTTAAGTATAGGTAAATATTAATATTAAACTTGTATGAGGATTGTAGGTATAATATTAGAATTAATATTTAGTAGGTGTGTAACGTGTATGCTGTTGCTTAATTAAAGCTAACTTTGTAACATGAGTATGTTTAAATAGTTGAAATGTAATATATTTAGGTGCTTCGTACGAAAACTTATGTACAAGCAAATAAACTATGGTACTTAATACCAGCAGCATTAAAAGAATTAAATTTAAAGCAATCGAACTTTACCGCAAAATTAACAATAAACTTATCCGTCATTTTAGTAACTAGCACTCTTCTTCGTAAATAAAAAAACATCTCAATTAGATAATTCCCATTCGACTGTATAAAAACAACGACAGACATTAAATAAATAGATTTACGATTTTTATAAGGAAAAGACGAAATCTGCAAAGTAGTAAAAAAACAGTGAAAAGAATCGTAAAAGCGGACAAATTGATTTTCCCCCTCCTATTGATGTGTTTAATTTGGGCGTGAAGACCTTTCGACGAGGACAACTCACTTCGATATTAATATCGAAGTCTTAGTATGTTATTAGGTCAGTTCAATTACTATCAGAACGGCTAAATAGAAGCAATAAAATTCATACAGCAATAAAGATACAACATATGTAGTAAAACAATGTCAGTATAATATATGTGTAACCTTTAGCATTTAAAGGTAATTAGGTACTCAAGGAAGCAATTTTTAAACATAAATATTTTGCGGTAAATGTTTTAAATACCTGTGATAAATTAGGGCTATATGAGAACAAAGAAAGAAGAAGGCGATGGTATATTGGTATTGTACAGTTGGCCTTTTTGACAAGGCTGCTTCACCAACCTCCATCACAAACCCTCATTCTTGGAGTTGATGTGAACTCGCGGTGCCAAGTTCGCGACAGCACTTAACAATAAAACTTTGCAGAGCTAAGTATAACTAAGTTCCAAGTGCAGTTGTGGAAGCTAGATTAGTTAATGATGACGTTACTGTTTTAAACAGTTCACCTCCCTCGATTGCGATTGCTATTGGGAGAAACAATTGGGTTTGTAACAATTAACACACCTCCACCATTCTCCGCTGCACTTTTGTTTATTATTTTAACAATGTAATGTTATGGTGTACAAAAAAATATATTTTATTCTATGTTATTATATTCTATTGTATTATATCCACTTGTTTTGATATTTTTGTTTGGTAGACCCAACATCGCAAAACATCACAACAAAAATAATGCACTCGCTAAGGAATATAGTTCTTAATATTTTCCTCGCTTAAATATTTTTACGACACTTTTTACTGCTCACAAAGAGAAATGTAAAGTTCAAAGATGTCGTTATGAGCCCCAAAAGTCCACTTGTATTCAAGTTGGCAATAACTAGCACCTGGTGTTAGGATTTACTCTGTTTGTTGGTCGGGAAAGAAGTTTTTGGGTCTCGTATTAACCTTAACTAACTGTGGAGCAATCACCGCTTTTCCGTTCCGACCGTAAGTAGTTAGAATTTTAGGGGTAATTTTAAGCACTGGAATTGTGAATTTGTTCAAAGAGCTTTAATGACAAGACTTTTTTCTTTATAGGAAGTGTTCGACAAAAATTGTAAGATTTGCAGGTACTTCATATAAACTGAAATCGGTCTTAAGACTTTTATTAAACATACAAGTGTAAGGAAACTAGAGGCAATATACTAAATGGGCCCATAACTTGCGAAACATCACTATACTTACATTCGAACCTAGATCCGTCTTATGACTATTTTATCTTGTATAACGTATAGCTATATTGATATTGTGTTTACGATAACGTCAATATATTAATTAGTTTTAATGAATGAAGGCAAATACTTAATAACATGTACAATGTACTTTTCGTGTTTATTTTTTTGTAAAACTAATTTTATAAAAAATAACAATGGGATGTTAAAAGTCACCAATATTTCACAACACATGCAATTCAAAAAGCCGATTCAGTTAGTTGATTCGACTTCACTATAGTGAATTGATAACAAACACACGAATTGAACGAACAAACATCGATTCATAATTTATCACTACAAAATATAGCGATGTTCGCCTCATTCATTTGCTATGCAAACTGGTGTTTAGTTAGTTTTGTCAATAAGTACCTAATGATTAATTTAGCTTTTCAACAGATATGATTCGGAACCGATGATCGTCGATTTATTCGATTCGGATACGTATTAACATTTGCTTATCGGTTAAAGCATAATTTTGGTGTTGAACAAATTGTCGCCCGTGAAGTAACATAACCGTAATGCCTCGGATATTCAATTTGAAATAAATAGACATAGTTGTATGAACTAGAGAAAAGAGATACCTTCTAAATGATGTGGTAATTAATAGCTTCAATTTTATATTACCGAAAATACATGTAATACTCAATAGTAAATGTGGCAAGTACATGATTTCTCTATTTGGTATCGGTCGTACGTTTATAAATGCTCAGCAAAACGTTGTGTTGATAGCAAATTGGCGACACGTGAGGCTCTTGACAAAGAATATAAAATGCAACATAGGTAAGGCTGTGTTAAAACTGTATCCTACGACGCGCGCAATTCCTACTTTCGGACTAAATAAAGAATGCATCGGATCGATTGGGAATGCGAAATATCTGGTCAACTCCAAATGTAAACGAAACTTCCGACGTATTTTTAAGACATATTCAAGAATAAAACATCTATTTATTACGTGTCAGCTGCCCTTGTCCTTATTTTATGCAGTATATAAAAATCGGGTCCTCCGGGTCGGGTTACTTAATGGTGCTTAGGGAAGGAACCTGTCACCACCCTTACATTATTGACAACCATAAACACTCACTCACGCTTTCCTGTAGAGCTTTGAACTATTTTTATACTGGATAGCAAATAAACAAACCCAACGTGCAACGTGAAATAAAATCAATGTCTCACAAAGGGAAGATATATTGTTAGATACTGTTCCGCTACAATATTTAGATACGAATGTTGTTTTTTTGTTTGGAATATGTTTTTATGGAGTATTTTATTATACTTAACTTTTTAGGAACGTTTGTATAAAGACAGCAGCTAAAGGAATGACAAGACGATATTAAAATAGGTAAAAAGTAGTTCAGTTTGCTAACCACACAAAATTTTAAAATATATTATATAAATAGACAATTTGATATCGGCAAAGCCGCAAAGCCTTGTCTTGATATGTTTTGCTCGTTTCCATTACACGTTACATGTATCTTATACAAATACCTCGCTGACAAATGTTCCGGGCAACTCAGAGAAAAATAACACACCTTTTGCTGTTTTATTTTAACCCAAAAATATTGGATCACAAATAGATTTATGACTATTTTACTTCAACGACATAATTCCAAAATAACAATACCTCTAATGTGAAAGTTTCGTTTATCATTTTACGCGTGCCTAACAAAAAACGCAAAAAGTTCCTTAGGAAAGTCACATTATGGCACGTCACCGGAGAGCCGTAGTGATATTCCAACTTTACCTGCGAGTGTGGCAACTTTCGCGTGATGTATGATCCCCTGGTACACGACCGTCATATATTTTTGTCTGGAAATACCCAAGAATATTCATTTTACTAGCTCTATAAGGCAGTAGTTATTGTTATGACACTCAGCAGGTCGCTTCCAGAACTTCATCAATCTACAGGCACACAGAGTAGGTAACCAAAAGACAGGTAAATAATGTTACTTTGTAGTAGTCTACCGGTAAATATCTATTTACGTGGGTGTTTAAAGTTTTTATAGATTATGTACTTGAACTAATGACGGCTTAAACATAATTGTTTCATCTAGTCATAATAAATATGGACTTGTTTCAGGGGTTTAAGATATTATTATATATATGTGGTTTTTCTTGTTTCAGACATAATATGTGATATTTGGTAATTTTAGGATGTTGTAATTAATTATCTTTGATGGTAGAATATGCAACAAATTCATGTAGTCGAGACCCTCCGTCATGAGGTAGCAATTAGGTTTTGCAAAAAAATAAAAAAAAATACGTAAATGCTCATAGTCTAGATCTCTACATTTTGCCTCTTAAATAAGTGTATTTTTTTGAGAAGTTTCCTTGAAATAAAATAATAAAAAGCTTCTTTTAAATGTATATTATCTACCTAAGAGCAAAGGTATCCAACACTACAAGACACGAGTTCAGTAACTAGTGTTACCACAGAACGGTGGTGTCAGTGGTCCGTACTGACGCTGCGGTTTCCTGTGACTTACCTTATATAGCACATTACAGGTTAATGATCCCCGGCTTTGGGACCCATCGTTTCTACGAAATATTTGCCTTTGTACCAAGAATACTTGCATACATCATTTGTTTTGTTTCTCTTTTGTTTCCAAGAAAATAGAGAGGCAAATCTGAACAGTTTTCGAAGTGTAAATTGTAACTTAAAATATACAGTAGGCATGCCTTTATTGCCTACATACTTACGTAAAGATACTACACAGTATAAAAACCTGTCGATATAAACAATTTATGTGTAGGTGATATGGCACATTGAAAATTCGTAAAGTAGCTATGTAAATGTGCCTATTTAGATATTTGCGTATAAATAATGTGTATCACGTACGGTCAATCTGGGTAACTTAAGCTTTCAGTACAACTTTGACTCACCACTTCCAATTCCGATTAATATTTTTTTTTCTGGCTCTGTACAAAACTTTACGCATAGAAATATTTTTTATTAGATACATAAAGGGCTTCGTTAAAACCCATCTAATGTCATTATTTGATAAATGTTAAAAATCCATAGATATAAAATAAAAACGGCGGGCTGTGCGCAACGTCTTTTTAAAAGTGCTCAAAAAACTTTGTTGCTTTGCGATTCTTAGACGCTGAATAAAGGTGAGTTTCAGTTCAGACAGTAAATTAAAGTTTAAAAACTTAAATACAATTAAAATTTTCGCAATATTTTTATGAATATTGTTAATATTAGCAAAATTGTGCATCGGGTCCTTTAGAACTATCAAATCCGGATAACTTTGACTCGGGTCAAAGTTACACTGATAGTTTGAACTAACTCCACTAACGTACTGGGAAATTTAAAGATTTTTTTTTAAGTTAAACTTACATTAACATGGCGCGAAAAAAGTAGGTAAAAAAAAATCTATACATTACATCATTATTATACATTTCGATGGTAAAAAGCTTAAAATGTCGCTCACGCAGAAGGCGATAGAGGGTTGAAAGCTGCCTAATAAGCCTGATATTATACGCTGTTTCCCAAAAAATGTCGTAAAATATTTGCCTACTACTAAAGTGACCAAAAGAAAGAATTTTTTTATCATTGATGATGATTTTCTTTGTATGGAATGGGGAGAGTAAGGCCGGTAAAGAGTTGATTTTGTTATTTTCATTTTGGATTTTTATGTTAGTTTTTATAATTGATTAGGATTTGATAACTTAGTTTTGTTATTAATGAACAATTTAAAATACTTATAAGACTGATTAGATCTTAATAAGTTCTAAAAACCCGTCTCCTTTTAAAAACTAGCGATTTCCCTAACTGCGCACTTCATTTTTCATGTTTTCAACAGTAAACCTTTGAGAAAAAAAATAAAAATTGTTTCTAATGTTAGTTTGTTTCATATTATGGCATAAAAAGAGGGTTAAGACTCACCAAATATAACAAAACCTAATTTAAAACAGCAAAATCCGTATCATTAAGTGTGTGAGGTAATGTTACCCAAGTCACCGTATAACTTTGCCTCGATGATTATAAAGCTGTAGTTTAAAAAAAAGATTAACTTTTTTTATTTCTTAAAAATAGGCATTGTAAAGCCACTAAAAACATTAATTTCACAGTAGTTTGGTTAAGAATTCTATACGTAATTTTAAAAAAAGCTCATAAAGTGGGTCAAAGTTACCCAACATGATGGTACTATTTTAAGTTTACATTTATATTTTATGCGGGCATTATTTTATATTTTTCATCTTAATATAACGTAACGCAAAATCATGCGAATTTACGTTACGACGTTTTTATAAGTAATGTTTGATATCGCTCGAAACTGTTTTTGAAGATACAATTTCAAGCAATACAAAAAGAAAAGAAACCGCCTTACACTCTGTATGGTGTAACTTGTTTTCTGTTCAAGTTTTATATTATTGGAAGGTAAAACTTTGAACTAACAAGAGTATAGGTAATCTTCTTCTTTAAAAATATTCAGCAAGTTTAACGTATAAACAAAACTCCCATGACTCATTACGGCTCAAGAGATAAACCGTCTGTTTGCCGCAAACATGAATATTTATGCAGCATACGCTTAGACCCGGTATTTAGAAAGCGATAAAAACCTACGTCACAAAATATACCATAAAATATATGACCATTTGCAGCCAACCGCGTAAATGTAAATAGCTCGATGTACGTCTGCAGTTGCGAGAAAAATGCTTAATGTTTAAGATGAAAAGCACTTAAGTGCTGTTCTAAGAAATAATTTATGTTTCAACGAAATCTTTAATTTTTGAGGCCAGGGCTAGGTCTGATTTTCAGAAATTTTATGTTAATTATCTTTATTGATATAATTTTGAGAGATGTATAAAGCTGGTGCCTAAGACACTAGTTATTAAAGGTATTCAACCTATTTTTCATGTTTATTTTCCACGAGCACAAATCAGTACATTTTGGTAATAATTTTGCCATTATACGGTTCTCATCCCGCCTAAGGCCATCACTTGAGGCCACACAAAGTATAATCACATACTTACTGATCTGCGCCAGGCATTGTTTGATACACAATTTGCATACTTATATTGCCGTAGTTATTTTCTTATTTGAATTTACGTACATACTGGCAAAGTTTGAGCACAAGAATGAGGGAAGAAGCACCTTAAGAAATTTCAGCTGCCAAACAACATTTCGATACCAGTTAATATATAATGCGTGATTGTGTGAAAGGAGATACGTGCTCAGAGAAAGCGTGTAAACGAGGTTCGTTCCCGTAAGATACCTTATTCAAAAACCTATATTAATTCAGAGCGGATCTCATTATACCTCTACGAAATTAAATTGGAGGCGTGTGATCATTCGTGCGACCGGCACCAAGCATCTACCGTATGTTCGCTTTGCCCGTAATGAGATGGAGTTTGCTTTGCTCTCGGCTCGAACATTTTTGTATTTATTTTAAACGTAAGTTAACTCCACTCCACCATGTATACAGAAATCCACTTACGTTTGAATTATAATGTACTTACTTGGTAAAAAAATAAGTTTTTCATGTGACTTTCTAAGTTCATTGAGTTCGATCTGAACTTTCGCAGCGCTTATGAAATATTCCGAGTAAGGGTGTTACGTCGTCGTAGTGTCGTTGAGAGCAAATTCCTGAAATGTGGTCGTCCAACACTTATTCAACAATGTATTGCACGTAGCTACTCCAGTATCTGCGTGTGATTGTGGTCTGGTCTGATAGGGCCATAGTTGCTGGCAAATTCCTATTTCTCTTTTAGTGTCGACTATAGATATCTCTTTAATGGCACGGATATTCAGACAAATAAAAGTACAAAGTCCGCAAAGAAAAGTAAATAATGCCAAAAGGATTAACGCTAAACTTGCCTCCGACGTAAACTGATTTCACTTTATTTTCAACTGGTTTTAAACGGACGGGCAAACTGTATATTTTGCCTAAGCAATATGTGTATCATTTTACATTTCCATTTTTGTTAGAAAATTTAAATTATCCTAAATCAATTAGGTTTGCTCAACATACCGCTCAAACAGGATTACATTTAATAACTTTTAAACTATCGCGCTGCATGTTTATATTAATATTATAGAACGGGGATTAGCGCGAACATGCATAAATAAATACCTTTAGGGCTTGACGTTTCGACCAGGTTACACCGGCCTGGTCGAAACGTCAAGCCAGGTTACACCACTGTGTCATCAGCGGCAGCCAGCAAGAAGTAGATCAATATCTCAAACATCTTAACTCCATCCATCCAAAGGTGAAATTCACGTGTGAGATGGAGAAGGACAGGTCACTCGCTTTCCTGGACGTCAAAGTGAATGCGAGAAAAGATGGGTCATTATCACACACTGTGTACCGAAAACCTACACACACAGATAGATACCTGCATGGTACGTCGCATCACCACCCTGGACACCTGCAATCCATGATGACCGCACTCAAGAATAGAGCGTATGACCTCTGCGACCCTGAACATTTAGAGCGCGAGCTAGATCATGTTCAGGAGGTACTTCACAAAAATGGATATAAGGTGAAAAGGAAAATGAAACGACCGTCAAAGCGGGTCAGACATCCGGACGTTAATAGACAAAGAGCCTACATGCCATATGTCAGAGGAGTTACGGACAAGATCGGGGCAGTACTTAGAAAAGTCTCCATACCGACTGTCTACACTCCGGGGACAAAGGTACACAACATGGTGCGCACACCGAAGGATGTTTTACCCCTACAACAGCCAGGTGTCTATAAAATCGACTGCAGCTGCGGTAAATCGTACATCGGGCAAACGAAGCGAACTATCGCGGAAAGGCTCAAAGAGCATATCGCAGCTGTTAAGAACCGTCAGACCACTAAATCGGCAATAGCAGATCACGTACTCCAAGCTGGCGTTAATCACTGGATTCAATTCCATCGCGCGCAAGTCCTCTCCACCGATCGCCACTTTCATTCGAGAGTAGTGCGAGAAGCGATTGAAATCAAGAAGCATCCAAATTTCAATCGGGAAGACGGCTTTAAACTACCTGCATCTTGGTATCCAGTGATTCCCTTAACACAACCTCGATTCTCTGCAAAGTCGGTTAGTGAACATAGTACGGACACGGTCAGTGTAGTGTGTAGGGTACTTGAAGAAAAGGGGGTAGATGAAAAATCATCTACTTCGTGCACGGAGCAATGACACCGCATCTCCAGTCTGCTTGCGACCACGGCCGGTGTAACCTGGTCGAAACGTCAAGCCCTAAAGGTATTTATTTATGCATGTTCGCGCTAATCCCCGTTCTATAATACAGGATTACATTTAAATAAAATATGCTTAAAAATATCAATTTCAATTTGAAACGAAACATTGTATGTAAATTATATATTTTTAATTGATTATACGTCCTCGTCAGGCTCATTGAGCCTCTGGCGGCTGTATAAGGCTGTGTCAGCAGACATAGATAACAATATTCAATTTCTGATACATTAGAGTTAAAACAACAGTAACTAGAAAGGAATCCAATGAAGTTATGCAACGGAGAGATTTTTTCAGAGTCTGACTAATAGACCAATCCTTTCGCAGTTACTCAAGATGTCAATAGACAACGGCTCAGTGACAATCAGGTGAAAACGAAGAGAGGGTGTGAACGTGTGGAACGATACATTAGTTCTGGTGAATTTCGTGGTTAAATTTCATTAATAACACAACTGCAAAATGTACGATTGATGTTTGTTACTTAATCAGGTCGAAACAGCTGTGTGAAATCGAATGACATTTGTACCATGAGAATAGAATTTAATAAATTACTGATAAAAGTGCCTAATTGTACAATGTACGTGCATTATAAACAATTAATCAACATAAATTATTTTTATGACACTACATATTACTGTTACCTATTACACATTACACGTACGTATTACATTAAGAAGTGAGATTGTAAAAAGGTTGTATATATATGTCACCGGAAAATAACAAGAACCGTAAGTTTATAATTTTCCTAGGAAATTTATAAACTTCCGTAGGATTCTAAACGAGAGATAAAATGTATTATTTTACGCTCACTTTTTCGTAAAATGATAAACTTACGTAAGTCGACCGTAAAATAATAAGTAAGCAATAACCAAACGCCATTGGTTGAATAAGTCACGTCAACTTATTCAACCAATGGCGCCACGTGTTCCTTCTCACTGTCAACATTACTCGGCATTAGCACTGTCAACATCGACCAATCAGAGAGCAGTGTGTTATTTTACGTTTTTTAAAGAAGCGTAAAATTAAAAGCATATCTGTGATTGGTCGAACCGTTTAGAATCTTACGTATCGATATCCGTTAGTTTATAAATTTACCACGAGACTTACGTAAGTTTATCATTTTACAAAAAAGTGAGCGTAAAATAATACATTTTTTGTCTCGTTTAGAATCCGACGGAAGTTTATAAATTTCCTAGGAAAATTATAAACTTACGGTTCTTGTTATTTTCCGGTGACATATATATATATATTTTTCATTAATATACTTTTATTAATACACAATTAAATCCAATACAAGAACAAACTCTTGGTTGTACTCAAAGTAATGCACTACACTACGTTGACAGTGATTGTGTAAAATTAAGTACTTATTTATACATTGGCTGCTGAAACGTAGCGTGTAAAGGGAACCAAAAATAAAGTTATTTAAACCACTCATATATTTCTACTTATAACTATACTAAAAAAACATCATCACGCCTGTATCCCTGAAGGGTTAGGCAGAGGTGTACCAATGTACACCCACAGTTCGCCGATATGTTTAGGTCCCATGTAATAGGGGGCGAGCCTATTGCCACTAACCGGGCACAAATCCAAACTCCGACCTGCTACTGAGAATTTCATAGAAAAACCCAATAACACCTTGGTCGACCTGGGAATCGAACCCAAGACCTCTAGCGTAGCAGACGCGCTTAGCGCCACTAGGCCAACGAGGCAATGGCGCTAAGCGCTAAGGCACTATACTAAAACTATTATTAATAATTGATTTAAACTATTGCCATACGTTCTGTATGCATTTTATTCATTTTACATCATGAGAGTTTGTCATTGAAATAATAACCAACAGGTTTATCCCGTAGAAAAATAAATATACTTACCGTTTTCGTCAACACATAATGTTATAATTTCCCGTTGACACACATGTTTATCCTCTACGACAAAAAGAAATAATTCTTCAGAAGCAAGACAAATTACTCCTAACCTACAAACATCAAAGTGACATTTTCATTGAACTCTCACAATTTACGCGGGAAATTTCTTACTCCATCTTTTTTTCTCAATCCCAGATTAGAACTTGTTTGATTGAATTGTACTTATTTGATGTCATTCATTTGATTGAAGACGAATCGTAAGTGTTTCATTTCCTTCATAAAAAGTCAAGAGCGAAGTGAATTTGTTTGTTTGGGTTCTTGAGTAAGGGAGTTTAACTTTTATTCAGGCTTACCAAATTTGATGCGGACATAGTCAGATTTCAAGAAATATAAAATGATTTTATTTTCAAAATATCAGCTTCATAGGAGTTGTAAATTTTGGGATTATACTTACAATATAATATTGTATCATATTAACGTACGCAATTGTCGTCTATTTTTCATCTAAACTTTTAAAAGCCAAACAAAATCCGAACAAAATCTGTTATTTCCTTTCCTAAACGTTTAAGTTGGTAGGAAAACGTTGCAAAGGCATGTTTATTTATTGGCCGTTATTGAAGACATGGGATTACGGCTGGCAACGTGCCCTGTACTTCGCTGGATATTCAGCTGGACCCGGCGACGTGAGCATTACGTGTTATAGCGATTATTTGAAAGCTACCTAGTAAGTTTTAGAAAAACAAACACATCATTTTAAACTAGGTGTACCTTATATTGAGGTCATCACATACCAACAGCAATTTATAGCTCAAGCTTTTGATGGAAAACATCTCTATGAAAATAAGGTCATTAAAATAATATTTTTGTAGCGTGTCTATATTGTAAATTATAATTCCGTAAACATTGCATTTAGAACAACTGTAGTACCATGTTTTGTGGTTCTAATACAACTAAGTTGAGTGTGTTTAGCTTAGTTTTCAGTGTTTGCGGGCGAAAGTAACGAAATCCGGAAGGTGCCATTGTGCAACAGTCTAGTGTCGAGGTTACAAAACAACTTGGGTCTGGTCAATGTAATGTAAAAAGCTTCCTCCGCGCTTAGGAAGAAGGAAACCGGCTAAAAAGGCAACTGCTTCTCAAATCTATATTATACTATTTAAATTATATGGATTTGAGATTTTATTATTATTCATGATATTATTATATTTTCATGTCATTCAGTTTAAAATATTTACTTTATTTTGTCCAATCATAATGCGTCTTGAACGGTTAGTTTTATACCCCGTTCGACAAAACTTCGTAAAATTTTCACGACATAATCGCCCTACCGATGGTGGCATGGTGCCTGGTGGTTACTTAACGGACCCCATATTTATGTGGTCCAACGCTATTTGAATTTGAAACGGGTCAGAAAACGAATTTATACTCTTTAAACATTAGGTTTTATTGAACACAAAATACATTAATATGATTTCATTATTGTATGGTAATGAAAATTTAATTGTTTATCTATTAGTATATTTAAACATCTATAGCAAAAATTGTAACATTTTTATTTCAACAAATTCCTTTATATTTTATTATCTATTTTGAAGGCTATTAGTTCGCAGTTAGAAGTTGCCTAGATCGTCAATTTCGTCGTAAATTCCTGCGAGAAGCGTAGAGTTGGGTGGAAGCCACTCGCAGCTCGTGTATTGAGAGGAGCACACCTGAAAACAAAGTAAAGTTTTATTTCTGACTTTAAGAAAGAACCAAAAGGTTATGACGTGGTAGTATTTTTGGTGCTATTACTTGTAAATAAAAATATTGTATATAATATTATCTTATTTTTTGTTTCAAATGTGGAATAACAGAACATAAAGCACAGCATTAATACAAGAATAAAATAAACGTAGTTGCGAATCCCAGTACATGCCATTTTGTCCAATTTGCGAGGTCGTTATAAAAAATACGTGAGGTATTTTCACATTAGTAATATTCGTTAGTGTCTGGCCTCATTATTTTAATATTATTGAACAAGAATATATTTAAATAACTTCAATAATTATTATTGCAATGCATTTTTTATTATTAAACCAGGTATAGCCAGTAATTAAACAGTTTGTAAGTAATTGTTCCATCGGTCCTATTTCACCAATCTTTAGCACCGAGAGACAAATAATAATAAAATTCTAAGGTACACGGGAGGATTAACTCGTTAAACAAATTCCTGTAAAGTCAACAGTACTGGCAGTCGGAATCAGTTATCACAGCTTGTGGTATTAAGGTTAATATTAGCTTAAATCTTTTGGTGGGCAAGTGTACCGCAGCCGACCGTTCGGAAATTGTGCCCAGTCGTTCATTGACGCCGATGATTTATTGCCTTCGAATTTATAACCCGATGAGTGGGCTTTCGGCGTCGATTTTAAATGCTTTTATGGGTGGCGTTTTTTAATTTATTGACGTGATGCCTTATTCGTTTATTAGTAGCAAATTTTATCGTGTTTCATCCGGTCGGCTGAAATATGTATACGTGAACAGTATATGGCAACAAGTTTTCGACTTTATTTATTTTCTAGCGGTAAGTGGCCCTGACTACTATACTGGAGGTCGGGGGTTCGATTCCCACTCAGGACAAATGGTTGTGTGATGAGCACGATCATTTGTTCTGGTCTGGGTGAAATTTATCTATAATTTGTATGTATTTAGAAATATATAAGTATGTTAATCGGTTGTCTGGTCACCATAACACAAGCTCTCTTAGAGCTTAGCTTGGGATCAGATTACCGTGTGTGAATTGTCCAGGAATATTATTATTATTACTTTAGAACAAGATAAAATAAACTCAACTATTTATTTTCAAACTCATCTAAAAATTAGCTTACAACTAAATTAACAAACTTCTTGCAGAAGGGTCTGGTGACGGAAACGTAAGTCTTACTTCAAGTGTCTCTATTCTACTGTATTCAAATTGCACGCTTTGCAATAAATGTTATTATACCTCAATAAGTTGCACATAAGCCATATTAGTTGTGTGACATCATATCTGGAGGAACTTTACCTCTTAAAACACTTGGCCTAGTTCAGGAGGCCGTACTTCGCTATTCAATATCTCTTGATCGTGCAACTTGTCTTTTATACCTGTACTTTGTTACTAAAGTGTGCAAATTAAACATTATTCTTGTTCCATAGTTTATTAAATACTTAAAATTAAAACTATTTCTCATTTATGATGCGAAAAAAGACAATGTATCTTTCACAAATGTTAATGAACGCTAAATCATTAAAAAATTGACGCAGTGGATTGCCACAAAATGTTTTGTAAATTTTTCACTTACTTCGACTAACTAAACTAGTAATCAGAGAGCTTTGATTTTAGTTCAAGGGTTATATTCTATCATGTATTTTATAAATCACTATCACAATGCGTTTGAAATGTAGAATATTTATTCAAAATTAATTTGAAACTATGTAGTTGAGCTTATCATTTTAGGTTATTAATTGCATTGTTTATCACTACTGCTATGCTTTACAAATATGTGAATCGTTTCTATTATGATTTAATAATTGAATATTATGTTTGCATGTTAAATTTTGTGGAATTAGATAATTAGGAGAGCAACATAATAAACAAATATAGGTACTACTTCTTATTGGTCAATATACACTTTCATACGTTGAACTTTGGTAACCGTTAAGTGTGTAAGAGGCCAGATAGGCAGCCGCTCCATGTAAAATATGGTACTCAGCTAAATCCGGTAAGACTGGAAGCCAGCCTCTACGTAGTTTAGACTAGCCTAGCCTTTTCCCAACTATGTTATAGGCAGATCATGAAATAATGATGATATTGGTTAACAGACGTTTATTTTTCGTGTTGAAGATAAACTAACATTAACCTAGTGCTCATTGCCGATGCAAGGAATACTAAAGAGTATTATTATCAATCCTATAAAGTACAACTCATCCAAAAGGGAATTTCGTAGCTCAATACAAAATGCATCGAGCATGCGAAATGTATCGCAAACGATATTGACGTCTCGCTCGCGCGACGGCTTTACCTTGCAGATGCGATTAATCAAGTGGCCACTGTTATACCTTTACACTTATTTATCTACATGCATTTACTTGCAGAGCAGCTCCTAACTGAGTAATGATCGCCTCATGATAGTCTTTATCCGACTTCAAAAAAAGAGGAGGTTCTCAATTGGGTTATATCTAAATTTTTAAGAAAACATTGTTTTGTCTTATAATTGATCAATTGATACAACACTGGAATAATATTAATAAATATTAGTGATGTAAGTTCTAAGTAAGTTTAGGTTTTTGCGATATTGTACACACACACAAAAGATGGTAGGTGTGTATGTTGTTATGATTCTCTGAAATCAACATAATTGTATTTATACTGAAACAATAATTGTAGTACCTATATAAGTATTTATTTCTAGACTTACTGATTCTGATACTTATTACATTATTAAGATTTTGTAAGTATGAGATGTCTCAATGTTTTCTTTCAAGTCTGCAGAAATATTTCTGCGAAGGCTTGATGAAGCATATTAGAGTATTATGTTTTAATTATTATTAAAATGGAAAATAATAATTAGTATTTTGGCTAAAATTATGCTTTGATTTTGTGGGGTTTTCGTGGGCGAGGTCTCGGGCGAAGCTTCCATGTAAACTTGCCAATACTGTGCAAGTTTCTCGGCTGCATTTCTGGGGAATAGATGAACTTTAAAACTATTTGAATACTATTTTGATTAAGGAAAGTATTTTGGTTTCTGTTTATGTTGCACCAGAAATAATAACCTAATAGTTCTAGGTTTTGCATGACGTTAAAGTTTATATTTTGAAATTTTTAACTTAAAAACTTGATAATGTATATTGAATAAATTTATTGTAATTATTTATGCAATGTTTATTATAACAAACGCATAAATAAAAAAATATATATTTAGTCGGTTAAAAACAAACTTGACACAAGCGAAGCCGTACCGTCAACCTCGTGTTACAAGGTTCTTCATTAATTTAGAAGAACAAGTAAGGCGGTGTAGAATTATAAAGAATAGATATTAGTACTTTAGACAAAGTCACGAGCAAAACGTTCTCGTCATAAATGATTTACAAGTATTTAAAAGAGTTGGCGAGAAGGGCTTGGATACGAGAAGCGCGGAACTGACCATCGCGCAAATCCTTGAGCCGTTGCCCAGTATTGGACCTCTTTCGGCTGAGATGATGATGATGGTGAAGTATTAAGAAAATCTTACCCAGGATATATGGATATCTTTTAATAAGAGTAATATGTTATGTTTTTCTATAAAGCGTACGGTTATTTTAAGGAGAGATACCATGTTGTTTATTTCACAGTATTTCTCCATGTTAGGTTACACAAAAATTCCTGTGATAAATACACAGAGTAACAACGATAAAAGTCCGAACAACAGTTTTAGATCAAAATATTGAATAAAACATTTTGTACATGTTTACCTTTGTGTATATGAAAATACCGTACCGTTTTTGCCAATGTGGTTAAGACATGTTTTGAGGTGTGGACATGTCATAATAATATAATAAACAGAAATAACATTTGAAATCTCTTCCGGGTCTATGATTAACTTTTTTTTTTTTTTTTTTTTTTTTTTTTTTATGACTGATCAATGTGATAGATAGCTTAGGTACCTCAGTAAAGAACATCAGTGTGATGTATAATGTCACTTTCTGTTCAAGTGTAAATGAACAACTGTAATTTCAATGTACGGCTGTTAATTAACACTAAAATAGCAAGTGTTAATTTACAATTAAACGTTTAACTGTTTATAGCTTCCGGTATTATGTGTTTTACATACTGATCTTAGCCTAGCTACTAAGTTACTTTTCAAATTCTAAATGAAGGCATAGTCTGTCTTACCCTGTCAGCATAAAATAGACAAAAGTGACGTCTATTCACAAAAAAAAGGACAAATCCTGATTAATTCCATATTTCACCACTTTTAGCGCTTTTCTTTCGCTTTTACGTTTTGCTCAATCTGAGATATTTTTATTTGGTGAGGTGCCAACCAAAGGAGGTTAGCAGACAGTAGTTATTCTACGACAAGAAATATTGGGCGGTTAACAATCGGTCACAATAGTCCACACAAAAGGCGGTAGGAAAAAGGTTGAAGATAAATCATTTGCCCACAAGGTTGCATTGGTAAACTGAGTGATTTAACATACTAGTTATAGGAGAATATACATTCATTTTGCTATATGCTTCCTAGAAAGCCTTGGAACTGTAGAATTTTTGTGAATTTTGATTAACCCGTTGTATGCCGGAAGCGCGGATCCACGCGAACACAATTGAATTCTATTGTCTTATTTATTGCGGCATACGAGAGGTTAATCTACCAGTCACGAAATTTATTTCAGGTCAAAGATTAAAACCAACTTAAATCACATTAGGCACCTAACTACTACCTACACTAAACTAAAAATAAACAGGTCTGGTCATTGGTTCGGAAATAAAATTGTACTAGTAACATTGATAAAACAAATCTTTTTAAAAATACTTATGTTGTACACACCTCTTTATTATAACTTTGCAAAACGTTTGTTTAGTTCAGTATTTCAAACATTAAAAAAAGAATTTCTATTCGGTCAACGAAGGACATTTATTCCATCCAGCGCTGCCAAACGAGGTACGGACGTACGGTATGTAGATTTTCCCCGGATACGGCAAGAATTACGAACAGACGCCTGCATTCACTAATCACATATACATATACAGGTTTTTAACGTAAAACCGAGCTGCTGAGTCTTGGAAAATAGAGCCCATTTTATTTATTAGTCGAATTCAATTTTGTTAAGTATCAAGAAGTCGGTACCTTGTTTAAATAGCGGAAAGTTTTAACAAGTTTGGAAATAAAACCCTGGTATTGCAGAAATGGACGTACCTATGCAAAATAAGAGAACGTATTTTTTACCATGCTAATCAATAGTTTTTAGATTTTTGTTTCTTTATATTACAGTTTTAACCGTCAAAATTAGCATTTACTAAGCATTAAATACACATTATCATAGGCACGTAATTGAAGTTTTATTTTTATTCCTCTTTCATTTCGTAGATTGCCAACCTAACGCGCGTTCATTCCATAATGCATGGCACTCGGGAAAATGGACGGCGTGATCTTGACTCAAAAGTCAGCTATGAATACCAAGGGTAGTCAGGGTCAAAGAATTTGAATAAAGAGATGAACCGCAGGTCCAGACCGGCTTTCGAAGGCTTTAGAAACGTGACAGATATTTGAAAAATAAAAGCCTGTTTATAAAAACAAGGTTCCATAATTATGTGTTATCTCAGTGACGGCAAACGGTTTCTATACAGTCTATTCTGTCTGTATTGAATATACTTTTAAAGTCTTATTTCCGAAAAATGTTACACTAGATTTTTCTAATAAAGAACCGTTTTTCCCAAAGGGGTCATGTAATCCTCAATTCAATGAACAACCTTATCTTTCATTTAAATGTAAGATTATTTAAAATATTTAGTGTAGACAAAAATATTCATTTTGTATGTTTTGTTTGTCGTAAGCGAAAAGCTAACATAAGCTGCCAACTAGTGAGTATGATTCCACTGTTTATAACATCACTTTGACACTTAATTTACTGAATTACTAGTTGCCTATATCTAAGGACTTCAAACCCTTTGAGACGACTATTAAGGACGCAAAAAGATTATACCTATTAAATTGTAGATGAAATCCAGGAAAATTCTATGAACAACATTTATTTAGCTTGTCAACATAATAAATACCGACCGTCTAACTAATTTAATTTTGTTTATTCTGAGATTAGCAAGCCCCATTTCTAAACAAAGATACGGATTAAATTTTATTATACAATTTAGAGCCCAAAGAGGTTTAACGTTGCTTCATATAATTTCAAGTTTGCTGTTAAGTTGCCTCATAAAATTGGCGTCACAAGATTATGACGAAAGTTTGTAATTGCTACCTCATAATAGCATGTAACAACATATTGTAGCCGTATATAGCAACACATAGTAGACACTTTGTATCGTCCATGTTACAAATAATTCATTGCTGAATAGAAAAATTCATTAATAAAGAAATGGATTCAATTGATATATAATGTGTAACTCACATCACCTACTGTAATATGTATCGGTATTAATGTTGTAATTGCCTTCTTATTCACTATCATTGTAATAAACAAGTTTCATAGTTTTATGTAAACCTGGCACATCTAGATATAAGCCTACTGACTTAGTCGCCATTCAAATGACATTGGATCTCGTTGTTGCCTCTTCATACAATAAACGTTGCTTCATTGGACCAATAAAACTCTTTGTTAAATCTTTTATTACTTCCATTTTCATAATCTTTATTTGATAAATCAACAACAGCCATTTCATTTAATATGACTGTCTAGTGATAATACGCAATACTAAATTTACACTATATCTGACTTTCAATAAAAATATAAATTCAGATTTATAACGGCATAAATATCTTACCTTATTAAAAGTAATAAACAGCTTACAAGTTTACACGTTTAATTACATGTTACCAAAATAAAATACAATTGTGACACAATTTAATTAAATTATCGTAGCTAATAACTAGAATGTAACCAAATGCCGGTTGTACAAGATTGTACAAACTTACGGCTAAGCGTTTGTGAGTACAAGTATTAAGTTTGGATATCCGAGGGTAATGTCCTACGTTAAATTAATTTGTCTCAGAGCCCGCAAATAATAGCTTGCTTTATATTTGGCTGTTGGAATAAACTGGCGTTTAAAGCTCTGTAGGTAGAAGCTAAGGGATATTGATGACGGTGCAAGGGAGGCATAAACCCTGATTTTGTCGCGTCTTACAATAAATGGTCTAGACCTAGGACCTAGGTTTTTAGGCTGTATATCTTAATTGCAAGATCTTCGATTCTTTAGGCTTTGGTGCTTGGAGAATATAATGATAGACGTGTTTTAGTGTTATTTTACGACCTTTTAAGAACCTTTTTCATTGTTTGGTACCGTTATTTTACTTTTTGTAAGTGATTTCTCAGGCTCTTGAAAAAAGGGATTGTTGAAATTCTATTCGTGAACAGCTATGATAATCACTTCAGTTTATATTTTGGTGAAAGAAGTAAAGTTAACATATTTCCAGTTTACTGTAACCTATTGTTGGTTACGTATATCTTGCTTACGGTTACGTTTACTGAGTAGTTATAAAAAAACCTTATATTGTTTTCGTTGATAATAATTTTCGGCTGATAATAATTTTCGGGTGAAACTTAATTTCATACTTTGTGTTAATTATTGCAATCTATGTATATAATCATAGAAATACCATAATATTAAACTAGAGTTACTAAGCAGCATTCCTCGCGCACAAAGGACTTAGATCTGACAATAGGCCAATGAAGATAGCTTTGATACTAAGATTAAGATATGGTGTGATTAAATTGTACTGTTATTACTACTAAGTAAATATGACCTGATAAAAATACATAGTAACCTATTTGTTGTTTTTATAAAAATGAACGACGAATTGGCGTATTGTAAGTTTAATACTTGTGTTGGTCTATTTGTCGGTTAATTGAATTGACCAATTGCGATGTGCAGATATAAACAATAGAACAGTTATGCACTTGGTGGTTTTCTCAATTGCACTGCTTTGTAATATCTTTACATGTTTTATATATTACACGATATTCCAAGAATAATTTATTCCACTTCTTTTTGCTCTAATTCGTTGCTCGCTGAAGACTTTTATTGCATTCGTAAGTTTTTACAGAGTGTGCTCAATGGAAGATTGTTTCATATAAAACAGGTTTATTTGCAAAATTCCGTCAACAGCCTATTTTTGTGCAGTAAAACAGCAGCGTAAAAACGCGGCCCGTTCAGAGACAAAAGAGGATTTTATTGGTAATTTACCGATGTTTTTCCGTTTGAATTATATGGTCTTTGTTTTATTTGTCAAATTTACGATTTATGTGCTAATTTTAGTACCTACTTTGTTGTTCGCGCAATAAATCAAAGCTCAATAAAAGCTTGTATGTTTATTTAGGTAATAACGTGTGTTTGCCTGCGGCCCGCGAATGAAAATTGTTATTGGGGTTAATTACGATTTTTTATACATGACGATTGAAGTTATACCATAAAGAGATCGATACCTTGTTAAAATATTTCAGACAAAGTAAACAATTTTATTAATAACATCTAATCAACGATACATTCCACTTCATCGACATTTGGTTACGTAAGCTAGATATTTTAAGTAAGGCTTCCGCAACGAACCGCAATGCAGATCAAGGTTTTTCAGGTGTAAGGTCTAACTATTGACATAACTTGAACAGAACCTACAAGCTTTCCGAGAGCTCATTATGGCGACCATGTCGTTACTATAAACGAGCTCTCAGTCGCTTCTTATGGCAACTACGGTGAGGGAGAAAAGGAAGGCCGTTTGTAACATGTAACCTTTTTTGTTGTTAAACTATTTTTGCTGAGACAATAATCATCGTATTTTATCGATGGTGGTGTCTAATGTTGTCAATGTAACAACTACTTAGTACCGTAATATAGTCCAAATAATGTAACACTGTATTCCACAACTCTTTGACATACCTTGAGGGCGGACTTTTATTGTTGTGTCAGTGACCATGTCAATAAATGACGATTTATTTGTAGGAGCTTATTTATTATGTTGATTAACAGATTTAACATTAAAATGATCATTTTTGGCACTTATGATTTAAATCACATATTATGAAATATAAATAAAATCTGGCTTAATATTTAAAGTGTACTTAATAACGTAATTATTAAGCACAGCTTAATGACGGATGAGCTTTGTAGCGTTGATTAATTCCGGTAATTCGCGATCAGCATTGCTCTATCATATTGTTTCAATACATTTTAATTACATATTGTACCTTGCATCGACAGTCCTCGGCTGCTACGAAACGAAATAAATCAGTGCCAGCTGCTACGCCGTAGTCGCAGTGGCGTAGGCGCACTACGAGAGGTCGGCGACCCCCGTAAACACATACGGGGTGATGGGACTTCTTGAATGGAAACTCCCAATCTGAAATCTAAATTGAGTTTCATTACATTATTGAATTAAATCTTCCTTAGCAGCGTTTTTCACTTTTTTTTACAATGGGTAAACAATGTCAAATACGCGTCAGGACACGTGACCTGATCGAAAATTCGTAAGACGGATGTCAAGTTTGTTTACGATAGCGCAATAAGTAAATATTGTATTCTACCACATAATTGATAGGACCTTTATACTGACAATTAAAAAAATCGTGCAAAATTAATCCCTAACCGTTCGAAAACATCAAAAATGCACAACGTTAATATTCAAGTTTTTACTTCTACCTTCACTCCCGGAGTACAACCCGTCATTTTGGCGTCATTGAAATCGACTGTTGCATCCTGTAAACTATTGTAAGCAAAAAATCGCAGGGATAAGAACACTCCTTACATTATAAAACAATGACTGAATCATAATCTTCATTCCTCTTTCAAATTATGAACATTAAAGAGATACTTCCACATGTCACCAGACTTTAATTTTGACAAGGTATTATCAAAATATTAAAAGCCCAATAAACCTTTACTGAATAATACATTAAACGGGACGCTAATTATATTATACTTAATTACACCAAATGAACTGCTCACGAGGACATTGATACGGATATTATTATTTTGCATTTAAATTAATTGATATGCTGTTAAATTACATATCAATATATTATCGTAAAAAGTTTTTATGTCAACTACTTATAAAATTATGTAAAAATTACTATTTATAGTGTTTTTACAGCTCAAAAAATTATACATGGAACCTAAACATACGACGAACTGTGGGTGTACATTGGTACACCTCTGCCTACCCCTTCGGGGATACAGGCTTGATGATAGGTATGTTATGTAATAAATTATACTATGAGTAAAAAAGCGTATGGATTTTGTTTCTCTATTTATTTAATTAGATATATTGTCATATTCTAAATCCTATATAGGTATTTATTCTATGGATATTGTAATAAATATTATTATGAATAATGATGTTTACGGTTATTTGAACTTTTTTGCCAAATATTATTTTTGCCAAATATTATATAAATATTAATATTATTATATTTATTGCCAAAGACCTAAAAAATATTATTAGTAATTATGGTATTTATTTGCTTTAAGTGTTTTGTTCATTTGTCAGATTTTGTGATTTTTCTAAATAGGTTTTTAACCTTTATAACGACTTATAAAACTATAGCATGGTTTAATAATTAAATAAATTGAAGTTAATTGGTGTCTTTAAGTGCCAGCAATTTAGTGATTAGATTTAAGCCGACCACTACTACAAATTAACTATCGTGTACACATTTACAATGTTTTGTTGAAAGTAGTTCAGGTTAATAACTATATCGAACGTTTTTTCATTGCTCATAATGCCGCACATTTAGCAAGGGTAGGAGTATGTACAAAATAATACTTTAATTTCAAACGTCTCGTTTTTTGTAAATTTTTGCAATGTGCTGAGACTTATTCTCATATTCGGAAACGAAACAAGATATCAACATCTGATCAACATTTCTGATATCCACATTTTGAAAATCAGTCTACCAGTTTTCGAGTAATAAATAAATGGTGTAACTAACCTCTGTCATATATATTAAAAAAGATGTCTCTAATTCTTTGATGCCTTTATTTATTTGTGTTCTGGTTGACCTTTTTGTGAGGACCTCATATATTATAACAGGCGTATCACCGTGTTTTGTTTGGCACCACACACAATGATTTTCAGCCAAAAACATTTGGCGTAGCTTTATCCTACATTTTCGTTCCAGAAATTGTTGTGAACAAAATAATAATGAACAGCAGAATATGAATTACTGCTGGTAGCTAACACGGCTCGAAAATAGGATAAGCCGAATAAATATGATGTGATCTATCAACCCATTATTAAATATTTGTTTGGCCTAAAGGTATTTTGGTGTTTGTTTTGAGTTAGATAAACATAATTGTAATTAAATTACCTACAAATTAAACATGTTTGTATAATTGTGTAATAAACTGTAGCTTCCAGAATTTATAAAATAATCATTTTATAAACAAGTACTCGTAATGTTGATAAGCATTAGATAAATTGCAAAAGATGGCTCTGTATATAAACAAACCTATTTATAGTTAAAGATAAAATATTTGTGGGCTTGGTTTAAAAAATAATTACATTATTGCATATGATACATACATTATAATCAGTGTTTACCTACTTGTTGTTTCTATTTTTTTTCGGGACTATTACGCGCTATAACGCTATTATCCTTTTATATATGAACTATTAGTAATTTGTTACCAATGTATTGGTAGGATCATGAACTTAATTAAATGTGTCAGACCATTTATGTAACTATGTTTCCGAGTATTGATTGATGGATATTTTTTGTAAATAAATGTAAGTACCTATATTTTTTGCAAACCCGTTTTTTTTTGTTTATTCCATCAAAACCGTTCGGAGTTTTAAAATAAAAAGACATTTAACACTAGCACTCAATTTTTTGAAATGATTTGTATTCAATTTTGACCGAGCACACAATTTTGCAATGTAATAATATAGTAAATGGTTGAATAAAACTACTTTCTTAGGTTTACGTGAATATTAGACATTGAAATGAAACTGCTTTTTCGCAAAGAATGTGTGTCAGTCTGTAAGTGACCATGACACCTGTAAAGGTGTTGAAACGTCGAGGCATGACCTCAAAAATAAGCCGCAACGATATAATCTGTAAAATGTAGATTTATTTCAATAAACTATACTAATTAGAATATTTCGGTAAACAAATGTTTATTTTATTTGATTTGGTTTAGTGTTGGTTCCAACTGTTCTAATTTTAGATGGCTTTTCTCAGAGAAAATTATTTATAAATCAAATTTAAATTTAGATTTCAATAAATGCTCAAGTTAATATTTTATGCGAAGCTTAATGATTTTTAGGTTGGAAGGGCTAATTTTGAGGGCGAACGTGTTCATTTTGTTAATACATCAAAGTACCATGGTAACCATACTAAATCATACTGTCTCAAACGTTTAGTATTGCTAAAAATACTAGCATAGTTTTTGTATGGAAGCTGTTTAGCTATAATAATATGTAAGTTGAGTACGAGCTAAGAAAAAAGTTGTAAAGGGTAGAATATAAAACCTTTTCGCTCAAGTTAGATATGAATAAATTATGATGTGTTTTGTATTCGTACTAAAACGTCTGGGAATTAATTACAGTTTTATATTACAAAATAGAAAAGACCAGGGTAAAAATAAAGTAAATAGGAGCTAGGTTTTGCGAACACTGTTTTGCATAGTATCTGTAATACTATGTTGTCTATAAGAGACGTATACGTGTTCCATTGTTTTCAAAAACGTATGTGTCCGTATTATTATTTCTAAGTACTTTTGTTTTAAATTTTTTAAGAACATGCTCTTACTTTCCTGGCGGATGTAATAAGCGATACATAGCAAACAATAAGCGATGTCTAAAACTTTAAATGCAATATGTACATGCGTTTGTTTAAAATAAACTGCAAGTTAAGTAAATGGAAGAGTTAGATGGCACACAAAATGAAATAAAAATACGTTTAGACTAGTGTTAAAGTAAATTTACAACAAAAACATAAATACAAATAAACAAGTTAATTAAATCGAAGAAAATGTGTAGTAGTGCAAAAGCCTTTCTGCAACAGACTGTGTCCATCCCTAATCTTCTCTAACCATTATACCATTTCACCTATATATAAATATAGGTGAAATGGTAATATAACTGTTTGGAAGCCTACAGATTGAATAATAATGAATACTATTACCAGCCATATGTGAGTAAACTTAAAACAATATCATTACTCTAGTTCTCGCTAATTCAAACTTACTTGTTATTACGTAGCTAACTAGTTACTAAGAACTTCCAATTATAATATACAATAATAATACAATCTGTTTCAAATGCTTCCAAACAAGCTAAATTATTTCAGAAACGATAATTGTTCGGAAACTTTGGTAACACTAATAAGCTACGTGAGATTCCAGTTAATCTATTTGTTAAACGTCATTTCCGTGCACACGATAATTTAATATATCTTCCACAAATATAAATGTATAAACAATCGATATATGAATATTTGAAATAATTAGGTATATGCCAACACATTGCTCACGTGACATTATGCATACAAAGAGGAGTTGTAGGTATTTTTAGCACGAAAATGGTACTTGCATTATCTTCAAAAACGGATGGTAATACAATTAATTGAAAGTAATGAATAAAGTTTAAATTACAACATAATTGAAAACAACAACTAACAAAAGTTAATTAACCGTAATTAATTGACAGGCTTCGTAACCTCACGTTTTGATTTCATACATTATTACGATGTTCAGTATCTTATTCCCTTGCTTCGAAATAAACTTCGGAAGCTACAAACTAAAGGAAACCATAAAGTTTTGCCCGACCGGAAGTACCAACTCAACTTACAACTGATTGATCAAAGTAATTATTGAATGGAACGGGTAGACTATCGATAAAGCACATCCCTACACAGGAGCGTATTCGCTCAGTTTACCCGCTGCAAGGGCTGTTAATAAATAATGAGTTACGTTGAAAAATGTTGCGCTTGTTGAGTTCGCTTATTTTATTAGCCCACTTGGTGTCGCATTGTCGCTATGGAGCGAAATGAAAACATTTACAACTTATTTCACAAACTCGAAAATAAAACCAGATACAGCGTGATGTTTTATCTTGTTTTTAAGGGAACCAATGTTCATGTTTGCTATAGATGTACCATTGGCTATTTTTTCTCAGTTTTATTCATATCATTGTACAAATAAAACCTTGGAGTTTAGATTTATGTTCAATTTTGTATTATTTTCAAGTAGACAAGCCGCAAGTTATTTTTTACGTTTTTGTTACCCAGGTTATAAAGAAAACGGTTCCTCAAGTTTACTAGCTATTTTGAATGGATTATATTGCGTTTTATTTTTATATTTGTTTCCCGAAACCATGACTTCAGGGAATTATGGTTACGAGAAAACTGTGACGGTGATCCTTTTGACAGTTTATTTTAGTTGGTCATGCTTTTTACCTATTGCTAAAGTTTATTTTTACTGTAAATTTATGTTTCGACATAAGCAATTAACTCAGTGTCCTGAGAGTTTACAGTACCTACTGCTCTTGAGTTTTTTTCACACAGTTCGTTTCCGAAGAACGTCTATATTGTGTACGGTATACGAGTTTAATTTGTAGTGTCTATTAACTTGTCTTATAACACATTTTCTTCATCTACTAATTACATTTTCATAATAATACTGAATGAATTACGTTTAGTTAATCATGTTATTAATCCAGAAAAGAAAATAATGTCTGTTTGATAAAAGTGTCACGCCCTAAGACCTTAAGGGTTAGCCGCTGGGGTCAGAGTGTATGACAGTACTTATCCTCATTTACCCTTCGCAACTCATAAACCTACTTAGATACATCGTGACAGGCGATTAGTATTCATCGATGATAAATAAACAAATCGTTTGAATGGAAAATAATGAGGAATGGAAATAGAAATAGATAAATGCTGTCTGAGCAGATTGAACCCACGTTTATAAATACTAATGATCAAGATTATTCTAGATCCCTTTTGAAAGGTATAAATAAATGTTTGCGAAAAAGAGTTAAGTAGGTTCGTCAGTTGGCAAAGGTATTAAAAGTAAATACCTAGTTAAAATTTAATTATTGAAGAATAATTACCAGGAATAAAAATGTGAGTGTAAGATACTGATGGAAGCTTCTACTAATCTGACTGGGTCTCATTATAATTGATAGTTTATATTAGGTTATCTGATATCACTCCAAAGTTTATGGGGGGTAAATAATTATTAACCACTAAAAATATGTTTTATCAAAGGGTAAACGCGATAAATAGTCCGGAAAAATCTGTGCCTAAAATCCTATGCCCGTTTTAGTTCCGGACGTCATTTTACATAAACCCCTATGATCGCGACAGTTATTTTGCTATCTTTAACATACAATTTAATTAGGCTTTTAGTAGCTTTGTTTGAAATATAGCTACATATTATGAAAATATTCCTCAGAACCATTTTCTGATAAAGCGTCGGTCGCAGGAAACATTTGACCGTTCGACAATATTCACATCCGTCCCTTGTCGTTAGTACGTAGATACATTTTTATATTCGCATTTAATAATCTTGGAGAGAGGAAGACCATTTTTTGTGCCTACAATAAAACAGATGAAATAATGTACTACAAATATAGCTACTTAAAGTGGAAGGTATTATTTCAGTGGGTTGTTTTATTTACTGTATTTATTATTTATTTTAATAACAGCACAGTCTACTGCAAACGTTCTGTAATGTTAGACATTAAATAATGAAGCAGTTTTTGAAAATAATTCTTCCTGCCAACGTAGAGAAAAACTCTACTCTAATTTACTTTACATAAAAAGGACAGTGTGTTATTTGTAACACTAGCTCCTTTATCGTAAATTCTTCAGATTATAAAGGGAAACTTCTCAAATACACAGACTTTGCGTGCCTTAATAGCTGAGGTTTCAAGTCATTATGCTAACGACAGGTAACTGACTTTTAATTATGGCTCTCTGAGGCCCTCGATCTGTCTGGCATTTGTTTAAAAGTTCTCAACATTTTATGTTTGTACTAAACTTGATTGAGAAAGTTTTGTTTTATAGAAGAATACAAATAAGGTTTATAAAAGTCATGATTTTTCTTTTAGTTTTTATTGTTTAATTTTGTTATCACAACATTAAATTCCTTTATTTATAAAGATATGTTGCTACGAGCAACTCCTGCCCTATGTGTTTTGAATTGTTTATTATATACTTCCTTATGTCGGACTTCAGTAGCAATCTTTGTTGGTTTTTGTATATTACCTTCCCTTTGTATAAAAAAAATATCGAATGTTTATTTTATAACAACAGCAATCTTCGATTGAAAGTTTCATCAAAATTGGACAATCGATTTTAGAGATTATTGCAATAAGAAGAGGTACAGACAGATAAACATTCGTTTAAATGTCTGTATTGCCTGACGAATCGTCAATGCTTGCATTTTACTTATTTGTGAAGGGCTTTACTACCAGCGATACAAAAACTTCTTGTAAATGCAAGTCTCTGGATAACAAAACATAAGGCTACTACTTGTAGTTGTGTGAACTTGTTAGGAACCCGGTGGCTTATAATCGTAATATCTGGCCAACAAATCTCAGGTACCATCTACTAATGCTTAAGCATAACATGGTAGTAATGGTAGGTAAGTTAACTCACCTCTCTAGAATCACACCGTCCTCCACAGGCTGGGACTTTGACAGTATCCCAGCATTTGAGTCCATTCTCATCCGTCTGTTCAGCTCTGGCTAAGTGGACGCGAAGCTCACAAGGCGTTATGGCCCGTGATAACGTCACCAGGTACAACATCAGGATTGGTAGAAGATGTAGTGTGTTTTTCATCTTTATCTGTTGAAAAAGAAAGCTTGAGCATCGTTCTTACAAATGGATTATTTTCGATGAAGTTTCTTGGCTAACAGTCTAAGTGCTTTGTAGATTGAACTAGACCACTATTTATAAAACTATGTAATAATTTAGTTCTCGCAGTTACAAAGCAAATAAATCTTGAAACAAACAACTACTTAAGCCATTTTTTGTTAAATATTTTTTTTTTATTTGCAAGTAATTTTCATTTAAAACATAGATAACGCAAAAGGTCGAGCTGCACCTAATAAAATATTTAAAGCGATACCTAAACGACAGAAAACTTTGTAAAGGGCTTTCTAAAATTATGCAGAAACCACTTCATCAAGCTAGTTAAACACTTTGAAACGTGAGTTAAGATAAGCAAAGAACCTTTTAAAAAGCTTAGTTAATTTCACTTCAATCCAGAGTAAAGAGCACTCACCGAGTAACGGTTTGTTTAACGGAAGACGTCCCTCGCTGAAGAGTTATTTGAAACTGAACATTCCTCGTCGAAACTCTTTTGTATTTTCACTTTTTCCATCTCACTAAACGTTATGAGATCCCATTCCGGCTATTTAACTGTGATCGGTCAAGTCAGCCTGTAAAAACAAATAAAATAACAATATAAAATACATAAACGAAATTTTAGTATCGTATGCAAATCGTGTATTTTACAGTCGTATTCAACAGGGCGTTAAGTCGAGTTGGGTGATGTTTTCAGTCTGTAATGGGGCAGGCACCTACTCCCTTTCAAAGACTTATTGGAATTTCTTTGTTATAAAGGGATAGCTTTTATCGTCGGCCTTTTGTTTTTATGATTTTTACTAGCTTTTTGTCTGCGTAGTATATGATTTATTTTTTACTTTTAGCATGAGCGGCTTTATGTTAAGAGCCAAGATTTAGTTTAGGGCTTACAGATTGCCTCCATGATCTTTGTGATCGGGAAGCTTATACACCGATTTTCAGAGTGTCGGCCGTTTCAAGGTCCCGTGTTCCATTTCTGGTCCATATACACGAAAATTTACTACATTTTCTAAGGGATTTTGTGATACACAAGTGTTGTAGCCTCCTAAATAGTTCAAAGCCAGGTTAGTGATGTTGTCCAATTTAATTATTACGTTTAATACAATAATTTAGCTTACTTACATAGAATTATTCAAGTTGCGCGCCCGAAATAGTATGTGATGAATTTTTTTTTAGGAAAATGATAAGCATTTTGGATAGTTAAAACCTATGAAAGGCATTTAAATGACCATATAACACTTAAGAATAATGTGTTTAGCTAACATTGAAAAATCTTTACGATTCAATGAGTAGCTCTAGAGATAAGGCCAAAAAAGCAGACAACATCATAACTTTTTAACCCATTTACTATTTTTTGGTAAATACTTTAAAAATATAGCTAAAACTATTAAAATGTTGGAATAAAACTGTCAAAACAGTCTAAGAATAAAAGTTAGAATCCCGATTAAACTCTAACGCGTAGTAACAAGCTCACAAACGTTTTATCTTTATATTGTAATTTTAGAAATAAACTAAGCTTTCGTAAGTATAAGGTTAAACTCACAAAGGAGACTTAAATAAATCATTCATATGGATTAAAGTTGAATGTGCGTTTGATTTACTAAGTTTAAGCCCTGTCGGTACGCTCCTACGCATTTACTAAGTAAGAGAACACTTATAATTATTCTTTCCAAATAACATTTAAATAAATAAATCAATAATTTGTTATTTATTTTCGTTTACTACTATTCCAAACTTCAGAAATGAGATATGAATTATAATTTACTTTTTATCTTTGATCTTTAAATTAAATTAAAATGCTCGATATTTTTTATTTATTGACGATTCAAAATTCCGCCTGCTGTAATTGTTAAAGTGATCTGTCATAATGTTAATGCCATGATGACAGATAAGATAAGTAAATATTAAACATGAGATAAGAACAATATCCAACGTATTTTTTTCTTTGAATATGTAATTACGTCACTCATTATTACGTAACTAAAACATCTAGGATCTCCTTGTCACATAAAAGTTGTAACAAAGTTAAACGAAATCATATAAATATGCATATTGTATTCTCTTTAAGACAGCATACGTAAAGTTATTCGAAGAAATCTAATTTAAAAGCTACTTACGATATCTTGTCCTTTTATTTTCTTCTTCAAACTATTTTTGCGCAATGCTGACAGTATGTTATATAACTAAAATCAAACAATAATTTCTACTGTATAAACACAGTACATAACTCGTAGCTTAATACTGTGAATTAAATACCGGTATTCTGCTGTATTTTTCAAAAGCTAAGAACGGAAGGAAATAAAATGAGAAAGGAATTCTCTAGTGGTAGGATTTTTTTTACTTTAATATTATATTTTTTGTTGTCACTTATCTTTTAATTTTTGTTAATAAGGTAAAGAAAAACGAGTCGATGATATTTTAGTAATTTATAATTTGTCCATAGGCAATACTGCCAAAATGAAAGGTGCTCACATAATCTATTGAGTTCAAATACTTAGTCTACATTCTCAACTATTTTGGTGTCTCAGTAGTATAATCTACAATTTGTCAGTAGTAATAATTAATGTATTTTATTTCATTTAGCTTAAGTATTAGTAGTTTATTTTAATGTTAATCCTCTTTGCATACTACATGTGTTTCCCGAATTCAATAAGTTTATCAATACGGTGAACTTAGAAACCCTTAGATCAACCCTTTACCATGAAACTATATCAAAAGGGTTCTTGGAAAACGTGATTGCATGAGGCTTATTTAAATATCACAGGAAACTGTTCTTGCTAGGACCACTTTACTTCTGAGTGCAGAGGCCTAAAATAGTACATACAATTCTGGTTCGCAATTTAGTTGTTAAGTAATGTAAACATAACATAACATATCATCACGCCTGTATCCCCGAAAGGTTAGGCAGAAGTGTACCAATGTACACCCACAGTTCGCCGATACGTTTAGGTCCCATGTAATAGGGGGCAAGCCTATTCCCACTAACCTAAACATCAAATTTATGGGTCGGTTTTTATCTTAGTCGAATGCGTGTGAGAGGTAGAATTGTTTTATCATGTATTTGTCTGGTATCTGATACACGACATTGTTTCCGTCAGACGTTAACCGATTCTAAGACTTCGGCTTGTAGCAAGCTATTTAGTAGCTACTACCAAGTGTAATCGCTGTAACACCTTAATAAAATTAAACAAAATTGCTCCCACGCCCTTCACCGTCAAAGAGCTTCAAATCCAAACGACACTGTTATTTTTAGCTCATTATTGGTGTTTCGTGACTGCCATGATGGAAAAGCCCGTTAGTGAAATTACTGGTCAAGTGTCGGCCTTTGGTAATTGAAACGCAACTTGTTATTATTTTCATAATATTTTATACTACGGAAACACACGACAGCTGTTTAATTTTGATAGTAACGCTAGAAGCAGTCCGTGTACAAAACAGTTGTTTTAATACAAAATTAAATAGTTAGTCGTATTATGTGGTGTACTCAAAGCTCGGGACCATTAACAATGTGTCGGGTTATTTGTTTTGGGTTTGAATGTGCAAAAGTTGTGTAAATTCACAAAGCAACATTGTCGTGATTTTAAAAACTGTTTTGTTTTACCTTTAGCTAGAAAGTTTAGAGTACACAAGTATGTAAAAATACACAATTTTGTACAATATACACATAATGCGTTGTATAAAATTATAAAAGACTCATTCATTTGTGATATACTTACATTTTTCACCTAACGCAGATGCCTGAGTTTCTTTTTCATGTAGGTATGTTCTTTTTAAAAGTAATAAAATAAATGACGAGCTTATTATTATGGAGACTAAATAAATTCCTCCTAATACTAGATATATTTATTTATATAATTACTAATACCTAAACAGCGTTGTGATACTATATTTTTCACACTCTTAAACCTCAGAGCCTAACATGATAGCAGTCATAGACCAAAGGTCACAAATAATTTTGATTAAATTGGGACACCACACGTCGAATAAAGCAAACTTCTTGAAATTGCATCCGCATGAAACGTTTATACGGTCTTGCTTGAAGTGTGAATGGAGACCTCGAAATGCCTGATGACAATTCAATTGAGATTTGTTTGCCAAACAATCTCGGTTAGGGCCGTTGCACACGTTACGAGGAATGGACCGGTTTCCGCTGTCATGGCGATGGAATGCTTAGCAATGTATGCGTAACATAATACGTTTATGCTCATTTTTTATTCGATTTAATCATCGAAAAGAATTATCATTATATTAGTAACAGTAACGTATTCCTCTCCGCATTCGGCACGAATATAAATCTTGCATAGTGATCCTGAAACGATTGATTTTAAACAAATATCTTTTAAAAAAATTGACTTTTTTATTTCGTTGGTTTATGTAAGATTAAGGACAGTTGGCACGTGTGTATAGAGTACCTACTACATGCCATACAACACTGAACATTGAACGCCGGCCGGCTAGCAGGCAAAGTGTGAAGAGGTCCTTACGGTGAAAGTGTCGACTGTATTTAAGTTCTGTACAAAGATGTTTTGACCCTCTTGTCTTTGTAGTAGTATATTGTAGGCGCCAGCTTACATTTCCCGAAGGACCGTGCATTTAGTAAACATCAAAGTCGAAAATAAATATTGTACTTTGCCTGTTATTTTATGTGTATATCTGTATTTCCATGGTTGTAAACATTACGTAACTATTTAAATAAAATACTTCAGTTTATATTAAGGGTCGGGGAGAATAGAATACCTACCTAGATAACAGTCATTTATCATGGTATTATTATACTAGCACTATTTCGCTTTTAATGTTCTAGAGACGTCTAAACTTAATAAGCAAACATTGTTCACATTGGTTCTCATGCCGTATATATTAAGTTGAGCATTAAAAAGAGATGTCATATATTTTTTTATTTAATATCTAGCTGTTACTCACAAATTGCGATTAGTCACATTTTTATTACGTTTTAAAAGTACGCCGTAGCGTTTTTTGCAGTATCATCCATCATTGAGTCGAACGAAACGTCAAACTTGTAAAAGGTTATGGAAAAGCTATTTAAGAAGTCTAAAAGTACACATTGTAGGAATATTCAATTTACCTACAACATAAGAGGTTTCTATAAAAAGACATCCACAATAGCAAAAATATAGGTCTGAAACAGAAGAGTCTAGTGTATCATAAAATCCTGGAAATTTAAATTATTCTGTAACAAGAAACCATTTGTGTAGTTGATGTCATTCAAACTGACGTACTAATACGAGCAACAACAAAATATTCAATTTTTGTGTACAGAATTCCAAAAATACAGTCACAGTCTAAAAATCCAAAATCATATAAAAAGGAACACGCAAAAAATTAGAAAAATGTAAATCCGCAACCAGGCTCTTCAATATAATAAAGAAAATTTGAAGCCAAGCATTGAATACTACATGAACTCCGCTACTCTATAATTCAATCAGTAGGAGACAGACGCAGATAAAATACAAATCTCGAAACTAGAGCTAGCTAGAGCAACTAAAGACCAGCCACGCAAAAATAAAATAAGACCTTGAAGAAAAGGAAACCAAAAAAGAAAACAATTTACCTACAAAAAGGTTGTTAAAGAGTTGGAAGTACCGAGGTACTTTTTGTTAGAAATTCAAGGAAATAAGAGAATCTGGGTGTATAATTATTGTGCGTTAGACCCAGCTGGGAATAAGATTTCATCAAGATAATTTTAGAGATGAAACAGATAGAATAGTACTCCGTATAGATAGAATCGACTGTCGCCTGCGAAATGTCCCAGTTCTGTGAAGGGTAGAAATGCATTAACAACAATTTTATATTAAGCCCGGATGATTTTCCTGAATGTTTTTGTAACGAAATTGTTTTTTAGATTGTCTTTTGTGAATTAGATAAGATCCTGAGCGATTCAATTGATTCTTCCGAGTTTTTTATGTTAAAGATATAGGATATTATGCTTAAATGCAGTAGAATATTGTCCACGAAAACTATTTGTTTTAACAAAAAAATAATAATGCGTAGTGTACGAGGGACTTTTTTAAGGGCTTTTAAACGCAATCTTTTTAATAAGAACAAGAATTGTAAGTATTTAGTTCAGTTGAGACGTTTTATTTGCCCTTGGCTCGCAGCTGTAAAGATATTTTTGTGTTTATTAAAAAATCGTTAATTCCGATTTTTTAATTTTGAATAAAATCCTTAATTTCCATTTCCCATTAATTTCCAACCCCTTTATTTGCACAAAAACCAACACCGTAAACACATGCCTTTTAGAATAACCACTGCTATTAATTACAGCGCGTGACTGGTTGGCCACATGTAGCCATAATCATGTAATTTTACCTTTGGCAGGCAAATTACAAAATAATACTAGCCTGTTACAGCTCTACTACTGGTTAAAGGAACTAAAATACATAAATACGTATTGTGATAAAGTTAAAGTTTAAAATCTTTAAATTCACGATTTTTAGTCCAATTTTTGTTTTATTAAATTATTTGATTCATAAATGATTCTTCTAAGTTGACAGAAACTCACTCATTTGTGATTATGAAACTTTATTTTATATTATTATTATATTTCTGGATCGTATAAGATTAGATACTAATATATTACTTTATTAATAACTTGATATTCTGTCTGTAAACTATTCCACATTGTTTGCAGTGACACAGTTTACAGACTGTTAAATGACACACTCAGTATGAAACAGTTTACTGACAGATCTTTAATTGCATAACGCAATACAGTCGTGCTAGGCAGTAAGGTAGCACTCAAGCCCACCCTTACATACCAAATTGTCAACCAATACAAAAAAAAGTTCCTAGTGTTATGATGTACACAATATGAACAGATATAGATAAACTAATAAATAAAATAATAAAAGGACTGCCTCGTTGGCCTAGTGGTGCTAAGCGCGCCAGCTACGCTAGAGGTCTTGGGTTCGATGCCCGAGTCGACCAAGATGTTATTGGGTTTTTTCTACGAAATTCTCAGTAGCAGGTCGGAGTTTGGATATGTGCCCGGTAAGTGGCAATAGGCTCGCCCCCTATTACATGGGACCTAAACATATCGGCGAACTGTGGGTGTACATTGGTACACCTCTGCCTACCCCTTCGGGGAAACAGGCGTGATGATATGTTTTATGTATGTATATAGATAAACTAATACCTCAAAGTTTGGATATAAACATACCACATTTATTGTGAATAAACTTGGGGAAGTATACCTTCCAATCAGACGGGTGTTATGTTCGCAGATGAAAACTGTTGATGGCTTGTTCGTATGGCGAATGGTAGTGTAAACTTTTATGACGGAACATCACACTGAATGAACCGTATTGTGTGTTGATGTATTTTGCCGCCATGAAAAGACTATTAAGCTGCTAAACCGAGTCTAAAAGAAAATTAACTGAAATTCGGAAAAATCCATTCAGGGGGTTTCATCAATTTTATTGGTTGAAGTTAGGATGTCATATGTTTAATTTTCGTGGTGATGGGCACACTAGCAACTACTTTAAAAAATATCATCAAAGAAGAAATCTCTTAGCTCAATTTTCCTAATATATTTCGCATTCTTAAAAGAATGGCATAGTGAAGCAGAAGCCCAGTAAGAACCCCTTTATTTAAGCGTACCTTGTCAGAGAAAGACGCTACAGCTGTTTAATTAATAAATCAATGAAGAAAAAGGGAATGGAGGCGAAAAAATATAACAATGTTTGTGTAATGCAAAATAAAAAATAATTTAATCAACATTAATTAACGCTTGCGTAACGACAAAGAAATATGAAACTCAATCGTCGCTTGGTAACTATAGTTAAATGGTAAGAAATGTTATTTCAGGGTTCACTCCTTTGTTTTATAAGATGGTTTTTACTTGGCTTCAAGAAGTCGGAATCTTTCTTATTTAAACTGCAGCCGTGTGTTTTTCTCGTATTTTGTTTTAGTGTTCCGTCGACCTGACCTAGTTTTAGGTCGTAAAATAAGTTTTTTGAATTGTACAGTATTATCCAGTTCGTTGATCTTTGATGCCGTGAATATTTTAAGTAAATAGCCTTCTCAATTGTATACGTGGATAATCTCTGGGATTTGGACAGGAATATTTTTCACTGATTGGATTGACAACCCAATTTTGGTAATGGCTGTTGTTTTCAGTGGGTGTGAGGGATAGACCGTTTTATTTATAAAAAAAATAGGTACATATATGCCTCATATGTTGCAATATGTACCAAACTTGATACAGATAAAATTAATGCATGTGAGGTGTCATAAAATATTATACCTACGATGAGATGGAATATTTGATTAAAAGAATTAAACTTTTGGAAAATATTTCTGAATCATCTTTATTTATTAACAGTTAGCCGCTGACAGCTAATACCTTACGTTCAACGGACTAAACTGTTTGTTTGTCCAGAACGTTGGCAGTTCTGGCACGTAAACGCAATGTTTAAGAATAACGATTTCAGACTCTTGTAAATAGCTCTGTTTTTACTGTTTTACCAAATACTTAAAGCATTTTTGGGAAATTTCCAAGGCATGTGTAATTTATTTATATGAATAGCAGCAATTAAGTATTATGTCATCAAGGATAGCAGCATAAGTAAATTGCCAACGATATATTTTTGTCCCAGGATCATTGTGATTATTACTATGTAACAATAAAATCACTACTTACCCAAATTATTCATTGATTCCTAAGCTTCACGTTTACCAAAAAACTACGGATTTCATCGAGTAGAAAGCAAACCATAAACATAAATAATATCCAATGGATCTCTATTTTCATCGGAACGAATTCAACCCCTCTCGGCTTGTTTATACAGGACTTTGGCCCGGACTTTGCCCCAAACAACCCGGAACGGACTTTGATGCAGGGGATTCGTAGCCGGTAGAAAAAGTTCAAAGACTTTTATTTTGGAAATATTTATTTGCTGGAGTTAATTTTCGTGATGTTGATTAAACTGTAAGCGGTTTATGTTATAATGTTTTAGGTTGAGAGTATGCTCTTACTTACCAAAGTATAATATAATAATATTTACATCAGTAATATAGTTCAAACTAAGAAAACGAAGCTGTATCTTCGTTTTATGGTTTTGTGTTATGCGTAGCATTTTTTCTAAGCACTCGCCGTTTTGCATTTGGCCCTTTTCTCATTTAACAGAAACCTTATTTACCTTAGAACATAAAACCAACTCCAGTCGGTTGTTCTTATGATATTTCTAAGAGTATCTGTCCAAAGAGTACGTACTGGTTTTGATACATTACTAGGTTCTACACCTTAAAATCATACATTGATTGAAATGTATCGGAATCATTGCAAATGTATACTTACTTTATGATAAGTGTCCCTTATATAATTATTAAGAAGATACTTCAATATCAGCAGTTGTGTCACGATGCAACGAAATTAATATTTGTAAAAATACCCCACAATAGTCTTTATAGGATTATTAAGTTTTAGTGCCGCTTCAAAGTTTCCAAAACATTGTCTGTCATCATTCTCGTTACATAAATTCTGTAGAACACAGCAATAAAAAACCCGTAACATAATTTTAACTTTCTCGAAAAAAAAACCGCTCGCAGAACTACGATTTCTACATCATAATAATTCCGCCGTCCCGTAAACTTAAGTATTCCCCTAAAACTTATCCCCAACCTCAATGCATGCAGGAGATAAAAATAAACAGACGCGACCATTATAGATAGAGCTGTCTTGGTTTCTGTGTCTTGTGTGTTGTCGCTGTGGGGTTATAGTTTAGAGTATTAGTGGAGGTCAAGTCGCCCTGGTTGGGGTGACGACGGGGCATTCTTGCATCGGAGGCAGTCGACTAGACGGCGCCTGTGACTCACAGCGACACAATTCAGCTGCTTTATAGCTTTTCCGCTGAATCATCGTAATTCATCACTGATTTAATTTCAAGTGCGTCAAAGATTTTGAGCGCTCGATATTCGCTTCGTTAGTTAAGTTAAGAGAATAAGTTACAAGTTTCAAAGTGTCTTGTCCGTATAATAACCAATTTTCGATATCCATTAACTTACAAATCGATATTGACTTTGTAGAAGTAAAACATCGAATTATTAACTTTTGATTCGAAGAGTAAATGGAAACTACATCAAAAGTAATTTAAATATTATAAGAGAGCCCAATACCTATTAAAATTTTGTCAATAGTACTCAACAACTTTTATTTCGTTATTAAAGTTTCTTTTTATATTATTGAAGTACAAACCGTGAAACGTTGAGGTTCATCCAGACGTTGGGTTCACTGCTGACCACCAGGTACCTTGGTGGTGTACCAATTTAAGCCAGTGCAAACTTACATTGTTCCAAGAGGTTTATTTAACTAAGAATAAGGTTTTTTTTTAAGAATATATGCGATCAGTAGAAGAAAACTCTAGTACCTAAAACTTCGTACAGAACATCTTTGTCATGGCATCTTAATTGTAGATATTAAAGCAAAATGTTGTTCCTTTAAACTTGGCTTACACCAGTTAATTAGGAATCTACAAATACAACTTGGACACTGCTGTTTACATAATGTAACTCAACTCTCGGACCATAAAATACTTTAGCCCTTAAAGGTTCAAGTTTGTTCTTAATGTTGAGGAGCAGTGGTCATAAAAGTAATTCAAACAGCAAAACGTAAGAAAGTGCTTTGTTACAATCGTTTTATTTCAACCGTTGTACTCTCTAACTTACCTTTTGGAAGGAATATTTTTTTAAGGCTTAAGAAAATTTTAGATTGATCATTAAATATCTCCAGGGTCTGTTAATGTCTAATTTATGACTTACCAATCCAGTTCATAAATCTATTTTTATTGAAGAGCTGATTCACTTTGAGATTGCCTTACAATTTAGTGTCTCTTTCTTACGTTTTTAATGATAGCTCAATTTAAAAGATTGAAAGTTGTAAGGATATAATTATCTTAAAGGGTTTGATAAACTATTTAAATCGGTTTGGATTTGATAAATTCACTACTCTAGTTACTGAAGTAAATTATAATACCAACCTATTGCTTTATTACAAGCGGTTTAAACTTTCGTCTAAAAGATTAAACACAGTAAGTACTTCTTTATTTTGTAAAGTATACATAAAAAAATATTTATTGATAAATCCTAAATCTTAATTTTTTACAAAATAAATCTATTGGAATAGCGGTATTTCTTTTGTTGTTTTATTAATAACATACTTTAGGTCTTTGTTATAATAACGGACTCAAATAACTCATTCCAGCGTAAAAATACTAAATTCGAAGCTTGTATTTCGTCGAAATTACCAAAAAACCGGTAATAAATCTTCTTCAACAAAATGAAAGCAGTTGCTTAATTTCGTTGGTGGTCGGTTCAAGTGGTTTTTAATTTATCAGTGAAAATACTGAACTCAATAATCCTCGTTAGTGAAGTGGAAGCGGCTGCGCGAAGTCCCGCATACGATTCCCGAGCCAAGTAGTTGTTTGTTAACATTTTCGGAGCTTGGGATATAGAGTTTAACACTTTTCGGCAGTAAAAAGTTTGCGTTTTTATACTGGCTTCGCGCACTTTAGTACGAAAGCCTGAGAGGCTTGCGCGTAGTTTTTTCACTATATATTTTTTGTGTTATCTAGACCATGTCCGTTTTATATATGTATGTTTTTAATAAAATATAAAGTACAAGTATCTAGGTGTACAAAGGTCAAATAAGATATGTTCTGAAACAGGTAAAGTTAATAGACCGAAACAAATGAACGTGTGTTAAGAGTATGACGAAAGTGAAAGCGGTTTGTAAGCTTCAAAGCAAGTTATGATATACCTTTATGTTATGTTAAAACTATTGTAATATATCTAAATAATGGTGGTCGATGAAGTTGCCGAGTTATCTCCATCATTTTGGGATTTCCCAGGGGAAAGGTAAATCTACCCGAATCTAGACATCTGCAAGATATATACCTGCCGATTGTAGAAAACTTTCATACCTAGATGTGCCTACATTTACGTAATATTGTAGATTTCTAAGAGGTCCTTCAAATCATGTTCATTCAATCTACGAGCCTTAGAAGTTATATACCTATAATTTCGACGATGCCCATCCAACTTTTTCAGTTAAGATTTGGAACTGAGTTCTTTGATTAGAATATAATCTTCTAGAATTTTGAAGTTTCTTTCATATGTTAATTTTTAAGAAGTGTTCTGGGCATAAAAATAATACCTCTATTATAATAATGTAATTTCTAAAAAACACTTAAGTAATTCCTTATGTCATTGCCCAGTCCATTTGTCACTGGTACAACTGTAACTGGTAAGGGGAGTATTCTCCCCTTGTTAACTGTTCTAACGTCTGATATCTGTATGATGCAACATAGTTGCTTTAACCACGCTTTTGGCTTTGTATGGCTAATCCTATTTCATATTATGTTCACATTTTAAGTCCTATGTAGTAGTCATCTTGGTTGAAATCAGAAATAGGAGTCAGCGCCGCATTGCATCAAAAGTGAAGTACTCTTTAACCTAGCAGAATAGTGTTGTCAATATTTGCTAATTAATCACAAAGCGACGGCATTACATTACGGCCGCAAGCTCTATAGATATTATGTGTGTAATCAATTATTCGGATTTGCTTTACGTCTCATAGTAGCTGCGTATGGGTAACGCGAATAGTCCGTCATTACTATGGAGTCCCAAACTAGTATTATATTTAGTTTCATATGCTTTTCAGCTGTTGAGTAACTAACACACTATATTACTCGAAAAAAAAAGAGAAAAAAATGTTATACATTCTGTTTGCCTAATTATATAATCATTAAGAATTTATAAGCATGTTGACTTGACTGTTTTAGTCAGTTACCTACTTGAAAATAACACGTTCGTAATAACGGAATGTTCTGTTAGGGATAAATCCGAATATTATTTAAAATATAAAACACGGATAAGCTTCGTAATAAAAATATCACGATCCACTTACGCGGTTTTTATACTATTTAATTGATCGAGTGGTGAGTGACAGTGTTCGTATATTATTTATATATTTTCGTATATTTCAACGTTTCGCTGCAGACAAATGAACGTTTTGATTGGTACGATTCAATTTGCTGTTCCTTTAATTACAGCTATAAATTTAATGGTAGTTCCAACTATTTACTCGATATACTGGCATCAATTTTGATCGTTAAGCCATAAATTGGTTTCCAGTGACGTTAAAGTATTGCATTTGATTGCATGTTTGCTGATAATATTATTAGTGGAGTTAATAAATGGCGAATTTGTTACGTAACGTTATTACTTTAGTTTGATGCAATTTAGGGAAATGAGATAAAATGTACACGAATAAATAACTAATAGATAAATAATGGTTAATAATGTTTTTCATTTTATTTAAATAAATAGTTTGTCATTATTTGTTAAATTAAGTTACATATATAAGCAAAAAAATATGTTTTTCTTAACGTATGTGTGACGTCACCGACTGTTTAAAAAATGGAACAAGTCAGTCACCGAGAATTGATTTAATTCCACGTATTTCGATCGTACATCCAAGCTTTTGTCGCGATTTATGTGACCTGAATGATTATCGGCTCTTGTATTTTCCACAAAATGTTTTAAGGACACGTCATGTTGTTTATAAATACGTTACTTGTAGAATTCTTGTTTTGGTTTTTCTATTTCCTGCTTAAAACATCTTAAATACATTTCAATTGCATTTTTTTGTGATTGTATTATACATGCAACAACTACACGTGACAAGAAAAGGACTATCTAAATATTCTTGCTCGCGCGCGACTCCCTTTTGATCAGTTCCTTCTCAATACACCGTTTATGTTATGCATCTCTAACTCTTTTATGCTTCACTATAAAAATTCGTAATATTTCTTTGACGAAAGCGGCTTCACGAAAACTGAATTACCTTTATCTAATACAAAGCATTGGTTTAGTAATTGGGTATTTAATAGACATAATATAAAATGTAGGTTACAAGGTCTTTAATGTTAACTGTGATATTACAGTTATTGTTTAAACACTTAATGGTGGATAATAAACTATAATAGCCACGGTCTTGAAAGAAAGTTTAATGACACGGAGAACACGGAAGTTATTAAGTGCTCGATGTTTGTTACGATTTGTTAAGTTTATTCGAACTGAGCACGGTAGTTACATAGAAGTAGTTTGATATAATTACATGATTTTTATCATAGAAGACTTTAGACATGAAAGCTACAGAAAGCTTAAAACTAAGAAATTTTATTTATTTCGCGTGCCTATAATTGAATGAGGAATTTTTATTTTTTATGAACCTAAAGTATCCCACTGCTGGGCAAAGGAATTAAATATAAAAATATTTTATTTCATTACGTTTCAAAAAGCATCAAAACTCATAAACCAAGAAAATTGATCTAATCTGTCAGCAACACCACTACTTGATACTCTAATAACACATCAATAAATAATAAGTATCTACGCATGCGGAACATCATACCACTGCTACTACTAGAATATTAAGGGCTGTGGTTGACTCTCTGACCACATAGTCAAACGCCTATCAAATGGAGAAGATTCAGCACCCTCACCATGAGCTCTTAAAGCAGGACTGTTGCCGTTGAGTAAGCGAGACAGCACTACGCGCAGTATAATGCGCCGTCTCGCTTCCACAACCGCACCAGTACTGATACAAGAGATCATGGTACGGGTAGATCAGTTTGGTTTCTTGAGTAATGTTGCGTTTTGCCGATTTTAGAGTATAAAAGGGACAGTTATGACAATGTTTTCCTTTGACTTTAGGCAGTATTGGTTCCCTATTACCTTGTCCTCGAATAACTTAATTTTATTTTAGTAAAGGTCCGATTAGTAAATAGCTTAGTTAAGAAATCGCAATACTGTATTTACGATTATTTGTGTATGGACTTCTTTTACACTTCTTACTACAAGTTAATTTTAATTTTCTCAAATTCTAAAAATACACTATTTACATTAAGTTTATAAAAAAAGTAAATTTCAATGATCGAAATAGATTTCAATACACAACATTTATTCCAATTCAAAGTTAAATGTTGTTGATTGTTGAGTTAAGTTGAATGTTAATTATAAATTATAAATCAATTTACCTACGCATAAGTTCAATAAAGCGAATTTCGATTTGAATAGAATTAAATAATATTAACTGTTTTTAGAATTTTTGATGGCTGACTTTATGAATAGATTTAGAATGATTGTCTTATTGTTATATTCGAAACATTGGTAGGTAAAATATTTTGATGCAAAAACCTACAAAACAGTTAAATTTTATCGTCAATACAAATTTCCAAGTTGTCCTCATAATACCCGGATTTGGGATAAATATCTGCGAAACATCCCAATGTTTGTCCATTGTGCAAATGGGATTGCAACATCGGGTAAACAAAACTCACATTTCATACAAAAATGTTGACGCCATTTATTTCTTGATAAATGAATCGACCGATGATTCGCGTCTGCGTTCGTGTATTAATCAACTATCTGCGACGTTTTTTATAATAAAACATTTTAAACTTGTTAAAAAATTACATTACGATGATCACGTGCCAATAAGATTTATTCCCCTAAAAGTATTTTATATTTAAAGATTGTAGAACAAGTGTTTCACCCTAAAATGATAAACGGTCTTATTAGTCGCAGAAGAGCGTAAAACTGACCTTTACCATAGCGTAATATATCACTCCATAAAGTAATGTGGCCTAAGGGACCACTAACCGATTGCGAACCGCTTCCCTACTGTTGACATTCGTTTGGCCTAGAGTATGTATTAGAGCTTAGTGTCACCTTACCTTAATGTTAAAGGTTAGGTAACACGCTAGTACTGCCATGGCATGTATTTTTTTACGATAAGAAAATATATACATCATAATTATATGAAAAAGTGTTGTGCTGTTTTCCACCGTTGCTTCAACCAATTTCTTTAGCACGTATAAATAAAGATGGCTCTGGTTCGTTTGTTTAAAATACTGATGTTTGAATTTTTTTGTTGGAAAAGTCGTTTTGTCTGGAGGAATGCAATTTAAAATACTCACCACTCAGGTTATAGAAATCTAGCAAAAAGTGTATTCTAGAAAAAGAACGTATCGTTTATCTAAAAGGGTTTAGGTTTAGGGTTGTAGAAATAAACAAAAGGAAACAGTTTCGGAACGCACCTAGATTCAAGCCACCAATAGGCGAACTCAGCACATTTGCCTAATACAACACGTAGGTATTTGAACATGTATACGACGCTCCTAGTTCTAAACTTTGTGCTAATCTAATCTTAACGTGTTTATCTAAACTTCTAGTTTAGTTAAGCTAAACAAGGAATGTATACTTAATAATATTAAATTGTAAGTAAATAATGGTGAACATAGGTAGTAAGGACTAATGTTACGATAACTAATAATAATTCTTTGCACCATAGGACATCATTTAATCCATTTCGGTATTAAAACTCTTTAAACATTGTATTTTGAATTCCGCGATGAAATTAAAACCACAAGTTTGCACAATTTAATTGATTAGCAACTAAACTGCCAAGCAATTAGAGTGCAGCTAGCGCCCGTCGGGTCATCAAAGTTAACTGTCCAGATTCTAGATAACCAATTAAAGAAGTTTATTCATTAAAATACATTGGAAAAAGTGTGTTTGATTTATTGTATAAAATTACGTCCATCATGTTTTTTTAAAGTATAAGAATTTGCCTAAAACATTTTTGTTGTTTTTTTTTTGTATTGTCAATGTGCACTTGTGAACTCTTTTTTAACAATACAAACTCAATAAAATGCTATTGCAGAAATGCTGCTACTCTTTCCACTCTTGTACCATGAAAATAATCAGAATGTAGAAGTAGGCACTGTAAACTACAGTTACACTTAAGGTAAATTATTGCGTACATTTCCGCATGAAACCGCACGCTGCATAAGTCCGTGAACAGGACGCACCTTTGTTCTTTTTCTGTGGTACCCGTCAGTGCGCTCTAAGCTTTATGGACAGCAGTGGCGGCGTTTAAAAAAAAACCTGGTCTATCAAGGCATTCGTAAAGCAAATATTTTGTTTCTTTTAGTGTCGTCTCTTGTACACGTGCGTGATTGTGGCTCTAGTTTTGCATACGTCAAGCGATTTTTTGTCTATTAGGTTCCATAAAATAAAATATGGAGACCTATCACAGAAGCATTAAAGGAGGAACACTTTGCGCTGACTCCTAATGATTGGGATCAGGGCATGAATTAAATTTTCCAATTATTTTATTTATGTAATTCTTTGGTGGTAAAGTAACGATTTATCTAAACCTTTATGTATATTTTGCTGGTTTTCAAGGTACAAGCAAGATGCAAGAAGTTTCAATATTTATAACAAAATATATTGTGGCCACAACCGCCTTTGTGCGCATCGTTTAAAAATAGCACACGAACATTATCCATTCAGTACATCGCATGCACGCTGCGTTGCCCCTTACAACACGCGTCAAACAAAATGCAGATACACAGAAAGTTTGCTTTTCATTTCCCAACCTCCATGAAGGGCAATAAATGCGGGATAGAAACAAATACACAAAAACGAAAAACAAAACGGAATAGCACCTTTTTTAAAAGACCTACAAATCTACATGTGATGCTCCCAATTGATTGTAGGTAAGCATTTGTAACAGGCCACATAGATAAAACAATTTGTGATACTAAATTTTTCTATAGTAATTTATTATATTTATTTTGTTTTCTAAAAAGAATCAGAGATAGAAATCAATAGGGAAACTTTTTGTTTGTAAATGATAGGTTAATGAACGCGAAATATAATTCCTTTGAAAAGTTCTATGGCTTAACTTTAGGCACTTGTATTTGGGAGTTGAAATATTAATGTTTTGATGGATAATAATTTTTTTTTTCTTGTAGCCCTCGAATGCTTTGTATTTGCTCTCATTAGTAGATAATCGACCTGAATACATGTAAAATTGTTTGATCGCATTTAATTTTAAATAGTTTTATAAAAGTATGTTTGCAATAATATTATTATGACTAGATCTAAGAGCTCGGTTATCTTAATCCAGTGTTTTTGGATTTAAACAATACAGATTTTTCGGAAATCAATTAGGTAGGTACTAGATATTACCATTACGTTTCAGACACCTTGTTATAATGGATTTTAGTTTCTGGGAATCTCCGAATATCGTGAAAAATCTTATTTTTCTAAATTGAAGTTAACATCTTAATGGCTTCTACAATCTAAGAGTATTTTTACCTGCCGCATCATTTTTATTTTTACAAAAATGAAGAAATATAAATAGCAAATGTTGTGTAGGTCAAATACGTGATTTAGGTATATTATTTTGACATAACATTCGGCAAACAAGCTAAACTTACAAATGAAACATGAGTAGAGCAAATTTTTCTACATCTGAACTATGTTTCGTGAAAGTGTAACTTGATAAAACAATTATAAAGAGCAAATATTTATTTTTTAAATTTAGAAAATCGAAGACGCTTATGTGTCAAAGTTTCATTTAGTATAAGCTTCAGTTATTATTAAGTAGTTCATTAATAGATTCAAGTGATTTTTTAAGCGTATATCGTATTTCGTTTGATGTTGCTTGCTAAACCACGAATGCCCGGCAGCTCCACAAATTTAACAAAAGTTCGTAAAACTGCGTTGATCCAAACAACGCTCCACTTTTAAAATTGCGTTAAAAGTAAGGTAATAACCTTACGATTATAATGGTCCATCAACATAATAACTGAGCTGCACAAGGTCGAGATAAATGGAAAAGATTTCTGAAAAGCGTGGCCTGGCTATAAACGTTAAATGCCCGCCATACACCTTCCAATCTATCGATAGCGATATTGTGGAATAGATTCCAGGAAATCCGCCGATCCAAATTGCATATAGATAGCTCGGAATAACGTTAGAAGCGTTAACGTTCATTGTACAAGCCAGTCAGGGAAGAGCTGTTGGACCCCTAACAATGTATCAATCTATAACTCCGATTTTTCGAACCGCACTAGATTTCACAATACCTTCGGGGATAACGAAATATTTTATGTATAACATATTATTTATTTGTAGGGTAACAGTATTTTTGTTCGAATTCTCTCATTCGCCATTTTATATAAACATTATTTTATGTAATATTTTTTTTTGTGAAGATATTTTCCCAATAAACTTTTTAAGCCCTATAAAGCGCAAATGCCGTAAATCAAAGTTGAAACTACTCGGAACCATCGACATGACATATGACGTCACTCGTTACCCCTCACATTTTACGCTCGTCAGATGCCATGCCAGGCCTGTACCGACGCAAAACTTTTCCTATAAACAACACCTGCCATTCGTTCTGACGACTAATTAATTACTGTTTAATCTTTAGCTGAAGTTAGGGGAAACATGCCGAGCTAATCAAAGGTCGATGTGGGAGTTTAGTAAAGGTGCCGATGTGGATCGAAATTAGACTGCGTGTCCCTTTATATCGAAAAGCGGGACTTAGTGTAAATGTCAACGGATAAAAGCATTCTTTAAATAACTATCTAGACAATAATACACTCATGACCGAGGATTAAATGTGAACAATTCATAATCTCACCTACGTGACATTCTATTATCTGACTACCACAATAAACTAACAACAAAAGGCATTCCTTATTACGTGCTTAAGGATTTTTATTACAACATTACCACTGGAATTTCAAATGCATTATTTCGTGTAAGACATTGTTTCAATTTCACCATGTAAGGAGAGCTTTCTTTCTTTGGAATTGCTCATCTTCCCGCATAAGCAATGTAATAGCGTCCTATGATATGCGATATTGCACGCTTTGCATGATATAAGGCCTCAAGCGGTTCCGCCATGCATCCAACAGTTTTAGTCAACGGGGTAATCTGAAAATGTTTAAGATTTTATATCTCGCACACTTACGTAAAAATAACAATAAATAATTTAAAGACAAAGGAGGCAATTACTATGAGCTAGCAAGGTATTAGATGTTCTCTTTTTTATTTATTAGGGTACTAATATCGACTTATGTAATCATTGCTGATCTTTGGCAAGCTTTGTAACATAATATATCCTAGCTTGAAATTGAAACCTATTGGTGATCTAAAAATAACTTCACTGAATATTATTTTTACATTTTTATCGACTACAATAAATTAATTCGGTACAAGAAATTGTGTGCCATTTTTTTAACATAATGATTATTTTTTTGTTGAAGATCATAAGAAACAAAATTAATTAACTGGCTATTAACCGAAATTAGTCGGGCGATACCGAGAAGTACGCGTGAGTAAACCATTAGAGATAAAATGTAATCATTAACTTGTCATACCAATAATAATATTAACAATGCCTCTTACACAAATAAGTATAAATAACTATAATTTCTGCAAACATTTTCAATACTATACATTGACCTCATTATGAAAATATTATAATTGAATATATTGCTTAACAGTTGTTCTGAAAAAATAATTTACCATTTAAAGCATTTATTATGAAAACATTTTTGTAATCCTTTTGAGTTTCTAGTTTACTAATTCACATTCAGAGTACAAAGTGTGGTGAAAGCATCGTACTTCCTACTTGCTTTGCAGTCCTGGTTTACAAACTAATGTATGTAGTCAAAGGATTACCAACTGAAAGATTATATTTATGAGCTATGTAGAACAGTTAAATGCTGTATCGTATTTGAAGGCTTTTTTCACAAGATTTCTGTAACTTGCAATTCGTTTGTTACTTGGTCTAGTGAATGAACTTGATATCCGATTGAGCAAATTTTTTTAATACCTACACATAAATATCCAGTGACTATAAAATAATTATATATATATATTAATATTTATTATATATTAAGTAATAGTTCTAGCTGGCCTGATGTAGAAATCAGAAGGTAACTTGTTTGAATTGCCTTCACAAGTATCTACGTACTGTGTTCAAATGAAACATAAGCTTCATTATAAATAAATGGAACTCATTTGTAATAAACGGAATTTCTATATACTAGGAACTTAGAAGTATTTCTGTGAATTGGCCTTAATCATTAAATAACTACGAGTATAACCTTCTGCAACATCAAAAACAATTATTATTTTTCTTGGAAATATTATGTTTTGTTTTCCTGTCCGTATTGGTAACAGCAGGAAGTCGCAAATTTGAGCATCCTTAAATAAAAACACATAACCACTACAGTTCAATTGGTACAGAGATATATCGACATAAACGTTTCTATTCAAAACAGTTGCCTTTTAGAAACGTAGATAGAAATTAACTAGTATAACCGTATTTTCCCCTATTTTCACGACAAAACCTCCGCACGTTCCTTACTTCATAATCAAGTCAGAATCATAATAATGCTGTATTTCATTATTGGCAGAGATTATGGGCGAAGGCTTGATCAGGCTGAGCAAACACGGCCTAAGTCAACAGGACGGTTCATCGAACTCATTCTTGAGGTATTGACAGTCGTTGAGGCCAGCATCATTCCCTCCCAACTCACGTGGCACATTGTTGCGTTCTGTTTGCTCACCATCGACCAATTTTAATAAAATATTTATTGATAATAATTTCTCGGCTTAAGATAAAAATATGATTTATTATTTAGGAGGATGCATTCCTGACAGATATTTTGATTAGATATTTTTATATATTTGACGGGCCTGTTGGTCTAGTGGTTAGTGACCCTGACTGCTATACCGGAGGTCGTGGGTTCGATTCCCGCCCGGCACAAATGTTTGTGTGATGAGCATGATCATTTGTTCTGTGTCTGGGTGTAATTTATCTATAATATGTATGTATTTAGAAATATATAATTATGTTTATCAGTTGTCTGGTTACCATAACACAAGCTCTGCTTAGCTTGGGATCAGACAACCGGGTGTGAGATGTCCCGGAATATATTATTATTATGTTTGTCAATAGGAAGTTATAACTTTAATGCGGCGATTAATTTACTACGAATCAATTAACATCACTTATTTGTCCTTGTTTCCCCGTACTATCCAAACTGACGTGCTTCAAGAACGCATTCTAAGCGCCACAAATTATTTAGCACCATAAAAACCATGTCAAATGCTGTCTCTAGTTTGGCAAACTATATACGGATATGTAAGTTATAGTTTTGGCTTTAGTTACCACAAAACTTTTACAAATGCAGCACAATTTCACATGAAACAAGTTGAAGGTACGTTTCTCGATTAAATATTACATTCTGTCGATTGCCTTGATACATTTAGTTTCCTCATAATATTGGGGCTATGTACAACAAACACGTAAAGAAATGGGTACAATATATACCCTGCATCATGAGTTACAAGCAAGAGATTGTTTGAGTTCAGCTATAAGGTTAAAAGCATTGCAATCCCTTTTCCTCAATCAACTTTTATCAATAAACGAGAAGGTAAAATATAACCTTCGTATATATTTTCTTGTATACACAATTTCCAATTGAATAAATGTTTTTGTTAGAAATAAATAACTATATATCAGCCCAAGTAAATATTTCGTATCAATTATTTATTATTTTGTATATTAGGCATTTATTCCACTGCAAGGCAAACTGAAAGGTTTCTTCCTCTTTCACGCACTTCTGTAAAAAAAGAAATTAGTTATCTTCTTTGTAAAAATGTCTTACAAGGTAACAATATATGTGAATGATCCGTTCAAAATAGTTTTATTTCAATTATAATTATTTAATTTCACACATGATCCTACAATTTGTCAGAGATTTTTCTAAAAAGTAGTAACTTAACTATAACCGAAGAAGAACGCTTATTAGAGTTTCTGAAGGCGTCAACCCAGCAATCTGTTACAGTAGTCCAATAACGCTGATTGCCGAAGGACGTAACGAACAAGTAAAGGAATTTCAATTTTATATCTTTTGGTTTAAAATGAACAGTTTTTATTTTATTGACTTGACATGCGCAAATGACAGCGTATAAAGTTTTTATTTTGTTTATATTTTATGTTCTTGTAGCATTCAAAGCTTGCAGCTTGAAAATGTTTAAATCTTAAATCTTCCCGTGACTATGACACTTGCTAAGATGTTGAAACGTCGAGAACCTAATCCTACCTAATTATATACCGCGATAAAATCCGTACAAAATAGTTTTATTAAAAATATTTAATAGAGAAGTATAGTTACTTCAAATTATTGTCTTATTGGGAAGATTTCTTCGTTATTATATCGTCTATGAATAAGTATTTATTTTAGATATCCATTATTTTAAATAAACTATCACTTAGTCACGTAGTCGAAATTAATAAGCTATATTTGTAAGAAAGTTTCCATCTACTTCAAAACTTCCATGAATTTCCGAGTATCGAAGTGCACTATTAAATAATTCATGCTAAGTTATCGTTTCTTAGTAGCCATTAGATTGCAGTAAAAGTCATCTGTACAGTACACAATGGAAAGTTGTTGGTTGCAGCCGAGTTGCATAATAGACATCTCGTTTATTCACACTGTAATGTTGGCAATAAAAACGTCTCGGAACTACCAGCTTCAGCAGTTTGCAACAACACAAACTATTATTCCACATTTGAAGAAGCCATTTCGAACAAAGTGCATATATTTTATGTGTAATTTTATTTCAAGACGTTCAGCTTTTATTCATTTAGCCTAAGATGGCTATTTGTGTCTTCATGAGTTATGTAATACTCATTATTAAATACATCTTTTTTTCTGAGAAAATCTTGCTGTAAATTGGTGTTTTCTTCCTGTTTGTAAGCATGTTTCATTTCCAAATAAATTTAGCCTGCAAAAACAAATCAAATCGGATTAAAATCCTTGACAAGACGCCTCACTTTGTCATGCTATTTTCTATATTACCTTAACATTTATTCAGGAATTAGGTTGTAATAAAACAATGACTTTTATAAATAAAGTATGAATAAAAACGAGTAGTGAATAAGATGATATCGTGCCTACAGTCCAGTACCTATATTTGATTAAAAGTTTTGTTATTCTACAAAAATACTTGTTTAAAATATATCTCATGTTATTATTTTATTAATATGACACCTTTACGATATAGACTCATGCTTGCGTTAAGGTTTATCGTTTGAATATAGGTCAGGAATATTATTTTTTTATATTTCTTTAATCTTGTACGATTGCAAATGACTTTTTCCTTTACGCAGCAATCGGTTACCGAGACGTTTTTTTACGAGCATTCAGTAAAAAACGAGTAAGTTGACGTATAGAAATGATGGATGGAGGAAAAATATACGTACGTAAATACGTAGCTTAGTTACCTTTAGCTATGTAAAATCGAAATTCATCCGCCCATTTTATCACGTTGATAAAATGGGCGGATGAATTTCCTTCGACGACAGTTACTAAAATATTTCCTAAAGTGACACAATTATCGTTGATAGGTGTAATGGAAATTTTAATATAATAAAATATGAAATAGGAAGGCACTTGAAAAATTACTTGATAAGTAGACACTTCGTCACTTTTAAATCGGGACACAAATCTTAAGACTTGTCATTAATGTAATAATTTCCTCGAGACGCCTTCTCTCTTCTAAAGAGACGAAGTGGTGTAATTCATTTACGCCCGACGCGGACACGTAAAGGGCTCTACTTTAATGCACTTTAAAAGGAAAGTGTATTATGATTGTTTAAACAATTATATCTGTGTCAAACACCTTTATAAATACTAATAGTTTGCCATAAAATTAAAGCAAGGAAGTTATGCTCTCAAGTACCCAATTATCGTAAAACATTTTCAATAAAGCTGATCTCAAGCCATGAAATTGCCAACGAAATTGGTCCGATGGATATAGAATTCAATAGTTTTTCTAGGTAGTCGATAAAATGCTAATAATAGTAATACCAAAATCATTCACAATCTCTCACCTTAGATTATATAATTTCAATTATCTTGAAGATAATATGTCTACACACAGTAATTTCAATGAAATATAATTAAAATAACTATGAAAATTTGAACTACCAAGTGTCATACTCATTTATTAATTTTAGGCGCACTTAGAACAAGTTTGTAAGGGAACTTCTACTGCACACGCTTTTAATTAAAATCTTAGAAAGTGCACCGTCGGCACCCAACAATGTTTCTCCGAAATATTCTTGTATAATTGCCAGCCATAGGAAAACTACTATGATAAATCTTTAAGGTGTGCTCAGTATACACAAATAGGATTGTAGCAAACAATACCAGAAGTTACCAATCAAATTGGAACCTTATTCGGATTAGTTTATTGTTCACATTTGAATACATCCAGAGAGAAGCCATAAAATTTTACGAGGTGCACTCGAGTAAGAGTGATGATCAAAGTGTAGTCCGCTCCGTCGCATATCTTAGTTTTATCATACAAATAAATCATGTTATTTCCGTATTGATCTAGAAGTTTTCAGTTAATATTGTGACGGAACTGCTTAGGTATATCTACCTTAAATAAAAGCTATGTTTTATGAAAATCAGAAACATGATTTCGTTTTTAAAACAATTCCTACTAAAAATGCGATAAGGGTTCGGTGTTTTTTAACATAACACAGAGACTCCTTTTTCTATAGCGAAATAATTTTAAGGAAATCCAAAGTATTTACCAAGCCAATATAGTTGTCAATTCATTTTCACTAGACATTAAGAGACAACTAAATAGAGTAAAATTACCTACATAATAAATTCCCCTGAAACCGGTGATCATTTGAAAACGAGCAACCCTTCTCATAGCTGTCGTAAAAGCTGACTCAGAGATCAAGCCTGAACGATGGGGAATAGTATCCAGAGCCGAGGCACAATTCACTTGCAAAAGGCACATTATAACTCATGGGAATACGACAGTATGCAGAATACTAGGACCCTACTTTATTACACATGTTAAAACTAACTAGGGAAGGGAAAACTTATTCAAGTAATAAACTTTATTTCTCATCATTTGACAACCTCCGCTGTAGGTTCGTGTACACTCCGTTTTTCAAGGTATAGCCAGCTCTGAGGTCTCGTATTCGGTAACTATGATAGACGAGACATTAATATTATAAAACAAAACAAAAAACACAATAATTATTATGGAAAACAAAACACTTTCTACATCGTCTCGGGTCTTGATATTGGTGCTACCTTCGTTGTCTCTGATTCTATGACATAAGTGCTGAATTTCCTTTTTGTGCAGAACAATGCAAATGCGATCCACATTTATTTACTTTTCATAATACTTTCCAAACAACGAATAAGAGTCACTAAAACGTTTTGTTAAGTAAATAATGAAACACTATCATTTTTTACAAAAGCATTTTAGCGTAGATTTTTCGCCGAGCGAACATCAATTAAGTCGCTCGTCCCAAATTATGCTTGAAATTTTGCAGGCTTTTACATTTTCGAGTGATTTTTATAGTGCTTTTTTTGCTTGATGGCTAGTTGCAGTAAAATTAAAATCTATTTCTAAATAATTATGTACAAACCTTCATCATGTAACTTACCCACGTGTTGTCATTTCATATCCGCTTTTTGAAGTCTACTTGATACTTGCTCAGCGTTAAATACTTAACTTATTTACTTACCTTTTACAACAGTGTATGTCTATACGTAGGTTTACCGCATTTATGGTCAAAATTCTTATGGAAATAATTATAATAGCAATCGTAGAATTATTTGAAATAAAATGTTATTAAAATATTTAAAACGCACAAATCCCATAATTTATTGAAAGTATTTGAGCACATACATATGTACATATATACATACCTAGGACTATACATTAAAATCCCTAGGTATCAGGTCCATTTCTTCTTAATATTACTAAATAAATGTAACGGAAATTATAAATTAATAACAAATCTATATAACCAAATTATATTTCGTTTACTCTGGTGGAACTTTTAATTATTTACTTTACGATCCGTTTGTCAGGAGATTTAAATTAGAACTGATTGCTCCGAGGTATTAAGAAAATTAGAACCATATTTCGTGTATTCCATTTAATGAAATACATAAATTCGGGTTGGCACAACTACAAGATATTAACAGTGAAAATATAGAGAAGAATTTTATCAGTCATAGAAACAGGATCTTTGGTTCTATACGTTCGTAAGAACATAGGCGATTATAAATTGATACTAACTAATAAAGGTAGAATAAATTATCTTAGCACGTTAGGACGAAGGTATATTAACAGAAGAATTATTTTCACTGTAGTTGATGCGCTCCCCGACGTTTTGCAGCCATCTGTGAAAGGAGAAAATAAACGACATTATTATCCGTTAGGATATCGAGCCAATTATGGTGAGTGTGATACTTAATCATTTCAACATAGACCCAAATTTATTACTCTATAACACGTTGTACATTTAAGATTCGATATCATTACGTAGATGTTCCATAAGGCTACGATAACAGCTACGCCGTAGCAACTACGTAGTCAAACAATTTAAAGTAAGAGAAAAATTTAATCAGCCTTTGTAGGATTCAAGTTGATTTAAATAATATGCTCGGAGCACCAACATTCTGTCTGTACTTAGGCCATAACAGAAAACTTTACGTTCAACAAGTTGTAACTGTGCAAGACCTAAGTGATCTCTGAGGAATCCTGTTTGAAGTATTGCCGCTGGCTGTAGCATTATGTTATGGCTTTTTATAGCTTTTACATAATGACCTATTAAGCTATCAAGTAGCCATCGAACTTTATACAGAATCAAGAGCAGAACGGTGATGATGTTATTGAAACCGTTCAGATTAAACGATTAAGGAGCCTTCGTCAGGGTTGGTCTTTGGGTGGGTAATGGGTGATCCGTAAGATCATAACTAAACACGTTTAATAGCTACCGTGACACGATATGTATTTTTTGTTATGTTTGCTTACCATTTCTTTTTACGTATAACGTTCAGAATTACATTTTAGAGCAAAAAATCACGTCGTAATAATTATGTTAGACACCCACGAATGTTATAAATTTATTCAGAAGCAGAACTTATGAAATCTGCAAAACAACTACTTAAAAGTAAAAATTGTTATAAAGAAGTTAAACTTTTCAAATACTTAATTTATTGTTTACAAACAAGACAAACCAAACAACTTCAAAGTAATGTCATAATCACGATAATAAAATTTTTAGTTCTTTCGATTAACTTTCGAACAAGTTTATCTTACCAGATTTTTATTATCGTAAGCATTTTTAGGGTTCCGTACCTCAAAGGTATAAACAAAACCCACATATGATCATTCTTGGTTCCAAAGGTTAAAACTTTGTAAAAATTAGCTGCGAAACTAATGAACCGATTGAGTTTAAATTTGGTACAGCTATGTAAGTCGATTAACCAAAGATGAGCGTTTGATAAGTTCGTAGATAAATAAAACTAAACAGGGTGACCACTTTTGGGAGTAAATTAGTTTTTTTTACATACTTAGTGAAAGTACGATTATAACGATTTCAAGTACACGTATTCGACTTCTTTGTCAGTCAGCTTTAAACATTCCCCTAGGACAATAGATTCTTCCATAAAGCAGGAATAAACATTAACTTTTGCAGCATTTTACCACCGGTTAACATGCATAGCGTTTCTGAATAAATACTTAGAGAATTTTCAGTCGCTAAACTATGGTGATAAGCGACTGACACCAATAGCAACGTAATTAATGTAGGCGGTGTGTTGTGGGCGACATCTACGACCTATTACATCCCTATTTAAAATAATTAAAAAAAAATGTAGACAACATCGCATTCGTTACTCTGAACCGAAAGTAAGTAGCTAAAGCACTTGTGTTATGGAATCAGAGACAACGATTCCAAAGGTTTAAAGTGCTTTATTGACCGTATTTTCTACGTTCTAGTTTTTCTGAAAGAAAACTTAAGGCCCTTGAGACTTCAGGCCTTGTTACTGTTTCCATGCTCAGTGTTCTTCTCATTCGTATTTTACTTATATTTGCCTCTATGACAATTATATCATCGCCAGTCAATGCAATAAACGGTTAAATAGATATTAGAATGCAACAAATTGTATGAATTCCAGTCGTTTTACAGCCTGTAAGTGATATTTAAACACCAACGGCAAACAACATGTTCCTTATTTTAATGTTTTTTTTTAGATATTGAACAGTGTTGAGCTCTATCTCTAAATATCACGAACCTCGTCTCATGCGCATTTATATTTTATATAAATTGTCCAAAAACAATCAGTGGCGACGAATACATTACAAACCGAATAAAAAGAATTGCGTATCCTCACTGAAAATCAATTCTATCTGGCCACACAAAGGCAATCGGATAACTATTACAATTGTTAAATAAAATTGCATGTGAGAGTCAATTCAATCTATCGCTTCTGCTGGGGTCAAATAAAAATCAATGACGTCCATTTTATTGGGTAAATGCAGGTGATTTTATGGTAGAAATAAAAGTGAGAAAACCAAATTGGTTTCAAGGCTTCAAAACTAATCTTTTAAATAGATTAAAAGTAAAAAATCTTACTGTTTTTAAATCAAATAGTATACTACTTAAAAGAAAAATAACGTTTTAAAATGTACAAAGAATTTATGTCACTAAAAGGAAATACCCTTGAGAGAAAACAACTGCTTATGTAGGAAATGATATATTTTAATGGAACGACCACTTGCGGCTTATATTGTTCCTAGAATGTAACGAAGAAGTTTAATAAGCACGTAAAACCTAGAATGTAAGAGAACCTATTTCCTGTATTCATCGCCTATTCTGTCATAACACGTGCGGGCGCTCATAACAGCCAGAACATAATACCACATAAAGTAGCTGAGATTTAAAGCTAATTTCCCTGAGGGGAGGTTATATTTACAAAGAAAAATTTTAAAAGCTTTACTGACCCGCAGAAAACTAAACGTAGCGTGCTTTGCCTTTGCGTGCTACTAACGGGAGTGTGAATGCTATAGGACCGACCTAGGCTGTGACACACATGATTAGGCTGCTCAAATATTCATGTGACTATTTTGAACGCGACCGCTGCCAGTATAGGAAAGTAATTGAGGCTTCCATACGCATTGGTTATGTACGTGATTTTGATTGTTTAATGCCTCTAAATTTGAATTTAATGGGTACATTAACAGAGCACTTATGTTTACAATTTGCTTTGAAATACAGAATCACATGTTTAAGCGGAATTATTGGAACTTGAAACTAAAGCATTTGAATACAATTAACGCATTAGTATTTTGTGAAATTGTACTTGGTATTGGGTAATGGTTGTTTATAAAATATTTGCAGGTGCATTCTAAATGACAATGTTATGCAAGCAACTGACTAATGGTAAAAATTCTTATAGGAAAATTAAATGTCGTGGCATAGAATTAGATACATTAACAAGAACATGAGCATTTTAAATTAGCGAATAAAATTAAGGTCAAAGAAGAAAGTTGTGGAAAGTGCGAATAAATTTCATAACATCAATCGGTTTCTAGGAAAAGTGTCGTAAATAATCAAATATCTATACGTATAAGTTTTGAGTTTGGTTATTTATGCCACAATACTTGCTCATTCCACCCACGCACACGTTCGGCAAATATAGTAAGTTACATATTTTTAAAACAAACAGATTTTATGAAAAGTATAAAATCAATGTCATCTTAAAATTTAATCACCCGAATATACCTCATGTAAATTCAGCAGTTCTTTTTAACGACCGCAAACACTTTAATTCGTTTACCCTTGTCCGCCTGCACTGCACAACACGTGTGTAAACCTCCTTTGTTTTCCCGCCACCCCACCATCGCGCCAGTGTGGAGCCACATGTTTTTGCGGTACTTATCTCAGTTTCAATTCTAAGCTAACCATTGTGTTTATATGTTTTTGTTTTAACAGTTTTTCTACTTGTAGTTTTTTGTCTGTTGCAGATAAAGTTGTAGCGAAATTTTTGTGTGTACGATGTTAATGTTCCACAAATATACAGATGAAAGAAATTTGTGATGATACGTTTAAATTATAATTATATCTTTTTTCGATAATACCATACAAGTATATTTAAATGTAAAGGTATCAAAGCATTTATGACTAATACAAATTAGTGAGAATATGATGAACGAATGCTAAAATAACCTCTGAATAAAGTTCCTTGCTGATGAAATTAAAAACGTTAAGACGACGACGTTTCGCTGAATTTTCTTCAAAGATTTGACCTTACTTACCAGAAATACTTATTCGAAATAAATTAATTTTCTCAAGAATTTCTAGAGTAGGTAAGCAAATAAATAAGTATAATTTAAATTTGTAATGCTGTGGACGTACTTTGACCTCCTTATGACAATTTTAAATAAATAGCTTTACGTGAGAATTTTTAAATCATTTATTTATTTGTACATTCCGTTCATTTTAATGATATTTGATGCTTCGATAGATTTCTGAGACTCTACTCCTTCGAGGCCCAATTTCATAAAAAAGACGGCTGCTTTTTAGTACCAGCATTATTTACCCGGATAAGAAAATAATTAATGAACTCGCTGTACATAAAGGTAATATAATCGGCAAGGTGTACAGGGTGATATTGTGTTGCTCCAAGCTAACGAGAGGGTACATCCTCTTATAACGATAACGAGCTAGAGCGTTCTAACCTGAGAACAACCTACTTATAAAACACCATTTAATACCCAACGGCTTTTGGATTAAAGGATTTATGTATCCCTGTCTCCGAGATCGTTTTTCATTAAACGAGTTTTACCGCATTTTTTATTCTTTAATCTCAAAGGTTGGCTGCCAGAATTAAGATATAAAACTAGATATTGGAACTGATCGCAGTAAACCGTCTACGGGTAGGTTTAAATTATTTGCAGGAGAATGGAATTGGGATTCAAAACTTGGGTTCTGAAATCCAATCCATGTTTATATATCTCTTTATTTGACGTAAAATCCTGGCTAGTACCTGAAATTTATTTGCTTGAATCAACAACAATAAACCTTAACGGAAAGAGAATGGACGTTCCGTTTTACTAAGAAATTGAAACTTAAGTATTTAAAATACTTACTTTATTTTTATTGTAGTCAATTAAATAATCATATGGGCACTTAAACCTTACAACAGCAGAATAAAAACACCGTTTAGTATTTTTTTACTATTTTAAATAAAATTTTTGAAGACCAGTATATCACTTTTTCTTTCATAAAATGTACCTCGAAATGAAATGAACTCATCAAATTAGATTTTTTTTTCAAGAACAAACATGTTCGATCGACTATCAAATTATAACGACTGAAGGTGGGAGTTACAAGCGTCGTCAGCAGAATTGCAGGGTTCTATTCAAAATTGCTTAGTACGGTTAATTGAGCTGTCAGTCTGGTCTGTTGCCTCGGTCAACATAAACCGTAATTATAAAAGTTATTAAATATTAACGACCTTACGCCGCGAATTACCTTTAAGATTATTTGAAATAAATGATTATGGCTTTTAAGATATTAATAAGTTAGTATTTTATGTATATCCTTTATAAATAAGTACATTTATTTATCAGTCTCATTAAAGCACAAAATTTTGTAGCAAAAGTTCGAAATATATAACGAATAACTAGTTTTACTAGAGTTTGTTAAGATAAAATTACTTTATAAGAATGTTTCATAATTTACTCATCTAATATTGGTATTGAGTCAATATTTGTATGTTATGATTGCTTTCTAAAATAAAATAAAACGTTTTAAACTAAAATTACAAACATTATTTTAAAGGCACCTCTGTTCTTTTAATCTATGCTTAAAAACTAAGTACTTAATACAGTTTAAAGAGGTATCTTTCAAAATCCAAAACGAAATTGACCAAGAAATAAAGACTTCATTTTATTTAAATGTTGTTTACATTCCCAGCATTGATTCTAGTTATGTTAAACATACATATTCAAAGTTTTTTTTTTTTTATGGTAAACTTACGTGTTTATAATTGCGCATATTGCCCTTTGCTCGAGTGATTAATTATGTGAGCTCTAATTAGTAGGTAGAGTAATGCCTGCACTTACATTTACACGGTTCAAAGGGCCCTCTTTGTGTTTTTATGATTGTTAGCAACGCTAAACTATTATTGTGAATAATTACTGTGTTAGAACAAAACGGTGTTTCATAGAATTCAATATTTTTAAACAATGTTGTACATAATATTTTATCAAATTAGATTAAAATATGTATTTTAATGTTATTTAAGCGATATTTCAAATGTCTTTATTTTAAATGTCTTAAACCGTATATTTGATAAATCAAAGAAGAGAATGTGTGCTTTTTTTGTGTGAATGTGTACAAGGAAATTCAATATTCAAAACGAATGAATCAAATTTCCAGACAATCTCAGCTTCCGTCAGAAAACATGGTTGCTCCTTTATTTTTATCTTTATTATAACAATTTTTTTATGACACATGTTGCATTAGTGTGCGAATTAATAACAGAATCTACTTATGTCATATTGATAGTCAGTTATAAAAGTACCGCTTGAAAAACTGTCAGGTATTCGTTAAAGTAGCATTGGTCATGAGACTGGAAATACATCAATATAAAAATATTTCTCATAATAATAGTAAGTACCTATAAATTTTGATGTAAATTGTATTTAAACGCATACTGTATAGCGTCACAATAATAATTAATCATAATTGAACAACATAAATTACGTACGACTGACACTAAGCTTTATTGATAGTGTGAATAACTAATTTCCTCTAAGTGGGTATTACTTCACAGAATGTGTCGTCTACATGCATATTTAGGTAATGGAAGCGTCTGCCTTACTTCCTAATGAATATTTATCTTGTGAACACGATGTATAGGTATTTGTTTTGTAAAGAAATCATTTTAAGTTTCAACTGTTAATTGATAAGCGTGAAGAGTTCGATGTTTACAAAAATAACAAATGAAGGTTGCAATTTGAAGTGTTGTTTTATGTAATTCAGTATTGTAAGGATATACCTACTATGTAGATGGGAATGACAAAAGTGTATATATTTGAATTTCTCTGTTGATTCCCTTGTCAGGCAAACATAAGTCTGATCATCAAATATGAATGCGGTCTGTTTATTTTTAACGAATTACGATATTATTTGATATCCAGTCATTTGTAATATTTAGGTCCATTTTTATCCGTTAAGCTTGATAACACCCATCATAATTGTATTAAAATGGATCATTAAAAACATTCCATTTTGATAATACCGGATAATATTTATTGAGCCTCGCTATGACGAAACTCCGTAACACAATGGAAATGGTTAAAGTAGCATATTATTTTATTAATAAAAAGTCAACAAGAAATTTAAATTAAAATCATACGAATACATTCGGAAATGTATCTATGCAATTTAATATCTATCCCGGAATAAACGTTCAAAAATACCTGACATTTTGTCAATACTACGAGTACATCATCGGAACGGCAATTCTGTTCTATTTTTCTATGTTTATTCTATTTTATCTAAATGTGTACGTGTTTCTATGTATGTGTGTATGTGTATGTGTGTCTATGTAACAAATGAATGAAATATTTGTGTTCATCTGATTTCTAATGTTCTTCAAGGGGGAGCGTTTTCTTTTACTACCTATTGTTATTCAGAACTTTTTTCTTGTTGCCGTTGAATCTTTCATGGAAATTTTTATGTCAGTTTGCTGTTCCATAAAAATGTACCTTTGTAATATTAATTCTTAATTTTGTTGGTTTCCGAGAAGGGGAACTGTTGTTACTCACTTTTTTCTAAAAAAACTTTTGAGTATTTTTAATTATACATGCAATCCACCATCAAATAAAGCTCCTAAATGAAAAAAGAATGTCATAATAGGCTTATCTACTTTTATTTTACAGTACTGTTTTTATTAGTCAAATTACACCAATTATTATTTTAAATTCTGAAAAAAAAAAATTTTTGCCCGTGATTATTGTACGTAAATTAAAAATATGTACCAAGAAATAATCTTCATGAAGAAATTACAAAATTATTTTTATATGTTTTTGTTTGTGCCTGTTTAGAAGGATCAATAAATAACTAATTCCACGAATTCTTACTCAGTAATATAGAAATAAGTAGGATCTTAGAGACTTAAGCAAGATCTTAGCATGTCTAACACAGTTGGATATCAAGTAACTAGTGCAAACAGCGGTGGCTGGCAGCCATTTGTCACAAGGCTGATTTCTTAGCTTGTACATACAATACTTATGTATACACAGCCTCCATCTTGATTCTGCATTAAACATGTTATTGTTGTACCAGATTTCATATAGCAGGCATGTAGACTTTAGTTTAAACAAGGGATTTGTGTTCTACTCGTAACTGGAAACTTGCCTGACTGAATATCCGTTACAACAGCCTCTCTTAAGCTACTCCCAATAGAGTGGTAGCTTGATGTATCTGTGGATAGATAAAGTTTCATGGTAGGATTCAAAGATATAAATAAATATATCAACATAAATAATAAATGGAAATCGAGTTAATATATTACGAAACAAAGGATGGATAATATCTTGAAAAGTTCAAGTGCGTCCCATGCCACGAGCTCAGTACCGTACCGTAGTAACCAAATTCTCCTTTTACTTTGTAAAGTGCATTTAATGCCTAAGTTGTTCGGGATTAAATTTAGCACTGCTAGTTTTCCTTTCAACTTCATTATAAACACTAAGCTGGCTCGGGGCGCACTCTCCTTTAACAAAAATTAGCACTTTAAAGCGTAATATTTCGTAAAGGGATCTCTGATTCGAAAGATGGTTTTAATTTTGCTCAGTGCATGAAAGGAGTTTATAAGTCTTCACTTTGTGTCCCAATTATACAATTTCGACGCTCTTTTACCTTTTAACACAGTTTCAGCCTTAAGTAACGTTACCGTTAAAAGCCTAACTCAGTAGGCTTTTACACATGAACACGATACGACGTCGGATCGTGCTACGACAAGGTATGGTTTCACAATGGAACCTCGTATTGGCGTCGTGACGACAAGAAAAAGTATATTCCAATTTTCAAATTAAGTATCACTATAAAAAACTGACTCATTGAAATCTAGCTTTACTGCATAAATTGGCAAGCTAAATGATAAATAGAAATCAATATACCTACACAACTGTGTAAGTCCTACATTTCCATGATACGTTGCATCGTGTAAGAGCCCTAATACCCAACGTACAAGTATTCAACCATTTCGAGGATACAAAATGGTTGGTACATTTAGGTCGATGCTTATCTGATTAAATTGCATGTTCCTTTGAAAGGATCTAGGCAGGCCCAGGTTTGCACAGACGTACATAAATTGACTTAGTATATTTATATGGTACAGGGTTTTTCCAAACATTATTGACACAACGTCATCAATAAAAAAGTATATTTCTAGTGTTCACTTGTTTAATTCCAATAACATAAAAAGTTGATGAGCAGTTATTTTCATCTTATTCTTTATCTATATTTACAAAAATTATTCCCAGAAAGTATTTTTAAAGTCCTAATTAGGTACGATAAATGTGAAAATTATTCTACGTAATTGCCCTCAGAGAACTGTTCATTTGAAATTATTTATACTTGTGGAATAATGATACTGAGAAGTATACTGGATACTGGATAGTACTGGACTAAAATCTTGTATTTTTAATCTCCAACGCAGAATGGGGGCTGTTCTAAGTTTGACATGTCAGTCTGTCTGTCTGTGGCATTCTAGCTCCTTAACAAATTAACCGATTCTGATACAGTTTTTTGGTGACGTTACAAAGGTGGATCTTCGTTAAAATTTATCAAGATCTTTTCCGCAATATGAAAGTAATCAGCAACTTACAAAAAATAATTACTCTCGATGTATTCTCATTCCCACTTGTTAAATTGATCAACTTGTGTCAATATACTCTAATTTCAGTCTACCATCGTCAAGAAAAGAAGATGAAAGTGGGATAAAAAATGTACCTTAATCAATTAAATATATGACTCTAATTTTTGAGTACCTATGTGTGGTTATTTGGAATAACTTTATTATACAGATGTAGATACCGCAGTTTATTATGAAAATACGTCTTGACAGAAGGTCACATTAGCATTCGTTGTTTGTACAACGATCGTACTACGTCGTGAGCTGCGAGACGAACATCCACGGATAAGTTATGGAACAAATATATACAGGCTGTTGTTATGGTTTCTGGTTTTACAGCAATGCAGAAGATTATTAGAGATAATTTGACGTTTGATTTTGTTTGTTAATGATCTGGTGGAAAAGGAGTGGCAACAAACAGCTAACAATAGAGACCTGTGGAAGGAAGAAAGGGAGGCCTTTGCAGTGCAGTGGGACAGTTCAGACTTAAAATAAATAATAATAATAAATAATAATGATCTGGTAAATTCGAATTGTATATAAAATTGACGTGAAGTTTTTCCAGTTCGTTTTTGATGTAGTATTTTAATAACATTGTTAAAAAATTATAAATTAAATAACAGTTATTGAATACAGGTGTTCTAAAATTATATTTTTTACTGCTATCCCATGCCACTTTACTGTTATAGGGTGCAGGTATATTTTCGTTGTTATTATTAAATCATGCAAATTTCTGGAACTGAATATTATACGCAGGGGCTTAAGTCGTTAGGGAAATTAAAAAGTAAAGGATTTAATAATATCAAAGGTTATTTTTACATCACAGCTATTGTACCTATTTCCTGAAAGCGTAGGCAGTAATGCCACACTTTTACCTATTTACTCCTACCTTTTGTTAGAGTTTAATCCAATTTGATACGGAAGTTATTCTATCGCTCACTTGTTTGATGGATTACGAAGGAAAGTAAGTGAATGCTGAAATGACGAGTAGTAGAGATGAATAAAAGCTAAATACACATCAATCGAATAATTGGGAATAGGGCAAGGATAGATTATGGAATTGTTTAGGTTTACATTGGTTAATTTTGCAAATTTTAACCCTTGTTTATTAAGCGCCAGTCTGTGACCTCCGAAATATGAACTAAAATATAAAATCCCTTAAAACAGATTTAGGTAAGTATATCAACTTGAACTATCTACGTTAACCTCAGATTTTCTTATAAAGCTAATCACTTAACTTTATGTTGTGGAATTTAAACAAAAAATACTATTTCGTAATCACAGTGCGGCACAATATGATAAAAAACCACAGGCATTTCTAACAATACAAAATGCAACAACATAAGCAAACTCTAAACACCACTACATCCTCTCAACTCTCATGAAATTAAATTACTCGGAATATCCGTCACATCCGTGATATCCGTGCATCCTAACGGTACAACCGGGTAGCGACAAAAGACGCGAGACTCGAACACTCAGCCCTTTGATAGCGGTGACCCGGGCATACTCGTATACCCGTGTCGATAGCAAACTGCACCGAAGTATCAGGTTCCATTATTATAGTGGAGAGAACTAAGAGAAACGTCACGTTTTCAATTGTATCAGTTCTGTGTGGAAAAGGATTGTGAAAGAATGGTGTTGGACTTTCACTCTTTTTGCGTTTGGATAGTAAAAGCTTTGTTTTGCATGATTAAATGGTGGTGAAGTGTTTTCTTTTAATGAAGAGTGGATAGTTGTTTCCATATTCAAGGAGAAATAATAATTTTTGTTTCAAGTAATTTCTATTTTTGGTCTTATGTATAAAGTAATTAAAATACGTCTGATTATTCAGTGTTTAGATGGTTACTCCACAAGGTATTTATATAAAATTGTTATTTGGAACACAAAGTAGATTCCTACCTAATTGGAGTTTAATTATTAAGCGCTTGTATTTGGTAGGTTTATGAAAGATAAAACATTTAAACGTTTGTTCAAACTACCTAAAAGCCCCGGGGGTCATGTTAAAAATATGAAAAATAGGACAATCTAGTTCAAATGAAAAATAGACTTGTATTTTTAAATGTTTTCTATAAAAAGAAACAGGGTGTGCTTTTATACAGATAGGTATAGTTTGACGTGTGTCCAAAGGCCTAAAGAAATAGCTCGGCTTGTTTACTTGGTATATAGGACACCAGGTCACGCAACGTAGGACTTTTACACTTTTAAGGTCATCGCTCACACAGCCCGTCCGGTACAGCTCGCTAAGCACGTCTAAGAAACCTTTAAATCAAGCTCATCACTAAGATAACAAAATATTGTTAGATAAGAACAATACACTAAATAATAAGTAACTAAACAGATATTTAAAAAACCTATACTTTATTCATTTACCCTTTTGTATTTGTAATACCAAAAGTATTTTATTCTCTGTGTTTATGATGAAACTCGTTACTTTTTTATTGTAATTTATTTCACTAAATATAAGTGCCTAACTGGGTCGTAAAAACGTTTATCATTGATTGATAAACCCGTGTAGAATCAGGTCACAAAGTACCCCATGACCGTGAAAGATAAATGAAAACAATACACTTAATTACTTTTTTTCCGACCTAGAATATAAATCTTCGGCTACTAGACTAATAAAGGGCCACAAAACAGAAATACACGTCCGATATAGACTGAATTACTTAGAATACAACACTAAAACTCCACCTTATTACCTCAAATGGAGCTAAATTTAATTGTACTTACGAACAGTTGTATGGAGGGTAATAAAAATGGCCGCTACCTATACCGGTACCGTAACATAGGCTATTAGGCCTAATGCTATGCTAGCCGAATACTAATGAGCCGAAACCTATTTTTACCAATCTTTCAAAGTGAGAATGAATTTAGGGCGTATTTATACATTAAGAACGTCCAAGTAGGTGACTGATACGATCAATATGATTGAAGTGGTTTTATGTGTACCTGATAATATCAATGGTCGTTTGTATATTGTACTATTATAGCATCAATTACAGATTATGTTTAATAGTATAATATCAGCCTATAAATGCTTATTGCGGGACACATACCTTCTTTCATGTAGACAGGGACAAACATTACCACTTGCTCATTGCAGTTTCGCGATTTCATATTCCTATTCTTGAAATGGAATTTTTTCACTTCATATTAAGCTTCAGAAATTGACAATGAGGCCTTAGAATATTCAAGGAAGTACACATATAACTACGAAAACGTCACATTGGGACTTGCCTGTAAAAGATTTTAACTTGAAACCACACACAGTTCGCATTGAACTGCTAGGCTACCGCGACTTGTTACAATACATACATGTATTTCAATATATATGTTATGTTTAATGTAATATCATATATATATAGACATATATAACCAAACCTCAAACGCTCATTACTCATCACTTGCCTTAATTTAGTCGTCTTAATTCAGTCGCAGAGTTTAGTCATGTGTAATCGCATTCAGTCATCCTGAATGAGAACATATTACATGCTAGGATATAAATATTATAGGCTTCTGATTCGAGACACTAAATTAAGGCCATTGTCTCCATATATATGAACTAAATACGTATCTCTATTTGAATTGCTTTAAAAACCAGGTTTTTAAATACATTGACACAATATTATTATGAATAATTTATAAATGTTTTTTTTTTTTATAATTTTCCTTGAAGCTACTAAGGAGAAAAACAAATAAAAAAAATACTACAAAAGTCTAAAAAAAGGCTATGTCTCCGCCCCGAATAATAGAATAACTATAAAGACATCGGAAACGGAAGTTAGGTATTCACGCGGGTGACACCGCGGGGCACAGCTAGTATAAAATTCAAAATAAATAATACTTTTAAATATAAAATGTGGCTGCTTATTTCATAATTTTATCTAACTTAACCTCTGAACCAATAACAGATAGATATAGTCTATCTTAATATAATTCTGAAAGTTACCTTCTAACGTACGCGGAAAAACTTATTCGCCTTATTTAGGTTTCTGAGCCAGAACGCCCCGCCGCGCCATTCGTGACCTCTACATTAATTAAGCAGTCTAATTGCGTGTATTGATTGCTACAATAAGCATGTTGTCTCTTTGATTGCCGGCCTTGTCTTGTAAAGAGGAATGTCCGACCTAATAACGGTACTAATTGGCATAGTTATATAGGATTATTAGTTGCGATTAGATATTAAATACCTGTAGGTTCTATTTGTAGAGTCGCTAAGGAAGTCATGATAAGAGAATTATATTGTACATTTATTAATTAAATAATACATAGGGTTATTGTATTTAATAGACATTATTTTGGGAGTTTTGTACACAAACAAAGGGTATACAACCGAATCCTGTTACTTACTAAGCCTCTCCCGTCCGTCTAACTGTCAGCGTTCTGTATTTCATAAACAATAATAAATAAACACGTTTATTAAATAACATCAATAAATTATAGCAGGTATTTTCTTCTCAAACTGTCTCGTTGGCCTAGTGGTTCTAAGCGCGACTGCTTCGCTAGAGGTCTTGGGTTCGATTCCTAACTCGACCAAGGTGTTATTGGGTTTTTCTATTAAATTATTATTAGCTGGTCGGAGTTTGAATTTATGCCCGGTTAGTGGCAATAGGTTCACCCCCTATTACATGGGACCTAAACATACTGGCGAATTGTGAGTGTACAATGGTACACCTCTGCCTTACCCTTCGGGGATACAGGCGTGATGGTATGTTATGTTTTTCATCATCCCACTACTGAGCAAACGTTCTCCACGTTTGACTTGAGATTTCTCTGTCTTAAGCCCTTTACACCACCAATCACTTGAGAATCGATCGATGTCATCCCGCCACCGACTCTTTAGCCTGCCTCGTTTGCGAGTTCCGGGTATAGAAACCCACTCAGTGGTTATTTTCGCCCACAAACCTATTCGGTCCAGCCATGCGGCTAATGTGACTATGTATATTTATATAAAAACGAGCAAACTTTTTGAGTTCGGCTTTGAAATAAGTTTTATTTAAATGTTAAAAAAATCTTAAGTTCTTCTCACTCCAAAATTTTTAACAAGTATTTTTTTTAAATATCGTGAATTGTTAGCTTAGAACTCATTAGAAGTCAATTTTATGACCATAAAGTTTTCAAAGGCAATATTGAAATATCAAGTTGGATATATTTTTAATTGGTTTATTATTCCGGAGTTAGCAATAATTTAAAAATATACCGTCTAAAAAATGTATCACGCGGGTCGCTCAATGCATTGAAGGTTCCGAACGAGCGTACTCTTATGTATCCAAAGTAATTCTCGTCACGGCTGATATATGGACGAAGCTGTTCTCGGATTTTTGCTTTTAGGCTCTAGTCTATACCTAACTACTTAGTTCTTACTAATTTATTTACACTTGCTTCTGAATCAAGTGACTATATGGTACTTTTTAGTTTTTATTTCTGGCGAGTCAAAATATGCGGTATAAGCCAAATCAGCTTTTGAGTGCGTTGACTTAGTAATAAGTTTCATTTTGACAGTTCCAAGTGGTTGCCGTTTTGAATATTTGATATTAATTTCAATAAAATACATGTAAGAGTTCCTGAGAAAGGGTCTTGATTGACGGACAGACGGCAAACAAAGTTAAGGGCCCTTATTACTTTAATCGCAAGGAACTCTAAAAAAAAACAAACGAAAAATAGAAATGTTCATTCATTTTTCGTTATTAAAAGTTTGTAAATCCACAAAGCGATCTCTTGGTAAAGGTCAGCCTTGCGTATGTTAAAGAATCTACGGAAATATAAAGTGACGTCAATGTTCGCACAAATTCTGGAATAGAAATAATTTGGTAGAACTCCCATCTTATCGCAGCGTAAACCATTGTAGGCTTGTTCCGTACCCGACCATTGTCGGTTTTGTTGAAAATCACAGGCCATTTGTTAACTACCCGAAGTAATAAAATATAGCCTTATAAACTGATTAATGGGATCATGTAAACGAAACTTGAAAATCTCGACTTAAATAAAACTTGGCTTGGTGTTTCATGGAGCGAAGATTGTCTGAATATTAATTAATTATGTTGAGATAGCTGACACAACTTGAGTTAATTAGTTGTGTGTTGTGCCAAATACGAGATCTGTCGTGATTATAATAACGTTGCTAATATCTGTCGCACGCATATGCCACACACGTACATTGTATATTCTATAGATATACATACAAGTACGAGTGTAGTTAGTTATATGTATCCTCTCAGCAGAGATTAACCTTGGGGCTAATATGTGCCAAAACTCAGTTGCACTCTCTATTCGTTCACTCCCACAGTCCGATGGGACGGCAAGCCACAACGACTTTACGTGCATATTACACGGAGCTGAAAAGTTGTTACTTAATTTATTTCGGGATTTTTAATTAATTAATTTTAATATTATATCTTTATTTATTTATTTGAAAGTACAAATATATGAAGAACTTTAATAAATTCCGAGCCTTTATGAAGAAATAATTTAGGTCATGTAGTAATTTTTTGTAGGTAACATCAAATTAAATTTTAAGGAAAAACAATAAATAAATACTGAAACAGTCTGCGAAAGTATTATGTTTGGATAAAGAGGGTTGGTTTCCTTGGATCTATTTTGATACTTTTAAACATATTATAACCCTTATTACCTATTTTTAAATGATTAAATTGTTGTATTTATTTTATTTATTTGTATCCTAATTTAGACTTGCATGAAGAAATTCAATCAGACAAGATTATCTAAAAATCTTTGTGAAATGCCAATAAAACATTTGCGGTTCAGTTAATAGAATATAATATGAAGTCTTAAAACATAGAAGAAATCTGATATATTTTTCAAACGGATTAACCTACATCTATCAGGGAATTCAACCTCTTCATGTTTTACAAAGAAAATCCTAAGCTTCTATTTAAATGTATATTAATTGAAAAAAAAGGAGGATAAATTTAATATAAACATAGCAGTTTATTAAAGTAATCTACGTTTTGTATTACTTACTACTACGCTTAATTTATTTTTACTCAATTAATTAGTAAAACATGCTCTGAATAAGTAATCTTCATGTAAATAATATACTTATACGCCTTCTACTTAATTCTTTATGTAGTGGAATAAAACAGGCAATTAACCCTTAAGTTATAAATAACTTTGTTATTTATTAAAGACATGAAGCTGAGAAACATCTTAGTATTTAAGGTCTTAATTACGATTTGTCTATCTACTTAGGCGAGTGGCGTACACACCGGGTTAGGTGTAGTAAGCTCTCAGGTTCCGAGTTCAATAACCGAAAACCAATTTTCTACATCGGCTCGGGTCTGGTAAACTTTTTGTCTCTGATTCCATTACACAAATGCTTTAACGACGACCTTCGTGGTCGAGTGGCGTACGCACCGGTTTCAAGGTGTCCCTAGCTCTGAGGTCCCAGGTTCGATCCTCAGACGGGTCAATATAGAAACCAACTTTTCTACATTGTCCCGGGTCTGGGTGGTTGTGGTACCTTCGTTGTGTCTGAATTCCATAACACAAGTGCTTCAGCTACTTACTTCGGGTTCGAAGCAATGTATGTGATGTTGTCCGCATTTATTTATTATTTATTTATTAGCTGCTTATTTTGTGTTCGGAGCATTGTATGTTGTGATATTCACGTTCATGAATTCATTGTATTTATTGCTACTCCTAAAATTTGTAGTAGCATCACTTTGAAGCAACAGAACTTTTCAGTTAATCACTTAATCAGTATTTCAGTTCATTAAACCGTATAAACGTATTGAAGTCTAAACGTACCAGTTCGTGTTCCCCGAATGCAGTTCAAATTCGGTTGATCTAATCGACGACGTCATCCAAAATGGTTCGGAACAAACTAGAATTACTGGCGCAGGCTAAAACCAACCACCGTATTCCTTATTGAACATTCGCACACAAATTTCTATTATTTCGGGGTAAAAACAGACTTTAAACTCCACTTTAGAACTTCAAATGCTTAATTTAGTTTAAGCTTCAGCAATTGCTGTTTAATTCCGGTAGATATATTTCAGGTATTTTTAGATCATAACGAGACGATAAAGAAAAGCCCTTGTTTTTTGTCTTTATTCTGACATATAAATAGTTCAAAATTAAGTGATCTTGTTACCGTTATATCCTTTACGCTAAACCTGGGGGTAACGAGGAAATTGACTCTAGTATTAGTTAAGCAATTAACTGATCTAAGCTGTAATAGAATTGACCTAGTTCCATACACCGGTGGTCGCGGGGGCTATTAGTCAATGCGTCAACTAATGATCGCTCTTTATTGATAGGCTCACTTCCTACTCTAAATTTAAGTCACATAATTACATACAACTAAGTAATTAAGTACTAACTGACGGATAGATCTCAAAATGTGCTTGAGTGAATTATTTCTTGACGATCCAACACGCAGTTGTATCAGCCGTTTGTGACCATGGCTAGTGCAATCTTTCATTTTCCATTGCCTTGTTTTAAATAAAACATTATTTAATTTTTATAATTCAGGTGGTAACACTAAAATAATTATTAGCGTACCTATCTTACTCCATAAAACCGCAAATCGTAACAATTCTATACCTATTTATATAAATCATAATCTTCTATGTTTTACAGTTACTATTTAATTGCATTTGTTAACAATACTTCATACCGATATTCATAAATTAAAAAAAAGTAAAAAAAAAATGTTTCTAAATGTTCATCGAAAACTTTTATTAATGCACACATTTAGTTAACTCTACATGTACTTAACTGCGACGTTACCTGTGCAATGCAATATGCACATCTTACAAGGAACACAATGCAAGCGCTAGACAATATAGGAATGCCTGGCATACCAGCTGTTTCCTTTGAAATTCTTTCATTATGTACCGTACGAAGACACATGTTTCTTTTAAACTGTTATTATGTCTTATATTTTGTTGACCAATAACAGTCAGGAACAGTTTAGAAGAATTGCTCGAACGAGACTGAAAAGGTCAGGCTTCTATTGGCTTTTATAATCATACGTGAAATAAGAATCGAGAATGAGTTCCGGAGACCACATAACGAAGTGCATGTGGAACTCGCAGACCAAGCTTTTAATTATTCGTTTATTATTTTTTGGCTCTCATCCTCTCGCTCTTATCCTTTGTAAAACTACTTATTATATAACTAAATTTTGTGATGATGATGATGTGAAACATGATTCTAGGTCAACGTGAATAAAAGTAAAAATATAACACAATCTTTAGATTAAACCTTTAAATTAACGTTAGAAGAAATAGCTCTAAGGAATCGAAAACTTAATTTCATATTTATTTTAACTTGATACCTCCACGCGTTCCTGAGAAAAAGTGATTGTATAAGGGTTTTTTCCTCGAGTTGCGGTACCCTAAAAATAGATCGTACCTAACAAACGGGCACAGATCGATTTCGCCTTAATTAAAACGTTGAAGTTGGGAACGAAAATGTGGGATACCTACATAATTAATTTATTAGCTATCGAAATAGAATAAACCTCTGTGAGACCGTTTTTACATTATCCGATACGATATCGGGGGCAAGTAAATTTATGAAACATGTACCTGTCTTTCTCGTAGCCGCGGCATGGTAATGGTGTCCGATATCGATATCAAATCGGATAGTGTAAAATCGCTCATACAGTTTGGTATGGAACTAATGTTATTAATTTCCAAACATGTTTATCATTCCGTTATTAGTTACGTCCATAATCATTGTTAATTTAATATATGTTATGAAATATACTTGTTGTTCAGGGAATTTATTGTAAATTAGTGTTTCAGTTATTGATGTTAATGGTTGAATACGATAAGGAAATGAAATACATTTTCAATAGTCCCGTTGTAGTCGGTACGTTTGTAGTGTAATTATTTTGCAACGTTTGTTTATAAATGTATTTATTCTTGAAAGCAGATCTAGTCGCAAAAAATAATTTAAAATTTATATTGAAATAAAACTATTTTTTACGGATTTTCTCGCGGTTTGTATCTTATTTAGATCCCGGTTAACATTTATAATTGAATTTTCTTCTACTGCAATTTACTGGCGTATTAAAAAGTAATCAAGCATATAACTGAACATTATGAACCAAGAATCCAGACTGTATGCTTGTCTAGTTAATAAGATATTAATAGTTAATTGTATAATTAGCAAAATCATGCAACAGAATGTTAAAACTTTGTTTAAAAAAGTTAGTAGGTGTATGACCCAAAAGAGGATGCGACCCAAGTTATATATTCTCTACCTTAAAGTAAGAAAAGTTTAACAATGTAGGAAAATACACAAATAATATGAGGCAACAATTCTATCCCAATTGAATAACATTTTCACCACGTCTTCAAACATTCACAGGAACGTAAGCTTTCAAACGGAAGGCACGTGTGTGGCTTGAAATATTTGAAGTATTATATCGTTGTTATTCAAACAGACTTAGTATGCATCGTGGGTAAATAAATAATTCATGTCGGTTGCGTAGTACGTACGAAAGCTCAGGAGACTTACTGGTTTCTGACAGGCGATGTATAGAGTACACTACTGCTTCGTGCACTTCTGGGAGGCTGACGGGAGTGGTCCGTATCCTCTCCTCTTCGGCACTCTTTTCTAAGCTTTGCAGGTATATGGAGTATATGCTGGCTGTACACCGAATCTAAAACAATACAATTATGTTAATTAAGTTTCCATACATATATTTATCTATAATATGTATGTATTTAGAAATATATAAGTATTTTTATCAGGTCTGGTTACCATAATACAAGCTCTGCTTAGCTTGGGATCAGATAACCGTGTGTGAGATGTCCCAGGATATTATTATTATACAGATAATGATCGGAGAACAAATGAACATACAGAGAGAATGAGGTACTCCCTAATACTAAAACGCAAATTAATTTTAGACCTTCTGAAATGTCTTTATGTTACTACTTTACACTTTAAACAGATAGAGTCGGTATAAAACCTAGCGGCGGCTACCTGATTGACGTTTAAACATTCAGCCATTGTTGTTCAGAAATAATTAATTCAAAATCTATACGAAGAAGTCTTTGAGCAAGTGTTTACTTGCCATCATAGTCAGAGATTAAGTGCTTAACAATAGTCGATGAGATGTTTCTATATTTTTCTGTATGAACCCATTTCCTAGTTCTCTTTGTAAGTACTCAAATTTGCCTTTTCCTATAATATGTTTCTTACAATTTTTATTTATTTAAATGAACTGTCAAAGTGTCAATCCCTAACGCATCAAAATGATAACGTAGGTATAACTTTTTATTTCCTCATCATTTCGTATTATGTTTTGTTTCGAAGTAAACAATAAAGTCTGAATCAGTTAGTAAAACATCAGCGAAATTATTTTTTATAGAATAAGGACTAGTAAAACTAGGGTTTATAATACAAAATCAGTCCTATAATAAAATATTCGCTATTCCGCAGTCGTGTTTCACGATACGTGCAGAATGATAAGCAGCAGTACATTTCAAGTTTTACTTGTAATATCGGACTAGCTTCATGGGGAAAACTTGCAATGGATGCATTAAAGCAATACGATTTTATCGTACTTTATGAACTAAAAGCCAAAAGTCTGATAGGAAGCCTGTTATTTGAAACAAGTTTTATGGGTGACAAATAAGAGTTTATTATTCAACGAAGTCGGCGTTATACCCCATTACTGGCCATTATTGCGCTGGAACTGTGGGCCAGTTCCAAAATATAAGGTATTAACTACAGGGAATTGGCTGATGTAGTGGTTTTCAAACTAACTGCGGAAACGACAAAAGTTTTCTAGAATGAGGTTAAAATATGAGCACCGATGCGTCTGTAGTTTAATCTTACGTAATACTGTGAAACGAGATTCCCGAAAAATGTTTATATTCTACATTTCAGAGCGGTTTTAAACGCAAACCACTATCAAATGCTGTTCATCTTTAATGCGACTGGTCAGGTTCGCCACCTGCCCGACACGTTGTGGGTTTATTTGGCACAGAATAGGCACTATGAAACGTGCAATGGACAAAGGATCTCACACTGCTGGCCGTTTGAAATACAACCGATCATTTCTGAGAAAAATAGGTAGTACAAAAATTTTGGATAGTAAGGAAAAGCAATGCTCATTTCTCGTTTGAAAATCTATCATCTTGAATTCGATATTTCAATTTAGAAAACAATTTACAAATAAATTATTATTTTTGCTTCTTTTCAGGCTTGGATACACGTAACAGCCGCAAGACATTATTTGGTAAGTTTATAACTTATACACTTCTCATCAAAAAAATCGAAACACTTTCGTTTTTATTGTTTTTGTCCTAATTTTTTACAAAAGAGAATTAATTCCATGAAAAAAAAAACATAATTGTGTAGCTGGCAGTTTGGTCATTACAGTAAGAAGAAAAAAATCAAAATTCGAAATTAGAATTTCATTTGTTTATCCTATAAATGAAAATAATCACTGTTTTGAGACAAATGTGTATTTAGGGTTGGAGTACGTTTCTCGTTTAAAAACTAAAAATTAGCGCTTGTCTTTAAACTTTTTGTTTCTTATTTCATTTACTGTGACTTAGGGACGTCTGAAAAAACTTTTTTTTCTAAAACATTTGGATAATTCGCCCGCAGAAGCCGCCCAAGTGGTGGCATTGCTGGATTCTGGACTTAGTCAGCGTGTTGTGGCTACAAGATTGCATCTAAGCTTATCATCTGTTCATAGAGTCTACAAACGCTAACGGGAGACTGGTTCGTTCACGCGCCGTTCAGGATCTGGCAGGAATCGGGTCACTTCTGAGCGAGATGATCGATTTATTGTAACAACTTCTTTACGAAATCGACGCCTTAACGCTTTTCAACTGCAGCAGCAGCTTCGCGTTGTACGAAGAGTAGCTGTAAGTGACTCTACAATAAGAAGAAGGTTGAAGGAACGCGGATTGGCACCGCATAAGCCAGCGAATGGGCCGAAATCAACTGCAGACCATCGAAGAGCGCGCCTTAACTTTGCACGCGAGCACCTAACTTGGTCATACCTTCAGTGGAGCAAAGTACTGTTTTCTGATGAGTGTAAAATTATGTTGTATGGTAACGACGGAAGGAACAAGGTCTACAGAAGAGATGGAGAACGCTTTGCACAATGCTGCATTGAAGAAAAGATCAGCTATGGTGGCGGTTCGTGGACGGTTTGGGGAGGAATCAGCGCCGACGGTAAGACAGAACTTGCCTTTGTGTCTGGGCCACGGCTGCCTGCACTAAACTCTCATCGGTACAAGATGTACCGTACATCGAACAGTGTCTTGAACCTCATGTGATGCCCTATGCACATTTTATTGGCAACGACTTCATATTCATGCACGACAATGCTAGAGCTCACACCGCGGGCGTCGTACGAGATTATCTTACCGAAGTCGGTATCTCCATTATGGTATAGCCAGCAAGAAGCCCGGACATGAATCCCATTGAACATCTATGGGATACATTAAAGAGACGAATTCGAGCAAGAGATCCAGCCCCAGAAACACTTAGCCAGCTGCAAAATGCAATCCAAGAGGAATGGGATAATATACCACAACATGTGATCGTGACTCTCATCCGATCGATGAAGAACCGTATGGAAGCAGTAATAAGAGCTCGCGGAGGGAATACAAGTGATTAAATAAACGTTTCTTACATTTTTTTATCATTTACGCGTGTTGTTTTACCCATTTCCTTTATATTCCATACAGGGTAAAAATTACTCATTATACAAAATACGAAACCTATGAAGACTTAATTTGAATTTAGAACATTAACATTAGGATTTAAAAACCTCATACTACTCACTATTAAATGACATTTTACATTTATTCCTAAATATACACATTTTTCTGATAATCCTTATCAAATCATAAACTGCGAGGTGTTTCGATTTTTTTGATGAGAAGTGTATTTTATATTTAAAAATGTACTTATATTTTTGTGTTCTTATTCCATATAAGTACATTTTAATAATAATATTATGAAAAATATACTATTCCGAATAGTGGAGGACCATTTCCTTAATATTTATGATTTACACCAACGCGGTACGAAACATAAGGATTAAGTTATTATAAGGGTGGTGCTAAACAGAGAGCGATTTTAGGAGCGTGCTAGCTTTGTGTATTACATTGTTATCTAACTCAAGCTATTCTACCTTATTTTTTGTACTTCTGTCGCTTGAATAAACGCTTTCGCGTTAGCCCGCTCTCTGTGTGACTACAACCTTTCGGAGCTAAGAAGGTCATACTACAAATTCTAAACCAAATGTGTATGTATGTGGTTATAAACATTGCGTCACTCGCAGTCTGCTTTCTTTATGGCAATGTCGATTTCAATAAAACTGCGATATTTATTGGAGTTGGCAAAACATTCCATTGATATCAATATTTCTTTTTGATTGTTTATCTGACAAAACCATGATTTTATATGACCACATGTTCGTAACATAGGTATCCCGCTACATTATTTGCTTTTAACTCAATATGTGAAATATAGAAACAGTTGGTACAGTGGAACATAATGAAACAAACACAACTTAATTGTAGGCAAAGCTTACAACGAACTGTAAACATAACCTGACAAACATTAACTAACCTAATAAAATAAACGCGTAACACTGAAAATACAAACTTTTCAAACAAAATTAAACATAAATATCATAATTTCGATAAAAACGAATATACAATATTGAGTGAGACTTTTAATACCGTCAAGGATGTTCTTATAAGTTAAATTTATTTACTAGGGCTTGGTCAGGATTTGTCGATAAATTACCAATTCTTTAAGTGTAACTGTACGACTTAAATCATATTTTTCCTAATGTTGAACTGTGCAACTTAAGACACACGAAAGGTTAATAGGTATGCGGATAAATCATGCCATTTGTCCTTTGACCTTTACCTTACAAGTAAATAAGAAAACTCACCTTTATTTTCCCTCTGACGAAGTGATGTTTTTGTACGACGAATTGTATAGTGCTGTAAGCGGTCATGGGTCCCCCGACTGTCTCCCCGTCGACACGGTGCAGGACGTGCTGAGTCAGCGCCTACGAAGATAACATTACGATGTGTTAACTCAGCTCGCGTGACAACACTGATAAGAAAGCGGCACGACCGGAAAACTTTCAGTTCACCGCTCAGGTAAAACTAAGAGTAAAAAATTTAGAACTATAGAGTGCGTGTATCGCTAGACGCCCACTGCGTCGAGTATCATCACATTTTTGTTTGTGTGTTGTTAATTCGTTCACTGATTTTAATTATTTTCCGTTCAACTACAGATGCTTATGCTCAAATATCGATGGTATTGATGTTATTAGGATAATATTAGTGTTTGAGATAGTTATGTTATGACGACACGCTTTGTTTTGATACTATTTTACGATGAAACTAGTTCACACTTGTGCTTGCGGATCATACGCAACGATAAGCGCACTCTGTAGTGTTTTATCTATCCTCTAAGGCTAAAACCAATATGGGCCGTTACTTAAACTAGAAACCATCAAGGACATTAGTTTCGATATACAGCTCATCTTCTGGTTAATGTTATTGCACTTATAATGGCTTTTAAGGCAGGATACGGATGATTTGCGTGTTGGCGAGGTGACAAGTTACGACCAGAGAGTTTGAAAGTATAATGATACAGATATTAGTTTAGTTTTTTAAATATTGCAGTAGCGAAGCTTAAGACAAACTATATTGTAGAACTTATTTATAAATTTAGATACACTTAAAAGAATAAAAATTAATAAGAGAATGAGTTCATTTTTTTAATACTTAGCAATTATACGATTCTAAGGGAAACCTCGTAAACATTACAGTTCGTCTTACATAACTCGACGTCTGACATCGCCTCATATTAGGTTGGAAAATCTTTACAATATTCATGTTAAAAATGCTACACGCTCTAAAACTAAAAATGGTTTAAATATTATAATTTAAACCATCTCCAGTTTTAATTAGGTAATTCGATATTAATTGTTATAAGTACTCAAGTTCAACAACTCATTCTAAATAAAAATATTTCAAATACAATTACTGAAAAACAATTAGGTGTAATTCAATTTATAAATTCTGTTTCATTTATAAAATTGTTCACATTAATGAAGTTTCAACAACAAATCAATTGCATAAGTACCTACTCACTTAAGTGTCTATGGAAAAATGTACTTAAGGTTTAAACAACCTTCGGTAAATAAACAAGTGAATAATAAAATAGCATTTCATTCTCTTTCAAACAACGAGTTAGTAATTTATTCATGAGACATTATGGACTGCCTCAAATTGAGATTACTTCAAAGTGTGACGTAAGCACGTTCAGCTAAAATGTAGGTATTTATTTATGTACAGGGGTAAATTTAATGGCTAAGATATTTTGCTACCAGTTGACAGAAGGTTGATGCAAAATATTTTTTTTTATTAACACAAGCATTTCAATTAAAAATAAAACAAAATCAAATAACGAAGAACAGGGAGGAACAATTGATGAATTTTAACATAAACAGATTTATCTATATACTTACCTTAGGTATGAGATTTTCATTTTTATCTGATTGAATAAATATTTATGTATACAATGTATTAATCGGAAGGACTCCTACTGAATACAAGTGTCGCTTAATGAACTGCAGCTAAATACTGCATATGCGATTATTTGAAAGCACTGACAGACGTAAATTCGTTCGGAGAAATAGGCACAAGCAATTTAAGCATACTCTATATTATGTATATTATAGAAACCAAATAATAATTAAATAAATTGGTTAGTATGTAGAAAAAACCTGTGTGCCATTAGTCTTCTATATGCATTTGCTTTTATTGCAAAGGGCTTAATGACAACCCACAACAACCAAACATCAATGAAATGTTCTGCCACTTCTATGCTAGATAATCACTATCACTATTCACTACATAGTATAAAACAAAGTCGCTTCCCGCTGTCTGTCCCTATGTATGCTTAGATCTTTAAAACTACGCAACGGATTTTGATGCGGTTTTTTGTAATAGATAGAGTGATTCAAGAGGAAGGTTTATATGTATAATATATGCTTTCATTGCAAACGCTGGCTGAACCCTATGAGATAGTTCAAAATAATGTACTACAGTATTGTGCACCTTAAAAAGATCTACAAAAAAGTCCGCGATGGCATATGTCTATCTCTTGAAGATAACCCACAATAACCATTTTTATCGTTTATTTATTACTTATTTATGAAAAAGCGATTTTAAGCAATACAGTATTAATCCTTATCCAATTAAGTACCTTTAATAAATTGTGCATGCAATATAGGTCAATATTGCCCTTTACAGCATGTAATTTAAATGAATATTTTCGAAGATATTACAAATTTAAAATGTAGGGACATAGCGGTTGCGGCGATACCGGCCGGAGGGCCGCGCGGGGGCCGGGGGTCGTACCTATACCAAATAGTGCGTCCAAGGCTGTGCTTCGCCCTACAGAACTTTATGATTGTGTAGTTATATTTGGTATCAGCGTCGCACCCGAGCAAAGCCGGGGCGGGCCGCTAGTACTGTATAAAATACCTGTGGGTATACCTATTATATATATATATAAGACACCTAAATAACCGACCACAAAATAAAGTAACTTCTCAATAAGCTACCTAATAAAGCAGGCCGTACCAAAATTACCCCGGAATTGATGTCGGTAAATGATTTAAACTAATTTATCGAGCGGACCATCAAGCCACGTCTAATGAACCTCTAACTTAGCCTGGTTCAAACTAATTACTAATCAATACCTACCCTGTTCACCTAAATTTCGTTCTCGTAATCAAATAAGATAAACATACTAACTGTAAGTCTTTGGTAACCTTTGACACCTATGTATAACATGAAGGAGGTAGATAGCGCACTAGGGCATCAAATCTGAGTCATTCAAAACCGGGCAATGGTGTAAACATCAATTTATTTAATTTTATAATTTTCCGGCTCGTACATTTACGTGTATAGATCTATTTTATTTGCTCGCATAATGACAGACGTGTAATTCGGAGCAGTTTTTCAATGTCTCACAGTGTTTGTATGCTTCACGTATAAATATGTCATTGGCTAGAAGTGGTCGACAAGTGTGCTTATAAACCGATTCTAAAATGTAATGTTTACAAGCGTAAATAAGTGAAACAAGTTTTTTTTTGGTGTTTTTTTTTATTTTATTCGTCTTTGCTTAGTTTTACAGCACCAAACCAAATTAAAGATAAAATTGGCTACTAACAGTTTCTGATGAAGTTTCGAAGTTGCTTAGTAGATATTCCAATTAAGCTTAAATGTAAAAACTATAAACATCGCAAGCTAAAGAATACACAAGGCTTTAATAAAGGTTTAGAAAGCTAACATAACCACTTTAAGGTAAATATTTTAAGTCAGTTTAGATTGGGAAAATATGTATATTATTGTATATTTATAAGGCATCTATGTTTCACGTCTAAAACACGATTATTTGTCAAAACATAGTAGTTATTTGTTATCATTTTAGTATAAATGCGTTGTGATGTCATTATTTTCCTTCACAAGTTGTCGGAACTGTTCCACGCATTCGTTCACATCCCTGTTAATTGTCACCTTTCACTAAATCCATCCATCTTTGTCTCGTCTGCTGAGACATTGAAATTTAACCCTCTCTGCATTGTTTACTCATCCTTTGTATTACTGTCACGTTTCTACGTATCTAGTTTTGTAAGGTCAAAAATATATAACATTTTTTAAGCAAATTTTTACTTTAAAGTCGTACATATTGCAAAGAGTGAGTGTGAATGTGACCAGGAGATAGGGCGACCATATATCACATTAGGACAATAAAGAACCGGATAAAACTGCGTATACGAATATCAAACGCCCGCTAGAACCGCAGTTGACATTCCGAATCACCTTTTTTCGGGATAATGCTCAGAATTATAGGTGTATTTATCGTCAGATTATGTTAAAGTCAACAGCACAGCTCTATTTATCGTGTGGTAGCTACTGCGGCTTTTACGGTCCCGACGACAGAATTGTCCTTGTAAAATAAAATATTGCGAATACATGAGAAATTGCCGAGTAATTTGAATTCTAGAGGCGTTCGGAGAGTTTTCTATTTTTGTCGTTTGGTAGAAAACAAAATAAAAATCAAGGACACTTGTGTAACTATTTCAAATATGCCACAGATGTGGAGCAGTCGCAGTGTCGTTTATTATCTATTGTAAGAAAATATGGTCAACCAGTCTGCAATTATCCATGTCTATACTAACGTTTTGAACGTGGGTGATACTCTGTATTTCTGTTACACTTTCACGACTAAACCACTCAAGGGAATTTTGATCGACGAAAAAGTTTGAATTGAATTTGGTTGGAATCCCAATCACACAGGCAGAGCAGCAGGCTAGTTCTTGATAATGTGAATTGCTTTAAATTAAATTAATCGTTAATTTTAGGTCTTCTGACGACTTACAGTTCTGATAATAGTAAATAAAATTGTTTTGATAATAACGTGATAAAATAAACATTTTATTATTGCTTTGTTATTCGACCTCTTTATAAACTTCAGTAATGGGTAATTCTGAGTAATTTAATACAAGCTTATATTGTAAATATTTTGATAACTACTACATAATATAATAAATACACATAACTCGCTATATTAGTTGTCCAGTTTATTATCTAGTGATGTTAAGCCAAGTATAAATTTTAGCTGTACAGAAGATGAATGAGTCCAAAATGTCTGAAACAACTGTAGACTAAGCGCCTTCACCACATACCAGAGACTTAGTCCCTCCCCTCCCCCATTCTTTATCCCTCCCCTTTAACTTAACCAACATGCTCAAGTTTATCAAAAACTAACGAACCGCCCCGACTCCGTCGTAGACAAAACTTTAATTAATTGTATTCATTTACCGTATACAAAAACGTATTTTTTTATTTATATGTAAAAACTATATGAAAATCTGTTTAAGACTATCGCGTTCAGATAGACGGAAAAACGTGGAAAAAAAGACTTGTTTTATAGTATGTATGTATAGATATAGATACTTACTAAGCAGCCCTACTTACTGATATGTAATTATACCTTTAACAAGCTCTTACTAAAAAAATATTATTAATTAATTGAATATTACGTTTCGAAAACTCTCTTAACATTTTCTTAAGTTAAAAATAATTAGGAGTATCAATGAGACTCAGATATTTGAGTTTTTTACGGTAAGTCAAAAGTTATAGCATCGATGGTCAATAAATTTAGTTTCAATTTTAATTTGAGAAATACAAAGTTTTTTTACGAGTAAGTAGAATATGATTGCCTTATAATATTTTGTGAGGTTTCTTTATGGCCGACCTGAAAATATTGAACTTAAATAACCTTTTAAACGTTTTCTGCCAGTATTAATTTATCTCTTATCATGTCCATTATGAAAAGATTTTCAAAATAGGCTAAAAATAAGATTCACAATAAGAAATGCATTTCATATAATTCAGTACTGATAAATAATTTTATAAAAACGTACCTAAATTAATTTAGTTTATCCGTTTTAAAATATCTCTCAATAAAATTATTTTTTTAGTCCAACATGTAAACAAATATTGAAACTGGCCAACAACAAACGCAGGTGATATTATAACGCGCGGATGTGACCAAACCAAGGTGAAAACTTTTTTCTTGCATTGTATTAATCCGATGCGACGGCAATCCGTCACGACCGAAAAGGGATAAAATCCAGGATCTATAGGTTTACGTGCTTGCAGAGGCACGGGGTATATCACAGAACGGGGTAATAACACCGTATTCACACACTATGAACTGTTAGTTCTAAATATTTAAACTATGAAAAATGCGGTTGGGCGCCAAAATCTACACCTTTTGTACGACTCACTTTCTATAGGCAACTGCACACCGTCGTTGAGGAGACGGATTTCTATTGAAACATCAAAGTGTCCTCCTTTTTATTTTTGAATATTGTCGGTCTACATTGCTTCTTTGTAGTTGCGCCTGTCGGGCAACGAATCCGTTTTCGTCGGTGAGTCTGTCTCTGAGGCTTTAGTTCATGAACTACTACATGCTAATCACATAGTTTGGTTAAAGAGGTATTTTCTGTATACCCTCCCTTTATGTCAAGTGCGATTGATTTTTAACTGACTTCAACAGTTTTTCAGTGCTTCCACAATATATAACACGTCGTTTACAACATTTCAGGTAAATCAAAAAATTATTAATCTAAAGTTTTAACTTTACTTGGAATAATTAATTTTCAATTTACAGAATTGTTAAGCTACTTCATGAGAGGTCAATTTAATCCTTGTAAATAAACGCTAAACCTTTGCTAACTAATAATAATAATCCCAGCCTATTAATGACCCTATGCTGGGCACAGGCTTCTTCCCTTATAGAAAAGGCATGAGCATTGATCACCACGCTTGCTTGATTGCCGATTTGCGATTGCAGATCCAAATTTTTTAATTTTATTTACAAACAACATTTTTATATTTACTAACTGACTGACCTAAATAGCAGCATTCAGGTTTTCGTGAATTTATGAAAAACATTAGATTTTATGAGTAACCTGCTTTAATTAATGTTCAGAGGATAGAAAATATAATCACATCACTTTAATTATTACATAATATATATCAATAAATAGTTAAAATACATAAATAATTCAAATAAAATAAATAATTAATGGTACTAATTACTTAACTACATAATAATATTAGGTCTATTAGTCTGATATTATCAACCAATTAGACCCAATTAGATATTATTAATAGGAATAATTTATAGTGGTTTCAAGGGCTTGTAAATTATTTTATATTTAAAATAACAATTTTATTTGTTTGCATTAATTTATAAAAGGTTTAGTAAAAGAACTAATTTTACTGCATGTTTTCCTCTTAATACACGCTTTGATTCACGTCTCCAAATTGTTAGTTCTTAATACTTTGTCATTTTGATCCTTTTTCACTAAATTTGAGTATAATAATAATATGTACTTTATCCTACAAGTACTTTCACACTCTGTCTAATAAAGGGAAAATAATTAAAAACGGCCTACTTTATAAAGAGTTATTTTTGGAAGAATCGAGTGGGTTTAAAATTCAATATCCCTAATTTCTTATCCTCAATAACGTAAAAGTGACCGTGATGATATTTAAAAAAGAAAACACTTCGTCGATTTAAAAATCATCTTTTATTTCTTTGTATAAAAAAGTAAAAAATCCGGTGAACCGAATATATCCACTACAAATTAACAATTCGCAAATAAATATTCGCTACTCCAGATATTATAAGTTTAATGATAATTATACCGACGGCTTGACAACTTAAGGTTGATTTTCCGAACTCCGACCTCATTCGGGTTCGAACGTTCACTCTGATGAATGAAACAATCAATTGCCTTTGAATTTTATACGCATAGATTAATTAATGACGTGAATTAAACCGTACGTCGTTATTCAACGGAGCTGTAGAAATTTTTTTATTATATTAATGAATAATCATTAAGCTGAAGTATCCCATTTTAATGTTTATTTATGATTTAGGTTTGGAAACGGGAATGTTATAAATAGCTGGTTTTAATTTTTGTGGTGTTATTTCCTTTGAAATATTTTTTATTTTATTTCATTTGTATGTATTTATTAAGGTAAATAAAAATTATCACCATAAATTAGACATTAACTGTATTGTACTTCTATCTACAGGAGATATTTACAAAAATATTTTTCTTATCAATAGCACGTAATATAATTTTCCTTCAAATTGTAAAACGTAGAAGAATTGTGTGTTTATTGATGTATAATGTATGATCTTTTCGTTCACAGAAAGACGTCGGTTACTAAAAAATAATAAATAAATGTTATGTAACTTTATACAAAACTAACATTTTCGGTTCCTGTTTATATCCATACCGTGATTTATATCATTCATAAGAAATTGTATCAGGCGCGAGAAATCGAAAGGGTTTCGCCCAAAACATGCGTTTAATATTCGACCTCTAGTACAGTTATTATCATATCTCATACATAAGGAAATAGCTTTCCTTAGCTTTTCTTTTACTACCCAATTTTCTTTAATTCTTACTTTCCTTAGTTTTATAATTGATGAAAAACTGTTGGCATGGTTAAATTTATGAAAACAGTAATACAGTAACAGCCTGTTATAAAACATAACATAAAATATCATCACGCCTGTATCCCCGAAGGGTTAGGCAGAGGTGTACCAATGTACACCCACAGTTCGCCGATATGTTTTGCCATGCCATAGGGGGCGAGCCTATTGCATGGGACCTGCCACCAACCGGGCGCAAATCCAAACTCCGACCTGCTACTGAGAATTACATAGAAAAACCCAATAACACCTTGGTCGACTTGGGAATCGAACCCAAGACCTTAGCGTAGCAGTCGCGCTTAGCACCACTAGGCCAACGAGGCAGTCTGTTATATAAGCTAAGAAATAGCTGCAAAGTTGATCTTGGAGTTAGTTCTATTCCATCTCTCTTTCAATTGCCATTATTGGGTTAAACAAATTAAATGGAACCTCCCTAAAAACGATAACAGGCAATGTTAAAGTCAACGCTTGAATACGATTACGTGTTAGGGAGGAAATTGCGATGGCAAGTGATATGAACCGTTGCCGACACCAAGCAAAGCAATTATAGTAATTGATTTATTCTGAATGATGTTTAAAGAGGAAACTCGATGGATCTTCGACAACTCAGGCGAGGAAGAAATTAATCGTTCCGTTAAATAAAGTACCCATTACTTAAACTCACACTCTTGCGAATGAAATATGGTTTGAAGCTGAACATTCAATGAGGCTGCAAATTAGACTTCTTATTTTGATTGTAATTAAGAATTGGGAATTTAAATATAATCTAAGTAATTTTAAAAAAGAAAGTGTATTCCATGTCCAGTAAAACATACGAATTTTGTCATCGCCTGTAAAAACAATATTTAAATTTCATTATATAAAACATCATGTTTATTTAAATAATTTATCAAGATAGTTTGATTGGAAATGCGTTATCGTCTTAAACTTATTTAAAATTATCTCGCCTATAGAAGGGAATATAGAGACAAAAAGTAAACGTGGAAGGCCAAAAAGAAAATACACAGACCAATTGAAGGAAAAAGCAGAAGTGGAAACTTATAGGCAGCTGAAAGAATTGGCACTGGACAGAGACAGAGGGAAATTGCTACACCGAAAAGTGCCTAGCACTTAAATGATGGATGGATGGAAAGATTTATTATTAATATGTAGATATGACGTGAACAGCTCATTACGTATTTTTTTGGGTAATCACAAACACATTCTGCATAATTAAGCAAATTTAATTAGGACGCGAGAGATACTAGGTAATAGTTTAAGAACAAGGTTTCAAAACAGTGTTAATTGGTACTTAAACTATAATTAGTTTACCAGCTTTGTCGAGACTTATTTAAGAATATCCTTAAAATTTTCTTTATTTACTTTCAATAAAGTGGTATTTATTTAAGTATCGTACAAGAGTTCCCAGTGAATTTGAGTATAAAAATTCCACAATAATTGTGTAAATATTTTTAACTCTCGACGCAAAATGTTTGACGTATTTATTCGTATGTTTGTCAAAGGAAAATCTTTCCTTTTCATATCCCGTCATCATCTCTATTGCTGTAATATCCATCCCATTGGATCTCTTGAATGAAAAGATAAGAAAGGTACCGATTGTCTTGAAGTTTGCGAAGAAAGTATCTTTTTTCTTGGTATGGACATGTTATGAGTAGGTAAGAAAAGCACATGACTTAACGAATTAAGTTATGGATATAAAAGTGCATGGGTAGGCAGGAGAACAAATGAGAGGAGAAAATAAAAATTCAGCTTTATTACATAGCTATGTGAAAGGAAATGTGAATGGAGGAAAATAATACCGAGGAGATGCTAAGGTAAAAATGAATTCAAGCTTAATTTATATTTACAGAAAAATAATTATTATCACATTTTCTAATTATTCATCATCTGCCTAATTAAAATTGTGGATTATATCAGATGCACCATGATCACGGCAAGCATGGCTTTTATTCTGTACTTATTAATATTATAAAAGTAACGTTGTAGGATGTGGGTTACACACTTTTTTTTCACAAAAAAAGTGTGTTGTAAAATCATTCTAGATTTTATGTGGAAATTTTTACATGGCTTTTTTGTTGGGCTATGGCCTGGCAGGATTAACCACGTTACCACACTGCTGTCACTATCTGATAGTTTAACGTCATTTCCATGCCTAAAAATAACTTTGATCCTATTTGGTTATTCATTACAACTATATTGCAGAAAATTTACCGTTCTTTGTGCGATGGCAGATTTAATAAACACATTTCTATCTATCGAAAATTCGTTATGTAGCAAATGTGAGATTTTTAATTCTATTTTGTGCTATTCATTGTTAGATAGTCAATTTCCTTTCCTGCCAATGGAACGTTAAAATTTAGTAAAGAAATGTAGAATTTAAATAGCAACTGAGCTTCGTGCTTGAAATAGAAAACAAAATCTGACTCTTCACTGTGTCAGTAACTAAGCAGTATCGTTTAACTTACTAAATAAATACTTGTCGTTTGTTTGTTACCTATGTATCTAAGATATTTTACGGTAAAGTTCCAGAAATTCAGTGTCTCGGTAGTCGTAGATATTTAAGGCTTTACGATGACGTTGGCATGACTTGGACCAGAAATGGCTTCCTAAATTCCTTTTATATTGAGGGAACTTTTAACCCATGTTAACATCAACGTCTCAGAAGTCAGTTTGATTTTCTCAAAGGCGAACTGTGACCTAAAAAATAAGGGTTTGTTCTTTATTTAATCATTCTTTGCTTTTTATTTTTCTTGAATGTTTGTGCACGTATTTTAGCATAACTGAGTTACATAACTTTTTACTGTCCGCCACTTGTTTTTGAGTTAAATTTATTTTTTTATATCGAAAACCACAGCAAGATATGCATTTTGTGTTTTGTAGTCTAAGTTTTGTTAAGTATTTTGAATTTTTAGTATTAGTTTCTTTAAAATAATTTTATTAGTTTTCAAGATACGGACTGTTTATGTTGCCAATTAGTTAGGTATATGAAATGATCGCTCATTTTCATTATCTGTTTCACATACCTTCATACAATAATATAGTTTATAAAATACCTCAATATTTAAAATGATTGGAAGTAAATATTACCTATGTGTGCGTCTGAAAATAAAGTAATTTTATTTACATTTACAGTTGCACGTGTTTGGTTTTAATTGGTTCTGTGAATTCGATTTCGGTGTTTGCGCGGAATAAGGAGGTTTTTGCACGAGACTAAAATAATAATATTTTTCCATGAGTAAGTAGACTAGACATCGTAAATGTGACAAGCAAGATACAGTACACTTGGGAACTGTTATGCTGTCTTTATGTCTGTCACAAACAGTTTTGTTTAAACAATAAATCGTTTAAATATGCATGTAGTTGTAACCTGACAAGTTGAACTTGATGTTTGTGGGAGACAACACAATGGTTACCTATTAAATGTAAACGAAATAATGGTGTACAAAAATAGCTTTTACTTTGTTGGAAAAATTGTAACTGAGCCCTAAAATAATTAGGAAAAATCATGCATTACTATTTAATTTTAGCCAAAACAGTCCAACTTGTTTTATTAAGACCATCTTCAACTATATTATCAAAAAATCTTTATCAATTCGTAAAAAAACAATTCGAAACATCTCTTTCTCTGCATCAGTTCACAATAAGCAAGCTATAATTAGTCAGCCCTCATTCCTGCTCGTTGCATCTACGTTATGACTAATTAATGCGCTAGAGGCTACTGATGCCAAAGCTGTGAGATCCGTGCCGAATTCCTCTATTTTAAAACCTTTTTTGGTTACCACATAACGTAAAGGAAGCTAATCAATCGAAGGTTGCTGTTTTATTTCAAATTTGTTGCTGGTCCATGGTAATGAAACTGGAGAAAAACTTCAAAGCCCAAGTTTCTTCCCCACCGTGTTTGAAAAATAAGAAAGTTAAAAGTAATTTCCACCCAAAAACTGGATGTTTAATTAGTAAGAAGCTGCAATAATCCTACGAACATTTTTGAAATTATATTCCATTGCACGAAAATGTTGTTTAAGATATTTAAAATAGGATAAGAGAATACACATCTTAAAATAATGCTGTCACGTTACTTTTCAATTAAGAAGTTTGAGATAGTCTAGCTACTTCTACCAGTTCGGATACTGTGTGTCAATGTTCTCAGTTCATTGGTTATTCTGATACAGAGTGTTATTTAAATCAATAAATTAATTTTCTAAATATTATTATTGGAAATAAAGTGTATATATTTTTACGTATATAGGGATATCCAGGCCTTACCTGCAGACTGTAGCTGGTTAAATTCGCCTTGAACAATTAAAAGTTTCGCAGCACACCTTTAACATAGTCTACCTTTAAGAGATCACGCAACCTTACTTCAGTGCTTCTTAGACTGGCGTTTTATTTCTTATATATCCGTAGATATATCAACTGGTTATATACGAGATGAGACCTCTAAATAACCCATGAGTTTCTATTAAAATTCACGTCATGCCACACTTTCATTCAAATCGAATACGAAGAATTTTGGAGTTATAAATAAAAATCTCAAAAGCGGGGTTCAGCTGAAAATATACGAACTGCGTATTGACATGATAGGTTCTATCCAGTAAGGTTTTCAGGCAAGCTGGGTGTCACGATGACAAAAGTTTTACAATCAAAAGGCTCTTGGAGCGGAGCGTTGTGCGACTATGAAATATCGAGGATATCACCGTTTAGTCTATACCTAGGCTCCTAGGCTTAGGTATGTAGGTTACTCCAGTGAGGAGCCTTTATACACGTGGCGTTTTTGAACTCCAACTTTTATGTTTAAACCGTTTTTTAGTTTTAATTAAAAATGAAAAGATAAAACTACTTTCTACGGATTACAAGGCGGTTGGTTTTAGTTCCCGACGTGGCAAAGGTGTTGAAAGGCCGGGAACTGAAAATTTAAATAAGTTGTGTAAAAAAATGTTTAATTTAATTGTTTTAATTTCAATATGTCTATTTGTCTTTATATAAACAAATACAGAAATTGTTAATTTATGTTATTTTCTTGGTGTAAATGTGCTTTTGTACTTACTTAACTTTTATCTGTCAGTCTTTTCGGAAACTTTGTTAAAGATCTTTGTCCTGCACTGGGACGTTCGTGATAAGTAGATAAGTTTAGATTAGATTACCTATGTATTGAGGTCTGTCTCCTCTAATATGCTAATATAAACATATAATTAGCGTTACCCAGGATCGTTCGTTGACGGAGTTCTTTAATATATTTGGACCATTTCACAAACATTGCTCTGAACCCAAAAAGAGTAGCTTAAATCATTTATGTTATATAATCAGACAACGAAGGTGAGAATATGTAGAAGGGCGGTTATCTACATTGAGCCGTCCAGGAATCGGGACCTCGAGACTAGCAATACCTTGAATACCAAAATTCGACTATGGAGGTTCAGATTAGTATCTATGATCTAACAATGTAATATGGCTGCAACTACAACTCTGTTAAGCAAGTTTTAACTTGATTGCCTGTCAGTAACACCAAATGTTGCCAAAGTCTGCCATTAATTACTTTCGTAGTCGGATCTTTACTCGTGTTTTATGATAAGGTCATACACCTATTGTTCTATTACATTATCGAACAAAGGTACTAATAGTTGTATTCGGTGTAATACACAGAAATAACAAAACTTTTAATCAAGAACAACTAACTTGGAACATAATAGTCTTGCTTGGATAATGATAGCATGTTTGTTACCTTTTACAAATACTTGACGTCGAAACATTGCCGTGTAACAAATTCTTTTAGATACAGTTTTGCATGTTGATGAATGCATTTTTGGCTAGAAGAACAACGCTGGAATTAAGGAAATTTTATGTATTTCCTAGTTAGAATATAGCATTAGAATTAGAATTTCACTTACAAATACTAACAGTTGAGTATTAAATTGGCTTTTTATTAATCGTTACTTACATTCTTGGTTGTTTTAAATGCATTTACTCTAGTATTTATATTAATTTATCACATATCAGTTAGAAATATATTATAAGTCCTGTAAACCTGTGTTCCCCAAACTTGCATTTCTCATATTGAATTAGGAGAAATCGATACTAGCTGTCAAAGTTCTGAAAGCGAATGGTTTAAGATAAATTTCCATCAGGAATAGGGTACAAACAGTACGAGATATGTAAAACACGAATAAACAGCAGCATCTGGCTGAAGAAACTTGATCTCGACACAAAATGTTCGTTAGAACAACAAAGTTGTATTAGTTCCTATTCCGTGCATGTATTGTAGAGTGTGAGATTAGACGCTTCTGCCAACAATGTATTCTTTTCATAACAACTTTTGAGTTTATGTAGCTTTAGAAATTGCGAAGCTACAGTGTCTGTGCCTAAATTCAAAGTATATAATCCAGCCTTTAAACGTCCCATTGCTGGGCACAGGCCTCTTCCCATATAGAGAAGGTATGAGCATTGATCACCACGCTTGCTCGCTGCGGATTGGCGATTTCAGATCCCAAATTTTGAAATCCAGGTTTCCTCACGATGTTTTCCTTCACCGTTTGTCAGAAGTGTCTTAGAATAATTAAGAAAGTACATATAACTTTGAAAAGTTACATTGGTACTTGCCCGGGTTCGAACCTGCAACCTCGTGCATACAATTCCGTTCATTGAACCGCTAGGCCACCACGACATTAATTCAAAGTAAGTCATTAAAAAAACACTATGATAGAAGTTTAAAATCAAGTCTATTCTTTTAACTCTTATGTAAAAAGGTCGTTGCCCTATAATTATTAAATCACTTTGTCTAAGCACATTACTTATACTTACCCAGCATAAAAACTAAATACAGTAAATTTTTAATATTTTATTACGGCGAGATGAAATCGTGGTAAAAGCGCTTTCGTTCTTATAAGATGAAGTTATAAAGAAGGTATTAACATCATCACATTCTTTAGTAAATAAATTCTTTTGATAACGTACTTAAAAGGCTATTCCATTAATGTTGTTGAACTTAATCAAATTTTTATAAAGATTATACTTAATTATTTAAAAATAATTCTATAAAGTTATTGAATGTCTGAAAAATTCTGGTCTATATATTGTCGGTAGTGAGTGCTAATCACGACACCTATGAACATTTGCTGGTTGGACATATCCGATCTAAATTGTACGACATCTGTTTTTTTTTTTAATGTGTTCGAATCAAAGCTCTTTCAAGGCAGTACTTTATGCCAGACTATACTTTTAAATTAAAAGCAGTGGCGGCTTTATTTAACATAGTTAAATAAATTGTTTTGGGTTTAAAATATGTTATACAATCCTATTTAGTCAAATTGGGACGAAAGGCACACCTGTTTTAGCGTCAAACTAATTTCAACATGTAATATTTTGGAGATAGGTCCTGTATGTTCATTTCAAGGTTCAAAAGTTGTTTGATAACGAAGTTATTTAGTTCTTTTCGAATGTAGATGCTCTAAGGGGCCCTGGAGACAGTATATAATTTTCTAATGGTTAATTAGCTTATACTCTAAATTAAGAAACAAAACCTAAACAGTAAGCTAGCACAGATTAAGTTTTGGTCACTTAATTAGACCTCACTCACTTCAACAGTATGGCTCCAAAATCAAAATAATTTTCATGACTTTATTATGAACTACTATGTGTTATTATATCATAACTGAGCCCTTCAATTCAATAAATTTGATCCGTAATCCACTACTTGTCTGCATAACTTGCCTTTATGACCACAGTATCGCTTCAAAATAATTATCAATCAATCCCTTCGCCATAATCGGATTAATGTTTACAAACATCGATACCGGCTATTCCATAGAAATCTACATTGTATAAGTAATCTCCAGCGATTACGATCCCAAAACAAGATTTATCTCCTATCGTTTCAAATTGGAATGAAACCAGTGCGTTTTGACACAACAAAGCGTTTAGCAACATGCCAATTCGAATGTCAAATTCAATATCCTCTTATATTATCGTCCCTTGTTTCAGCTATGTTGGCCAATTAAGCTGTCTTCAGCATACACATTCAGCTCAGTTCAACCAGAATTATCCGGGATTTATCAGTTGGGAGCAGTTTGTATTGCGACAATCTCACTAAATAAACTCAAATGCCTTAGTTTCTACTGATTCTCAAATAAAGGAAATAAAACCGAATTCATTTACTGTTTCTTCTAAGAGATATTAATATAAAATTGGGGATGTTTATTTGATGTATAATAACGATAAACGCTTCAGAACCTATAGGTATATTTAAATACATATTTATTTATTTGTTACTAATATGATGGCTATCGTTTATATTTTATCGCCATGTACCAATTAACAACCAACTTATTTGTACAGATAGGTACGCTATGTAGGTGCAGTTCAAACAATTATAAAAAAAGTTGTGAGTTTTGTTTAATGAGATAGTTAGCAATGAATTGGAGTTTATTTACTGATGCTTTATATCCACTCGTTTATATCCTTCAATTACATAAAGTCCGCACAAACAGTTGGCCGTCCGTTAGCACCAGTTCATTACTTTCCAAGTGATATATTTGTGCACAAAGCTCCGTTAATGGGGCAATTTACTAATCCATTAATAACGTGCAAACAAATCTAAGAACTGGCTAAATACAGAGACAGATATACAATAAAAAATAGCTGCCAGAACAGACAAAATGTAGCAGAAATATGAAGATATGAGATGACAAACGTCTGACATATTTGAACTTCCAATGTAATATATCTGACAACAATACAGGCGGGGAAAATCTGGGAGCCAGGAGACCTGAAAGAAAATTTAACAAAGCAGAATAAGTATAGCAAATATACTAGTACTCAACTGTACCGCTGTCTGGCGTGCGCTAAAAATATTCAATGTATGAGTGTGTACATAATTGAAAGCAGGTGAACCAAAAACCTGTGTTCAGAAATGCTACATTGTCTCTAGAGAGAGAGAGTATATGCTATAAAGGCAACGTGAAAATGTTTTCTTATCAGAATATAATATTTAAGAAATAAAGTTGTCGAAACGAAGTTGTAGTTCGAGGCGCGAGCGAAAATGCGATTCCCTTGAATTTCACCAACGAAATTTCAAATGCGTACTTCTATTTTTTTATCAGCTTAATAACTATAAAACATGTTTATTGCTCAAGAAATGGGTAACAGCTGTGACCTGAAGCAGAAAATTCCAGACCTATTGTGTAATGTCGCTGTTTGGGAATATGCGATCAGAGTGTCCTTTTTGCTGATAGTGAAATTATTTTGGAGCGTTATATTAAGGCAAACATCGGATCGTTACTACTGCATGATACATTTATAACATAAATACATTACATAAATGCGTAATTTATTTATTTCACATTAGGCTTATTTCCACGATTCAATAAACGATAATTCTTCACCAAATTAAACATTGCGATCAAATAAATCAATAAATACTTTTAAAGCGTCTCGTAAACCGTATTTCGTTCTTGTTGTTTCAATATTTGCGGTTGATTTCAATATTTTTCGTGAAAAAATAATGTGTTTATTGAATATGAATCGTAAATAACAACATAATAAGGAAAAAGGGTACTTTCATATTCATGTTTTTTATTTTATGAATTTACACATTCACAAACCATAACTGTACAATCGTGCTAACAATGGAAACCAATTTGTTTGTTCGAGTACTCAAAAATGCAGTAAATTTTTAAACTTTTCTGCTTTATTTATTACATTAATTGTATATATTGAAAATGTGGGATATTTTGAATGTTCATCTAAATCACTAAATAGTAAATTCTATTTTAATATTGTGTACCATATAAGTAATACACAAAGCCACATTGATATTTAGATTTTGTTGGAAAATCCCTCTTAAAGCTTGATGGAAATATGTTATAATTGCTTTAATTCTACTTCGTCTTCATGTTAGCAGGAACTAGCTTAGCTAAAGTAGGTTCTAGTTGGAGTCCTACAACGTACTTATGCCTTAAGAACATCCCACACACTACATCCTCGTGTATGGTAGGTATCTGATGCAAACGATACTTACAAACGTTATGGTTTCTCAGTATAAATGAAGCTTACAACTTAAATGCTAAAATTATCTAAATTTTGATTCTAATTCTAACTTAATATTATTCTTTTTAAAGCTGAGAAATTTTCTCAAAAATACCTAAATTATATAAAAAATGACACATTATTTTGGTCTGACTTTTAACACAGTTTTGTAATTACAACTCTAAACGAATTCACATAAAGCACATTTTTCAACAAGTAATTTCACAACCAGATTAATTCAGCGTAATTTAAAAGGCTTAAATATTTGTATAATACAATCCGTCATCTCGCTAAATGTATTTGAACTGTTTAAACAGTTATTAAACAGTTGAAGGTTGACGGAACTGCGAGCTGTCTTCGATTTAGAAAGTCGTTTTTGTTATTTTGTCACAAAGTGGAATGGTGTATAATTTTGTTTGTTTCACAATTATGTTTAATTTGCAGTTATTTATACAGTAGGAACCCTAGTTATTGTAGTATACTCGTAAATACTGGAAAAAGGAAAATTATACGTCTTTTTGTTAATAATTATCGTATACATTTGTATGTTCTTTTCTGAAATCCGTCAATGTCAGTTCCAATACAAAACTGCAGAATCTCAGCATCCCAGTTATGATCCCTAGCTCATTTATCTCAATGAGTTGTGTGGAAAAGTTCGGTCGGAAGGTAAAATGTTTTCAAAGTAATTCTGATAAATGTGTTTGTTGGAGTCTAATCTTTATTTCTGATCGGATTAGATGGGAGATTCTTCGCGCACCCTGCGTTTTTTGAACGACTTTTAAACCTTAAAAGAAAATTACTGAAATTAATATTTGGCCGCGGGTTTTCTTTAAAAGGTAATTTCAGGTATCTTAAGATGTTTTAGAAAAAAACTGTTATCAGTAAAGTTTCAAAATAGTTTCAATATTTTGTTTGATGGTGACATAATTGTATATATAAGAAGACTTATCAAATGTCTCATAATCATCCACACATTGAACTTGAATTAACCTAATTGGCCTTTCTCTTCAATATAAAAGTCTACAAATACATTTTGTCATAATTCTATTAAACCTTCATACTTTTATGTCAGTATTAACTTCAAAATGCTTTAACAACACACTGAGTTCAAAGGTTACAGCGGGCGTTGTTCAAACTACGGCGAATGTCTGGCTAAACGCCAATAAGACAAACAGGCTTCCCTCCGTTAATATAAGTTCGACGGAGCAAAGCGGATGATACCAGGTTGCTCACTTTAAAACTTTGCTGTACCAAAAAATTGTTTAAGTTTATGAAGCCATCAAACTGGGTTAAGCGATTTTGAACTTTTCGTGTTTGAGTTTAAGATCGGTTTTCTTATACATGATCGTTTCGGTAAATGTAATTTCTTTATTTAATATTTGAGTGTCGTCACGGTTTTTATTTTAATTGCCTCTTAGCTGTCGTAAAGTATAATGACTCATAAAGTTATTTTTGAAAAGTCATCGACAACAAAATATTTGCTTCTTTATGATAATTACTTTTATTAAAGTCTTAATAAAAAACTATGATTTTAAGCATTATATCGTTATAAAAGACATTTTTTATTAAATGTATGACAATGTCAATTTTAGAATAAAATGAAACTTTTAAAATGATGGTTAAATAAAACCGATGTTTCGTTGTTATTTACAGTTAATTTAACTTTCAGCAGAACTTCGACCGCTAACAATACGGACAGGAGATGTAAAAAGTTTAATAATCGTGAAATTATATTCCTTCCACAGCAACTCGGAAAATGACGTCATAATGTAATATTTTAGCTGGTTCTTACTCCATGAAGACTTTACGAGTCAAAGGTTTTTTGCTAACTTATGCATAAAATTAAAGTACCCCATTACATCACAGTAAAACGCTTAAAGAATTGTAATAAGCTGAAATAGATCCAGCTTTAAAAAGTACTCTGTACCTACTACAAGGCGAATTTTAATTATTTATTAATACTAGCAGTGCACCGCGGCTTCTCCCGCCTTAGTTCTTAGACTCTTTAGAAAAGGAAAATTAATATTAGTCTAATTTCTTCCTTATAATATTAGATAACTGCGAGTGCAAATACCATCCAAGTTAGCCGAAACAAACAGACCGATAGACAAACAAATATTTTTTTGTATGTAGTTAGCATATACTTTCATATTATGTAGTAAATTAACATGTTGAAACTACGAACAGACACTTCAATTTTATTTATTTCTACATTATAGGTAGTTTGTTTCCACCGCGTAGCGTGCGTAGCAATATTGTTTGCTACATGCTACATTAGTGTTGTAGCGATTCTGTAGATTAAACATAATCCTGTAAAGTTTAGTTTCTGGTTGAATAAACTGAGTTGAAACAGATGTACAATTATTAAATACGGATCCACTGATGTATTTCAATCTGTACGGTGTGGTTCAGACGAGTGGCTACATTAACAAAGTAGATTAACTGGACCTGAATTAAGGGCATGTTATTGTTTAAGTTATTATTTAGGATTATCATTGTGGCACAACCATTGCAAGAAAATCTATCATTCAATTTGAAGTATGATTAGAAATTTGCTTCTAATATTTTTGTCAATATTTATACGAATTAGCTTATTTTTTCATAATACCACGGCAAAAGTATATTATCTGTGTAATTGGAGGTTACAATTACTATCTGTGTTCCAAATTTCGTCCAAGTCCAAATCTGTTTTGCAGTTTGTGTGTGAAAGAGTAACAAGCATCCACCCATCCTATCTTTTTCATTTACAGTATTAGAAGGATGGACTGCAAAAGAAAGATTGCTTAAACGAGATGGGTACTAGTCTATGACGTCAGTCGTACAATCAGTCCCTGTACTATGAGCTCTTAAAGTAGGGCTTCACCGTTGTGAAAGCGAGAAGCAGCTACACGCAGTGCTATGTGCTATCTCGTTTCCACAATGGCAGTCATGCTTTACGAGTTTATAGGACGCGCGAAGTTCTTTGCTTTTCATTCTATTTTATTTTCAATTGTTTCCGCATTATTCAAATGAAGTGCAATGCAATAAAACAAATTACACTCTTTATTCGTTATACATTTAAATGATACATTAATCTGCTGGAAGAAATTTCACATGAAATAAGCAGTACCTTTGTACCTATTTATTCTGTATATGTCTATTACTGTATGTCTGTTGTGTGTACATAAACTTATAAATAAATAAAAATAAATAAATTAATGTATTTCCCATGTGTGTACAATTATCTTTTACCCGTATTAAGCTTCGCTAGTGCCTATCTATTTGAATAGGGGTTTTTACTTTACATTTTTATTTTCCATTTAACCTTTGACGTTCTTGTGTTCTAACAGCAGCGTTAAAGTGTGTTATCGTGACAGGTCTACCTTTATGCATGTGGCATGTTTGGAGGCCGGTGAACTTCAGTAAAATTATTATAATTTACTTAAAACATGTTTAAAATTATTATACTTTCGGTACATTGGAACATAAATGTGACTAGTCGTGGAATATTTTGGTCGAATAGGATTCAAAATTAGTCAAATTGGTTTTCAGTAAACTTGATAGATTTTAAAGAAATAATTATATATTTACTGCAGAGTATAATAATCTAGGCCAATAATTATCCGTAATGGCCAGAACTGGGTTTGATTGCCATGCTTGCTTATTTGCAAGTAGGCAAAAAATAAAAAAACAAAATAGAATCTTGTCTTTCACCAATACTCCGATATTCATACAACATAGGACCTACAATATATTGTTTACCAAGTTAAGTACCTAATATAATTCATTGCGCATCAAAAGACGTTCTTCTTTGGTACGCAATGAATTATGTTCATTATTTTCCAAACATTTAACCGAATAATGAAACTAAAAACCAATTATGTTGTCATTCCAAAGATTATTTATTACAGGGTGATTGTTAGACAGAAGTAGCGGAATGGCTTTTGATAATGTTAGGCGCAGGCCAGACAGAAGAGATATAAGACGCAGACGGGGCGCGGACATTTGTCTCTATCGCGTCACTTTCATACAAAATGTATAGAACCGTTGCGCCCGCGCCCCGTCTCTTCTGTATGTTTTTCGTCGCGACGCTTCTATACATTTTGTATGAAAGTGACGCGATAAAGACAAATGTCCGCGCCCCGTCTGCGTCTTACGTCTCTTCTGTCTGGCCTGCGCCTTAGGGTAAAGAATCGATGTAAATTGTAAAAGTATTTGCATCAAGAGTGACCTATACAAGGCAGAGTCTGGCGAAGCATATTATTGGGAACAGACAACGTTCTACCTACAAAATATCCCCAGACATTTCGAGTAGCAAGTTCCGTCTCCTAAAATTTTAATCTTATCCGATGCTACGGACTATTTATATTGGATAAGATTAAAATGCTACGTAAGATCTTAGGCTCAAATCAAACTACAGGTTTATTTGGCGTCGTAGGTCTGCTGGAAGAGATTTTTAAAGAAATAATCGGTATCTTTGTTCATTTTATCCAAGCAACGTGCATTATATGTTTTTTTTATTTTGCGTAAATAGGCTGTTGAATAAATAAATAAAACACAGCGTCAACTCTAACAGAAATTTGGATCAAACTTTTGTTTTATTAGCTGTTGCTTTTTATAAATAATTTATGTGTTTTAGTACAAGTACTATCGTGTGACATATTATTAACTATAAATGGCTTTAATCATGTGATATGCTTGGAGATACCTGGTTAGTATCGAAAAATCGTTTCCCTCAAAATGGTTTCCCGAACAGTGGTAACATAAAATCATGGTAAGTTACAAAAAGACAAAGTTATGTTAAAACGATTTCATCCAAAATTTCCGCGTCATTGAAGTTTCTATGCAGAGTGGATTTACAAATAAATTTTAGATATTCGATTCATATCGGCTGTGGAAACAAAATTAGTCAATAAATATTTACCAATGTGACCGAGTGCTTGATTTGATTCGCTCGCTAGTTTGTTTTGATTTAGGTACCTACAAGGGAATGTTTGGTTTCGTATTTTTGGTGTTTTTCTATGCAAAAGTAACAATTATACGATTTGACAATGACTTGTCATTGCGACTTTGCTTACAGACAGAGGATTTTTTGTTTGATATTCGTTTTTTCAATAAACAGTGCTACTGCAAGTTGCTAGACTTTACTTTTTCTGATGTCACGTAATCATCGCGTGTTCAAAATTTTTATAGCATATCGTTGTCTGAAATGCACTTTTCATTCTTTTCGTGACAAGTTTCAATTGATATTTTATTTGCCTTTGACGTGCATTATACTAACTGAAATATTATGTTAAGATGTTGCACGACGTATTACTTCTATTCGAACACTAAGTTATATAAACATAACGGACTCTTCTTGTCGTAATAAACTAAATCTAATGACGACGTTGTTAAACTTGATTCATACGAACTATTCACGACACGCTTAGAACACTTCCTTTACACGAACCGGGACAAGCGACCCATGTATGCAATGGTATGCGTCTATTCTTGTTTGTATCGGATAAGATCCTTCAAGATAGGTCGAGACATGTGGCGAAGTGTCCTACACAGTATCGCGCTAGACCGGAGCACACAACTTTAGAACAAAGGCTACTTGTACTTAGGCCACACACACGTATATGGACACAGTTCTATTAAGCGTTCAGTTCTAATCTTCAACTAGGGTGGAATATGTTTAAAATTACTGTTTAGTGATAACAGCTCATTGTTAGTACCGACATTTAATAAGAAGGATATATTTCTAGCCAATTTTTTGACTCTAAGAAAGTGCCCTAACTAACAGCATACTTTATATTATTATGTTATTTTAAACAGTTGCGAAAAAGGAGTTAAATATAAGAGTGTGACAGACAATTTATAGTAAAGTTCTAATGTGACCTACCATTTTTAGGGTCTGTATCCATAACTAAGGTCAAAAGATTTCAAAAGCATTATTTTCGGAAGCATCTCCGAATTTGGTTCTACTTTATTTAATCTTGCTTTTTCCAAAGCAAAGTTTGACGACCGTGTAAATGTTAAGTTTTCATTTCAAACGATTCACAAATTAATGTTCCACGCTATTTTTTCATTTATTATGTTGATTATAAATTAATGTCGCAGTTTGATTTGTATGGGATCTTCAGAGCAATCAAAGCGGACACATTCCAAGAATTTATCTATTTATTATAATGTTTCATCAGGGCAAAGTTGATCTGCAATGCACAAAGCAACTAATTTAAGGGCTCCCTGCGTCTGTTCACCCCGCTGAGACGGCAACTACGTAAACTTTAATAATAAAAGAGACTGAGGACTCGAAGGAAAATACGAAAGGTCATCAAGGATTAAACGTAAACACACACCAAAAGAATGTAAGCCACTTATAAGTTTTTCAAAGCTAAACGTATTGTGATTCAGTAAAGTTTGTATCTAATTAAGTTTTAATCGCAGGCAGTCCTCCAGACGATTTACATGTCTGTTTCTGGAATTAGAATCGCGCTAGTTGGAAACTTTTTCCGTCCGCCTCAAATGGCAACCGAGCGACCCGAATTTCAAATTACATGCACTTTGCATTTTTGAAGCTTCGTTTCCGTACTTACAGATTGGGCTCAAATTATTGCTCTGTCGTGTGATGGTTTCTGCAGAGAAAGTGCATTTTCAATTCTAGGTCATATCTTTACATACGATTTTAAACCAGATTTGTTTTGCAACTTCGGCGAGCTTGGGAAGTGGTTAGAATATGGAAATAATTATTATACGACTGGAGTACTAAGGTAAATTCAAAATCACCTAAAGTACCGAACATCTGTGAACCACACTTTACAGTGCAGATATCAACAATATTTTTTTTAGAAGACTAATTATATTTTTACAATAACGTATAGTCCAAATCATTTATAAAACTTTATCCAAATGGGTTTGAAAAGTACATACTGTGTATATAAAACTCGGTCTGCTAACCAAAACGTAATATTTTGAACGATGGCTAGTTGCCGGATTACGTAAATGAACATGAATTTTAGGTAGCACGACTTTCGGCATAAATAGTTAAGACTCTTCAGATTTATAAGTTATACCGTAGCGGACTTGTGCGTTGTTCATTCCACTAGACTGCTTGTTGTGTAAAGATTTGAGAATAACAATCGTTTGATAAGAATAAAGTTATTTGCGTGGGAGTTTTATAAATTAGTAAGTTAGGAGAGATAGTGAAGTATTTACCTGTTTTTTTGCCACCCAATGGCCGCGAACCAAAAAAAATGACTACGTGTCGAATAAGACTGTACGTGCTGTCATTTTCGCCTAAGCTTAGTACCTGTATAATTGATAAAATACACGGGCCACTTTACGAAATCCTCTTTTTTACATAGAATAAGGACGCCAATCAGGCCCAAGTAAAAGATGAGTAACTTTCAAAAGCATTTGCACTGTTTAAATATATCATTAATGCCATATGCAGTATCTTCCAGGCTAAAAAGAGTCATTAATATTATATCCCTTGTCCCTATGTTTTACCTCACAAAAGGGGTCTGGGTTAGAATCCATACAAACACATTCACGCTCACAAAACAGATTTGTTCCGAACGAATTATTTGAGTCACTGAAACGCTTCTCGTCATGTTTTAACAAGTAGAGTAAAGTGAAAAGCTCTAATTGAAAACGGTAAAAGTAATTTGTAATATTGATCCTTCTTTGTGTTTTTTTAAACACTATGTTAATTATAAGCAGTACCTTTGTACATCATCTGTAATCATCGAATATCTTTTTTCTATAAACTATTGTGTGGGTACAAAAAATTATTAAAAAAAAAAAAATAGTATTACAAAAAAAACCGGCTGAAAGGGAAATTGAAGAACGAAAATAATAAATTAACTTTTTTTAGTTGCTTCGCAACGACTGTTTAGCTTCGATATAACTGATAAAAACCTATTTTTAAGTTTACTTTTTGGTGTCTGTCTATAAATAACCGGTTTCCAATTGCGGATTATAATCGGATAATACAGTACAAAGTAATTGGAATCGATATAAGGTAGATGCAAAATTAGACAGTATTTTTGTAACATTAGAGTTGGAATTTATTTGTCAACATTTGTGTGGGACAAAATTACATTTATATCTTGTTTAATCAAATAATATATGTTTTTTATCACCTAGTAACAATTTGTGCGAGACCTAAATAAAGATATTTATTTACCAAGACTCGAATACCTCCTATTTTCGATGATTAAAAATAAATTACTTTCCACTTTGACTTTGGAATTCTTTGTTAGATACTCTAATGAGTTTCGACTATGTATCGTACTTTCAAAACGAAAATAGGTTACCTTAATCAGCTTTAAAAAGTATTGAAACAGCCATTACTCATCTATTTAAATTCAGAAACCTCATCGCTGTTTATAAATTGCTTAGCGGTAAATATTTTACGGAGGTAGCTTCTCTGCAGCCGTGAGATACTTTAAAGCAACTAAACACTGATAATGTCAAGCGAATAGCAATACATCATTAATTCGTACTCAGATTACCAATTTGTGCGCCATAAGCGTAACGTTACACAACCGTATTAAGTTATTGCGGTACACGGGAAGGTTAATGTTCAGCAATGGACATTTACGAGGTAGTATGAAAATAAATTAGGTCTAGTTCAACCTCTCAACTCTGACCGGCTATTAGAGCTAGTCGATGGAGGTCGGCCAAGGTTCACGCCTCTGATTGGTTAACCCTTCGTGTTCTGTTTGTAACACGTGTACACAAATGAAGTGCACAAATACGTGAATGGCTTGTGTACGGCTTGCGAAACAATGTGGACCCCTGTAGACGCTTAATGAATTAGGTAGGGGCAAAGTTTGGATTTACAGTTAATGTTACTTTTATTGACCAACCGTGGCAGCAACTTAAGTTAATAATACAATTCTTATTGTCTAATCAGAGAAAATACACTATTAAAATTTGTACTTTTCAACAATAATATTATTTCATTTATTTCGTTATTCATACTTTTAACATTATAAATGTCACACGGACAGTGGTACATAACGAACGATTCTTCAGTTCAGAAGGAATATTGTCATTACATGAATGATACATAATGTTAATGTAAACAATTTTGTATATTTTATTAACATTACACGTGACATTTTACAAAAGGTTAGTTTTATTGATGTTTTTACCTGGACGCCTGTAACAAAGTGAACTTTTCTTTTCCACGTTACTTTGATGTATGTAGAGCAAAACTTTAAGGTTCTTAAGGTGCTTTCGACATTCGCACAATTTTTTATATTATATTTACGACATACGTAGAATGTGCAGGTATTCATTTACTTTCAATTCTACGTAATTAAATTCACACTGCATTAAACAGAAAAAAAAAAATACGGCATAAATGCAAAAAAAAAATGTTTTCAGGTATGAGACTACCGACGCCTGTAATCTGGTATTCCAAATTTTTACGAAATCTTCACAGTAAATGGATCCGAATTTCTTAAATAATACATCGAATACCTGGATAATAAAACAGCGTGCCAGAAAGATTTTTCATATTTATTTTTATACCCTAGACCCAGATTCATCTTTATAGGGGATTTTACAAAAAGCCTATGTGACCTACGTCATAAGGACTACCTGTTTGACTATTCTGTAAATAATTTCGATATCGAGCTTCATCTGAGTGACAATAAAGCCCATTTCAAGTGAACCCAATTGACTTTGATTTAGAATTCAAATTCGAGAACGTATTTGACATCTCACCGCGGATTCTGCTGTCGAGATATGAAAATAATGTTACAGAATAGCACTTCTGAGCAGCAACTTTAAGCCAAAATAGTCAAGCATGCTTACCATGAGATCTTGAAGCAAAACTGTTGTAAGCGAGACAGCGTTATGCTCAGTCTAGTGCGCCGTCTCGCTTACACAACTGCAACAGTACTGCTACAAGCGTTAATGGTACAGGTACAGTTGTTTGAGCTGTACGCTGATTGATTGATTGATTGGTAGGAATATTGTATAGCCCATAAAACTAGATATACTAGACGCGAAGCTATACAAATCTATATGAAGGACGTATATCTATTCCATAACTTTAGTTAGATATTTAATACGCAACTATAATTGAGTTGAAATGGAGATATCGTGTTACTAAGGGTACGCTATTAAAATATTCTTGGAATGGCTCTGTGTGTGTGTGTGATTCCATGCGTATTACAAAGATTCTGTAATAGGCTAATGATTCTCAGAATTATAAATGCTAACTGACAGTTTATGATTTTTGTGTATGACAGTCCTGTCGATCAATTACCATTTAAATATTGGACATTTTCTACGGATTTTTTGTTTTTGTTAAAAGCCTTGTCCTGACAATTAGTAGTGGCAGTTGCTACAAATAGAATAAAAAAGAATAGCGTCTGTCGTAAATGTGACAAATGATATTTATTTATAGAGATCAATTTATTACAAAAAGTGAATTTTGAATAAGTATGTAATTAATTACTATTTTTACTCGTAACAGTTAATATTCCCTTAGACTAAACTTACTTATAAGAAGAATTCATTAACATAATACCTAATTATTTCGAGAAAATGTGGTAGATTTAAATTAAGGAACATTTTTGACTCCGAACTATTGGGGAATTCCTGGAAATTCCCTGGAATAAACCGTTACATGAATAGTATTTACCTTTCTGGGCATTTTAAGTTATAATTAAGTTATTTTTCGCTGTTAATACAAGCAAATAAGAAGCTATATAGGATATCTGTTAACAACTAACTTCTTCTTGTTCTTCTTATCGTGTCGATGACAATCTATTTATGTGGTGTAGGCCCATAATACTGCTACGAGTCGCAAAGGTTTTATCAGGTGCGTCCCTACTCTCCCTCCCGAAAACTAATTGATTAGAACCAGACTGTGGCAAAATAGCTCCACCTTGCCTAATCCTTTTGTTTCTCCACAAGAAAACCTTCCTCCAGGACATGAGCTACCTTTTGTTTTTCACTCTGGGAAAACCTCATGGACTTCCTCCGCCCTGAGGAAGGCGGTTATTGGCTATGACGGACTGTTACCGGCTAAAACCACCGGCGTGATTTACCCTTCCCGAATGCTGGGGACATGGGCTACCGTGGTTAACCTAAAAGTCTATAAACCGACTTTCTGACACAGGTGGCCGAAGCAAAGATAATATGTCTAAATGTGGATGCATAGATACAACTAACCTGAGCTGTAGATGCGGTATTACTCCCCAGACAACTAACTCAACCAATTATATTATTGAAATAAAAAACCATTTTCTTATTTGCATGATTACTTGTAATTAAATAGTATGTAGAATGATGTGACATTCTAGTTTTTTCGTCACATGCACATATTGTTATAACTGTAATAGTCTTATGGCAGTTGATCATAAAACATGTCCAGCTGACCAGAAAATAAAATATTGACCGTACTATTACTTACTCTGTATATTATGTTTGTATTTTTATTTTATTTCTAGCAATCGTAACATAATGCCCGTTCAGTCGTTTCTGGATAGCGTTATAGTTTATTGCAACATACAATCACTCTCTGAGGAGCTTTTGTTATTATGGTACTCTCGATTGAACTAGAAATAGTAAAGCAACGCCGAGAAATGTTTTTTTCAGTTTCTTAGTGGTGTATACTATGAATGCCTTCCTGAAGCAGTAACGACTGCTATGAGGAAAAAACAGTGGCAATGTCTGACCATTATTGAAAGGACGAGTTCTAGGGACATTCAAATAACATGAGTTCAAACATACGATATGTTTGAACTCATGTTATTTGAAATAGGCAATTTATTGATTTAATCGGACTTTAGACTTAAGTCATATCAAACTATATCTTTTTCACCACAAACTCAATCGTCGTAGATTCGTGATCCACACTTCTGTAACAGTTTCCTAAACAACCTACTTACTATCAAACTGTTAAATGTGAAAAGTATTTACACAACATTTTAGCAAATAAGACCATGAAAATTCGTTGAAAATACTGAAAATTAACAAACAGAAAAGAACATTAACGTAATGAATATAAGGCTCATTTCAGTTCGTTACGGTAAGTTAATTTTTGAGAACTGTTTATATACCTACCAAAATGTCGGCTGACCTAAATTTGTAAAGCCACCGCTTATCTGCTCGTCCCTCCAAACTAGTTAAAAAACCTCGTTTAGGTAAGCTTGTTAAAAAGTCAAACATTCTCATAACGATTCACGATGTTTTAGCGGGCATCGTTATCCTACCACATTACTTACAATTAGCGGATATATCCGAACTTAGAGGCATAAAAATGGTACAAAACAAATGGATACTCCAGAATAAACTGATAGGTCTAATACAGAAATAAAATAAAAAGCGAAATGTGCAAAATTTATTTGACATATTTATTTGACAATCAAACAATTATTGATTAGTATCAAGACCGATCTCTATCCGTGTTCACTCCCAAGTAATTACTGAGTACCAATATTAGACTGCTCTATTAAAACTAGGACTATATTAAAATAGGTTCACCTTACACGGCAAACCTTTTCCTAACCTTTACCTTCACAGATATTGTCTATAAATAACTATTACGAATATAACGTACAGATTAGTTTCTGTTTATTAACAAGCAAAACATAAAATTACTTTTACGGATTTTGTATTTAGATTTAAGGTATCAACTTTTCAACACAGGTATCATCATCGTCACGGGCAGACAGTACGGGTAATATTCGCGTAAACCTCAGAACTGAATACTCAAAATCATACTAACTTTTCAAACTACAAAATCATACTACAAAATCATACTACAAGTACGCACTTATTATTATAGTGTACGTTAACATGTTAACAAACCCTGATTCATTTAATTTTGTGGTTCGCGCTTAATCCGCTACGAGCACTTAATTAAATGATTCCAATAATCAGTATCCTAAAACTACCTTTGAACGAATATTTCAGGTAAATATTCGGAAGGTACCCACTTGAATTCGAAAACCCTTCAAACATGATTTATGTAGATTAATGTTAGATGTATTAATTAACTTAATATTATTAAGAATTTATTAGACATTTGTGATACATGTAAGTACCTACTATTAAAATAGAAACAAGCGAATTCAAATAATAAGCTCTACATCTAATTAATAGTCTTTAGAAGTAGACCTATTCTTCTGAAATACACGAGTTAAACTATTGAACAGACCTCGGCTTTACCTTCAGTCGCGCGAATTCTTGGAATACGGCTTTTGAGTGTTAGAGCCTTTGCAAACGGTATTTCGGGTGGCCGTAGAATGCTTTCACACGCTCCGAATTTTGTTTCGTCCACACAAAGTTGTCTAGATTTTGACCAACAAAAATTCCAAAACTATTAGTGACCAACAATAAGAAATATACAATGCCTTGTGTGAATGTGGTTGTGATCTCATGAAAAACAAAGAAGACTTTATTTTTTAAGACCCAACGGAAAAAATGTCGAGCATTTCAAGCCTTATTTCCTAAACTAGTAAAGGGTAAACATAGATTGAACAAATGTATTCGGGCGACGATCCATTGGCGCGTAAGAACCAAGTATTTCACGCCATTCAAAACTGAACGTTGAATGCCGGTTGACTGACGAACGACGGTCGATCAGACGATGTTGCGTATCTGGCCGGCACTGGACCGATACTAGGAACTTCCCAGACAAGTACCATTCCTACAATCCTTAACTCTGATCGAATTGCTCAAATGTATGGAAGTGACCAGCCTACACCGGTTTCTGAAAAACTATTCAAAACTTTGATCTAATCAACGGGGTAAACATCTTTAATGCTCGCTTGTCTAAATTATCTTATAACTGCTATACACAACATGACGTCCGGTCTCACCGGTCTCGCGCACAGGTTACACTGCGCCGGTTAATACGCCAACCGGAACGTGTGCAAAAGCCCTAACGGTGCTAGAATTATACGAAATCTAATTTACTTAGTCACTAAAGAATTGTTTGAGTTTACGTTCAACAATAAACAGTCCAACGGCAACGTTATAAAACTGTTTATTGTTTCAGGAGTATGATGGTATAATGTTGTTTTAGGTACTGAAATGTATATAAAACTAGCTTTAGCCCGCGGCGTGAAACGTAAGAGAGAGACACAGGTACCTACTTAGTATGGTTTAAAAGCCAAATAAAATTATAGAAAGTACCAAGTGACCAAACCTTGTGAAATAAGACTAAAGTAATTATTGGTCAAAAAGTAAAAAAAAAAGGTTTCTCTTTAACCGAATTTTTTGTTGTATTTTACTAATATTGTCGGCATTTGTGAATCAGTTATTTAAAGTCTTTCTTGTCATCGATAGTGCCTTACAGGTAGTCCCGTGTAAATTTTATTAAAGTATTTTATATTATGTGTAATAAATTATTTACTTCTCAACTAGCTACGTACTAATGAACAATGGCAACGAAATATGGCGTCTCTACTTTATCAAACACTTAAGACTAAAATCCTTTTCAAGGTCAAACTATTAATTATTCTATAGGTTGGAAAGGATTATAATTTTGTTTTGCTTTTGGTACCATGCTAGTTTAATAATTATAAATCGAAATAAACCCCTCGCGCAGAAGAAAATAACATTATCTACCTAAATTCTTGACAGTAGTTCTTTGTATACCTAAGAAGCTACAGTCAGTTAAAAATGTTTTGCCATGTAAATAATAACATATTTTTTTCTGTATCAACATAATATTAAAATTTTAAAGCTTGTCACATTTGCACTGTTTCGTATTATTATTATATTGTTTAATTAAAATGAACATTATTGAGATGATTAATAATGTAATGTAGTTAAAAATGCATTTTCTTCTTAGTTCATCATAATCACGGTTTTTTATTAGACTTAAGTCTAACATTTATATCACCGTGATAACAATGATAAATAAACAAATAAGATAAAATGATAAGAGAAATTAATTTAATTATATCTATTTTAAGTTCATACGATCTTTAAATATCATAATATATTAAACGTGTATACTTTAATTATTAATTTCCTCTCCTGCGGTAGTTAACAGGATGTCAGTCGCCGCACAATACCAAAGACTGAATTCATATTAAAATATTTGACGATATGTCGCTATAAACATGTTTAAAACAATTATCAACTTAAGAGTTGTACGAATAAATATTATAATTATGATTTAAAACCCTTGAGATTACCCATGACACATTGAAAACACTTTTAAATAAAGTTACTACAAACGAATCCAAGAACTATACAAAAAATAAAATATGTAAGGAAGCTATAATTTTACTTTGATTAAAAGCTAACGTTATTTCGAGTTATTTTTACAGGTATACAAAACGTTAGCTTAACTTTTAAAGCTTGGTTTTTTTACTTTTAAAGCCTTCTTTTCATAGCATAAATAAGGTGGTTACTGTAACGCATAGTTATAAAAAAACTAACAGATAGGTATTTTATGAATCTTAGATGGTTTTGTAGAATGTTAAAATTATTCAACGTTACTTTATTTAAATCTAAACAATGAGTAAAACATAGCATATAGAGTACAAAATTAAATGATTGGCTACACTGGCTAAAATAAAACATAAAATACTTCGTCATACTTTTTGAATCGTCTACACTTTATATGAATACAATGGAAACTAAATAAAAATTGCCTCTTTTTGAACATGTTTACATATTTATCAAACTTTTAATGATACTTTGTGACATTGAAGTTAAAAAAATGAAAATCATTTTTAAATTTCAATAAATTCGCACTCAACTTTACTTCTGAATAGAAGTCTTAGCAACGACGTTCAAAAGTGTGTTACTTCCTATCACTTACCGCATCGTTATTGATGAAGAACGAGAGGTTGGCAGCCGGCAGGGAGTGGCGGCTGATGCATTCCACTTTTAGTTTCATGCCTGGTCGATACCGCCGCTTTAGCCCGTGCATCGATGGCCCAGACTTTGGCAGGACTGGGAAACGAAAATATAATTAATAACGCTTTTTCGAACGAAGTAAATATCGCTAATACGAGTACTGAAAATGAGAAGTCAATTTTAAACGGCAATTGGCTTTTATCAAACGACTTAAAAAAAGGAGGAGGTTCTTAATTCGGTTGTATTTTTTTATGATCTTCGGTTCAAAGGGAAATATCTTAAAATAAGTATACTGATACCAATAATGATGTCAGCTTTTGCTCTCTGATGATAGTTTCAATTTCACACAATTTTGCAGCGAAAGCGCGATCATAACCAGATGTCCCACTACCTCAAGTGAATCGAAATATGTAACACCTGGGTGTTAATACAAAAATGTTTTATCACTATGAAGATCTTACATTTCTCTTCTCAATGAGGCTGAGCAGAAGTGGTAGTTGTGCCAGCACTAATTGCGTCTGAGTCTCTTAAAGCCACGTTTAACGCTAAATGGTAATAACTAGAGCTTATAATTGCGGCTCTTGAACTAGGAGCCGAGTCAGAGCGGTAATGCTGGGAAGCTTGTATTAGACTCCTAATAGGGACTAAAACCTTCCCACTGCACTATAGAATTAGAAATTTTTATGAGAAAGTTATTTATGAGAAAGATAAAAAAATTGTTTTATTTCCTTTCTGGACATTAATTTGTAGAAATAAACACAAAAAAAGCACAAAATATTTTTTTTCCTTTCCTTGTAGGTCCTTAAACTTAGGACGGTTGAATATACAACACAAATTACAGATTTAATAAACTGTATTTAAATGAAAAGCTTTTGCCATAATTAATTAAAAGTTGAAAAGCTATTTTGTTCTATTATGTCAAGTTGAACCAAACATTATCAAAATGACATGCATTGAGTTTATTTTTGAGGACAGATTTTAACTAATAGAAATAACTTTATTTATACCACAAAATAGATTACATGACAATATCACGTCATCATTAAAGGAACTACCTAGTTTTATTGATATTATCAGTTCTACTTTAAATAATAATATCCCGGGACATCTCACACATGGTTGTCTGATCCCAAGCTAAGCAGAGCTTGTTGTTGTTGTAGCGTGTTATGGTAACCAGACAACTGATAAACATACTTATATATTTCTAAATACATACATATTAAAGATAAATTACACCCAGACACCGAAAAAATTATCATGTTCATAACCCCAAAACATTTGTTCTGGGTGGGAATCGAACCCACGACCTCCGGTATAGCAGTCAGGGCCTCTAACCACTAGACCAACAGGCCTGCCGTAGTTGTTTGGATGGGTTTAATAATAAAAGAGTAAACATGGACATTAGCAGGACATGACCAAGTTTAAGTTGCCTTCAGTAATAGCATACATTACTCATTCACGAATTGATTGCTTGTGAAACAGACATTTCAAAACAAACTATAATCAAAAGCGTAAAACAGCTAACGGAACCAGTAAAATTGCCACACGAATAATTAAATAGTAATTCAACAGACGCGTAACGTTCAAAGTTAATAACATACGAGCGTACCAAAAAGGTTCGATATCTCAGTCATTTTCTAGTTCAGATAATTTCCGGATTATCGTGAACAGAGGTTGGATTTTAGCGAACATATAAAATGGATATTCATCGTTGATAGTTGCCCATACCCCATCCCTTTATTATGCAAATAGGAGTAAGATGCTTGGCTGCGATACGGTACAGGATAATACGGAACAAGGGCACTAGTTTAGATTTATAAGGTAAGTTAAACAAAACACTCACACTTATGTATATTGTATAGTGGGTCATGTTGTTCGACGATATACAGTACATACATCGCTAACTAAGACATGTACACAATACAAGAGAACTTAGCTTGTGTGGAACTTATTTGTTACACGAAGTTATCGATAAAATAATATGAAAACAGCAGTGCAGAATAAAAAAATATGTCATTGACCTTTTGTTTTTACAAATTGTTTTGTTTTTGTACTTACTCAATAAATCACAGTTGAACTTTAAAGTCTGTGTTTATCTATGTTTTCAATTCATTTGAAATTCTACGAAGCACTATTATGTCTGGAGTATTATTAAGCTATCGTATTGAATAACACAAAAAGGCAACTGTTAAATATATTTATGTTATAATATTTTTGTATTACAAAAATAATAGAATAAGTTAAAGCAGACAGACTTTAAAAATACAATATTTTTCTGACACAATTCCTTTAAATAAAATTTATAATTAACTTATAAAGTTTATGAAACATGATGAATCTGAAGCTTATAAAAATCTCACATCAATACTCAATATTCAATATCTTTATTGCGTTCCAAAAAGTACAGTATGTGAGTCATATCACTGGGCAAAAGCATTATTATTCATTTGTACGATAAATACTTAAACGAGTTCACTATCATCACATCAGCCCGGAATCATCCACTAATGGGTAATAGGCCTCCTCTTTTTTCTGCCATTATCTTACAAGTCCCTTATCTAGGTGATGCCTATTAACCCAGCTTAATCTCGGTCTTCCCTGGCTCGACTAGACCTTGGCCACCATTTAGTCACAATTTGACTCTATCGAGTACCTATCGGTAAGTCCAGCTTGGTGTAGCTGTCCAACTCCATTTAAGTCGTATCGTATATAAACGAGTTTAAATTTCTTAAACAGACTTATTGACTTTTTTTGCATGAAAAATGAATCCGTAACAAACCATTTTTTTTTACATTTCCTTAGTAAAATATCTATTGCGCTATAAATAGGGTCCCCTCACATTCAAAGCGCATTGCTCGCGTAAAACAGTGTCAACCTTAAGAACCTTTAGGCTTTTTACTACTCTATAAGGCCTTAGATTCTGTAGGTGGTCCATAAAGTTTGTCGCTATTGAAAGGGTTGATTGGGAGATAGTTTTATCACCTTGAATATCTAAAGGTAACTGCGGTGAGGAAAAGAAAATAACGTGGAGTGGGTTTCTCACTTTACCTTGAGAGGAATACGGCTGAGATTTATATAGGCATATTTAAGGTAAGCCGAGGTGACACGATGTAATAACAATGCAAATGTTGCAGAAGTTTTTGCTCAATAACTTCTGATGAATCAAATTTTAGCTGTCAAATGCCTGAACCAGAAAGCATCTTTTCATACATTTTTTAAATATAGTTTACACTAGTAATAGTTTATCAAGATATATATATAAACTTCGACTCACCGACGACATACATGTGCGTGTGCACCTGCGCTGTCTGGAAGGACGGCGCGTCGGCGGACACCTCGCACGTGTAGCGACCACTCGCCGTCTGCGTTGTCGCTTGGATTGTCAACCGCTCTGCGTCGCTTGCTTCGCGCTGAATAGAAAAATTATATGTTAAATAGAGCATTTTTTATGAAATGGAGGTTTGTAGTGCTGGTGCGCCAAGACAGCCTCGTAAGGTACCACAATAAATTAAATAGTAAATTAACAAAAGTAAAAAAATCTAATCCTAAAACATAAGTTAAAACTAGACACCTCGTTGGAATGTGAATTGAAATAGTTGGGCGGAGTTATTGTTACGTATAGGGTAACGTAGAGTGGACCAGTGCTCGTTAATCACCTAAATCAATCACGAATGTATTATTGGATACATGATAATATGTACTGTACTTTATTAAAGGTATCATAGCTATAATGTCTTACCTTTAGCGAAGGACCAAATTAATAAAAAAAAATTAAACGTTCGGTAACGGTACATACAATCCCGGTTAACAAAAAAAGCTCTCGTTAAAAAAAATAGTAGAAGTGTGTTAAAAAAAATGTTGGAAGTTAATGTTGAAAGTTGTTTACCTGCCATTTCTAAAGAAATGTTTTATATAAAAATCGTTCATATTTTCAGGCACTTATTTTAGTACTTGTACCTAATTATTAGCACAGCGTAGTCGAGCCTAATAGACAACTTATGATAACTGGCAGTTCGCAGTTCTGACAACCAGATATTCTCATAAGAATAGCTCAATAAATCAGAAGGCAGTCATTTTGTGTAAAATATATGGCCCGTATTTTATTCCATCGCATCTGATTTGACTGGAAGCCAAGAAAAGTAATTGGGAAAAGGCTAAGCTTTTACACAGCTCAATTTTCGTCGCAAAGCCGGTTCCCTTATTTTAAACATGCTTGCAAGAACCTTCCTTCCGCAAATTGCTTATCAAAGAAGAATCATACTTAAAGTTTCATTTGAATACTGTAAGATGTTTATTAGTAGGAACTAGTAATATAAATATGTATTATATTCAGTTTCTGAGTCAGAATCCGATAAAATTTCTTGTTGACTGGTCTTAAAATGCATTATGTATTTGGAGTGTCTCACTGAAGCTTGTAACTGTATGACTGGCAAATTGGTTCCTACAACGTAAACAATATGATACATCTTTTTATTATGTTGAAATACTTCTTATAGTCACTCTTTGCAATAATTTGTATACTGTCTTGTAATATAGGTACACGAATTAAAAAATGTATCGTTCATTAGATAAGGCGTTATGTACCCTGAGTTAATGCAAACATCGAAAGTGATTCAAGAAATTTTTGTTGTGCGTTGCGGCGCAATAAAGATTTCTTGAATCATTGCGGTGGTTGGTAAATAAATTATTTTTTTATTAATTGGCGCTTGATATTTGTTGTTAATTGTATTCGTCTCCATTCCTAATCGAGGAACAAAACAAGTGACAGTGGAGACAGAAACTTGAATTGAATATGTATTCAGGACATCCATATTCAAGTTGGAATAACAATAGGCAATTAAGTAAATAGCTAAGGCCAAATTTCTATGGATCAGCGTAGATCCGGATAAGACAAGATGAGACAGATTTCAAATTCAAGGTTAGCATAGTAAGTAAATTGTTGTCTAATCTAGTTAAGAGTGTTTAATTGTATCTTTCACTTTATTTATTACTAACTAATGATGAGTTCTGTTTCACAGGTAAATGTAACAATGATAAAATGTGTTTAACACAAAAACATTCACTGAATAAAACTCATTAATTATAAATATTCCTACTAAAAAACACCTGTTAGTTTCTTGGAGTAGGTATATCGCAATTAGACACATACAAACAGACGTGGCTGAGGAGGATGTTTATTGACAAATGGGTATAAATCAATCAGAACATACTTCCGCAGATCGAAAACTAGAAAAAAGCTCTTTTAGTACTAAAATACTAGCGGTTAGGCAAGATAATCATTCCTTTAAAGCCCTAATCGTTTTTCAGCACTTAGCCTCAATATTTGAACTCACAAATCGTTTTTCACACACAGATTGACTAGGATCCGAAGGCTTAACAAATGTAAAAGAAATGGCGGAATGGCTAGTAGCTAGTAGTTACTTTTTGCTGTGGGTTTATTTGCTAAAGTAAGGTTTGAAAAAATATTGACCGTAGACCAAAACAAAGAGAAACGGGCCGCAATTTGCCAGCGTTATTTCTTTACGAAATGGATGTGTCTAGTATTAAACATAAAGATTTTTAAACTGAATATTTTTTGAAGCATTGTAATATATTAAGCTTCTGTTTACTGCTTAAGTAACATTAGAAGATAGAAAAATAATTTGTGTTTTTACAACGCCTTGAGTTTTAAATGGTGTAACTAGCTCCACTTTGTTTTGAACATAAAAATTTTGACTACTTTAATGTGTAGGTAATATAACACTTCTGCTATTAGCTGAGCACAGTTTGCACAGATGTTAGTACATACATAGATATACTTGTAAATAGTGAACCCGTATTTGAATTAGCGAACTACAAAAGACTCAATTTGCGACCAAGATATAGGTATTATTACGGAGATACATCAAATGTACAAGAAAACAGAGGGAATTCGGCTTGTTAGATGATTCTGTTAGTTGAGGAAAACGCCATTTGTGTTCGAGGAAACGTGACTAATAGTCCTACCCGGCTAGCATCAGATCCGGAACGGATTAAAGCTTTTATCCGGATGAAGACGTGGACGTCTCGATGACAGATGAGCCCTTTTTTAATTGGAACTGACTGATTATGTTAGCGCGTAACATCAAACAGAAGGTTGCGTAATGTTTCCATGTTTTTAGAAAAAATAAGGTAAAATGATAGACATACATTTATGTTAAAATAAAAATATCTTGATACGTTACTCTGCTGCAGGGAGAGCTTGTACATGTTTTATTGTGCTAATTAAGTAAATACAAATAATGTTACTAAAAGTATTGAAGTCAAGTACTAACTTGCGGTGGTCACTGCGTGATCTATTTACATCTAAAAAAAAGGAATTTATTTTTAATTTTCTTAACATATATGTCCATTCAATACAATCATTCGGCTTCAAAAGGAGAAGGATCTCAATTCAATTCAGTTTTGGTTTCACGATTTCTTTGACGATTGTCAATCGATTGCAAAATTTATTTTCATATACCATACCAAAGAGGTTTTCCCATAAAAAGTCGTCTCTTTTTTACATTTTCGGGAACCAATTATGTATTTAGTCTCTAATATTCAACTAAGAAGTCAATATTCAAGTATTAGCAGAGTATTGACAGCGATTTACGAGGTTTACGTAACAAATATATCTAAGGCCGGTGCGGACTACAGAGCCACAAACAAGGTATTCCGCTGAAATCTACTTTGCATCTTAAGGTGATTTAAATAGGGTAAGCAATTGAATAGTCCGTTTGTGATTCAGTATCCAGATTCCAGACTAGAAAACATCTTAAGATTGTAGTAAAAAGGTTTTCTGTAAAAAAAATTTTTGAAAAGTTATTTATTTTGAACGTCTTTAAACCGACATAAAAATGCTATTTTAATAAATTCATTTCCTTTTCTTATTATAGGACTAATTTTATTTTCAGTCCTCAATCACTGACATTAAAATTAACCTTTGAATTTATTTTGATTGTATTATATTGATTATTTATTTTCTTAAAGTAAAAAGTATATACTTAAATGACAAAAATAATGTTAATACGCTTAAAATATATACGTTGTTTTAAACAGAGCTTTCGTGTTAGTTTGTAATGCAAGCCGGTGTTGGGGGTTAAAGTTATTATAATTTATTCCATTCTGACTAATTCAGACTAAATAAAAGCCAATATTTAAACTGGTCACGTAACACAAACATCCCAAAACAGAAAACACAATTTCAAATAACTTTACTTTGCAACATTCAAATTAAAGATTTGCATTTGGAATGTTTTTTAATGAGCTGTTATTGAAAACATGAAATAAGAAAAATATATATTTAAAGTAATATTATAAATGCGAAACTAACTCTGTCTGTCTCTCTGTTACGCAGTCACTACTTAACCGCTAAATCTTTTTTGATGGAACTTTAAATGAAGGAATGTTGGAGGTAATTTAAAACAGGCTACTTTTTCCTCCAATAACAAGTATACATGCGGGTAGATGAAAACTGCTGCAGGTTTAAAACTGCCTTTTGCATAAAAAGAAACAAAAACTTGTATTTGAAATCCGTTTTAAAGTTATATGTTATTTTTAATCACAGAAAAATCCTTGATAGTGAAATTTTAAGGGTCCTGAAGTACCATACTCCAAAAGTGCCAACGGCACCCTGTTATGAAACCACCATTCATATATTTACTGTCTAAAAACTAATAATCCACAGGACTAAATTTCATAAAATTCCAAACAAAAACACTATAATACAAACTTTTATAAAAAATCAAAAAGACTGAATAATGTTTATAAATATGTTTTTTTCCACTAAACAACAAAAAAAATATTCGCTCTAAAATAGAGCACTAAATAAGTAGGAGTACAAAAAAGCCAGTGCAGCTGATATTTTCATTGTTCTAAAAGGTTCTTTCATATTTTTCAAATAATTAATGATACTGTAGCAACTAGGGCAGCAGAATAATTATAATTATCTATGCAATTTTATATTAAACACATAAAAAACTAAATTATTTCCCAGTAGCACCGCATAAAATTAAATGAGTTCCGGTTAAAAATACCTTTCCTTTGGCAACATGTTCTTTGTATACTTAAAACATTCATTTCAATTATTTATACCCCATTTAGACTTTCCGGAATTATATTGATCACTAACTAAATAACTAAGGCAATAGTGTTTATCGCTTTTTGAGTTTATATTTGGCAATTGCATTCCGTATAAAAGAGACATTAAATTGTATCTAATGGCTCTCTCAGGAAATCAATTTAGTTTTTCTAAATCCCACGTGGCATGTAGGTAAGTTATTACTGGTTTTTTTATTGGAATTTTACTTTACTTTTATTGATACAAATTACGGTTGTTTTTTATACATATTGAATTTATCTTCGGTGTGGGATAAGACATAAATGCGTGATCGACGGTGGTCAATCGTTTGAAGAATATGTATTTATAATATTTTTTTATACCAAAATTTATGCATCATTCACATTCAGTCATTCACTAAAACGCTTAGCTTACATCTTTGCTTACCTAATGTTTTCAGAAACACATTTTCAATTTTTATAATTCACACATATTTTTGCAATAAGCTCTTTTTTGTCTTAGCGATGGTATGATATTCTGAATACAAAATTTAATTTCGTTTCATGTTCTAAGCGTATCAGGCTACATTTAATACTATTGCGTCTTATTCGTATTCCAACAAGATTATTCACCACGCCCTTATCATCGACGATTGTTGCTTTAATCATAATTATGACGTCACTTACTCAGACATCAGACCACTTGAAAGGACTTTAAAATATTTAAGTAAAGTATAATAAATACTCTAGCTAAGTGGGCTTTCAGTACGAACGGGTTTGAATGAGGGGACGTAGCGGTGAGACGGTTTACATCACATAATAGCTAGGATCTCTTTTATGTTTTTGTAGAGCCTAATAAATACACACTTCATAATTAAAGCCTTTTAGTTTATAAATGTTGATGAGATCAATATCTTAGCGCATTTAAAATCGTCTTTAGTCTTTAAACAAGTTAGAATATAGCCAGTTGTGTAAACATTCAAGTTTTTAAGTTGCATTGTGACTTCACGTATTTAAATAAAACAAAAAAGACCTAGATTTTCTCAGCTTTCCCTAAATTCTTAACAGAGCGCTCTTTATCTGAAATAAACGAGATTTAGGTAGAATTTAAAACTGTTTGGAACAAACTTGGTACACATTCGTAGGAAGAACAATTCTGGGTTATTTAGAGTAGAAAAAATATTTACAAAAAACTACAGTAGAAATAAAAAGGCAGGATGGTAAATGCTGGCAACCCTGTGATATAATGTTTGTATACGTTGGCAACACTGTGTGCTTAACCATTGTTGCTTCCTTTTACAAATTATGGAGAGGGCGTGCCTCGCGTTAAATGCCTGCACATGGTGCCACACACCTAATCGTCGGTTCCATAATTCATCATCACTATATTTAGTAACTTTGTAGAAGATCATTATTACTGATATTATAATGCTGGTGGTTTTGAGCTTGTACTTCGTTGGAAATGTGTAATACTAATATGTTTTATTAAATGTTTAATTCATGATTTCATAATACTAAGAAACTGTAAATAATATTATTATTACATTGGTCTACGGAATTATAATAATATATGCTTTTGTTTAAAGTTTTCAATTTTTTTTTTAAATAAACTTTTACTAATATTTGTTTTACAGCATGCCTCATTGGCCTAGTGGTGCTAAGCGCGACTGCTACGCTAGAGGCCTTGGGTTCGATTCCCAAGTTGACCAAGTTGTAATTGGGTTTTTCTATGAAATTCTCAGTAGCAGGTCGGAGTTTGGATTTGTGGCCTGTAAGTGGCAATAGCTTCACCCCCTGTTACATGGGACCTAAACATATCGGCCAACTGTGAGTGTACATTGGTACACCTCTGCCTAACCCTTCGGGGATACAGGCGTCATGATAATATGTTATGTTATGGTTTTACAGCTAAAACAAAATTTGAAATTCCTACTGTTATAATTTACTGAACATAATGCATTTAAGAAATGGGTCCGGACTTTATTTCATAGATATCCACATTGGCCATGGTAAACTGTTGCCGGCAGGAATTTAGAAAAAGGTGGGATAATCAATAGCGGTGGGTAATTCAACGAGACAAATGGTTTAAAATTAAGCTATTAAAAATAATAAGTAAAATAATATAAAATCTTAATTTAACTTTTCATTGCGCAGTAGCAGTCCTATGGGTAGTGCGGAAGCTTATGCTCGTTAAATAATCATTGGCGACCAGTCTTTCCACAAGAAATATGAATTCTGCGTATGTTATGTCTTCGGAATTGTATGAAAATTTAAAAATAGTTTAAAATTCTTGGAGTTGTGAATGTGTTGTCGACATTTCGTAAACCAATTGCTCAATATTCTTTTATCTAGGAATTTTTAAATGGTTTTAAAGGAAAAATTACACTTTTAAAGAAAAGCAGTTGGCTACGAGGTATTGTTTGCTATATTATATAACTTTTACCACAAAATATTTTTAAAGTAATCTTATAAAGTATATTCAATAGAAGTGGGCTGTTCGTTTATTTCTCCGCCTTAACCAAGTTAAAATCTTGATATTATCATAAAACCGATCGACCTATCTCAATGAACAAGAATATTTTATTGTTTGATCTTCCTCGAAATGAACTACAATCACTCATAGAAGGCAGTTCTTTCAATAATAACCTAAAATCCATTGAAAATTTTCTCTCATGACGTCACGTCAATACCCGTCTAACATTAGCAGGGCATTATTCAATTTTCCGGATCAGCCTATCGTCCTCAAATAAGCTTTTGTCAATAGACATTGAAACTCAGTATAGACAATGCGTTTTGATACTGAAATAACCAAACAAAGCAAATGGATATCATGTTTCAATGGAGACTCGATGGGGCCGGTCTCATTGTCAATAACAGGACCTCGTCAAATCGTTCAATAGACTACTCAAACTATATATAACTCTTCCTCGAAAGATGCTACCGCTGAAATTCCATGTAGGTAATCGGATCACGACTTGTTTCAATAAAATTCTATAACCTTCATACCAAAATACATAACAAAAAGTAAAAAAATGGTCTTTGTTCGACACTGGGAATTTTACTAAAGCTTTTTTCTTTGCATAACATTTCAAACAGCCAAACTTTTCCTTTACTTAACTAATTATCCATCGCACTATCCTATCGTCATTGTATTTATCAATCCATCATTCAGCCAATCATAGTCCACTGCTGGACATAGGCCTCTCTCAATTTGCGCCACAACACTCGGTTCTCCGCCTTCCGAATCCAGTCCCTCCAGCGACGTTTTTCAGGTCATCATTTTACCTGGCGGCTTTGTATTTATGGCTGTAAAGTATCTAGTCATTTCGTAATAAATTATGAAATACGATGAAACTCAACTGTTAAACTGTCCAAAATAAAACATTATAATCCATGATTTACTATTCATATAATAATGGACTATCAGGTATCATATATAGAGTATAAATTACCATACAGGCTACTATGTCCACATGAGGTTATTGTCTCATTTCGTTAATGGTCCCGGCACTGGAATAATGGTCAGACGCACATGCAAGTAGATTGAAATATGACTTATTTAGACCTGGATCTTTGGGTTGAAAGCTACTGATCGATATTATCATTGTATTGGATACATACGTAAATACACGATATAGCCTCGAAAGGTAGTTGTTGACCTTGTAGTTCTAATTGTAGTTACTATTGTCTGAACGGAGCTGAAAACCGTTACATTATAATTAACGTAAACTGTTCGTACTACTATCTATCTATTCTACAACTTTGTATCAGACCACTTGTAAAATCAACTCTAATGAAATATTAATAGTCTGGTACGTTTGTCTATTTACTGAAATTTTATTTACCTTTGTACGTCTGTAATGACTGATGTCGAGATTTTCATGACAAGTACTTTTTGAATTATTATTTAGTTCATACGGGAAGGATTGGCAACAATTAGCAAACAATAGAGACTTGTGGAAGGAGGAAAGGGAGGCCTTTGCCCTGCAGTGGGACAGTTCAGGCTTTAAATAAAATAATAATAATATTTAGTTCATGATTTTATTGAGTACATGAGCACCCAGTATCGACGTTTACGCACTAGTGTAAGCAAACTGGTACGCTAAATGAGTGCGGCCTTTCCGACCAGACAATGCCACACCTGCTACAGTGCCCAAAGTGTCCGGACACCTGCACTTTGGAGGACTTGAACCTCGCCAATGACGCTGCCGTTAGTGTGGCCAACTACTGGGCGCAGCGTATTTAAATAAATAGGATTACCATCGACTCGAAAAGAAGAAGAAGAATGAGGAAATATTATGTATCCCTATGTTACGTTTTGCATTCAATCACAATAACATAATTATGAGCGTTCTATTTTAATCCTAGCACGCGTAATGTTTATTAGTAAAAAAACCTTAACTTTATCCTTAATGTAAAAAACTCCAAAGCAGTTTCTCTTCCGGTCAGTATTGCTCGTTTTGCCTGTTTTTATAAAAGAATTATCTAAAGAAATAATGAATGGCGAGTCCTATGACAAAGTCAGGTAAAAACCTTGGAAATTGCCTAATTTGTATTGTGTTTATCTTACAGCCATACCGTCTATATTGTCGAGTCCGTAGATGACAAAAGAATGTAGCTATTGAAGGCTTTTTCAGTCCATGTCACTCCATGATCAGGTCTATTGTTATGCCTCTTTTTATGTGATACTAAATAATTACGTCGTAAACTGGTGAAAAGTAAAAGGTCACTAAGCATACGCCACACAACGTTTCCTCATTCTCATTGAAATATGAAATTGTGTTATTATGATAGTTCAAAAACTTAGTATTTTTATTTTAATTATTCCATCGTAATCTGACCCTAAAAATATGATAGCCTGCATATATAAACGTGAGTGTGTGTTTATATGTATGTAGTAGTTTGTGTTGTGTGTAAGTGTTCGGCTTCAATGCATAGCATGTGCGTGTCGTTTATGAAAGCGCAACAAATTGTAACGAGATGGTTGTATGGTATCCTCAGGAAGAACTGTATTAAGTAGACAATAATAACACTTGATTTAAGGATATTATTGTATTAATAGCTGAGGAAACTAAGATCACCCCATACCAAAAAATGCAGATGAGGAAAATATTTTGGTATATTTTTGTTTATAATAATATAAGTTTGAGCTTGTGTAGTATTAGAGGCGTATATTGTAAAAAAACATGAACATAAGAGTAAAAAGTACTCAATTATTTCTTTTTGTTTTGCTGAAAACATTTCTTTCTTTATTTATGTACCTTAACACAATAGTAGTTTTCTTTACATATTAATAAGTGATTTACGAAGGTGCTTCAAGAAATTTCATTTACTAATCTGTTATTATTGAACCAAAAACTCAAAGTAACGACATTTTGCCTTTAATCCTTTTGAAATACTATTAGATAAACACTGTTCTTAACTGTTGTTAATTAGACAGGGGTGTTAAACTTACAAATAAACGATAATATCGGTATTTCAGGTAATGGAATAGCACAATAACTCCTCTGATTTTGTCCATGCCCACGCACGAAGTACCTAATTAATGTAGAACAATGCGTTTCAGCACATCAATATATTAGCTGCGACGTGATGTACTGTTATTACCCTAAAACTACAATCGCCTAAATTATAACTGCTACGTATATTGCGAGTAATCAAACAATTGATATTGTTGACAATACTGAACGAAGTGTGAAAATGTAAACAATATTCTGTTGTATTAGATTATCAATCTGTCTAACTAAATCGATAATAACTGGTATACAAGTTTCTGGGGTCTGTCATACGTCGCTACGGTTACTATAGCATATATAACTTGATCTTTGTTCTCTTCTAAAAATACTTTACGAAAGAAAAAAAATATCTACAATTATCGCTGAAGTAAAAGGCCGCGCTCGTTATCCCTTAGATAAATAATCGTCAGTCGTCGAACCGATCCCTCGGCGGACGATAGCCTTATACGATAAAACTTTATTAATGGACGTACAAAACGTAAGTATTATGGACATTAATGAGGATGCCAGACAGTTTTCAGTAATGAAGCCATGTTGCGGCCCTGCGATAAAATTTAAGTGGCCCATGTGGACATAAAATGAGTTGATACTCGAATACAGTTGGCATAACAATCGGATTGAAACACCGTGGCCAGCGTAGACAGCTATTTAAAGACAATAATGACCAACGTAGTTAGGTGCTCACTACAGACCCAATAAAAACAATTGAACCCCTAATTATGGTAACGCGAGAATTTTCTTGACGTGTTAAGCGGCGATAAAATTTATAAATGTCTGCTCCGTTATCATACCGCGAGCGTTACGTACACGCAATTATGCAGGCATGATGTATTTAAATGCTGACTACAGTACCAACCTAATGTTAAATTTGTGCTAAGTCACGTTACCCAAACCTAACGACTGAAACAAATTATATTTTTTCACTGGAAATAAAATTATGTCTATTACAGTGTTATGTCCCAAATTTATGAGATCATTTCAGAGTTAGAAAGATTGTTAGATTGTGTTTGTGCACGAAAAGTTAAAACTTAGTTTTATATTAGTCTAGACATATTTTCAAAATATTTTTAGGGTTTATCATTTAAATTTACATAAAGAGAAGTAATAAATACTTTTTAGAGAAGATCAATTCTCACGTAGAGAGAAATTTAATGATAGATTAAAAAGTTACGAATTCAATTTTAGAGAAATGTGCAGATTTTTTATTCAACATGGACTGATCTTTTCTGAATTGCGTATAATCGTCTCAGTGTACTACTGATCGTTTCTAAATTGCGTAAAATCGTCTCAGTTGTAATATTGCCGTAATCTCGTAAAATTACGCCGCCGCAGCCAACATTTTGAGTAAAAAAAATTACCTGTCTCGAAACGAGGAAGTAATGTATTACGTTGCACGACACCGTTATGTATGGCTTTACTTAAAATTATAATTACATCTTCAAGAGCGTTTGTAAACTCAAAACAAGTACTTGAACAGCCCAGGAAGAAAGTTACAAAACTTAATTTCATACTTGTTATAATTTGTCCTGTTGGGTACAAGAGGAATGGCTGGGGAAATTTCATTTTCATGGCAACTGTGTTGTGTGTCAGTTAGATGACGGAGCCTTGTGTTGAAAATGTAACTCCCTTCATTACGCCTGTGTTTTAACATACGTAGAATGACATGAGGTATAGAAATGGTAATGTATTTAACGAGAAATGCCTTTGGCAGGTACATTTTTAACGGTAACAAACTAGGACTAAAATGTAAATAAATTGATCACTTTTTAGAATTTAAATTATCACTTTTTACGAACTATTACGGTCACGTCACCAACTTCATGGATAATCGTTTTAGTTTTTATTACGAATCTGAACTGAACAAAATAAAATAATGTATTTTATTCATGTGTTAATTACCTATATTCCAGCAAATGAAATATTTCTATTGACAGAAATACGTTTAAATATATTTTAGTAGACAAGAAATAAATGGATTTGTTGATACGTCAGAGCTCTCATCAATGTTTCGTCACCAATGTTGTGTGGCCAACATTTGTGATAATTAAATTGGTATTGTTCGGTGTTATGCGGTAAAAGGTTCCAGGAACGACACACCAGCAAATATGCCGCAATTTAAATAATACTTCGAATATTATTTTTACTGAGTATAATTAAAACCAAACCTGTTAGTAGATATTTAAGTAATTCATAGGCTTTGATGGAATAATGCAGATTTTGCCACGAATGTGATGGTTTCCTAATAATTATTTTATAATTATCAAAAAGCTCCAGATATTTAGCATTATTCAATTATCATGTTGAATATTTAAGCTATTTATTAAAATATTCTACGTATATATTACGGTCAATTATAAATGTAAACTAACCATTTAAGTGAAGTAATAGCATAGAAAACACGAAGGTATTACAGCGATGTTCGTTGTCGATATTTCGTATTAAATACCCATTTCCATTTTCCTTGAATTATGCAGGTTACGAGTTTCTTTGCAATGCAGTGGTGTTGAAAATTGAATACATATTTCTACGGCAAGTCCATTGCGAAGTGAATATTAAAATTTATATTTTAGTCTGTCTCAGCTTCTTTGCTAGTAGGTATGAAATATAAATTGAATTACTCCTCTTATACGATTTGAATAAATGGTATCAGTTTCGTTTATTCATGCAAAATCGTTTAGGATTAATGTGATTGTAAAACTTTAGGAAACAAAAAAATAAAAAATAAACTTTTTATTATTTAAAGGGAGCATATTATTAAAATCCTATCCAAACCACACACATGTTAATGTTTTTAATTTTAATATACTCTAAACATAAAAAGCATTTAAAAAACCACATTTGTATTTCTCGGTTCGTTAAACGTTCTGACGTTTAATTTCTAGTATGAGCGTTAAACCAGATGCGGCTCGCTGGCCAGGACTCAAACTTTTGCCTTCAATAAAAATGAAAACGAAAAGTATCATCGCAGAGAATAAGCTGTCGTCAAATTACCTCCTTTCTGTATTGGACACATTAAATTTAAATAAATTATTATATATATTATATAATAAATTAAAAATATGTTAGACATTTATCTACATTTCTGACTATTTTTCACTGAAGTTATTCATTCAGAATTGAGTTCTATTAAAGCAAATCTTTACTTAATCATTCAACGTCAATTATCATATGATAAAACTGTTATGAACATTGACTGCACGGATAACCCAGTAGACAGAAGTTCACCATGTAAACTGTTTATGTTTTTGATAACAATAATTTAATTAAATGTTATATCGGTAGCCACGAAGTCCTAGAACAATAGAAGTTCTATGCGTTAAACTCAGGGGTTATTTTACAACTTGTACTTTGTAAAGATAATACAAACTCCATCAAAGTCCAGTGTGGAAATGCTTATCAGGCCAAGTCATCGGTATCTAAGCACGAAACTTTAATTGATGAAAACTTTAATGTTCACAGAACTATCCGGGCGAGGCATCCTATTCCCAACTGTTCATTCATTTAAGCATTGATGAGTATCTACGAAAAACTAAATTTAATTAAAACCTTTGTATAAGCTTGTGTATAAGATTTTGGAGCATTAAAAACAACATAATATAGGAAGTGTTTTTTTAAACTAAAAAAATAATAATGTGGGATTTTCATGAAAGTTTATCATAAATTCACACACAATTTTATTATGCTATAAAGTACATTAAAATTTTGCGAAAATACTATTTTGCAAAAAGTATTATTAGATTTTAATTCAAAGACCGTCGAACAGTCGCCACGCTAAAAAGTAGCTTCAATTAAAACTAAACTTACATCGACTTCTATTCCTGGTATCCGAAAGATCTTAAGAGGGGGTACGTCCCTCGGCGAGTACCGACAGAACTCGCGGTCTCCCCGGTACCATTTGACGGAGTAAAGTACCTCCTGCTCAAGGTCATAGAGGCACTTCATCTCAACTTTGGAGCCGCGTTCCACTGCTTCTGGTACCACCACATGGACGTTGCGGAGGCATAGTGAACCTGTGGAACAAAAAGTTTTTGTATATTATTTAATGCCTTCTAACCTATAAAAGGTCGCACTAAAATAGATGGACTAACTTATCAGGACCATAAAGACCTCAAGGGCAATGGTATACAGAGAAAAACATTAGTCACGGAGGTAAAGGATTTAGGCATCCATTTCACCAGCGACTTACAGTTTCGCAAACATGTAGTACATGTTTGTAAGAAGGCGTACAGGAATCTGGGATTTATGCTGCGTCAGGCAAATGAGTTCACGAATGTCAGTGCATTGAGGGCTTTGTACGAGGCTCTTGTGAAGAGTCATCTTGAATACAATGCGGCCATTTGGAGTCCGAGTGAAATAAAGTATAAAAAAATGCTCGAGAAGATACAAAACAAGTATATCAGATTTATGTATTTGAAAATATACGGGATATATCCGGGATACCCATTACTGTACCCCACGTTATTTTGCCTCGGTATGGTGGGATACTACAAATTGGAAGTCAGGCGTGAAGTAGCATTGGCAACTTATCTTCTGAAGGTTTTGAGAGGTAAGGTACAAAACTCTGGTATACTCTCAGAGATAGGTTTTTGTATTCCGGACGAGTATGTGACGCGGCGGCGCAAGCCGCGGCTGCTGGTGGTGCCGCGTGCGCGCACTAACCTGCTGGGGCGCGCACCGCTCACTCGCGCGTTGCGCACGCTCAACACGGTGGCTGATGAAATTGACATATTTAACTGTACACTGAGCGAGTTCACAAGGGCTACTTACTGTGTAGTATGTAAGGATGTGTAGTATGTATGTGTATGTAAGGAAATGTAGGTAGTTAAGTTATAGTTAAGGAAACATACTTTAAGTTACTTTGTCGAATTAGGTTAAGTTATCTGTAATGGCAAGTAATATGTGTTAATAAATAAATAAATAAATAAATAAATAAATAGTTACTAAAAAAATAATTAAATAATAGAATTAAATGTGATAATGTTACCCAATGCATAACCAATTTCATGTCTTTGTTAATTCGAATATTTTTTTGTTTTATTATCTTTGGTTAAACGTAATAAACGCTCTGTTTGACCATTTATTTTAAAAGGTCCGTTTGTCTTTCATCACTTCATGTTTGGTTTCTTGTTTAGATTTCCTAGAACCATAACTATACCGAATCATTAAATTAAGGAACAAATAAATACTCTTACATTTTTTCATAGCCGTTCTTCTTTATCGTAAAAATCAACAAAATATTTCTAAGAAACGTTTATCACGGAAAATGGATACAATAATATCTGTATTTTTCTTGTTATTTCTGCAAGTAAAACGAGTTCCGCAAAAAGAATTAGTAATGAACCTTTATATTTATCATTCCTGTTATTCAATAAGTAATACTGCGTATCGTAAAGTACCTATTTAAATATTTTAATAATACTGTATTTACCGTAACTACGAGACCGTGCGTGCTGAGTGTATGACAGGGTTTTATCATATAAATCAAACAATTAAACTAAATACTAGGTGCTAAATAAGAATACGTACATTATTTGAACTAGAATTACGAGCACGCCTGTGTTTAATTTGTTACGGCTGTTTATTCTACCCTACTATTATTTACTTCCATTTTGCTTCTGTAAATATTTTTAAAACACCAGTTATATTTTTAAAACAGAATTAGTTTAGAGAATTCAACATCATTTCAGAATATATTAAATTGTTACCTTCATAAGGTATTTTAGATGTACTTTCTTTATTATTCTAAGACACTTCGCAAAAACGGTGAAGGAAAATATCGTGAGGAAACCTGGATTCCGAAAATTGGGACTGAAATAGCCAATCCGCTAATGAGCAAGCGTGGTGATCAATCCCCGAGCCTTTTCTATATGGGTAAAGACCTGTGCCCAGCATTGGGACGATTATAATCTGGTATTATTATTATAATATATTTTAAACATTTAGTTTGCTTTGATGTGCAGCATTGAATTCTTCAAAAATATTCGTTGTATTTTATTATCTAACAAGTATTATGAGAAGAAACTATTGTTTTATTTACAACATAATATAGGCTGGGCAAATAGTCCCTTAATAATAACAAATTGATAATGATATTAATATGTTTACCTAATTATAATTAGAATATTAATTGAACTGCAGCATTAGTATCTGTTTCAATAAAAATCAATACTTTGCATAACAAAATGTATTTTTGGATTTGTTCTCATTATAACGTTGGGGTCATTATTTGATAAGCGTGTCAACATTGACACATTAATTATATAGTTATTGAAACAACTGCGCACATAATCTACGCATTCGATACGTTGGCCAGTACCCAGTGATTTTAAACAAAGGGTTGCCAGTAGTGGGTAGCCAGATGTCCCAAATTCAAATATAGTCTAGTTTGAAAATGTAATGTTTTGTGGTCAGTTTAAATATTAGTTGTCGTTTGATGTCAATATTTGTTTTTAAGAGCGTACGAAAAGTTAAATAGAATGTACCAATTCTATTTGTGATTGAATTTTGTTCTATGACAGCAGCTTTTGTTCATACATGACCTACTTTTTTAATTATTTGGAAAGTAATGTTAAACATTTCTATGAATATATAGATAAGTAACATTAAAAACAATCATTTAATTAAATCCTTGCAATACTTTTGAATATAAATAGGACGTAGTGAACCCTTAAATCCCAAGAATGTATTATTATACCATAATCTTGCGATACCACTTAGACTCGTATCAAAATAGTATCAACAGAAACAGGTCAATAATAAGTAATTAATCACACATAATAATGTATTTTATATGAGAGTGCCAATAGGCTCGCCCTCTATTACATGGGACCAAAAACATACCGGCAAACTGTAGGTGTGCATTTGTACACCTCTGCCTAACCCTTCGGGGATACAGGCGTGATGGTATGTTGTTGAAACAATGACATCGATCACTCTCAGTATAGATGTAGGATTGTGTAGGAATTTTGATTCAGATTAAACATAAAAACTTGAAGATACCAAGTTAATAATAACCACCTAATAGATTAAAAGACTAACAGCCACTCACAATAGTCAAGTCAATAAGCTTTGACAAGTGATTCACAATTTTTTATTGTAGTTTAAACTTACAAAAAGCGTGGGCTAGTCAGGTACTTAAATATTTTTTGTGTCTAAGTAAACATACAAAATTTTAGAGTGAACTAGGGGTTTTTGGTTGAGATCTTTGCAGTTAGCCTGTGCGCAGGCTTTGACTGCTTCACCGGACTTTTAAACTAAGGGTCAGAACATAAGTATGATGGACACTTTTCTTCACTTAGTGTGTTCCTAATAAACATATTATTTATAAATGGTAGGTCTAAAAGTTTGTTCATATTATGATAAACAAACGAAGGTTACGTGTCACTTCTTCTTATTCTAGTCAGTTAGAAGGCTTCAATGTCCATAAACCTCCTTAATTTTTATATACCAGCTTTTATATCAAAGTTCCTTCTACATTATATTTATAGAACCCAATCTTCAACCTTTCTACTTTTATTAAAAAGAAGTAATTAATTTTACGGTATGACAGAAATAATATGTCAAAAGAAAGGTTGTTTGTAATGAAAAATATGAACAATGCTTTATTGTTATGTGGATTAAACCGTTTCAGTTATTACAAAATAATATAAGAATTATTTCTTATGTAAACGAGTTTTATTTTCATGTAACGTAACATTTTGAGACCTAATTTCAGAAATGTGGAAATGTTATAATTGTTTAGCGTCCTGAATAATTTACTCTCGAAATTTACAGAATAGGAACCTTATATTATTAAATACTAACGACCCATCCCGACTTCGCACGGGTAGACAAAGCATTAATGAATTATACTCACAAACCTTCCTCATTCATTGGTGGAAACCATACGAAAGTACATTTGTTAATTTTTTAATTTATCGAGTTTAGACAAACAGCCCGGTACCTTGTTTTATAATATGTTTAGAAGATATATACACATACAGGTTTACATAAAGTTTCGAAGGTATTGGTTTGAGTTCTGACAACATCCAACAACGTGCAATGCTCATTACTTATGTATTGCATGTGGCTTTCAGCCAACATACTAAAACTTGATACCGTTTCAACTTCCAACCGTCACACATTTAAACATTAAAACGTTCTTTTTTATGTTTTCTGTAAGCACCGCTATTACCTAGCAAGTTGGGTACGGCGATATGTATTTGTTTCGTTCCTGATTTAAAACTATTAAGAAGGTATAACTTTTTTCTTCTTCTATCTGCCAATGTCTTAAGGAATTTGTGATCGGTTTAAATTTCGAACCATTCATTCATTCGTTATTAAATACACAGCCAGCATTACGTATTACATCGCATCGTCATTGACATAAAAACACAATCAACCTCTTTTAATTAATAAAAGACATTCCCTACGTTCCATGTTACTCGTACCGGACTGGCGGCAGTATGCCTGATTTATTTCGGTACCGTCAATCGTCGATGCTTTTAGTGGCCGTATACGAAATGGCTACATACCGAGCACGATTGTGCGCCGGTGAACGTGGTTCATTAAGGCCCGAGAACTGTCCATTGGTGCCAATAGACACTTTACCGCTCCAATCCATGCTGGTCAAATAACTCTGCAATTTACCTAATAAACAAGTCAATAGAGTAAGTTATAAAGGCGAGTGTTGATGTTAGTTTCCTGTTATGGCAATTTGTATTGCCTTTTGCTTGTTGACCTATTTCGAAATGCTTCTATCAGTTTTTTTCAAGCAATTTATGATATTTTTAGCTTGCAATGACTGGACTATACAGAATGTATATACTACCTACCGAATAATGTAATACTTTCATTTCTCCAACAATAACGTGTCGTTAAGAAAAACTCAACATTATTAATGCAAACTTGCAAAGCAAATGAAACTTTAAAAACTCATTGTGCCAATTGGGTTGTCAATGTTGGAATATCTTGAATATTTAATGAGTTTATTTCGGCAGTTACCTTTAGCATATTTTTGTTGCAGCTTTTTTATTAATGCGATCCATTCATTTGCTTATTCGCTTTTATTACCATCACTGAATATATACGGAAAGGATTGATCAAGATTTAATGGTGTCTGTGGTAAAAACGATTTACCTGCTTCCTGCCATCCATATTACGATTCTAATTTTAAGTCCGTATTTTATTGATACGATACATCCTCGCGATATACTAGAGGAAGCTTGAAAGTAGCCCCCGTGATTGAAAAGATAAGAGGTCACCATTTGTCGTGGTATGGACATGTGATGAGGAGGGATGAAAGTCACGTAACTAGACGAGTTATGAGTATGAATGTGGATGGGTATACATGCAGAGTAAGACCAAAAAAGAGATGAATGGATTGTGTGAAAGATGATATGAGAAAGAAAGGAGTAAATACTGAGATGACAAGTTGTAGAGATGAATGGAAGCTGAATACGCATTGCGCCGACCCACAATAATTGGGAACAGGGCAGGGAGATGATGATGACATCCTCGCATTGTACTACGACCAATGTTTGGGGTAAAAGTGTAATATTAAACGTAGTTACAAACTTCTGAAACATAATTATGTTCAAGCAACGTTTACTTTTCTGCAACATCAATTATTTAATCATAGAATAATTACATATACATTTCCTGTACAAATCAGATTGTTATAATTTCCAATAAGCCTATTACAGATGCTTTAGAAACATTGATATTATTATGACTCAAATTGCACAGTTTCAATACGTAATTTATATGAAGTATCGAAGAGTACTTATTGATAATACGTATATTAATTATTATAACATTTTACCAATAAACTTTAACTATCTATGAGTATAAATATTTATTTATGTACTAACGTTAGGTAAGGCACCATCGGAAATCATAAATACTGAAAGAAACTTAAGAGAAAAAATAACTTTGCAAGGAAGCATAAAATAAGCTCAAAATACTGAAATGAAGCAAATTTTTCCATTCGTGAAATGTGTCTCACGGCTTGACCAAATGGGCATCCAAATCAACTTCATGTCAAGCGCAAAAGCTTGTCGCCAGTTCAAATCTGAACTAGTGTTTCACAAATGTCAGTCAAAATATACGAGATCCTTGTTGAGTATAACATCATTTTATTATGGCCTAAAATTAAAACAATTTTGTAATGTACTTATGGTAAAGTATCTACAGTTTATAATTTTTTCGAACTTTTTTTTTTGTTATTGTTGGAATTGACAATTTTTGGCCAATTACCTATAGGTATTGACAAGATTTAAGCATAATAAAAAATATACACATACTCCAAGAGCATTCAAAACTTTTGTCCATGGACTGAGCACACACTCGAGTACATATAGTAAGCAGTGATTTATAAAACTGACTGCCTCGTTGGCCTCGTTGCTAAGCGCGACTGCTACGCTTGAGGTCTTGGGTTCGATTCCCGAGTCGACCAAGGTGTTATTGGGTTTTTCTATGAAATTCTCAGTAGCAGGTCGGAGTTTGGAATTGTGCCCGGTTAGTGGCAATAGGCTCGCTCCCTATTACATGGGACCTAAAAACATATCGGCGAACTGTGGGTGTACATTGGTACACGTCTGCCTACCTTCGGGGTTACAGGCGTGATGATATGTATGTATGTATGTGTTTAATAAACGGTGGACAAAAGTAAAGAAGCTAAAATTCTATTATGTCCCCAAATAAAAACAATATCTTCATAAGAAAATGAGCATTCCATGACTACCATAACATCCTCATTATTATTGGATATGGAAGTAGGTCACCCATGAATAATTGGTTTCGTTCATATTATGCGTAAAACGACCATTACGCCACATAAGGAATACGACCTACCGGATCGTTTAGATCTCATTCGCAGGAATTTTTATACCAACCGAATATGGCATCAGGTATATGCCCGCCTATTTGCATATATATTATGTACTTTAGATGAAACAGGCACTGAAAACCGCTAGTCAATTTTTTTATTGATCTGCATAAGGTAAGGTACACGGTAGAGCATCCGTTTTCTCCTTTTTAAACGATGCCAAAAGGAGGAAGTTCTTTGCTCGCGCTAGGTTTTTTGTATGTTTCCTTTGAGATCTTTCCGGCAAAAGTGGACTAGTTCAGAAAAAAAAAAACTTGTTCGACGGGATATTACATCAGAGTTGGTCTCATATAAATTTCATTTCATTGAAGTTGTTTTCTTTTACATTTATGTGTAATCAATAATCAACTTCTCAACTTTGTTCTGACTAACGTATTATAAATAACGTAGATAATGGTTTCATATGTTATGACTAGCTAACCACAACGAAAAGACGTAATTTGTGCTATTATATTTTTTTAATATTTTTTACAACTGATCTAAGTCAACTTACACTATAAAAGTTGTCTACCAACCATCAAAAATACCTACATCTTTTACGATACTCGAGGGAAAAAATTCGATCTCCGAAAAATAGAAAAAGAAAAAAGTTATATAAACAACCAGACGAACATGAAAGTTAAAATAAAAGTGAGGCAATAAATACATATCGCTGTGAATGAACTGGTAGAGATGTGTCAGAGTATTAATCAAAACAATAGCGAAAACTGCACAGAATAACCATTCTTAAACATGCCATTGTAATAAAATAATGAAAATTTCTAAAGTGTTTTAGCAATTTACCGTTAAGTAAAGAAAATAATTATTTTACAATGATGAAAGTCTCAGGTGCATGAGCACCTGAATATTATGAAATATATGTGTTATGTTTGAGCACAGCTGCTGTAGTTAACTATTAATGAAAAAGTTGTGGTGTTGTACATATTTTATTACTACATTTAACAACTGAATTGGTAACTTTTATTTATGTGAGAATAGTTAAGGATTCCAAGATAATGCGTTTGTGAAAAAGACGTAATCCACCGTAAAAATAATAGTTTTCACACCTGCTTAATTACAGTAAATAGTTTGCAACATCTCATCAACAGAATACTTTAATATGTACACTGTATAGTAAATTAATGAATGCTGCTTAAATGTAAAGTATCAGCCATATATTAGGTCCATTTCACCCTAGGCGCTAATCGCAACTAAAATAGTTCATAGTAAAAAACGGGCTCACATTATAGTCCCAGAACCGCTTCATTCCAGTTTTATCTAGTAGGCGGATACTTCGTATAATGGTCCCATGAAGGCACATTCTAATGACCAGTATAAATATGACCCTAAATTTAAGTAGTCGTTTGGAAAATACTAGATCGTGGTAGAGCCGTAGCGATGTTATCATAGAATCGTTAAAGGCGTACCATATAATTCCTTCATAAAATCTAACGCGGCATGAGGCTTGATGTAAATGAGCTCAGATATTATATACCCGGGTGTCAAATGCGAGAGTTCTAATATCGCGAAATGACGTGAACAATATTCGCGAAGTAATTTCCCTGATCGTAAAATTCTAAGCGCACATTACTCTTAGCTATGCAGTAAGTTTCTTCGAACGTATAAAGAAATTCCCCAAGTAACTTTGGCAATCTTGAATTTATTGTTCCTCGGCTTCAAATCTAACTCTTTCATTGGTCATTAATAAATCGAGCGCTATACAATCACTGGAGATTTGGAGCATATTTCAGGCTAATCTAGATGGTGTGTTAAAGTCGTTAAATTAATAAATTAGTATAACGATGTCGTAAAAATGTGTTATCTTTGTCGTTCTGTTTCGTACTGCTTATTGTAAAATATACAAATCTGTTAGGTATATCGTGCTAGACAAGGTACATACAGGTTGTCCAGTAAGTAAGTAGTCCGACAAACTGTAGTGGCTGATACCTTAGGTCAGGCCCTATCAAATAAACACACACACTTATGTTCCCCGAAAAGTTACAGGTTTCGAGTAACAATCGGTTTTCGAAAATTTTAGAATTTTCTTCCTTGCATCAGACTTTTCCATTTTTCTTGCTGATTAATTGTTTTCGTAAGACTTTTTGTTAATCAAATTAATCTTGAATAGTTCTTCTACGCTTTAATAAGTCTTATATTCATCTAAAAGTAGAATATATTGGCGAAAACGCCATTCGTTTAACACTTTTCACTTTCCGTTTTTCTTAGTGCTCAACTTTGAAGTGTAGTGGTGAAAAATAAATGTATGTAGGATTTTTGTACAACAATCTTAAAAACTTGCCTGTATATTGGTAATTTTGGGAAGGTAAAATACATGCGTATTTTCATTACAAAATTTGACAAAAATTTGATTTGATTTACAAAAAGTCTTACGAAAACAATTAATTAGCAAGAAAAATGGAAAAGTCTGATGCAAGGTACAAAATTCTAAAATTTTCGAAAATCGATTGTAACTGAAACCTGTAACTTTTCGGGGAACATATGTTGCGTTCATTTGATAGGGCCTGACCTAAGGTATCAGCCACCACAGTTTGTCGTAGTATTTACCGGACACCTTGTATATGACAGTACGGAGCATAAAAATCATTCAGTAACGAAGTAACGAAAACTGATGAACACATTCAGCATGATGGGTACATAAAACTGTTCGAAGCATCATAACATCAGTTCCAATTACCCCACCTTAATTAATGACCGTGGGAAAATAGCTCCATTTATGACCAGACATCCGCAATTGCTAGCTATCCAATATTAAAGCAAAAAGTAAAAAGTAAATCCAATACACAAAAAAGAGACTAACACCCGTATTCAAGAACGTTACTTACATAAGTATGGCAGCAACACTGTGCTAAGTAAGACATTTCTCACTGCGTTCGTCATGGCAGGCCATTCATTTCATAAACAATACTTAACGGACCCTTTGCTGTGCGGACTCATAGCATTGAATGGGGTGCTGTGATTGGTTAACGATGTGATGCGACTTCACTCGGGTTGACTGACAGATTAAACGTCAACCGCGATTTTTCAAAATAAAAACATTTTAACAGTTTTACATTATTTTCAACAATTTTTGTCTATAATGACTACGTAATTACCCAAAACATGGTAAGCACTTATATATTATAATATGTTTCTGTTTGTTCCATAGTCAAAGTTGTGAAAATAATAACACGTAAGTATTGTTTTCTTTCAGCTCAAAGAAGTTACCATTTACTTCTTCGGAAAGAGAACAAATTGTAGCTTTAGTGCGAGACCCGCCCATTATTGAGGATAAGCGTTCGCACGCTCAAAACATCGAGTTGAAGAAGAAGGCCTGGGATGAGCTGACAATGGCCTATAATGCACAGTCCTATGTGAAGCCTAGGAATAACATTCAGCTAAGAAGAAGTTGGGAGATCATAAAATCTAGAAGTAGACAAGAATGTTCCATCTCAACCAAAAACACGAAAGGAAATATCCACTACTAGCACAGGTATCTGAATATTTTGTCGATTCAAGAGGTGTGGGCAGGGATTAAACTCAGATGCAAATAATCAATAACGCAGCACACTTGTTTATAAATATGCACTTTATCTTTCAGGTCAAGAAAATTTGCAGTGTGGCAGAAGCAAGAATAAAGCTATGTGTGAGGAGGCCCTGATACAACGGGAAGAAAATTTAATTGACTTTGAAAATCAACTCCATGGTTTGCAATTAGAAAAAATGAAATTGGAAAAGGAACTATTAATAAAATCTTCAAAATTGAAATAAATTTGTTTTATTTTATACTAGCGACTAGCGAGTGCGACCCGCCCCGGCTTTGCACGGGTGTAATGCTGATACTAAATATAGTGCCATAAAGTGCTATAGGGCAAAGCGCGGCCTTCGACGCACTATTTGGCATAGGCACGCGCCCCGGGTACCGGCCGGGGGGCGCCAACCGACCATGTCCCTGCATTTTAAATCTGTCATTTCTTCGAAAATATTCATTTAAATTACATTCTGGAAAGGGCAATATTGATCTATATTACATTCACAATACTGTAGTACATTTTTCTATCTAACTCGTAGGGTTCATCCAGCGTTTGCAATGTAACCTCAAAAAATGAGTTTATTTACGACCTTTAAAAACCTCTAAGATTATCTGCGTTTCTCTACTATATTATGTGCAAATAAGCGTATCACAAATCACTACAAACATAACCTTATACTCGATACCAGTTTGTCATGTGTTGATTTGTCGCACTATGCGTTGCGTAAAGTAGCTAGCGAGCTACTTTATCTGTGCGTTGATTATAATGAGCGCATAGTGTCGTTCGTCCCTCAAGTATTGTTTATGATTAGGTTTTTGTATCCCTGTGCGTCCGCGCGCACTATGAGACCTCACAGTAACGTTCATGAATACGGGTGTTATTTATTCTGAATTCAGATTTTTCGGCAAGATTTGGCTTAAAATTTATATTGTTACACATAATTTACTGGCGGTCATTATTTTACAAAAAGCAGAATTTATGCAAAACACGGCCTAGATCACATATCTGTACATTACTATTCATGAGAATGCTATCTCTTTAAAACAAGTGGGTTTTTGTTCTTCTTAAAATATTCATTGCGTGTGCTTAATTTAATCCTTATAAAAGAAAACATCGGGTTATAAGCTGCTTGTATTATTGCTTGTAAATTAATAAGTTGCGTGTGGGTTTATATTTCAATTTAATAACGTTTGCAAGGATATTATAATGTCGTGACTTTATATTATAAACATAAAACATGGTTGTTTATAATGATTGACGGATTATCTATAATAGTTTTTTTTTAACTATAAATAATATTCACAATAACATAAAAGATTACACATTAATTTTGAAAACAGGAATTTTATTAAAAAAATACTTACCTTCTCGATTCTAAATTGTATTTTTTACCTTGCCTGGTACAACTTTTTTAAAATCCCATCATTCTTATTGACATATTCTTATTTCTTATTTATTGTGTAGGCTTAGTTTTTATATTAGTGTAAATATTTTAAGTTTAATTTCTGAAATAAATCATATATTTTACTTATTAAAATTTGTTTATTTTTTAGAATTTAATTGCATTTTTTTTTTTAGTTCGCTAAACACTAACATACTTATTTATTTTATATACTATTAGGAATTACTTATGTTTTATATCCTTGATAGATTAACTTGTACCTGCACTAAGCAAAACTTTAAAAATACTTTCTTATTAAAAGTTAGTAATGCACAATTGGTCATTACTAACTTTTAATAAGAACCTTGTTCAAGTGATTTACGATTCAATTTCAGCTGTAGGTGCTGGAGCACTTTGATAGGTCATCATTTAAGACATGGTCCACGGATTTCACAACGTCTGGGGAGCAAGTACACCAAGAGTCATCAGAGGTCCCACATCGACTAGAAAATCGATTTTACTGTCCTTTAAACAATTATTAGCTGTTATCGTATTTACACACTAACTTCCCTACCAGATAAACGGTACTTAAATAGATTCTGTTTTTAGATATCCTTTACCTGATGATTACTGATACCTGGCATTAAAGTATGAAAATATCACAGGACCAGTGATTTTTTGTATTTCCTATTAGTAAAACTAATTTACTGATTTATTGGCTTGTTCAAAAAGTCCGCATAAATTCAAATTAATATATTTATTAAAAACACTTTATTGCATGTATATTTTAAGATGGCCAATAAAACATGCTGATATTGTTGTCCATTTATATATTTAATGATATTTTATGATCATCATAAATGTTTATTACAAAAAGTAATGTATGTATTAAAAATCACAACATGAACTCGATTTTGGCCGTCACCATTATTCACGTTCTAAGCCTACATCATCCGCGCATCCATTTGTATTCTATATCCATTGCGCGCCGAACCGTTCAGATAATGCCATTATGCTATTGCAATTGCGTATTGTGTGGCCAATAAAATGTAGCGATCGCTTGCATCGTGTAAATTGGTAATATTCGTTCTTGTTATAGTCGTAATCTATGTAAAATATGACGATGAAGACGGTAGAAATGTTTAGGTAAAGTTGTTAGCAATTTACCAACTAACTATAGTTAATTTCGGCACTTAAATAATAATTTATTTGAATTAACTAAAAGTACCCATTTATAATAATTTAATTAGAACGTAAACAAGTTAAAAGTATATTTTTCATACTGAACTTAAAACGGCGTAAACCTAATTAAATAACGTATTTACTCAATTCGGCTATATTTTTTATCCTAAATCCTAAATAGATTGGTTAGTGAACGTTGTTTTGTTTGAAAATTGGAAAACTATTGAACCGATCATACCGTTCTTATTTCGCACAAAATATCCTAAAGAAAATGATATTGTTTAAGAGTCATGAAAATGTTTCGCTACAAAATAAGGAAACTCTTATTTCCCTGCCTTTTTATATGGCAGGTGAGAATTCTGTGTGAATCGGCAGGTCGCTAATCATGGTGCGGAAAACGAGATCTAACGCCCTCGGCAATATATGGAATGGAGAAACATTGAGGTGTGACGGTTTCAGCTAGTAAGGCCTTCAAATAATCATTCTCATTTAGTCTTCACGATAAAAAATGTAGACCATTTTCGGTCGTTTACTCACGTTCGTGCGTAGTCTATTTAAGGAATGCGAAAGTAACAGTCCGTCTTTCTATTAGTTAAGCTTGTGAAATATCTTAAAAAAGTATGCAGTATTAGAATAGCATATAAGTTAAGGAAACTTAGCGCAAACATGCTGACTGACTTGAGTCTGCTTCCGACCACGGCCTGTGTCGAAACGTCAAGCCCAAAATAGTCGATAGTCTCAACAAAGATGTTTATTTGCGCGAAATAAGATGCACACCTATATGTAAAAACGAGAAAAATAACAACAACACTTCGTGCAAAACGGCAAACGCTCGACACAATGCCAAGGTTCTTGAAAGCAAGTCCAAGCTAGCAAAAGAAATACAGCTAACATTGTGAAGCGATATACATGCATACGGAACTCCATGATAAAGCTTGTATATAATCTTATGTTACTTTTCATGTAACACATTTACATGTTTTTCTTTGTTTTAAAGTTTGCCATGTTCTGGCGTTGTTTGAAGCCCCATGTTTCTGAAGTAAAGTTTTGTGGTCGGATGTTTATGAGCATACAAAACGATCTACCCTCTTCAGTTTATACGCCTTAATTTAGTAGTGACGTCATTACGAAGTATTTTTATTGCTGCGTCTATTGCGTGTAGTTTTACGACGATTAATCTTAATTGCAACACGTAGACTGAATAGGTAAATAAACAAGAGAAGAAACATTAATAACTTAGTAAGAAGTTTTTAAGTGTTTTACAGGTAGCTACGTGTAAGTTTCTTCAAAAACTAATAAATATTTAAAGACTAACAAAACTAATCGTTTTCTAGTTTGTCAGAAAAAAAATGTTAGTTAAGAACAACATTTTACAACATTTAAAATCTTCTAGATTTTTTGAATCCCGACTGATAGATTCAGAGTAAAGCAGGTTCAAATAGAAAAATACTGTTTAGCTTTATTGTAATATTAAGTAAGTACCTATATAGACTTGTACTGTATTGTAATGAAGAGTGTTTAAATGCGTTAAAGTCAACCAAAATCAAATTGATCCATAAGTGATTTTTGTACCGCCTATCATTCATAGGATAATATGATTAATATATTTGACGCAATATTTAATGAAAAATTACTTTCACCATCACACAAAATGGATGGACTCCACATTAATTACGATTTACTTTGTTATTAATTGAACATAAATGAAACCAATTTATTAGTATTAGCGAGCTACAGATCACATACTTTTCTTTGAAAGAATTCAAGGCAGTTATTTCTCTTTCTATATTAAATAATCTTAGGGATTAATAAATAGATAACAGTTTAGTGCTTATTAAGCCACAGCTAGAATTGCTCATGTTGCTTGCTTTGAAATTGGGTTTATAATTAAGTTACGTTTCATAATTTAATAGATTACTTTGTCTATACTTTAGTAGGTATACTTTAATTGGTTTGTAAAAAAGAATCGAAATCTATTGTATGTTAAGGTCTTTTTGGTCTACCATCTTTTTGGAACTAATCTTCGACATTTCTATACCAATAAATCCTTGCACGTTCTAACGCCGGAAAAACTTTCGTACAGACCTCTTAAGATTCTATCAACATGAAGGAAAATTCTCGATGTGTTCTCGAAGTGTGTCACGTGGGTGTCAATTGAATTACGAGTACGGATGTTAACCTATTAGCCTTTATGTGTTAGGTACATTTACAAACTGCCTCGTTGCCACTGCCTCGTTAGCCTAGTGGTGCTGAGCGCGCCTGCTACGCTGGAGGTCTTGGGTTCGATTCCCGAGTCGGCCAAGGTGTTATTGGGTTTTTCTATGAAATTCTCAGTAGCAGGTCGGAGTTTGGTTTTGTGCCCGGTTAGTGGCAATCGCTAAGAAAAGAAGTGGCAATAGGCTCGCCCCCTATTACATGGGACCTAAACATATCGGCGAACTGTGGGTGTACATTGGTACGCCTCTGCCTACCCCTTCGGGGATACAGGCGTGATGATATGTTATGTTATGTTTTTACATTTACAAAACTTTACAGAGTATTGGAGGGTCATTGACCTGAGTCAGCGGATGAGTATGGTTGATGGCTGGGCTTCGTAAACCGGAGTGGGGCACATCGCTCTTAAACGAACATCCAATCTCGTCAGAAGCTATTTGTAAAGTCTCGTCGTTCGCGTGTGCAGATTTCTGTAGATATATCTGTACTATGTGACTTCTGGTTACGTCAATCGTATATGGTATTAAAGTTTGACTTTGAAAATTTAACTTTTTTGTATTTATATACCGCAGATAACTACTGTTTTTTTTTTTAATTCAGTGTGCTTATGATAGACAATTGATACAATTTTCAGTTTATTATACGCAATTGGCATAACCAACTCTACTTAGTAAAATAAGGTAATCTAAAAGAACTGCGAAAGAAATTGTGTGGATATTTTTTCAGCAAACAAGGAAACGTTGGCTCCTACTAACACGTGCTTCTGAAAACCTACAACGTTGCCATCAAAAGTCGTGAGGAAAATATCAAAATGTATAAAATATATCACTACGCTTGAAATATGGTGAATGACTTTGTTACAATCTATTTTGGTCGTGGTTTACTTGCAATAGTTTTCAAATAATATAGGCGTAATAAATAAATTTTATTGATACTTTGTCTGTATTCGAGTTTATTTAATAACGTGCAAATAAAAATAGTTTTTCAACGCGGTGATAAACTATTTATGTTTCCAGTATAAAATAAGTCCTGTTTAAAGATTTGTAATTAACTAAAAAAAGGCTTACAATTTCCCTACGACACCAAATGTTTTACATTATTCATAACTCAATAAGTATGTAATGTATCGTTATTTGATTATCTAAATAAAAAAAATAAACGTCCATGCTTTACGTTCATAATTATTTAACTTGATTACTACATCAAAATTAACTTAGTCATTTTATCGACTTGGAGAAAAAATCCCGCAATTTATGCGACGTGAGGGTGACATGGCCACAGCTAACGTCGTTTATGTGCCTCTACGTTCACTTATTGGCCCACATATGTGTCGTGACATAACGCAATCACCAACATTTTGGTCACGTTGTATCAAGTTGTACGAATTATGCTTCCTTGTACAGGAATGACGATGATTTTGTTCGGATTTAAACAAAAGGTTGACGATCTATGATTTCTTTCTAACTCCTGAAGACACATAATCTGTTTTTATGTAAATAAAAGGTTGACGATCTATGAATTTTCCACCGACGAAGACTCAAAGGTCTTGTTGTAGGTAACCTAGAATAGTAAGTCGAAGTTCTCAGCGAATCTAAGCGTATATGCAAATGTGGGTACACAACGCAATACGAGAAATCACGCATTTTACTTATTGCAGCCAATTCCCCTCGAGACTACTTTGGCAACTAGGTATTAGGTAGGTATGTACGTTTCCCGTCTCTCTTTTACCTACTCCTTGGTTTTAGAAGAAAACTCAAGCAATATTCACCTTTAGTTCCTTAATCCCTGAATATTGGTGGATAGTTTATTTAAAAACGACGGAGAAAACTTTAAACCAATCCCATTTACATTTTGCGCACAGCATGGAACAGAAAACCAAAAGGGTTTTACATTTTAATTCCGTAGACAAAAGATATTCAATTAATAGAAAACCTAAAAATACTGAATCCATGTTACATCTTTTTAAAACAGGCGCTGTTACGTAGGCGCTCCTGCGTACCTATTACTCGCAAGTTATATGACGCATAAAAAAAAGCTACGTATTTTTTTTCACGAATAGGTCCTAACCAGCATAAAAATTGAAATTTCATGTTAAGCTGTGATTGCTAGGGAAATGGAGTCAGTGTTGGCCGATTGCCAGAATGGATACAAGCTGTTGGGAGCAAGCCTTAGAGTAGATACGAGGCGACAAGCGGGTGCGAGCATTCTTTGCCTCCGTAACAAAATCAGGCGGGGCGCGAGAGGCGCTTATGAAATTAGACAAAACACACAATGAGAGTGACATCGTTTGTAAAGGGTTGAACGTTTTGTAACTGTTTGTGGGCACAACTTAAGGCGCTGTGTATAGTAAAAATGGGCTTTTTCAAACAGTTTTTTAGCAAACTGTATATATGTCAGAGCAGCTAAAAAAATATATGTTAATCTTCATCATTTTTGTGAGATAACCTTTATTTCCAAAACACGATTTCATTAATTTTTCTCGATAAAAAAAATTCGTAAACATACCTCTAAAATGGATTTTCAAAAAAGTTTTCCGGTATTACTGATGAACCAATCTTGATAAATTTTTCAACAGAAACGTAATAACTAATAATGAAGATAACCTTTATTTTAGTTTTTCAATTAAGGTAGTATTTTTCCAAATATTCAGATATTTAATGAAAAATAACACATTCCTGACAAACTAAATATGGCGTTTTGTTCGCTTCTCTTTCATTCCTACGCGGACAGACAGTGTGCGCTGAGGCGCGGTGCTAGACGGACCTGTGTCACTTTTTTTCTGATTGACAGATCTAAAATACATGATAAATCGAAAATAATTTCATGAAATCTGTCAAACAATGACATATAATGGAATTTGTAAAGTTATTACTTACTGTTTTTTGCACATCTAATCTCTTTTCTATTGATCCTCTATAGAAGCGTAATTTGAGAATATATGAAGAAGCTACATTGGTCTAGCGGTCGCGTGCTTATATATATTTGCGAAGCGATAGCTGACTGCAGGTTCGAACCTAGCAATAAATTTTTTTTATTTTGCTTTCATGTTTTTTTCAATTATGTATTTTTTCACTTTTTGTGTAATTTTTAATAAATTGTTCAATTTTCATAATTGTATAATTTAGTTTTAATTATTGATTTCTAATAAGATGCATATTTTTTTCATTTTCATTCATGACAACTTTTTCATGACTAAGCTTATACATGGTGTACAATATTGAAGTAACTAGTAATAGCAAAAGATGTAATTGAACGCAATAACGTTTGTAATAATTACAATAATGAAGTAAACTGCTGTTTTTTAATTAATGTGAGATATTTGTGAGGAGTCATTTATTTAATGAAAAATATTTCGGATCTGACAAATTCAGTATATGTATGGCGTCTTATTTTGTATAGTGTTGTATAGTTGAAAGACGACGAAAAGTGTGCGCGCAGACAGAGCAAAGTATTTTTTTTTTGGTAGATATCTTTACCGTTAGCCTGAGCGTAAACTTTGACTGCTTCACCGGACTTTTGGCGAGGACCTTAAGGCCTCCAGCCAGAGCAATAGGAAAAACTAATTACGTCAGCAACGTCCACTTAGGGCACCCCCTGCGGGGTTCGGGCCTCGACCTAGTGCGTAGCTCACAATCTTAATAAAGCAAAACAACCAGGGATGGCTGGATCTAAGTTTTTATTATTTAGGGACATATTTTTATTGCTAGTTTGGAAGGCTCGGGCCAGCTTGGTCTAGGGACAGGAGGATAACATTTACGTTATTATTATTAATAATACGCGACGGGCCTCGCCGGCGAGGACGTAATATATGGCGGTTGTGTTTTGTGATGCTGCTGCTAGCTAAATCGAATGCTTCTTGGAGAAGCGTTTTTTATCGTCGAGGTAGGAGAGAATAAGTCTGGGGTGTTTAGTCTTAGATATTACGGAAGGTACGTATCGCGCGGCCGCTACGATTAGCGGGTTACAGTGGGTTTCGGAGGAGTCAAAAAATCGAATCGCGGCGACTTTTATGAACTGCTTGATTGTTGGCAGCTTTAAGTCACAGTGCAACTGCAAGTTACGGACTTAACCTGGAGCGCCTGTGGCTCTACGCATGAAACGGTTTTGAAGAGTTTGCATTCGTTTGAGTCGATAATCGGGTACATGAGAGAATACGACGCTGCCGTAAGTCATGATAGGCGTCAGGCACGCAGTGTAGATTCTCTTCTTATAAGTAAAGTAAGAGTAAGAGTTTACTGCGCTTGCTCAAAATTCAATTAAGTCGGCCGAGAGCGAAGGCGACTCGCGCGCGTGCCGCTTTAATATGAGCTATGAAGGTAAGCTTCCGATCAAGGATTACACCCAGGTATTTGGCTTGCTGCTCCCAAGGAATAGGCTTGCCGAAGAGGGTGATAGGTGGAAGGGTAGCGGGAGGCTGCCGTTCCTTGCTGTAGACCACGGCGGCGCTCTTGGTGGGGTTGACTTCGATTCTCCATTACGTGAACCACTTTCCGAGGTTCGTGACCGCGGTCTGGAGAGTACGACCTATCGCTAAGGGGCTGGTGCCTGAATAATAGATGGCCGTATCGTCGGCGTACATTTGGGGTTTGCCACCGCGAGGAATGTCGCTAACGTTAGTGTGAAGAGAAGTGGTGAGAGTACGGAGCCCTGAGGGACTGCGGCGCGGATCGGGTGAGGGTCAACGCGATAGCGAAAGGACCGATTCAACAAAAAGTTTCGGAAGATGAGCACAAGACGATCTGGCACCTCGAGTTGGTAAAGCTTGAAGATCAAGCCATTGTGCCAGACCTTGTCGAAAGCCTTTGCTATACCGAAGAAGAGCACGCCAGTGAGCCTTCCACGCTGAAAACCAGCGCTTATATGCTCGACTATGCGGTGGACTTGTTGGACGCATGGGTGTTGGGTTCTAAAACCGAACTGCTCGTCTGGTATGAGACTCCTGGACTCGGCACAATCCATAAGACGGGAATAAACTATTCGCTCGTATAGCTTCCCAAGAACCTTGAGTAAGCTAATGGGGCGATAACTAGTGGGCTGAGACTTCGGTTAACCGGGTTTGTGGATGAAGATGACTATCGCCTCTTTGCAAATCCGTGGGAAGAGATTGTTGTTCTAGAGGAGCACGCCGTAGGCTCTCGGCGTGAAAGCACGTCACTTTTTTGTTTGAAATGTCACTGGCGTGTTGTAATCCATCGAACGAAGCACAGGGCCATGCTTTGGAGGCGTGGGTGGTTTCACCTACCTCTCCCTCCTTAATAGAGGGACGACGCATATATGCGGGTGGCTGCACGGAGGGTCCGTGGTTGATTTAACCTTCACAACCCCAGCACGTAACGCCACCGTTGCGTATAAGCAGGTCGAGCTCGTGGAGAACCTATCCGATCACCGATACATACGGATAGGGTTCTCCTCTCAGTCAGCACAGGGTAACAGGGCGCAAGGGTGCTCACCGTTCTCGAGGTGGTCCATTACCTACTTGGACCTCCAGCTAGGAAGGCGGTTCACTGCTTTTCTGCAGAGCTGACCGATCTACGACGTGCCTGCTCGGCCGCTAGAATAAGCTATGAGTGGCTTCGTCGACGTCGCCAGAACCGGGATCTTTAGGGTTCAATCCCGTTCCATCTGCAATAGCAAGAGGCCAAGAAGCCGCTGACAGTCGCCATTTGAGAGGGAGAGGGAGGCGATGTTGGAGGGTCTCAACGCCAATCCCTGGGTCAGACCTTACAAAATGTTGCGCAACAATCTGCACTTCATTAGTCCTCCACTGACGGCGACCCTTCAGGCTGATCTCATTGGTTCAGGCGTTTTTCTCGAGAGCCGTCAACGTTACCCTGCCCAGGTTGAATTCAACCTACGGGATGAGCCCATCGGAGGAAATTTCCCTGCTGTCCCCGGAAGAGTTTGCAGACGCGGTGTCTTGTCTAAGTGCAAGAGAAAGGGCCCCAAATGCTTGCCACACGCCTTCTAAAAGCAGCTAATGAGCCCTAATATAGGGCTCTCTTTATAGGAGAGTAAACTTGTCTCTCCTGCCCAGGCCCCAACGGCGCATTGGAAAGGCTAATTTTACGAAATGGAAGACACGGCATAGCACACATTCGAGGTGTGCACTGCCTTTGAAGCTAAGCGCCGTGTCCTACTTGGAGTTCTTGGCCCGGACCTTTCGCTCGTGGGTGTGGTCAACGCCATGCTCGCAGACAATAGTCTGCCTTAGTGTCTTATTTCTGCAAGCTTGTTATTTCTCAGAAAGAGACCTTGCACCGCGAGCGGGAGGCTGACCCTTTCGTTCCATTGCTCCGCCGATGGCCGATGGTGGGCAGTGCGTGGACGAGAATCTCTGTAGCCAGACCTGCCCTGGGGAGGACGCAGAGGGCGGGGACGGGGGTCCCTCAGCCTTCATTGCACGTATCTACTTTGGCGGAGGTGGTGTAGTGGCATGAACTGCCACCGTTTTCCTCTCTCCCACATATCCAGCACTAAGGCAAATGATGGCACCAGGTGTTTTGCCAGATTAGACAGAGCCTTTTTCAGAGCTCTCTCTCGGACTCTTGCATCCTCACCCCCTTGGAAATACAAGGCTGGCTCATAAATGAATTTCACGTGAATAATAAAAAAAAACAAAAGAGGTTGATCAATTTACCCTTTCGTACACAAAAAAAAAAACCTATAAATATACAAGTTTTACAGGTGAGTGTTTGGACTATCTGCAGTGTGAGGACTTCATACCACAAAAGTTATTCACAAAAAAATAATAAGTTTCGTTACTATTCGAAACACGCTGTATCTCCAGACTGAACCATCAAGCGTAGTGTACGTTGTTTTTTAATATTTTACTCTTGATACTGAAGAAAAATATAGATTGTCATAAAACATATTGTTCAGGTTTTCAATTATTATATATATTTTTTTTTTCAGAAAATCAGAATAGGTATTTGAAAAATTATTCTAAAAATAAATCAACAACATTAAATGCTTGTTTATTTGCATGTGCATTATAATAATATGCAGTAGGTGCATATAACTTTAAAAATAATAATCCAAAAATTTATGATTTTATCGGGATTCGAACCTATTGTTTGCCGCGAGAGCGCAGCTCAAAATTAAACATAGTCAAGCAGGGCTAAACTTACATCTAAACAAGTCAGCGAAATAAAGCTTCAATATTATAACACCGTTACGCATCGGACGAATTCGGAAAAAACGAGTAGCTGGGTCGGGGCTACTCCGTCCCGCACCTGCCCGCTTCACCCCTTCAATAACATCAATGCTGGCTATACACAGCGCCTTAAGCAAATTAAATTCTCTCATGCGTCTAAAACGTACAAATTTGATTACAGATGAAACGTCTGAAGACAATCTTTCATATTTTCCTTTTAAGAATACAGTATAACTTAACACACCATTTTGAATTGCATTGAAGAATCAACAAACCCATTTTGCTCAAAATAATACGACAGTTTGTAATATTATATTCCAACACTGGCAACACTGTTGTAGGTAGTTACGCTGCAATGTTCGCATGCTTCATTTCGTAGTCCAAATACGGGAACGACCTCCCATCTTTCACTTGTGCCGTCTTACAGAAGTTATTGTAGTATTATTTCGGTGTTTGAAATAAAAAGGTTAATAAAATATTAGGTACATTATGTTTTACATTAAATACTTGAGGAGGAGATGCAGTCACATTGTATTTTGGAATACGGACACTGACGTTTTTCCTCGCTAAGAGCCAAGTATTCAACCTTTCACAAATCAAAACAATAGACACAGAAGTTCTTGCATCTTATTTGCATCTTAATAACAACAAAAGGCTTTTTTCCTGAACTCTGCACAAAGATTATGGTTCCAGCAATTCACAACTCGAACAAAAGCTTCTTTTATTTCGTAACATTTTCTAAGATTTCAGCAAATCACATTTATAGGCGGAATAATTTCCGTTGTGTATTTATACCCGAAGTTTCGAACCCTTTTCAGCGTTTGTGGTCATTAGAAGAAAGTATTTTGTTTATAAAGTTGTTTCATTTCCTGGGAGACTTTTAGTCAAAATAAATAGCTGTTTCACGTCAAACTGTTGATTGTAAAATAGCTGTTTAGGAGTATTTGTAATTGGAGGGTTCCGCAGTCCAAAACTTTGCGAGTTTCGAGCTTTAGAGTACATGTATCGTCTGTCAAAGGTGTTCATGCGACGGTTAGAGCGATGGATCAACTTGCTCTCTGAACCGGGTAACCGTCGTGATGTGTGAACTTGCAAATATTGCTTACTACTGCACATGTTTTTTAGGCTTATAAAAGTAAATAGTGTTTTGTTTATATGAAGGCGGGTAGATAGTTTGTTTTGCACTGTTTTTATTTATTTATTCATACACTGTCATACAAATAAAAACAAAACATTTTTTGTGTTATGTGGCCGTATTTATAAAATATTATTTTCTGCGATTGCAATGGTTTAAATAAGACTCCTAGATTATACAACAAGAACTTTTAATGTAATCCTTTTTTCTCGATCAAAAGTTTTACAAAACGACATTTAACGTTGTTATTCGCATTTAAAAATCTTTCCTAATCTGTATCAAACCCTTCTCAAAGCGAGCGCAACCCTTTCTGCTATCTATCCGTCTAGTTCTACAACTATATGTATATACACATACATCAGGTTTACAATAAAAGAGGGATCCAATTCAAGTTTCACGCAGTGTTATTTATCTATTGTGTATTGCCCGCGGCGAGCGTATTCCCTAAATCTGTTGTATACCTGAACATTCATAATAATATTATGAATTGCTTATATTTTGCTACAATGTGAGGTTACCTATGCTTTAGTATAACAACTATTAAGTATTATATACACTGTTCGTGATTAGGGTGCGTCCTATCGCTAATTGAGATCTCTTTCATACTGTTCTATAGGTTTTAAAGAGTTTGAAAATAGGATTATGTTTACATGATATAGGTCTGATAAAAAGATTAAAACTGTTAAAATGTAAAACTTATTTATTTTAATTATGAAAAACATAATTACCTATTCATATTTATTCCTTAATTAATTTAAATTCGTCGTCATACCGCGTCATTCACAAGGTATTCGCGTTGAATTTATAAAATGTTTAGTCAACAACGTGGTTACAAAGTACCTAGTCTTTAAAATTCTACAAGGGTGCCTTAAACTAAACTAACAAAGATTAAAAACATGCTCAGTAACAAACATTATTTTATTGCTCGACTCTTTAATTAAATCTTCAACGTAAGAATAAGATAGGCGCGAGGGCGCATGCGCGTAATACTCATTTGCTTAAACGGTAATGTTTTTGCATTCCGAGCGAGTTCAGTTCAGCTTTGTGTACCTTGAAGTCTTACTCTGCCTAGTTTGAGCACAAAACAAATTATACTCTATCGGATCAGATGTTGCGACGTTGAGCTTAAAATGGCTGTATCTAATAGATTGAACTTAGTCTAGTAGAGAACGTAGTCTCAGATTTTTATGTAACGTGTTAAGGAGTACGAGGTTAAGTCATGTGATAGAAAATATGATGACGTATTTCATTTGCTCAATCCAATAAATCACGACTTTTATGCTAACAAAACTCCTTACTGAAAAATACCTACAACAGATCTGATTCAGTTCAAAAATAACTCCCTTAAAAATTCCTTTGAAATGTTCGAGTAACAAAAAACGCATTCAAAATCACAATTATCGTTTTTATCCATTCATACTACACAACCATTAATTAGACGACACAGGCAGGCATGCTGTGGCCTTAATACAATGCTTCTCGCATACAATGAATCAATTCAGGCTAAAGCTGTGAATCTCCCGAGACAGCCTGGATGATATAATGCTAAACAGAAGCAAATAAGATGGCGATATTTTACAAACATTGAACGGCTTTATTGCCACTCCATTATTTATGTGTTGCACCTGATTATCTCTGAAGCGACTTCGCTAGTCATAAAAGAAATAGATAGCTTTAACCAGAGCTTATAACATTGTGCTCCCATAAATTACTGGAGAACTATTGTGATGGTCACTTTATTTAAACTGGTGTTTTAGTGGTGTCATTTATAAAGTCATGTTGGTGCTAATAAAGGATGTGCTTTTGTGCTTCAATTTAAGTAACTTCTGGTAGCAAACTTTATCACGATAAATTTGTTTAATTTAAAAGGTTTGGTCTTATGTTTGCTAAAGAAATTGTTTTGTAAGGCTACCCATAGCAATCCTTTTTTATCCCACTAGTTTTTAATAATTTCGAAATGACATGTTAATTTGAGTGCCTAAAAATGTTTAATCTAACTAATTATTCTCCGGACTCTTTTTAATTTACTTTTATTTGAACTTTTTATCGTTAACTATTACTTTTTTTATTGCACATTCAGCTCGCCTGCAGGAGACGGGTCACAAAAGCTATTAATCTCAGTCTGTCAACTCATTTAGCTTAGTATATTTGCTTTAACTAGAGTCTGGATATATTTAAATAATAAGATAACTCTTATTTAATGATAAGATTAAAAGATAAACTAAAATTTAATCAAATTCGACCGCTGTGTCGCAATTTCTGTAAAATATAATAAGTAAGTTTGACCTTAGAAGCAGACAGATATGTCTGCAGTAGCTCCGAAGATTAAATAAAATGCCAGCTATACAGCAAAATACAAACAATATTTCCAACGGACAACAGAAATGATTTTCTATTTCCTCAAATCGACGTTAACAAATTTAATTTTCCCAAATGCTCACTGCACGGTGCACAGTCTTTCGTTTACCATAACTTTCCATAATCCATTACCAGTCGATCACGACAGAGGCAATCGTTCGTGCGGCAACACCGTCTTACATTGATTTGCACACCTCTATCCACGCCAGACTCAGTCTAGCCAATCACAATGCTGAGAATTATTCGATATCCAGCGAATAAAGTGGCTGTATCATAGAAACTGCCATAATAATACGTACCATTCTCTCCACCATGAAACGTTCAAGCTCTTTGGCGTCGCCCCAAATTTGAATATTCCATTGTACGGAACTAGAACACAGGCTACGCATTGTGATCTAAAAATAAAACGTACCTTAAGGCGTAATGGTTATTAAATAAAATGAAATTTTCGTGTTACCGGTTGAAAGCTTAACGTTTTTGAACGGTTTAGGCGATGACAATGTTTCTGAATCTCGTTACACACGTAATGCTTACACGTAAGAAGGAAATTTTATGATTACGTTTCTTATTCTTAAAGCAGACCAAAATTTTTATCGATAGACATTTAGGTCTTATTTCTGAAAAGAAGTTACGATATTATAATATGAATATAAAGTTAGAACTAACCACCAATACTATGAACAAATATGTTCTTGTAGGTATATGCTATAGTGAAAAATGGCCATTTTGATAACAGCTTATTAATGATTGTATAATGATATAATATTTATTTTTGGGAAGTGTTTGCCCAGCAGGGATAATTCAGGCTAAAATATAATAATAACGCCTATGCTAGATAATTTTGGCCCATGTATTGATCGAAACATTCAATCATATGATTTTTTATCTAGCGCTTAACATGCAGTTTCATACCAACGCTATTATATCTTTCAACCCTATGGTAACTAGATATTCCAACTAACCAGTGCACTGACACAGTTCACGACGACCCATCGACACGATTAAAAAAAAACGATTTTACTAGTATTGGGTTCGCGCCAATAGTGCAACGGATGAATTAACGACCTGTCACTTGCCAGTTCGACGCCCAGGCCTTTACTTTAGTGCTATAAAACTTTTAAAAGCAATAATAAATATTTATATCAAGTATTGATTTAAATAGTCTATTCGCCACGAGCAGATATATGAGCTTCTAAATAACCTTTTCAGATATTGTATTGTGGGATCCATATTCATAGAGGATTTATTACGGCCTTCGGTAAGTAATGGCTGTGTATTATGTAATCAACCCACGCCGCCATCAACATCAATCGACGGAAAATAATTAAAGCATCACTTCTTTCTTACCGCTATACCACAATAAAACGGCGTCCTCAATTATCCTGCAATACTAAAACGCAAATGTACTGCAAATGTTTGCACGGTACTTCAATAAAAGTAAACGGCTGGAGGATAATATTAAACCGGAAAGAACAAAATGAAGATCTCCGTTTAGACCCAATTAAAGTACATTACAAAAAGTTCTTAAAAGAGGTAATGTCTTTCGTAAAGTTCATGTTTATGACAATATTTTCCTGCTTTACAAAAAGGAATGAGACCTTAAAATTTATTAAAGTGACCACACTCGAGATTACATAAAGTTGGCAAGACAAATGGGTTCAGCCGTATCTTTTATCGCTAAAGCAATGTTATAATAAACTTTTCAGACAAATTGCTAGAGAATATTGGAAAGCTAATTCAGTTCTGAAGTTTGTTTATTTGGATTATTAATGGTCACGTAACCTTAGTGTTCAGTATTTGTTGTGATTAAGTCTATAAATATGTTGTTATGACTCATCGACTTTTGAAATTTAGTTATTTATTGTAATTAGTCATGTGAGTTGATTGTTGACCTGATTATAGTACAAAAAAGACCATAGTGATATTTTATTAAAAAAATATTCTGAATAGTTTGTGAGTAATTAAATATGAATTAGATGTTTGAAATGACAGTAAAGGATGGTAGGTAAATTAAATGTTTTATTATTGAAACAGTAACCAAAAATAAGACAAGTTTTGATCCAAAGCAATTGCAGTCTTAATAAGCCAATTTTCAAAACTAATGGGTGCAAAATGCTGCCAACAGTTCTAAATCATCAAGTTACTTAAGTCATTATAAACAAATAAAGGTTTTAAGGAAAACGAAAGACTTTACCACGCCTCAGCCATCTAATTTAACTTATTTGAAAAGCGACACTCTCTCAAAGTCCAGGGGAATGTTCTTGCCAGTTCGATCGGTTGAGGTAACGACCAACGATTTCACAACTATTTGGAATTGCACTCCCCAGAAGAGAAGACAGCGAGGTTTTGATGTCAAAACTTACAACAATTCGGTGGTCTTTTCCACACGGACACGTACTTGTGTATCTCACATAAGAATGTATAAAAGAGGTGAGAATTATTAGAGCATAAAATGTAAGGTTCTTTTTAAAATTGCAGTACAAAAACGGCAAGTTTTCAGCTATTAATTAAGAACTTTAAGATTGTGAGCAACGCAATACGAAGGTCCGAACTACCAGGGGTGACCTTAGTGAAAGTTGCTCAGGTAGTTTTCCTAGTTCTCGGGTTTGAAGCTCTTATATTTTCGCCGAATTCGTTGAAGCATTCAAAGCCTGAGCTCAGACTAAATGCGGTAGACCTCTTCCTAGAAAAAAAAATCTAAATCCGTATCAGGCAACAACGGCATCACACAATTCGGCCCGACACGCACTTGACCGGTTTTTGAGCTCGTACAATACTGAAAATAACCGAGACCCAATTCCTTGCCATTAAGTGTTGCTCTGTTTTTGACGTGCATAAAGCGGGATATTCAAACTTTTTTATCGTTCATAATTTACCACTTAAATAAATGATATATTTTATACTGCAACAGCGCCATTAACACTTAAAAGCAAAAGTAATAACCGCACTTCGAATGAGCGGAGAACGAACATTACTGCTTTTTTCAATAGCTTAGAATAATAAAATAGAAAGGCTCATAAAGATTTATGTTCGCCACATTTTTCTTTTAAATTTTAAAGAAATTAAGGAATGGAAACGAAAATTCGGTAAACCTTAAAGAAATGTCTTCATCGAAAACGAAAGTTATCCTCAAGTTAGCTCCCCTGGACCGTTTAATCCTCATTCTGTAATTCTAATTGAACTCGCCCTTATTACAACCTCGGGACCAATCAATAGTCGTCAAACTAAATCGCCATCTGCTGCCCTCAGTAAATAATCCCTTTGATACGTCTACGCAATATATTTTTCCAATGCGAAAATATCTTTACATTTCTAGCAAGTGACCCGTACTTTAGAACTCTAAAGAACTGAAGATCACTCGAGCTTTACAGAGCCTTGTACAGCTATATTTGTAGTGTCTATATTATTTGCACATAGAATAGAACCACCGAACAATACGAAAGTGCCATTGTGCTGAGTAATCAATAAAAGAATCGTAAACATTGTAAAGTCCAGCAGTTGTAGTATAAATGGCGCATTTAGGTGAAGTTAACCAGAAGTACAAAGGGGAAATTCTAGGTACAGATCCAAAATATGATGAGAACTGTTTGACGTGAGTGTTTAAAGAGCATGCAACTTGTAAAACCATACCTTTTAAGTGAACTGATACGGTAGTTGATAGGTATGTGAGCACATACTTGGCTGTTTGAACCGTCTTCCGGGAACATCATATGCGATAATAATTTATTATCCCGTACTCTGATGGACCGGGAAGGTTCCGCGAAACTTTGTTAACTACTCAACTTATAGTGTTACTGTTTACTACGGTGTGATGAATTATGAAGTGGAACAGCTTGTTTCATACGTTTTAGTCGTATACACTTAATAAAAATATCCTATTTTTAGTATTTACTACAACAAAAACAACTGTACAATATTTTTATTTAAATAGCCATATCTTTCCTGGTTGTTATAAAAAACGTATTCACTTTTAACGGGCCGCTTGGACAAAGAGTATGAATAAAATAAAATAATCACAATCAATCCAGTTACCTATTTAGCACAAACTAATTTTAGATTACATAGAGATCGTTTTTTTAATCTAGATTTTTTAATCAATGTATACAAACTGCACAGAAGTTTTTTGTTTTTTTATAGAGTCTGCTCTTTCCACAGATTTTAGCGAGAAACTGCGTTGATGAATCACACAGGAAAGGAGTTTTATTCATTTAAAGTATGTCTACATAACATGTATAAAACTGCTTATCCATATAATTTTAAGAAAATTGAAATATACTATAATTTTTTTGTTGTTTGGCGAAACTTATTTATTATTTTATTTATTCATACCAGTTGATCTTATAATGATGTCCGGCCATTCGGCGACTGCCAAAATAAATCAAATAAGGAGCACATTTTTGTCATCTTGACCCAATACTTGACCCAATATTTACGCTTGCGTAATTTCATTACGTCTTTTTGTTTTGTTGAGGCGTGATTGGGTCAAACATTTCTGGACTTATTAATTTGTATTATTACTTTTCCTTTCGTGAGTCCGTTAGTCAAATTGTAATGTAAGAAAATTGTGGTAAGAATTTTATATTACTTAATTCATTTTAAGGAAGTTAATTGTTTTGTTTATTTGTATAATTTTGGTTTTGTGTGTAACGAAACTACTTGGTTGAGCTGTTTATAGGTACGTACTATTTTCTATAATATAACTGCCTCGTTGGCCTAGTGGTGCTAAGCGCGACTGCTACGCTAGAGGTCTTGGGTTCGATTCCCAAATTCACAGTAGCAGGTCGGAGTTTGGATTTGTGCCCGGTTAGTGGCAATAGGCTCGCTTCCTATTAAATGGGACCTAAACATATCAGCGAACTGTGGTTGTAAATTGGTACACCTCTGCCTAACTCTTCGGGGATACAGGCGTGATGATATGTTATGTTACTATTTTCTTTAGTTATATAAATATTTACTGTTTTTATTAAAATCTGAATACAGAATAGTTCAAAACATAAAAACTCAACTTATCTTTGTTTTCACAACCACAAACCACGTAACATAACTTTAATAAAATACTTCTTTATAACATATCTGTCCGACTTAAGAGCGTGAATAAACGCTTTTTATACAGCGCTTTATGCACTAAATATGCTAACTGCATGTAACACTAAAGAAACTTCGCTCAGACTGAAAACTTAAACGAGCTAGCACGTATTAAAACCGTGCAAGTCCGACCATTTGTAAAGTTTGTAAACAAAATAGTTTTCGTTACGCCGATTATTTTTATGTTTTCTCTGCATTGTTTTGGCGCGGCATAAGGTTTCGTCGAGAAGCAAGCTGGTGTAAATAAATTTCTGGCTTCTAAAGTTTTCATTCGTGCTTCGAAGTTTAGCCTTTATATTGTTTCACCTGTGGTAAAACAAAGTGTCCAAACAGAAACTTAAAATAACCTATATACAAATGAGAATCCAATAGTTGTAAGAATAAGAGTTAGGTATAGCTTTTGAGCCGAATGAGTTCGTGGCGTGCTTAGAGAACATCACCTTCGCGAGTGCTGTCTATTAAAGTTATCGTAGGCGTTTTTATGGAATCCACCACTTGAAAATAGGCTTTAACTAATACCAATAAAGGAAGAGTATATTAAATCTTTATGGCTATAAAAAAAAACACGAGTAACTTATCTATATGTCGATTACAGTTTACCCCGTGACCTTTTAGTCGTCTTACAACGGCAGCCCACTTCATCTACCCAGTGATTATTAGTATTATTATATATTATAAGTAGAGTTCCATTAAATAATAAATGATTAAGTGCCTAGTTTTTTCCAATGGGTTCACACAGGAACAGACGATTGTATTTATAAATATAAGACATACAAACAAATTTCCTCAATAATAATATTGGTAAAATAATACTACTATACAAAACAATTGACGCACATAGGTATATAGGTAATTTATCAAATTATACCGCGATCAGCCAACCGAAACCCTTTTACGGATATCACGTGTCACGAAGACGATCAATAAATACCTCATTAGTCGTATTCGGCCCGATTATTTAGATGTATTGAATATGTATGTACCTACAAACGTAGTAAAGTGTAGGTATATATCAGTAGTATACGATATTGATTGCAATAGTAATCAAATTTCAAGTGCTAATCAATTTCATTTAATGACAAGATCAGTCTTACCTAGGGATCTACATACATACATACATATAATCACGCCTTTTTCCCTTATAGGGGTAGGCAGAGACCACTTCTTTCTACTAGCTACGATCCTTACACACCTGTTTCGCTTTGTCCACTTTCATTATTCCCTTCATACATGCTGTTCGGTTTATGGTACTCTTGACCTGGCATGTTTTCATTCACACTCGCCTTATACACTTTATTCGTCAATTGTTCTTCATTCTTTCTCTCGACATAGCCAAACCTCCTCAGCATACCTTTCTTAATTTTTGTCTCAACATCCATCATCTGACATACTTCATCCACCTTTCCTTGCATTCCTCCTCTTACATTCAACGTAGCGAAGCGGCTCTCCGTGGGCCACTTTTCGCCCCCGCGAGAAACGAGACGTGATGGGTGGCGAACCACATCGCCGCCATTTTGGATAATTAAATTATTTTTATGAATATCCATTGAGTTCCTGCGGGATAAGGAATTGGGAAAGGATACGTTGGAAAGGATATAAGGTAGGATGGGTTATAGGATGCTACCATCACGGAGGTACAATGAATGTTACGGCAACAGCTAGGGCAGTCCGGGGTCGCGTACCCGTAGTGGATCTAGCCAACTGTCGGACAGATAACTGGTAGATCCACCCCCTGAACACTACAATCTAGATCAGATGTTATCAAGTATAATTATAATAAAAGGTTGAAGATGTCACATAGATCGTCGAGCGAGGTGAGCGTATTCACATCATGGGATACGATATCGATTTTTACACCGATACGATATAGGGGCAAGTCAAATGTATGAAAGTTACGTACGAGTCCGATATCCGATATTGTATTGAATAATGTGAAAGATAGGTACATGTTTCATGCATTTTACTAGCCCCCGATAATGTATCGGAATGTAAAAGACAAGTAAATTTTTCATACATTTGACTTGCCCCGTTATCGTATCGGAGCCGGATAGCGACATCGTATCGTAATGTAAAAACCGTCTAAAACGCTAGTAACGCAAATTTTTGTCCATCGGTTATACCCAGAGAAATAAAAAATGAAAATCGTTAAAAAGTCAAAACATAATTTGGTTACACAAGATGAAATAAATCTTATGTATCTTATTCTTAAAGTTCTTCTTCGATTAGCAAAGGTTGGCAGCTCTGCATAGTTTTACTTCTCCGAACAGTTTCTCAGCGCTCTAGATTCTAATCTACTCTCGTCGGTTCCTCGACCACTTTTTCCTGAGAACGACGTTTTCCAGCCACTTTGCCTCTCATAATAAAGCGCAAAAGGTTATAGGTACCTAATCTTTATATAATAACATCATAACGACAGCGTTTCCGCAACAGGAAAAGGAAATTTTCTGATTCACGATTTTATGCATTTTTATTATTATTCTTTAGCGTTTATAAAGGGGGGTTATTATAAAACATTTTTTTTATACCCTTGTTAAAGGTATATATAATGATAATTTTTTCATTAGTGAATGTTGTGAAAAACTGTGAATATTGTCAGTGAAAAAAAAAAAGATTTACATGTTTTATGAATACCTCTCTAAATTGTATTCTTTGGCTGGAACATATAGTCAAATTTGTAATATATTAGTAAATAAGTTGTTTCACATAACTCTAACGAAAAACGGATATGCACAGATCTACTCCAGTAATAATATAAGTAAACATCGACACATGTACACAAAAAATATAATGTATCATTTTGAGTCTAATATACATGTATTTGTAAAAAAGTTGTAAAATGTATTATTATATGGAACTAATGCCTTATTCTAATCGAGGCCAGTGAACGCAATAAGGAAGCTTTACCGGCTAACCAATCACATCCATTAACAAGCCGTGATCGCTGTAAAGTCATTTAGGAAACTGATTTACTTGTTTCCCAGTATCCTACCATAATTTAGCACTTAACGACACCCGCGGGTAGTTTCAAAGTTGTTTATTTGAAATTGATTCTACGGCTAATCGCGGCTTTATCGATCGAATCAGCTGTGACCGTCTGATTGTACCTAGAACACAAATTACTGTTACCTTTTTGGAAGGTTAGTTTAAACTGATTTGTTTCTACCATAAATAACTCGTTTTAATCTATTTAAATATAAGATAAATATGAATCGTCGTAAACTACTTTCATTGGCAATATTGGAAGAATAATAAATTACACATTATGAAAGAACAGAGCAAACTTCACCTTTAAGTTTTTTTTTACCTGTTCCACAGGTGTAGGTAATGTCATGTAACTGAAATACGGTCAAAATAATTAAAAAAAAAGCTCCTTTGTGTAAGACGGTCATAAAGAACATCTTTAGGCTTACTATATCGATAAAGGTTTTTTTTTTTAATATAATGTCTAAAGATTTTTATTATGCTTAATTAGACGAGGAATAAAGATGCGGTAAGATGGCTTGACTTTTTACTTGCCTTTGAGAACCATCTTTAGCAAAGATACTCGTCCCTAGTTTGACCGAAATTAAATAGTTCTCAAGAAGCTTTTGATATTAAATCTTGAATATTCTGTGATCTTTCTTCGGTAATTAAAGTAACGAACTGCAAGGCTTCATTTCAATTTAAAATTTGATACTTGATACTTTTAGTTTTTTTGCGTATAAAGTATTTGATGATGTAATTATATAAGGTAACTTAAAAACCTTTTAACATCTGTCGATATAGAAAACTTGTTAAACTATTTCAAGTTTTAATTAATTGCAATTTAGAAAATATATCATTTCATATTTTCTGTTGGCATAAATTATAGTTATAATTTTCTTTAACATTAATTAAAACAAAATTTCTGTTCATATATGTATCAGTCCATCCCATATTATAATTATTACAAAATCAATAACAAACCTTGAAACAAAATTGTTTCAAAATGCTATACGCGCTAGGTAGATAAAAAATAACACATGTTATTCTGTTCAAGAAGAACTGCCTCAAACATTATATTTACTCTCCTAATGAATTTAGAACAATTCTGCAACTTAAACACCGGCACGGCAGAACTAACAGTCCAACTGCACAATGCGTCTACTAGCTTTGCATACAGTAAAACAGAATGCAACTTCTTCGTAGCGCTAACTACCGTCTTGGGACGCATAACCTGAATACGACTATCAGACCACACTCCAAAGAATTCCTTTCATAACACAACCCCCAAGGCCAGAAGCAATTATCCCTATTAAAGATTCAAACAAAATTTGCGAAGTTAATCTCCTACTTTATGCTGTAGAAAAATTGGGCAATATATAACATAATTAAGGTCCCGCTATAAAAATGTGAAAATGATAATCTTTACGACACCGCTTCAAAAGGTTAGCCAAGTTTTATGAATGAAATATGAAAACAGTAAAACTTATGTGAGCGTGTAATAAAAATGATTGAAGATATTCTCGGTTACTAAGCTAATAGAGTAATGAAGAAACTATGACTATTAATATCTGGTCGGTTATTACGAGCAAGTTGCAAGTTACCTCAACCAGCTTCGGTTTTGACTAAGTGTTATTGCCGGTTTCTGCACGGAAATTCTTAGTACTTCAGTTTTATTCTGAGTAGAGTTAGGTTCTTTGTTCTTACCTTTAGTTATAATTCAAGAATGATGAAATATAACAGTGACCTCACAAGTGTATAAAGATCCATATTAGGAACATGATGAGACATTCGCGTTTGTATCGGCCTTGTTACTCTCTTGAAAGCACTATAACTTTCAATAAATACGAAAGCAACATAGTCTAAACATAGGTAACTAATGTCTAACTTCGCAAGAAATCGTGTAGTAGGTACATTTTGAAGTAAATAATTACTTCGAATTCATAAATTCACCGCCGGGCAATTATGAGTAGAACAAAGTTAGGTCGAAACCTGACCGAATGACGTCATACGTCTACGAACTTAATTATCACTATTTATATTTTCATGAGAAATTTTATGAAACCTAGTAGTTATAAACAATGTATTTATTAATCACGTAATTAATTGGCCTTATCATACTTATTTTCTCCTGATGACTTTTTAAAATAATGTTATGTAATATAGATATGCCTACATAATATAATTAAGTCCGTATTTGTATGAAAATTCTTATAAAGTACATGAAACACGTTTATGAAAAAGTTCCTTACAAAATAAGCTTTATTTCACCTTCACTTTCATTTTTTGCTACTTTGCCGTAAAAGAAAAGTATGAAAGAATAAGATTGCTTATTTTACCGACCATCGACAACCATGTTTCTTTAATTAAAATGTTGACGAATTCTTTGAATAATGAATGAGATGCCTTTCATTTTCTGCTTCTTGTTGTAAGCAAAAGCTGGGTTTTGAATATGAAGGCTGGCCCGTGTTAAATCAGTGTTCGTCTCAACGAAATGCGCACTAATTTTGCCATGACAGGCGAAGGGTATGTTTGGATTAATTTTAGTGTTCTAAATTAGCTGCTGTTGTGAAGCAATACATAATTATTATTAAACAAAAGGCCACCGCCGTTCGAGAGGTTGGTTTATGTGTCTAATTCATTTTTGGTTTGCTAGAGTAATATATTGCTTAGAGAGTATTTAGACTATTTTGTATATCATATATATATTATATATATATCATTAATTAATTTAGCCTCTAGCTAATAAAACAATCTAAGTATATTGAACGGTAGGTATTCAAAATAGATATGCCTCATATATAATTAAAATTATAAGAATTCAATATATTCTTACACATTAGTAATCTTGAATCGTTTGTTGTTGCTATGGTTACGTAATAAACGATACAAAGTTATAGATTTATGTCTCTTTTCAATAAACTCTCAATAAAGTGTGGCCATTTACACCAATTTACGTTGAAACATTTTCCGTGATAACCGTCTGTAAACTCTGAGAACAAATAAAATGAATTAAATGTATCTGTTTAATAAAGTAGGAATTGTAACTAAGTGATTGCCTTTATGTTATATTGTTGTCGTTTTGAAAATACAAGCATTGTGGTCTGTTTATACGAAATGATAAAGTCGTGTTGGTTTGTTGTGTATTATAATAATTAATTATTATAAACGAAGCTTGTACACTACGGTTTTAGATTAAGGTTGCCCAGGTGGAAACCTTTTACACAAGTTGATTTTCTTTCACATTGATTTCTTATTTTTCTTTAACAACATAATGAGAGTCCTAACATTTTAGCTTGAAAATACCTAAAAACATGTTTGAAGAAATGTGTATTATTTCTTAAATTTAATATTCCAATTGCAAAAATATTTTAATATTTATTTATATTTTACACACGTGATAGATTATAGAATACATGATTAACAAAAATCCTCGGCCTTGGATGAAAGAACTTACACGAGTAGAAACACCCAGAAAATATTACAAAAATATTCAAATTAAGTATTAATATGGGGAAGAATTACAATATTCCTATTGTCCAAGTTATTTTCCTCAATCCTTACTCAGTGACAGAGCACTTGGCATCCTGCCCTAAAGATCACGGGTTCAATCACCCCACTGCACGAAATAAATATTTGTATTACTAAAAATATTGTTCAACAAAGGCGTTGACCCCTGACTTAGTTTTGGCATTCCTTCATACATCAGATAAGAAACGCTAGCGCCGTATAGTATACAGTTATACTTCGGAAATGTCTAGACCTAAATTACTTTTATAAATTCATTACAGCAGGCGGGCCTGTTGGTCTAGTGGTTAGAGACCCTGACTGCTATACCGGAGGTCGTGGGTTCGATTCCCACCCGGGACAAATGTTTGTGTGATGAGCACGATCATTTGTTCGGTGTCTGGGTGTAATTTATCTATAATATGTATGTATTTAGAAATATATAAGTATGTTTATCAGTTGTCTGGTTACCATAACACAAGCTCTGCTTAGCTTGGGATCAGACAACCGTGTGTGAGATGTCCCGGAATATTATTATTATTAGGAACAGCTAACCCAACTATTGGAATAACCCGCATTGCATCAGTATTATTTTTACAAGTTTAGTAGTTTATAACATTTCATTACTTTTTGCTTTAAATGACCACCTTAACTATAAGTAGATGGACGTATACTCCGATTTTCGAGGTGTCACTTGCTCAAAGTCCCAGGTTCGAATCAATCACCGGGTCAATGTAGAAAAGCAGTTTCCCGCAGTGTCGGTTACCTTCGTTGTCTCTGATTCCGTAATACAAGCGCTTAAGCTACTTACTTTAGGTTCAGAGAAATGTAGGTGAATTTCTCCACATTTATTTATACTAGTCGATCAACGTATCTCCATTTAGAATTTACGAAGAAAAATGTATCAACATCAAATAATTTAATCAAAAAATATACTCGTATCTATCCGAAACTCATATCAATATATTGTAATATCTTTGTGCTTTTGCGTGACCTAAATAGGAACAATGATATAACCCGTTTGATAAATTGAAGTACGTCTAACTAATGTTTTCCTTGTTCATAGCTTAACAGTTTACGAGACAAGTCCTATCTTGTTAATAGAACTATTTTTGAACTGGCACTTGTTCAAATCATATTTTACGGCTTCTGTACACAATGGCGGAAGTTTACCAGTCTGCAGCTCTTAAGGACTGGTTACCCGGCCGATAAAAGCCGGGTGAACACTGAGCAGTGCACCCAACAATGGCTAGAGATAAGTGAAATACGATGCATAAATATCAACATAGAAATGTTTTTGAACATTACATCTTTAAGACAGGGTATAAATATACTTACATATTTTATATACTATTTAAAAAATCTTAATCAACAAAAAATTGAGCAGGGATAACTTTTCTATTTATTTTGTCTAAGCTAAGAAAAAGCTGTATCTTACCCATCTTTTTTCATGTATAAACCCAATTTAATTTAGTAGCATAATTATATAATTATCAGCTTCTATCTGCAACATTGCTCGCGTAAATATTTATTTTTATTAAAAAACCTACCACCACATGGTACCACTATTGGTAACATAGCTATTCATCTATCAGGGGGAAATACACAAAAGTAAAATTTCAAAATTACTTCCTAGATACAAATTCCAACGTACAAAAATTACATTGAACTTCACGATTTTTGTATAGATTAGTATACATGATAATTGGATTAAAATCGCATAAAAACATGCCAATACATGCATAGGAAATGGGCCGACGTATTCCGAATTCAAAGTGAGTGGTTCGAACGAAAATAGAATCGCCTAGATTTTTACAACTAGGCCACAGAGCATACATTGATATCGGTTCGGTAAAAGAATATGTTTATGTGTAATAATAATTTGCATTACCTACTTGAAAAATTACACTATTGAAATAACATGGATATACTACAAATCTTCATCAAGAAAGTAAGGTCCTGACTAAACTGAAATAGACTGTGTGACTTGCGTACATATTGAAAACAGGAATTAATTTTCAATTTGCAAACTAATCGTCTGTAGTTATTTTTGCCTTTACCAAACTTTTCCACAACAGAAACCTAAAATCCGGACCCTACATATAAATTAGCTTAGAAACGTAACGGATATAAATAGGTTGTGGAATCTGTGTATTTCCACTACAAAATCCCACATCCTCAAGGTAACAAATCCTCGCTAATTGCCCACAAGTCTTTTTCAAAGGCAACTCTTCTGCCTAGCCTTCACCCAAGATAAGTTGGGGTCGGCTCCGGTAGCTAGTCTAATCGGATTCAGCTAAATACCGTGTTTTACATGGAGCATCCCTATCTCACCTTCACAACCCATTTTCTATGATAAATAAAGAAGTGGTTGGGAGAATGAATTAACTAACGACTGTCTAAGATCATGTATGACAGTCGAAAACAACGGATTATCATACTGTCAAAGGTAGGAAGAGGTCTCGGTTTGGGAACAGAGTATCATACATATATGGCACTGGTGGCTTGACCTTTAAGATTGTAGATATCAGTACTTGGTCTTGGCAAGGTCTTGCATCAAACTCTACGATTAAAAAAAACTATAAAATATAAGTTATAGCACTAACGACGTTCACCATTATTTTAATTTACAAGGATGACGATCATTATTTACCATCATAATTTGAAAAAAATAAAATTAGTGATGTTATCAAACGCATGATTAAGGCTGTTGACCAAATAATGGCCAAATATGTGTGGAAAATATAAAGTACAGTGAAATAATTTGTTATTCTTGTTATGTTTTTAAAATCTATTTCATATTTATTTTTTGTTTCCGATAACATTTAGGTTGCTATTTTTGTTCTATTACCTCCTATCAGCACGCAAAATTTAAAACCTATTTCGTTTGGTCTCAAAGATAACTTAATTGTATCCCTAAAATAAAAATACACATTTCTTTTATCCCAATTGATCCTTTCCTGTTTAACCGTCTGACCTGAATTCTGCTCACAAAGACGAAGAAACACATCAATCTTATTAATAATCAACACTATCTTATTACCAAGTAATTAAATTTCATGAATATTGAAGCAGGTTAAGTGAAATCAATCAATTAAAGGTTATTAATATTGAATAACATTATCAGAATAGTTAAAACTTCCGGGGTTCCTCTCAAAGTAGTATATATTAAATATATTGTTATGTTAATTATTATTAAAAATATATAAATAAAAAAATACGGTAAAAATTGTTTTTCATTATTTAATAAATTTTTGTTATAAATAGGTTTTAAGCAGAATTATGTAAAAAACTTACCTTGTGTTATCAAAACAAATATAAAAATTCTTATCCCCATCCTTAAGTTACACATTTTTTTTTGTCAAATCATTAACGTTTATTATTTCTATAACAATACTCAACTTTCACTTTATTTACATTTATTTAATATGATACACACTTATTTAATTTTATATTTATTTTTATTTAGCACTGCACAGTTCATTGCGTATTTATTCATTGCATATTATCGTAGCGCGTAGCGTCCGTAGCGTCGCGCGTAGCAAGCGTGCGCTAGCTGCCGGTCTACGACGAGACTGGCTATTATAAGGGGTGCGCTTAAGCGCTAGGGGCTCTCGCGGGTTGATGAACGAGGTTACTCATCTGTTTGTTCTTTTCAAATGGAATCTCTAACAGGGCTCTTTTCACAGCCACCCAAGAGGGTAGCATGTTCCATTTCGAAGGTTCTCTTCAAAAATATCCGGTGATTACTGTTTTAATATCCTTTACCTTTGTTAAAATTTACCCGGACGTTCCATTGAGACGTTTGAAATGAACACAGAATTAGAATTATTATTTTACATTTTATGTTTATCCTGTCGTGCAAAGGAAATATAATTGACACCACTGCTTTGAAAACATTAACGGTAACATAAAAGACATTTTTAGATAAAAAAATATTTTAATAGTAAAAATGGTCGAAAGCCGTATCGCTAAATCTAAATTGTGTTACGGGATTATGACGTCAGTAATTCACGTTTTTAATTTAAATGATTTTATCTAATATTTAGGGGATTCGGAGAATTTTGGGTTAACTCTCCTGTTTATGAAATATAAAAATAAATGACTTCGTTAAAAGGTTTAAAAGCTTGTTATTTTAAGCTTGTTGAGAATTAGTGTAGAACCTTGTTATTGCCATTAAGATGTCGTTCTGCTTGTTATATTATTGTTCATTTAGTATTATCGTTTTTATTGTTAATTAGCATGTAAAGTACAATAACAAGGTGATCGTAACACAGGAACCTAATTACATGATATTCTTGTGAGATTACTCTCAGAATACACAAAAAGGGATGAATTGATTATGTGAAAGATAATAATAATATAAGAAATGTAAGAGTGTATGCTGAAATCAGAAGTAGATGAAATGAACATGAAAAAAAAAGGACAGGACAGGGAGAGAAGGAAGGGTTAGATGCACTAAATTTAAATGTCGTTAAATACTGTCTTTGTCACTTTCACGGGGAAAAACATGACAAAAAGACATTTAAAAACGGTTTAAGTTAATGTTTAATTTTTGCTTTGAATAATCAATGGATATATTTAAGTAATAAAGAACAGTTTAACCTATGGATATTAATCAATCAATAAATGTATTCTATTTATTTATTTACTGTATTCAAAGGCACTTAAAACATGCTTAAAAATAAACCAATTACATTGTTTCAATAACATTTGAGAGCGATACAACTCCCTTGAGGGTTCTGATTTGCATTCGTGTTTGGTAAAACAGCAACCAATACTAGTCTAGTATTGTGGAAGAACTCATAGAATATTATTCCTCCTTTTGTTTATTTAGTAGCGATCGTTCCTATCTTATTTGTACAGTTATATTGGACCGACGACATTATTAAAAACAGGCGGAAGTCAATATGTTACAGTATAAAATTCAACAGTCAAAACGGAACGAAATATTTATTTATTTAAACTGTATGATGTTGAATTATTACACTCCAATAATAATTACGTCAATAAAATAAATTTTAAATATATGGTAATAAAATTAATGTTGAATTAAAGTTTGTAATTTATAATGTGGTTCTGATTTCGTGATGTCACGATCTGATCTGACCTGACCTCAGCTTGCATTGTTTTTATGCTAGATGGCGCTGCAGTCGTACAGTTTTGGTGCCACATTATAGTGACGGAACAAAGAGCGCAATAGTATTGTCTAACACCTGTGCTCTACATTTTTTTCTATATTCTTAGTAAAATTAGATTTCTTAAATGTAATTTCAAGATTATCTGTCACTATTAAGACTGTATTCGAGTTAACACGGCAAAGTCATTTAGAGATTCTCTCCACCGGGATCCGGTAACCATCGTCTTGAAAGTTTGAAGATCAATGCGACAAGGGCCAAAAGTTTGTTACAGGGCTATTATCTGGAAGCCATGTAAATTTTATGACTATAGCTTTACTTAGAAATACGTTCTATACCGATATACGACACAAAATATTATGTTGAATTTATTTAAAAAGATTTTTGATATGATTGCCTCGTTGGCCTAGTGCAAGTGGTGCTAAGCGCGACTTCTACGCTAGAGGTCTTGGGTTCGATTCCCAAGTCGACCAAGGTGTTATTGGGTTTCTCTATGAAATTCTCAGTAGCAGGTCGGAGTTTGGATTACAGCCCGATTAGTGGCAATAGGCTCGCCCCCTATTACATGGGACCTAAACATATCGGCGAACTGTGGGTGTACATTGGTACACCTCTGCCTACCCCTTTGGGGATACAGGCGTGATGATATGTTATGTTATGTTGATATGATTGTTGATGAATAATATGGGTGGTGTGTAAATAAATGTCATGCGGGTGTAAATATAGTTCACAATATACCTATTATTAATATTTACACTGTTAAAATATTACACATTTTCGTCATCGCCGTTTCTTGGAAATTTCGCCACCGCCTAGCAACTTTTTCACTAAACGTACAGTCACGAGCAAAAATATGTAGAATCTCTGCGTTTTTAATTGATTCTTTTTCGATCTCAGATCAGGTCAAGTAAATTCATTTAAAATTTCGCTAGGTGTATACGTAGGTAGGAAGATGTGTACATTTTTTGCTCGTGACTGTAGATGAAAAAAATCTCAACTAAATTAAAGGACTTAATAAAAAAGTATAAATCATCTTTAGGTATACGTCAGTTTAATTGTGCTCTTGGGAGCTAGCAATCTTTAGAGCAAAAAGGTAAGCCCTAAGTCATTCTACTTAGAATCTTCACGTCATATCACACTAGATTATCCTGACTTTCGTATAGATATATCCTACTTGTGAATATTGTTTAAGTTTATATCTTTTTATTATTGCTTTTGTTGTTATTTCGTGACCTAAAGAGTCGTTTTTTAATATAGTAACCAGTGTTCTTCCAGAATTAATCTTACACCTGCTGTGATGTTTTGTAGCAGTTTTACTACTCAGAAGGCTTGTCTGACTGCTGAATTAAATAATTAAATAACTGACTGAGACTGAATTCAATAATGTTTGAATCAATTCTTGTATGTCTACTATGTAAAACTTTCGTTATTATCTAAGGCCTTATTCATGTATTTCCAATAAAACCATTTATAGACTGGTATTTCAAATTTAATCAGAAAACTACTATTTAATACGTTCCAATGAAAAACGCATCTGATCAAATATTGAACTGGCAGAGGAAAGCTTAAACACGTACGATTTTTATTAAACTAGATCGCACAGTTTTGATTTCAGTTACACTATTATTTAAATTCAAATAAAATATGTGACCTATTAATAAAACTGTATGTAAAGTGTGTAAACTGTTGTTGTAGGCGGTTATTACTAACCATTTCGTTTCCATTTTACTGGAAAACGCTTATTGATAGTGTTCTGTGTACTAGTTCAGCGTTTTCCTGAATTATAAAACATTTGCATTTAAAGTTTTTTCATACGTGATATAAATAAAAAAAAAATTGCATGTTTGCACCTCACCTACTATTGGCATTCATTTACGTTAGTAAATGAGTAACAAAATAGATCTAAGGACGACTGCTGGCCAAATCATAAGCCTACAAACAAAATAAATCTTACATAGCATTATTTTATTATAACCATTTGCATACAAACAATTCCTAATGAGACTTAAGCTTCGTAACCAGTGGAACAACAATCATTGCAAGCACAAAAGTATTATTAAGTAATTGTTCTCAAACTGTCAAAATAATAATATGTGGTGAATCATATTGTTGGGGGGATAATGTAAGGTCAATGCCCCTTGTTCATTAGTAGAATAGTAGCAACAAGGCAGCTGCGAGAGGGAGCGAGATTGACACAGGAAGCTGGGGCGATACTTTATTGACATGACAAATCAAATGGGAAAAAGCCAGCTATTCTCTATTCTAGGATTGGAATTTTCTAGGATGGACATTGATATGTGTAAAAATCTTTAAACAATAAGTGCTCTCCATTTGCCCGCGATCACATTCTTAAATCCTGACCACGTGAACATGGGACCAACTCGAAAGTATACTCTTTCAAACCAAAAAAAGAGTTTTTCAAATCGGTCTGGACCACGGCTGGGTTGAGTAATGCATATAAAATTAAATTTAAAGATTTCGACGAGCTATGAACCTTGTATTTTGAAGTCAGTTTAAAATTGTAAGTAAACGAAAAGTGTTATTATTACACTAAATCATGCGAACATGAAAATTATTACTCTTAACACGCACAAGTCCATTTCCTTATATTTCAACAGCACTACTCTTACAAAATAATGCATAATTTTAACACTACTTGAAGAAAAAGCCTCAGCGCCACGCAATATTTTCTGAGATAAACGCCAACATTCTGTAATAATAAATCAAGAGTTGGCTTAAAGGCCAAAACATTTCTTTGGCATCTATAGCATGTTTTCATAGTAGTGTTGAAACGAAACACAATATTATGTGGAGCACAATAGCTAGGCTTTTGGCCAGCAACGTAGCTGCCTGTACTGCGGTGTTTTAAGACAGCTCGTTGTTATTGTGCAAAGCGTCGCGTAAATTGCGTTCACAAGATATTTCATTACTATAGCACCACGCTACAATCTTGCTTGTATTGAAATATTGCGTAAAAAATATAAGAAACAATGTAGTTTTGGCTTCAAGAACGTACTGAAATAAAAATAGTCTTTATTCGTTTTTGGCTTTAATGAAATTTGCCTCATTGTCATACTACGTAATGTTGTTAAGTGATAATTACATCTGTCTACTACTCAAGAAAAAAATACCGTGGTTTACAATACCAAACTTTCGGTTTATACTTATAAGGTATAAAATGCCAAAAATGTGTCAAAAAAATGCTATAAGGAAATAAGAAATCAAACAGGTGAATTTAATGGTTGCGCTTTTCAATTTGTAACCAGTTTTATGGCCGTGTTAACATTAATTCTTGACGGTCGACCCTGCACGGTATAATGTTAAGCGATCTGTAATATTACCCAGCTTTTATAGTTAGGGGTGGATCCCATTGTCAGGGCTCGCGTATAAACATTTTGTGAGTGGGAGTCCCGCGGTAATGCCGCGGCTATAATTAATCAAACTTACCCTTAATGACAGTGTAAGTATACGACTACACGTATTAGAATAATGTGTTGGACTTTCGATAAATTGTTTTTAATATGAATAGTTGTAGGCAAATGACATGGAATTAAATATTAAAGCGCCTTTGTTTTTTTATGAATGTGGCTATAAAATAATAATAAAATAGAGAATGAGTAAAAATAACCAGACATGGTTACTATTAGATTTTCACATAAATCAGAACTATAGGAGTAATGTGTTACTTGAGTAAACAAAAACTTTAATTAAATATAAAATCCAAGTTTGCACTTTGTTTTGCCTAAATAAGTCCCAAATCAATTCTCTTCAGTATCATAAAAATCAAAAACCAAATCGGCAAAATAAATAGCTCGACATTTTGCCCCTCATCACAATCGACTCCCTCCGAATATTCCTTGGTACATAATAAATTGAATTGTATCTTTATCGTATTGTATAAAGAGAAGGGCCAACGGCACGTGACTAACCGACGCTTTCTACAAATAATTTCCTTTACCCTCGTACAATAGTCTTAAAATGAACAAATTAATTTTAGTTTTCAAGCACTTTCGAGTTTGTGTCAAAGAGATGAACGTGGTAAATCTAGATATAGGTAGTTGCCGAAAGCTTTAGTTCAAGCATCCCTAATTTTACGTCGTTCATTCACTTGCGCGCAAACTTTCGTACACTATACGAACGTTTGCACAAAGTCGCAGTTGTGAGTGAATATTCGTGCGAATGTGAGTGGCCGGCTTTAAAGTCAAACCATGTTTGCTCTTTTATTTTAACGATTTTTTCGTCGTGAAACTTAAAGTTACTAACTTTAACGCATTTTCTCCGATAAATAGCAGAACTTAAGACGTTGTGAAAATAGTGTATGGTTATAGTTTTAGTTCTTGAGTTCTCCTGTTAATTCTAGTACAAAAAATGTTTGTTATAATAAAAATATGTACCTATCTAAAGACCCTACTGCAGAAAAGTAGCGTCACGATAAATGACATGATTTTGGCCTCTGTCCATTCTAAGTCGTTTGGACTACGCCAATTTTAGCCTTAAGCCTTTTCATTTATTTACTACGTTCATAATCAGCTTTTTTTCATTCTGCCTAATAAGTGGTTCTAAATATAATTTAACTCCAGACATACTCATTAAAACTTTTGGGATTTACATGAAATCATGTAAAATCCGCCAGCAAACAATAATTTAATTTCGTCCAGGAAATTTCATCAATTAGTTACTCCATATATTTACAAATTACATCAAATTGTGGGTAACTAAATTTTATTTCCAGAAATTAATAGGAAATAATTATGATGAAATATTGTTTCTAGAAATCGAAACAAAGACTAAATGAACAAAGATGGAGTGGTATATTTATCATGTTTCTAGGTTATAATTAAGCTTATACTAATACTGGACGTTAGTTAACAAAAAGTGTATTTTTTTATATGTTGATAAACCTATCGTCCTTCTGCTCAGTTCTGTAAACATTAATGATCGGTAAATATAATTGTAAAATACCTTATCTAATGCGAAATGTTTAACTACAAGCTATATATGTCCCTTCATTCCTTAAAATTAAATAATGATCTTTGTTCCAAAAATATCTTACCTAATTATTGTACCTAATAAACCTTCAGGTAAATATCAGAAAAAAGCTGTTATCGGTAATTTAATATATATTTGTGTATCAAAATTATGTTCCCGAATTAAATGCTAAAAACTCTTTTTATTTGGAAATCAATAATGTGAAAATATCTTCCCAAAGCTGCTATCATTATTCATTTTTTTAGGATTTTTTTCCTTTTATTAGTAATTTTCAGCATAATCACTAACTTAAGGTATGTCTACTGGGTAGATTTATATTAAAAGCCGTTTATTACCTAAATATGTCTTGGCCTAGATGTTTTGTGCGCGATATAGAATAGCCCTTTTTACATTCTCTGTAGTGTGTAATAGGCCTGCTTATAACTATTACAGGCTTCTCAATCTAGGTTCTATCATTTATGTTTGACGTATAGAAAAAGCTTGTCAAAGGACTCATTTTACCATTTTTATGTTAAGTAACTAACCACCTTTTTTCGATTGGATTATTTTTCAATTATTATAAAACCTTCAATTTCTTATTCAGTATTTTCTAAGCTATATCAGGATAATACTTATGCTACGAATAATGTACCCACAATTCCGACTTAAAATACAGTCGATTTAACAATTGTATAAGGTGTCTTATGTAATATACGTTCAGCACCGAGAGCCATTCGCACTAGGTACTTAATTTGATTTGTAACCTAGTTTAGAAAATACTCAATATATTTAAAAGACTTCTGAAAATATATTACAGTGAATTGTGAGTAATGTAGTTATAGTAAATACTGCAGTGATATCAGAACATGCACAAAAGTTATGTTTGTATTCATGCACATGATCATTATTAACAAATTAGTTTTCAAATGAACGAAGGCAAGATATATATAAGTCGTCAGCCCTTCTATTTTACAAGTCTGTCCAATATTAACCTGTAAACTATAAGTTATACTCACAAAATATAAAAATAACCTAAAACATAACAACATAGGTGCCTACTAAATATATATGTTTATACACGAGAACCATAATAAAATCAATTACAGATTGGGTGTTTGACCGCCAAACGTTATTGCTATCGCGTGCACTTATGCTATACAAAATAAATTAAAATAACTTCCAACATTGCCGTCGGATTTTTTACCCGACTGCAGATAAGCCGAAAGGAGGTTAATGTGTTTACCGAATGCCGTTTAGACGACCATATGAAAGGTAATAAGGTGCCTCGGATGCAAACGACATCTCTGAAAAGTTTTTCCTGAAAATCAAGTTGTTTTTGCGACTATCCTTGGCTTCTTATAAAACAAAAAATATATGTGTGAGACTACTGAGTGCACAATGGTAGTTTATATCAATCAAGTTGTGCTAGCCTAATGATGATTCTTTATCAGTTTTAATTAAATATTTCAATAACATTTAATCTTATTCAATAAAGTCAAATTACCTCTTTGAAAATTAAAATAGAAGATTATTTTATTGCAATTAATTATAATGAAATATGTCAAATCTTAATAAATGAAGAGTCTCTTAGAAAATAAAGAAATCTAATAGTATTGTTATCCAAACAATCTCATTAAAAGAGTCAAGCAATGCCGCTTGACAACTCGAGTCAAATTGGGACTCTTTTAAAAGATACCCCATTGTGTCACAAATATTAAGTTACGTCAGACTTAATTAACATTTCGCTTTAATAACTCATTTTGTTTACTTACATTCTTAAACAAATTTATTTATATCGATAAGTAAATGCTAAAACTGTTTACAAGAAAGTTCTAGTGTGCTTTGGAGCGTATCAAGTTCTCAAAATATGTCGGATAAAATTATAATAGATCGTTGTCTTCAACGTATAAGGTCATTGACTTATTTGCCCGTTAAAGGCACCTGAGCATTGAACAGCCTCTTGCCTCGAGACGCGGTAATATGGTTATGAAAAATAAATATGCCTCACTCTTCGACTACTTTTGCATGACTGTGTATTTTACTCGCACCTGCTCTCGTGGTGTAGCGTGAGATTTGTGTGTTCAGGGACGAATGACGGGGAGATAACAATTCGTCTCTTGGGGACACTGTTCAAGGAAATTCTTTAATAAATGTATTTTTATTATTTAACATGTTACCATTTTGTGGTGAATCCATTTAAAGGAATATCCTGATATTATTTAAATGAAAATTAGCTTAAAATGTGGAAAGTATTTACTTGTACAATATCAAGGCTGTTTCCAGTTTTGGAATAAGTTATTGTTCTATGTGGGTGTCTCTAGCACAAGAACTAATATTATTTACTTAAAAGGTGACTCCTACGTAAAATACATGAAGTTGATTTGTTGTTGGACGTTATTGAAATAATGAATGATAGCTCTGCGTGGAAGTTACATTTTATTCACTCGTTTCCGTGCCATTTGAAGTAAAGTAAGTTTGCCACGTACCACGCCACGTGAAAATCTTAAGTAAATTAAGTTTTTTTTTATAAATGCGGACGACTTCACATACATTCAACTGAACCCCAAAATAAGTAGCTAAAGCAGTCTTGTTTTGGAATTCAGAAACAACGAAGGTACCACAAACACTAGACCCGAGCCAATGTAGAAAAGTTGGTTTATACATTGACCCATCCGGGGATCGAATCCGGGGCCTCAGAGCTTGCAACACCTTGAAAACCCGTGCGTACGCCACTTGACCACGGAGGTAGTCAGTTCATGAATTAATTAATCTTACAATTTATTGTTTCAAGCTTACATAAATGTAAACAATAAAACGATCATATTCCCACATGTTAAAGGTTGGTTTACGGAATGGCCGATTTAACTTCAGTCTTTGTGATCTGGTTTGAGTAATGGTAACAAATTTTACGTACCTATTGTTTAGCCCCACAGGGTTGGCTGACAAATTGTGTATTTGTATGGGTAGCAACGCAATTTGGGCTTCCGGGAGCAAAATACTCCTGCCATGCAATGTCCTTACATTTGTTTTTTTTTTTTAATTACTGCTTATTATTGTTTATTTAGTTTTTGTCTGAATAAAAGTAATTTTTATCTGGCTTTTTAGAAAGTCTGATAGACTTTCCTACCTACCTAAATAAATAACAAAAATGCTACATAAACAGTCTCTTTACGGGACTTCCTATAAATTTTATAGGTAATTAAGTAATTCATAGGATTTAAAATGATTAATAAAATGTTTTATGAATGCGAAATCGAATTAGAAATTGTATGGTAAAGAAAAATTGCCATACAAAGAGGATGGTAATTAAATAAAGTAATTAAGTATATTTACAAAACTCCAAAATCGCCCTTTGAATCACGGCGACCAACATCTTACATTTAATATTTACTTCATTTTTCATAGAACGGCGAAAGTTATAATTGCGATCGTCTTACTTCCGAGGAATTTAAACTTGAATACCTCATATAAAATTCTTGGGATCCAGAAAAGGATAGCAACAATACAACGTTTTATATGAATTCCTAAGAAAAGCTTTTTGGACTTTTTCCAATATAAGTGCATACATATTTTCTTGCGGATTCCACAAACAAGCACATGACTCAAGTTTACTTCTTGCTAATGCTCTAAAAAATTGTTTTATCAAATTTGGAACTGTGCACAACAATATTTCTTGGAATCATACCTACATTTAAAGTACTTACAATTTTTTTTTTTAAAGTTTTACCGTCTATTTTATCAGTAAAATTTCTATGTGTCTCGCTCGACCGAAAGTCATTAAAACGAATTAAAAGGCAACTCAAAGTAACATACGAATTATAACAAGACTCAAACTTGTAAAAGAAAAAATACCCTTATTTTTATGTTTCTATTTTACAGGTAAGCAACTAACTGGATACCTTAGCTACGGGCTCTAAGGGTTTGAGCCCAAATCCCACAGAATTGACAACGGAACGTGCAGGTGAGTTGTTACGTTGCTTTAGTTTTAAGTGGGAGACAAGTAAATCCCGTGTCGGCTCATTAAGGCTGCAACGTGGCGGCCACAATGTGCCTGTGGTTTGTGCAGTTCCGAAATACAAGCGCAAAATAGAAATAGTCATAATATAAACTCAAAGTACGTTAAATAATATTTACTTATTGCTTTCTTAGATTTACGCAAATGTTAGACATTGAAATTAAATTACTTTTTTACGGATTTTGGTACGATACGGACAGACTGTCAGTCCGTGACCACTATACCTGAATGGTGTTGAAACGTCGGGAGTTAAATTAAAGGGAAATACACCGCAAAAAAAAAACGTAAAATGTAATTTTTTAACAATAATGTTTACTAATCTCTTATACAAAAATCTTCTATTTACGTTATTTATCCAAGTACCTACGTTTAACTTAGATGTTGTTCGTGATCTCTCATCCATAGTTGAATATCTTATGTACATCCATTACACCGCGGTGTGTATATTATTACATATCGCGCTCGCGAACTTAATTAACACAACTAGTGCGTATGTTTTAAACGTGTCTCCTGTATCATATGGTACATAATTAATGCATGTATTTCGAGACATGGTTTAATGTTCGTGATGGATATAATACGTACGTAATACCGCAAATAAATGCTGCTTAAATATAGATGTGGATGCTAATATCTTAATTGCTTTAAAATATTAAACAACAATACCTCAGCAATCATCTAGGATTAGGTCGTATACGAATAGGTTTTTCTATATTTATATCAGAAAGTCTATTTTACAAGTCAAGCGATTTGAATTCGAAGGAGATACAGTGCCTCAGATATCAATTTAATCTGAGGGTTATGCACGTAATCTTTGGTTTGTCTTGTCAGTTAGAAGTCCCACTGGACTATACAAGAGTGTGAAGAAATGAACAGAGGACGTCAGCACACACACACATAATAACCGGGAGCACACATAAACAAATCATTCCTCTTTTCATATTCAAGTTATTTCAGAACTGAATAGAAGTCATAAATAGATTTCCTATTACTTCTCTGTTACCTCAAATACCGATATTATGTAAGCTTGCAATAACGAGCAGTATACACAACTTAGATGCCATAGTCAATAATCCTGACACTATCTCTATTTGGGAAATTACACTACTACATTTAGTCTCTGCGAGAAATTTTGAATTTGAATTCTGCAGTCAATTCTAGGAAGTGCCTTGTAAAGTCGTAAATCAAGCTATGAACATTTGCTGTGGGGTATTCGGATTCAATTATTGGAATAAACATTTGTATGATATTCATTTGAAGAGCCTATACAGGATGTTAAGAAAACACTGTCCGACCCGAAAGGGTCGTGTAGGTTTTACAATCAAATGCCCAAAGACTATAACACTAATTTCTTCAGTTTTATAGTCAGTCATTTTCAAAACATCCTATATGAATGAAAGAAAAATAAGTGTTAAGGCATCACTTGTATATTATTTATTTAACCGACGAAAACAGAGGAGGTTCTCAATTCGACGCGTATATTTTTTTTTTTTATGTATGATCACGCATATCTTTTTACTGAGTAGTCCGATTTTGATAATTCTTTTTTTATTGGAAAGGGTATAATCCAAAGTTGGTCCCATATCAATTTGAAAAAGGAATTCCTACCCTAAGGGTGGAAAAACAGGGGTTAATTGATTGTTCACGCACTGATCGTAATGTATTACCACTCGTAACTTTTTACAGAGTAGTTCTATTTTGATAATTCTTTTTTCATTGAGTAGGCTATACCTAGAAGTTGGTGCCATATAAATTTGGAAAAAATATTCCGATCCTAAGGGTAGAAAATCAGGGATATATTGATTGTTCTCTAACTGATTTTAATATATGACTACGCGTAACTTATTACAGAACAGTCTGATTTTGATAAATCTTTTTTTATTAGAGAGGGGGTTATACCTTGAAGCTGGTCCCATATAATTTTACTCTAAGGTTGGGAAAATAGGGGTGATTTATTGTTCACTCATATCATCATCATCATAACATATCATCACGCCTGTATCCCCGAAGGGGTAGGCAGAGGTGTACCAATGTACACCCACAGTTCGCCGATATGTTTTAGGTCCCATGTAATAGGGGGCGAGCCTATTGCCACTAACCGGGCACAAATCCAAACTCCGACCTGCTACTGAGAATTTCATTGAAAAACCCAATAACACCTTGGTCGACTCGGGAATCTTTGTTGAATTGAATTGTTCACTCACAGATTTGAATACTAAAATAAGGTAGTTAGCTATTTTAAAAATAAAAAATATTTCAGCATGTAGCAACTAGTATATAATAGCCACAAAAAAATATAAAATAAAAACTTTTTAACAAAAAAATTAAACCGCCGAAAAAACTGAAAAGCAAAAAATAAGAAACCTTTTTTTTATTTAATCTTAATAACTAAGTTCTTAAACGAATGTGAGTATACCTAAATAATTTTGAGGCGGCGCCAAACTATCAATTAACAAAGATCACTAAATTACCTTAAAAATAAAGAAACAACCAAATCAAAAACGCTATATACTATAATTATATTCTTTACTTACCACCTACTAATTCCATTGTGGAAAGCAAATAAAAGTTTTGAGTTTGAGTTTGAATCAACTTAACAATGCAATGAAATCTCCAGCGATAAACATTAAAATTTCTAAAAAAATTAAGTACCTATATATCGTAATTAATTAATTTGCCTGTTTGGCGCCGACTCGAAATTATTTAGGTATACTCACATTCGTTGAAGAACTTAGTTATTAAGATTAAATAAAAAAGGTTTCTTATTTTTTGCTTTTCAGTTTTTTCGGCGGTTTAATTTTTTTGTTAAAAAGTTTTTTTAAAAGAAATACATAGCATAGCTTCCTGTATTCTTTTGCTGCTTCAATGCTGGTGAACAAGAATCTTATACACAAAGGGAAAACAAAAAAAAGGAAAGTATACACGTGGAGAGAAATTGGATGAGTTGGTAACAGATGAGACCATATACAACGGCGAGCGGCCTTCAAAAATATTAATATTTTTCAGTTCAATACCATCCTTCTTTCATGTAGATTTTCATGTGTGTCATTCTGTCAGACTGACTGAAGCTCAATAGAGAATTTTTCCGTTTGACCATCAAGTTACTTTGTCCACCATATTGTTAGAATGATTTTAATACTTTCATAATCCCGACATTTTAAAATGATAAATTAGCTGGTGATGTCATTTTTAAATTTTTATCACCGTTTAGTAAAGGTTTATGACCTTTCAAGTTTCAAAGGTGCCCAAAGTCAGGATTAAAGAGCAAATATTGACTTCACAAAATCCCATTTTAATCGCGTCGTTAAATCTTAATTCTCGAGTCCCCACTGGTGGCTCTGCTTGTTAAGATAACTGTCAGTTGCATAGTTAATGTCTGTCACAATACAGATATAAAGCTTACCCTAATATTATTTAATTGTGGGTAACATCATTTGACATTTAATTAATAACACCTTTAACCCACGCTGTTAGCGAGCCTACAAATATTAACAATTTACTAGTTACCCTTTCCGATAATCCCGTATTCGTGATATGCCACAAAATTTCGACAAGGCCAAGTCAGCCGCGATCTTCAAAATCCGAAGCTTGCCCTTTGCCATTTTGACACATCCGACAGCACAACCTAACGCAATATAACCTTTATTTTAACTCCGCTAGACTAGACTGCTCTTTCAGTACACGATAAATCTTAGACAAAGCTCAGCTGAAACTTCCACTGTAGGTACTTTACGAGAAAAGTATATAGGTAACACGAAAGCCAGAATCGCGAACTTTTGCAGTTCACTAAACTCCATTGCTTTGTATCTACAACATCATTGCCGTAAAGTTTCTAATGAAAAACGCAGTGGAAAGGAACTAGAAATATTTTCTGTTCGCAGAACATTATATAGAAGCGTCGTAGAACGTATTTCCTTGTTTAGATAGCACACTTATTCTCAATAAATCAATAAAAAGACGTTGTATTTCGAAAATGAAGATCTTTGTTTAGTCTGCTTGAATACACAAAAGATACGATGCTGGCGTTGCCAAATGCCCCACATTTGCCAAATATGATAACTTATTGTGTTCAAAATTTATATCATACCATAAACCACCTAATAGCAAAGGACGGCAACAGCCATGAATATAGCTTAAGCTTTTAGTTTTCAGCTATATTTCTTCTCAATAAAATGAAGGTAGGGCCAATCTGTGTAGAAATAATTTCTTACCTGTAACTTTTTCAATCTGGAAATCAACTTTTACTAGTAAACGGGTAAACCCAAAGCCAACCTTTCATTGGATTCTGAAACTTGAGTAGATTTATCGATAATCGATAACTCTGGCTAATTGCTTGCCAAGGATTTTATTAACTTCCAAATTATCCACCGATCATTTTTGATTGGCGCTGTGGCTAAACGTTTAACTTTTTGTGCTAAAGCTTTGGCAAATACTCAGTAATTGGATGGAATATTCTTTAGCTTTCTATTTTTCTTAGTTACATTGACAACCAACAAAAACAGTGCCGATTTTTACGCATATATATTGCGACAATTTTAAATATTAATAAGTTTTCATTTACGCAGTTTTCACTATTCATGTTGTGCTTATTATTCCGGGAACAATTAATTTGTGCTTGTTATGAAACAAAGATGAACAAAACCTTGAAATGCATATAACACAGTATAGTACATAGACATAGAACACGTACATAAATAGATTAGACCAACGAAAACAAATTTCAAGTAAACTTCATTGTACAAATACAAAACGGATAAATCAGAACTAACTTTAACGTAACTTCAATCACGCGGAATTGAAAATGAATTTCTTCCTTTGCTTGATTTCACTAACATTTTAACTTGTACTGCTGATCATCGATGCATCCAAGTATATATCTGTATAGTGACTGGATTATGATAATTGGCTGAGCTCGTCGCGCATCGATCATTGGCTCCCCTTCTAACGAGATGGATCCGACCCCCTTTTGTACTCCCCATGTAATCAATCATTTCGATTACCAAATACCAACTACATAACATGTCGTGTATGTATCCACTATATGAAAAATATTTATCTTAAAATTTTATATCGACTTTGTAATTTCAAATTTCACATCCATCGAAGTTTTGACAGTTTTGAAAGGAAAATGAGCGATCTTTTCCCGGGTGCCTCTCCGCGGTAATCGTTAATTTTAATTATTTTACAACTTTTTCTTGACCAAATAAAATAAAATATTATTATTTTTCATGTATTACATTGTTTTAGCCCAAAACACTGTAAGGAGCCTAGTCGCTCCACGCAAAATACGGTTTTCAATTAAATCCGGTAAGAGTGCAAGCCGACCTCAACATATTTTGGGAAGATGTTAAGCAGCAGCAGTAGCAGTGCCACAGTAAAGCAGCACCTTTTAATCTTATTTTTTCAGCCATAATCTCCTCCCTGCAGGGTAATGGCCTTCCTTCAAGAGGAGCTTCCGATTCAAATAGATACTCTTTAACACTTATTTATTTTCTGGGGTTCGTTTTTATCAATAAACTCAGTATAAAGCAAATATACACTTGGCAACTTGAAGCATTTCGTGTATAAAACTGCAGTGTCTAGCTACCGTAATAGATTTAAAGTAAATTAAATAATACAATTTAGTTTCCACGAACAAAATAAATACTATCTATAGAGCAATAATAAATGGTTTTGTGTTATTTAATTGCAAAACTTTTTAATCATGTTTAGTACAAGTTAAACAGCCTAAAACACAAAATTCGTTTAAAGACTTAATTAAGAGACAGTCACGCTCTTTAAATAATAAAACAAACGAAACACGAATTGCTGAGCCGTTTCCTGACGGAAGTGTAAAATATTTCGTCAGTGACTCTGGAAGCTGTTAAATATTGCATGTATCATAATATATGGTTAAATACCGCATTATCAACTGCTTTGCCTTGTCTATATGGGAAGAGGCCTGTGTCCAGCAGTGGGACGTTTATAGGCTGGCTGGCAGGCTATATTTTTATATATTATAAAGACCGCATTGATCGACAGCGAAGTTTACTGGATAGATAATCGATACGATTTGTATACCTAACTATCTGTATTTAATGAATGTTTATATACATTGATAACTAGCGATCCGCTCTGGTTTCCTACACGTAGACGGAATTTTTATGACTTATACATACAAACTTTGCTCTTGAATCACTCCATCACTTGATGACAACTATAATTTTATGAATATCCATTCGGTAGGTCTTGAGTTTTCAGTTTTTAAGCTGAGAGAGAGCCGAGGCTAGGGACATAGTATTAGAGTAATTATAATGTTGAAAATAATGACTGAAGTCAGGCAAAGTTGCTAGTAGTGTAGTTACTTGAGTAATACCTTCTACCAGCAGTAAGCAGGACTATAAATATGTAAAAAATAACCAAATCCGTTGCAAGACAATATGTAGTAAAAGGCCCTGCTCAGATCTTTGAGTTTATCTTTTTCATGCGAGAAAATTGTTCTTTAACCATCTTTCTGCGACAAAATATACTGAAAGATAGGTAATCAGTCCCTGCTGGGAACTCCAGTTCGTATATTGTCAAAGCCTACCTGAGCCTTTGAACCTTCCGCGAGCACCACGAAGCGAATACTCAATGAGATGCTACCGCTATTCAATCATTTAATAATTAACTTAGTAGGCCCCACTCAATTAGGTTGGCAACTTGGCACCAATAAATTATGTTATTTAATACACTATATAATATTGGTTGATCGGCTCATTAGGCTTAAATAATTAGTTAATGGAAACATATCTTTTAAAAAGTTACGTTCCCAAATTCTATGCCAATGCGAGTCGAGCTTACGCACCGGGGATTCTACAATTTTATGTATGAATTCTTTGTCCATTTCACATCATGTGTAGTTTTTGCACGTAAAAATGGCGATTCCAACCATGCAATTGCAGTTAAGATGTGTGAGGCGATGACATTTTTGGACTGTAAGTTAGTAATCGTTTTTCTACGTGTTGAAACTACAAATTACTATAATTTGGCTGTGTGACATAACTTTTTGCTATATTTCATGATTCAAGATTAACAGGAAAGAACCTTGTCGAGCTATCTAGCATATACGACTGCTTCGACTGACTTGACCAAAAGTTTTGTATTTTCACAGTCAGGTAAGAAACTTGAGTATTTGGTATTGATTTTACGCCTTCACGAGTTTCTAAGAAAATCCTGGGTCTTGATAGATAGAAAACGAATTGATCTTATAATACCTTTTTTGCTTTTGAGTTACGGGCCCAAAACCAACTCGATTATAAATTTATGACTACTGAACGTGTTTAAATTAGTAATAAATATAAAATTAATGATGCAAGATTAAAATTCTTCCATATCAAAAAATTATGCTGCTATAAAGATAATCTTGCAGTAAAATTTTATAGCCTTCCCTTAGCAATAAATTTCTAAAGCCGCGATCGCTCTAAATAAAAAGGGGAGTGCAACAGGCCTAACGGCGTCCCGGGAGATAGGGATCAAAATTGTAGAAAGGAAAATAAAGCGATCGGGGATCACGGCGACTGCGGCTGACAGTTTTAAAGAGCAACATTATCTGGGCTCCATGGGAAATATATATTTACGCAAAAGCACAAAGCAGTTATGCTAATTATACTGGCTGCCATTATTCAGCAACCAACGAGCCAACGACCTCCTATATTGCGGCGTAGCATTTCAACAAGATCATTTATTACAAAGATGTCTGCCAAGTTGCCCTTACAAATTCGAGATCCGCGAGGGTACTTCCACGAATCTTCATGCCGCGTCATAACTCCACTCAATTTGTACAATCGCACTTAATGATACCATCTAAAGGTTTATCCTATAAGCAATTCACGGCTTTATTGCTCTAAGAATAAGGCGCATAAATGTTTGATGGTTCGGTGAATTGTAAGCACGTCGGGAATGCTAGTGGTAAGGCTGTCGTTTCTGGTGGAAAGGCGGTTTAAATGTACGTACCCATTAGGACTTACACGTGACCAGGTGGACAATGGTAGAACAAAGTTGTGGGAAGGAGCGTGCGCTCCGCTGCTACTGCTAATCATATTGTGAATGTTACTTGTTTCTTTATATACAGATTCTCGCTTTAACATTATAGTATTAAGAAAAAAAATATTTAAGAAACAGGTAACCGCTAAGTTTGCAAGATCCAAAAAAGGATTAATAATAAATTTTTATTTGTCCTAATGTTAGACAAACATTGCACAAACTAACTACCTATATACCTGTGTCTTTTATATATTTGTTTCATACTAAAATAATTGTAATTAAAAAAAAAATGTTAAAAGCGACTTGTCGATTACAGATGAATATCAACTCATCTAATGACAAAATATGCATGGTTTATGTAAGGTTATTTGGAAATAGATAATATTTTGACATTAGTCAGGCATAGAAGCATTCCTGACTTGAGACCACTGACTAAGAAGCAATGTTATGAAATCTATGTTATTACAGAAAGCCAAAGTTTTGCAAACTTACATTTGATTTTGCAAATAACTACCAAATAGTTTCTCAAGTTATGCGTTCTAATATCCAACACCCAATTAATAATGCTCCGTGCTTTCATGTTGCAAAACAAAATTTTGATAATAAGATAATACTTTATCTATTAAATAATAAAACATTGAGTTGTGTTTAGACGCCTCGAGATTTGTGCTGCCGACTTCGAAGGTTCCTCTGAATGTTAAGCTTAACTATAAAATACAAAATGTCTGTACTTACTTATTATAATCCACACATACCAAAACCTGAGTAGTAGGTCTTTTTATAAGTCCTACTTAATGGTAACTTATCCTATTTTTACTCTCATCGTTGTCTCCGTGTCGTAAAAGTTGTAGGAGTTAAAAGAAAAAATAGGAAATTTTCCCCAAAAAGAAAAGATCCCGTATACATAATGAGGTTTACATTGAAGACAAATTATTCGCCAGCGACATTTTTTTCTTTCACAAGGATCTGATAAGAATAATGTTGAAAAATCTTACGGTTTATCTGTAAGGAACTTAGTCAAAACTCAAAATGTTAAACTTTTTATTTATTTAGGTCGTCATCGTTTTTTCAGAAGCAATTTAATTTTGTGGGTATAAATCTTGGCTAAGATTTTATTTAGGTATATAAAATGGTAGATCAATTTTAAGCAGATTCCTTTAGTTGCTTATTCATGAAAGTTTTTTCCAAAATACGTTATATGGGCACAACCAGAAAAATTACACATTTCTAAAAAAACCTAACCCCATATTATTTACTTACTACAAGATGGAAGTGGTTTCACGTGTCGTCGATAGGAAATGGTGTCAGAACTCAAGCAAACAGTTGAGAGTGGTTTGTGGCATTTGTCTTTAGTCAGATGCAATTTACTTGATACCAAATAAAGACGTCTTGGAATCTAGACGTCCAATAAACTGTTCTAGTTAAGTGGACTGGTGTTTTATGACGTGACTTTACTGAGCCAGTGTGTTCCGCATTTGGCGTATTTTCCGTTTAATATCCTTTTAATGTAAAAACATAAAAGGATTGTTGTGTTTGCTTTTCTTTCTTCAAATTGTGTGATGAAAAAATCGATGGGAATTAATAAAGAATGTTTTTTTTTGGGTAAAGAACTTATTGAGATATATGTATATGTAGATAATTGATATATCTACATATTTTCACTCGATTATTTTTAAGCATTCAATTTTTAACTTCAATATGAAACTACAATTATTTGCACGAGTTAACGGCTTGCATCTCACCCCTTTTTAAAAAGGAAACAAACCAAGGTTTCTTCAAAAACTCCATCAAAAGGTATCGATACCTCCGACAGGTGAAGGCCGTAACACCTTAAAGTACCCTTACCTTAATGTTTATAACTTGTAAAGGACTTTAAGGAGATTTATGATGATGAGGGTAATTTTATGGGTCCGATACACAAAGGCCATCGCTGACCACACTTCAAAACTGATTTACTAAACTAAACTAAATTAGCCAATGACAGATTTGTAATCGAAGACTCGCCGACCGGAATCGCGAGCCTGGCAGGCCTAGATAATCATGAAAATAGGTATTTAAACGCAGAGCCGTAGAAAATGAGTTGTTTGGGACAACAGGTGACCGGTACGGTGCTCAAAGGCTTAGTCAATTGACAAATTAAAGCCTTGTTTAGAGCGCAATGGAAACTATGATTCTAGTTCTGAAAATTCTGATGAAGATTGAAATCATGAATTTAAAGACGAACAAGAAGGTTGTCAATACCTACTTACTTGTATTATGTTACTATACTAGCTGTGATCCGTTGATTTTCTAGCTTTATTTGGTCCAAGTCCAAGATGTTAGACTAAGCTCTTCAGCTTTATTAAATTAGTATAGATTTATTACATTATTGTTTGTTCATGTAGAATCAGTATTTAATCTTCTTATAATTAATTCAAGTGCCTAACTAATTCAGAAATGTTTATTACTGTTTTTTTTCTTATAGTTCTTTTTATGCAAAATCTCACTGTTATTGCCGTAATTAACTGTCTATACATTTCAACGGAGTGATCTCTTTATTGTGCATGGCTTGTAAAAAATTTAACGTGTTTTGTAACCACAATACACTCATCATAAAATATCTCGAATAAATCTACAAGTACTTAATATTCATCGTATAAAAATTCGTCTAACTTATTATTTTTAACACGTTTTCACTCCATACAGTTATTTAATTCATGAAAACCGAGATGCATACTGTTTACATCACGAGTCGCATAGCAAGTGTGCCGCGATGGCTAGGATTTGCTAACCCAATTTATAAGCCAAAAGCGATACTTGGTGTATTGTAACAAGATGTATGTCTAGCTTATGTGACTCTTTTAGTAAACCCTTAATAGTTTACTCCTTTTTAAGTACGTCAGAAATGTATCTGCCCTCTTGTCATCATAGTCATAGTTAGCCTATCGCAGTCCGCTGCTGAACATAGGCCTCTCCAATTGCACGTCACTTAGTTCTACTTCGGCTTCTCGTAAACCTTCATTCAAAATATATATTTTTTGGATTTATGTACTTATTTACGACAAGCTTAGAAGAGCTAAAAAACTATCAAACAGGTGCAGAGACACAAAAAAACTTTTATAGTTGAACAAAGTGATTGTTTGGCTGGCATCACTATTCTAAAAATAACTTTGATTTTATCAAAAATAGAAATAATAACTTTATATAAAACTGGTATGTGATTGACTCTATACCCTAGTCGCTGTAACAATGCGTTCCTGACATCAACAAGACGAAATGACTTTGATGTGGCGAAGATCTTACGACACGATATTTTGTTTTACTTACTTGACCTATTAACAAATCAAACTCTATTCAAAACTATATGTTTGTCAAGTAATAGTTTATGCTTTACTTTCGTGCTTAATTTAACGTTCAATAATTAAGACAATAATATTATTTAAGATACGTTCAGAGTCTTTATAGGGTTTTGTTAAAACAAAATTTTACAGGAGTCACCTATAAAAGTTTTCTTCTATAAATTTCTGGCTCAGTTTTCATATTAGTATGTCAAGTAGTGTCTATATTTTTTACAATGTAGACTAACCAAAATCCTTGACTAAATAAACAGATTCTTTGACCGAGATACCTTAGCAATAAACAGCATTCGACTCTAATTCTGTTTTGTGGTCGCACAGCGCTCATAATTTCATAATATAAATACGAAATGTAATAACAAAGGAATGCACCAGAGAACCCACCTTCGTTGGAACCGCATTGCGAGATATTTTTACTTTTTTTTGTGGATAGATACCGACGATATTTTAATTTAAACGCTTCAGTTTGTGGCCATTTAACGGTTTTGTTTGATATTTATTTGCAAATATTTTTTGATCACTAATAACTTAAAAGTTCTGTTTATAGTAATATAATATCACAGGAATTAGCGAGAACATGCGTACATAATACCTTTTTGGTCTTGACGTTTTGGCCAGGTAGTTAGATAGCTTGAAAATGATTCTTATTTTAAAAGTGTGTTAATTTTAGTTACGGTGCTTAATTAAAAACTTAAGGAAATCGGGAATTAATTTACGGGAATCAATAAAATATTTAGAATCTAGCGTATAATTTTCCATTGCTTGGTTCGTGAAAAAATATGTATGGACGAAAAACATAGTTATTCTTTTCAAATATATTCGACTTTTTATATTAGTTTCAGTACTTAGGAGAGATAGAGCTATACACAGAGATAGCTCCGTCTCTTTTTCACGGCGGAACCATAAAGGCTTTAAATTTTATGGCACTACCCCTGAAGGTTCTTGCAATTAAAAATAACAAGCTGAAAATGTGCTTACGGGCGACGTGTGGTATATGAAATTAAGACGTTATTTTGACTTCAGTCACGGAACCTTGTTAGTGGAAGTCATGTAATGTCGTTAGTTTCATTTTAATCATTCAATATGAAACTTTAATTTAAGTTTTTTTCATAAACTTGATTGAAAATGACTAGAAAAAAAAAAACGTAAAATAAACAGGTACTTACTTTCAATCCATTACGCCATCAGATTTTAAGTTCAAAAAGTATCTTAAACCTACCTAGTATATTATGAAAAATATCAAGTAAAAATAAATGCCTCTGTTAGACACCTCAAAATAACACACAATTATAGACTATAAAACAATGAAAGGAAACAGGTAAAAAACGAATGAGAGACAATTTTCAAAGCATTAAATCAGTTGATTGATTTCAGTATTAATTATCTTTCACAGTACATTATTAACTACGGTCGATTTGCATAGTGAAACAAAGAATTTCATTCCATAACGGAACTCAACTCATCCTTTTCATTTGTTATTGTATTGTCATTCGAACGGGATTAAGTGTGCCAGTAATAAGTAAGCTATAGTACCACAATACAGTACCACACTTTTTGTTCGAACGGAAAAAACATTGTAAAAGAATTGTAAATAAAGAGGATGATCATTGTTTGTGAGATTCGAGTGACAGTCATTCGATGCCCGTACTATAACAGTTAATCAATGTAATCCGACCGTTAGTATGCCTATTTATTTCAATTCAATGCATTCGGAATGGAAAAATACGGGTCAAGTGCGAGTTGGATTGAGTAAGGGTTCTTTATATGCTGATATAATATTAATAGACTAATTTCATTGTCATGAATGGACTAGCTAGACAAGCATTGCGTAAAACTGGTTATAACTTAAACTAGCAGTTGAAGCTATTCATCATCTGCAAGTTGCCTAAGTTTGTAACTGCTTTTTCTATTTGTAAAATGGAATGTCGCTACATTTGTATCAAAAGTCATGGCTTCTAGCCTTATTTTACGTTTCTAGGCCAAAGGTAGTACACACAAAGGTAGTAAAGTATACTACACGCTTAAATTATTTTGAGTTTTAGGGAGTCAAAAGATTTTCGTAAATTAAAACAATGTTCTGACAAATAAATTTATTATTATTTTAAATGTTTTTTTTTTTTATGGCTCGAAGGAACACCTTTGCAGAACATACGGACTTGAGTTCTAAAAATGAAATATAAATCTTCATAAACGAATAACAAAATAATTGTCAATATTGCGTCCATGAAGATCTTCATTAAGGATTAAGGTTTTTTAATTTTCAGCATGGTCCGGAACCCTAAAAACAATATTGGAAAAACTATGCTAAAAGTAGGTCAGTTACAAAAATATTTACCTACTGTTCGGTATTTCGAGAAAACCTGTTTAAAGCCGCTGTAATTTTGAAGTTATTTTCTTTTTTCAAAATATATTTATCACATAAAAAAGAAAATCAACGAGAGAAAGCTTGAACTCCAAATATAATATCGCAAGGTACAACTAAACATAAAAATCAACAAAGGTAAGTGGTCTCATATTTAGACGTCTTCGTCTTGACAAGGATACTGGCCTATAAAACCTCATATTCAATACTTCTAAAGAAACTCCTAATAACGTATTACTTCGCTGAAACCTCTATTACTACATTCATTGTAGTTCTTTAACCTCCATGATATTGGTATGGTATTATATTATGTATTTCTATAAAACCCAATACAAATAGTCCTTACAAAAACTTGACAATCGCGTTCAATCGAATCTACGAAATACATATCGAAATCGATTATGAAGCTGTATATTTGAAATCGTTGTATTACTTAGTGGGCATTGAAAGCATCTGTCGACTAAAATACGTTGAAACTTTAGAATTAAAGAATGTCTTCTTGTTCGCGTTTACTTATGCGTTTTTGCTGCATCGGATTATTATTTTTCGCTCATTTTATCTTTATGTATGTACTGACCTACTAATAATAATAATTAATTCCAGCCTATAAACGTCCCACTGCTGAGCACAGGCCTCTTCCCATATAGAGAAGGCACGAGCATTGATCAGCACGCTTGCTCTCTGCGGATTGGCGATTTCAGATCCCAATTTTGGAATCCAGGTTTCCTCACGATGTTTTCCTTCACCGTTAGTCAGAAGTGTCTTAGAATAATTAAGAAATTACATATAATTTGAAAAGTTACATTGGTACTTGCCCGGGTTCGAACCTGCAACCTCGTGCATACAAATCCGTTCATTGAACCGCTAGGCCACTACGACTTTTTACCTAAAGGCTTTTGACCTACTAATATTGATATTTATTTAAACAAATCTTCTTCCAGTATATGCATTGAGAGCTATTGATCAAACCATGAATTTCAGTTTACTCAACTTAAAATGCAAATTTTCTTTTCACATTATCCACATAACCTCACTATTCTAAGAAACAACTTGACGAAATTAAATCAAGTCTAAAGAATCTAATGTAAACAATCACTTAAAAAATAAAATACAACTTATTTCGTTACAAACAGCATATTTTACAAAAATATAATAATTTATATCAGACAGATTCAGCTGTCTATATTTTTAAGGTAGGTTAAAGTTTGCTGAGATTTATAAACCGACAGTTAAAGGTATATACTAGTATTTTGTAAGGGATTTTACGTGTCATCTTGTTATAGGATCAGGAAATCTCTTCAAAGAGATGTTACGTGTTGATTTATTACACGTCATTCACGTGTAGCATAAATATCAAGTATGATAATAAATATTCAAAGAATTTTTATTTGTTTCGATAAACATATTTAAGAAGAATTACAAGAATGACTGTTACCGAAAAGTAGTTAATTTACCGCTCATTATCCCAAGTACATTCGAGTACATATTAGCATTAATTGTGAAAACTCAAATTGTAGGTTTGTCAAAGTGACAGTAGGTACCTTAAACCTTTTACGAGAATATTCTAGGACGTTCTCAACCAAACATTATATTATGCTGGTAAGATACAGGTTTATTTAACCTCGATATCATCAACATCACCTAAAGAAAAGCCGTTTAAAAATGAGGTTATAATAAAAAGATAAATAAAAAATGACTAACCAATTAAAGTAATAAGCACATAATATGACGCGGAAATACGGAATGTACCCACCTAAGAGCTGGCGAGGAATTCTTAAAGGGAATTTCATTAAATTCCCTCAGCTCTTATTGATATGGGCGCTTGCCGCTTCAGGCTGGGTCGCACTTTATTAAGAAATCATATGAATGTTGGCGGGAATGGGTGTACGTGACGATACGCCATATTGCTGGTGCCACGCCATTGTCAAAGTACAGATGAGCACGATCTACTCCAATAAATTGGATGTTTAATTCATTAATTATTCCGAGATGTTATTTTTTCATTAGGCAGCGAGGCGATTGATGAGGCTTGGGATGTTGCTGGAACGGAGGATAAATTTATTATAGTGCGGTGACCTTTTGATAAGAACACTCTTACATATATAAAATGTAGAAAGAACAGAATTAGAACTTCTTCAAATGTCATTAACCTTAGGTCTTTTAGAAAAACGCTTTTGGATTGAGGATGTTAGCTCGACGGAGTTTAAAAATGTTTCCGCTTGGTCCTTCAGTAAGGTAAAGATAAAGCAGAGTTTTTTGTCAGTTAGTAAAAACTTATAAATGCACTGCAATTACCTAACATTTAGTTTAACAGGACAAAAGTTAGTGATTCCAAAACTTTGTTAGGCAGTGTACAAGCAGCAACGTACTATAAAATATTTCATACTAGCGGCGCCTCTGGGTTTCATCCGCATGATTCCTGTCCTGGATTCGTCGCTGACTTATCGGGAGAATATACATCAATCCAGGTTAAAAAGTACGTGCGCCTATTCCCCTACAAAAAGCCATAAGTCCAAAGGAGATTCCAAAATCTTACCCTCGAAGGAGGTGTGTCTTCGATTCTAGGTTCTAAGTTCTTGAGTCCAAGTCCATCCCTGCATATATTTTACAAAAAATGATAGATTTGTTATGAAAAAAAAATATTATAATAGAGTTCGTATTATAGTAGAGAATTTAACATTTTCTATTTACCAACGAATAATTATTTTTTAAGTCGTGCGGTTCTATAAAATTTTAGGCTTCATTTTTGGATAATAATTGTTATACGTAAAATGAAGTGTAATGTAGGTAGATAATTTATGTATTTTTAAATCAAATATGCTAATACGGCCGCAGAATGAAGGCAAACAGACTCCTTACGCAAATGGGAATGAGTTCAATATTACGCACATTCATCACCAAAATATACATAATAAATTAACAAGTTTTTAGATATGTTCGTTCTTTGATTTTCTATTAAACATAAATTCAATTTGTTTAAGATAACAATCGTTTTTAAATGGAGATAAAAGCACAGACATTATAGAAAAATATTTTAAAACGCGTTTAAGTAAATTATAAAATTATTTGAAAGTTGCTAAAAAAGAAATGTGGATAAGATGAGTTCATAGTTCAAAAAGATTGAGCCTATGAAGGCACGATATTAAAAGCCTTAAACAAGACGGTAATTGCATCCTTCCACCTTCATTTTAACAAAGTTATGTTAGTGTCTACTGACATGTACCTACAGGTATACCATGACCCTAACATTGTACCTATAGGTAAACAGAAATTACGTTGCACTTCAAGATTTTTTTCAACCGTAGAAGATGCAATACAATGTTTTAATTAAATTATTTTGTAAATATAAATACATTTTAATATTTATACAAAAACTTGCGTATTTTATTTAATTACGTAAACGGTTACACTATAATACTAATACATATTTTTATTATTGTTATTTTGTTGTTATAGAATTACAAATTGTGTCCTTAATATTATTCCTACAAAGGTTTATAGACCAACGGAAGGACGGACGTGCTAACAGACGGACAGTGGAGGCTTAGTAATAGCCTGGATGTTGTTATGTTATTATTTACTTACAAACTACAATGTACAAAACTTTAAAAATGATGTGTATTTTTTACATATTGGGTACAAAAGTAGATACAATGTATATTGGATAGGACTGTAAATGTTATTAAAAACCTATTTCATCTTATGGAGTACTTATGACACTTATAGTATTTGGAAATCTACGCTTAGAAATCTGCTTAATGCTGCCGAATAAGACACTATGTATATACTTATACCTAAACTTTACTATTGTAATTATAAAATATATTTTATGTTTTGCATTAACCAAGCCAAAATCTACTAACTAGCAGTAGTCCAGAACATCATTAGACAGAAAAAGCCAAAAAAGATGATAATATACGGTCTACAATTTCATAAACTGATTTAGAGTTCCTTGAACCATACATAAGTGGAATGTAACATCCTTAATGTACATAATTACCTAATACCTACGCAAAGTCAACAATTATAAGCCATGTTTTGATTTTATGAATTTTAATGAGGAGGCGTACTAAAAACGGGGAACTTTACCAAACTTCTTAACAATGTAAGTAAACTGATTATGATCTTGAAGCTAACTCTTCTTACATTAAATCTGATTTTATAAATTCGACGCTTGGGTATATTGAAAACCACGTAGAAAGGGTCTACTTAATTGATCACAAGTAAGATCAGAGATTGGTGGAAGTGGAAAACTACACAAAATTTCTGAATGTAAATGAGGGTGATTCGCTTACCAGAAGTGTCATCTGCCTGGCACATCCGTATGTTTTGGGACACCTCGTAAATATTCTTCTTTATAGGTAACTAGCGGCCCGCCCCGGCTTTGCTCGGGTGCAACGCTGGTACCAAATATAACACAATCATAAAGTTCTGTAGGGCGAAGCACAGCCTTAGAAGCATTTTTTGGTATAGGCACGCGCCCCCCGACCCCGCGCGGCCCCCCGGCCGGTACCGCCGCAACCGCTATGTCCCTGCATTTTAAATCTGTAATATCTTCGAAAATATTCATTTAAATTACATGCTGTAAAAGGCAACATTGATCTATATTACATGCACAATTTTTTGAAGGTACTTAATTGGATAAGGATTAATGCTGTATTGCTTAAAATCGTCTCTTCGCGAATAAGTAATAAATAAAGGATAAAAAATGGTTATTGTGGGTTACCCTCAAGAGACAGACATATACCATCGCGGACTTTTTTGTAGATCTTTTTAAGGTGCACAATACTGTAGTACATTATTTTGATCTATCTCGTAGGGTTCAGCCAGCGTTTGCAATGAAAGCGCAAAAAATGTGTTAATTTACCTGACGTCAAAAATCTCTAAGTTTATCCGTGTTTCTCTTCTATATTATGCATGTATTATACATATAAACCTTCCTCTTGAATCACTCTATCTATTTAAAAAACCGCATGAAAATCGGTTGCGTAGTTTAAAAGATTTAAGCATACATAGGGACAGACAGCGGAAAGCGACTTTGTTTTATACTATGTAGTGATAGTGATAGTGATTTTTGTTTACAGGCTTTATCAGACACCATGTATAAATGTAAATTAAATGAAAGAATACGATATTTTATTTCATCAATCAACGGCTTTCATTTTAATCTCAAAGCTCATTGAATGAGTCGAAACCCTTAGTCGATTGACTTATAAATAAAGTCATTGTATCAAAATCAAAATTTATATCATTTGTTCTTAATTATAATTAACAATATAGGACATACTAGGGGTATGTAAAATGAGCTTAACTTAAAAATCAAATCCAAACTCCAACTTGCTACTGAGAATTTCATAGAATAGCCCAATAACACCTTGGTCGACTTGGGAATCGAACCCAAGACCTTAGCACCACTAGACTAGCAGTAGTATGTAGGTATACAAGAAAAGGACATAATATTAGAGGCATGTGTAGGCCGAGGGATTGAAACATGTTTTTTTCATACACCTGACATGGATTGTTGTGATATTTTCCCGTGCGGTCGAAACGTTTTCTTTTTTAATTGGAGGGGACCGCATTTTTGCCCTTTATAAACCTTTTGGTGTAGTGTCACAGTTTTCATGGAAAAGTTGGGATGTCATAAAAGAACATGTCCATGATACCCATTTACTACTTACTTGATTGGACTTAACATCTTTATAGACTATTTATTACCTGTTTATTTTGCATGTACCGTCTAAAAACTGGATGAGTCATACACGAAAAAAAAAACCAAATGGATTAGTAATAAAAATTAAGTATCCAAACGGTTAAAAACACAAAAAGAAAGGTCAAAAAACTTGTGCTCACGCTTCTGCCTACACTGAATCAATAAAGTTCTCCTATTTTAACTAAATCTGTCTTGTTAAGCAGAGATTACATGCAAATCTTTTCTCCGATACCCTTAAGTAGGCGTCCAAGTACCTTTACTTGGAACACTTTACGGCTCAGAATTATTTAAATATACCATTTAAAATTAAAGCCATCAGAGTAGGTTATTACAAGGAAGGATCTTTGTTGTTTGGCCTAAGATTCTACGTTAATCTGGGAATCGACTGAAGTAGGGCAGCTGGTGTGAAGGTAGAAACCTTAGTGGCTAATTGAAACCGGATTACATCCAAGGATAAGTGAACAACGCTTAAATATTTGTTGGTTTGGTAGATCAAATTCAATCCCGTTCAAGGGGATGATCCCCGGAAAAGTAAGTACTTGTATCTCTCAGGGGATCTGCGTTTCAACTATTATTTTAAAGACTATCATGAACTCTGGTTTAAGGAATAAGTGGCCGAATTAAGTACGCATACCCAAGTAACTCTAAGATCTAGTCAAGTAAATCTAAGTCTTAGATACTTAGGTATGCCAAATCTAGCATCTCCCTGATGTATGTAAGATTTTGCGATACAGTAAACTAGTAGACAATTTCGGATGCTATGTACCTAATTGCTGCATCATCAGACTTACAATGGTATCGTGTTTCAATACAACCAGAAAAGCATTAGATAAGGAAAAGCACCCGTTGTTACGTCATAAAAATGACTTACCTAATGTTGGAAAACCTTGACGTCATTTTTTATTCAGGTTGAAAATCAAAAGAAAAGTCAAATAAGAAGTAGATTTGTTACAAAAAATATATAATATGCAAAACATAACGGTAAGGTAAGGTATTAATATAACGCTAAAAACTACACTAATTGTTTGAAATCAATGAGACGGAAGGATTCAATTAACATGATTGTGATTTAACCCATTTAGCAATCAAGGGTCGGAAATCGCTTGGTAATTGAATTATAGAGATTGTATCGATACTTATGCCTCGTTTCAATCAGGTACCTGTTTTCTGTTAGCGTCTCATGTGGTGGTCCCGGGGCGACGACCCATTCAGTCAGAACAAACAAGCCTCAGACAAACTGCGAAGCCTTTACAGCGCTGAATATTTTTTTAGTTCCCTGTATATGTGTGTGTATTTACTAATTAAACTATTTATTAAAATAAATAATTTCGGGAAAATCTATGTCATGATTCAAGATTTAAATATAAAAAGCTTTGTTGTTATTCAAGCTATGCTTCAATCTTAATAACAAAGAAATTACTAAAATATTTTTATTCAATCATTAGGTAAATAATAAAACACGATTACTGTTTTTCTGGTGTGTATAGCGTACCCTTAAAATCAGTAGAAAATATTTTAATTTTAGACTGTAATATCAAGCTCAAATATATAAATTAAGAAAAAACAAAAAAAAAACAAGCATTTTTAGTCTTCTCTTCCATTGCTACTCGGATTTTAAATGTTCAAAATGAATGTAGTAAATCCGCTTTTCCGCGCTGCAGCGGCTGAAAAGTACAATGATGAATGGTAGTTGGCGCCACTCAGTCGGCACGGCGCGATCTTGTCGCTGGCACAGATCTATACCACATGACACAACCCAAATAGTAGATCAACTTGAAACAATATTAGAAGATTAAAAAAGCCCTTTATAATCATATTGTTTAAAATCCAAAAAGATACTGATTTCGTTTTTAGTTCTAATTTTGACTGGACCGTGAAACTAAGAATTGACTGAAATTACCTTATTTTTTCACCTTTAGCTGTGTCCTGCCGGAAATGCATTTTAAGTCTATCGCGATCCAGTAGCCACCCACAACCTATTATTTAAATGGGTGTAAAAAAAAGTTATAAATAAAAGCTTTACCGATAATCCCTACAAAAGTGTAGGTTGATATTATAATAATTTTCTCACAAGCCCGGGCTTGAACCATGGAAGCTGGATTCCATTTTTATGATAAAGAGTAAATATAAATATTGACTTCAATTTTATAATAAAAACACAAGAACGAATCGCGGAAGTAAAGGAAGTCATATTATTTTGCATAATATCTTAATCCCATATCTGTACCGTTACTTACTGAGCATATAGGTTTTGTTAAATTTTGCAGAACAAAAGCGGTAAATATCCGGATATTAAAGATTAGCTTGATTGATCGCTTAAGTTTCTAATTAATTATACAAATCTTGTTAACAACAACTTTAAATCATGTTGTGGTGCTTATGTTTTCATAGGCGATGTTATTCATACAAAACTTAGGAAAATTGGGTTCTGAAATTTCAAGTAAAGCATTTATAATCGCGTTATTTTTTATTGATACCGGTTTTTTTATCTTACTTAAACCTTAAAGTGGAATACACGTTGTCACTTTTATAGTTAATTTATAGATTAAAGTCTTTATTCCGCCCTTGCGTATGTTAAAATCGCGACACAAAATTGCCTTTCTTATTTCTAGGGTTTCTTGCTTAGGTACCTGCTCCATAGCAAGTTTTATCAAAATAGGTTCAGAGGTCCCTATCCCTTATCCCTCCCTTATCCTTATCCCTTATAATATATAAGTCGTTAACGCCCAGGAATAAAAATAAACCAATTATTAGCGCCTACGCATTTCTTTTTATGTTTTGGGAGGAAGTTCAAACGGTTTTGTCTTAAAAGGATTTAAAAGCCAGGGATTGTGGGGGGCCACCCCGTTGGTCACCATATATAAGGTATACGAAGATGAGTAAAATATTACCAATTTTAAAAATAAATTTACTTTTACACGTACGATCACTTCTCGTCGTATTATTTTTATAATGAATAAGGACAAATAAAAAAAAAGTTTACTTAGTATTCAAATTATCGAATGACAAACAGCCTTAACAAATTGCTATAAAGTTTATGAAATCGGTTCATTCAATCAGTGTGTGATAGCTATATGTGATGTGCTACTGAATTAACTTGCACAGTGGCGTATGCGTGTGCTGGGGTTGCACCGATTATCGATTGAGCTAAATGCAAACAGGCATATATGGCTAGTAGTGCTCCAGTCTCCACCAATGCGGAAAGGCTAAGCTTTTTACTGAACACACATGGATATCAGACACAAGACAAACTTAATCAAGGACGATAGAATTCTATCTGTTATCTTACTGCAGAAAAGTGCATTTACTTTATATTTGCTCTTTTTCATTTTCCACATTCCTTTTTTTTATTCTCATCATTTATCAGTTGTAAGTCTTTTAGTATGCATAAACATTAGATGGACTTCATTTTTACCTTTTCAGTTAACGAGCCTTTAATGTTTGAAAATGAAAAATGAAAAACTTTCATTTTCATTTTTTCATTTTCATTTTCATTTCATTTTCATTTTCATTTTCTTTAATGTTTCAAATTACAATTGAGTTTGATTTAAAAATTGACATTTATTTTCCAACCTATTTTTATTTTCTAATTGAATGAAATTAGATTCCAAATTATGGGCTTAGTGACGTCAAAGGTAAAGGTGAACGGAGTATACTATTTGGAGTTATAATGATTGTAAAAAATATTACATATAAAACATAAAGATATTTAAGTAAATAAAATAATGCATGCCATGCAAAGCAAGAAGTGGTGCGTTATCATTTTAATCCGTCAAACCTAAAAACAGCATCTAACATAAGGTATTATTAAATAGATACTCTTTAGTAGTTACTACAATTAATTAGTTTGTCTTATTTACATACTGCTTAAATTAGGCCTTAGCATTATGTTCAAAAATCAATAGGTACTTTTTTCAACTGTACATTTTATTACACTGATTACTTTGCCAAATCCTGGGCCGAATACTGAATGACGTGAACTCAAACGTCAATTAAAATATACGAAACTTAAAATGAGTTTCGCACCCATATAATATTTAAGATAGGAAAATCGGAACCAATAAAAAAGAAATCCAATGATGATGAAATACATTTTTCGCGTCTGATGCAGAACAATGTAAAAAGGTGAACATTAGTAAGTTGATAAGCTAATCAGGTCGTGGAATAAATGTATATTATTATTGCTGAACCTAACTTGCCGAAAAGCCTTCTTGTAATTTACGTAACAGTGAGACTTATTGCTATAATCAGTACCTACGTCTGGTATACAGACTAATGATGATTACAGTTGTTTTGTTATTAACTTGTTTATTATCATAATTTTATTAGAAGACATAAATTATATCTATGTACGTTAACTTAGGTACTCACTGTATATACTATTTTTTATGTGATATTATAGACGATTCTTAACGTTTTATTACTCGTAATAGCAATGGATTTTATACAATTTGTTTAAAATAATGATTTAATAAAAATATAATACATTTACGTAATGATATGTTTGAGCTATTATTATTGAAACTATAATTTTGTGAATGAGATCGCTGTTCACACTACATCTGGAATATGGTCATAATGAAAATTGTACCCAACTCGTTATGTCAATTAGTCACAACTGCACTACTTAATATCATATCTCGATGTTTCATTCCACAACACATTAAAGTTTATTGTTCATGTATTCAAATATTAATAATACTGTTCGCGGCAATTGTAGCAATTACCGTTTTCTCATTCATTTCATTCCAATTCGTTATTTTCTTTTTTTTTTTTAAACACTTTTCATTCGGAGCTCTAAAAGTGTAGCTAGATGTAGTTATCTGTTTTTTAGTAAGTGAACAAAAATAGATGCAACAAGCAAAATGCTTTTATTATACAAAAGGATCCATCAATTTCCTGACATGAAATATGGACAGTTATCAAAAAACTGCCTAAAAAGTAGTTTGAAATAAACTGGATGTAGCAACGACCAGCTTTAGATCTATGATTCTATATAGCTATTGTTAAATATAAGTTATTTTTGTGTATTTGAATCCAATCTCAAAAACTCAAAATATTTTTTTTGTATTTATATTGATAGATTTCTGATCATTTACATTTATAATTTGTTCTGAAATTAGCGACATAATTACGATTGCGACGATTTGTAATAAATATAAGTATAAAAGAGACATCGGCATTTTTGTGTAACCCGTACACTCATTCGGTTTACGGCAAACGACCGCACAATACTCGGCCCAAACAAATTGCCCACAAAGCGCTGAATACTTGAGTAGTCATTTCGTGAAATAACAGGCAGAATATTAAACTTGGACGTAATTGATCATGCTTTATATAAAATGAGTAATAATAAATAAATAAACAAATGTGGAGGATATCCATTGCTCTGAACCCAAAGTAGTAAAAGTACTTGTGTTATGGAATCAGAGACAACGAATATACCAAAAAGACCCAGATCAAATTCTATGCAGAAAAGTTTTTTTTATTTTTTGAGCCGTTTGGGGATCGAACCCAGGGCATTTAAGCTGGCGACACGTTAAAAACCGATGTGTACGCCACTCGACCACTCAGGCAGTCAAATAGAAATATTTGCATAACACTGCCGGAAATGTGGCTGGCTGGCCAATATGCCAGCTTGGTTAATACAACAACCTAAAACATTTTGCCTGCTCGGATAGCTGAGAGGTCACCATGCCAACAACCACTGCGGCATATTTCGTGCGATACACAAAATATTATGTTTATGCCAAGTGTGGGTGCTCTTTTGTCTGTGATTTACGCTTTAGAAACCGCCGCGACATGGAAATTAATTTGTCTAAAGCGGGGCTCGTTTAAAAAGTACAGAGTGTAGATAGTAGAGAAACGAAATGATTGACTTTCTTGAGATTAAACGTAAAAGTATGTGTGCTATAAAGATTTCTACCAAAAGACGATCCTTATCATCATTAATAATAATTGTCTTTTTGTTCTCAATAACGAATGTGTTCAGTGGGCAATAAAAGAACAAAATGTCCTATTAAACGAAATTAAAAATTAGTAACATCGTTATTTAGCGCAAAACATACAAAAGATTTAAGCACAAACAAAAGTACAAACATAAATTACGTCGTGAGGCATTCGCTGAGTCCAATTCGCTATACTGTGCTGTGGTTGGATTCTACTAAGTCTGAAACTTCCATGCAAAATGTATGCAAAAACCAGAGAAACTGAGCACGCGTACGAATTGTTGCGTATGTATAACAATAAACATATTATGAAAACCTTTATTGTTGCCGGGTTTTGTTTTGTGGAACAAAGGCCACTTTCTGAATTATATTAAATGGCGGCCCGTGGCCTCGTGTTAGACGACGCGGCGGGGAAGTGTTTACGTTTATAGAAATATAATGACTTCCTATTTTGAATTCCACACGTGCTTAAATCAACGAGCTATTCTGCTTTTGTGGTGAGCTTGATCATATGAATGGTCTAATTTATGTATTCAATTTATTTAAGTGGTATAAAATGGTTGTGAAAGCACACCTACAGAATTTCGCGTAAGGTAGGCTGGTTTCCGCGAAGGAGTGGGTGTATTTCCTTTACCTGCCTGTCTTCATAGACAGTTTTATTAATTCCTTATTAAGTTTGAAAGCTTACTGGCTCTAGCTCTTTACCAGTTGGAAAATAATCCTTTCTTACGAAAGGTAGTACGTAGGTTGCGTAACTTACATAAGTTAAATAGTAAAATAAAACTAGGAATAAGAATTACATTAAAAGTCCTCAACCGATTTTTTTTTAGATTCTGCCTTCTTGGCTACTGTCTATGGAAGGAGATGAAAGCGATCACAATGTAGGAGCTTAAAAATTAAGAGAATTAAGACTTCTAATAACATCTATGTTATAATAATATATTTCTGTAATTCTGCTTTGTAATGCACATAAAAACTTATGCCGCTCAAAAGGCACGACGCTCGGATGTCGATACGCAATTTAATTATCACTATACATAACAGTTGTACTAAAAGTGCTGGTAAATTACGTTGTTCAATTTTCATGCATTTTTATTACGATCACAGAACATCCATTGAAACTTACTTAACGTGAAGCACTTAATTTCAACTTGAAGTGAATAGTATAATAGCATTGAATAAAATAAGTCGTGTGTGACAAATGTGAGATTTATAAGTGGAGTAGGCAAGGGCGTGGAGTCATTGTGCCTATAAGTTTAAGACTATTGGATTTAAGCTTTATTGCAAACCATTTTGTAACTTAATTTTATTACACACTCCTATTAAAGTAGTATAGAAAATTGCTTCGAATTGATTAGACATCAGATTAAATATATCTGTCTTTCAAAAACTGGGCTAGGTGTAATGATGGTATTCAAGAGGATAATTCAGTCTACTTAACGAAATCGAATACACATAGTACCTTTAAGTAAACTATGAAAACCATTTTTTTTATTACCAAGTTTGAATGTAAGGCTTGCAACAAAAACGTTATTTCGGTTATTTAATAACCACATAGAATACACAAACCAGACATTTCCAGAGATCTGAATGTATCAAAACTTTTTACAGCAGCTGTGAGGTATCGCAACAATCTGAAAACAATCGCCACTATACAGTTGAAGTTACACCCTATTCTTTATTTAACAACACTAAGATACGCATATTTTATTGCATATACAATAAAATAGACATCTGTGTAACATATAAAACAAGGGGATAGTAGCTATCTACATTTTATTGCAATAAAAGACTACTTTTGAGACGGTTCCTATGAAAATTGACGTTCTTTATCAGGCGCTTTGAATAGTTCAGAAAGCTTTCAAATCTTTCGAGATTTATCTCAGTCAGTAAAAGACGAATACGAAGCGAAGCAGAAATAATACTAAGTGAAAAATGTATATAAAAAGTGTCAGTAGTTAAATAGTAATTATAATAAACTACTACACTACCTTACTACTTAAACTACTACTTACCTACTACTTCTGCAATATTACGAGTCCGTAAACAAAAACAGAAAATAGAGTCTTACATCAAACAGTTTTTTGCGTCTTTGCAGCGCATGTATGCAGCTAAAGCTCAGATAAATAAACATTGACCTACATTCACATAAGTTCATCCAATTAAGTATTGCGTGTTCTACTACTCGTACTGAGTATTTTTAATAATACCTCCTAACAATACAGGGGAGCCAAATCCGGAACTAATACCTACCCCTCTTGTTATTAGCTGTCAACTTGTCTACCAAACCGAGACTTTGCTTCTAATAAATCTTGGTACATTTTTCCCCACAATTGGTACAAATTTTGGTTATAATGAGGGTTACCTTTGATGTATTGGTTTGTTGGCCTTTGTTATTCTTAAGTACTGTGCCTATTGTCTTGTTGGTATTGCCTTTTATAATTGTATGGCTTTAATGGCAACGTTCGATGACTCAAAAACCTTAAAGAATTTCTGAAGGGCGAACACCTTTTCTCTTATTGTTAAGAATAACAACATTTAGAGAAAATATTTATTATAAATTATTTCATAGATTGAATAATTGTAACAGATACCTACTTTATGTAACAAACTAGTGTCTCGTATTTTTATGTATATTAATTTTTCTTTATCCAAAAATGTTTTCAAATACTGTTTTCACATTCATAGCACTATAAGCCATAACGAACTTTAGAATGTCGATTTTACATCATTCACTGGAAAATAGCAGCATAGCCAATTTTTCATCAGTGCTTGAGCAAGTTACTTACGTCGGCACGTTAGGAGGAACTAATTAGGCTACGTAAGCCTTTTCTGTCGTATCCTCGGCCTACGTTCACGTGTCTCATTATTTATGCAAAAGCATACAAAACTCTTAGGCCAAGCCTATCGAACTAACGTTCAAAGCTTGTCACAGATAAATTAAAAAACAAAAAGAACAGTTTTGAATAAAATGTTTTCAACGAATTAAATCACAGTTTGTTATTTACATCCTTGGTTTTTCATCCACCCTAGGGATCATGTTATATTGACAAAAGCGACCTAGCAAAACAAAATATTTGTCTACATATACATCTACGTATTTCAAAAAGTGACAAGTTTAGAGAAGCAATTGAGTTTTATTGGACGTGATTTAATGAAACAGAAAGCGTAAAGTATTTCAAAAGGTAGGGTCGTCACTTTCAAGAACTTTACAACTTGTAGCACTGTTTATTTATATAACAAGATGTTTTTCAAACATTTTATATTCTAATTTTCAATTTAACTTACTGTAATTTATTTTTCACCCACGCTATTTTATCATAAACTGATATTATAAGCGAGTTTGGAATTACAATACGTGATGGTGATAGACGTTATTTTTACTTATAAATTAACTGAATATTTTATCGAATAAGGTTTAAAAATGCGAACATAAGTATAAAGAACATATTTAATAATAAATGTCAATATGAAGTTCTTTAAAAAAATATTAGCTAAACAATGTCGTCTAGAGTTTTACACCTACTCATGTTAATAAACATAACATATCATCACGCCTGTATCCCCGAAGCGGTAGGCAGAGGTGTACCAAAGTACACCCACAGTTCGCCGATATGTTTTAGGTCCCATGTAATAGGGGGCGGGCCTATTGCCAATAGCCGGGCACAAATCCAAACTCCCACCTGCTACTGAGAATTTCATAGAAAAACCCAATAACACCTTGGTCGACTCGGGAATCGAACCCAAGACCTCTAGCGTAGCAGTCGCGCTTAGCACCACTAAGCCAACGAGGCAGTTCATGACTCATGTTAAGAGGCAAGAAAAATCTTTTTATCGGTCGTCAGATTTATTTGTTGTTTCCACCTACACAGTGCCCGTTTCTTCTAAGTTTTTTCAATCAATTCAGACGACCCACTTTATATTCAGACGGTTATTGAGTGTGGTGAACTTCTCGTCTTGGGTCGAACAGATAGGTGGCACACTAACTTTGACTTTGAAAACTTTACTTCACTTTTATGTGAGTAAATACGAACGATATGGTAAAACGTAATACCCTTTTTTCAGACGTGGTTGCGTAACATTTTATTAGTGTACTTTACCTTTATAGATCGTGTCAAAATTTACGAAGCCTGAATATAAAATTGTATGGAGCTGCTTAATTTAGTCGTCGGTTCTGATACATTTTAATATTGAGGTTGTGTTTGTACTGTAAATAATGTCGTGCTATTTTTAGGTACTTTTTGTTTAGGTGTCTAGATTTAAGCTTTGACAACTAAAAATGATCTTTTATTAACTCCCACACGGTGTTCATGTTCACATTTTTTGTGCCTTGAAATAGATTTATTTTTACTATAAACAATTATAATTAAGTTAAACGTAGTTAGAAAAATGAGGCCATCACGAAAATTGTCATGTACTACCTGTGCTGTTTTCAATCTGCGTGGGATTTACAAGGTCTCAAACATGAAGATAATCCACATTTTATTTATTTCTAATCTACTCATTTATAATTTATAACTACAGAAAATATTAGGTAATTCTAACTAAGTATAATTTATAAATATATTTGAAAATACTTATGTGTATTTTCGTGTTTATTTTGCTAGCGGGTATCCTCCCAATCACACCTTGCCCGTTGCACATGAGCTCATAAAGATGGACTGTTACCAATGCTTAAGCGAGACGCTGCTATGTACAATGTAGCGCACTGTCTTGCTCCCACATCAGAAATAGGAAAAATATTAGTCATTATTTTTTAAGTTTTCTGTTTTCTTTTTTAAGGATAGGTATAACTTATTTAAAAGATTGGTTTAAAAGCTTTTTTAATGCAAGATCTGAACTGAAAGTATTTATTATACTTCTCTTGAAAAATAGGTTTAGTCTAAGAGAAAACTAGAAATTGACTTTGAAACTTGAAATGTTTGCATAAAACTGATTTAACCAATAACTGAAAATCCTTTCAAATAATATAATGGTCCATAATGGTATTTGACAGACTCAATTTCAAGCTCGAGTTCTTGTACAATTAAGTAATCTGTGCTCAAATTCTAAGAAATGTTTGTCCAAGTCTAGAATTTTAGGTATTAAGCCAATTCTAGATTTTTAAGCTGTTTTTACCATGAATAGTTATTGTAGACATCATTAACGTGGTATAAACCCTTGTTTCAATTGTAATTTAGTTGAATAATGTTAATAGTCTGTGGGAATTAATGTGAATAACGTCTAAGTATTATTTATGACATTAAGTCTTAAGTACTACAGAGTTTGCATCTTTTAAATTAAAATTTAAAATGAGCTAACATCTCAATGTATGTTAGAGGCTTAAAATTGAGACCATACAAGAAGAAAAGAATAATAATAATATTCCGGGACATCTCACACACGGTTATCTGATCCCAAGCTAAGCAGAGCTTGTGTTATAGTAACCAGACAACTGATAAACATACTTATATATTTCTAAATACATACATACTATAGATAAATTACACCCAGACCAGAACAAATGATCGTGCTCATCACATAAACATTTGTCCTGAGTGGTGATCGAACCCACGACCACCGGTATAGTAGTCAGGGTCACTAACCGCTAGGCCAACAGGCCCGTCGATAGAAATTCTACTAGTACTAAGAACCACGTCACAATAACATGTTACCTACAAAACAAACATACTACAAAATAGTGTTCAAGAGATCAACATTTATGCGTCCATAGCCATCCCTTAGTACGTTATGTCCGGGCCAACATACATTTCCATTTGCTATATCCTTGAGCGTGTCTCAGACTAGCACGCCTTTATATCATGTCCATGGGTTTCCGTTATAAACTGGAAGATTCTCTATACGTGGCATTTATAGGGTTGACGGATTTTTATTGCATGTACTTCTCTACATTTTTTTCCTTTTTGGGTATGGATAAAAATGTATGGGATATACTTGTCACTTGGTATTTGTGACGTAACTGCTTTTTGGTATACTTATAGGCCTCCTTAAGTAGGTAACATTTTGGGGTTTGTAGACACAGAACTAACTGAACCGGGAATGTCGTGTATAATGTACCTACCTACAAAGTATGATTGTGTATATGTCACGGTAAGAGTGATTAATTGAAGATTATTAATAATTATCTAGTATTATTAATAATTACCGAAAGTCGAGGTAAAAGTGATGAATTAATCACATTTGTCGGTTTTTATTAATAATTTAACCCTAGTAGTGATAAATGTAATAAGTGGCCTAGGGTTGCGGGGCTGTTTATTTAGTATGCTTGGTTAGGTTCCACTTTGTGACGGAGATCAATAGGTTAGGTTAGGTTAGATATTGTGACCTTGCAACAGAGCGAGCGAAGCGAGCGACGACGTATGTACCCATCACATATATTTTTATAAATTAAAGAAACATTAACCAAGTTTATATGTATAAGTCAGTGTATATGTCAGGGTAAGAGTGAATAATATAAATAAATACCTGCTGGTCAAAAAACATTGGGTTTTTATTTATTTTATCACTTTTACCAATATGTGTCGAGAATTATTAATAATTACTACTAAAAGTAATAAATTTCGATTGTTTATTAATATTTACCAAAACATGTGATTATTATTAATAATTTTGTAAAATTATTAATAATTTTCAATTAATCAGATTTACCGTAACATATACATTGTTACCGGGAATACACACCACGACATTGGTGACGTGTGCAGTGTTCATGCTGCTATAATTAAGCGAATAATATGCCACAGGCTTTAGACCGCAGAGCATGCTGAAAAATTAGACAACTAGAAACAACCATATGACTAATAATAACAAGTATTCATTTTAATCTGAATGCTTTCACCTTAAGTTAGATTTGGTAAAATATAATTTCAAGTTTTCAAAATAATAAACTAGACTATCATTTTCCTAGTACTTACTGCTTAAAAGGATAATAGACTTTCAAGTACACCTAACTCAACAATCCTACTGTTTATAATTCTATTAAATGAGAAAATCCTAGTCAAATGAAAAGCGGATAGGATTTACACAAACTCTAATTAGTGCTTATTTTGTAATACTTGGCTAAAGCCTATTAGTAAAATAATTTTCCTAACTTATTTCGAGTTAGTAAAGTGCTGGCGGCATTAAGTGTTTTAGTGAACGAGTGATTTTCGCCAACTTCATTTAGTGCCTTCTCATGCTAATTAAGACTTTGGAAAGTTATTAATTTCATAAGAATAAACTTGATTTTACATTTATACTAAAGCAATTAGGCAGGTTATTGAAAGACATAGTCTTTAATTAAATCGTGACTTATGTATTTTTTTTACACTTAAATGTATTTTTTGTTTTCATTTAGCTGTGCTAAAGTACATGCCGTTGGGTGTGAAACTGGACTGTTAATATTTACTCAGTAGGTAGATAAATTACATGGGTACTGTACCTGTAATGAGTCTGAACCTGCAACCTTGTGAAAAAAAAGCTGTGTTATGGTCCACTATACTATTAAGACGTTTTTTTTTTTTTTTTTTTTTTTTTTCTTAGCCTATACTGTCCCACTGCTGGGCAAAGGCCTCCCCCAAATCCTTCCTTAAGACGTAAATCTTAAAATTATGTGAAGCTATAATATTACTGTTACCGATACTTTCGTTAATTTTGTTGTATGCATAACCATAACTTTATCCCCAACAAACTATTGCACAGCAATTAAAACGAGTTGAGCCCACAGCTGCCGATAGTTCGTAAAACTAAAACAAAGGAACGGTGATCGGTAGATGCAGGCAAATGGCTAATGAGGGAGCTTGTTTTCTTCCTTCAGATTTGTATTGAAGAGATGTTTTAACGCTGAGAGAGAACATTCTCACGAAGCCAATACTGTAGTTAGTTTAGCTGGTTATTAGTTAAAGTTTTAGCTACACTAGCATTTTCTTCCATCTTGAAAGTAGGTGTAACTCATTAGGACTTAGGTTCATAATTATATAATATTACATTGGTATTTATACAGGGTGTCCGGTAAATAGTCCGACAAACTGTAGTGGCTGATACCTTAGGTCAGGCCCTATCAAATGAACGCAACATATGTTCGCCGAAAAGTTACAGGTTTCGAGTTACAATCGATTTTCGAAAATTTTAGAATTTTCTGCCTTGCATCAGACTTTTCCATTTTTCTTGCTGATACATAGCTTTCGTAATACTTTTTGTGCATCAAATTAATCTTGAATAGTTACTCTATCCTTTGATAAGTCTCATATTTATCTAAAAGAAGAATATATTGGCGATAGCGCCATTTGTTTTACAATTTTCACTTTTGGTTTTTCTTAGTGCTCAACTTTGAACTGGAGTGGTGAAAAATAAATGTATGTAGGATTTTTGTACAACAATCTTAAAAACTTGCTTGAATATTGGTGATTTTGGGAAGGTACAATACTTGCATATTTTCTTTACAAAATTTTACAAAATAAGCAGCTGAAGTACAAGCGGGCCTATTTTTTGGAATATTACTAATGTAAATCAGAGTAAAAATGATACGTAACTTAACGCTGATCATTAAGCCGTCATTGTATAATTAAATGAGGTATTTTCTTCTCGCCATTAACTCTCTATGCCAGATTAAAACATGTTTTAGTGTAAAGTTACCTTAACCTTCAGTATTTTCTTACTAGATAAATCGATTTTATATCACCTTATTTTTCATGCAACAACACTGAAATAGCTGGTTTTAGACGCCCAATTCATCTGCACTTAACGGGTTCCGTATCATTGTAAAATTTTAAACGAGCATTTTTTTTTTTAAGTTTTTCCAAATTGAAATTGACCACAATTATTTCGTGTCACTAGTTAATCGCTAGAAAAAAATAACTTATTTCACTGGACCATACTGATCCGCGTTAAGTTACGTCGCATTTTAACTCAGATTTACATTAGTAATATTTCAAAAAATAGGCCCAGGTGTACTTCAGCAGCTTATTTTGTCAAAGTTTGTAAAGAAAATATGCAAGTATTGTACCTTCCCAAAATCACCAATATTCAAGCAAGTTTTTAAGATTGTTGTACAAAAATCCTACATACATTTATTTTTCACCACTGCAGTTCAAAGTTGAGCACTAAGAAAAACCGAAAGTGAAAATTGTAAAACAAATGGCGCTTTCGCCACTATATTCTTCTTTTCGATAAATATGAGACTTATCAAAGGATAGAATAACTATTCAAGATTAATTTGATGCACAAAAAGTATTACGAAAGCTATGTATCAGCAAGAAAAATGGAAAAGTCTGATGCAAGGTAGAAAATTCTAAAATTTTCGAAAATCGATTGTAACTCGAAACCTGTAACTTTTCGGCGAACATATGTTGCGTTCATTTGATAGGGCCTGACCTAAGGTATCAGCCACCACAGTTTGTCGGATTATTTACCGGACACCCTGTATACTTTAAGAGTAATACTTTAAGTAAAACCTCTGAGGTTCTAATGCCAGTTTACAAACGGAACGTTCGGTCACCGCGTTTCTCGGGCAGGCGTATGGCAGTAGGCCACCAGCCGCGCCGCGCGTAATGTTATTATTAGATAACTATGTTGTCGTAAGCGACAAGTTTACAACCCTAATTCGTCGTGAACTCAGACAGTGACAGAGTTACGTGTTAGAGAGAGTGCCAATATTATATTTAGTCAAATATTGCGTTAGTCATTCAATCCTTATGAGGCCTAATTGCACTTTGTTTCATCACAGTTAAAAGTATTTATATATTTTTTTGCGAGAATTGAACCTTCTTTATTCTGTGCTTTAACTTTGAATCAGTATCAGTATCTCAAGATAATAATTAATTTCATCTTCGTAATAGTATCTTGCCTCTTGTTACTAGTGTAGTTAGGTACGTGAGATGTAGATTGCAGGTGTGTTGAAATGCAATATAGCAATCAAGAACCTCTAGAAAATTCGCAAGACGTTCGAGATATTAGACTCGTAACTAACTCACCTCTTAGTATCAGCCTTTAGTTTACCTCAGATCTTAGTAATTTAGAGCAAACTTCAATACTTATAATATGCAATACATACGCGAAATTCTTCTGACAGTACTTCATAATATTATCTCCATACTTATATTAACGTGATATTCTTGAAACATCTGAACAAGTCATCGTTAATTATAACTGAGGACGCTATTGACTGGATTCACTTTCAAAGAAAACATATACAATAGGTTAACCCATTTAGGAGCAACGATGACACAAGCAGGATTTTAGTTTCATAAATGTTCTAACCACCTAACATAAGGGTTAGGCAGAAGTGTACCAATGTACACCCACAGTTCGCCGATATGTTTAGGTCCCATGTAATAGGGGGCGAGCCTATTGCCACTAACTATACATTTATATGAAATTCTCACAAATCCAAACTCCGACCTGAGACTGAGAATTTCAAAGAAAAACCCAAAACCACTTTGGTCGACTTGGTAATCGAACCCAAGACCTCTAGCGTAGCAGTCGCTGCTTCTATATATTCTAACCACCTCTACTGTTTTTTTTTCTCATCCGGCGTTAAAAAACAAGAGCGCTACACCTTGCAAACCTTTAAATTGGGTTATTACACAACAGTAAAGCCTTACTAGAATAAGCTACAAAATATTACTTTCACATTGGTTCAGATACTTTACGTTCTAAACGCGTCAAACTATTATAATTTATTTTCGAAGTAACTTGCTGAGGAACAGAAAAAGGAGTTCTGAGGAACTTTGAAAGTTACTGGCAATTTTTATAGTAAAAATGTATAAGTACCTACCTGCTAAGTTCTTAAGAAATTATGTGACTTTCTTTTTTGGTTTCTGGGTATGCGGTATTTTACTTTTATTTTAACCAATGAACGTTAAAGATGACGGTATCTTCAATGAAAAAAAAATAGTCCGAAAATAGAGCAGTTATCAAAATGTCATATTCAATTAGCAAGTGATTGATTATGACGCGTTTTTGGTATAAGCCCTATATACAACTATACCTATCAATATAATAGTCTATCAAACAAAAAACTAACTTGTTAGATCCATACCTATAAGTCAATTTTTTCCTATTAACGATGTTTTTGTAGCAACAACATAAAAGGTAGCTATTATACCCACTAATACAGTTTATCTTGCTCATTGTAGCCTGAGTAATATCCAATTAATGAACAATAAAACACATTTGTACTGTTTATATACCTGTATAGCTATCTATATACAGTCGACGTCCCTATCGACGTTTGAAGGTGGCATTGTCAATCCATATTCGCAGGGAACTAAGCTGTTCCTCACAAAAATAAATATAATGTCTATAGTAAAAGTTTAGAGCAAAGGAAGAAAATTTAGAGCACTTACTCATAAAATAAATATATCAAAAGTTAAGAGCTTTTCAACTCATATCTTTAGACTCGAGCATAAATATGTTTTTAATTACTAAATACACGTCTTTGTTAAAAACCTGTTGGGAACATTGTGGTAGCTTAATCTATGGCCTTTGTTCCAAGGCGCTAGTAGTTAGGTGTAACCCAAGCTTACAGCGAACAATGAAGTAATCTCGGATATTCATTTAAGACAGCTAATAGGTAAATTATTACAACACATTGTTTAGGTAATATTAGATGAGTTACGTAAATTTCTGAGTAACAATGAAGGCTCACCTAAACATGTTAAATGCGATTGTTAATTTATTAACTGTTTGAATATTTTAATATGTTGTTGTAGTTTCAAATAATCAGTAGATCTTCGAATCCTCTTCAAAATCACTGTGAAATGGCGATTATGAATTATAATAAAGAACTTACACCATTGTTAAAAATTGTTTTATTGTAAGATTGACTAGTCTAATTCATTTAGAAGTTACAATAACATTATTTATTTATACAGCAAGACAAAATTACACGATTATTAACAAAGGTGAAAAAAGATACATTGGACCAAAGAACATACTCCTTTTTTGAGGAGTTAAAAAGAAATGTTACAAACCTATTTTGAGTATATACGAAATCTAAAATTGTTTGTAGAGAGTAAATGTCAATTTTATCTATGCAGTACGGCCATGTTTTTTCCCGAACGACGGAGCAAGACGACAAGAATGTCCCTTTGTAAGTTTCCATGATATATTTTGCATTGTGAATAAATTCTTCACAAGAAAATATTTGACACGTGTTTCGGATTTAGTGTATACTAAAAATAAGGTTGTATAGTACACCTACTAGAAATATTTTCTTTCTGATATTAGCTATGGACACTTTTTGAAGGATTCCGTAGTTACGTAACGAAGTTTGTCGCTTGCAATAAAATCCTTGGAAAAAATATTTTAGTGAGTTGCAGGCATGTGGGCGTTACCCTTTTAAATACATATACGGGGAACAAAGTCATAAAATAGCATGTCTTAATTTTAAATAAGTGCATATAGTATTTTCATTACTGCATTACAAAGAACAAAGTTACAAGCATGCGATAGAGGCGCAGCTTATCTAATAAAGATAAATACAGAATTCAAACAAGCGATTCAGTCGTGGCTGGCGCATGTATGTGGAGTGATCTTCAAACAGGCTGCCTGAAGTTTGCTAATGACGTCATAAGTAGCTCTATTCCAACGTGGGTGTACTGCAGTGTTCTTCAAAAACATTCGTAATTGATATTGAGTTGCTCTTGTTTTTGGACTGCAGCGACGAATAATTGGTCGCTTCTTTTGTTGAATTTGAATCTCGCTTTCACTTCTCATGTTCCTATGTATTGTTATTTGTAATGACGGAAAATAATGAAATCATTTTGAGTTGTGGCTAATATTTCTGCGTAGGGGTGAAATGGATATTTTGACAGCCGCCATAAAAGGCTGTAACATATCCCCAGCGCAACAAACCCCGTCGTAATTGACGTTGGATTTTCCAATTTTCATTTATATTTATTGTCGTTTTGCCAGACGTCGAATTTCTGACTTATTGCGTTCAGTACCTACTTGCAGAAAACACATTGAAAATTATTCTCAAATTTCTATTTCAATAGAAATTGAACCCGTATCTCTTAGATACCAAAAATTGTCTACATGGTTCTAACAGTCTGTAAAGAATCAGCCATAACTCAGTTTATACATCAAGTAAAGATAAATTGTGAGTGATTTTCCCTATTCAAGATAAAAACGTGCAAAATTGCTTCAATTTATACTAAAACTATTTTATACGACTAGTACGTTTGTGGATGACGTAATAAAAATCTGATTATTTCGTATAGTATGGATGCGTTGAATGGACACATGTGATATTTCTCTTTACACTGGTCTGGGAACATTTGTCCGTGTTCGTAGGCTTCTAGGAAGGCTGCATGACCAGAGCGGTCTTCTTCTGTTGGTTCCAATCTGCAAGAGAATGCATAAATAAGTACTAAACAATACGTAAGCCAAAGTTGGGAGGGAAAGTTTATAGTAAGCTACGGCGCTGTTTAAACTTTAACATGATGGACTCATCTTGAGATCCCGAACTCCTCAAGTTATGGGACAACCTTTGAAAATTAATGTTATAACTTAAGGTATAAAGCACGAAAAAAAATGGGAATAAGTGCAGTAACGAAAATATGTATCGGCTGTTAAGTAATTTGACCAATTTTCTTAACTTGTTATATTTTAAAATTCTGTAGAAATCAAATGCTCAAATAATTAAAAAGAGTATGGATCTTTAATTTAGGTTACCTATACACGCGCGAGCTGTCAACGAATACCGCTAGTCACATTTTGTTTTTTAAAAGGTTACGCTATTTGTTTTTTGAATCCTTGTGCGCACAACCTTATTTGTGTTACAAACGCTTGCCTACGCTGAGTACCTATCAGATTACGTTATTTATAGCTACCACCTACAAAGACCTGTGCACCTAAATAGATTAACGGATTAATAAATTATGAACCAAAGAAGAAAATAATATTCATGTTTCCGTCGATTCTCAGAGGTTAACGATGCTACTAGCATTTATATAATCCTTCATAAACGTGGCCATAAATGTATAACAGGTCAAATAAGCAGTAAAAATAGTTATTCCCCTGCGTTTCTACTAGTAGATGTTTTTAACTTGGTCGTAATGTTAATAGCTGCGAAGATTGCGCTGTAAGGAATAAAAAGTATTAGGTAATTTGTACTACTACTTACTGAGCTTTGTAACAGTTATCTAATAAGGTGTGCGAGTAGTTAAACGTTATGTATGCAGTAAATGATGCATATTATTATAGTCATGAATAACAACCCGTTTATCTTGCATGTTAACTATAAACGGGTTTTTTCTAAAAAAATACTACCTTCTTCTAACTGTGTTGTACCTACCTATGGTACGATTTTGGCATTTCTCTTATATTTTCTATACATATAAAAATTTCATGTAGTTTAACAAGCTGTTTTTAAGCATAAATTTAATTTCAAAAGAAATAAATAGTTATTCAGTAAAGGAATCCTGCTCGCATCTCTAAAAACATTTTCAGTATTAAACAAAATACAGAAGGGTGGTGGTTTTGTTCCTCAGTAATCCCCAATAGATAGAACAATAGTGCATCTCCAATAGTTTGACTAGATTATACATCGGTCCCACTAAGTTCACCCGCTGCACGTACCATCAATATTTGCCTGCTTTGATTAAATTCTAATTCATGGTGGTCGGATTGATTTGCTTCCAATACTATCAATAAATATTATTCAGTTGAGCGCAGATATTGAAGAGAAATATTATGCAAAGTTTTAAATGAATCTTTTTCAAAGCTGATTTAGATAGGATCATAGAAAAAACAAACTGTTTTTATAAGAGTTTAAAGCGATTATTGTTTGAAGTAGGATTGATGTGGGAGGTGTTTTTCTGGAATTATGGAATAAGTAGAACAAAAAGGTTACAAAGGGTACACCGGTATTATTTTCTGGATTCAAAGAAAGCTCAGCTTCGCTTTTTCGAGTGACCTGGAGGATAAATACGAAAAGAATGAATTTATATATATATATATATATATATATATATATATATATGTATATATATATACCTCTATATATATATATGTATATATATATATATAGAGTGTTCAGTGGAGAAATTGACGAACAAAGGATGATTGAGTGGCCTACTTGCTATTGTTCACCATTTGATTTAATTGATCGTACAGTGACTAATGACTATGACATATGTGTGTATACCGTTACGTATGGTATAAAATAGTTAGTATATTTTTTTTTCATAAAACTTACACATTATCTCAAAGATAAAAAAAAGCATAGAAGTGTAAGTTTATATTATTGGTTCAAATGAACTCTGAAAAATTTTAATTGAGGGTGCCATTCGAAAGGTTCGGGACTACATCTTTATTTGTAAAACTTATTACTGTTCTATGAAAAAAAAAACGATAAAAATATTCATAATATTCTAAGTGGTTTTTACGTTTCCAAAAAACTCTAAGTTATGAACCTTCCACATGTAGGAAAATTGAAAAGCGAAGTACCTACAAAAAATATATATTAAACCGAAGCCCTTTATTATTTTAACTTTATTATTAAAAAACTTAAAATGTGATCGTGAGTGCTCACAGAAAACAAATCAACTCAACTCCACCCAGGCAGTCGTTATTCAAAGTTCGAGTTTCTTATTACTTGTACGAGCTTCGTATATTACACAGACTCGTCACTTGATTGACGTAGAAATAAAGATAAAAGAAAGAAATAAAGGAAGTTTTAGAACGTACCACAATGTCAGGTATTAAACCAAATATAACTCGTTCGATTCGTACCTATTATGGCTCATTTAAAGGCTGTGCTATCGATCTTTGCAAAATGCTATTAGATATTTTTTCTAAGAGACAAATATTTTTTTAATATTTATAGTACATACCTACATAAAAGGATAGAACCGCGTAGACAAGGGAGAGAAACGCATTTGTCTTGCAGGCAAGACGGGCTTAAGTATTAAAAATAAAGGATACTTAGTATATAAAACATATAAGATAAATATTCAAATGAAAATTATAATGTGGTTACTTGATTAAATGACACTGTTGGTTAGCTATATCGATTTATCAAACAGAAAGCTCCTTCGCAGTTTTAGCCTCGGTTACGCAGAAAAGCATATTTCTTATAGTTGACAAAAGCTCAATTTAGATGCTGATTTTAGATTCCAAATTTTATCCAGGTTTCTCTTCAACATTTTTCTATTAAATTTAATGAAAAATCAATGAAAATATAAGTAGCATCGGCTCCGCATTGTAAATAAATTGACTTGCCATTTCGCAGCCAAATCAAATTCATTGAGTAAATTATGACGAAAATAGCTTTGACCAAGGGAACGGACATAGTTTACTATCCCAGAAACACCCAAGAAATACTTCAAGCGGACAAACTCACGGATGTGGAAGTTACTCAATAAAAACATTAACTTCAGTAGTTACTCAATATTATAACATAAGTTTAAATTTACCGAAGAGCATGTATGTAGGGAATTATGTCAGTGGATGAAGCGAAACAAGTATGTAAGGATCGTAGCAAGTGGAAAGAAGTGGTCTCTGCCTACCCCTACGGGAAACAGGCGTGATTATATGTATGTAAGTTTATATTTAAGGTGAAAGTAATTGACACAGAACTCATTTTATACTTTTTACTCTTAAAACTTTTACATTTTCGTTATACGAAAATTGTTTTCAACATGCGTTTCTTTTTACGGATGTGGCTGTTCCGCCATACTTATTTAATAAGCCGCTGTTACGGCCCCACGAACCTTTTTATAGGAGTTGGTAAATGTGAGATATTAGACGCTCACACAGTGGAGGCTTGGAGGCTGCAAGCCTAGAGGAAAGTGGCCTGCCTTTTGTTTTATAAACTCTCTAGTAATGTAGCTTATTTATTTTGCTATAGAAACTTTTAGTTGGACGTTTCTCTTCTTTTGTGTTTGCTATTAGGATTTATTGCATTTGATCAAACTTCACAATTTTTTACTTAGTTTTTGAATAAATTTCGATACCTGCGTATAATTTACAACAAATTTTTGTTTGAGTTTGAAAAGTTACTGAACGAGAAATGTTTGCAAATGTAGGTTATTAGTTAACTATAGTCTTGCAACAATGCAAAAACAAATTTAACATAAGACACCAGACATTACGTAAACCAGCATGAATTACGCTTTAGACCGTGTTCCGGGTGTAAAATAATGTTAATAAAACAACTTACGCAATACAAAATTGCCTTACTACCTATTGTCATTGTGATGTATTCAAGATTAATCATTTAATTGTTGTCAACTTTCTATAAAAAATACATGAACAATATATAAAATCCTTATTGCGTGAAAGACATTTTCAGACTTTTATTTAGGTTCAGATTTAACAAAAAAAAAAATCTTCAGACATTAATCTTAAAAGTATAAGTATTTTACAGTTGACAATACTCTGTGCAATTACGTAAATTGACAATATAATCTATCAAAGCGAAAACTTTATTCATAAACCATCAGTACCGTATTCAAAGTTAAGTACAACTTTTGTGTTTCTTTATTTCCAAACGGCACAACGCTCAATATACACAAGTCCCATATTATTATGATGAAACAAAAAACAACATTCAAGGTATATTAAAGCGGAGATGACATTATATTCATGACAAACATATACACAAGGATATTTTTATGTAGTGTGACGTTCGTGGATATTAAATTATGAGTTGTTCAACGTAACTGGTGCAAAGGAGTCGTTTATATTAAAGAATATCTTCCTTCGCGAATTGTTGTCTACCGGAGATTTACTCTGATTCTTAGCTCTTGAAAATATGAAAAGAATGATGTTATTAAGTTATAAATTACGTGCACGTAACAACAACTGCAGATGAAAGTAAGAAGGGAGTTATGATTGATAATACGTAAATGTGAAACTTCGTAATATGGGACCACCTCTGAAATAGGTATAAGATAACAAAAATATTTATTGAAACTGATCCACCTTTGTTGGAGATCTGAAATTGATCACGAGACACTTTGGAACCGAGCAACTAGAATCAGTAGAGTTAACGTAACGTTTCTTGAGCGCCTTTTTTTTTGGTTTATAAGAAATAAAAACATTTTGATTTTGTTTTTTTTTAGATCTGTTTTAAAAAAGAACTTCCTTCTTTAGAAGTCGTTTAATCATGAAGCCCACCAGAATCAACAATGAACTTAGAAACATCTTTAATACTATTAAAATTGAACTGTGACGTATCTTAAAGACACATTATTCCATCCCATACGCGACTGACCCCAGTAATTCTTTAGTCACACTACCAACCGGTTCGTTCACATTAAAGATACTTTTAGGAAATTGAATCGAACGAAGTGCTTACGTAGAAACCTAAACCACTCACTGGTGACGCATAATGTGAGCGCGACCAACTTCTAAGAAGTCAAATAACATTTTATTTTATATTGATTTTGGCAGACTTTCGACAGAGATTTCCAGAGATGTTTGTTCTTGCCCTCGTTGCATTGCAATAAGAGAAAAGATTTTTAGACTTATTTAACTGCAGTATGAACTTATCTATAACTTTAACCCGAAGCTTGAACTATGCGGTTATCTCGCCGCTCAGATAAATGAGTTTAATTTTAGTTCCAATTAATTAATTTTAGATCAAAACTTTGGAATTCATTCGCTGTAAATTAAGTAAGTTAGCTTCGTTCAACTTAAGAACCTTTGTTCGAATAGTGTGGGAGCTATATTACTAAAATGTAGCATTTTAATGATGTATAATTATAAAATAACTTAATACGTGGGACAGTATTCATATTATTATTTCTTGGTCTTTTGAATTACTTAATTGCGTAGTGGTAGGAAATAATTATAATGTGCTACAAACGTTTGCTTGTATTCAAATTGAATATATTTTGTTGTAATTATTATTTCACAGAAAGGTTAAAGTTGTAAACAATCTCACAAAGCTATTTATTTGTGGTCTTTTCCTAGATCTGTATAAATCATTTGTTCAATTCCTGTTACAAAGTAACCTCAATTAAAATCCACGTAATTCCTGTTCTCGATAATAATTAAGTTACGTCAAGTGAACAACAATTGAATAACAGGAGTTCTAAGATCTAGTTTATTTATATGTATAAAAAAAAACTGAAAATACTACAGGGTCGTGTACAATTATTGTACAGGTAAATTCTGGTAAATTCAGAATTCTGTATTCCGGGAATCTCATCGTTTTTTATTTAGTAAAAACCGGATGCCAGCAATATAAGCTTATAGTTACAGAAATGTTTCCAGATGCGCAATGTTTGAGTCTGATAGTAAAAACTGATTAGTTGAAGTTGCCTAAATGATTGCAGTGCGCGCATTGTTCACTATTTATTATAGCTAATAGTATTTAATAATGTTACTTTTTTTTGCTTTAATGATTTTTACATAATTATACATTAATATTTTTATATTAGGTCTAAATTATGTAGCTCAGAAAAATGCGGTCAGGTACTGGTTTGATTCTGTGCTTTTAGGTTTCGGTAACAACATACGTCCTAAAGGATTTTTGTATTTTAAAGCCAAGAACATATTAATGCGCGTTGTTTCAATACAAAGATACATTAAAACACAATTTTTATAAAATAAATCTTAAGTCCGATAATTGTGCGCGCCATGTGCGCGATGTGCCGCTACAAAACGTATGAAAATCGGTTATCTCAGAATATCTTGGTATAATCCACGAACAAGTTTGTAAATATCGATCACTCTACCTGTTATCCTACTCTTGGAGAAGAAAAACATTTTAATTTTTTTTATGGGACCTTTATTAGAAAAATGTATTTAAATCAGACAAACTCGTAAAAAGTCATGCATAAAAATAAAATTTAGATATGTCAACATAAGAACCACTTTCTGTTTTGTTGGTAAAAAGTAATCCTACAACGCCGCAATATAGGTCATTTTCATTATAAAATATCATATAAATAGCAGCCATACAATTAGGCCACATTTTCAAAATTATATGATATCCAAATAACCGAACGCCAGGAGAATTCACCAATGATACCCAATTATTATGATTAAATTACCTTCACATACAGCTTTTATGTTATAATGAACGAACAATATTGGTAAGTTCGTTTAATCATTCGTTATATAACTATTCATTATGGAAAATACGGCAATATACTTATGTGTTGTGTTGAATAGGTTTAAATACTGTAATTGTTTATCATCAAACTTGCAAAAGTTACTATTATTTTTCTAAGCCTAAAAACTGCAATGCGCAAAATAAAAATATAATTTAAGATAGTCAGGTATAGGTTTACCAAGTAAACAAGCTAATCTTACGGGTCTGCGTGTCATGTCATAATAACAGCTAGTAGGTATAGCCTCGTAACTTTAGTGTTTATTTTAATAAAAAATTAAATATGATGGTAAAATATATGTTTGAAGAATTAGGTCATGTGGACTTTTAGAGCCACTCGTACACAAACTGCTCGAGCAGTGACTCAGTGATCAACATACATGGCCTGCACGAGCTGTCAACAGCTCATGCCATTCACTTGTGCCTCGTGATCGCTTGCTTTTTGTTTAGTCGTCTACTTGGAGCAGTCCATGGCCTGAGAAGTCTATATATCCAATCTAGATGTAACCGATGTACATACTGGTTCAAGCAGTTCTTGTAAGAAAAACTTAACTATATAAATACTATCACTTGGAACCCTTATCACGCTCCAGTATTGACCAACATTTTTTAAATATCTCGCCTTTAGCATTGTTTTGACGCACCCCGAACTTCGTTACTTGTAGAATAATAATGGTATACGTGATAAATCTTCGAGAATTTATTTTGCCGCCCATTACGTCCGCAAATGTGAGGTGAATTTGCCGAGTGTAAGATGGACCTATAACGAGAGAATGTGGTTTTGTACGCTCATAGAAACTTTTGTGATCGGTTTATTGATTTTAGTATTAGATTTCAGTGTTAAGGCGATTTGTGAAATAGATTGCTTTCATAATCCCTATGTTTTTCACAACTCTATTTTTCTGTTATACAATTTTGAATTTAGAAAAACTGGCGAGGTAGATTATCTAAAGTAAATTCAAATGTTTTGAGTTGATTGAAAATTAATATGCTGTTTCAAGTTGAGTGTTGATCGGAATTTTGATTGATTTTTAAATACTCTGAAAAATATTATTCAAAACATTTTTTAATAAATAATAGCAGAAAATTTAAAAAAAATCTTTGAACTACATGAATTTCGTTATCTAAATGAATATTGGATTAACTAACTTTACAAGTAGCCGCAAATATACCAAAACTAGCTCGGAGCAGTTCAGACGTAGTATGTATTTACCACAATTGCCACGTCTCTGACCACAAACGTAAATGTTATTAATATTCCATGTTGAAGACAAACAACTATTCTATACTAATACTAGAGAGATTAATTAATAGTTGATTACATGGAGTATCTTCATGTTTATTATTCGGAGAAACTCGGACCAATGTAAATAGAAGAATTATTATTAATAAATTAATATGAAATTGCTTACTTGTTAGGTTCTCGTTTTTATCTATATCTAAAATTGAAAGAAGAAGCCATCTTTTTTTATTATACATGGTTATTCATTTCAAATTTATAAGCATCATTTGGACATTTCGTGCTTTCTAACCAATATACTATTATCACAATTAACAATGTTCATCTTCATCATATTAAATAAAATATGCCGTCAGTGGAACATTCCTAAATACTAACACAAATCCTCAGTACACACAAAAATACGCATGTTTAAAAAAGTAGTACAATATTAATGCAATAAACAACAAAAGGATGACAGACTAACTTACGCAATATAACTTTAGTGAAACAAAACATCCGAGATTCATTTAATTTTATTTCACCCTCAAATCTCCCTGAAGGATATCCTCATACGCAGTGGCAGGTATATTATTTAGACCCACCATTAATAAAACAAAAGGCTCACAAACGGACCCTTCGGTTTGTAAAACATGCATAAAATCCCAAAGAAATGCTTACACTAATACAAATAAATTTGTATCAGATGTTCTCTGGGTCAGATAATATAAATTCACTCGTGGGGAAGATGTTACTCAAGTGGATAAACGAGCCTCAATTTCCTAAGATTTGGACATTTTAATAACAAACTAACAACAAACAAATATCGTACATAATTTGTTTCCAGAAATCAAGTATTTTATTTATGCTTATGAAAATAGACAGCTTTTTCACCATGTTTTTTCATTATAAAATATGTAATATCAAAGGAATCCCGAAAATTTAATTAAAATACACATAATATCAGGTAAATTATTTTGCTATTTTGGATTTATAAATATGAGGTTGTTGAAAAATAAATATGAAGTGCTTTTCGTTGAAACGGCGTGTATGAGTGTGAAGTGCCGATCAAAACAGTGATTCTGTCGAAACGTCAAGTAGAGTATGAAAACGTATAGCCTACACAATAATTTATCGGCTGAACTGGCACTCTACCGGACGAAATTCTATTAGTCGCGCGGTTTCGTTCGTTTTGCGTCGTGATATTTTTTGGAAAAATTTGAATGTCAGTACAACAAAGACAATGTTTTTATAATTATGATTTATCAGAATAAAATATTGGAATAAATATTAAATGAAATTTAACTGTCATACTAGTTCAGCCATCCAATTGATAAGCCATACATGTAACGAAGTATTTTATTAATGGAGAATTTTGCGGTTTTATGTAGATTTAGGTAAATATAAGAAATATTATTGGTCCAAGTTTTCATTATGATAATATCTGAAAAATATCATTAATGGATGAAAATGAGTATTTTTTTTTATTCCAACGTAAATCTATTGAACCGATACTAAGAGCATGTAATAAAGAATTTGAAATAAATTTTCATATCAAAATAACACAAAAAAGGCTATAATAGTAAATTGTTTCTGAAGTAAGAAATAAGTGAGCAAAGTTAAAGTTATGCTAAAAATATTTTGCGGAACAACTTAAGTAGCGGGCTGAACCTGTCGAACAAAATATAGTTTGGCCTGGAATAAACTAGTTTACCTTAAATTTAGACGAAGAAAACTAGTCCACGAAGTCTTATTTTACTCAATACCATTGCTACAAATAATGAAAGACATTTTTTTAACACGACATCAATGATATTTTTTAAAGCGAATACTCAAAATGAACGCACGTCCCGTTATTAATTCTAATACCCTGCAAATTGATTTACAAAGCAAAATGAATAAAAAACATAAGGAGCTTTCAAAAGCTTATAAACACTATACTTGTAAATAATTGTATCACTGGAGCTTTTATTTTTATGCTTGCTTAATAAACGTTATAATAAAAATAAGTAAAACATTCCCAATCTTTATTTCCTGAACAAAGTAGTCACATTTTTTTACTGTATTTGTTTTAGTAGGCCGTTGGTCTTCTGCTTGTCGATAAAAGAAGTTTTATACCGCATAACCTATCCGTCAGTAAAGATGTGGTTGTTTCTGATATTAGCGCATTTCTAAACAAAAGAACTCGTCCATTTTATTATATTAGTATAGATTTATGGAATATGGGAAAACAGCACTCAACATCAACGACGAATATAGAGCGAACATTGAAACCGAACGCACGGCCCGTTATAGTCTCAAAAGCTTCGAGTATATACCGTATACAATTTAGCATAGATATTATTTCCCTGCGGTTTATTTCAGTGTTATATATTTAATGCCGTTTCTGTATGGTAAAGTGTTTTGTTTTGTAGAATATTTGAGATAATATGACGGCTATAGCTAAAAGAAAAACCAACTGGTATCGGCTATAGGTTATTATGCCAATTACCATGACGAACGCGAGCTGTGGCATCGATCCCCGTGTGTATAAAAAAAATATCTACTAGAATCTCTTTTGAAATCCGTGGTCTTTGTCTATGTGATTTAAATGTTTATAAAATCCTAGTAAAAGACTCGTTTAGTAATAGTTATTTGAGAATTATACATGTCTAAATATTCATTCACCATGTTTTTCGACAAAATTTAAAAAATAATTGTATTTTCATTACTCAAAAAGTGTTAACCGACAGCTTAAGCAAACCGGCTTTTGTTTGAAACCATACAAACTCGAAAACCCTTTCACGTTTTCCTCGTCAACAAAAACAGGCGGTACACCAAAAATAAAGAAATGTTATTATTTTTAAGATATTATAACTTACGTAAGCATGTAACCGAAACCTCGCAGCACCTCGTTGTTTGCGGGCCGCGCCCCAACTTCACAATAGAAGTACCTCGCGCATTGTATCGGGTCACACCGCAATATTCTTTTCCATCTCACGGCAGGCTTCTGTGGAACATTGTTTAAAACTTATTGTTGGACATTCAAAGTGAAATAAACATATTCCTTGGTTGTTATGGATATAGTTGTGCTGTTTAGTACTCTGCAGCGTGTGCTCCGAATTACAATGCGCACATTTGGTTTGTTTTGCTTGCAATAAACCCTAATTGGGTTACATATTTTAGATTTAATATTTGGGGTATTTGAATGATATTACTAAATGAAAACCATTTGCAAGGATATCGGTATAACTATACTTCAAAATGATTGGCAACGGGATGAACGCCCGCTGAACTTACATTTAAGGCTATTATTACACACTTTGTTTAGACGAAAGCTACCATGCGACCAAAATCAAAACATAGGGTTTTTGTTTTTCAATTAGCTGTTACTCAGTGTTAAATGACTGATGAGTGTGGATGGCTTTGATCAGGGTATTAATCAATTATTGTGTCAGACAACGTTTAGTGGCAATTTTTCTATTTTCCCAAAACCGTGATGCATTACAAATGACACGCACGCTGCAGAAAAAGAGTCGTCGCCCTGTCTCATATTCATGCCAACATAACGTATACTAACTCACAACTAAAGGGCGTTGACCCTACATTTTTAATGATTGCTTGACCGCGTAAAATTTGTCACTTCTTTTTTACACGTCTACTTATGCATCTCTGCTCTTTCTTTTCCAAAAAAGGGAGAATCATCGTTCATATTGTAAGGTCATCTCCAGCAGAACAAAATGTAGTACTGTCTTGGTATTGCTGATGATTATAAATACTAACTTATTTATAGATGAAATTAAATATTTGTGTAAAGTAATTAAAATAGTTCGAATTGTCTGAAAGTTATTAGTTTAAACGTAGTTGTCACTACATTACGCGGCGTCGGTCAGGCTGGTCAGCTGGTCATAATTAGGAGTTTGTATAAATTGCCCACGTAACTTTAAATGTTTGGATATTAGGAAGCATTTATATAAGCCTAAATTTATTGCAAGCTTATCGAATAATTTTGTACATTTAAATCCCGTATAGTAGTAAAAAACTAAATAAATAATCGTAAATTGTGTGAAAATTTGTATTAAATAAATAATAATAAAAAATAAATGCGGACAACATCACATTACATTGTAACATAACATCACATTGTGTTATGGAATTCAGATACAACGAAGGTACCACAAACACCCAGACCTGAGACAATGTAGAATTGTGATTTTTCTACATTGACCCGTCCGGGGATCGAACCCGGGACCTCAAAGACCAGGTCAAGGGAGGTCGTCAAAATTAAATAGCTACATAACAAGAACATAATTCGCCTTTCAAGAATAACATCCATATCGGTTCGTGCGGCCGAAAACTGCGATGCCCCGATGATACGCACACAGTAAAAAGTTTTATCAGTTCTGACTGATAACATTCTTATAGAAACAATATTCGTTACTTATATGTAAGTTGTGGTCTAAATGCGCCTTAAGGTACGTTCATCCTACAGCCAGATGCAAAGTTTTAGTTTTCAAAGTTCTCCAATAATTTGTAGGTACGTTATAAATGTTCAGAGTTGAGAAACTTCAGTTGTAAGTCGATGGTTATAGCTTGTCACGTCACAGATTAGAATCATGTTATTGATAATGATTGAGGGTTACGTTGATAGAAAATAATGCAACGGATTTGGGCTTCTTGAGAAACAATATCAAACTAATTTACAATAAAAAAATACCTTACGTTAAAAACATTCGAAAACGTGTTTCTGTTTTTTTTAATAATTATAATCAAACAATCTCTATTTAGTTTTTTTTTGTTTTCTCTCTGAGAAATAATTATAATAATCGTATATTATTAATATTTTTTTTTATGGGTTCTCGGCTAAATACCTACATAACCATAACAAAATATAATATTATAACTTAACAGAATACGGGTTTCATAACGAAGTATGACAAAAGGCTTTTAATGTACATTCATGGCGGTTGTTAATTTCAAGTCAGGAGCCATAATTCTGGCACTACGAACAAACGGCTTGTTTTTATGAAAAAAAAAAATGTAATCGGTCGGGTCTTGTTGATGAATTTACACACATAAATATTACAAAAATAAACGCACTCCTACAACATCTTGCATCATTACCAAGATTGTTTCTGCAACTGTTTAAAAATGCATATGGGCACAGAAAACTTTTGCTATGCACACATCTTACAAACTTTGAACATCTAAGCGTTTTATGGCAGGCAAAATGTTTTTACCGTGTTCTAGGGGGTGGTAATCATAAAACCAAACTTTACACATCGTTAGCGCAGCAATAAAAAGCGGAACTCGCACTAAATGAACATGAAATGCATACGTAATGCTCCTTGTTTGGTGTCTACCACAAACATTTAATGGCAAGTGTAATTACGAAATCAGTACTGAGGTTACAACAATAATAATTACAGATACGGTCTAGTTAAAACAGATTTAAAATAAATAAGGCATGAAACCCTTCCCAAATGAGGACTGAAATGAGTTCATTTGCAATAGCTGATAATTTATTTAAAACAAATGAATAAAACAACAATGCTCATTATTCGGACTCCAGTGAAATGGACGAATGCTTTTGTTTTAAACCTCCAATCTTTATGAAGTGCCGTAATGAAGTGGGCGATATCTCGTACACAGCTTTGTGGATTCACAAATATAATGAATTCGCTACGTCTTTAGTTTTACCCGATTGTGAACGGTATAATGATGTAGCCTTTTCAGAGAGCACAAACGTGTGTCTCGTGTCTCTCTGATAATTTTCTCTAGGTTAACATAACTATATTTTTAAATGTATTACAACATACATATATTACATGATTCTGACAGTGATCTATGAGTATTTATTGCTTGGTACAAAAACCAGAGAAGGATTCAACATAATATATAATCCCAAATTTCAAAACAAAACTAACTATACCTATTTATGATGCTGGTCGGTTCATGTAATACCAAGGTAATCTTGGACATGTCATGCACATACTTTTCTACCTAATTACTTCGATGACTCGAAAGAACCTTTTTTTCAGGGCTTTAGACAACCAATCGGATGAACGTCAAACGTACAAATGGCAAATAATATTTGGGAGTAGGGTCAACGAAAGATAAAATGTCAAATTGCGGAGATCTGTTCAGGGTTCCGTAATCGGCAAGATCCTTATAGTTTCACCTTGTCCATCTGTTGATGGCTTAACTGAGTCTCTTAGTACCTAGCTTATGAGAACCTACGATGTTCTTAATATAAAAAATACGAATTTAAGATAAATAATTTGACAATTATGTTTGGCGATGATAATATCGCCAAACATAATTTTGCATAAATTTGGTGTACCGAGATTAATAAGTTATTAAATTTTGTTTAAGACAATGATCAGGCTGACACTTATTGGTCGTTTATAAGAAGAGGAGCTTGTTAAACGGTATTAAAAGGTAAGTAAACTATTCCTTTGACAGCTCCAATCACTTCTGATACAAAGTATAAAATCCCTGTTATCTTGAATAACATCATAACAAATTTTTATGGCTTATATTTTTTGTTAGCTACACTTTACTTTAAGAGTTATATTTTAAAGGAATTTATTAACTGTATCTAACTTAAGTATTCTTCTTCTTATAGTGTCGATGACAATCTATTTATATTGTGTACTAGCTGACCCGGCTTCGTAGTGCTAAAAACCTGAACTTTTGTACAAAATTAACTTAAGAATATATATAAGAATAAAAGAATGTTTTTTATTTTTATTTATTGAATTCCAAGCATCTTCACATTTATTCACCTTTTAAACCTTCTCTGGACTCCCACAAATAATTAAATACCAAAATTAGCCGTTCTCAAATTTTAGCGAGACTAACGAACAGCAATTTATTTATATTTACAAAAGATTTAATTTTATGGATAAATTATAAATTACCGTTTTTGTTTTTGAGTATCTCACATGTATGGCATCACTAGGCTGGCATTTACGCAGCCTTATTTTTTGTTTATAATTAAACTGAAAACCCTGTTGAATATTTTCATGTAAAGAATTTCTATACAACATTTCGCGGGCGAATCATAACTATTGAATTTTATTATTATGAACAGTTTTCAGGTTTCATATAAAATTAAAATAAATTGGTGTACTCAACTAGTAAATATTAATCCTTTTTTACGGTTGATGTTAATAACTGTTAATAAAGGCGCTTTAACACTATGGTAAAAATGAATGCAATGATTAAGTATTTCTTAATCTACTGATTAGAAAGCAACGACTTTATATCGATAGCGTCGCACGTGCCGAACGTCATACGAACGTCAACGTGTGTTAGGGAATTCACAGGGCCGTCAAAATAGGTTAACAACATGGAGTAAAAACAAAGTAATAATAATAGAGTGCGCGTATCGCTAAAAGCCTATTGTGATTAGCATGAGCAAATTTTGTGTTGCATGTAGTACATTCGTTAACTGGCTTAAGTTATTTGCACTGCAACGACGGATGATTTATCTGAACATTTCGATGGATTCATTATTTTAAGCTAATTAGTAGGTTTTGAGATAATTTTATAAAAATGGCGTGCTCTATTTTTATATTATTTTTCAAAGAAACTTGTTCATACTTGTGCTCACGGTTCATACTCTGCAATGAGCACTCTGTAGTATCTTATCTATCATCTAAGGCCAACTCACTTTGATGTTGCATTTTAAACTATTACCTCGTGTCAAGAACTAAAACGACTTCAACAAAGTATTTTATAACTTTTGTCATAAGTTCATCCTTATTCCATCTTTGTTGGTGACAACTTTCAGTTTATTATGTAAATCGGAGTGACTACGATGTAAATTGTTGAACCTTGTTCATAGCCTGTCATGAAACCCTAATCTGATTAAAATGTACTTTAGATAGTATATAGTTACTTGCATCGGCCCTATTTCACTTTCGGATATCTGAGCAATGCGTGTGAGTGCAAAAAGATTTATGTCAACGTTAAAGTGAATTACTCGGAGTATCACACTTATACTACAACTATATTATGGGATATATTTATACCAGTGACAATGTTTTATTTTTAACCACTTCCAAACCATTTTCTTGCATGATGTGACCAAAAATGCACAGTAGAGAAAGACATTAATTTATTATTTAGAGTCATAACATATCATATCACGTGAAGGTAATTTGCTTGATTGTCTATTATCAAAATTATTTAATTATTTAATTTCATGCCGACAAAGTTTAGAATACGGAAAAAAACAATCTAAACGTATTTAGCTACTTACAGTAACATTTTGGGCACTAAGGTCTCTCTTAAAGAGGAATCTCAGGAGTTTCGATGCTGCGGTCAGGGCCTGGTAATCTTGAACCAGCAGATGAAGACTGTACAGCACTCCCACCAACAACGCCAACAGAATTATCAGCCTGGAAAAATACATTTATCACGATTTAGCACACAGTTTGTAAAACAAAATTAAGTGTTTTATTTTGATTGAATGACTAACTGCCTTAGCCGGCCTTTTTAAACAGTTGCAATATTTTTTTTCCCCTGTAGGGTCGTTACCGGCATTTTGTCTTAGCAGTGGACGAGTAGGTATTTTACATAGAGCAACTGGTTTTTTGACCTAGATAAGATAGTTATTCCATTTAGATTTTTATAGACTTTACGACTATTAGAGACGAAAGCATGTTAGTTAAGTTTTTTATTTTGATAGATTCTTTTTGACTTCTTATACCTGGTCTCAATTATTTGAGGTCATTACAATGCAAAAATTATTTCGCATAACAACAAAAGGATTTGGAAATAGTTTTTCAGACGGTCGCCGGCTTGACGCTAACCCTCCTTGGGAATACTTTTAGGTAGTCTACCGCATATTTAGGGTTGGACCCTACTCGTGCTAGCTGTTACTAACCGGCTTTGATTTTAGGATTCTCTTAGATGAGTTGCAATGCTAAGAAAGTATACCCAACTGGTATTAAAACCGTGGAAAACTGACTTTTTTATTCTACAGAATACTACTACAGAAATGAGTCAAACGATTTTTAACAAATCTTTCACTACCATGTACTTTAATGCGTTTTAAGGTAACTGAACCGTAAACTATTTTATTAAGGCAATAATACATTTTTATTTTATTCCAAACATTGAGACTATTCCCAACACTTATTCATTTTTAATAATTAAATTATTAATAATATGCGAAATTTCAGCAAAATGTTTTTATTTCTATTAAAACTTAGTATGTAAAATCTATTCTATGCAATGCACACAGGCAACCACAATAAAATAAAAATGCACTTCAAATGAATGAACAAATTAAACACAATTTTATGTACATGCATAAAACTTTACAAGGAATAAGCTCTTTTAAAACATTCACATAAACCGCAAAAGCAACTGTTGGACCTCAGAGAAAGCGGGAATACTGCTAATTTCTTTATGCATAATTGAAACACTAACGTTTTAATTATTTATCAAACAAACAATATAAATAATGTAATAAAAGCAATATCTTCGGTTTCTGAGAAAAAATCTATTGGCGGGGCGCCAGTGCAAAGGATTTCAAGAGATGTGAAATGTACTTCAACTACTTACCGAAGGAAATTATATGAAAAATGAGCTTTTGTTCTCGGAAAGATTGCTTTTTTTGTTATAAGACCCGCTCGTTTATGTGAATCGTATTATCATCTGTATCGGCTCTTTGTATTGAAACATAAGAGTTGAATAAGCTTTTCATGTATTGATTTCATTGAATAGACTAAAGAAAAATACCAAATATTAATCAAGGAAAAAAAATGTGTCAAAAGTAGTAGTAAAACAATTAGCGAAATTCTCATGTAGATTTTAAACGTTATATCAACGATGATTATAATAAAATAAAAAGCTCCTTTTTAACCTTTCAAAGAATTAACAACCTCAAACATTGATTAAATAAATTCAAATACTAAATAAATAAATGAAAAAAAAGAATTCAATCTAAATTCAAATTAAAAAAGAATAATAATTAAATGTAAACATTTAAATACGAGATACGATAGGACAAAACGTTTGAATTTCGATTGAAACGTCCGTGCTAACGGTATTTTCTGGGACGCCCTGTTTACAGGACCATTCGGGCAATTAATTGGCTTCTAATTAAAGTTATTTACTGTTTAATTGTGTTTTTAGACAAAAACAAGGCCAACGCTCACCAGTGTTTTTGTTGGTGTTTTATTTTTAAATATAAGTTAGCGATCACAAATAAAAAACAACTTGTTTATTTGGTTTATTGCTATTATTCGTCAAAAAATTTTAATTGATGTGGTCCATGAAAGACTACTAGTATTTAAAGTTTATAAATTTCAGGAATTGATGTAAAAAGTTTTATTAAATAAATAAATAAACCAAAAATGCAAATATAGTACAAAAATAATAATTAATAATTCAAATGATTTTAATCAAACGTAAAAATTAATTTGAAACGAAATTGCCTTACGAACTGTATCTTAACCTAACTTTACGGACCGAGTTTTTATTACAACGAAGTTTTCTTTTATATTACAGTGATTTAAAGGAACACGAATGATAAGAAATTCATGGGAATAACAGCTAAGAAAGTTTAAAAGAAGTAAAATTTAATTTTGAGTTTTAAAAACGGATGAAAAAAATCACACATTAAAAAATGAAGACATCTTACTTGATTCCCATTTTAGAATTTCGACACACACACGACTATCAACAAACACAGAATTCAATGAAATACCTGGGCATTCCTTCCCGCGCTGATTAAATTCGAAAATGCCATTTCTCCGCATGGCCGTAGTACTTACCGAGTCTTGACTATAATACCACCATGTTTGGCAGGTATCTATGTAGTACCGAGTGCAGTTACAGTTAGGCCCTCCTAAATTGGAGCGTGCTATGTGAGCAGTTTGCGGCAGGAGGAAAGTGGTCGCGGTGTACTGCCTCAACGAGTTTGTTGTTTAATTTCCTCTAAAGATTATGGAATCGCAGACGGTTTGCTGTTTAGAAAATTTGTTTTCATGCCGAATTCGTTTGATTTTATATACTATTTGTTGTTGGAGTGGAAATAGTAGTTCAACTGAATGTATTGTTGTTGTGTCTTCTACACTATTACGCGTATTTTTATGTTATAAACCTAACGTAGAAAATATTAGAAGTACGTCATAATGTAGGTACATACACAGTCCTTATGTAGCGTACGTAGCTAAATAACAAATACTATTTGTAATGTAAAAGCAATTTTTAATATTTTTCTACTATAATAACATTATCATTTGGTATTCTACTACGTTTTGTCTGCTTTAAATTCAAAGTACCTAGTTTTCAGAAAGTATTCCATGCATCTGGCGCTGTTAACCCCACGCTCGACACGCCAATTCCAACATTACTGATCTCAACTACATAGCTATTTGTTTGTAAAAACGTCGGCTGTTTGCCCTCTACAATTTTTGTTCAACTGAAAAATACCGAAAATGTACGAAATGTCGATGATATACGGCCTATAATCCATCAACGAGACCTGTAGAAATAGCGTCGGAAGTTTTTTAAATAACTTACCGTTCGATATCGGAAATATAAAGTTTTTCAATCAGTTCCGTAAAGTTACTTGACCGACTCGTTTCGCCCACAATTTGATATAACCACTAAATCACTACTTGAAGAAGGTAAATTTTTATTGCTGTGTAAAAGTATTTTCTTAAATTTTTATAGTAATCGACGTAAGAATACTTTCGGAACTGCTATATGTTACCTACTTCATTAAACCTTGATCGATTTTTTATTTGATTATATTAACTTCTTTACAGTTTATTATATCCACAATTCTTATCATGTTCGAAGATTCAATTAATGTAATTACTCTGTTCCTTTTTTTCTATGAAAATAATAAGATAAAGGCAAATAAATTATTATTCCGTACAATTTTTAGTTTATATATGTTTTAGTATTGGTTTGAATAGTAGTTTAGATGATACAACATTTATGTATCAAAGAACTAAATCTCCTTATTTTAGGCATAGCTCAAGACCCAAAAAACTACTTTGTAGGATTAAAATGAATATTCTTAGATAAGACTTGTATGTTCAAAGGTGGATTATATCTAAAGACAGTCTCAAAATACAAAGTATTTTAACAGGATAAGGCGAGAACAAACAATGCGGTAAGCTTTTAAGGGTTTTATGATAAAAGTTGGTAAAATAAGCGACAGATATCGAGTCATGAACTTTCGAATATAGGTTTAACACACGGTAACCCAAATAACACTCCTTTTGTCCCTTTACGACTTTTAACTAAATAAAAGCTTGATTATTACTTTTTCCCTTTTCATGTTGTAAATTGGATCAGGTACTTATGGATGTAGATTACGAATTCTGTTCTAAAAGAAAAGGCAAAAGTTCATTTCTGATGTCATTTTTCGTTATTAAATTAATTTCAAATGATGTGAAACTCAGTGGAAAGGGGAAAAATACCTGAAAAAAATAAATTAATTTTGGATCGCAAGCATTGATAGCGCCCACTATAACTAAACATAAATATAGATAAACCTTGGAGTGGAGGTAGGCCTTTGTCCAACTGTGGGTCAATATGGGCTAAATATTTATTTTAAAACAAATCAGATAAAAAACGCATAAATAGCCATCCGTGATATCCTATTTTTTTACTTTACCCTGTTTACCTATATATAGAAAATTTTGCGTAAATAATCAGTTCTTTAATTTTCCCCGTCTGTCTACTTTTAAATGAAATAGTTGCAATTATACCAAACTGGTCACTTAAAGATAGTAGTTCCCTATGGTCTAGATCAAACCCAGATATTTCCCGGACATATATTTTAGCATTTAACTGCATCCAATTTGTAATCACTACGTCTTGCAACATACATCTTATCTTTTTCCCATAGGACGCTAGAATGAACTAACGGTTTTGGGAACGTCCACTAGAAGGCCCGGACTCCACCAAAGCGTAACTCCTGTGTCTCCACTGTAGTTAATGCGAGCAGGGACGTCGACGTGTGCATGTCTGTGAAAATAATTCTATGACTATCTCCGTCCCTCTCAATCCTACAACATGCAAAAGAAACTTGAAAGAGCCAAATGATGAGCATCCAATGCGCACTAAAAATTTAAGACTCCTCCGCTCAGCTTTGGTGGAGACCTTCCTTTACGTACGAACTAATTTGGTTTCTACCTACTTTCACATCTTCATTGACTAGTATATGTTAAGTTACTTTGAATCGTACAAGTACAATTGCATAACGTTCCTTATCGCGTAAAGATGTATCGCACTTGGAATGTCACTGCTTACGTGGCAAACCAGAGTTTAGTAAAATGGGGTGACGACCGGGTATGAAAGACAAAATTTATGTTAAATGTTCGTCAAGAAATAAAAAATATTAAACACGTATTTTACTATTATAAATAAAGCAAATTAAAGTGGGGGTTTATGACGTCATGCTTTCGCACAAAGTGTGTGAGTTTTGGCCTAAGACTGTTTTCATATTATCCGACACGGTATCGGTATCGGACTGCAATACGGTATAGAAGACATAAGTTTGAAACACGTTCCTTTCTTACACATCCGATATCGGTTATCGGATCCGTAATTCTCATACATTTACTTGCCACCGATATAGTATCGGAGTCTCGACACCGATAGCGTATTAGAAATGTGAAATCACTCTGCGGTAATTAAAAAAGTTACTCATCCTTATTGCTTACTTCACGTCTTCTTCGAGATTATAAAAATATGTCATAATGCTAATAAGCACTTAATCTTACCGGAGCCAAAGGTCTTTTCTAGAAAATGCAGATGCAAATGAGAAATGTCACGTAATCGTCGGATATCTATTAGCGGTTTTAAAAGCGATAATTTTCCTGTTCCTATTAGTGTTGCTTAGTTATTTTTGTTTGGATTCGAATTTCTTATGTATGCAAAAGCAACCAGAATTGAATAGCCTGACAATTTACGTCGATTGTTTTTTGCAGTAGTTTGAAAAAAGAAAAAAAACTTTAATGTTTGGCTTGACTTCTCATTTAAGTTTTTATGATAGCAGAGTGTATTTTCTAGTTTAAAAACAGCTTGATAAAATAGTCTCATAAATTAGCTTCAGCTTAACTCGAATTTTAAAACGTAATAGGTTTAATCAATTTAAAAGTCTACAATAATCTGAAAAAAAAAATCGCATAAATTTTTTACCGACTTACCGATGAACAAAAGCGTTTATGAATAGTGATTATTGAATGCAATTAAGACCTTTCAAATGAAGTCATTAATGAATAATTCAGAGTTCGTTACTGTGATTATTACATTGTTTTCAGATTTGATTCTGGAGGTATGATTTGATAATATGAAAATCTTTATATTTTTCACCATTAACACGTGTTACACTATAAGATTTTTAAATAACAAACATTTTGCTTCCTTCTTTAAAAAAACTAGTGGTTTTTTGTTCACAGAGTTTTACAGAGTTACAAACAACATCTTGTAAAAATACCATTAATTTTGTGGTTAGGGACCTGACGCAAAAACATTTTAAGGAAATATTTTGGTTTCCTATAACGCCATTGACAAGTTGTCCCAAAAATATATCTGGTTTTATTATAGGCAACAGCAAATAAGTTCATCAGATTCTTCGAAAAGGCTGTTACTCTTCAAAACAAAACATATAATTGTTTCCGTCTATTTAATTACTACATAATGTCGTTTTATTATCAACTTATCACATACACATAATAATATCTTCAACAAGCTCTATTTTATTATTGTAAACGAGTTTTAATGGAACATAATATTTTAGAGCAGCTTTTGTAACTGTACACGGTAGTTAAACAAAAACAATGGCTGGCCCGAAGCCATTTTTGATAACCCAAATACCTATTCATAGTGCATATTGTGCTCATTCAAATTAATTTAAACCTTATTAATATTTTACATATGCAGCCACAAGGCTGTAGGCTACCTATTTTATTTACGAGTCTGTTCTTTTTTGGTTGAACTAACTGCCCATTTTCTGTGATTTGAAAGATGGAAACTCACATATACAGGGTGTTACAAAACCCCTGTCCGACCCGCAAGGGGGATATAGGGTTCACCATCACATGCCCAAATAAAATGTTAAATTTGAAATATTCGTGATGATAACAATAATAATGAAATTTGAAGTAGCCGTCAAATTCAATAAATTTGAAGATAAATCAAAAACTACACCACCGTTTTCGTCGGTGTTAATAGTGGCCTTTTGTATGATCATTTGGCACAACCTGTGACGATGCCTTCACTTTCACTATCCGTTTAGATAATATGATAATATTTTTTTAGGTTAATTTTTTTTTTCGTCTATTTTCTACATTAATGTAATCAGACATCGATACCTAACAACCCCTTAACGGATCGGACAGGGGATTTGTAATACCCTGTATACTTAGGAGGTTACATATTAAATTAATATTAAAATGAATATTAAAATGAATATTAAAATGAATATTAAAATGAATATTAAAATGAATATTAAAATGAATACTAAAATTAACATAAATATTATCATTAAATCGGCTGAAGTTTTCTAGATGACGATAAAAATTTGTCCTCGTCATATTTTGGGCCTGTCCCAATTTCAATCACACATTGCCTTCCCTATATTCGCTGCACCCATCGCTTGTCAGCAAGTTAACTCGAGTACCGAAATTTGATGCAAGCCTTCGGTCAGACTTTGTTACGTATACGTGTAACAATTTTCTATTTTCTTTGGACTAAAAGGCCCTTTTCAGTATACATCAACGGGAATCAACAAAACAGGAGGTTATAAGCACAAAGCACAGCATTTATTAAATTCATTCACAAAAGAGCTTAATTTAGACGTTTTTATCAATAGCATAGAACTTGTAAACATGACGCACATAAATATAAGTACTTTGAAAAACAGGAAAACAACACGTCATTCACTCCCGGTCATAACAGCTATCCGAAAAGACTTCAGAAGGAATTTTAACACAAACAGTCCCATTCTTAACACCGTTCCTCAAAGGTCTATTGTCTCCGAGGCCATGCTAATTGTTAATCAACAAACTTTTACGGATGTAAACAAAACTGACGAAATACCTTTTTGAAAAGATTGAAGCCTAAAAAAATCCATAACTCACTTTTAACGGCACGTTTTGAGTTAAGATAAAAATTCGGCACAGTTTAGAAATTTAAATAGGTTTCCGGGGTCATAAAATTAAATTTATGTTTCAGGTTTGGGTCATATATTTATTTTTATTTTCAGATCGTTCCATATTTATCATTCAAAAGTATTTGGACCGGTGGAATTACTTATTGAAATATAGGTTCTTTATCAATACGACTCGTTCGATAGAGTCAATCATAAGGATCCAAACAAATATCTCTAACATACTTTAAAGGAAAACAAAGAAACGTAAATGTATTTATATTGAAAAATAAGAACACGAACCGGAAATCAAGAAACATCATCACACCAATGAGAAGGTCTTAAACCCAAGTCTTCCTTCTTCAAGGTTCCATATTTATTATGACACCAAGTCAAGTGTTCCTAATTAATCGTGGTAACTATGTACATCGTATGTACATACTCATATGAAGTCCTCGTGACCCATAAATAAATTCATCACACTTCATCCGCCATAACACCGGTCCTTGCCATAATACTGTTGACTCTTTGGTACAACATTGTGTTTGCATAATATTATCTGATACACGTTTTACGATTACGGCCAGCCTTTGATATTATTATGATCCTCATCGCCTACGCAATGTTACCAGTTTGATGTGAAACTCAGTGGAAAGGGGAAAAATACCTGAAAAAAATAAATTAATTTTGGATCGCAAGCATTGCTGTGACGTCAAAATAAATATGTAAATCACCAAACACTGCACCCAGCTACAGTGGAAAAAGTGGTTTTCTACATTAACCCGTCCGGGGATCGAACTCGGGACCTCAGAGCTAGCGCAACTATGAAAACCGGTGTGTACGCCACTCGACGAGTAACACTCAATGTTCTATTTAATAACGAACTTAACATACATAAATAAATCTCTAGCCCAGCTTTCCTTTGTTTATTTTACGCCCCCTTTGTCACAATAATAATTGCCTGACAGTAGGAAGGAGAGCACACGTAAATCTTCTTCAGCGTTACATGTGGCGAAGAAAACGGCACCACAATACATCTTATTGTTCTCGAGATTAGCTTGGGTACCGTAACAAACACCCACGCAAGGATTTGATTATAATATTATAAATACATAATAATTACATACATTTATCGCAAGAAACCCCGAAATTTCAATTATGAAAACATTTTATTGTTGTGTTAAATTAATTAATTTATTGGCAATTTCTAAAAATGAATTATAGACTCAAATAATGTACCGCATTGTAAGACCTTGTTACATTTAAATTAAGCTTCTTACCAATGCTTACCTCATTAAATAGATTTCCATATTATATTTGTACGGTAAGCACTTACACGTGTTTTGTACGTTTGAGTTACATATATGAGTCTTAATCTCCAAGGAGCTTGGCTTAGTTACGATTGCTAAGAGCGCTTAGGCACTATGAATGAAGACCTCGGAGGGAACAGTACCGAGCACAATATGCATGCAACTGATGCATATAGCATGTAGGTTATGCGAACATTGTGCAGTATATTTCAAAATAAACTGCTTATATTATATTTTTAAGGTTTATTGGGCAAAAAATATCGAGTATTTACGAACAGCATATAAACAAAAGATAGCGCCCACTATAACTAAACATAAATATAGATAAACCTTGGAGTGGAGGTAGGCCTTTGTCCAACTGTGGGTCAATATGGGCTAAATATTTATTTTAAAACAAATCAGATAAAAAACGCATAAATAGCCATCCGTGATATCCTATTTTTTTACTTTACCCTGTTTACCTATATATAGAAAATTTTGCGTAAATAATCAGTTCTTTAATTTTCCCCGTCTGTCTACTTTTAAATGAAATAGTTGCAATTATACCAAACTGGTCACTTAAAGATAGTAGTTCCCTATGGTCTAGATCAAACCCAGATATTTCCCGGACATATATTTTAGCATTTAACTGCATCCAATTTGTAATCACTACGTCTTGCAACATACATCTTATCTTTTTCCCATAGGACGCTAGAATGAACTAACGGTTTTGGGAACGTCCACTAGAAGGCCCGGACTCCACCAAAGCGTAACTCCTGTGTCTCCACTGTAGTTAATGCGAGCAGGGACGTCGACGTGTGCATGTCTGTGAAAATAATTCTATGACTATCTCCGTCCCTCTCAATCCTACAACATGCAAAAGAAACTTGAAAGAGCCAAATGATGAGCATCCAATGCGCACTAAAAATTTAAGACTCCTCCGCTCAGCTTTGGTGGAGACCTTCCTTTACGTACGAACTAATTTGGTTTCTACCTACTTTCACATCTTCATTGACTAGTATATGTTAAGTTACTTTGAATCGTACAAGTACAATTGCATAACGTTCCTTATCGCGTAAAGATGTATCGCACTTGGAATGTCACTGCTTACGTGGCAAACCAGAGTTTAGTAAAATGGGGTGACGACCGGGTATGAAAGACAAAATTTATGTTAAATGTTCGTCAAGAAATAAAAAATATTAAACACGTATTTTACTATTATAAATAAAGCAAATTAAAGTGGGGGTTTATGACGTCATGCTTTCGCACAAAGTGTGTGAGTTTTGGCCTAAGACTGTTTTCATATTATCCGACACGGTATCGGTATCGGACTGCAATACGGTATAGAAGACATAAGTTTGAAACACGTTCCTTTCTTACACATCCGATATCGGTTATCGGATCCGTAATTCTCATACATTTACTTGCCACCGATATAGTATCGGAGTCTCGACACCGATAGCGTATTAGAAATGTGAAATCACTCTGCGGTAATTAAAAAAGTTACTCATCCTTATTGCTTACTTCACGTCTTCTTCGAGATTATAAAAATATGTCATAATGCTAATAAGCACTTAATCTTACCGGAGCCAAAGGTCTTTTCTAGAAAATGCAGATGCAAATGAGAAATGTCACGTAATCGTCGGATATCTATTAGCGGTTTTAAAAGCGATAATTTTCCTGTTCCTATTAGTGTTGCTTAGTTATTTTTGTTTGGATTCGAATTTCTTATGTATGCAAAAGCAACCAGAATTGAATAGCCTGACAATTTACGTCGATTGTTTTTTGCAGTAGTTTGAAAAAAGAAAAAAAACTTTAATGTTTGGCTTGACTTCTCATTTAAGTTTTTATGATAGCAGAGTGTATTTTCTAGTTTAAAAACAGCTTGATAAAATAGTCTCATAAATTAGCTTCAGCTTAACTCGAATTTTAAAACGTAATAGGTTTAATCAATTTAAAAGTCTACAATAATCTGAAAAAAAAAATCGCATAAATTTTTTACCGACTTACCGATGAACAAAAGCGTTTATGAATAGTGATTATTGAATGCAATTAAGACCTTTCAAATGAAGTCATTAATGAATAATTCAGAGTTCGTTACTGTGATTATTACATTGTTTTCAGATTTGATTCTGGAGGTATGATTTGATAATATGAAAATCTTTATATTTTTCACCATTAACACGTGTTACACTATAAGATTTTTAAATAACAAACATTTTGCTTCCTTCTTTAAAAAAACTAGTGGTTTTTTGTTCACAGAGTTTTACAGAGTTACAAACAACATCTTGTAAAAATACCATTAATTTTGTGGTTAGGGACCTGACGCAAAAACATTTTAAGGAAATATTTTGGTTTCCTATAACGCCATTGACAAGTTGTCCCAAAAATATATCTGGTTTTATTATAGGCAACAGCAAATAAGTTCATCAGATTCTTCGAAAAGGCTGTTACTCTTCAAAACAAAACATATAATTGTTTCCGTCTATTTAATTACTACATAATGTCGTTTTATTATCAACTTATCACATACACATAATAATATCTTCAACAAGCTCTATTTTATTATTGTAAACGAGTTTTAATGGAACATAATATTTTAGAGCAGCTTTTGTAACTGTACACGGTAGTTAAACAAAAACAATGGCTGGCCCGAAGCCATTTTTGATAACCCAAATACCTATTCATAGTGCATATTGTGCTCATTCAAATTAATTTAAACCTTATTAATATTTTACATATGCAGCCACAAGGCTGTAGGCTACCTATTTTATTTACGAGTCTGTTCTTTTTTGGTTGAACTAACTGCCCATTTTCTGTGATTTGAAAGATGGAAACTCACATATACAGGGTGTTACAAAACCCCTGTCCGACCCGCAAGGGGGATATAGGGTTCACCATCACATGCCCAAATAAAATGTTAAATTTGAAATATTCGTGATGATAACAATAATAATGAAATTTGAAGTAGCCGTCAAATTCAATAAATTTGAAGATAAATCAAAAACTACACCACCGTTTTCGTCGGTGTTAATAGTGGCCTTTTGTATGATCATTTGGCACAACCTGTGACGATGCCTTCACTTTCACTATCCGTTTAGATAATATGATAATATTTTTTTAGGTTAATTTTTTTTTCGTCTATTTTCTACATTAATGTAATCAGACATCGATACCTAACAACCCCTTAACGGATCGGACAGGGGATTTGTAATACCCTGTATACTTAGGAGGTTACATATTAAATTAATATTAAAATGAATATTAAAATGAATATTAAAATGAATATTAAAATGAATATTAAAATGAATATTAAAATGAATACTAAAATTAACATAAATATTATCATTAAATCGGCTGAAGTTTTCTAGATGACGATAAAAATTTGTCCTCGTCATATTTTGGGCCTGTCCCAATTTCAATCACACATTGCCTTCCCTATATTCGCTGCACCCATCGCTTGTCAGCAAGTTAACTCGAGTACCGAAATTTGATGCAAGCCTTCGGTCAGACTTTGTTACGTATACGTGTAACAATTTTCTATTTTCTTTGGACTAAAAGGCCCTTTTCAGTATACATCAACGGGAATCAACAAAACAGGAGGTTATAAGCACAAAGCACAGCATTTATTAAATTCATTCACAAAAGAGCTTAATTTAGACGTTTTTATCAATAGCATAGAACTTGTAAACATGACGCACATAAATATAAGTACTTTGAAAAACAGGAAAACAACACGTCATTCACTCCCGGTCATAACAGCTATCCGAAAAGACTTCAGAAGGAATTTTAACACAAACAGTCCCATTCTTAACACCGTTCCTCAAAGGTCTATTGTCTCCGAGGCCATGCTAATTGTTAATCAACAAACTTTTACGGATGTAAACAAAACTGACGAAATACCTTTTTGAAAAGATTGAAGCCTAAAAAAATCCATAACTCACTTTTAACGGCACGTTTTGAGTTAAGATAAAAATTCGGCACAGTTTAGAAATTTAAATAGGTTTCCGGGGTCATAAAATTAAATTTATGTTTCAGGTTTGGGTCATATATTTATTTTTATTTTCAGATCGTTCCATATTTATCATTCAAAAGTATTTGGACCGGTGGAATTACTTATTGAAATATAGGTTCTTTATCAATACGACTCGTTCGATAGAGTCAATCATAAGGATCCAAACAAATATCTCTAACATACTTTAAAGGAAAACAAAGAAACGTAAATGTATTTATATTGAAAAATAAGAACACGAACCGGAAATCAAGAAACATCATCACACCAATGAGAAGGTCTTAAACCCAAGTCTTCCTTCTTCAAGGTTCCATATTTATTATGACACCAAGTCAAGTGTTCCTAATTAATCGTGGTAACTATGTACATCGTATGTACATACTCATATGAAGTCCTCGTGACCCATAAATAAATTCATCACACTTCATCCGCCATAACACCGGTCCTTGCCACAATACTGTTGACTCTTTGGTACAACATTGTGTTTGCATAATATTATCTGATACACGTTTTACGATTACGGCCAGCCTTTGATATTATTATGATCCTCATCGCCTACGCAATGTTACCAGTTTGTTTTCTCTTGTTCTGGTTTGTTGGTCTTTATTATGAGTGGTTTCTTGATTAATAAAAGTGCTGAAATTGCATGACTTGTTTCTTATTATAAGACTTTTTGACTTGCTAAAGTAATAAATTGTGTGTTATGGTGCCAATTTACGTACTCTCAAAAGAATAAAAGAGTCATATTTTTATTTCGATAACTTCTTCTCAATAACCAAAACATGCCATAAATATAAACAAAAAACGACTTTTAAGTAAGTTACAATCATTTCAAAACTTGAGATATAAACGAGTACGTGCCCATAAAAATTGAGCTGTGCTCTCGATTTCACTGGGATGACTGAAGAACACGAGAGCCAACTATTTTTTACCATACTATGTTATATTTATATTACATACTATATTTAACCATTTCAAACAACAATTCCATATCTGACCAGGCATTTTCAAGTAATCGGGGAACAAAGATAAAAAATAACATGAACGGAGAATCCAGGACCTTTTTTTCCTTAAAGTCGGTCAAAAAAACAAACAATCAATGGCGATGCTTATTAATCGTCATCTTTACGTGCTGGTATTTAAGTAAGACATTTATAAGTATCAGGAAGCGAGACGGACCTCCTGGGGTTAAGAAACGTAAGTCGTAAGCATATTCATAAGAGAAGGCTCGCTTCCTAATTATTTATCTCGTATTTTGAGATGTTTATATAATCGGAATAAATCTTCCAACTTTATTCAAAGAAAACTAGCTGTGCTAAAATTTTGCATACCTACGCCTGTTATCACTAAACAGATATAACAATGGATATTTAGAATTTTTAACTGTTCTGATAATGGAACCAAAAGGTGGACATAGAAACTGTAATAAAACGACGCACTGATTGTATTCGGTGCAGGTGTTTGGCCTTGTTTCACGTTCCAACCGTACCTACTGTAAATATGAAAACTTGTGTATAGGTAAAACAAGGACATTGTCAAGGTCACGTGTAACCGGTGCATGCAGTGATAGGTAGTGGTTCGTTGTGACGTTCGACTTCGAAGTCTTTGACATCCACTGTAAAAACAGTGAATGTCAAAGGACAATCATCAATTGACTTCTTGCTGATGTTGATGATGATGATAATGATAATCATGATTCATATTAGAGTGTTTTTAGTTATAGAAGTAAGATTATGAAAGCCGAACCTAAAGTAAAGTGTGGGCAATTTATCACTGTGCTGGTGAGCAGTAAAAAAATCCTACGACACAAAAGGAGAAACAATTGTTTATTCTGAATCATTTTAATGTAAAAAGAGTAGTAAATATTTAATAATGACATTAAATAGCAGTATTAATCCTTAACAGCGTCACCTTTAAATTTAATGTGGCACTGCATCTTTCCTACCCTCGCGTATCTATATGTTAGCGCCATCTACCGAAGGTTAAAGGCACTATGTGTGGTGCCCAGTTTTGCAAGTACCTGAAACTTTCTAGTGACAGAGAAAGGTGGAGCTTTTTGTAAAGATAGAAAATGTTTGCAAATGAAAACTCCAGAAACTCTTTGGTGCTTTTTCTACCGCGCCGCGCCGTGTACCTACCTATTAATTCATTGTTGTTAATATTATTTAATTGTTGTTTATGTTTTGGGATATGTTTTTTTTTTAACAAACCTTCGATTTATTATGACATATCCCCTTAATTAAAATTTTTAATCACGAGTAGGTTACGATAAGTATTATAAAAATACTTTTCGTGATCTAATTAAAAATTTTAACCAATACTGCCCAATTTTCAATAACATCTTACCTAATTTTAATACAACCTTTAAAAAAAGTCGATATTAGATTTATTTTCTCACATAAAAACTAATCTGCTAACTTTTAGAAATACGTTTAACGATAGGTTTTCAAAGCAATAGAAAATATTCTAGCTACCGAATAACAAAAATAGGAAACTAAACCAATAACTGAATAGTTTACCATAACAATTTGTAGCGAGTGAATAACCCAGTTTGCTTGATCAAAGAATTTCAAAGTTTGTTCCTCTCTATTCTAGCCGTTTGTTATTACATGGTTTGCCTACAAATATTATTGCATGATCTAGTTAAGCTAGGCATTGAGAGTTTATTACGGAAACTATTATTATTACTAATTAGGATTCATCATTCCCGAGCCTTTTCCCAACTATGTTGGGGTCGGCACCAGTCTTACCGGATTTAGCTGAATACCGTATTTTACACGGAGCGACTGCCTATATTCTGATCTCCACAACCCATTTTACTGGGAAACACTGTATCCTATAGTAAGACTGTTTGTCAGAATTGACTTATATAACGATTGCCAAAGATCTATGTATGACAGCCGGGACCTACTGTTTAATATGCTTTCCGAAACGCAGAGGGGTCTCGGTATGTTAGAAATGGTCACCCATCCAAGGACCCACCGCGGCGAGCGCGTAGATATTATTTACCTAGTTAAATCTTAGTGCCATATGTATCCTATTTAACAGTGACATTGATTTCACAAAATTGGTAACTTTAACTTAGATTTACTGTATTTTATAAATATGCATAGTTAATTTATAAAACCGTGTGAACCATCAATACTTTTGTAATAGAACTATGATTGAAAATTGGTTAAATTACAATTTTAATATTAGAAATAACATCGGCAAACTTGTTAGAAGTCAGCTGATATAATTATTTGTAAAGTGTCTACTTCATGCTCGACGATTCGCAATCATATAAGCTTATTTGAGCCATCTAGTGGTAACTCCCGAATGTACAACAACGTAATGTAGTTACTAGGTGGCAGCACTAGTTTGCAATGCAAGCTTACATTATGTACAAGAATTGTTACGCTTCCCCGAAAAAAAAAAAATACTACTCGATATGTAATTAAAAACTGTCAAGCAAGAAAAAATATAGATATTACTAAAATACCCATAATCCACTTACTACTATCATAATGTCACAAATCTGACCTTTGACATTATTAAACTAACTCTTTCTTGATGTAGTCCATCTCCGTATTTAGCCCAAGTATAAAAAAGTAAGCTTAAAATAAATCGAAACTAAATCGGATAAGGCATTATTCAGGGAACTAATAGGTTTAATAAATTGGGGTTAGTTTTGTTAAACCCTAGTTAATGAAGTTTTGAAGGAGCAGGTGTCGTTACACCGCCTTGTCTCGGGAGATTAAGCTGGACGAAGCCAAACCCCGATATGTATCCCTAAGAAACATTTAATATGTAACTAAGTTACTACTTGCACACTTATTTATTAATACCTGTTGGTATGATGATACGAGGGAAGGATTCCTACTGTATAGACGGATGAGGAACTCTGGTTTAGAAGCATGTTAATGTAATTATCTACTATATGGCTGAAATTGGGGGTTTTGAGCCAAGCTTTTTCTTTTAATAATTCCTTTATATTTGTTACTGCTTCAATTTCGAAAAGTTTTTATGGTTCAAAATGTAGATACTTGTTTTCATGATTTTCCATCATCTACTTGTGCCTGTATATCAAACAAGTTTCATAAAATGAATCTTGCTTTTTGTCAAATAACTAAAAATAGCTTGTAGATAAAACTGTTTTCGAATATGAACACAAAATAGAAATTTCTTCCAACCAAAATGCTAAGTACAAACCAGTCTTAAGCCATCTAAGTAATGGTGTTAAGTGCATAGACTTGTTCATTAAACTGCTTAAGGTGGGTTAAACAGCGGCACGATGACTTTGACATTTTAAGACAGCCAAAATTTCCATAAGCTCTTTCAGCCAGTCAAACCGGAACGGGGGTAGATACGATGTCTGCTAGCTGTGTAACTCTTCGCTTCGTATGCGGGCAGGGTTGCCGATACTAACTTCTCACCAACTTTGAACGGCGACATTTCTTTATGTCTTAAGTTACTGAAAGATCTATTTTTAGACTGTAGATAAGATCACGAAATTCGTCCATAAATCTACAGCAGACTTAATAAATAATAAGATAACGCTCAAAGTTCTAGAGCTATTTAAATGTTCACCTAAAATGCGTAGGTGTAGTTGTAACATAATTAAAACATTCTTTGTTTTATCTCGCAATAGGTCTCCGACATGCCTTTCTACAATTAAAATTATATTATGTACATGCCTTGTTTCGACCTTAGGTTATGCATAAAACTACTACTTTTTCTGCTCTTACACAAGTAGATAATTCAATAAATACTGTTTGATTTTAATTATAGTTACAAAGGTCTAGTTTACAAATTATTAGTACCTTTGTGATTTTGATTAAATTAGAGATGTGTCTGGAATTTAAATAAATAATAAGAGATATCTGTGACATAGACTGTAAAATAAAATTTTATTAGTTGTCGTTAACAGACTTTTCAGGTCAGCCTGAAAATGATACCAAATACTTAAGTAATTAGTTGCTTTTAATATTTAGGAAAATTTATTACGAAAAAAAGTAGAAAATTCCGACCTCTAATCATGAAATTGGTTACCCACCGTAATAACTTTTAACCCCTCTAAACTTCTCACTTTAAAATGCTTGTTCTTCTATGGTTTTTGTTAAAGTTTATGAAAACAAATAGCATCTTAAATTTTTGGTAACTTTGGATTTTCCCATGCTGCGTAGGTCACTTTTTGTGTAGGCAGGTGTGCCAAATGGACTCATTTTTGTCAGCATTGGTGAAGCACACTTGCTTATTTCACAAAAGTTTGAAAATAACTGTTTAAATGAAAATGAAAATATTTAAGTGATAACAAAGAAATTACCATTTTTGTGAATCTAGAAAACTAGTGACTAAATGAATTTAAAACCTATGTACCATACAAATTCGGAAAAATCTAAATCTATGAGGCATAAAAAGAGGAACAAATTGTCAATACCATTATATTCGTGTGTCGTAACCCTAGCTCTAAGCTTGGTACATGCCCGATAACACGAAGAAAATACAGCGAGGAGCCAAGAGGGTGCCACCGGCCTCGAACTGATGTGAAAACGATGTTCCTCAAACACATTTATTTTATTGCAACCATCTTCGTAAAGTTCCATCGAATTTTATAGGTTAAGCACCGGCCGTTTCACTTCTTTTCGCAATTAGACAGATTTTATTGTGTTTCGACTGTTAACGGTGGGAAAAGTACTGAAGTGGTAAAGGACAGTAAATTTTCTGTCTGTTTCCGCGTTCAGTATGGGGCAATGAATTGTTTGTCTGGCCTTTAAATTAAATAAAACATTTGTTTTTGAAATTAGGTCAATATACATATCACTTTCACAATGTCTTTCTAGGCTAGATGAAGTCGACAATGCATAATACTTGGTAACTAAAAATACTGCCACATAATAAATAGACAAAATAATTTATTATCTGAGCCCATTATTTACGTGTGTCTATCCTCATGAGGTCCAACATCTAATTTAATGACTATAAGTAGTCAATCCTTGTCCCAAAACAGTTTTGGGCCGCAAATACTAAAACCAGGTTTTAACACATTGGGCCGTGTACTAAAAATAGGTTCTAGTTTTTTGTTACATGTTTAACTTTTTTATGTCATGATTTCTTTACATTTTGTAAGACTCTACTAATTATGCGAAATTGCATAGTTTTGTAAGAAAATTATGTTTTTGAAGGTAAAATATACGTTATATTTTCAAAATCGACATGCCAAAAATAAGTTTTATGTACTTTATTTATTATCTGGGTGTTCTTTGTATCGTGATATCAATGTTTGTAGAACTCCCCAGTATACAAAAACAGGTTTAAATTTGTTTATACAGTAATCGTATTTTATAAGAATAAACATAATAGTAATATTAACATATTATTTTAGAAAAAAAAACTATTTTTATTTAGTTACCATGATTTTCCTAAGTTTGTTTCTGTAAGTAAAGTACCTAAGCAAAATAATTTCAAATCGAGCAACTGTGTTGACCCGGTTTCTAGCCGAAATCTAGGTCTTCAAACTTGAGCTGCATCCTCGATCATCCAATTAAGAATCCATTTATCGTAGAGCTTTACTAAATCCTCGTATTTGGAAGTCCTCCGAAAGTCAACGCCTTCCGGCCGCAGATGGCTTTTAAAGCTTGAAAACAATCGTTAAGATGTTCAAATTAATGGCAGAAGCTCGGGTCTGGCGTTGGGGCTCAAATCGACCCACTTGTTAACAGTTCTCGAGCTTATTTTGGAAGTCAATAACATTCCTAGAGTCTATTTGAGTTTGCTCTACTAAACTAACGGAAACTAATTTATGTCTAACTCCGCATGCGATTGCAATGCATCTACTTCGATAGCTTTTATTGGTTCCTTTATAAAATGGAGAGAAAGTTTGCGTTTTACCAAGCTCACACTCCAACAGACTTAGGAATAACAAATTATATGTTGTAGTAAACTCTTGAAGTCAATTTAAACTTATGCCTGAATTTTACCACAAATATTACAAATAACTTCGCTTACTATTACTTTATGAATGTTGTATTTAATAATTCAGGACCTTATTAAGTGCAGTGTCGTCGAATCTAGATCTTTTTCGACAACCATTCGACTATCATTGTAACTCTCGTTGGCCAGGATCTACAATAACAGATAACAAAAAACACCGAGACATGACAATATATGTCAAAAACTCTACTGACAAATTAAACCAACCTTAACGTACTGAGTTAACCACAAATATCAAACTAAAATGATGTCCCTTTGGCGTCAGTCTCCTCTAATGGCGCAAATAGAATACCCAAACAGTGTGGTTAAAATGGGCGGTCCCAAAATTAGGTAACCGGAAAATAATACTCGCCTTTCCTCTTTGTCTGCGGTAAAACCATTTTGAACGCTATTTTAGATTTATGACAATATTACCCAATTCAAAGTGGTTTTAGAATGGTTACTTTCAAAATGACCGTACAATTTACGGTCATTCGAATTCAATATCTCAAAGCGTTTTTTAGGAAAGTTTCGGGTACTTTACATAATTTACCAAACTGGCTTTAGCCTCTTAAACAATACAAAGCATACTGTCATGACTTAATCCTTTTTATTAACGAGAAAACGACCGATTCAAACATACAACCAATATGGATTTATCAGTCCATATCCCAATACGACGAAAATATATCTTCGTATGTTAGTGTCAAAACATATAGAGATCACAACGGATCCTAAATACAACACAATATTGGGCCTTAATATGTCTCTGTGTTGCGTAGGCTTTCGCATTGCCCACACAAATACGTGTACCTAGTCACAATAGGGTTGATAATCCCGTGGCATTTCTAGGTTATACAATAGTGTATTATGTATTACGACAGTCGAATAATGAATACCTATTATCGTCCTTGTGGATTATATTTCAATGGCAATCGTGAGACGTCAGGTTCGCTTTGTAAGCAAAGATTCTGATCTCTAAATCTACAAGTTAATCAAAATCCCATTTTTTTCTATTTCTGAACATACAGAGAGCGCGATCTACGAAACGATTTTATAGGAATAAAAATATGTACAAAGGTTCAGAAATATTACTGCAAACCTTTTGAAATTTAAGAACATTTTGTACACATGTGTGATTACCAGCTTTAAACTTTAAGTTTGATTTGATTTGATTTTGCAATATAAAATAAAATAAGAATTGTTTTGTGTTTTGGGTTTCACATTTTTTTCGAGTTTTTTAAGCAAATTTGGTTAGCAGTGTATATTTTAAAACATTACGCTATTTTATAGATTAAACAAGTTTTAACGGATTATCGGCGGTCTATCGAACCATGATTGCTGTAAATTTTTGAACGTCGAATATTTTACGAAAACAGCATGAAATAATGTTTTGACTTAATCCGTTATAAGTATTTTGTTATGTTATGCAAGCTTGATCCATTGTTGAATGACCAACAATCTGGGCAACATTTTCAAAAACTAAATACCTTAATTAAATACCGTAAAAGTTCAAATCAAATCATCAACATTTATTATTAGTATAACATGGTTATTTATATACGTACGAGATCTCTATAGACTTTTGATGTTGCATTTTCATTTCTATTCAAAACATTTTATTTTTTTGTAAAACACTGGGTCAGTAACTCCGTTGGCCTTTATTAAAATTTCTTATGATCTACACGCGTAAAAAAATAAGATTATTTCATCGAATTTTGCTATAAGGTTAAATATCAATATATTCGAAATTTGATACCAAAAGCAATCCAAGAAATTCTTGCAAAATTCTGACATTTCCCCTTCCACCGTGGATTCTTCACAACGCTAAGCTTTCTATATGTTCGGGTAGATTTCCTTGAGGCCACGGACAGTGTAATGCGAGTTTATTAGTGTTACTGCAAAGCTCGGACGTTGATTAGGGTTATGTTAGTAGTTCTAACCGAATCAGGCTCTGTTTCGTGTTTAGAAACAATAGAGAAACGTGATGATTTTGTTTTGTACTTGTTGTTTATACATGTGTATTTTATAATTTAGTTATGAATTTATTTACCTCCTTGCTGATCTTAATTACTAAAAGGCGTGTATTACATGACGAGTTCGGTTATTTCATTTAACGAATACAAAACTTTAAAGTGTAATATAGAATACATGCTATCCCCGATAGACCTCATTCTATTACTCGCGCACGCAATGGATACTGCAGGCTTTCTTACCTGCCTGAAATAAAATAAATATTTTTGCACACAACAAATACAAAAACAATGTACCTATAAAAGTATTTTTAAAACTCTCGTCTAGTAATTTTTTTTTTCCGTACAAACCAACAAGTCCACAGAGGAAACCGCAAAAATCTATAAAGCATCTTTTATTTTATTACAAGAAATTGTTGAATATTCATAATAAGCAGGTATTAAAATGTTTTATTTCCTACTATATTGTTGGATAAAAGACAAAAACTCTGCAAACGGCGCAAAAGACTCAGTTTCGCTGGATGGACTAGCAAATTGCAGAGTATTGGGTAGGTAAGGTAAAGTTGTTGGAAATTGCAACAAGTTGTGACTAGGACGAGCGCGAAGCTTAATGCTAATGGGACAAACTTGGCACCAGCACTGTACGACTATGTATAAGGTCTTTTGCACTCCGAGCGACTAGTTGAGAAAAGTTAACGGTTTGGGCCATGATGCATGTGTTCCTACTAAGTTTAGTTTAAATGTGTTTGCCGGTTTACTGTGTGAGTTTGATCGCTTTTCTTTCCTTTAGTAATCTAATCCGTTGATTAGCTTAGGCGAGAAGGCTTGGATAACAGATGTGTACACAAAAAACTGAAAACCACACAAAATATTGTGTGGTTTTCAGTTTTACTCTTGCTAGTCAGTGTATACACATTTTCAAAAGCCTTAGTGCACAAAAAATTACCAAAACCTCACAAATTCACAAACACGAATCCAAAACTTTATTAAGAAGCGCAAAAATGAGAACTCTTTTTAATAGAATCAAGTAACTATATCTAAAGTAAGAATACTTTTCATCAAACCAGCTTACAAAAGAAAACAAAGAGAAAATTATAATACAGATACATCTGCATAGCTTCATGTTAAGCTGACATCACTGTTTCAAGACTGAGTAATTCCCAGTTGCAATTTGGATTCAGAATGACTCGAATGCCGTACGAGGATTACAATTGCATACCTTTTCTCCTGAGGGACTCTTTAATTAGAGATTTCCCGTAAGACAGTCGCTGGCTCTAATTTGTACGGGTAGGTATATCATTATTTTTTCAGATTGTAAATTAGGTTTGAATAAATTTTGGCTACTAATCGCGTAATAGTCGGTTTCATGTATCACTACTTATCTGTTTTTAAGCCTCGTAAGTAAGTTTTTTAATAACTATTATATAATTTACTTCAAGATTTTTGGAAATTATTTCAGTATAAATAATAAAATTACACAAAAATAAAAAAAATCCTATTAAGGTTTCTATCAAAGCCAAATAAGATTAAAACGTTGCCTATGCAGAAAAATAACCATTAAATGAGAAAACGAGCATCCAAATAGACCAAAATAACTCTGGAATGAAGTGATGGGGCAGTAGGAACCAATAAATTTAGTTCGAATTCGGCTCACGTTCTCAAAGTACGCGCATAGAGTACCTCGGCGACGCGCGAGGTTACACGCGTAAAAGGCGCCATCTGTACCTGTACCATGAAATCTAAAAAGCAGTACAGTTGCCGTTGTGAGAGCAAGACAGCGCTCTACAAAGCGCATAGTGGTGTCTCGCTTATGCGACGACAGAGTTCATAGTAAGTGCGCTAAACTACGTTTTGGTCGTTAAATTGTAGGTATAAACAATTTTCTTCAAACGTGGAGATATCTAATCTTGGCCATTTTGCACATGACAGTAATTTCACATAGTGCTTAAACAAAATAATGTAATTAAATTATTTCGTAAATATTTCAGACGTAAAATGTGGGTATTTTTTTCGATGATCATGTAAACAAAAAGACCAAGTTAGGTAATGCTTTTTAGAAAATATGTCTTTCAGTAATCAACACCTTTTATATTTATACAAAATCTTAAGAAACTACATTGACGTTTTCTATATCACCATTCAAGCATACGGAAAGCAATAAAAATCATGTTGACGAGATGTAAGCGTCCTCTAATATTGATATTTGAAGGCTCCTGCATCACAAAGGGTTTCAATTTTATTTGCAGCAGGGGTCGTCACATAAAATCTTCCAGGGTTTGACGCAGCGCTGACTGGAAGGAAATAGTGGTATGTAAGGCGTTGCTTGCGTACCCTGTCGTGTGTACTGACCTGAATAATTTTAAATTTAGGAACTATGCTCTATGATGAATTTAAGATTAGTAAAGCAAGATTTTCATTTGATTCTATAGTTTTTATGACAGATGATAGCAAGAATACGTAAAAAATTGAGTATATTTAAAGCGTTACCACAAAACACCTTACGATACAAAAATGTTCATACTATGCACTTACTAAAATACCAAAACTGTTTCAAATCTCAGTCATCTAACCTATAAACTTACCTATAGTTCTAAAACTCATTAATGCTGAAAACAATAAAAAAACGACGCTTAGTTTGCACTGTAAAGAAACAATAGTTAGAATTCTTTTGTTCGATTTTCTAATCGAGTTGTGCACAAACAATAAACAAATGGTGACATTAAACAGTAAAGGGTACTGAGATTCAGAAACCCTTTCGAGTGCTCGCTGGACGAAAACAATTAATATGATTTATGAGAGAAATAAAAACCCTTGAGGCCATTTAGCAGCATTTTTGCTTTAGCAATAGTCGACTTCAGAAATAAAATTTGATTTATAATATTGTAATAAATTTGCAAAGAAAGCGAGTCGTATTAGCAAAATGTCCGTAAAAGTTGTTAATCATGAGCCTATTTCCTACTTTTGGGTCGAGTTTCAGTCAAATTTTGGGATACGGCTATGTGATACCAATATAAGGTCAAGTCAGCTCTAATATATTAGACCTTTTTGGTGCCCGAAATAAATGTCACTTATGTCAGATGGGATAGTTTGACATCTATGACTAGTGCGTGGACACACCTTGAAGTGTGGTATATTGGCACGACTCTTTTTTGCAACAAAAGTAAATCGATCTAAAACTTAGGTAAATATTTAATTTAGTGGTGTAGTTGTAAAGTATTTTATATAAGAGGATATATTAGAGGAACGGAAGAACAAACACTGGAGTATATCAATAGATTATAAGTTCAATTACGAAATAGGTACGTTTCCTTTACAAATTTATCCATCTTTGACCATTTAAATAAAAGTTTATTCCTATTTCATTTAAGTACTGAAAAACAGACAGTTGTACAAATATTTGTAATTTATTTGCCTTTTTATCAACATCAGTTCAGTAAATTAACACGATTATTTAACAGTCACTTGCATGTCATAATTAAGAAGAAAAATTACAAAATTATATCAAAAGAAACTCTAGACCTCGATGTATAAAGGTGATCTGTTGCTTAAAAGGTCACCTGACACATAAACACTTCCCTGACCTTTCTTACCTTTCTGTGGCGCAGTGACTCGTGTGCACCTTATTTATAGCTTAACGCGGCTGCTGACATTTAAAACATGACACGCATCTTTACTTATGAAGCAGTAGACTGTGGTTTTATGATATGGAAAGTTTTTCTGTTTAGAGCAAGGAAAAAGTCTGGAAAAACTAGATTGTTTATTCTAAGTACAACATACATAAAAAATGCAATGTTGTATGTATGTTGTACTTAGAATAAACCTATTAAAAAAAAAGATAGAACTGTGTCTGTACTAGAAAATATTATATTCTATACCTACAAAAAAAAAACATTTTTTTATGAAGGTTTTAAAAGGTTTATAACTAAAGGTCTGTATCTGTAATATTAATATCTGCCCGTAACAAACGCAATTAAATGCAAAAAAAACACTATATACCAAAAAAAATACTAATAAATGAAGAACACTAATACTATGGATTTGTAAAGTGCAGCTTCCTACACCGCAATATTCAAAAGTAATAATACAATTTTGAAACCACCTTTTTAAAATTAATGTCGATCTATTTATAGCGCTGTAATACAGTGTAACACTCATCACCCCTAGGGGAAGATAGCTGTAAAACTTTAAGGCGCTTTCGGTGTAGAAGTGACCCTGGCTTAATTTTTTATTTACAATCTTGGTTAAAAGATTGTAAGGTCGTAAATAGGTTTTAAATATCCAGTTGCAGTTGACTGTAGCAGCAAATACTTAGGAAGTTATCAGAAAAACACCTAAAAATACAAAAATTTACTTCTAGATATGATGTCAAGCCTTATTCGTAGTGAAACCCTTATTTAAATAAACAACCGCTCAGAACTTTGAGAGCTGACTTACCTAAATATATAATAAGAAATTTCATAAATTGATTTCAGTAACCATTAACATCTCTTAGCGTAAGGGCATTGATAGTTTTGATAACGAATGTACCTTTACCATACTTAAATCACACAACAACATAAAGCGAAAACTTCAATACAATAAATAACATTAAAAGGCTTACATACTATACAAGGCAGATAGGTCAGGTATACAGAATCACGCAGGAACAAACACCAATATTATATGCAAATATTAAGCTTACAGCTCAGCTCGCTGTGTTGACAATCCGATGAAATATTTCTGAATTCTACCATGCTTTACTATAACGAGGATCAATGGTATATTGTCATTTTTGTATCCTTGCTCTGTAGGCACAAAATCACGGTAAATTCAAATAAAATCGTGATGGTTTATCTCCATATTAATTTACGTAGCAACAAAAAAACTTTTTACAAATCTCTCCTCTTGTCCCTACTATAGAGAAGTGGTTTATCCTGATTAATTAACCAAATTATAATAACAGGTTTGTAAATATACAAAAAAATAATAAAATGGAAGTCTAGCAACGCGTGGTGTTGAAAAAAATCATTACAACTGAAGCGCTGCGATTCGTTATTAGTCTTTTACTTCTATATCATTTGAATTTTGACTACAAATTTATTTAGAGACCCTTCTAAAAGCCAGATTTATGTAAATCTGGTATAGAAAGACAAAGGGTTAAAAAAATATATATTTAAATAAACTTTTAGTTGTAATTACGATTCAGTCGGCATCGCATGCGGCGAGGGAATCGATAAAACCGTGTCCGGCTTCCGGCTGTCAGTCGCACCGGACAGGGCGTCCGTAATTGCGCGTGTCAGGGCAAACGATACCAATTTAATCTTTCAACGGCTAATAGAACTCACATTTTGAGGCTATTTTGAGTGTGACCTTTTCATCGATTGAGAGAACTTGTGGTGTTCGTTTTATATTGACACCTTTAGATTTCTGCTGCACGCGATGCCGTTCTGCAAGTTTGTCATCTAAAAAGTTCATTCGAAGCCATAGGAACACTAGGAAGAATATTATTTAATTATTTAGAGGGCACTTACTTGTTTAGATATTATAATTTCTAAGCTGAATAGTGTTGGCTTGTCCTCTTCTGTTTCAATCGATAGTTCCTTGAATGTTTTCAATTTGTCCAAATTCGTGGCTCACTTGTCTTCCATTAGGTGCCTATGTACTTCATCGAGCAACTGCATCGAGCAATTTTATACATATTTTTTTAAATCATTTATTTGTCAACATCCACATTAAACTTTTTTTTATTCATATTTTAGTTTCAGTCAACATGTTACACAAGCCCATTTTATATATGTACGCCATGAAATTAAATATAAGTGCACACGAATTGAATAACGCCAGTAATAGTGACCACAGTTGATGTCGCTACGGCATCTGGCAATACACCATGGTATGTGGACAGGCGGTTTACGAGCGGCCCAGTTTAAAACACTCCCAGAGGTTATTGGAATGAACAATGAAATTTTCAATTATTCTGCTGTAATTGCTTTAGGGTCAAATGCAATGCTGTAATTTGTAATTGTTTTTACGGTAATGAAAATTTAACTGTGAGATTGTTAAGCTAATGCTTGTTGTTATTATTTTATTTTTTCTAATAGTTAGCAGTTAAGCACTTCAATTTTAGGTTTTATTTTTATAACTCTCCATAATGTGAAAATCCATGAGTAAATATATATATATAATTTCAAAAAAACTTACTAAGTATACTAATTTATAGCAAATAATAAAATTATAATAATACTTAATATATTCTATAAAACAAGATTCCTCCTCTCTTCTACGTTGCCGTGCCCTACGGGGTCCATAATGTACCGAAAACCTATGTAACACCTTTATAAAACTTATGGAGTGCAATAAAATTGAATTGAATTGAAATAGCGAATACGAAAAACTTTGATCACCTCGTGTTAAGATTATTGATTGAATAAGCCAAGTTCAGAATAATGTTTGAGAGCAGGTAAGTGAGTTTTTTTTTTGTAATCTATAGCATTTTTTAATTTTTCTAATAGTGTAATGGGATGTATACTGAATAATTTAATTTAGAAAAATAAAACAATGTGTTTACTGTAACGGGCATTATTACGCCAACTTTCAAGATACTGATACGCCGTACTTTTATTCTAACATATCATCACGCCTGTATCCCCGAAGGGGCAGGCAGAGGTGTACCAATAATGGACACCGACATTTTTATTCTAATAGTAGATTTAAGTTTATGTTTATCTTATATTTCTCGAACAAAGATATTTATATTCACATAGTTAAATATCTATCACTATCCTTCCTTTGTTATAAAAATCCAATCCTCTAGAACACAAATACTCTAGAAACAAAAGCCAACGGTTTTTGACGTACTAACAGTTGAATTTAGAACAAAACCGTTAAATCGGATTGAACGAACCTTTTATTTGAGCACAAATTGTAAACGTTTAGGTCAGTCACGTATTGGCTATGGCTGAACTATCAATATTAGTTCGATATTGATTTTCATCAACAATAGACTCTGATTGTGTCATTGCATATGGATCAGCTGGCGTGTTCAAAAGGTTAACGTTTACAAGGTTGTGTGTAAATAATATTATGTTTTGAGCTGAAATTACGGTGACAAAACCAAAAACAATCAGTATGGAATATTATTGGAAATGGATTTTTAGGCTAATGGAAGATGGATGGATGATGTAAGGGATGTTTTCCGAGTGAATAAAAATAGGTACGCATGTTTATTTGTTTGGTACGTTTTATGTCAACTGATAGATAGGTTTTGACTTTCGAGATATCGTTAGGGTTTCTCAATTTTAAGTGACACTTAGTATACTTAAATAAAAACTACATAAACTATCTGAGTTTTGCACGTAAATGACAATTTTATATAAGTTAAATTTTTGAACGTTGTTATTTAGAAAGAAAATCACATTACAGCACAATACTTTATAAGTTAATTTTACCTGAGAAGACAACAAAAACATATCAATGAAAAGCTTTATAATATAAACCCACACTAGCAATACCAAGGTATCACCCAGATTGCTGATTATATCTTTCACAGCGACACAAACGGATCTGATAACATTTCACACCAAAGAGTGATCATGAGTAATTATCGAATAGCAGTCATTTTCCAAATTACACGGTTGACTTGGTCCACCAAATTATCGAGAATCATTAGCAAATAGTATGCTGGCGTGGTAATTAACAGTTCAAATAAGGACTTATTATGATTTTACTGCATTCATTGTTTATTTATTTACAATAATCTAAAATAATTAAATTAAATGGAGAGATGAGCTGTACTCCTATATAATTTGAAATGAAAGAGGCATTTGCCCAGCCAGTGGTGGGACAGTCATCATCATCAGCCGGAAGACGTCCACTGCTGAACAAAGGCCTCCCCCCTAGAAAGGGGGGTGCCATAATCCCCACGCTTGGCAGGCGGCTTGGGGATCGCAGTATTGTTGGTCAAATAACAGAAGACACTGCTGCCCATCTTCTAGATTTGCAGTGAGACAGTGGGCTGAAAATAAGTAATAATAATTACATAATTTCTTAACGTAAACTCTTTTTTTACGTTTCTTCTATGTTTTCTTAGCATTTACTAAATGGCAACGAATTAGTAAGCTACTGCGACCCGTGGTTAGTTAAAGCTTAACCCATTTTGTTTACTTCCTACCTAATTTGTGGTGGGCCAAAGTTTCATTGGCCACAGAATGTTACGAAGTTAAAACTAACTGTTTAGTTCTAAATTCAGAGTTTATCTTAGGGTTATCTTTAAACTTGTCAGTATTGTGTACGTTGTACTGTGGCCGGTATTGTTTACTAATCACTACTTTCTTGAAAATAACTATCAGCCGTGTCAGGTAAAGCATAGTTACGAAATATTACAAAAAAAAAAAAAAAGTTATTAATTATTTGTTTCTAGATCTTCTAGTTTTTACGAAAAAAAATACCCCTGAACAAGTTCTTTATTCAATTATTTAAACTGTTTAAACTTAACGCAATAGATTGGACCGGTACTTGTTGTAAGGGTAAAAAATAACTAAATAAGAAACAGGACTCAATAAAACATAAATAAGAAAGTGTATTAAAATACTAACAGAATAATTACCAAGCAAAACGTTTCATAAAAGAGCTATGCAAGAACAACAATTTGCTTTGCATTTTACATTTTCTGTGTGATTGTTAAATTTACACAGATATGAAAAATGGCTCTTGCCTTGCCACTGCCTGTTATGAATCGTCTGAGATTACCGCGAAATGACGGATGGAAACTTTTATACCCTAAAATTAAATTCAAATTTTCTTTGTGCTTTTTATTTTTTACGTCTCTCATAGGCTTTAAGCAGACTCAGTTAGTGTATATTGTCTGTGGATTTCTGGTTACGGAATAGGTAATCCAATTTTTTATCAAACGTCTTCATTGAGCTTGTCATTTACACAAAAATATATATGTGCACGACGAGATATTGTCTTTTCAGATTTGTTATTTCAGTATTTCAAATCTTCATAGAATAAGTTAGAAACTGATGATTTAGATATCGCATTCCCTGAAATACAGACAGATATCAGGAGAAAAGGGAGATCTATATTATATAGTAGTGTTAAGCTATAGCAGGTATTCTTTATTTAATATAAACAGTAAAAGCTAGTCTACGTATGTATAAATATGTGGTAATTTATTTAATTTTCTTAATGATCCTTAATGATCCTAGTCACTTCAAGAAAAGAGTAATTTATAATTTACGATGTCCATAAACGCTACAGTAACTTAGTTAAACTACGGTTAGTAACTGTCCCAGGTGACTGTCAAAAACAACAAATACAAATCATAGTTGCACTTCGGGAACTCCCCTTTGCTAAGTGGTATGCAACAGCCCCAAATTATGGCACGCGGAGGCTACATGCCATAGTCATGGCTTGCAAATGATATTTGGATACGCGATCTACACAATACCACATAAGAATTGAATCTCTATTGAGTCTTCAAATATTACTTATTATTTTTGTTACTTACAACTAGCAATTAGTAAAACAAGCAGTGCCTTCATCTTCTATCCTGTTTAACCTAATCTATGGTGTACCCCATAGGGTCCATAATTGTGATTATTTTTTACTTCCCTACCAACTACGGATAAATTATGGTATGCAATAAAGAATTGCGAATTATTTTTAGGGGTAAATCACCGTAAAAGGTTAAAGGAATCTTTATAAGATAATTTCGACATTCGTCTGACATTTTTAGAAAATAACACAATGAGCCAGCATTATTTCACAATGTATTTAAGGAAATTACAAAATTACGGAATCCATACAATGTAGGAAAAATACGGGTTGGAAATAAATGATTTATGTAAATTAAATTTTAAATAAAACAGTTGAATGATGCAAATATTTTGTGCCTCGTTTAGATAGATCATTTTAATATTTTATTTAATATCATATTTATTTGATTTTGAATGAGTAAAAATATTAACATTGTTAGTGTTTTTTTCCACAGCAGTGATAATTAGTAGGTAATTTTAGGCATAATCAATTATGCAACAGTTCCATTCAAAATATCTGTTTTACGTTTCGGTGACGGAAATAATGATGTCAAACAATTCACAATGGTCTGACGGAGGCTTTGTTTGTTCGCCCTCTAGCCCCTGTCAACCCCTTCGAATCTAGCCTTGAAGAGTTGGGCTTCGCAAAATATTTCGATGATCACTTGGCCGGATTCGACTTGTTCCGGCACTATGGATAAAACTCTATTCATTACTATCCATGGCATTCTATTGTATAGGTATAGAGATTATATACTAACTTAAATTACTTAAGTACCTAATATCTAATGATTTTTCATAATATTACAGTGAACTAATGTATAATCTAGATCGAAAAATCTGGAGTGTAATTATAGGGAAGACATTTTTCCAAGAGCGGTAGTATAAAAAAATAAAAAAACAGTGCTTAGCCAAGTCACTCATAATTATTTGTTACTCAATTCTATATTTATATTTTCTATAGCCTTGTGAAAGTTCAGCCTGTCAATATCGTTGTACGGTAGCAGCAACAAAGACTCTGTAATCCAGCGGTGGTTAAGCGATGTAATTTATGTGAAGCGGTACGCCTGAGATGGAACGAGTTATGTTGCCGTGCACCTAATGTTATGAGAACGCTTGATAATTACGCCGGTCTCAAAGACAGCGCTTCATTAATTATACCTGTGTACCGAATGTACGTATTAGGCTGGTTAATAAACATGTACGGTGACGTGTTATTATTGTACCTTGTTTGGCTTGTAAGGCTTCTTGTTTGTTTTCAGTGCATTTTATTTGCAGTTTACTTTAAAACAAAGGGATTTTTCGCTTTCTTTCTGTGTTTTCATTTAGATGAGTTGTACATGTTGATAAGATTATTGTATAGTAAATGATTATATGAGATATTATCACTTGCAATATGTGAATAGATCGTCCATAGAGTGATGGGGAGGAGACGATAAGGGAAACTGGCTTAACTACTATGGGTATATTCTACTTTGTTCACCTGGGTGAAATGAGTTGACTTTTTCTGTGTAATTTGTTCACCCAGGTGAACAAAGTGGAATATACCCTACTATGTACTAATATTACTTTATAACTGCCTAATTGTCGAGATTGGGTTGGTAGGTTGGCTATATTTAGTGTTGGTTTTATGTATATAACACTAAATATAGTTTCGTATAGTTTAATAATAAGTTATAATATCCATACCTAACCCAGACGTTTCTTCCCCACAACATATTTTACGTACATCACAACCTTTTCAAAAACAAAGAATATCAAAATCGCATACAAAGAACATAATATTCATACAAAATCTTGGTATATTCACTAAAACTATCCATCTTTAAAACCACGTCACGTTCGTCTTTGTCTGCAAGTAAATCTCCCATCGTTCATTAACCTGTTGATGTCCTAAACCATTTCAAACATAAGCCCTTAATTTATAATTCAGGTGTGGGCGATGTAATCTTGCGTTAGAAAATAGATGAACTAAATCACGTACATTAGTACAGGTTAGGCGGCTCAGGATTAGTTTAATTAAAATATATTTTGTGTCACCTATTTTGAAACTGGGATTATGTACTAAGTTCTTTAGTTGTAGTTGGGGTTAAACATGTCGAGATAAGCTGGCTTGAGGGATATCTTATAACCGTCAGTTGTCAATATAATAACTGAAAATATATTATTATATTTACTCTACCTTGAATTTTTGACATCGACGCTATTGCTAATTATGAAATAGAAAGTGATAATGTAATTAATGATTTACTATTAAAATATGACAAGAAATTAACCGAAATGTGGCGAACAGTTTCATATAACTATTTAATTTTAAAAGCGTTCAATACATTTTAGTAATTAAAACTGTTTCATTTCCGCACATGTATGAATTTAACTTTCATTAATTAGAGTAGTTAGTAGTTAAGAAGAGTTGGCTTGAAAGCTGCTGTCTGAATGACAGCACCCGGGATCGAGGTTTATCTGTCCTCTGATGTATGGAGACATTCAGTTTCATGACATTATTCTTCTCTGTGTTTTAGAACATTTTTATAATGATGTCTGTATACACCTGCACTAGTGTACAAAAACACCCAGACTTGAAGCAAAATTTGTAATTTTTTTCATCCTATACCCAATATCCCACTGTTGGTAAAAAACCTCCCCAAGTCTTTTAAATAACCCTATCCAATGCCACTTGTCATGTTTATCACACTCATTGTCTTAAAGCGGGGTTCAAACCTGCGGTACGTTTTAAATGTGTTTGCTTTCACACATATCCACGCAGTTATAGATCCAAATAAAATTGTGAATTATCTTAATTTAAAATCTTGAATCTCCTCACCGTTTTTCACACATTGAAACCCAGTCGAGCATTGGAGTGCACTTGACGACGTCACTCCCAGTTTCACGCGAACATCGTTAGGCGAACTGAATGGCAAAACATGAATGCAATTGAATTCCAACTTTAGGTATATTATTATACATGTGCAATTGCATCTAGTTAAATGGGAGCATTGTTTGCTCTGGCTAATGAGAAAACTAAGTCAGATTGTAATTAAAATAAGCAGAGTTTGGAATACAACAGCGTGATATTCGTATCTGCGGATTTAAGGGTTATTTAACTAACAGAATACAGTTCCATAATTATATGAATATATGTATCTTTTGGCTTTTGTAGATCAAATAACAGGAGCGAGTCTTAGTACCGAATTCTGACCGACTTTTTGTAGGACGTGTGCGTTGCACTGCTGCTTTTCGTGCGTTCTATTTTTCTTCTACAAATAATCGGTCACCGATTATCGGACGGGGGCGGGCCAAGCTAAAAGCCCAAGTTAAAATAGCTTGTTGCTAGTCTGCATTTGGAAAACATTTTAATCCAACAAAATTAGAGACCTATTTGTAATTTGGTCTTTAATTATAGAAAGTTACTTTAACAAAGTTAAGAAATTGGATACAGAACTTAAATCCTTTTGTTTTAATCCAGGGAGACTCTCGGTTATCTGTGGTAGAATACTAATACTCGTCTGTAGAAACTTTACCTACTTACAAATGACGTCAAATAAGTACAGTAATAAAGCGAAAAACAGATCAAAAGGTTATAAATTCTGGCTTTAGATAGATCCTCAATTATTCTAGCATTATACATATTTCATAGAAAATGTATACAATTCCCTAGTGTCACACATTTCACGTTACATAATATATAAAAATATAAGCTCAGAGTAAAACAAAATCCAGAGCCGTGGCTCAGGTGCGCTACCGGAAGGCAAGCCGCGTCACTGAAATTATGACGTCACTGATTTATACGCCGCTTTTGTTTTGTCGAGCTAAAAACTTTCTAAACGTGTGGGTGAAGGTTCAGAGCGTTATGTGCTTTTAAACAAAAGCATTAGATGCATTTTATATAGCAAATATAAAACAAGTGATACTTTGACATTTTAAGCACTTAATTAAAGTGTGTAAAAATTATAAGTGTTCTGTAACTAACCCATGGACCTCTGTTGTCTGATAAATAAATGAATTATTTATTTATTATTTATTATATTTAATTATTTTAGTACGGTCTTGATTTTTTTTATAAGTTGTTATACGAACAAGTCGGTTAAACTTGCGCATGCAATTTTCCATAGGAGTATAAAATAATAAATAAAAACGCAAATATGAGGTCCAATACTTCGTGCCACTCGGAAAGGACATTAAGCTGATGGTCTCCACAATCATAACAGTCTTTGACAGTCGTTAAGTCATTTCAAACCTGACAACCAGTTTTATCAAGGTACTATAATGTTCTTAGTAAAATGGGCAAAGGGATATTTGCCGATTAAAAGTACATTTTCGTATTTGAGGGCCGTTATAAATGTGCTATTAAACGATTAATTAAGGCGCTGTGTATAGTAAAAATGGGCTTTTTCAAACAGTTTTTTAACAAACTGGATATATGTCAGAGCAGCTAAAAAAATATATGTTAATCTTCATCATTTTTGTGAGATAACCTTTATTTCCAAAACACGATTTCATTAATTTTTCTCGATAAAAAACATTCGTAAACATACCTCTAAAATGGATTTTCAAAAAAGTTTTCCGGTATTACTGATGAACCAATCTTGATAAATTTTTCAACAGATACGTAATAACTAATAATGAAGATAACCTTTATTTTAGTTTTTCAATTAAGGTAGTATTTTTCCAAATATTCAGATATTTAATGAAAAATAACACATTCCTGACAAACTAAATATGGCGTTTTGTTCGCTTCTCTTTCATTCCTACGCGGACAGACAGTGTGCGCTGAGGCGCGGTGCTAGACGGACCTGTGTCACTTTTTTTCTGATTGACAGATCTAAAATACATAACAAATCGAAAATAATTTCATGAAATCTGTCAAACAATGACACATAATAGAATTTGTAAAGTAATTACTTCCTGCTTTTTGCACATCTAATCTCTTTTCTATTGATCCTCTGTAGAAGCGTAATTTGAAAATATACGATGAAGCTACATTGGTCTAGCGGTCGCGTGCTTAAATAAAGTTGCGATGCGATAGCTGACCGCACGTTCGAACCTATCAATAGAAACTTGTTATTTTGCTTTCATGTTTTTTTCAATGATGTCTTTTTTTTACTTTTTGTGTAATTTTTTATAAATTGTTCAATTTTAATAATAAAAAAAAAACAATGAGTAATTATTGATTTCTAATAAGATGCATATTTTTTTCATTTTCATTCATGACAACATACATGGTGTGCAATATTGAAGTAACTAGTAATACCAAAAGATGTAATTGAATGCAATAACGTTTGTAATAATTACAATAATGAAGTAAACTGCTGTTTTTTGATTAATGTGAGATATTTGTGAGGAGTCATTTATTTAATGAAAAATATTTCGGATCTGACAAATTCAGTTTATGTATTGCGTCTTATAGAAAGACGACGAAAAGTGTGCGCGCAGACAGAGCAAAGTATTTTTTTTTTTTGGTAGAGATCTTTACCGTTATCCTGAGTCTTAACTTTGACTGCTTCACCGGACTTTTGACGAGGACCTTAAGGCCTCCAGCCAGAGCAATAGGAAAAAACTAATAACGTCAGCAACGTCCACTAAGGGCACCCCCTGCGGGGTTCGGGCCTCGACTTAACTTTGTTGCTAAAAATCTAATAAAGCAAAACAGCAAGGGATGGCTGGATCTAAATTTTTATTATTTAGTTACATATTTATATTGCTAATTTGGAAGGCTCGGGCCAGCTTGGTCTAGGGACAGGAGGATAACATTTACGTTACTATTATTAATAATACGCGACGGGCCGGCGAGGACGTAATATACGGCGGTTGTGTTTTGTAATGCTGCTGCTAGCTAAATCGAATGCTTCTTGAAGAAGCGTTCTTTTATCGTCGAGGTAGGAGAGAGTAAGTCTGGGGCGTTTAGTCTTAGATATTACGGAAGGTCCGTAGCGCGCGGCCGCTACGATTAGCGGGTTACGGTGGGTTTCGGAGGAGTCGAAAAATCGAATCGTGGCGACTTTTATGAACTGCTTGATTGTTGGCAGCTTTAAGTCACAGTGCAACTGCAAGTTACGGACGTAACCTGGAGCGCCTGTGGCTCTACGCATGAAACGGTTTTGGAGAGTTTGCATTCGTTTGAGTCGATAATCGGGTACGTGAGAGAATACGACGCTGCCGTAAGTCATGATAGGCGTCACGCACGCAGTGTAGATTCTCTTCTTATAAGTAAAGTAAGAGTAAGAATTTACTGCGCTTGCTCAACATACAATTAAGTCGGCCGAGAGCGCTCGCGCGCGTGCAGCTTTAATATGAGCTATGAAGGTAAGCTTCCGATCAAGGATTACACTCAGGTATTTGGCTTGCTGCTGCCAAGGAATAGGCTTGGCGAAGAGGGTGATAGGTGGAGGGGTAGCGGGAGGCTGCCGTTCCTTGCTGAAGACCACGGCTGCGCTCTTGGTAGGGTTGACTTCGATTCTCCATTACGTGAACCACTTCCCGAGGTTCGTGACCGCGGCTGGAGAGTTCGAGCTATCGCTAAGGGGCTGGTGCCTGAATAATAGATGGCCGTATCGTCGGCGTACATTTGGGGTTTGCTACCGCGAGGAATGTCGCTAACGTTAGTGTGAAGAGAAGTGGAGAGAGTACGGAGCCCTGAGCGACTGCGGCGCGGATCGGGTGAGGGTCAAAGCGATAGCGAAAGGACCGATTCAACAAAAAGTTTCGAAAGATGAGCACAAGACGACCTGGCACCTCGAGTTGGTTAAGCTTGAAGATCAAGCCATTGTGCCAGACCTTGCCGAAAGCCTTTGCTATATCGAAGAAGAGCACGCCAGTGAGCCTTCCACGCTGAAAACCAGCGCTTATATGCTTGACTATGCGGTGGACTGTTGGACGCAGAGTGTTGGGTTCTAAAACCGAACTGCTCGTCTGGTATGAGACTCCTGGACTCGGCACAATCCATAAGACGGGCATAAATTATTCGCTCGTATAGCTTCCCAAGAACCTTGAGTAAGCTAATGGGGCGATAATTAGTGGGCTCAGACTATAGTTTACCGGGTTTGTGGATGAAAACGACTATCGCCTCTTTGCACATCCGTGGGAAGACATTGTTGTTCAAGAGGAGTACGCCGTAGGCTCTCGGCGTGAAAGCACGTCACTTTTTTGTTTGAAATGTAATTTGGTGGTAGTGGGGACGCCACATGTTACCGGTCGGCTAGTCCCAAAAGACCTGAATTTACTCCAACAACTCAATCGCATGAGAGTCGCTGAGGACATGCTGGAACGAGTCAATTCCGACCCGACCGACTGTTGAAATTATGGCAGGACCCTCTCCCACGACCCTCTCCAAACTCCCTTCCCCTGACATCTTTGGAAAGGGGCTCGGCTTTGTTGCTTCCGCTTAGGGGGATAATGCCCTGTTAGGAGTGTACTTCTCTTCTAATCGCACACCGTTGGAATTCGAGCGATTTCTGGCTGACCTCTTTTGCGTTCCGTTGCATTTAGCGCAGAAGCATGTGGTCGTCCTCGGTAATTTTAATGCAAAGTCACTGGCGTGTTGTAATCCATCGAAAGAAGCACAAGGCCATGCTTTGGAGGCGTGGGTGGTTTCACCTACCTCTCCCTCCTTAATAGAGGGACGACGCATATGTGCGAGTGGCTGCACGGAGGGTCCGTGGTTGATTTAACCTTCACCACCCCAGCACTTGCCGCCACCGTTGCGTATAGGCAGGTCGAGCTCGTGGAGAACCTATCCGATCACCGATACATACGGATATGGTTCTCCTCTCAGTTAGCACAGGGTACACAAGGGTGCTCACCGTTCTCGAGGTGGTCCATTACCTACTTGGACCTCCAGCTAGGAAGGCGGTTCACTGCTTTTCTGCAGAGCTGACCGATCTACGACGTGCCTGCTCGGCCGCTAGAATAAGCTATGAGTGGCTTCATCGACGTCGCCAGAACCGGGATCTTTAGGGTTCAACCCGGTTCCACCTGCAATAGCAAGAGGCGAAGAAGCCGCTGACAGTGGCCATTTGAGAGGGAGAGGGAGGCGATGTTGGAGGGTCTCAACGCCAATCCTTGGTCAGACCTTACAAAATGTTGCGCAACAATCTGCACCTCATTAGTCCTCCACTGACGGAGACCCTTCAGACTGATCTCATTGGTTCAGGCGTTTTTCCCGAGAGCCGTCAACGTTACCCTGCCCAGGTTGAATTCAACCTACGGAATGAGCTCATCGGAGGACATTTTCCTGCTGTCCCTGGAAGAGTTTGGGGACGCGGTGTCCTTTCTAAGTGCAAGAGGACGGCCCCCAAATGCTTGCCACACGCCTTCTAAAAGCAGCTAATGAGCCTCAATATAGGGCTCTCTTTATAGGAGAGAAAACTTGTCTCTCCTGCCCAGGCCCCAACGGCGAATTGGGAAGGCTAATTTTACGAAATGGAAGACACGGCATAGCACACATTCGAGGTGTGCACTGCCTTTGAAGCTAAGCGCCGTGTCCTACGTGGAGTTCTTTGCCCGGACCTTTCGCTCGTGGTGTGTCTTATTTCTGCAAGCTTGTTATTTCTCAGAAAGAGACCTTGGAGCGCGAGCGGGAGGCTGACCCTTTCGTTCCATTGCGTGGGCAGTGCGCGGACGAGAATCTCTGTAGCCAGACCTGCCCTGGGGAGGACGCAGAGGGCGGGGACGGGGGTCCCTCAGCCTTCATTGCACGTATCTACTTGGGCGGGGGTGGTGTAATGGCATGTACTGCCCCCGTTGTCCTCTCTCCTACATATCCAGCACTAAGGCAAATGATGGCACCAGGTTTTTTGCCAGATTAGACAGAACCTTTTTCAGGGCTCTCTCTTGGACTCTTGCATCCTCACCCCCTTGGTTATGCAAGGCGGGATAATAAATGAATTTCACGTGAATAATAAAAAAAAAACAAAAGGTTGATCAATTTACCCTTTCGTACACAAAAAAAAAACATATAAATATACAAGTTTTACAGGTGAGTGTTTGGACTATCTGCAGTGTGAGGACTTCATACCACAAAAGTTATTCACAAAAAAATAATAAGTTTCGTTACTATTCGAAACACGCTGTATCTCCAGACTGAACCATCGAGCGTACTGTACGTTTTTTTTTTTTAATATTTTACTCTTGATACTGAAGAAAAATATAGATTGTCATAGAACATATTGTTCAGGTTTTCAATTATTATATTATTATTTTTTTTTCAGAAATTCAGAAAATGTATTTGAAAAATTATTCTAAAAATAAGTCAACAACATTAAATGCTTCTTTTAGAATACTTAAAAAAATAATACATTAAAAATAATAATCCAAAAATTTATGATTTTATCGGGATTTGAACCTACTGTTCGCCGCGAGAGCGCAGCTCAAAAGTAAACATAGTCAAGCAAGGCTAAACTTACATCTAAACTACCAGCGAAATAAAGCTTCAATATTATAAAACCGTTACGCATCGGACGAATTCGGAAAAAACGAGTAGCAGGGTCGGGGCTACTCCGTCCCGCACCTGCCCGCTTCACCCCTTCAAAAACATCAATGCTGGCTATACACAGCGCCTTAAAATTTATCAACCAAACACCCACAAACGTCTGACAAATGTCGATACTACTACCTACGTTAAAATTACAATAATAAATGAAAAGGTCAACAATGTTTTTTTATTGTTAAATATGCATAAAAATTATACTTTGATATTTATTTACTCCCACATCTGTTTGAGCTATATGATATCTAATTTGAAAAGAAAATAAGCCTCATAAAAAGTCCCAATATCAAAAAGTGAGTGAGTAGGTACGCCCACGTAACTACAAAGTTAATTTGCAAAGGAAAATTTAGTTAAAAAAGGTCTACCAAGCAAAGGACAATATTGTAATGACTTGCGCACAAAAAAATGGCTTTAGGGAGGTTGAATACTGAAGAAACAATATTATCAAAATTTTGTGCCTTCCTGAAATTCCTCAAAACAGATTTAAATTTCGATTACGTTCAAATTACGCACCGTAATTTAATAAAGAGCTTTATGAAGGGTCAATTAAAGCTAATCAAAAGAGGATTAATAATAGCCTTAGAATTTGTGTAATCACTTCTTCGGTTTTAAAGAGCATTTTTTCGTGCATCAATATTGATGTTAATTGTTCATTTTAGGTTTTGTATAATTCCCGTAACTTTCGCTTGAAATTACTAAAATGTCTTAAGTAATAAATGACACAAAAATGAAAGGTCACGATCATTATGTGATTCAGTAGCATAATTATATTGGCATTTAGCAAAGAAAAAACTTTTAAAAGCTTTGTATTTATTTTCTGGATAAGTTTCAGTTTAATAAAAACTTGGTAAATGTCAAGTTTATATAAAACTGAGACTGCTTTAAAAATACACGAGCCTAAATATTGAGGAGAAAGGATCATATGAAATTTTTACAAATTACTTTAATTACTTACCATGCATAACATCATATGATATGAAATGTATGAAAATGAGATTTCAATTAACTTAGGCTTCTAGCGTCCATACACGCTAAGTGAGATTATTATATTTGTGGGAGATGTAAGACAATAATTGTATCTTTACATACTATCTCACTCGTTGGATCTTTTATAATTATAATCATTCGTAAATAATTAGCGGTTGTTTTTTAACATTGGACTTTAGTACTAGAAGCAAAAACAGGTTTCAACTTATGACTGCATAAGCACGAACTACGGCAAAAAAACAATACTGTCCGAAGGAGCGAGACTACTCAATGATTTACCGAAATATATTATACAATATTTTTAAACCTAACTTAAGAAAACATATAAGTAAACGATGACGTCATCAACGCACCAGATGCAAACATCTAAAATACTTTTCTTGATATTAACTATTTTAATCTCATTTTAAGTGAACTGTAATTATTGTTCTTATGAGAATAAAATTCTTTAAACCCACGTTAACATGAGACAACTAGATACAATGTGTTCAGTATAGAAATATGTGATGTCTACTCACCTTCCGTTAGACTGCTATCTTACCGACCGACGGTTGCAGTATTGAATACACCTATAACATACACAAAGAGACATTGTTGTGTAATAGACGTTGATTGTATCAATAAACAAGAAATATGAACATGACATAACATGTTATTTTCCTTTGAATTATGACGTGAATTAAAGGAAAGCTTGATATTTTAATCCATGATAACTGAAAATGGGCTTTCATACATATTTATAACTACGTACAAATATACTTATATGCCAACTTAAATGAAAGAAAATACTGAGTTAACAAGTTTCATCATTAATATTATTTAGAACTATGATGGGTGGGTGCCGACTTATGTCGTGAAAGTTTAAGATAATTAATTAGATCTTGTAAGATAGGCAGTGCCTAATTGACTATAAAGCATGTATGCTATAGACATACATACACTTCTCATCAAAAAAATCGAAACACTTTCGTTTTTATTGTTTTTGTCCTAATTTTTTACAAAAGAGAATTCTTTCCATGAAAAAAAAAACAGTATTGTGTAGCTGGCAGTTTGGTCATAAAGTAAGAAGAAAAAAATCGAAATTCGAAATTAGAATTTCATTTGTTTATCCTATAAATGAAATTAATCACTGTTTTGAGACAAATGTGTATTTAGGGTTGGAGTACGTTTCTCGTTTAAAAACTAAAAATTAGCGCTTGTCTTTAAACTTTTTGTTTCTTATTTCATTTACTGTGACTTTGGGACGTCTGAAAAATCTTTTTTTTCTAAAACATATGGATACTTCGCCCGCAGAAGCCGCCCAAGTGGTGGCATTGCTTGATTCTGGACTTAGTCAGCGTGTTGTGGCTGCAAGATTGCATCTAAGCTTATCATCTGTTCATAGAGTCTACAAACGCTATCGGGAGACTGGTTCGTTCACGCGCCGTTCAGGATCTGGCAGGAATCGGGTCACTTCTGAGCGAGATGATCGATTTATTGTAACAACTTCTTTACGAAATCGACGCCTTAACGCTTTTCAACTGCAGCAGCAGCTTCGCGTTGTACTAAGAGTAGCTGTAAGTGACTCTACAATAAGAAGAAGGTTGAAGGAACGCGGATTGGCACCGCATAAGCCAGCGAATGGGCTGAAATTAACTGCAGACCATCGAAGAGCGCGCCTTAACTTTGCACGCGAGCACTTAACTTGGTTATACCTTCAGTGGAGCAAAGTACTGTTTTCTGATGAGTGTAAAATTATGCTGAATGGTAACGACGGAAGGAACAAGGTCTACAGAAGAGATGGAGAACGCTTTGCACAATGCTGCATTGAAGAAAAGATCAGCTATGGTGGCGGTTCGTGGACGGTTTGGGGAGGAATCAGCGCCGACAGTAAGACAGAACTTGCCTTTGTATCTGGGCCACGGCTGCCTGCACTAAACTCTCATCGGTACATCGAACAGTGTCTTGAACCTCATGTGATGCCCTATGCACATTTTATTGGCAACGACTTCATATTCATGCACGACAATGCTAGAGCTCACACCGCGGGCGTCGTACGAGATTATATTACCGAAGTCGGTATCTCCATTATGGTATGGCCAGCAAGAAGCCCGGACATGAATCCCATTGAACATCTATGGGATGAATTAAAGAGACGAATTCGAGCAAGAGATCCAGCCCCAGAAACACTTAGCCAGCTGCAAAATGCAATCCAAGAGGAATGGGATAATATACCACAACATGTGATCGTGACTCTCATCGGATCGATGAAGAACCGTATGGAAGCAGTAATAAGAGCTCGCGGAGGGAATACAAGTTATTAAATAAACGTTTCTTACTTTTTTTTTCATTTACGCGTGTTGTTTTACCCATTTCCTTCAAATTCCATACAGGGTAAAAATTACTCATTTTACAAAATACGAAACCTATGAAGACTTAATTTGAATTTAGAACATTAACATTAGGATTTAAAAACCTCATACTACTCACTATTAAATAACATTTTATATTATTCCTAAATATGCACATTTTTCTGATAATCCTTGTCAAATCATAAACTGCGAGGTGTTTCGATTTTTTTGATGAGAAGTGTAATATTAAAACTACACAAACTTAATTTATCCTTTCAGTCAATGTTTACTGGAAAATTGGCTTTCATATTTAGTAAATTTTTACACCAGCAAAAGTAAAATATAAAATAAAAGTAAGATAAAAGCAAATATTATTTATCAAAACTGTTCCTTTAACAAAAAAAGCAATTTAATAAGAAATGAGCCGGTGAAAAATTGGTACACAATAATTTATTTTATTCAAATCATTTAAGTCATATCAAAAAGGGAATCGCGTTACAGAGGAGAAAAAAGAAATAAAACTCGAAGAGAAGGTTTTACTTTGAAATATTATTTTATAACATTTGTATCTTTTCCGTCTTTACGGGGAATATGAAGTCATAATATAGGCTTAGCAACATATTTTCTCGCTATTTTCAAGGGCGCGTATATCCCGGAGTTTATTACGATTTCGCAGATAACTGAAAATATTGTTTGAACATTTCTGAATTTCAATTCTGTTTTACATCTAAAGTTTGACGTAGGTGCGCGTCCAACCAAACTCTGCAAGTAATTAATTAATTAATTAGTAAAACATAAAAGCATGTAATTATCGAAATATGCTTCATACATTTTATATGAAACAATTACCAATTTTGGGTAATTATTATTACTACTGTTTAATTAAATTCCATAAGTTTGGAAATATTGTAAAATGGCCAGTTATTTCTAGTAAAAGCTATCATATATATTCAGCAGAATCTGAGAGCCTATTGCTACACAGCTAAGAAAAGCTATAAACGTTATAAGAAAGACTACAAATCCAAACCGATCTCCAAAGAAAATAAATAGGTAAGTCAGCGTACAGATAAACGAAAACTTTCCAAATTGTAATTTAGCGCAAGTTTTGGTAACAAAGACCCATATCATAAACCAAGAGTCTTTAGGTATACGTGGTGACCTGTTGAACTGGTGACGCGTTGGCTTTGCCCGCTAGCATCCGGCCAACTCCCGGCTCTTTTACATAAGTCTCCGAATCCATGATAGCACACGTTTTAAAGCTCTTCTGCGATTGATTACCTTTTATGGACGTGCAATTAACGGGTGCCGATAGTTGAAGAATGATAATCGCTTGAGGTATTCTTGCTATTATGTTGAAGTAAAATCTGACGATATTGTTTGCGAAATTATACTTATTTACGGTTACATTTTTATTTATAAGGGCACTAATATCACCATAGCAACGACTATTAGCATAGACGTATGACGCGTGTGACCTATAATTACTGAAAAAGATATGTTAAATATCCTGACGGTAAAAGGCTAAATTGAAAAGGTTTGAAAACGCGTTAAGCTGTAAATCATCCCAAAAAGGCTCTATAACGAGTTTTAGAAATGTAAGCTGGTAATTTTCGCTCCCGTATTACAGATATGCCTACAAATTATATGTTTTAAACTTGGTACGAAATTATACGACATATTCTACAAAATCAGAAAGTGATGGTAATTTAGATGTTCATTTGTAATCAAAGCTGTTTGTTATGTCACTAATCAATGAAAAAGGTATTCTTCTCTTCATGAGAAGAGATCTTTTCCCTGTAGTGGGACATTTATACGCCAGTAATCTAAGCGATCATCTTATAAAGACAAACGTGTAAACTGTAAGAAATTATGTATAATTTTTTTCATCTAAGCCGACCAATAGTCACGCAAAGCGCTCTAAAATACCCCACTAAACTAATTCTATTAACAAAAAGTAAAAATGAGTTTCATGCAGGTAAAACGAAACTAAAAAGACAATTATAAATTAGTTCCCCAGTGCGGGAACGGAAAGCCTGTCAATAGTAAAAGTTGTGCTGGGCATTGCGCGCGTGTATTGTCGCTCGGCTGACATGCGACATTCAATTTCCTTTTGTCAACTTCGAGCTGTGGCTCGGCTGCGAGACGCCAGCCATGTAGGTTGTGTACTTCCTACGCTTTTAAAAATATTAAAATGTTACGTGAAGATTGACGTATTAAAGTTTGGAGCTCGTGCAATCGTATGGGGGTTATTATAGTCAATAGCTTTGATTGCTACGCCATGGGATAGGAGATGAAATTAACAGTACTAAAATGAACACAAAAATCGCAACAACGAGTAAAGTGATAGCGTTTTTTGGTTTTGCTACAATCGACATAATTACGTACCTAATTACTAAGGCCATCATAGTAGGTTTAAACAATAACCATAAATACCCAGTACTTTATTGCATTCCACAGTGCAATCTGGATCTAAGATGGTAAATTTAATTAAACAAAAATAATTAGTCAAACCTACCTAAGTAATACAGTCCCATTAAAAACTCAATCTATCAAAAACCAGTACTATATATATATAGTATTATACCAATGTCACCTGAAAGGTTATCTGACCTTTCAGGATGTTTAAATTGAACAAGGGGCTAGTATGATGAGGTCATCAGTGACGTAATTAAATTAGAACGAGTGGGTCCGCTCATGATAGGGATTTGGGAAGCGGGAACAGTTTTGCCGAGGCGTAATGATAGGCAGGGCTTGAATGCGACGCCATTTGTTTTATTTAATTAATGAACTTTGTCTGTCTGTCTGTATATTGCTTCTATTCATTCAATATTATGAATTGTCCCTTTGTTAAGCAGTGTTGTATTGGCCTGTTGATTGCTTTCGTAGGTTATATTTTATTTAAAACGGTAGTAAAATAAACGGTGTGCGAAAATTTTGAACTTGACGAACTGAAATTAAATAGAAACCTATATTTATATTTATTATAATCTAAGAACTATGGAGGTCAGATAGGCTGTTGTTACACGTGAAATTCTGAATTCAGCTGAATCCAGAATGACTGGAAGCTGACCTTAACGTAGGTTGCGAAAAGGCTAGTCATATGATTTATTATAACGTAAACCCTTCATTATAGTGTGATTTGATGTCAATGGCGGACCAACATCAATAATAATTCTTTAAGTTAAGGAACTAAATAAAGCTGCTACTAAAAACTCTCTAACGTAAATCAAATGACTTAACTGTCCCTATCTTTACGCATAGCTTTCTTAGTCGTTACTTTCCTGATAGTTAATGCTTATTTATCTTAATTACCCACGTTTATTTCCATTTGATTTCCACTCATTTTACCTTAACCAGGAAAAATACAATTAGAGCGGCATTTTCTGGAATTTTACTTTCGTAAACATTGCATTACGCCCACACAGTGCTCTATAAATAGCGGATAAAGTAAGGTACAGTTTACACATGGAAGCTAAAAAGATGGAAAGACTCGCTGATACAATAATTTAGTAGATAGATATAACATATCTATTTTATTTATATCTACTGTAATGTACAAAATTACTTAGGAAACGTTTGGCTATTAGAGTCTACGGCAATTACGTAAGTTTTAGCTATATCTATATTATTTAATCTTCTTTTTTTCTAGGTATCAACTGCTTACACAAAATGGATTCTACTAAATATCAGTAGCTATATTAATTGATGTTTTGAACATTGCACTAAATTACAACAGGTTTTTTTTTCAATAAAAAATCTTCTTTTTGGTCAGTAAAATATTTACACAAAAGTAAATAGGCATGTGTTTTAATTTGTATTTACCTAAGCAATATTACGACAAACATGTAAAGATTTATATAGTAGATCATACAATTCTTCTGCTTGTACTCAAACAATGTTTTATTACAATACTAAATATAAAATGAGTTGCAGGCAGCCAATATTTTTATTATTTGAACCTTGTATGTTGTTGTTCTACTTTGCTGAAGTTAATTACGCGAAGTTTATAGTCTACTTCCAAGCTGCAGCCTTACACTAAGGTTTCTACTTAAACTTAATTGTAATTAGAAACCTCGAGAACAGATTTAGATATATTTCAAGAAAAAAGTTATTCAAGACTTTAAAGGTAGGTTGTTAGTTCTAATAATTGATATACTCATACCTTTAAGTTCTATCAAATACACCTATTTGTTAACAGTCACATACCGACTGTATAAAATATGTATTTAAATAATAAAAAGTCACAAGCTTAATTAGATACATAGCAAAATTATACAGATTTTTTAAAACTATTTTCTAACTGCGGCTGCCCCTATTGAGGTCGTGCTCTAAAGACAAGTACCCTTATATGCAGCAGCAGCACCAGCATGCTAATTAGTGTTCTAATTACTTCAAAAAACCTAATTTTGTAATATATGTATTATATAATTATTTAAAATAAAAATCTTTAAAACGTATTTATTTAATGAAAAACTAACTGAAGTACCCGTGACCAATGCGGCTTAACTTTCACGGTAACATAGCCTCAAGCCTCTACTAAACTAAACTAAGCCTACTCACAAAAGTCCTTAATTCAAGAACCCTGGTAGCCCAGTAACCCCGTATTATCCCTTTTACAAAATTCGATCCGAGGGAAAGGCGCCGAAAAATACTGTCGCCGAAATCCCGATGATATTGACTTGTTTTGTAGTAAAGTATTCTTGGGATGATCAGGGTAAGGAAATAATACATGACAATTTATTTGTCTGAAAAAGGTATTTTTTTATTTAAATAATTGTTTTTATTTTTACGTGACGTTCCAGCTTCCAAGTTCTCAGCACATTTTACTGTAAATATATATTATGAGTGGGTACAATTTTGATTGTCCCCTGTTAACAACTAATTTTGTAACACTTTTTAATTACGTGTGTTTAGTTTCAATTCCAACTTTCCAAAACATTGTAAAACAATACACTAAACAATTACCTAAATATATAAATTAATTAACTAACAAATTACATACAAGATCTCAACCAAATAGGGCCTTTATCTCTAAACATTATTTCAAGGGTGTTTGTTTACAATACTAAGTTCGCAGATACAATTATATGAAGGCTTATCGAACGACTACGAATTGAATTAGGGTGAGGTCCGTGCAGCCAAACATAATACACAGATTACCCACATAAATCAACCCTTCTCTTCCAAACTTTGAATAGAAACCTTCTGCTACTTAAAAGTTATTATCCGACCACGTGACTTTGCTCGCTATTGTTCGCGTTTTATTAGCAATTATCGGATTTAATCATTGAATCGAGCGTTCAGTGTTATCGAGTCGGCGTTTGTTTGAAGAGTGAATTTTTAATAGATATTAAATGATTTGATGGCCGAAGTGTTTTTGTTTTGACCATTTTTATAGCCCATACAACGTAATATTGGTTTTTTTTAGGATGTATTCAGAATTTTTAACCCTGAATAGATTCGAGTGCAACGGTGCTACAGCTACAATGCTAAGAAGAAGTTCTGCCAGAACAAAACACTTTTTTTTGTTGACTTTTTCCAATTTGGACCACACCAGATGATGTTCTTTAGCTACGAGTATGTTACCTGTACAGATTAGTCACTTCAATGGTTTTTGATCACAATTATTTCTGCAGTTTTGTTTTCCCCACGGATGATTTCGTTCAAATATATACAGGTATTTTATAAAGCTCTGAATAGAAAGTTTAGTTATACTTATAAAAATCAAGATTTATATAATTCACAAAACATAATAAAAGTAACATTGAACTAAAGCAAAATTGGCTAAAACTTACTCAATACTCAATTCTTTATGATAGTGAAATCTGAATGAAGTACCTACGCGAGAGAATATTTAAAAAGTTGCGTTTTCTTCGCGTACATTTCGTCGACGTTTTCAATAATAACGAAAAAAAAGCAATTCTGTTCAGTAGTGAAAAGACGGGCGCATGAATGACTCCGCTAATCGCTATATTTCTTTGAAAAGAGATACAAAGTATGCTATAACTTGCGCCAGAGGCCTTTCAGTGTGCATTTGCAATAAAAAATATTTTTACGTGGTTAAGATAAAATATTTTACATCGACGTTGTGTAGAGTTTGTGATAATAATAATAATATAATAATAAAATTTATTTATTCAGCAGAGATCCATTTATGACAAAGTTATAATATTAGTAAAGTATAGTAAGCAGGGACTTAGTCCGCTGCACTAATTCAAACATTATCGGACTGGCATGCTTATCAGCTATAGTGTTCAGGATGCTGTGGCCACATCCACGCAGCCTACTCACGAGTGATGCAGTCTTTTTACAACAGGTTTATTTAGTCAGAAACAGAATTTAAAGTTAACATGAAGGATTTTTTCGTGTCCGCAAAATAGAAGGGAACGTCTCAGATTTAGGAGTTTTAACCATGAAAGCACTTATTGATATCACAACGGCAGCAATTTACTAAACATTTTTTTCCTTATTAAAGTCGTTGATTTCCAACTTTGAAAGTTTAAAGTGTAAACATTAGCTGAGATCAATCAATGTCACTTTCCAAGAAGACCTTTTTTCAGGAATTTCTTGTTATTTCTAAGGAATAACTCTGAGTAGCAATGTTCTGGCAAAACCAGACAATATTTTACGATTTTAATTAAGTGGGGAGGTATAAAAAATATTTTGAAAACGTAAATATATTTTGGACTGTTAACGGCTTTAATTAAATTTTCTTGGTAGCATTTTATCTGTACAAAATATTTGAAAGCGGTTTAATTAAAGTTACATTCTTAAGTGCTGAAGTTTTCCCCAGTTAGATAGCTATTAAGGAATGTTTTCAAGTTTCTTCAAGAATATGACACGCTTTCAGAATCCTGTTTCTCATTTGACAGGCAAATCGATAAAAACTTTGTCGACTTTTAGTATTGACGGCGTTGGAAACTAAAGGGTAAGAGTCTTTCTTTTAAACTTTATGATAGGATTTGGGGAACTGTTACAAATTAAATGCTACATTGTCACTATCGACAGAAAAAAACAAACGCTCTTTGTTTTGTTGAGTCTGAACCATTGCTTTTCCATTTGATTGTCATTTACATAGAGACATTACATAACAAAACCTACATGACGAGTATTTAACCTAAAAGTTTGTATGCTACTTATTTCATAGACTCATTAATTAACCCTAATACTCACATCCATAACAATAAAAACCTCATCTTGAAAGGGTTAAGCATGTAAAACGATTTCAAGTGAGATAAGGAGTGTTCTAAGCCCATTTCCAACACAGCCCTTATTATGGGCTATTCTTCGGCCCACTTCGCCACACTTAGCTGCGGTAGGGTTAACTTTTGGGCTTAATTTAATTACTCGTACCATTATGAGCCGTATCATGTCGTGGTTTCTAGATGGCGATATAAAAAGGATAAGAGATTATTTCGGTAGAGTGAGCGGTCGTGGTTTTCTTTGATCCATTTAGAGTATTTTGGATTAACTAAATATTCCTGTTTAATTCATTTTGTAACTAAATATCTTTCAAGTATTTTATTAATGTCGGCGAGCACATAACAATTTCAGAAACATTACTTATGAGCAACAGTACAATACGATATAGTTAAACAATTATGCTTTACGTGATTAGTTTTATCTTGACGTGTTATACCGTTCAAAGTAAAAAAAACGTCCAAGTTGAAAACTATTACTAAAACAACTCATATTCAGTTTAAAAATGACATTTTCTAAAATACTGAGGTAATAAAAATCCCATTCGAATCTCTTCAGGTATATCCGACCGCCAAGGACAAAACTGTCGGGAGTTCGGTAGCCAAACGATTATTTAAGAGTTATTGTTCTGCTAACATCTCGAGTTTAGAACTCCTACGTCTAAGTTCAGAGAATTATTTCTCTATAGCGAAACTTTTATTGAAAAATCAAACTTTACTGGCTTTCGTAGGAGTCAAGACTGCTGCACTAGCATTTATACCTAGCTGATATATTTCATCGGACTGCGTTTAGACTGGGAGATTCGAATAATAAATCATTTTTGGAAAGTTTTTAAAGGATAAAAATAAGATGTAAAATAGAGCTAAAAATACAACTATAACTAATTTCAAATAAATACACTGTTAAAACGTAGTTACTTTATCATTAATGTAGAAATACCTTTGCGTATCTGTTTGTTGCACTTTCACAGCTAAAATAACAGGTACTTAATACATAAGTAAGTATTGAGTACCATAACCCTTCAACTAATTTCATTCATAGATTACCTAGAAATAACTTGGATTCATAACAATCATATATAGTGTTTAAATTCTGACATTATAAAACTGAAGCACTTCGCGCGTTTCTATCTGGCATGTTTACCTGTCTACCTGTACTTATAAATTCACAAGAACTGAAAATTCAAGGACCTAAAAATCCAAATGAATGTCACACATAAAATAGGAACATAAATAAATCATGATGATACGGCAACGGAAACCATAGTACATCGTGAGGATATCCGCAACCCTTAATCATAATTCGTAAACGTGTTTAAATGATAAATGAAAGGGTCGGTGCTATTTATGTTGTGTATCTAAAAGGAGGTATAGTGCCAACCATTTACAAAATGTGGTTTGTTTTACTTAATATTATTATGAACTTGTAATATTTGTCTGTCTTGTGAAGATGTAATTCTATAATTAGAAGGATATCATAATGAGAATTATTAACAGTTTCAACACCTTCATTATTTTATTTATACTAAAATAAAAATAAAAGTTATTTTTGGAAAAGCTCATGGCGCGTAATTTATTTGCGACTACAATAATAATACATAAATATTTGTTTATTCAAACTTTAATGTCTTGATTTAAGAAATAAATGTTTGGTACATACTGATGTTTTAATAGAAAAAATATCGAAATTAAAAATCTATTTTTCATATAGTATATTTTTTCCAACATATAAATGTTTGCTGGCTCCTAGTCTAGCATAGTTCTCATTACTGAATGGTACTGAAAAGGCAAACATATATTTAATAAGCTCACGTAACTGCCCGCAGTCGGATACCACGATGGATTCAATCGGTCTAACAAGCTCTAATTCTGAATAAACCTAGCGTAAAAGTTTGTTAAATATGTTTTATTATGTTCAGAAGAATATTTGTAACAAACATATCTAAATGTGTATTTCATGATGCTAAAGAATGCCACACTAAAAGCTTTGTAAGAAACAAACATAAAATTTCTTGCATTTCATAACCAAAAAACATCATATCGCAAAAATCAAATCACCCAATTTTTTGTGTTAAATAACTTATAAGAAAAAAAGATTCAATTACTTTTTCAAACTGTTAGTTATTTTATTTTTTTAACTAATTCTATACCAGGCGTATTCTTCACCCCTTTCAGATTGATATACCTTTTTGGAGACATACTGTATGTGTATGTAAATAATAAGTGTCGAAGTAATAAAGTAATGTGTCAATAACAAGAATGTGTGTAACATTTAATTAGCCGTAGTCTTCCATTTGGGCGCTGGCACAATCGTATATCGTCTACATTGTTGCTAGAAACGCAGGGTTATCACAAATATTTTCGGTACTTAGCGAATTATTGGGATTTACTTTGACTTATAGGTAGGCATTTACCCTATTTTTTTTTTAAATTGTGAATTATTCAACGATTAGGCGAAACAGATTTACAATTAGTCGAAACGAGCTTACAGATTTATAGTAATTTTGTTGAAGTAGTTTTATCTTACTCGTAAAATATTATTTTTCAGAGGAAGGTTTACTTTCCTTAATAATTGGGTCAAGCTGGCACTTATTGGAAAAGTCACTAAAATTATGTTATTTAACACATATTTACCTGACTACGGTCAAGCCAATAGGAAGGGTTATGATGTTTGCAGTCCATATACATGTGTTTTTCACTCCTTTAAACCTCTACCTAAAAAGTCCAACGGCCAACTTGTAACACCGACAGCCTACAGCTTTCATCCAACTATAATATATTAAGCCAACATATAACGTTAACATTAAATTCATTTGCCTGTAGCCCTGTGCACGATATATGGACACATATCTAGGTCGGCGTCATGCTCACGTCCTCTCGCACAATAGATCGGAAAATGTGCGTCGCTTCATCGTGGCATGTCATGTACGTACATTAGTAAAGTCAAAGCAAGTATCCTATGAATTACTGCTGTCATTATGTATGGGATATCTGATTTTTCCCATGATAGACATACGATACATATACAGGGGACCTATACAAAAGCATGATCTGCATTAGGCGATAAGACCCGCCTATTAGACAAACTCCAACTTATCACAAATAGCTTTTCTAATTTTCAAGCTGAGATTACCAAGCTACTTGTAGTCATAACAAAACTATACAGGCAAAAATATTTATAATCGGTCATGTGGTCACAATTTTAAACTTGCAAGCTATTGATATCTGTATGAAAATTTGCTTACCATAAAACCTTACCGAAAATCATCATCAGTTCCTCCAATATGTCAACAAAATAATATATCTAATCTACAATTTCATTTTTACCCAAATTACCTTTAGAATACCCGAGTAAACCCGGATGAAACAAAAAATTCAAACCCTTCCATTTATTAAAAATGTTGGTGCACGAAGATCAACAAACGGAATTTTAATTGGATAAAGTAAACTAATTTGTGGTATAAAGTGCAGATTAAATATAAATAACTCAGAATTGTATTAATACTCAACGTCCCCACCTACTCATAAATGTTGCAGATTTGACTTGCATTCAAAAGTTTATTAAATACAGTCTTGCTCACACTTTGATATTTGTGCCATAAAACAGTTTAATCAGCCTGAATACAAACGTTGTATGTGAACCCAATCACTCAACTAAACCACTTATTTGTAAACCAAACATAGACTGGCACTATTTCACTACAGTACTGGGGAGTGGACATATAGTAACAATAAGAAAACCAGTTACAGGAAGTAATAAAAGTTCAGTTAGAAAAAAATTGCAACATAAGAGCGTCAGAGTCGTTTCATATTCAAATTAAAAATTATAAGCTAGAACGATCAAACGTGTCGGCGGGGGTTGTTATAATACTCGTACATAACCCATATCATCCCAAGGCTTTATTAAATACATCTCACATTTGCATTCCTACGTTTACATAGGACGCCCACTGTCGGAGTTGTGTAGTAGGAATTTAGCAAGTTTGTAAGACTGAACATTAGTAGCAGTTTTAGGGTTGAACGGTTGCCTATACTATTTATCTATTAATTTCAAACTATATGAATGCTTTTTTTGGCGGGAAATGGTGATGGCAAGACGGGCGTAGTCTTATAGTATATTTTTTATATTATTGGGGTGTATTAAATTTTATTACCCATGACATAGATATATCTAGGGCTGTTAAGTATGACGTGTTCCTTCTATCTCCGCCCGCCACGGTATTGCTTGCCATTTCAAACAGCTAAATAACAGAATTTTACATAGACAGATTGCATGATGTCTTACATTCTTATACTATAAAAAATCATGATTATAATTTATATTCAATTTAATAAAGGAAATATACATAATTACACACATTATTTAGTATATAAGAGACTCCGTTTAGTACGACACATCACTAAAATCGTAAAACGGAGGAAACGAGCTTGGTATCTCTTCGCACTCGTAGATTTCTTTGTAAATGTAAAAATATGAAACATTTATGTTTCACTGGTCTTTTATGGCTCGTGTGAACGAAACGAGCCTGAAATGAGTAAAAATACTTTCTATTTAGTAAGGTTCTGGAACATAAAACGGGTTTCAAGTGTTGTAGATAATTTTTACAAGATATTCAGGTGTTTTTAGAGGAACTTTATTCATAAATCTTTTTCATTTCATTTAATCGAATGTGTTCCACTTTTAACTATGTGCTACTGAAAAGAAGTAGAAAATGTAATACTACGTTTAAGATCTTATCTTTAATTATAAACTTTGAAACTTAAATTATCTTAAATTGCTCTATAATAGCTAAATACAAAAATACCACCTGCAACGTGACTATAATTTTTATAAAAACGTCAGAACGTCAGATTGAAACACTAAACCCTGATAAAATCCGTTAAGAATATATTTTTATATATGAGTGTGGTCTGCATGACGTCAAGGCTGGCAAGTTGGCCGCGACTCGCCGTGCCTTCGCATAACAATTTAAGCTTATGCAAGTCTAGAGTATTGGTTTGACCTATATACAGATTTTATGCTTCTTCGGATACGCGGCCTTGCAATGGTGTGAAACATTATCTTAGCTCGTACAGAGGATAGACTAGAGGCTGATTTATTTATCTTGTTGTAAGATTATGATCAGTCAAGCTTAGTTAGGTTTACCAAGTTTTATAGGTCGCATGTTACTCAACTCTCTTGGAAATCTCTGCCTCATGTTTTCCAGTAAGCTCAATGAAAATGGTATGCAATAGTAAATAAACACATTTTTATCCTCGTACAGTAAATAAATTATTTTAGAAAACTACTTACATAAAATATAAGAGTGATTACTTATACTAATCGTTAATAATAACAAAGTAGGACGTCATTTATAAATATTGTCATATTTAGTGTTGGTTACACCGTCTTCTCACTATTCGAAGGAAAATATTTTAGTAACAAAATATTCAGATGGCTGTAATCATTGTTTTCGTTCAATCTTTAAGACGGTGGTACACACAGCAGCAATAGCTAGCTACCTGATTTACTTTGCCGAGTGTACCTACGTACCTATCGGCAAAGTAATTATAACTAAGTAATAAGTCTCTGTCAAAGTTATGTAGGTGCTAATTTACAGAGATTTGATCAAATATCCGTAACCACAAGTTCATAAAATTATATTACGAATTCAGGTGTCATATCTGATTTGTATTCATTTTTGTAGATTACTTTTCATTTCTTTAACGTGGATGTATCGTGTGTTATTTTAAAATTATTTTTACGTATTTTATTCACAAACTGATATTAATGAAAATATGTTTAGTTATATCTTAGTGTTAAGTATGACTGTGTCAATAGATTGAGATATCATAAAAATATATAAAAGTGTAAAAAAACCTTGTCAAAATTTCATATTTCTTATAACTACTGAAAAACTTAACATATTTCCATCAAACGTAGCAAATATCACACCTGACTTACCTGTCTGATCAGTTAGTGTAACTACTTTCCTTAAATAGTAATTGGATTCTGTAGTTTAATGTCTACAAATTCAATCAGGAAAACATTACCCTTACCCTCATTAAATAACAAAATTCCAAGTATAATTCATGTTTATAAATCCCTTATGAGTACTTACCTAGAGCTTAGAGTATAAACCATCTTGATTGCATTTCAAAGGCTTTTTCATTTACAACATAATGAAGATAAATCTCCTCATATACGTTGAAAGAACCGACGGAATCTCGACTAAATTGCATCTTCAATAAAATATTTGCACAAAGCCGATGAGTATCACAATACAAGGAATTCATAATACCGAGAGAAGCAATTTTTCTTGTCGGCGTAGCTTTCCCAAGATTTGTACCCTTCATTTCCAAAATAGGCTTTTGTTTGATTTAACGACGGCAAGCACGCTTTTTGGCCATTGTTCCAGAGGTCCGAGAATTACCGCGGTTTTTCTCTTTATGTTTGAAGTGTTTCCATCAAGCCTTGGACACCTGTATCTCGGAAATCCCCACTTTACTCTGATGTAGCGCTACCTTTATTAATTCGAAGTTTGGAGAAGCTCGGTTTTGTTTATGTGGAATATTTGTGTTTGAAGAATTTTCTGAGTAAAAAAGAGTATAAGTAAGTACTTATTACCTACAATCATACTATAATAAATTGTCAGTTGTTATGCCAGATAATTATTTATCTTTAATAGTGCAAATACAAGGTTAATTAAAATTTAACCAGTAATCCCAAAGTATGTATTATTATGCGTGAACGCTTCAATAAACTGTGACCACATGATGTACCCAATCACATTAAGCTATCCAATTTATATTTCAATCAAACCAACCCAAAGCCACTGATTGATAAAACTTAGTCATAACGAGTACATAGTTAATCATGACATACAATTTAGATGTCAGAAGTGAGCAGTGATAGCCGCAAATATCAATTATTAGTAAAGGCCATGATAGGTGTCAATTCCGATGAGTTCTGATTAATTTTCAATAAACCTAATAATACTGAGCGCTTACCGTGAACTTTTCAAACTGGACTCGGGCCGTCGCGTAAGCGGGACGCTGCTACATGCAGTGTAGCGCGCTGTCTTGCTCTCACAACTGTAACTGTCATATATTGAAGAGTTTTTGGTATGGGAAAATTCAAATGTCAACATATAATAGCAGTATAATGTTGTTGAATTAATGAAGATCTTGACGTATGAGCAATTAGTACCTACTTATTGATGAACATTTTAATCATCGTACTGTATAACATTTTGTGACAACTTTCTGTTTACTCGTAAAAGTTATAGGTATACATAATGAGGGTGTTAGTAATTAATTATTTACGCCTTGAAAGAAATAAATTATTTAAATTCAATAACGTAATCAATACATGATCATACTGATTTATGAAATACGAAAACTGAAATGAATGCAAAAAGTTGAAATCGTCATAATTATTGTGTAGTTACAATTTAGAAAATTTGAAATTTACAATTTTTATAATTGATTCAAATTTCAAACTTAGGTAAGTGAAAATCGTTTTCGTTTAGGCAAAGGCGACCTGATGTACGAAACAAACATGAAAAATTATCCTCAGAAATCCAGTTGAAAAGTCGTTGGCACGAGTGTAAAAGGTAACAAACAGAACGTTTCTCTTGTAACATGGCAAAGTGCTTTGACTTAACCGGCCCCCAGCCGGTAGCCCCAGGGATTAAAGCCGGTTCTTGAAAAATACGTCCCTGGTTAGAATTTTCGCCGTTTTAATACGAAATGGAAGTGCGAGTGCATTTTTATCGGAAAATTAAAAAGTGATCGAATTCGAAATCGAATCGAAAACGGAATATTTGTTTGTTTACACATGTCGAAGCGCGCTGCATTCGAAATTACGAACAAAGTTTATTTTGCGTCCTGATTTCTGTCTGAAAGAAAAACGAGGCGTTTAAAAATGATTGAACAATTTACAGGTCAGTTAACAATAATAATTGTTGCTCGCTTGTTCACGATAAAGAAAAAGTTATATGATACCTTTCTTTACATACAACTGAAATAATTAATACCACCTTTCACATTTTCAAACTGTCCCATTTTACAGCTTGTTGGTGAAGCATATAAACTTACTATTTACTCAAATATTATCAAATTCACAGCACGCCATCACTAATTTATTTCTTATCCAACCCATTATCGCATCGATGATTAACGATACCGCCAGTAGTCAAAGAAAATTCATTTTACATTGAAGCCTCGGTTCCCATGTGTGCGGTGTACCATCATACGGAACACGCGACGGAGATGAACAAGGACAGGCTAGATTTATATACATATTTACATAATGTGTTTGACGAAGTGAAATGTTGTGACAACTTTACCTAGCTTTGGTCTATGTCAATTTACTGTAAATTTTGCTAACAAATAAATAAAAAGCCATTAACTTGTTATGTGAAATTGAAAATAGTTTAATCTTTAGATTACTCATTAACTTTTTACGTTTAGGATTTAAATTTAATGTAGTAAGCATTTTTTCCTTTATGGCTGATCAAAATATGTAAATTTTTAGGCTTAAAATTATTGTCTAAATTACGATGTTTCATCATTTACATTTATGATAAAACACTAAGGAAATCTACAATGAAGATATTTCGATAAACGAATGTGCCCATTAGTCTTGCGCTTGCAATCTAGCAAAGCTGCTGCCGTAAACTTAATAGTTAATTTAATTAAAAGCCCATAGGTGTAGCTATTATATCAAATACTTACTCGCTATGTACGATATACCAAAGTAATTGGCTCACTAACGAGTAATTTCAATATAATATTGATAGTAGACTGTCAATAGACATCCAATAAGGCCACTATGCAGCAACGTCGTTAAATAATGAATATAATATGTATAGCACTACAAGAGCTGCCTCCCCCCCTCCTTCCGATAGTTGACATATATACAAGCGTTAACGACAATTAAATTGCTCTAATGTATGAAAGTGATAAGTAAATCTAATATAAGAAGAAACTCTAACTATACTAAAATTAAATCATACATAAATAAATAAAAAGCATCAAAAAACTTATCGTCGTCCTTGTCAATGGCGGGAAACGTGCCCAGAAGGCTGGCAGCATTGCCACGTTGAATGGCTTGCCGATTCTCTGTGCAAGGAACAAACCAGCCCTCTGATCACGAGTAGAGTCTACTATTAGACATGGAAAGTACATTATGTCTAATGAATATGGAACGTCTCAAATATTTGCTATAAGTATTTCGAATACATAAAATAATATGATGTCTATATTATTTCAGTTTGAAGTCCAATGGTATGTTGCTTATTTGAGGCGATCGTACTTTTACTTACGTGAACTTAAGCATACATATAAGTTAAAAAAATAAATATTTGTATTATAGGAAAAAATGTTTACTTGCCATTATAGGTATGCCAATGCCATAAGGTATATGCCATTTATCGATTAAAATTTCATAATTATATTACTAACCCTTATTTTTTTACTCCTATAAAGAATAAATAGACTAATATTAGTGACTACCACGCCTGCTCACTTTCAGGTTGGCAATTTCAGATCCATCTTTATCTTAACCTTCACACCCACACTTTATTTTTACCAATCGATAAAAAAAAAACAAAATTAATAATATTGAGACTTCAAAAGGTTCTATTATAAAATCGTTTATTTTTACCAAATGTTCGTGCTCTAAGCATGTTAGGTCGTATCAGGGTGCCTTAACAACGTCGTTGGGCGTATCTCGACGGCATTCGGGTCACCGATCGTTTTACAGGCTATTACAGTGTGTATGCACCTTAACATTCGCTTGTTGATATTCATTTATTTACGAGAAAAGTGACCTGCAGTTATCTAAAGCTTTGTAGACTCTTGTGAGTACGTTAACCTTAAATATGATTGACTTTAGTGCTATCTAAATTAGACATTCGAATTAGTATTTCAATGTTAGTTTTGGGACTAATTTTGTTAGTTTTATTACCAGTTTTGAATGAACTTGAAATTTAAATTTTAATAAGTTCTGAATAGTATTTTAAATAGACTAAGTTTGTCTCAAACAAGAATGATAAGACCCCTTTGGGATAAACACTTGTCAGAATATAAATGTAGTTACTTAGAATAATGGCAAGACTATCTTCCAAATTTGATTTGCTGGATTCAAATGCAAATGACATTCGAATTATAATAGTTAGACGGTAATAGATTATTTTTAGTATCTGCTAATATTGTGATGCAATATTTCTATAAGCTCGCGTAAGCTTGGCTTATTAAATTTTATCAAGATTACTCACATATGTGATCGTTAAGGAGGTCAATGACCACCTTACGTCTCCATTATTATATCTGTTATGTAATACCCATGTTTTATTATAATATTGCATTGACACCGGCATTACAGCGAACAGAAATTCGGAAAGTGAGTCTTATAACTTTCAAACATAGGTTATTACAACACATATTATTATGTAGGTATATAAATTGCAGGTTTTATATAATTATTGGTGATAAAAATACTTAAAGTTATAAAATAAAATGTCAAATTCTTAACTTAATTCAATAATGAAAAACCATTTAATAAATCCACTAGAGAGGTTAACCTTAACTCGATTGATTTTGTTAAGTTTCCTCTTAAAAGCTTTTCACAAAGCTGTTATTAATCTGGAAATTAAATTGACACTCTGTTAATTCGATTTTCGAACACCGTTATATAAAGGTCCAATAAGTTTATAAGTTCACACGACATTTTTGTCATGACATTTTTTATTCGTCCTTGTGTGTAGGCTAATAATTATGCTATAAATTATTTTATTGTTAGTTACATTAAATTAATGTGATATTCTCAATACTTAAGGCGTTTAAAAGCCTTTTAAGAAAATAACATAAAATAAACAAACCGTCACGTCTGTATCGCTGAAGGGTTAGGCAGAGGTGTACCAATGCACACCCACAGGTCGCCGGTATGTTTAGGTCCCATGTAATAGGGGGCGGGCCTATTGCCACTAACCGGGCACAAATCCAAACTCCGACCTGCTATAAATAACTGGCGATATAAAAAAGGTACAATTAACGATTATTACAACATAAGTACAATTAACGATATTTGTCAATCACTTTCAGATCAAGTTTCACACCCAAATTGCCATTGATAAGCCATCTTATCACCTTCCATATTTCCATTTGACTAAGCTTGAGTAGGCAAAGTTTTGAACTCAATAGCAATCCATTAGGCACACTGCTTTCATACAAAGGCGGTGTCAGAATTTGGTCAACACTAACACAAAGCCGTCGGCCGTAATCACTACCTTGCTAGGGATGGGATCAACAGCAAAATGCCGACATTTCCATTCGAGGAAAATAGGAGTTCAAGGTTTGACATGCTTTCATCTGAGTGTTTGGAACTAAGATGAGAGATTTAAGGTGAGGGTTTTCATTGCTAGTTTATTGCTTAAATATATAAATCTGTATTCATGCAATGTCTTTGACAAATGTGGATACTTTTTAGATGGGCGTTTTATACAATACAAACGGGTAAACGACAAACTTAGATTTTCTTGGACTCTTACATCATCAGACTGTTAGACAAATTTAAAATGCTTTTACATTTAAAATGATAAGATATTGAAAAAAATTAAATTATTACAAATAACAACACACACTGGCTTCATTCAAAGGAACTGAGCATTGCCGTCTGTTCCCTCCATATTAGTCAGGGCAGTAAACAAAAACGTTGCTTTCAACCAACAACCTATTTCTAAGCAATCGGAAGATATAAAACAGAATACTGTTCTGTTTTTTGCCCAAAAATACGGGATAAACACGGGGTATAATCCGTATATTTATTTATACACAACTTTTCCTATAATAAAATTTATCGGCGAAAGGAGCGGATATTATAGAAGGCGCACGTCGAATCATGAACGATAACAAGTCAGTGCGAGCCAAATGAATTATTCATCGATTCGGCGATCGATAGTGGGACTCTTTCATAATCTTGTCTTTCCATAATAATACTGGAAATAGCTGTATTTTCAACTGAAGACCGAAATAAATACAATGCTTATGTCTGGCATTAGGAATGCTTTGGTATGTGTAAGCGAGGTGTAAGCCAGCTTTGGTAAGCCAGGAATTTTAAGAAAAAGAGTTTTTTGAATAATTGAAATTATCAAAAATGTTATTAACAGGCGAAATTTTGAAAAAACCACTCGTAAGTATTACATAAGATAAAACCGTGTTTGCATTGCGCCAAGTTCCCTTTCTTCCAAAAATATGCAAATTTTACGAAACTGAAAAAAATATACGGTAAAATCCGTACATATTTCTTTAGCTAACATAAGAGCAGACCTACTTGATTTAGAGACTATAATAAATTCACATAAAAACGTGAACACGATTACATTACACACCACTTATTGCTTAGAGCCATCCATACGATGGAAGCACGCCAACAAAACGCTTGATCTCTCATAAAAATCCAACGTAATTTAATTCTGGATTTTACTGAACCTTAATACGTGACTAGGGCGGATTAAATAAAAAAAATCCCTCTGAATTTAAAAGATCAACCCACTTTGCTACAGAGACATTTTCGTCATTCTTGAAAATACAAGCATAATTTCGGTAAGCATTTTTATTTCGTATAAAAACCAACGTATAATTGAATGCATGAAAGAATTAGAAAATACCGACTCATGTATCATTGCTCTCATTTTTGTGTAAAAATCTTCCCATGCTTATTTTTATACCTACGTATTGGCACCACCGATCTAAGAATCGAATGATATGAGGTATCAAAAGGGCTAGTAGTCTAAAACATTTAATGTGATTTTTACTCTCAACGCCTTTTTTATGTCTTTTTATAAAGCATGTGAAATACTGGCCATAATCTTAATAGAAATAACTGTATCCTGTAAAAACATTCATAGAAGATGTCACATTGTCAACTTGCCTTTGTGTTCCGCGAGTCTTCTGCAGTTGTTCGTGTTATAAACGTTGGCAGATTTTATCTTCGCTCGTTTTAGTACAACTTTTTGAAGTTATTATATTTCAGCTTCCGTAGTCCCGAGGTATATTCTGAGAGATTTTGTTTTTGTTTTACATTGCGCAGTCTGGTTTAATTACATTACAGTTGTTCTACTACAAGTTAGCTAAATGACGTTGAAGTATAACAATGTTCAGAATGCGATGCCATGTATACTAATTTACAAATGGGAAATTGACTCTGTCTGTCCGTCTGTTTCACTATCACCGCTTATTCATACAACTCATTTTAAAATAATTTGGTATGGTGTTAGCTTGACCTTCAAGGAAGGACATAAGCTAGGTACATTTTGTCTCGATAGCGGACAACCATGCAAGTCGAGTCGCGAGAGAAAGCCAGTTTTAAATAAACTGGCGATGATTTTTGCGAGTTTATTTGAAAAAATAGACTTGCATCACATATTGTGATCACCTGTCAAAACATATATTTTGTCAGCATCTATATGAGACACCATTGGAATGGCATCTTCATAGGAGAAGAAAATCGAATTTCTTCGCAATTTCCTGTCTTAGTTACTCAGAAAAGGGGGATGTTATGGTAATTTTGTTTGCATGCTCGGTATACGTTTGAATTTTAAGATGCTTGGGCCAAGTAGCTCGGCGACTCAGAATCCTTTGTAGCACTTTCATTAAAAGCGGGTTACATTGGCTCGTAAATATGTATTAAATACTTGTCTGAAAAGCGATCTGTTTAGATGGTTACCTTAGTGGTTAAATATTAAAGTAGTTCTTACATAACGCCTAACCCGTAATCTAATTTTAACTGTGTTTATACATGTTTTTTTCAAATCAGTATACAAAATTATTTTAGCCACTATTTTAATTTCTGTCTGATATCCTCTTATTCGAGGAGGTTAGTTTTTTTCTTTAAAAAGTTTGAAGGTAACCTTGTTTGCTGATACATACTGATATAATCTATAGGTAAATAGTTACTAAATAAATCGATACTATAACGGCTATTTACACTACAACCTTTATCAATCCAGAAGTTCCAAAACAATTCTGATCAGTTCAGATCCAATTATAATTATTAATCCGAGTTCGTTGTCTTAAAACGTCTGCTGAATTTCATAATCTCACCGTAGATTGTAATTAAATTTGGCCTTAAATAATATTGAAAAAATAACTTTGAAATGTTATTTCAATTAACCAATTTTACTGCTATGGATTTTAATCGAGTTATCCGATTTCGTTTTCATCAAAGCTAGCCTCAATATGAATTAACTATTGTAATGAATAACTGAACTTAATTATTAGTTTCTGTTTTCATAGAAACATTTGATTATGATGTTTGGGAATATTTGCGTTCATAATTATAAATTTTAATAAAAGAGTAATTGAATGTGTGTTCGAAATAGTAAGCATGATAATTTTATTACTCACCTTACATTTTACGTGATAGATCAAAAACATACGATTTTAGTGCTAGTTTAGTGAAGGGTTCTTTATTTCTAAGGAACAGGAAATAAATATAAACACAAGAGAGGCTTAAATTAAGCTTTTTATTATTCATTCACATTGTACGACCATGTACATAAATATTTAAACTTTAAAATGGCCAGGAGACTAACTAAAATAATTAATGCCGACAATCGCTTTCGGTACACAATCATATTTTGCAAAATAATTTATGGGAGTAGAATTTTCATAAATTAATTAAAATATATAATTAGTAAGGTCATTGACTTATTCAAATACCTCTACACCTCAGATCACACCTTGTTTGATGTGATCTGAGCTCTACACAAATTTTCTATTAACATTAAAACAATATAACTTGATGAGTTGTTTTGCATTTTCACTTTATTTGTTGCTGTGTAGTCATATGTTATGTTTACATACCAGACACCGAGCGTGGATTGTTTTTAATTAATACTCGTTTTGAGCATGTTAAAGATACTTCGTGCGAGGTAAAAAAATATGTCAATTTGCAACCTAATGGGTATGGGGAAGTGGAAATCGCGTTACAAGTGTTTTACACATATTGAAGCCAACTAAAAATAAATGTTACATAAAATATGATTTTATATTGACATCTGTAAAATAAAGATTTGAAACAAAATTGAAGCGATTGCCCGCTACATTTTATGCATGTTACCTAATACGCCTAATGTACTCTATTTTACATTATTCATATATTTTCATCTATACAATAATAATAGCACATAAATAATTAATCTATTTTAAAATATATTTCGCTTCAATATACACATTTTCTTAACTTATCACATTCTTTAGCCTAACAAATAAATTTTCTACAATAGTCAGTGTAAAGAGCTGCAGGAAGACTTTCAACACCAATTTGAGAGACTCTTGCTATGAACCTTTAATTCGATTTATCCAAAAAGGTTATCTTATAGGTATAACGGAATGATAGAATAATAATATCAATGTAATTTCTTACAGAAGTGTTGTTCCGTTTACCCAAAGGAGTTAATCGAATTGTTCCCTAAACAAGTAGACTCTCGCATGGCAATTACGATTAAATATCATAACTTCTGCTTTACAGCGTAACACTAATCATATCGAAAATATTCTGCGAAATATGTTAGACAATAATTTAATTCTCAAAATACGATCTCACTTTGAAATTCACCTACCAACATGAATTACTCTGATTACGAGATTAAGAAATAATCATAGAGAACATTTTCTATTACACTATAATCCTTAGACCTAAAATATGAGAAAGAATTTAAATTATACAAATAGGGATGAAACAAGGTAGACTCACATACTTAGGTGTACACGAGCCCCGGGGAACATGGGTCTAAATATTTCATGATGACCTTTAATCTAGTAGGATAAGACAACACTTAAAGCAGGAGCAAGAAAGGATTTCATTCCACAATGATTGTAATATTAATAACTCTATTGTTCGTATTCTGATTTTAAATATTGAATGGAGCTTTTGAATTATATCTCGTAGTAAACAATTGTAAGTCCAACATCTATCTTATATTAATTATTGTGTTTTATATTTTACCATTATCATTTCTATTTGAATGCAGTAGATATCCAGAAATAGCCATTAAATGCGAAACCGTAATAAAAATAGCGATAGTTTGGTTTTCCCTTGGAACCCTGTAGTAACTAGATTAGATAGGTATAATTGACATACAAAAGCTCAGGAATAAAAAGGACACATTCGAAGGTAGATAGTGGGTGTAGCACGCAATGACATCAGACAAATAAAAATACACTCTGACAATAAACTCTAGTTACGTTTTAACATTAATGTATGAACACAGTAAAATTATATTTACATTTTATATTAAATATTTCAATATCCCAAGCGAGACTTCAACAAGTAATGTTAAACAAGAATCGATGTATAAATATAGGGTATAAATATATAAAATATTTGTAGCAAATTAATAAACATTTATAGGACAACCTTATTCCTTGAAAGTGAGACGAGAAAGCGAAGGCCTGTGCAGACGACATTTTTGTTCGGCGCCTTTGAAGCGCGATTTTCGCAGTAAAACCGCTCTGCAAACGTAGAGTTTTGAGTGGCCTCACCCACTCTGACGCAGTGTTAACTACTTCACACGCGTCAAAAATACAAACTATGTAGTAAGAGCTTTTAGCAGCCGACACGCGTTCTGTATCGCGCGTCAATACGACGTTTAAAGGAAGTCGTGTGTTCAGGCCCTAAGACACGTCATAACAGTATAGTATAAATAAATGGGTACCTAAGAAATATTGAGACTGCATCTATAAGCAGCTTCGCAGGTGAAACGTTGATCGAGAGAGCGATATTCATGGCATCATTCAATTTAATTGGAGTGTAAATTCACGAAATATCAAACCGCAACCGAGGATCCATAGCGGGTATGGTTGGGGAGTGCTGGATGTGGCATTCGCTTGGCTTGTTTCCGAATGTGGTTTCTTCAAACTTAGCTCGTTCACCGCCACTGCAAATATGTTTAGGCATGTAACAAAATTTTTGAATTTAAAGCTGGTAGGCTACAAAATAATCTGCCTGTTTATTGTAACTGTTTACCTATTAGTTTTAGTCATGTAAATTTATCGATTTAAGATTGCATAAACTTGCACCCGTATTTACACTACAAGCAAGATGTGGTCTAGTACAATAGCTTAAGCCATTTCTAAAAAGAGTTTACATAACGTTTTACAGTTATTTTCAAGGTTCTACAGTTCCTTACTCGTGATTTCATAAAGCGCTCCAAAAACAGTCTTGCTTAAATTAAGCACAAACTTAACTCGCTGGCTAAGTTTCTTGTGGGATTCGCATTAATGTAAATGAAAGTTTGTTTCGCAGTTCCTTTTTAAGTTTTCTCAACTCCTTTAAAAACAAAATAAATGAGAACTTAGTTTCTTAAGAAGTTGTAGAAATATTATCGTTAAGTGGAAATTAAGAAATAACTGGGGAAAATTTAGTTTTCATTGTTTAAAAAGGAAAAGATTCCAAACTACTTGTTAAAAACTTAGTTTTGTAAAAAATACATCCAGATCTTTCTTGAATGAAAATGATGAAAAATTTTTGCATTGGTAATTGGTAAATGGGGTATATTCTTTTATTTTAGACTGTTGATAAAGGTCCAAAAAAAGTTGAAGCGCAAACCGATCTTTATACGCAAGCATAACAGTGGACCTCGTATACACGTATACGCGGTTTTATGAATCTATCTACCATCTGCACATTTGAAAGTAAGTACTGCTTTGAAGCTAATTAAAAACTCACCAGTGACAGTCTGTTTCTTAATGTCGGCGTATTTCTCGCCGGGACCAACTTCATCAGGGATGGTGGCGGTGCACGTCAGCTGAAGTCTGCCGTGCGCTGGAGCCCGGAGTTCCGCTATCGATACCCATAGCGATATGGGTATGGCTGGCGGTACTCGGGGCCGCTCTTGAATCTAGTAGAAAAAAGGAATATTGAAATGTAAATAAATCATATATTATCAATTAAGGTATTAGGTAGGTTTATAATATTTTTGTGCCAGGGATTTAAAATACATCTTTTTAAAATGTTTATTGTATGGTGCATAATATATTTTTGTAAAAAAATAATAATATAGTGTGCGATAAATTGTAAACTTTGCATTGAATTTTGCATTTAAGTCCAGTAAAGTGGGGCTATTTGGAAATAACAGGTGTATTTAGATCAAACAGTACTTTATTTTTATTAAAACTCAAAACGTAAATTCGTTCAAAACAGTATGTTTGCCACTCCGCAATAGACTTCCGCGAACCTATGTTAAATTTCAAATCAAACACCAACTAAATGATTAATGACCCGTTTAAAATTAACGTGGGAATGCTTATCGCATTCCAATCAGACAAAAGGTACAGCATACTTAAATAAAACATCCAACTTTGAGAACTTTTCTTAAGAAGGTACTGAAACAATTAAATATTCCTCAAGTGCCTTAACTTGGTAGAAATTATTAACGTAATTCCAGTTGAGTCACCAAAACTTGGCTAATTTTCCGTCGTACGTCAGCTACGTCAGAGTAGGTACAGGAAATTGGTAAATTTGACGTTTTTAAATAGTCAATTTTGGTAAATCAAACATTTAAAGAATTGGGTCCTATTAAAAGTAAATGGAAAATATAATAGAGTAAGCAAATTTGTTTTAAAAGATTAATTAAATGTCATTTATCAAGCTAATTCCTCATAGTAATAAGATTAAATTAAGCCAAGGTACATTTAATTCAGAATACTTTGCAAAACACAAATTTAAATAATGTAAACAGATCCCTCGTTGCAAATGATCAAAAATGGTTGTCAATTTAGACAGAGAATCGGAAAAAAAGTAATATCGAAATACAAAATCAGTTGTACTCGAGCCCAATCGACTTTATATAGAGATTGTCTTTTGTTATTTATTTGGAACGCGCTTTGATTTATTTTTTATCCGCTACATTCATTGTGATCTTTCAATCTCAATCTGGTCTTCACAATTGCGAGATTAAAAGTTGTTTGAGATGTAAATAGTTTGAAATACCATCTATTTTATACAAATGCTATTGGATGTTTACTATTCTTGATGTTATTCTCATTGTAATGTATTATGTATGACGTATGCTAACATTTTAAGCAAATCATTTGCTGTAAGATGTTTTTTAGAGCTCAGATGAACTTTCGTAGTTCTTTACAGGTAACAAAGTGCAATTTTCTACCCATAAATATAAAAATTTGAAATCATATTCTGAAAACCTTGAAAACTGTGCTACGTAGACCACTAGGCCCGGATCCTAAGCAAAACGGATACAAGATGATAAGAGCGCATTTTTTTTAATACCCAATAGTAATTCGTTCTTCAGGTCCGGCTAACAGTGACTTGTAAATAACGAGTTTCTATTGAGTATTGAAAACACTTCTGCGCTCCGCTCTGCTCGTCTCCGCTTTGGTGGAGTCTAGCCCCCATAAACAAAATTAAGAGAGTGAACATAGTCCAGCCGACAGCGGATGAAGATTACCTAAAACTAGCACAAACCTTAGCCATTTCTTCGCTTTGCGCGTCTTTCAAAGTGCACTTATGATGTTTGGTATGGTTCACGTGTGGCGCCACTGTCGTCTCGCTGACGAGCGCCCAGTATTTAGCTGTGTAGTTAAATTCGGGCGCTATGTAGCGATGTTGGTGCTTTCGCGGCCGGTATCCACCGCCACCCTTCGTCCGAGTGGAGCTCGATACACGGTACGAGAAGTACTTAACTGATTCTTCGTCGACCTGGGTAGTAAAAATAAATGTTAGGACGTGTTTTTTTTTTAATTGACATAATTTTATAAAGTATACTTCTGGACATTTTTGAACTGACTTATTCTCTGTTATGACAGAAAACGAATATAACACTTTAAATAAATACAAATCTAAACTAAACGATACATTAAGTTATCCATAATTAATATTATTATTAGGAGCCTGTAATGTCCCACTGCTGGGCAAAGGCCTCCCCACTCTCCCTCCATTTATCTATCACAAGAGCCGCGATTGACCAGTTATTGTAGGTCATCCCGCCATCTCCGCCGGGGTCTGCCTTGCTGACGTAATCATGTTATGTGATTTGAAAAGACGATTTTGTTTGTTATCTACATGAGAAATAGCTTATATTAAATTTGAATTAAATAGAGGTTATATTTACCTTTTCATTATCAATGTACCATGTGAGGCGCGGCGCGGGCGCAGCAGGCGCGCTGGTACAGTTGGCGCGAAGCAGACCGCCGACCACCACGTCTGGCTTACCAAATGTTATGATCGGCGGGTGTTTTTGAGAATCTATAGAAAATAAAATTTAGGGTATAGTATTAGCTTACAAACCTACCTAAAAAATGTTTAAAAAAAGTTTTAAGAATTACACCACCCAATTTCGATAAGTGTCACAAACCATTCTTCAAAGTGGTTTAATAATCCCAATAATATCAGCTCTAAAATCTTTAATCATCAGACTATAAAATATGTGGTAGTTACGAAAAAAATAAGGGTGATTTTATGAAAAAAATATCACTTTAGTAGCAGCTTTCACAGATTTAAGTTATATATTATATGATTTAAATTAACATCACATCTAATACTGAATTTAACAGTTTACTAAAACCTTTTTATCATAATTACGCTGGGTGGTGAACTCTGAACGCTAGCAAAGGATATGAATTAACAAGTGCTTTTTAAAGCAGCCTGGATTATAGTAGCTATAAAGGCAAAAATCCCGTATAAAATTTAAGACGCAATTTCGTAAACGGTTAGAAAATTTTAGGGATTTTAAGAACCTGCATAGTTCTTAAATATTTCTTAGAGAAGAAAATATTAAGCTTTTTATGTGGTTTGCTGTTAACTTAAAAACATACAACATTTTCATACTAAAATTTCTTGAAAACATTATTTTCCTTTCGCGCTGAAAGGAAAATGATGTCGTCATGAAAACTTATCAATGTGTTAACGTACAACTTATTATATGTTATCCAACGTGTGTGTATATGATTAAATCTTAATACGATGTAATATAGTTCATAATTTGGCGTACACTGTAAAAGTGTTATGTTGAATAAATAACTTTAGAAATTATTGTCAACTCTTATACTTTTCTTTAATCTTGACACACGGTGTTTTGATTCTTTACATGCCACCATAAACATGCTGTTTATATTTATTGATATTTGTATAAATACTCCGACATAATCTTTATGTTTTAATCATTTAACTCAGCATACTAGACAAGTCATGATAGCACGTTATTTAGCTTTCACAACATCGTCTTCGAACAAATTGTTATTATTAATGACATTTTCTTATCACATGCTATTTTCTTTTCATATCCGCTACCATTATTCGCTGTCATTTTATTTACCAGCACAACGTAGGCTCTAGACGCTTCTTGGAAAATAACTATAATTTCTGAAGCGTTGAAAATTGAACCATTTGTATTCATGACTGGTTCATAGGCTTTTATCTTGATGGAAGTGACTGGGACTTAGAGTTTATTAATTCCATAATTTTATTATGAGCGGCGAAGACTAGCGTTTGTTTCGTTTTGTGTTGTCAGTCAATTGTTTTGATACCGATTGGAGGAAAACGGACTAATGTTTCATTTAAACGTAAACTATTTTATCTATCATTTAAACGTATTTATTCTTTGAGTGCTTTCTCTTTATCAGTGACGTAGTACATATTAAAATTTTATCTTATATAGGTAACAAAAACTATGACGATTGTGAAATTCATCTGACTTTTATAGCGTAAATGAAAAGAGGCAGCAGACCCGTTATGATACATGACGTTTTATATTTTCTGCAATGTTTTTAAATTTAATTAAACTTGTGTTCATTCACAATTTAGTCGAGTCTATCGTCAATCTCCACTTATAACGCTGTTCTGATGTCAACAGTGAGGCGCCAGCGCGTTACATTTTAATTAACTGCTTGTTCATCTACCCTATAAATCTTCGCTTTAATTTTGTGCATCCTTTATGCAGATAAATTTGTTTAACATACATACATACATATAACCACGCCTGTTTCCCGTAGGGGTAGGCAGAGACCACTTCTTTCCACTTGCTACGATCCTTACATACTTGTTTCGCTTCATCCACTGTCATAATTCCCTTCATACATGCTCTTCGGTTTAGGGTACTCTTGACCTGGCCTTTTTTCAAGACGTCTCCGATTTGGTCTAGAAACGTCCGCCTAGGTCTACCTCTTCCAACACTTTCATTCACATTTGTTTAAACTACCGGAAAATAGTTTTTCGAACCTTTCAATGTACTTGGGTACATTAAAAGGGTGTTGAAATAACGGTTTCAGAAAGGCTGATTTAATTATATTTGATAGCAGATCTGTTGTCAAGGACTATGATTGACTGACCAAAAATGTAACAACAATGAGGTTAAAGTTCATTAACTAATGTTTGTATTGAACAATGTCCGATGTACTTTCGTAAGTGTTGGTAAAGAAACATAAAGTTATCAAGAAATTTCTGCGGTGCTAATCCGAAAACGGCTTATTTGTGTTTTTATAACCTATGAGGGACCTTGAGGGTGGATACCATTATCCTTAACTGACAGAAGGGACTTAGTGAGTGTTATGACAACTATAACAAGAGAGTAAGTTTATAAAATGTCTTAAGGTTTTGAAAAAAAAATATACAAGCTTATTGCCCCGATACAACATGTATAAAAAATAACAAATTATTGGAATTACTCGAAAAAATGTATAAAAGAAATAGATAGATTGTAGTCATACTTCATAGGCGGACTTAACAATGGTAAGGACCATACAGTTAATATTAGCTGGTCACTGTGACTTGAAAATCAACTAGTAATGATGTAATTTGACAAATACGTATCTGCCGGTTCTAAAAAAAAAAGCAAAAAAACCAATCCGATGTTCATAATAATAATAATAATCCAGCCTATAAACGTCCCACTGCTGGGCACAGGCCTCTTCCCATATAGAGAAGGCATGAGCATTGATCACCACGCTTGCTCTCTGCGGATTGGCGATTTTCATAATTAACATTAATGCATTAGCAAACTTATAACCAACTTTATAAAAAGCTGTATAAACAGGAATCGTAACATATTAACGTTTCAATATTTAAATCAAGAATGCATCACCAGATGTAATTGGTTAATTAATAATTACACATTTGTACTGTAATACACAAGTATTTCGACCAATATTTCATTTTAATTAAACATTTAGCAGACGAAATTAAAACGGCAGTTAACCGCATATTTACTGCTGTAATAAAACGCTTTTAATGATAAATTAACACGGATTTAAAGTATTATAAATCTAATTAAATACAATTTTTCATTATAAGAAGAAAGCATTCAAAGGATTACAAATGTTTCCCGTTTTTCCGATGCAACAAGAGGGGTGCAATTTATTTTAGCTTTTCGGGTCGCATTATTCAGCGGTTTGAAAAAAAAGAGTATTATGGTATATGTTAAATATTATTTATCAGTATGAGCTTGCTTCAATACTATTTTCTCGTTCAGAATCAAATTACATTAACCAACTGTAAAAAGTTAACGGGTCGCTTAATACGTTACTCCTGAAACAATTAAGCTCGTTTTCCGATGAAACTAGGACATGCGCTCAATAAGCGACGGGTTTGTTGCATAAACTACTGAACAATGCAAAAGTTCTGCATGTCATCGTAAATGGTTCGAACATAATCAAATACTTAATTTCAGGTTTGTTTTCCTTAATTTTTTTTGGGTTCCGGATCGGAAGGGTGTCAACGGATCCTTATGACTGAGATTTTGCTGTTCGTCCGATCGTCTATCTGTTAGCCAAAAAATAAGATACAACATCTTATTTTTTGGTAGCGGCATAATTAAATCTTGTACGAAGGTACGGAACCTTTCTCATGTACCAGTTAAACATTGAAGGTACTATAGAAAATTAACTTGAAACTACGTCTATTTTAGATAGGTTGATGGTTCTATTGTAAGCCTTTTTTAAACTTCCAAATTGCTAGTATCAAGGCAGTCAGGCTCTTTGGCTCGACAGCTAAACCTACTCGGAAAACTTTTTCCGTTTTTGTACTTTGCTACCCCGGCCGAAGTCTTTTCTAGAAACATTTTCACACATTCGCATTTCAGAACGTTTTATACACCTTATCTCTTGTTATTTTTTCATGCATTTATTATTTAGCGCTCACTTTATACATTAAGTAGGCTCTTATTCTAAAATGTTAGCGTTATTTTTAGATTTTACGTAAGATATAACGTTTCTGACAGGCAGTGTTACATTGTAATTTGGTGGTAATTATAGGCTGTTACTCTATATCAAATGTGGTTCTTAGCTAAGTCCAGTATACCTGAAAGTCGACCCTTACATCTCTTGAGGAAAACTTTAATTAAAACTATTTTCTCATTAAATGACTTCATCTTTTTGTAGCAACAAAATGGAACTTATTCTGATTATTTTAAAGTATATTAAAATGTACAGATGTAACAACGTATAAGACAATAGCGAAAATTTAAATGAGATGTTTTAACGTCATTTTTCCGTCTCATTCACAGTACATAATGCTAAAACAATTGAGTTAGGCGGCTATATCAGCTGATGCCTACATAAACCAGTTTCAGTACCCTTTGGAATGAATTATTCAATGTAATGTGAGTTTTGTATTCAGAACGCAGCGTGCGTACGATTAGTGCGGCCAGGTGTTTCTTTGTGTCGTATAAGTATACAGACTTTTTAAATCTAAGTTCTTGAAGGTTTAAGTCTTAAAATAGCATTACAAAATAAGCTGAAGACAACATTTCGGAAGATAAGATAAAACTCTGCCTAACATTTTTTTTTCTAATTTTATAATAAAAAATAATAAAAAAATGAATAATAATAAATGCGGACAACATCACATACATTGCTCTGAACCCAAAGTAAGTAGGTAAAGCACTTGTGTTATTGAATTCAGAAACAACGAAGGTACCACAAACGCCTAGACCCAAGACAATGTAGAAAAGTGATTTTCTACATTGTCCCGTCCGGGGATTGAACCTGGGACCTCAGAGCTAGCGATACCTTGAAAACTGTTGGTACGCCACTCGACCACGGAGGTCGAATGGCCATGGTCAAAAATATATAATAAAACCAAAATTACCCACAGTTTACTCATAGGTATAACCGCTAACTACTGCTTATATAGCATGTATGTATAGGACATTTAACTGTACCAAAAATTGTACTTGTTAGGCTTTTAATAGATATGGCGCAGCACTCATGGTGGTTTATATTATAAAACTTTTCCTAGCTCCTGTTTAAATGTCCACGTCTCTCAAAAACACATAATTGTCAGATGTCAGTATACTTACAAACGACAGTCAGCTGATGTGGGTTAGAGGCTGCAGTGAAGATGGGTGTTTCCAGCGACACCTCGCACCAGTACATGCCCGAAGCTGATGGGTCCATGTTGTCTATGGTGATCGAGTCTTCGGTCGATAGCGTCATCTAAAACAAAGATTCAATAAAAATCTATTTTACTTTAAATCAAGAGTTTGTAACAAGCCTGTATTGCTCCTATATTTAGAAAACTCCTTAAATTTTCAAATATCTTTTGTGAATATTAATGTAACTATATTAAGTGGGATGTTGTGATTTGACTTCACATGCGCGATCAAAAACGAACGAACTTGGTGAAGGTGCTGTGATGATTTATTAAATTCTTACAGAGCACATTGTTTCTCTGGTCACTTCTAGTCATTGGACCAGAATTCAAAAGAAAAGGTTTTTTTTTTCAATAAGAAAAAGGAATATTTGAACCAGAAGTGTGGTCTAAGAGCGTACTAGGTGATATAGAAAATACCCACATTAAGCTTCCCTCCTGGGAAAGTATAGCTAGTGAAGGGTGGGACTCTCTCGCGGACGTACTGCAGCAGCTTGGTCCCGGTCCTCAGGAACTCGACCTTGTACAGCAGCTGCGGCGGCACCTGGTGCAGGCAGCGCAGCGTCGCCGACCCGCCGCGCGCCACCCACGCAGGCGCAGCCAGGCGGACGTCCACGTCCGTCGCTTGACCGCTGCCTGTACAAACAATTTACATCCTTGTTAATTAATGATTAAAAACTACCTGTATAATAAGCCTCTGTCATCCACTACAGGCCTCCGCGTTCCATGAAATTCTGTTCTGATCAAGGATGGGTTTGGTTTTGCCACCTTCTTCCTAATAAAAGTTACTGATTAAAATTATCTACTGAGACTTTCCGATAGTCAATACCCGTTTCATAACGACCTAGGAGAAAAACTAAATCCGATTCCATGTAAATCATTCTAAATCCCTTTATGCAATTTTTTATTTTATTCAAGCTATGTTCCAATAAGGTAATTACTTTTTTAAGTCTTTACAAATTTAAGTTAGTTAACAATGAACCTAATTGAAGTTGATGTGGACTTAGTTATTTACTAAATTTCTGAACTTGTAAAAATTATATAGAAACGGTAAAATGTCATTACGTCTATCAGATGCATAGGAAGGCAATAAATCTGGAAACCAAAAACTTTTTCAAATTATATCGCACAAAAATACCAGAGAAATTCCAAGCAGGTGCTCCGATTCTCGGGTTGAGCGATGTAAAATTTATTAAAGGTTGAAAGAACGTATTTCCGAATGAAATGTGCTGAAGGATAAAAAGGCGTTTAAGTGGAAAAGCATTCTAACACAGAACCCGATGCTTTTTTGCTTATAATAAAATTTTAAATCATACGTACAAAAGTATAAATATTTTTTAATATATATTTTTCAGATAATCGGAATTACAAATAGACCTGATGGTAAAAGACTTTAATAGCATTGTGTACAAGACAAAGTCGTTAGTTGTTTACCTATTTATCTTGAGTTCTATACGTTTTTTCCTTATTTCTTGTAGATTTAGTAGGAAATTCAATTCCCTTGGAAAGTACAAGGCGTGTGTACATAATAAGGTCCCGTCTTCCCTAATGTTATTAACATACGACTCAAACGTGTCTCGGGCTGTTTGTTTGAGAAAACTAAAGAATAAGGGATTCTTTAACAAACTTGATTTCGGAAATACGAGATTTTATTCGGCGGAGCAAAAAGTCTGTGCCAACATAATTATATTATTGTGTGCGAGCAATATATACTTGAGAATTTTAGATCATGACCACTTATTTTTAGCAATTTGTCTTTGAAATAACCGCGTTATGTTGCCGATTTTTAACGAAATAAGTTGATTACCAACTCAAAACTCCTTTGAGCTTAAAATGAAAACAAATGCAGATGAGTCTACTAATGGGAACTACTGTTGCCATTATTGCGAAATTCATGAAAGGTGTTTATTTTTCACAGCAGAAAATTGGGTTTTCAACCCGCGCAAAGAAGAACTTACTCAAAAGCTGTTATCACAAGATTCAAAATTGCATGTATGATAAACATTCACTGATTTGCAGTAAATTTTAAGTGAACACAAGAACATCCGCGATGTCAGGAGCTGTAACGATACTGAGATATACGGGGGTTAGATAGCAGCAAATGTCTTGAGGGTAGAGACGTGGAGACGTGTGGAGCCTACTACGTCTGTAGGGGTGGCATCCGGGAGCGTGTATCCGGTGTACGCATCGCCGACACCGGACAATGAACGTGTCGCGCAGGGTTGCCAGATTGTGCAAATTTGATTACGCCGCTATATTTCCAAGTAGGACACCGGGTCGGGAATTTTTGTCTATTGTTTTGTGTAAATAAGGTTCATTTTAAATGCATTGTTTTATTTGTGAACCACTGATATTGTTCCGAAACCGGGTGTTTGCTGAACTTAAATAAATAAACTTCTTTAGTCAATGTTTTTAATACATGTTTACTCTAGTTTTATGCAAAACTGAAGCATTGTATGTAATTTTAGAAAATGTTATATATGCTAAATTGCTGCATAATAATGAGTAGGTATACGGTTACTAGTTACACGCTAGTTACAATTTTAGATTCTATATAAACTATTCTTGCAATTTATTTATGTATTTCGAAATATTTGGAATGCCACATACACAACAGTCAATACAAATACGATTTACCAGCCTTCCGAACACCTATTATCAAAACTTTCTACAGACAAACCTTAGCTCAAGAGCCCGTAAATTACATAAAAGAAACGGCCAGTGGTTTCAAACCCTCGGTCACACGTGTGTGGGGTGAGAGCGACCCACACTTGAACATAATGGATTTTTAAGTGGTAAAAGGATTTCACGACACTGAAGCCTGCTTTCAGTTATCCACCTGTAAGTGTTTATTCATGTTTGATTCGACGGAATTTGGGTAGGATAATGATACTTGTGTGTTTCTTTTTTCTATTTATGTAGATTTTTTGTATCGTTTTTTCGTTTTGAGTTTAGGATGGGTGTCCTAATTAATCATTTTGAAGATTAATGATGCTCCTCAAATATGTAAGAGATAAGCAGCATTGCTGAAAAAATATTTATGAAGAAAAATTTACGAGTGAATCACATTTAAGATAATAATATAAGAAGTGATTGAAAAGTTTTTTCTGTTACTGTTGAAAATAAGGTAGTTTTCTATTTCGTGAAATGTAGTCCAAACTATAACAAGAAATCCTACTTCATTCTTAAACTTTTCACCAAAACCTTACGAAATCTAAGTCTCAAAAACATTTTCTGAAACAATAAAACTTAAACGATTCTTTCTGAAAAGAAATCTTTTTGAGGCAACAGCTACTCAAAATTTATGAAGAACCTTTTTGGGCTAGCTCAGACTTTTTTTAGATACAAAATCTCGGCAACCTTGTTTTATTTTCAACGTAGTAGTTACGTTCGTACAATAAGTGAATTTCTGGATTTTGAAGGACACATGTCGACAGGTAACAGCTGTACCGACAATTGCATTAAGAGTTGAAAGACAAACATTGTCGAGTAGTTAAACAATACACTTGAGTTTTTAACCAACTTCAAAGGGAGTTATGCTCGTTATGGGTATCGCATGTTATTTTGGATATTTTATTCACCTATCTTTCGATAATCTTGCATTCAATCCATTTGGCCCTTATTTCGTTGTATACTAAAGTCTAAGTAAGGCTGTATAACTGATTACAAATCTGGAAACTAGTTATTAGTTGGATTAAGGAGACACTCGACTGCAACTAGGCTAACTAGATTACTATAGGACTACGTGGGAATGCCCTGGAGAGTATTACAACGCACTTGGTATAAACCATAATTACACGATCCCCCGAGTGATGTAACATAACCTCATCTGAAGAGCTTTAAAAGTCCTTAATGAACGATCGTATTAAAGACTAACTGCAATTATAGCTATATGCCTATTTTAAATAGTTCTATCAAAAACACCGAGTTCAAATTGATTTTGAATGGTTTCCTTAACGATCCTAATGTCAAAACTGGACCAAATTGATCGAATTCAACGGTAACAAACATGAAAAAGTGCAGTCAAATTGAGTATATCCTCCTTTTTTAAGTTGGTCAAAAATAAAAGAATTTAAGAGACTATTACGAGTCTAATGAGTCAGTAAGGTCCCTTAGATTAGGAAAAAGCCATTGCTAATAAAAAGAGTACCTAATAAGGTTTCATGACTTAGTTTCTTAAATTTTAGTTAATGTTAATTAGTAGTTCATGTTCTTGTAACAAGTTTTAAGTGGTATTTCTATTTAATAATGACTCGAAAATTACTCATAATTGCGAAACATAAAACGTTCGGTAACCCAAGTTTGTTTTACTGTAAATTCTAAATAGGCTATTTCGCGGCGGTAATATGATACTTTAAAGCAATAAATAAAATAACTTTGAAGTCAGTTAGGTAATTTACTCTACCTACAGTAGTGGCAGTAGATGCCAATAAGGTTTTATTTAACTTAATAGCGTGATTATCTAAGTTCAAGTATTTGTTGCATGTAACTGTGAAGGCTAACTTGTGTAGTAAATTACAGTGCTTACTATGTATTTTTAAAATGACCTAGATTTTTTTTATATTGTGTAATTTGCTCCTTTATTAAAATGTGTGATTTTAATAATATAAATTTATATTTATTGTAAAGATCAAGTAAAATTGCTCGCGCGACGTGTTAAGCCAGACGTTTTGTTTTGTAGGTACTAAAATTTTATTAAAAAAGGACTATACAGCTTATTTTTTATGAAATAAAGAGTCTTACTCGGCTATCTAATGAATTAATTAAAATATCACGGAAATAAAAACAGCGGAATAGTATCAAACTGTCCTTAATTAGTAATAACTTTACATACATACATAAAATATCATCACGCCTGTATCCCCGAAGGAGTAGGCAGAGGCGTACAAATGTACAACCCACAGTTCGCCGATATGTTTAGGTCCCATGTAATAGGGGGCGAGCCTATTGCCACTTTATTACCACTGATTATGAAAAACAAATTAATTCAAAGGTATAATGAAGTATGTTTATCCATAACCTTGTCGTGTATACCAAAATTTCTTTTTAACCATAATCTTATCTGCTTGTAAACGAAATTTGAAAAACATGAATAAAATTCCAAAGCACAACCTTTACTTCTTTTTCGACAAGTTAATATCTTGTCTATTTCACGAGACCTGTTTCCCGTTCTGTACCTGGAGTTCGCGGACAGATCTGACGTAACGTAAGCACGAGCCGAGGTTAACGTGTCACTACCACTAACCTATCACTTTTCTAAGGTACTTCCGACGTGATGTGAACGAGAAAGTATGCTCAGTAAATCGGAACTTTTACAGTTCTTTTGTATGTTTAAACAACAATTTTAAATATGTATATTTATTAAAAAGAAATACAAAAAGGAATGAATATATTTAAGCAATAATCATTTTATTACATGCTAGTATCTGTCATCGAACTTAAATAAACTTTATGAGTAAGATAGAAGTAAGGGAGTTGAATCATGCATTAAAACATATGACGGTTTTAGCAATTTGGTTAAATATTATCCACGAATCACCTCTAGAACCAGAAAAAAACATGTAGCTACTATGTATGTATGTAGTATGAAGTGACGCACTACTTCAACTACACTTCGGTATTTATTTTGTCGTTAACCATTGATAGTCAATAACAAATTTAAAATTAAAAGCAGTTTGTGTCTATCGTACTAGATACTTGTTTTTAAAATGAAATATGCATTTTATTTATCAAAAGCACACACATGATTTTTTTTTACCGTTTTAAAATAATAGATATTTTCCTATCCAATATCCAGGTAATGTAGTACACTGCATGCATATTAATTAATTCCTAGAATTCAAATAACAGTGGTCATTAATAGCCAATTATAGGCGACACTGTGGCAGTACTATTAACTAGACCGAAATTCAATTTGTTTGAAAGCAAACTCGTGTTTCTATTAAAACAATTAATTACCTAGGACTGTTTATTTATGGAAAGAAAATGCAGGACGGCAGTGATTTAATTATAAGTACACTACTATTTATTTTGAAATACAAATTTTAATGATAAGTGTACCTAAAGGAGTTCCTTTTATATACTTTTTTTTAGAGATTTCTCCAAGCCATTATCAAAATTGACGCACTCTTATGGGATTGTCAAAAAAATACTAAAACAAAAATTCATGAAAGATCAGTTCCGTCATTACCTCGCACCACTTCACACGGGTCCAGCTAACCCATGAAAACCAAATGCGTTACAATCAATTCAAGGGATTAGGTAGGGCAAGTCCACAAACAAATGGCGGACATTCCACCAGCAGAATAAGTAGCAGTCATGTATTGGGTAAGGCAGCGTAATATATTTTTTCCGTTGAGAGCCGATTGGGGTCGGCCGATATGGCTCTCGGTTCACTGAGAGCTGCAACTGACACGCAAGTTGTATGGTAACTTCTGCTAGGCTTAGTTTTAACGAGACATTAGGCTTCGCTAGTATGATAAGGATCTATTTGTATCTGAATTTGATATGTAATGTACTGCTAAGTCTGGTAAAGATACATTTCAGTTTCGGATCTATTTTTGGCCAAAGAGGAGTTATGACGACAGAACAGACCCATGGTTCGGAAAACTGGAACAGAAATTATATTTATGTATCACCATGGGAATTTTCCTTTCCTCCAACAATGTTCTATTATTTTTGGTTTATTGTTTTATTTATGTCTGTTGATATTAATAGGACGTTTGGGACAAAATAAGTTGAACAATACATAAATAGAATATGACATGTTTGTATACATTTTGTTTATTTAAAAGAGGACATAATAATAATATGGGTAATTATTAAGACATTTAACAAAGGAAACAACCCTTACGTTCTGCTTTGTTGATAAGAAATGCGATATTTCAGTAACACGACGTTAATGACATTGTCTTCCGCTGTTTGTTCTGTATGTACTTATAATACAGTTAAGAATTACCTATACATTCAGGCCCGTGAAACCTATTATAACCTTTAAATAAATTTTATAAAATTAAACCCTAAAGCTTTTTATCACGATCTAAATTCAGGAACAATTCTCGCGCAAAAATACAAACAATTTGCCGACAATCTGATTTTGGGGTCCCAAAATCAAAACCCTAACCTGCCGCTCGTAAATAGACACTGCAAATTGTACTCCGGGGTCTGTCAATTACTGAGGGACTGGAGTGACCTTACTGTGGCTTTATCGCTTTCGTCTTGATATTCAGACGCCGTCAATCGTACTTAATTTCGACTAACTTCCATTTTATTGTAGGGTTGATCCATATAGGTCTCATGACCGTCGTTTTAGTCTCACATTTATAAGTTGTGAGCTCGAAAGTCTTTATTAAGTTTTGTTTTGCTAAAACTTGAGTTTAATTTATCTGTGTGTTCTATATTCAACATTGACTCAGTGATAAGTTGACGTGTGGGTTGCGGTCTTGTTCTCACAAACTTTAATAGTGTTTAAGATGAAAAGCGATAACTATTCGAAAACTAATTTATGAAATAAGTTAAAGAATAATATATTCAAACTTATTTCATTTTGTTACTGTTTATGTGGGACAAAAATATAACCATTATTTGTACAAAAGATCCATAAATAGATGTTACCTGTGTGTGATTCTACTTAGAAATATAAAGTAGTATAAGTTCTGGCTCGTTGGAAATTGTTTCAAGTAAGTTAAGCGTATCAATTATTCTTATCATGCGACTCGTGACATAAATCGGTAACGAAAAATAAGGGTCCTTTTTGAGATGCTTAACTACTTATGATAATATACTTTCTTAAATCAAAATATATATAATATTATTTTCGGTTTATTTTCAAAACCTTCCGATTTCATACCGAGTTTCACTCACTGTTTTATGTAAAGAAAATAGAATAAGTACTCTTTTACTGCCCCCCTACACTAACTTAAGGTAGCTTAAGAAAAAAAAATAGATACTATGTAATGGAACGAAAATCCACCTAGTAGACGTTTCAGCATCTTAAGACGTAAAGACGATTTTACCATCTATTTACGAAACGTTGTTTTAGATTTATTAGTTTTACTAACCCAAAAACTGAAGCGCTAATTAACTTCAACACGTTATTAAATGTCTATTTCTGCTTTACGCCTTAAAGTAAAACATTTTTACAGTTAGCCTGAGCGCAGGCCTTGACTGCTTCACCGGACTTTTTAAAATGACAACGAAAGCATGAGTCTTCAAGCGTCTTAATTGATTTACATTTCAGTGGTTGGCCATTAAAATACATAATCCAAAATCAACTCACCAAGCTCCAAAGCGCAGTACAGCAGGAGTATTGAAAGCCATGACGTCACCAAAGACCGCACCATCGCCCAAATGTTCCTTATCACATCACTCAACCATCACTCAGTATCTCTTATCACTTATTAGCACAATATTATCACAATTTCAGTAAGTGTTAACATGTTAAAAGTACTTCTTATTTACAAATAATTTATTGTCATGGCGGGTACTGAAACAAATATTCTCGTTTAAATATAAAGGAAAGTCAAGCTGGTGAAAAATTAACACTTAAGGAAAATAATAAATTTATCCGCTTATGTTTATTAGACTTGGTATTTCTTTCTGTAAATGTTTCGTTGTTTTGTAAGCATCCAAATGTGAAATACAAAATACATTGCTTTGTTTCTACAAACGTAGGTTCTGGCAAAAGAAAAATTTAACCCAATAAGCAAAATATTAATCAAGAATTTTGGATTATTTAATGTGCAAATACTTTTCAGATTACTTTGATTAATAAGATTTTAAATATGCATAAAGAATCGTCTTTTGCACACGGAGGTTAGTTATAATATTTATATTTCCGATAATGGGGTCCATGATTAACAGATGAAATGGTAATAACCGCCAAATTAAGTTCTTGTTATACATAATAATTAATAACTGAAATTAACGGCTTTATGAAATTAGCAAACAATTTTTTCGAATATGAAAATCTAAATGGCCAACAGCTTTAGTTCATTTCTCAATTTTTAATTGCGTACTATAATGTGTACATAGTCTAGTTAATAGGTACGTAAATAATAGTCACAATTATGGACACTGTCGGTCACAGCATAAATTAAGTTAAATTGAAGAGAGTATGAAGGCACTGCCTGTTTCTCTTATTACTAGTTAACGGAGAGTAAAATAATAAAGATCTTTGAAATTGATTTCGACACGATTTTCACGTCAAAGGGCAGACACCTAGCAACTAACAGGCTATTAGGTAACCCTACGATCATCCTACAAAAGCAAACCTCCACTTTTGTCAATTCATCAAAGAATATCCCGGTAAGGTGAAGTGTGTCGAATCAACAAAACGCTTCCTCAAAATGTCGAGGCGGCACAAACGCCTAGGTATTTGTCTAATACCCCGGGAGGGTCCCGTTATCGCCCTACATCAGTCCGTACATGATAATAAAGGGTTCGGACCGTCCCCGGGCCGCCAACATTTTATTCAATGAACCTTCAATATATCTCCAGTTGCGTCGGTTTCCACTAAAATATTTATTGTTCGCAGTCCGCGTGACTGATTTGATTCAGTTTCAAAAGGTGTTTGTTATCAAGGATACAAATGCGTGGAAATGAAAAGAATACAGTTATACATTATAATAAAATATACGTTTTTTTTTTGTTTCTCATAATATTATGGTGGAATTTATTAAAAGTATTATTTTGTTTCATAATTAGTAATCAAATTGAGAGAGTGATACGTAATATTATAGCAAAATTTATTTATTTCGTTTTATGATACTACGTTATTATTTCTCTTTTAAATTAACCTGCTACATTTTCCATTAATTTTATAAAATACAACACGTTATAACACATACGTATTTCAAACGACAATCGATGAAGTATATTGAACGCTTACCCATGCTATTTAAAACAAAACACCGTCTCCTAAACTTGGGTAAGTGATTACATCTATGATATAATCCATTACTAATTCCGACGTCTATTGGTCACAAACAATCGAAAGGTGATTTATCGTATCTCTTAACTGTAATATATTCATGTTGAGTAAGGACGCTCGTCATTTGTCTTACCCACCGTTGTTTTTGGACGAAACGTGGAAGGGTTCACCTCCATTTGTTTAGGAAAACTGTATTTTGTATTGGTAAGTGGCTCCTGTTTATTGAAAATGATAAATATCTACTTTCACTTGTTTTTGTCCGTGAAAATGTTTAGTCCTTTTTCCTGTTCAAATTTAATAAGGTTCTTTAGGGACAAGTAGAAATAGCACACACACTTTAAATTTATGCAGTGATTTTAATAAATAGTCTATGCAAAATTTAATCTAACATATGACTTGAAGCCAATATTCGATGACAGCCGAGCGCTTTGCTTACATCGTTGAGCGGTTATCCATCACGTTTGTAGCAAGCGCATATAACAGTGACAAATGAGTCAAGTTGACCTAACGTTGACTTGACTTTGCCTTGGGAGACGTTGACAGGCCAAAGTGTCGCCGTATCCCTTGAGACTTAAAAGATTAAAGATATTTGGAGGCTAGACAAATAATTACTTGATGTTGGTAATGTGTTTGGAAATGCTTGTTATTGGTAATTTTTCGTCGACAAATATAATTGGATCTGAAAATATTTTAGTCAATTATATTTTTGCCATTTAATATTGTTATAAACATTCAAAACAACCCTTGGTTATTTACTTAAATATCAAAATAATCATTTAATAATAATAATATGTTATTCAGAATATTTTGTTTATTTTGTATGATAGTTTCCATAAAATATTTTAGCCTGAAAACTAATTGTTATTTTGAATTTATGCCCTTACCAAAATAACTTTTCTAGCTAGCCAAAACACATTCACAAAATAATGAAACACGAGTTAATATTTACATAAATCCATTAAATTCTGCATAATTATCGAAACATAACACAAATGTTTCGTTTTAATTAAAAAGTCGTATCATAAACCAACATTCAGAAACCGAACAAAAGAACAACAAAGCGTCAGATGTTACAGTATGGAGGCACCTTAAGCTTTGCCAGCTGGATACCCGATCTAATTAACTTCTGCTAAAGCTAAATACTCAAGACTGCCACGTAATTATTTCCCAAGATAGACTCTACTCTTTAAACAAAAAGCAATAAGGGATGGTTAATTGAACGAGAGTACCCCGTCTGTGCCAGACACGTTTTAAAACAAACGTTCAGGATCCAATAGAGTTAAGAAGCCAGCAACTTAAAGTGTTTACTCGAGAGATTTTCAATTAGATTGGTATTTAGAAAATATTTTCCTCGGTAATTTGGTTCGTTACGTTTAGTGGCAACCTCGGGCACGTTTTTGGGCTTGGAATCTTTTTAATTTTGGGAAAAAGGAAAAACAAAGTAAATTTCTAATAAACAAAAGATTTAATTTGATTTCTGATATCGATATGATTTTTAAAATATTTCTTTTGGTTTTTTCATTAACGTAAGCCGTTTTATGTTTTCATCGTTCTCTTTTGTAATTAAAAATACCATGAAGGCCCGAGGCGTTTGTACCGCTTCCCTGGTAAAAAGAACCTTTTGTTACGAAATTAAAACCGTCTGTATGTACAGAATCACTACCAAAATGTGAAATACAAAAGTAATTTTGGAGAGTACGTACCCTTCAAACTTACTTTTTTATTGTGATCAATGAGCAATCTGGAGTCAAGATGACAACTGCAATATAGTGTTATATAAAGCCACAATTTTAACGTCAATGTTAAAACTCAAATTCAAAATGTAAACTTTGTTTTTTCCGTGAAAAAGCATTATGTGCTGAGACGTCGAACAGCAATAAAACGATGATATTAAAAATAAATTGGCGTAATCGTAAATGCCCTAATTTCTAGCAATTAACTTTATTAATTCTTAAAACAATTTACTCTAATACTCTTAATTTTATATTTGTTGGGCACTCATTTTCGCAATTTAACAAAGGCAGTCAAAGCATGCAGGTTTTACTTCGAGATCTCCTAATACGATAAAGGAAAGGGAGCGTTAACGACACATTCTATTACTTAACGTTATGGCACGTAAAATGCCATAAAATTTGATTGCAAAACGAAAAGATTATTCCGCGAAAACAATCTTGCTGTTTTATCCCGGATCTAAATTTAAATTGAAGATTATTTTCCATTTTATATTAAATTCACGGTAACATTTTTTGAAAAGAATCAGTTAGGATCAGGCTGGATTGATTTATTGAATTTCTAGGCTGTTAGTAAGTTCCCATATTCAATAGCTTTTCAGTGTTATTTATTGTTATAATTTGATAAAAATAAACAGCCAAACATAAGAGAATATGCAACATTCGCGTAAATATTATTTAATCCAAGAAAAGATTGAATAAAAGCAACAAAGTTAGCATACGTTCATATTTGTTAGAAGAACTATTTTATATGATAAGTTGACTTTCATTGTTAGACAAGGTTATTATATTGTTCTGTTTCGAGAATTTATTGTATGACTTACTTTCTATGTACTGTAACCTAATAGGTTATGTAGTTACAGTAGCTATGGATACTTTTCAAAAGGATACATACATACATATTATTATAATCTCGCCTGTTTACCGTAGGGGTAGGCAGAGACCACTTCTTTCCAATTGCTACAATCCTTACGTACTTCTTTCGCTTCATCCACTGTCATTATTCCTTTCATACATGCTCTTCGGTTTCGGGTACTCTTGACCTGGCTTTTTTTCAAGACGTCTCCGATTTGGTCTCGGAACGTCCGCCTAGATCTACCCCTTCCAACACTTTCATTCACACTCGTCTTATACACTTTTTTCGTCAATCGTTCCTCATTCATTCTCTCGACATGGCCAAACCATCTCAACTTACCTTTATCAATTTTTGTCACTACATCTTCTTTCGGACCACAACGTTTTCTTATCTCACTATTTCTTATAAAAGGATAATAACTAGTATAAGGGGTTTTAAAACGGTAATTGGTGGCATGAGGCACGTCAGTCCTTTTTAATTTAACTACTTGAACTCAACTGCTTAATTTACCGACATCTTTCCGAAACCTAATTAGTGTTGGGAAGGTGACGAAAAAATATATTTCTAACTAGCGGCCCGCCCCGGCTTTGCTCGGGTGCAACGCTGATAGCAAATATAACTACACAATCATAAAGTTCTGTAGGGCGAAGCACAGCCTTGGACGCACTATTTGGTATAGGCACGACCCCCGGCCCCCGCGCGGCCCTCAAGCCGGTTTCGCCGAACCGCTATGTCCCTACATTTTAAATTTGTAATATCTTCGAAAATATTCATTTAAATTACATGCTGTAAAGGGCAATATTGATCTATATTGCATGCACAATTTATTAAAGGTACTTAATTGGATAAGGATTAATACTGTATTGCTTAAAATCGCTTTTTCGTAAATAAGTAATGAATAAACGATAAAAATGGTTATTGTGGGTTATCCTCAAGAGATAGACATATGCCATCGCGGACTTTTTTGTAGATCTTTTTAAGGTGCACAATACTGTAGTACATTATTTTGATCTATCTCATAAGGTTCAGCCAGCGTTTGCAATGAGAGCTCAAAAAATGGGTTCATTTACGACCTTACATTAGAAATCTCTAAGATTATCCATATTCCTCTACTATATTATGCATGTATTATACATATAAACCTTCCTCTTGAATCACTCTATCTATTAAAAAAAACCGCATCAAAATCCGTTGCGTAGTTTTAAAGATTTAAGCATACATAGGGACAGACAGCGGGAAGCGACTTTGTTTTATACTATGTAGTGATAGTGATTTACTTCCACAAACAAAGTTGGATCTCAAAAAGTTTTGGTAATTAGGAAGATATTAGCTAAGGGCGTTCTTATGATGGCTTCGGTACGTAGGTATGTTGAAGGAATGTTGATAAACTTTACGCACGTTTTATGACTGTGAGTGTATAATATTGTAAGGTATATACCTTGTTACCTATCATTTTTACATTTACCTAAAGGGGAAAACAAAGTATGAATACAAGTATATCCTACACCTTATTTTTTTTTTTACATTCTTTTGTCAATATGTTATTAATTATTTTCATACATGCGATACAAGTTAAAAAACATTCAATTTGAATCTAAGACATACTTATTGAGATTAAAAATTTAAGTATTTATTTTATGTAGATAACTCCAAAAATGATCTTAAAGTAATGAAAACTTCATAACTACCACAACACACAAGAACACGACCCAAAACCAAACATGCCTAACTAGTCATTAAAAACACATTTTCCTTCGACAATTTTGTATACACCCTTAAAGTTTCACAGTGAAGTAGTTTAATTCATGGTGAGATAAAGTGCTTAACAGTGCTCATAAACTCGGCTATCGTAATTTCGTTTTAGGGTCATGACTATATTGTATGGTATGTAGATGGAATAAGGGTGTTCTCACACTTGATGTGAACAGCGTGAAAGTGTTAAATTGAATTATTATCCTCTTTGAATTGGCTTTATAATGCTGTCCCTAATGTTTGGGGTAAATTTAAACGCTGATAGATTTGCTATTGTCTTATTGTTTTGAATGATTAGTGTATTTTAGGTTACATATATCTTTAATAGTATGTGGGTTTAAAAGATTAATGAATGCTGTGTTTATCCATTTTATGGTTTTCAATATTATAAAAATGGAAATTTATCTTAACAAATACATCTAGAAATCGTAGTCATGTTTTCACATAAAATATCATTTTAACGTAAAAAAGGCCTCCTGTGGTTTTGTTCAAATCCAACAACTGATATTTATTTTCAGTGTAAGCTAAAACACTACAAATCCCATTTGTATTATTTTAGTTCGAAATAAATACACAGCAATATTTTTAAATAAAATATTCCAAACGCATTTATTTACTTTGTTTTTTGGTTGTGCTTTTAGCAAAACATACAATGAACACACCAGTGTATATAGATACTTGAGTTAATAAAAAATGCACAAAGGCTGAGCAACATAAGAAAATATATTATCATTTTCACAAACACGCCGTACATTTTCCCAACATTAGAAGGAAACCCAACTTGCTCAACATTCTAATCACAAAACACAAAGAAATATTTATCCTAATTGCTACATCGAGTCCTTTTATTCATCAAGAGCAAAACAAACAAAAGAAAAAGAGAAATAACATCTCAGTTTGCCCTTAGACCCTCCCGACTTTTATGTGTCTGATTTACCATTTGTAGCGTGCCAAGATATTTGAACAACAGTATTTGTGTTTTTACGAGCCCACCTTGATGAGTTGTCAAAAGAATTCTGACAAAGGCAACGTTTTGTATATTATTATATCCTTGGAAAACAAAATCAACAGGCAAAATAACAAGTACAGGCAAACAATACAGGCCAATTAGTAGTATTACAATGTATCAAAGCGAATACATTGGAGGTAATCTGGAGCACCAAAATGAGCTTCCTTGTAAATACAGCGATCTAATGGAAAGTAAATAATGTGTATGTTATCATAAAATTGGGGTAATTAGGACTTCAAAAAGTTTTATAATATAGGAATTTCAGTTTTGTTTGTTGATTTTGTTATAGGCAAATTATATTTTGTTTATCTTATACACACCTGTTCTGGTAGTATAGTATTATTTATTGAGTATGCTAAACACATAATAATAATATTGATGGATATTATTATTTTTTACTTTACATTGGTATTGATGTAGAATTAACTCTTAAGGTTATTTTCCCATAATTATCAGGGTGAAAACATAAATAAATTATGAAACATGTGTGCATATAGCCTTGGTATGCAATTTGTTATAGAATACACAGTCAACTTCTCCCCTATTATTTAATGTTAAACATGATAATATAGATTATATAAATACATAATTGTAAAACTCATAATACGAACATCGCATCAAAACCTGGATTCCAAATTTTTTACTGAAATCGCCAACACGCAAGTGAGCAAGCATGGTACTTGCTCCGTCTTTCTCTATATAGAATCAGTGCTTGGCCCAGCAGTGGGGAATTAACAAGCTGTTATCATAATATTATAATAAAACTACTTTTTACGGATTTTTTCGCGGTTTGTATTTAGATTTTAGGTCCCGACGTTTCGACACCTTTGCAGGTATCATGGTCACGGGCAGACTGAGATGGCGTTCGTCTTGACAGTGGATGTTGCTCGTTCTACCTTCATATTTTAACTAATTATTTGAGTTCCGACCTACGCAATATGAGCTCACTGTGTCTTGATGTCTTGCAGCGCTGCTCTTGGGTTTGGCCTTGAGTTTATGTATTATTGGGTCCCAAGTAGGTGATATCTTCCAGCCATCTTCTCTATTGAAATTAGGGTGTTTTTTAATCTCAATAGCCTCGCGAAACATCCTAGGTAGGAATTTGGGTTCTTTAGCGAGTATCTGTGGTTGGTCAAATCTAATATAATAACACTAACTAATATAACCACAGATACTCGCTAAAGAACCCAAATTCCTACCTAGGATGTTTCGCGAGGCTATTGAGATTAAAAAACACCCTAATTTCAATAGAGAAGATGGCTGGAAGATATCACCTACTTGGGACCCAATAATACATAAACTCAAGGCCAAACCCAAGAGCAGCGCTGCAAGACATCAAGACACAGTGAGCTCACATTGCGTAGGTCGGAACTCAAATAATTAGTTAAAATATGAAGGTAGAACGAGCAACATCCACTGTCAAGACGAACGCCATCTCAGTCTGCCCGTGACCATGATACCTGCAAAGGTGTCGAAACGTCGGGACCTAAAATCTAAATACAAACCGCGAAAAAATCCGTAAAAAGTAGTTTTATTTCAATGTCTAACATTCGCGTAAACCTAAGAAACCAATATAATATTATAATTCAAAGTTCCCACGCTCCATACATAAATAAATAAATTGTAATGCTAAAGTAACGATACCTAAAATGTTTTCGTTAGTTACAATATTCTTAAATTTTTTTTCTTGAAAATATCCTTTTGCTTCCCTCTTAAGATAAACCTTGCTATCAAAACAGCTAAGCCTTAATCAACATCCAACTAAGGCTCTATACAGATAAATTACTCGTTCTATGGAAATTTGCTCTCATCTAGTGGCCACAACAAGTTTAGAAGACCTTTATCGATTACTTATTTCAATGCGCATCATATGTACTAATTTATAAGTTAATACCTAAAGTCATTGGTATCCGACAATGTTTTTGTTAAGTTTTAAAATTTTAGGTATAATATTTTAGATACCTTTACTTCCCCTACCCAAAATCTCGTGTATGAGACACATGATTATGGCAAAAAAGCAAAAAGGCGGTAAGGCTATTTTACACCTAAAACAAATATTATTTAAATGTAAGCAGTAAACGCCTCGATTAAATATAATAAACAAGAAACAACACCCAATTCGTAAACAGACACTTAAAATTTTCCATTCGAATAAATAGTTCAGAATAATTTAAGGCCAAGATAATGAAACGTAAAAACTTCTTTTGAAAATCATTCCTCATTTAATCCGTGATTACGCTGCAACGTAAAACAGAAATGGAACACCGAGATTATTTCCTCTCATTGCTTTCTTATTCCTTCTCTTTAAGTTGTGGCTATAAGAACAGCGAAAACTGTGGAGCAACAAAACTTTAATTGTTTTTCTCACGAAATTTATGGCACGTCGATTTTTTATATGAGACTTAATATTAGATTTAAGATTACTATATTTGTTACATAATATGTATATGGATAATTGTGGTCGAATCTTAAAACACATAATCTTAGAAAAAAAAAAACATAAGTCTGCTGTGCAAAGTATGGTAGCCATTTTAAGATCTGACGAAGCTTACAACTCTTGTTACTCGGAAATGTGAAAACTATGATTTTAGTTTTGAAAGTTGACCACAACGCATACGTAAGTTAATTTTAGTTAATACAATGTTAATCACGAACTCTTGGTTTTAAAAGATCAGCACATTACTGGGTCTTCATATTATTACATGGAAACAATGTAAAAAGCCACCTACTAAATTTAATTTTCCAACCGCAGAGCATTTGTAATTTACATTACGACTGACCATTTAACACAAAGTATGAGTACGATACAGAAAGTTATAATAGTTACAAGCTACAAAAACATTTTGATGTAAACTACACTGTTGCTTCACACCTCAAACATGTACAACGAATGTTCGTATCGCAAAATATTTGGCTTTATACACAAGTAAATGAGTTTTTAATTTCGCTTGCCTCGCTTTGTACGATAGTGAAAAATGTTTTACAAAAATGGTACATGTTACAAAACGTATTTGACTTGCGGCATTTGATTTTTATTTTAAATAGTACAGTACATTTTTGTACTATTGCTATTTTTGGACACCACTTTAAGCTACGGTTAACAGCATAGGCAGTTGTGTAATTTTATAAACGATGGTATATTTCAAATATAATATAAATTACGATACTGTTTTCCTTATCGATACCTCCCACGTAAGTTGTTGTAACCCACAATTTTCATATTTTACGTTTTTTAAAGAAAACCGCCTATTTTTGCCTACTTTATGTGTTAAGAGAAAAAAAAACAGAAAAATTCAAATTTTAAGCATATTTACCAGACGTATAAAGTTGTATAATTATTACAACGCCGGCGTATAACATTGTATCTACCTCCGCAACAGTTTACGCGGGCGCGGGCGCGGGGCTCGCACCGCGTATGTATGACATGCGACAGTTTACCCCGGACTTCCGAACGGGTAGAGGTAGCGCGCCTATGATCTGATTTTTTAAGTAATTAATATTTTTATGTCTATTATTTAATTAGTAAAATGGATCGCACACAAATTTTAAAAAGAAGAGGCCAAAATCTATGTGATATGGTCATTAATATGAATAATACAGAGGACCCCGCTGAAAGTTATTCAGAAAAAATGGTCGAATATCACAATGTTTACTTAACTCGGATAGCACTTGATAGTTTTGAAGCGCGAGAGTCGATAATATCACAGGTATTATTTAATTTTTCATTTTATAATGACATTTATGTAGTTTTATAACGACAACAACCTAAACTGTTGTAAAGATTACTTACAACAACTTACGTCGCTTTGAAGATACCAAATCAGCGTTGTATAATCACATACAACACTTTACGTTGTTAAATAATAAAAAATTACATGTTAAGTAATACATACAACAGTTTACGTCGGACTTTAATTTTTAATATAGTTACATACAACAATATACGTTTCAAAACACCCGCTTTTTTTTACTTTTTCAAGTCTGATTAGCCTTGGGCACGCCGCAATTGCGGCGCTAAGGCCCCTCTCGAAAAAATCCTCTTGGTCTTCCTCCACCCTGGCAAAGGCGGAGTGGTATGCCGGACTCTTACCGGCTAAAACCACCAGAGTGCTTCACTCTTCCCTTATGCTGGAGACCAGGCGGGAAAGCAGTGCAAACTACCGCGATCTCCAGCAGGGAGGCTCATTTCCGGATATGACTTCCCCTTTTCACTGATAAGGAGGCTCGTGGAAGCACCGCGCGAGCCATCTTTGGCCTTTAATATAGAGAGCAACAGACGTCCCCACGTCAGCCGCCAGAGGCCATTTATGGCGGCTGAAGGAGGGCTATGTCAGCCCTCTTCCTAGCCCTTATGCGCTGAGCGCGGATTGGGAGGTCAGATATGAACTCTCGCTCCATTTCCGCGCCTTCTTTGAGCGCCATTAACTCGTCACAAAAGACGGTAACGGTGCTTTAAGGTTCCTCGCTCCCATGTATCGAGGCTGCTACGGCCGGAAGCCAGAGATGATCGCCTATTACCGAGAGAACAGCGGCCTCCCTCAACCCCAGCCACAGTGGAAGAGGCCCACGACGGCGGAAGTCGCCAGACGATCTCCGGCCACCGTAGGCGCGGGCATGGGGGCAGCGAGTTATGGGCGACTCTCTATCGGCAATGGACTATGCCCGGGTCGACGGCGCGTTGTGTTTCAAACGCGCCTCAAGAAGTGTCAGCATAATGACGGGGCCCACCTGTTTGAGGGCCAAAGCTTGCCGGGGTAGCGGGACTCACGAATTACCGTGACCCCGGAACGTAAAGGGTTATTGAACGATATCAGTACTAGTCTGACGGTCCCTCCCACTCTGGCCTGGGTGGGAGGACTCATTTGATGATTTTACCACGCTAAAAAGCAAAGTTCTGATTAGCCTCGTGGGCCGAATTTGAATGAGCAATAGAGAAATAAGATACATTTTATTATAGATTCTCCGTTGCCAGTTTCAATGAAACGTCCCAGGCAGACATTTAGGAAACGAACGATAAAGAACCTAAATTCCTGCCAAATATGTTTCGCGAGCCTATTGAGATTAAGAAACAACCTACTTTCAATAGAAAAGATGGCTGGAAAATATCACTTACTTGGGATCCGATAATTAACTAACTCGAAATCAAACACAAAAGCAGCGCTGCAAAACCTCAAGACACTGTGAGCTCATAATATATTGCGTAGGCCGGAACATAAATAATTTGAACATTAATAAAAATATGAAGGTAGAACGACAACAACAACGGAAACGTCATGACGAACCCCACTTGAGTCTGCCCGTGACCATGATACCTGCAAAGGTGTTGAAACGTCGGACGCTAAAATCAAAACACAAACCGCGATTAAATCAGTAAAAGTAGTTTTATTTCAATGTCTAACATATTTTTGTTTCTATTAAAATAAAAAATAACGTCCTATGTAAACATGGTATTTTACTAAGCTCTGATAATTACACCTAATTATACATACTGCCACAAAATATTAAATTGATATCAACGTACAGTATAGTATCTAGCACATACAGTTAAATGCAACTATTGTTTTCCAGTGTAAATGGTTGTAAGTATCCTGTACAACATTTATGTAAGGTGAAACTACAGTCTAGACTGTTGTATGAACAAAATCTCAAAAACTAAAGGTATTTTAAAAAAACAACGTAGGCTACAATTGAAAGTACTTTAAAATATATATGTATGCAAAATTTCAAAAGAATATATTGAAGTATGACTATTTCCCGCGAGTTTTTCTCTCTAAAAAACTTTAAAACGCTCTCCTGTAAAATTACAATTTTGAAGATACAACAACTTACGTGGGAGGTATCGTTATGTTTATATCTTATTTTGAAACTCAAAACTTATTGGCACGATGGCACTCAAGAGACCTCTCACACCATCCTTACTGGTATAGAAAACTCAGATCCATGGCATAAGCTTTTGTCAAATCCAACAAAAACCTTCTCAACACAATTATGATTGACTAAAATAATTCTTATGTCAACTGCAAACAGATCAAACTCGATTAAAATTCAGGAATCGATTTATTGTGTCAAGAATGTGAGAGGACGGAGCTTGGCAAAGTTCAAGTTCCATAACTATTCTCGGTTTCCTCATGTGGAAAGAATAAATCAAAGGATTAACAAAAGGGATTTGTTGGCTAGATGTAGGTACAAATGTAGATTAAGAATGGCCTTATAACGGTCAATGGGTAGAAGAGAGTTTACATAAACTGGAATAATTTACGAGAACAATAGGCCTAGGGCACTTATGACTACGAACTTTGATACATGTAACATGATTTTCGCTAAATATTTCATTACAGATTTAGCCTAGTTTTTATAAAATAACAATTGAAAATCGGAAATCATTTACTTAAGGTGTCGGGTCATCGACCTTTTTTATCTTAGGATAATCTAAGCTTACATAAATGCTTCAATGAATGTGAAATGTGATGTTAAAAAATAATATTTTCAACTTATTTATCTTTCGATGCAAGCGCCGAATATGTCAACCAATAGACATGTTTCACGCATGCGCATAGATGGTCCCAGCGGTCACTGGCTCCTTAAATTATTTAAATTTCGACCCCAATGTGAGTACGGTCACTTGAATGAGGATTGATTTTGAATTTAGAAGTTTAAGGGATTACCGCTTCAGTTTACCCAATAGACAAAAGCCAACGGATATACGTTACGACTTTGGCATTAAATCAAATAAGTTTGTTTGATTCATCGTGATGTAGGAAATACACAAAAAAAGAAAGATTTCTAATTCATGTCAAACAATTATTATATCTGTAACTGCTGTTTTATAATATTGAGAATTTAAAGATTTGAATTATATTTTTTTGTGAAAAACAGATCTGGCTTGAATGAAATGTGTATCGGACCACCTCTGAGGTATAAACCCATCATTGACCAAAAAACGATTTTACAAATCGTTCCTAAATTTCCGGAAGTATAATCACCGGTATAACAGACAAAGAAACATACTGTAAATTTGAGAACCTATAAAGTCGTTCAAAAAATCCATGTATACACAAATCTCGAAAGACCTAATCATTTTAGTAATAAAAAGTCTATTTACAAGTAATCACGCAACTTTCTCAAAAGATATACTTCAAACCTACGCTAAAGTAAACTAGATAGAAAGTAAACTCATTTAGAAATTATGTAGACATAGCGAGCCCCTGAAGAGTACTACAGTGACCTATTTCCTTCAGCACATTCTTATCTATACAGTCAGAACAGCAGTGCCTTCTTGAAACTTACGTTATTAGATAAATAAAGTGATGTGTTGTGTATAAAGTGGTCTGACTTCTTAGTTTTTTATTTTGTGATATTGTGCGCAAAATATAGGTTTACTTTTTTCTTTCGTATATTAGTTAGATGCTCATGCCTTTTCTATATGGTAAGAGGCCTGTGTCCAGCTGTGGGACGTTTATAGGCTGGATTATTATTATTATTATTATATTAGTTAGAATAAAATTAAAACGCATTTTTTTTATTGTTTGCTATACTTGACTATACTTAATTGATACGTGTGTGGTGAAAAGTTAAATTTTAATGCCTTTGATATTTTAATTATAAAATTTATTTACTTTCATGCTTAAATTCGTACGCTCAAAGTAATTTTGTCATGATTTACACAAAATATATTTATTTCAATTTTATATTTACATCATTTCAAGACCGTCTCATTTATATTTATTCTGCCGTTAATCATTAAAACCAACAGTCTTCATTCAAACCTACAGTTCAAACTCAATTCTAAACCACTTATCTACACAGTTACGAGTATACCAATGAGCTTCAAGTAGCTAGCGTAGAAAATATCTTAAGAAAGTGGTGCCATATGGCTCCAGACTAACACGGGACACGTCTCACTAACGAGCGGATGTTAGAGCGAAGGAAACTGGACAAAGAAAGACCTCATTTCCACACTCCACACATCACAGCCAATTTGTTGCTGATTTATTTTTTTAGTTTATCTTTGGTGAAATAACTTGTATAATTTCGTAAGAGAAAAAAAGGTTACCCACTTACAATATTAACATTATTTTACGAAATTATGCTAATAATATTATAGCTATGTTTATGCAAAACTGATTCACCAAAAATCTAGTTATCTTCATAATTTGATCTTTTTGCTACGGATTTAATATGCCTACTACTCAAGACATTTTAACCAACGTTACATATTTCATTTAGATTAAATAAAAATTTAATAATTGAAGTCTGTTCACTATAATCATAAGTGTATATGCTGCTCTTAAAAAATCTAAAAAAATATTCTTTATTTGTTTTCTAACACTAACATTCATTAAACTTCCATAGCCTTGCATCCTGCCACCATTAACGCTTCAAACAAAATAAACCATCTATCAACCTTTATCCGACACAACACGGCACTTTATGACCTCTAATATTTGCGCATATGATTGCATGTTTACCCCATGCAAATGCAATTAGAACTTGAACCAACCATGATCGCATGCGTTCCCCGCATAAAACGACGCATATTCATGACTGTTGTAAACAAGTGATTTACATAGAGTAGTAAACACTAATATCTGTACATACGCGCATTTTGTAATGTAAATACCGGTGATATGTGTAAATGCGGCCGCAACTTTGTAACCCAAATAACTAACGGGAATTTTAATTGCTATTTTTAACAGACTTCCAAAGGCAGTTCCGATTCGACTGAATTTAAAAAAAAAGTTATATATTCATGATGACTCATAGGTGGTCCACTATAATTATTAAAATCCACTTCTGAAGTTCTGCTTTTGTATTAAAGTCTTATTTTCACGTCTGATATGTAATTGATTAGAATAATTTTGTGATAATATCCCAGCTGCTTCTTAAACTCCATTTCACCCAAAGGTTGACTGGTAGATAATTCCTTGCAGCATTAAGTCTGCCTTATGTACCACAATAAATTGTCCATGAAAGTTTAATAAATAAATAATACAAATATATAAAAACTGAACGTTTAAATTGTATCCGTAGTCTTCTTACGCAGTAAATATAAAGCCAGACGCCTCAGATATTCATTTCAATATTATTTATAAGTCCAGAGTCATCATACTTCGCGTGATCTGGTTAATGTTGTGTTTATTTATAATGGGATGTTAAAATTCAGCTTTATTGCGACATTAATAAGGTGCTCATAATTATTTCTTGAAGCTAATTTAGTTGCTTAGTTCGTTATTTACCAATGTATTGTTCTCTATTGTGTAAATAAAATAGGTTTGAATTGAAAGGTCCTTATGTTTTTTGACATATAAAACGAGATTAATCATCATCACTATCACTACATAGTATAAAACAAAGTCGCTTTCCGCTGTCTGTCCCTATGTATGCTTAAATCTTTAAAACTACGCAACGGATTTTCATGCGGTTTTTTTTAATAGATAGAGTGATTCAAGAGGAAGGTTTATATGTATAATACATGCATAATATAATAGAGAAACATGGATAATCTCAGAGATTTTTGACGTCAGGTCGTAAATCAACACATTTTTTGCGCTTTTATTGCAAACGCTGGCTGAACCCTACGAGATAGATCAAAATAATGTACTACAGTATTGTGCACCTCAAAAAGATCTACAAAAAAGTCCGCGATGGTATATGTCTATCTCTTGAGGGTAACCCACAATAACCATTTTTTATCCTTTATTTATTACTTATTCACGAAAAGACGATTTTAAGCAATACAGCATTAATACTTATCCAATTAAGTACCTTCAAAAAATTGATCATGTAATATATATCAATATTGCCTTTTACAGCATGTAATTTAAATGAATATTTTCGAAGATATTACAGATTTAAAATGCAGGGACATAGCGGTTGCGGCGGTACCGGCCGGGGGGCCGTGCGGGGGCCGGGGGGCGCGTGCCTATACCAAAAAATGCTTCTAAGGCTGTGCTTCGCCCTACAGAACTTTATGATTGTGTTATATTTGGTATCAGCGTTGCACCCGAGCAAAGCCGGGGCGGGCCGCTAGTAAATTATAATTAACACATTGAATGTGTATTTTTTTTTCAGAGATTTAAGCAGTTGCTTAGAATATATTTTGTTACTAAGAAGGTAGCGTTATTATTTAATAAAATTAAGGCATAAAAACACGCAACGTTTATAACGTAACATCATTTCCATTTTACAAATCTAATATTTTAAATAAGTTTTTGCATATCCTTCATACTCTTCGCGTAATCTAGTGAAAAAACACTTTCCGCCCATTAGCCGACCTTAATAACCTGCCGTCGTTACATTGCCCACAACATGGGTATCTGTGACAACACTTGACAGTATGTCCACAGCAATCAACGACCAACACTGACAACGGTCGAAGTCTGCAATAATCATATCATGCCTCCTGCGATATTTATACACACGAACAGATTTAGAGCGAACATAAAAATACACTTTACCCCTGAAAAATGTTCGCGATACTTTTATCCTTGTAAAATGTGCAGGTATTTTTACTGAGACTGTTTTTACTTTTAAGTGGATAGTTGAGATCACTGAGCGAAAGTGATGCTACCATACATCGTGGACCACAGAAAAATGTGAGGCTATCTAGATTCATCGCCAGTAACTACCAGGAGAGTGGTAAGACCTAAGCTAGCTCATTTCTCGCTCAGTTGACCCCGCTCCAGTTAAATTAAAGTTAAAGTGGGACAACGTTGTAAGGGGATAAAGATAGCTAGTGTGTTTTAAGTACACAGCTTCGTACATTTCTCGCTCATCTCAGCGCGGTTTTGCTGAAGGCCGACACCACTCATTTGTCCACCCCTCGGGCTATTAAACACAGTTAGGTAGACGTTTGCGAAAGTACAGTTTTAACCGGATGACTGCTAAACTTTTTCGTTTTTGTTTACTTTTAGTTTTTCTCTTCTGTTTTTTTTCTTGATGGTAGCTTGTTGGAATCAAGTGCTTCTTTTCTTTGTTACATGAATTAAATCAATAAACAAAACAAACTATGTTTCTTTTTTACTTTTGGCTACGGTATGGTAAAATACAATCTAATATAGGTAGAATTAGATCAAGATGATATTCCTGTATATTTAGTTATGCTTTTCATGTACCATAAAACATTTGATATTCATACATAAAACTGCACTAGCGCATACAGTAAGCTTACTATATTTTACTACATTAGGCTTCTTTGTCTGACGGCACTAAATTCAAAATGAGAAATAATGTACCGGAAAATGCCATTACGTAACATTATGAAAAACATAGTACAAATCAGGAGAGCCTGAGGGAATAAATCATTTGCTGTCAGAAGCATAAAACATACCTTGTTCAAAAACAACTTAGGCAGATTCCAGTACCTACTCCATTATTATTACATTTTTCTTTCATTTTTATTTATACGAAGGAAGATTCGAACGTTAAGCCAAAATGATATTACTTAATTTGAAAAGAGTATAAGATGTAGTTGTCAATAAAGTTCAAATTTAAATGTCACGAATAAAAATTCAAATTACGCACTTAAATTCGTACGAATCAGACCTCATAAGGGCATAATCCCATTGTAATAAAACAACATAGCAACGTGACAATATGTAACAATAGCAAACCCATTCTCTAGATTAAAGGATTAAACAATGGAAGTGCGTAAACACATGTACGCATGTAGATGATTACAGAAGGTTAAGTTCATAAGCTTTATTTAAACGAGTATGAATATAATGTATGAATGTAACCATATTGTTAATGCAGTCGACAAAATAATAACAATAAGAAAATAATGTGGGTCTTCTGCCAATTTTCCTATACTCATACTAGGCTACCAAAATAAAGTTTAGGGTAGGAATTCCACACTATGTCTCTTTTACTCTATGCCAATTAGCTAGCTCTGACTTTCATTTTAAAAGCGGACTTATGAACAGAAATATCTAAAAACACTTTTATTTACGGTTTTTTTTATTTAGCATCCATTTGTACAACTAAAAGAGCGCAGTTATTAAAATTAATGAAGGCACTTTGTTACTTCTTTCTTAGAAAAAATAAACTAAGTAGGTAGTGCCTTCTTTTAGTCTTACTTAGGTTTTAAATGTGAAATATTGTCCATTACGATAGGAGAAAAGTGTCCTTCCGTACTAATTCTTAGCAGACTTTTTGTGATTTAATGTCTTATACAGGGTGTTACGAAACCCCTGTCGGATCCGTTAAGGGGTTGTTAGGTATCGATATCTAATTACAAAAAAGTAAATGGAAAAAATGAAAAAAAAAAACACCTAAAAATATTTTTTTTCTCCAAATTGCGGGTGAGAGTGACAGCATAGTCTCAGGTTCTGCCAAATGATCATACAAAAGGCCACTATTAATACTGACGAAAATGGTGGTGTAGTTTTTGATTTATCTTAAAATTTAGGGAGCTTGGAGGCTATTTCAAAGTTCATTATTATTGTTAGTATCATGGATATTCCAAATTTAATATTTTATTTGGGCATGTGATTGTGAACCCTATATCACCCTTTTGGATCGTAACACTCTGTATATTAAAACATCTATTTAAAAAAATGCACTATCAAAAAACATGCAGATTTTCGTACACTTTGTTTCAATAACAAAAAAAATACAGATGTACAACGAGGTTTCTTATTAATTAAATATTTTAGTACATTTTTTTTAAAGTTGTGTGAACTGGTTTTTCTGTTCTTCCATGAGACGTGTAGGTGAAGTGAATGGTTCCGCACGCTTGTGCTTATAGCTGATATAATTTAATACGTCGAGCGAAAGGGTCTTTTGTTATAGCGCAAAGGTTCTTTAGTTTCATGGCAGTTTTATGGGAATTGAAACGGAGAGTTATGACAAGCTTCTCAACATATTTATTTTTTGCTGAGCTACATGGGGTAAGCCTGGCTTTAGGGAAAATGTGTACCATAGTTCAAGCAAATATGATGACCAATTATTTTTAAAAGTTTTCTGTCTATAAATTTCCGAAGAGAGTAGAATTAACATTTATTTTTTTGTGAAAATAATGTTATAATTCGAAAACAAAATTACTTTATTTTACGTAGGTTTATTTTTACATTATTATTCTAACATATCTCTCATAATATATTATAATTTAATGACAACAAAATGAATATGATCGAATATTATATCATGGAAGTCTTCATGAAAACCCATAAGCTCTTCCGTACGATTAAGTATCTCTTAATCTTGGGATATTACCACCAAAGCTCTTTTAACCAGCTAAATATACTTCACAACCTGTATTCGTTATTCTCTTAAAGCCTTTGTAGATAAAATACAAATTAATCACAACGATTTTTAAGAGGTCCGATGAATATCTTTTTAATTACTAGAGTATTACAACACTAATGTACTAAGAGGCGATTTTACTAATTAAGTTAATAATGTGTTTCTAGGAGTTCAGTTCTTTGGAATCGAGTTTAAAATGTTCTAATCTCGAAGCGAAAATGTCAAATGTATATGTATATGCACTGGTAAAATCCGCTTTTTTCAAACAATGTTTTGATACCCATTCACTGATCAAGTGCAGTATCAATACTATTAATGTGTGCGTACCATATATTTACTAGCAAATTACATTATCTTGCAGCAACGTTGACGCAGGCTAGTAGCTATTATAACTTCCAACTACATTACATTAATAATAGACCTCTCTATAATTCCATATCAAGCGAAACCTTTGATCTTCAATGCCTATAAATAACCTCGTTCTATTTACAACACCTGTCGGACTCTGAACATTATTACGTATAAACATATCTTGTTATTGAAAGACAACAATCTAAATGAAAGCGACACAATTATAGCCTTGTGCTGGAAAATTTATGGAGAAATATTCCATTAGTTCTATCTCAAATAATTTAGCTTACCGTTTATTCACGGTAAACCGAAGCCTGGGAGTCTTTTGTTCACTTTTCACTAAACTGTGCTACATTTAATAATAGATTTATGTTAAAATCCCAAAATAACCGCGTCTTTACCTTGGTTTTACGTTGCGTTTATCACTAAATTGTTAATACATAATTGTAACAAAAAAACTATAAGCCTTATATGATTTTGATATGGACCACACTGGAAATTTAGAACAAATTGAAACAGCTCCAGATACCAAAACAAAAAAGTATCTAAATAGAGTCGAATTAGGAGCCCGAACCTTTTTTGAAGTTGGTTAAAAAAAAATATTATTTTCAGCTTAAAGGAAAATCTTAATATCAACAAATGAAAGAAACAAAGTCAATATAAGAGGAAGTTGCTTCCGAAGATAACAATGATCAAAATTGAAACGGAAAACACTGCGGGCAAAAGTTTACCGGCCATAAAATTATAACAATGCAAAAATATATCGAAACGAACACTAAGTAACTCCAACAAAGTCTCAATTGCTTCCTACCGGTACAGTAAGACAACAAAGCTATTTCTTATTATTACTTTGTTTTAGATCCAGGTTTAAACTCAAAACAATAAATACAACTATCCTTACATGCTCATGCTAAACACATACACACACACATACATGCGCTCACACACACACACACACACATACACACTCACACACACATGTATTAACTTAATAATTTATTTTTATTAATGTAGAATTAGATTTTTTGTTTTATGTGAAAGTGATTTTGTTTTACTATAACAGAGCCACAAGATACAAGCTCTGCTTAGTTTGTGGCTCGCCAATTTGCTGTATTGTTATATTGTTTCTAATAAATAAACATTATTATTATAAACTGCACGTTTATTTTTAGTACCTTATTCTACTATTATTAGGTATCAATGTAAAAGTTTGTAAGGATATAAGGAAAAAAAAATGTTGTTTATAAAATTAACTATATATATAAATACTTTAAATTTGGACGAAACTTGGCACACGGATAGTTTAACATCTAGATAGCACATGTAGTGGGTCCCGCTAGTCCACGGAGAGAAAAACTACATTCATTAAAAAAGTAATTACAAACTAAAACAAATGCAGAACAAAAAAATAAAAACTAAATATCAATGACGATTCCAATTTAAAAGCTATGCATTGGACCACAACTTTAATTACCTACTGCTATTAAGGTTAATTACTATTCTAATTATCCTAATTAAACGATATCTGGGTATAAACGATATCAATATCGATACATTAACGACCACAGTGTAGTCATCGAAAATGGAATCAAAGAGTAAAATAAAGCTTGGAATCCGAAGCCTTTTAGTAGAAAAGCAAACTTTATCAACTAGTCGGAATTCGTCATTCGATTGGCGGATTGGGTGCGAAAAAAATTCATGTCATGGAGAGCACTAGAATTCAGTAGATGCAATTCAAAAGGCACTGGGAATGAACAAACCATGTGATGCGCTTAGCACACGTTCGTTTCCCACTAGTGACGCGCCTGACGCGGCACTGCCAACACAAAGGTGCTTGGCTAGCTTGGTTCGTCGGTCTGACGCGAACGATGACGTGGGCTTTTCGCCTATTACGTGCCTGAAACGAGTTTCCGCACCCATACCTCGCGAACGCAGTCCGAATTTATTTTTACCTAGGGCTGCACGTAACGCTTGGACAAACTGTGTCAAACTAAATATTTTTTTCTAATGTTATCTAAGCTTTTTACATATTCAGTGTTGTAAGAGGGAAATTTTGCAGGGACGTGCTGAGTGCGAAATTCAAGGAAATTGATGTGAATGCCGACCTTGTTATTACGTTACCTCTTGGCGCTAAAGTGTGCCCCTTGACTGTTCCTTTTGATGGTTATTGTGATGTAAATGCGTAAGGCTTTTTTTTGGGGAAATACTAAGTTAACTTTTTTTCAGCTTATTAAGTCTGATTGCATGATTGCAGAATTATATCGTGTAATAAGCATTTACAAGCGAACTGTGGGTTTAGGTAAACCTCTGCCTAACCCTTCGGGGATACAGGCGTAATGGTATGTTATGTTATTGTAATAAGCGTTTACTCCTAAATTAAACGATTACATGCACCAGCTTATATCTAAACTCATAATACATAAATCATCGGTATATTTATTCCTTGGTATACCAGAATATCACAAAAACGAAACGCTGGTAAAACCACTCATTAGGCTCTAGACATATCTATGTAACATCAACTCCAACAAGCACATAAATCAACAAAACATCTAAGTATCGGAACAAACCAGAAAGTAAAGCGCGGCTGTAATTAGATGTGTCACAGCGTAATAATTATGAGCAGTACCGCACCTGCGCCGCGATCGAAACGAACTCTACCAAACATACCTAGCTCTACTTAGCTCTACCCACTCTACCTAGCTCTACCTAACACTATGTAGAGCACGCGAACAGATGTAGGGACTACCGCTAATGTCTGTAGGAATGGAATACATGTAAACGTAAAGGCTGTGATGGAAATAAAACGGTTATTGATTTGTTGTACACGTTACGCTGTAACCCTTTCAGTTTTGCAAAATATTCCACCAAACTGTTTCACTATTCGTGTGAGTTATTTTTGCTATTTGGTATTTTTGGTATTCTCAGTAGCAGTACGGCGTTTGGATTTGTGCCCGGTTAGTGGCAATAGGCTCGCCCCCTATTACATGGGACCTAAAAACATACCGGCGAACTGTGGGTGTATATTGGTACACCTCTGCCTCAGTCTTCGGGGATACAGGCGTGATGGTATGTTATGTTATGTATTTTTGCAGTAGTAGACTATTTACTAGGCAATGAATGCATTATTCTGATCTATTTAAGTAGTATCTATTGAGTCAGTTTTAAACCAAAAAGTCTAGTTTATGTACATCGGTGACGTCATTGCAACATGTTCGATCGACACTCTCATATGCGATTTTGGGGTAGCGTAATATATTGTTGGGTTTTTATGGGGATTCACTTTGCGGTTGGGATTATTTCCGACATTTGTTATGACACGGGACCAACGACCGGTTTTGACCTGAAATTACGGTTTGGAAAATAACCTTATTTACCCTTACCTCGAAACAGGGGTCCTGGTGTGAAGCGTACGAATTACAAAACAACCTCAATTCATTCAATTTTGATATGCATGAGGATACGTTTCCGATGACGCTGACATCCGTACCCTTGGCTGTCAACCCCATCAGTAAGGCATAAGCAGTTCACACGATAAAAACAACGTTAAAAAATATTGCATATTATTATATTACATCAGCTCATTCAAATTGAAAATAGTGAATGTATATTTCAATTTAATATTATAGTTGCTAATCCACTTCAAAGTGTGATGTTCGACGTACCTACAGTAAGAGCTAAACTTTGTACATCCATTTTTAATTTAAGAGATTTTTTGATTTATATTTTTGTACAGCTCAGGTTATTTTAGGACAAAAACCATGGAAGTCGGAGCTTATCCTTCTGAAAATAAACCCACAAAATTGGCACAAAATCTTATTTAGATTTTGTATTCAATCGAGACCATTTGGAAACAGCAATCAATCTATTAAATAATTAAGCGGTTTGTACAGTATTTGGCAAACAAAACTAGTTGTTTTGATGTCACAGGTGCCCTCGGTTGCCTAAACAAACAAAGGACTCAGATGTTTTGTTATTCATTGAGTAGGTTTAGCAAACACAACCTTGTGGTCCTTAGGTTGGCTGTACACGAACTGCTCGAGCAGTTAGTCAGTGATCAACGTACACAGACTGTCAACCTACCGCCTTTTGCTTTTGGAAACGGTCGAAACAAAAGCAGTCGAACTGCTTCAAGGAGTCCATGTGTGCGCAACCTTATACGGGACTACAATACACAACGGTAATAATAACGTGGGGTTTCGACTTGTGTTCTTAGACTTATTGTTTAAAACTGTGTATTGATTTTAGACTATTTTGATAAGTCCATCATAAAGCCTGGTTCATTTGCGACAGGGTAAGGGATCGTCAGTTATCCAAAAGACGTCGCGTCACATAAATGTTGATAATATATATCTAATTTATTTTTCAATTTAAATGAATAATCGCATGGCTTCCCAAAGTTGTTAAATGATAATTATATGATAGATACTATGTAAACTTGCTGGATAACCAAAACAAAATCCTACATGAAATAATTTCATCTTTCAGTAACCTTTTTTGTAGTAAAACTTATCCGACTACAAATTCCGCAGTAAAATCATAAACTAGTAGCTTTCATTAAAGAGATACAAGAAGTTAGACCAATTATGTGCACAGCACTCGGATTCTAGTGCTCAGGGAACGAAGAGATAACAAAGAACATTCCACGTAAGGTTCAGTTAGTTTTTGTTATTGCAGAGCAGAAATATTTCAATTATTTTATAAGTATTTATGTTGCAGACAAATGAAGTATTAAGTTATGTGTTGCTTTGTGAAAAAGTAATTTGAAATTCATATGAAAAATTTAATAACGTCTTATGAATATGCAATATATACCTGCGTTTGAAGAAATTGATTAGTTAAAGATTTTTAAGGATATGAAATGGTCTTTCATAATTAAAGACCTAAAGGATAGTATGTTGAAAAGATAGTAAATTGTTATTCGTGATCTATGATATCAAGCAATATTAAACCATGTAACAATATTTGCTAACACATTTTGCAAGAACAATCTATAGAGTATTGTGTTCATTCTGTATTACAACCAGTCAGCTACCGAAACATGCCACGAGAATAATTAAACGTTCAACTGGAAATACAAAGGAATGTTAATTTTACTTCATTGAAACAAAAGCTAAATTATTTTAATTACTTGATTTTATGATATTGTTACACGGAGATAATTCATAACTGTAGTTCTGAGCGGTGTCTAACAATTTAATTAACAAACTAAACCTTTACAGAGATTTCATATACGTTCGGGTTTCACTCTAAGTTTATTCGTGTGTGTACCTACTAAAAATATTTAAATAAAACTTAAAAAAAAAACACTCCCCCTGAAAAAAATGTAAGAGACAAAATCAATAAAACTCCTCAAGTGTCTATTTTGTCAAATCAATTTCAAACATAACCAAAACTAAACCTTATTGAAAGTATTCAATTAAATTGGTCTCAACTAACACTAAAACCAATTGACTACAATTGAATACAATTGGTTTAGTATAGACTCGTAATATTGTGGTGAACATGCTGATCACGTTCTCGTAAAGGCTAATCGTTTAGATATTCCGCAGTGGTTATCATGAACACATTCCCATTTGTGGTGAAGTCATAACGTTCCGTAAACCTAAACACCACAATAGGAAAAAATTATAAAAAAATACCGTACAAATACTGTCAACCTTTTTAAAATATACTATGTTTAATTCATACTGATATTTATCTTATGTAACGCTGGAAAGGATAAACAGCTAAACCAATTATGATAACAATTCTAAAAAGTCTTAAATCCCAAGCAAAATATAGGCTAGTTTTGTACGCGATAATCAATAACTCCGCTCGCCATGGATAAAATATAAAATACAAGTACTTTAAAGGGGATCGAAATGTTTTATTTAAAAATTACTACAACCAACAGACGTACCTAACATTAGTCACAACTTCAATTTACTGAATATTAAATTTTATGAAATTTTATTGAAGTGAACCATCTTTCCTGTCTTACGATATTTTCAGCCTAGATTTTATAGTGCAAGCGTGAAAATTTTATAACCTCAACAGTAATATGAGAGTAATAATGGTCGTAAAGAGTTTAAAATCTCGTAAACATAAAGTTTGGACGATAAACACGAAATACTACTTAAGTGTAGGAACACAAGCGAACATTCTTAATATGATTTTTATAAGCACAAAATAGAGAAAATTTATTGCACATAATTTTTATATACCACCAAATAATAACGACACATATAGTGCAGTTATGTATTCTTTTGTGAATTAATATTGAAACGTATTAATCAATAAAGTTATATCCGATTTGTTAACCACTCTGTTTTGTAAATTAAGCAATTCAGGCACATCACACGTTATAATTAAAGAATAATCTAACTGGTTTAATTTTTTTAATTATGTATTAGTAAAAAATCGCATCGTTTTCCCATTGAAAACCTTTAGAGTTGCTTTTCCATTGATATTAACTAAGTCTATCGGCCAATGTTTGAACAAAAGAGCTTTATTAGATTAGAGATTTTGATTTACGCCTGAAAAGATTTTACAAAACCTATTTTTAGAAACAATGTGGACCCAAAATGTTCGTCGTAACTTTAAAGTAAATGCACAATAATAATGAAAAGTATTTGCAAGAAATATTTTTCGTCTGAAATTCTTGATCAATATTCACTGAAACTACTGTCATGTTGCTTTTGTAAAGAAAATTTGAAACTCAAAATGTTTTAACACATTTTAAAGCATCTCACTAAGTAGAGACATTCACCAAAATGCTTCTCTCCTCAGGTAAAATATGAAAGAAACCAGCGCATCTTTGATAAATGACTTCCTTCAAAGATTCTGTGCAGCATCGTAAAATAAAATCTAGGTCACAGGAAATTCTGCTTAACCCTGTTACGTATATCAAAACAGGTGATATAGTTTATATATATAGCCAGTGCTTTAGTACCTCCTGCGCAGATCATGCGCAATGAGCAGACACGCGAATTTCATTCTTAACGACATTAAACTTTTCACTTGACTATTTAATGAGATTTCTGTCAAACTTTTAAGTTCAATTTGAAACGTTTCGCTACTTTTTACGCAACAACCGATCTAGATATGTCGAACAAAATGGAAGAGTTAAGTGCTTCAATACATTATGGCATAAACAAAGTAAAAAAATACGCAATTCACTGAAAAAATAGCCACTTACGTAACGGTAAAAAAATCACTTATACAAGAAGCTTTAAAGAAAAAAGAGCAAACATAAATACAACAAAAGTTATTTATTTATTCGTATAACTTATTTCCTACCACTCAACTCGTCGGGCGCGGCTGTCGGGTCGAAAAAACACTGTCATTTATCATGTGGCTGACGATTAGGGCACCTGTAGCGTGTTGGGTGTTTTTTGCAACATGCCGCGTGTTGTGGGCCGCGGTACGGAGAGCGCGCGGTGCCTCTGTCGCGACTTGGGGCACACTGAACACCCCGCCCGCTCACGATCGACCGTCGCGCCTCGGCCCCGCTCCGACTCACAAAAAGCCTTGTTATTCGCGGGACAATTAATACGATTGAGCCTTTTTCGTGAATTGCCCCTTGACGGTCAAGTTTGCCTTTACAAGTTTTCGAGTTCTCATTTTGAGTTTTCGACTTTGATTTTTAGCCTTTGGTGTGAAGTACATTATTTAAGGTGTTATCGGTGAAAATATTACGAAAATGGTTTTAAATATAATAACTTGAGGGGAGATGAACTTTTATTCAAATTAAACAACAGTTCGCTTGAAAACCGTTTAAACTTTTGGCGTCTAACACTTAAAATAGAAAACTTGGAACAAAGCTTTTGGGGTATAAAGTATCTACCTCGAAAATAGGAAGCGTGTATCCATAAAATACCGCTTTGTTTCGTTATAAATGATTTTCAAAGTAAGCGTAGACTTCGAAATATAAATTATAGGGGCATGCTGCCAACACCGAGCCGTGTGTAAAATGTGAAATTAATTTTCGCACTATCGCTTGGAACCTGTTGCGATTATTTTAACATTTGTAGGAAATAACGCGAATGTCGAACTGTTTAATTACAGTGCAACTGGGGAGAAGCTTGCTCATAGCGTGAGCTAACGTAATGCATAGTAAAGTAGTTATATTATGCTTGTATGTTCAATTTATTCATAGACTGCATTTTGATGAATATCAATAGAAGGAAAAATATTTGTACAAATAGAGAGTAGTTGTTATAAACATAAATATACCCAACGTTGGCTAAGCGTAAGCTTTAATCGAATATAAAATAATTATGTTTTGCAAACTGATACTGTCTATAACTATAAATATTTATAAGCATTTATTACCTTACATAAATATTTTAGTTAAACTCTCAATATAAAGGCTCAAATATTCCGTAGCTGGAAATAGGTTTATATTTAACTCATCACTATTGCTTTGAATGGAGGCCGCCTACGCCGTGCCGACAGATTGACGAAACAGTGAAAATAAATTAAACTTATTGCTGGCCTGACGTCCGAGGAGAGTACCTCGATTTGCTTACAAGATTGATGATCGGAGAATATTCTGGAAGGTGAACTTAGTGTTTGGAATTAGAGGCGTTCTATTGTTGGAAATGTGCAAATGTTAAATAGAGTTATAGCGTGCAAGGATGAAATGGTGAGCGAAATTACAAAATAAATCCGTCTAACATTTTAGATTGAATGTTTATAATATAGCTAACTACTACAATTCTTTACTTTTTCTTGACTGATACAATTATACTTTTTTGTGCAAAAAATATTTAGGCATTGATTATAATTTGCAAGGGCAAGATGTATTTTTCACTAGTACATTTTGCCAATGAAACAGATGTTAACAGTTGTGCATATGATAAATAATGATGATGTATTCTTTAATTATACATTATTGTAAGCCATTTTTGATTATATATTTTTAGATTATTCATATCAACAACTCAGAAAACTTCATGAAATTTTAAAAATTTACGTAGTTGCGCCGCTTCATAAATCAAGGTCAACATCTTCAAAAGTAACAATTGGAGTGTTCCACATGAAAATCCGGATCTTTTAATTCAACAGATGAAAGAACATTTACTTGCGAGCTTGCTAATGAACAGATAGTTTCTTTAAACCAAAAGCAACGAAGCGAAAACGACCTGGGATAAATGTATTCTTCTCAATTGAATTTTACTTAAATTGTGTTTTGTTAGTCAATGAAACAAAGAAATCAGACGTCGTTTTTAGAAACTGTATTGGTAGAAATCTAAGCAAGTGTTGTATTTCAAAACTTAGTTATTTTCTAAATGGGATTCTACAACAATAAAATAATTTATAAAACAAAACAATTATGAACTGTTCTTATTTAATGTCTCAACTGTGAAATTTATTTGTTGTTTTTAGCAAAAACGTTTAGCTCCACAAAACTTTTTAATGAAAGGACAAATTGATCATTTGATATTTTAACAAAATAAAATTTCATTTTTAATTTCCTCACGAAAACTATTTTTTATTTTTTATACTATTTATTTATTTTGTTGTTGAAAATACCATTTACGCAATACCTTATATTTATATAATATAAGCAAGCGAATAAACAAATAATAGAAAATGGCATCTAATATAACTTTGATAGTTACTCGAAATCTTTACGTAGCAATGCGCAAAGAACGTGCAATTTAAAAAAACGTCTTAACAAATTTAAAACACTACGAACTGAATACAGATAGTTCTATCCGAGCTCTACACAAGTATCGTAACGGCACTACGCTATGATCGTAGCCACAAGCTGAGAGGTGATTATGGCAATTACCCCAATTATGGAGAGGATTACGTTCTGTAGCAGACGCGAGCGAACTAGCTGTGTGTAAGTACGGAAACTATTCATTTGCGTCTCTTAAAGTCGCATTAGATTAATATTTTATGTATAGTATATTTTTGATATTTATCCAGGGTAAGTAATAAAAATTAAATTTGCAGACAATCGAGGCTGTTATTAGGTTTAATTTCATAACTTTTTGTGTTATATTAGGGTGCGTCAGATCTGGCAAACGCACGAACAGTGCAGTAGGAATAGACGGTTTTATTCATACTAGTGTGTTCATGCGCTGCTCGCGAGCTGTTCGTGTAATGGTCCTTCGGTACGCATTCGCCCAATCCGGACGCAACCTAACACTCAGGGGATATAATTACAACGGCATCCATGTTATAAAACAGCTGACTGTTTGCATATTATACTATAAAATATTATGTATTTAAACGAGTTATTACATATGAAATACAACAGCTGGTATGCAATTGCTTGTAAATACGTAGCTTCGTAGTTCCGCAGCACGTAACGACCGTCTCGTAGCGAGACGTAGCGTTTCGTAGCACTTCGTAGCTTAATTTACAGAAATTTGCATGGTTAGTTACCACACTAGTTATACAAACGAAATCAGTATTGAACACACTTATACATATAAAAATACTTAAAGTACTTTTGTTTGCTTTCAAATCTTGAACATTTATGTACTGGAGTTCTTAGCAAATTACAATAAAATATTTAACCAACTAATAAAACGAGCCATTTTGTTGTTATAGTCCGACAAGGGCTACGATTTTACGTCAGACCAGACACGTCAAATGTTATTCAGTTAGGGATCTAAGGAAATAGTTTTGCATATAATTGAATTCCGTTTCTGCCTACTTATTGTACATTCAACATTCAACTAGTGTTTCATGTATTGTTGGCGTCAAACCAACTGTGATTATTATTTAACGATCAATTTGTGGGATATTTTATGATTGAGTTAAGTGAGAGCGATTGCGAATTACACTAATCTATTTGAAATGCGGCCAATTTTGATTTGCTAAACTTAATATTCGGTTTTAGTTTCAGCCATATTAAATTATTTGTAAATTGTAATACAATTATGTGTAATTTCATATGAATTAGTAATATTGTGTGTTATTTGACATTCAATAACTGTAGTATAATTTAACTGTGTATAAAACAGTCATCACTTACTGAAACATACTCATATGGCTAGATTTTAGGTATTTAGTGTTTAAATATTTTATCAAATGTGTGAGTAATAATAATAATAACTTTATTGTTCAGAAAAATGCATAGTTAAATAAGATAAATCACTGGTCTCCACACTAGGATTCCCTGTGTCGTGGAGGCCAGTCTCTTTCAAGGTGGTTCACAAAAATAAAAGTGCATTGAAGCAAATACAAACATACTATTATTTAGTAAGTAAAAGAGTATTGTAAATTAAAACAAGAAAACGAATCATTCCCTGAAAAAATCGCCGATTCCTGACCCATAAAATATGAATATTCAATTAGATAATTGATAAAATCCATTTTCTTAAAACTCTAAAATCATGGTGGTCGTAAAAAGTTGGCTGTGAAACATGAACCTTCGCTATAATCGAAAATTCAATTTAAACAAAGCTAAGGCAGGTGTCGTGTGATTGATCGCCCGACCCTCTGATAAGATTAAGGTACTAATGAGCTAATAACGATTTTTATCGATAAAACCGAAAGGAAAAATATGTCGGAATTTTCGGTTTACATGAACAGTGTATGAGTAGGAGTTTTTTAATAATAGACTACACATGCGTGTAAAAAATAATGATACTAATTTTATACATGCATTTAATTATTGATTCAACAAACTTAGTTACATTTCTAGTCGCAACCGTAAAGTTTTGACTAAAATATAAGGAGCAAATGGTTAAACACAAACAAATATAACAATATTGTAGAAAACGTCATCATTTATTGATGCAATAATTTATCCTGGTTCGTTTTGTTAGGCTCGACTAAGGCATTATTTACTAGACTAGCTGTGCTGTGCTCATCTGCCATGCTTTTTTTCTTAAGGAATTGATATGATAGTAAATTGCTTATAACCTTCCTTTAGAATCGGGCCATCAGACTCAAAAAAATATTTTCTGAACCGACTGGTAGTTTTAGAGATAAGCGTGATCAAACAAACACTTTTCCTATACCAATATAAGATTTTAAGTGCGTTTACTTATAAACTCAAACTGCAACGAGTTTATTTCATTAGAACTAATAACTAAAACTATATAAATGTGTATAAAACAGATTCTAAGGCTGTCATACAAATTTCAGATCGTTAATCTTTTAAATAATATAACTTTATTTACATTACTCTAGGTGCAGTTTAAAACTAAAGTTTTGCGCTGAGTAGCGAGCGACGACAAATTTATTAATAACCGAGATTACGTCTGGGTACTGTCTTAACTTTTTAGCTTGATATAGACAAGTTTGTTACAACTAAAATGCAATGTCTAGTTGTTATTGAAAAGTTTCAACGAAAACTAATTAGAGTAATATATAAGGTGTTTCCGAAATATCTGCATCGGCTTTAATAGGAGGTAGTATTGTGTTTATAGATTACAATAGTGAAGAAATTTCGTACCCCCGAACAGTCAATAAAATTTTAGAGATTAAAATAGTTAAATGAACATTAACTCTATTCTGCGTAACGTGTTTCACAAATTACGCGCAAGACGGTTCGTCAATGAAAACAACTGCTATCTCTTTCAATCATTTCTGTGAATAAGAACTGTAATCAGCTGACTAGTTCGTCACTACAAAATCTACTAGGTACACAATAATACGCAGGCATACAAGTGTTTTAAAAGTACTTACCAGTAACCGCATTCTTCAAAAACACTGACGTAGGTAAATAAGATGATAAACTTCCCATCACACTTGAAACAGGCTTTGGACAGTCAAGTTAGTGTAATAGGTATAGCACTCGTAACAGTTTTATTGATAAGTAGGTAGGGAGTGTGTAAATAACTGTAAATACGGTGCAGTAGTTGTAAATAAAATTATTAACTTTTAAACACGCTAAGCTACTGTAACTTATCATTATTCGATATTAATCTTACTAAAGTACGCGCCAAATAAACCTGCAACAAAGTTTGTTCACCTCCTTCTACTAATGTATTTAAAAACGATACGAAAAAAATGTATAGGCATATTCCTTGATGCATGTACTGTCTTGCGATAAAGACGCCTCTTACCACGAAACACTTGTTTCAATCGTGTTAACGACACGTATCGTTTTTTTAATATTGGGATACATTAGTAAAAGGAGGTGAACAAACTTTGTTGCAGGTTTATTTGTCGCGTACTTTAGTTAGATTAATATCAAATAACGATAAGTTACATTAACTTGGCGTGTTTAAAAGTTAATCATTTTATTTACAACAACTGCACCGTATTTACAGTTATTTACACACTTCCTACCTACTTTTCTAAAAAACTGTTACACAAGTCCGCCTTCGCGTTGCACTCATGTCTCTTCACTTTAGTTAATGTGTCCGATTCACTTTTCACTTGCCTAAATGCGCGTTTGATCTCGTCAGTCCACATAATGTTACGGCGTTCTTGCACTCTTGTGAAGTGTTAAGGATGGAGCCCTTCACGATTTAAAAGTCGCCACACGTAATTGTCGCTCACGTCGAAGACTCGAGCAGCATCCCTGGTGCTCGCAAGAGGATGACGCCGGAAGAAGTCTAACACTTTCTCTTCGAGTTCGGCCGAGTATGAAGGCCTGCCTGCGTCAAGGGATTTTTAATCAAAGCGCGCGCGAAATCCTTGTCGCTAACCACTAAACTAACTTCCGGAACGCGCGGGAGGCGAGGCGAGACTGGCGACCGGCGGGCGGCGGTCGCTAGGCGCGTGCGACGAGCGGGGTAGCGGGTGAGGGTGGGGGCGCGCGGGGCAGGGCTTTGTAGACTGAGCGGCGCCGGCCGGCGCGTACGGCGGCATGCTTTGATAGGAATGGCAACAGCGCATGAACGAATTCGGTGCGGTGCGGCAACTAAAGCTTATGACACGGGATGGTTTTATACTAATAAGTAAATTCAAATTTATACGATATTTATTTTTGTATGAAATAAAAAATGATAAATTATTGATAATTTATCTTTACTATTGTAATCTATAAACACAATACTACCTCCTATTAAAGCCGATGCAGATATTTCGGAAACACCTTATATATAAACGGGGTCCTGCAATGGGATCTAATTAATTAATATCATCATTTCAACCACCCGCTGCTCAGTATGTGCAAATATGTCCTCTTTTATTTAATAATCGAGCCACAGGTTACATAAAAAAGTAAACGCCATTATAAAATAATACCTATTGTGTAATGCCCAAAAAAAAAATCCCCAAACCGATATTTTATTTACCACCTGTATACCCATAAAAACGCAGGTATTCCAAATCCTTAAATTAATATTTTCTAAAAACAAGTCAGATTTCTAAACCATTTACCATTACACATTCTACAGACGATCTAAAATTAATTTCCATTACCAATATTGGTTGTTTGATAATCGACACAAACGGTGTGAACATGAGAGTTCCACTGAACTCCCGTATTGTGCGATACAGGGGTATTACAGTAATTGGTAATTAGTGAATGGAAACGTAGCTACAAGATTTGTCATATGTTTGTTAATAGATAGATTAAACTCGATTGGATATTGGTTAATTGTTTCGACTTTAATGTATCAACATTGATTTGAATAATGAAAAAAAAAACATGAAATAATAATTAAATAATAATTAATAAAAGCAAAAGAACTTACCTGACACACCCAATAATATACTAGAATATTTTATGATTAAAATATGAGAAAAAAAAAATAAGAAATCACCACTTTTACGTTTAAATAACTTAACTACCCTTTAGAGCCATGCAGCCAGTCTTACATTGTGTTAACGTTACTGCGCACTGAAAAGGGAAATGGACCAATTCAAATTATAAAGTAACATTTTATAGTGAAAAGAGTTTTTAAGAGGAAAATGCCACAGTTTCCTCTTTACATAATTACTTTATCCTGTTTCACGATATTCACTAAAGAAAAGGGTAATAGGGACTTCAGGTACCTACCTTAAGTGGCGCAAACCAGGCGTATTATTTAAACACATTTTGTTCATTGACTTAACTCTGGGAGCGTTTTCACATTACGATACGATATTGTATCGGTATCCAATACCGATATTGTATCGTATAATATCGGGTTCGCACCCGATATCCGATATTGGATCGGATAATGTGTAAGACTGGTTCATGTTTTCATCATCTCTGCACTGCTGGAAGGAATCTCACATGAAATAAGCACTACCTTTGTACCTATTTATTCAACTAAAACTGTGTGTATAAAAACTTATAAATAAATAAACATTTACTTGCCACCGACATCGTATCGGTGTCCGATACCGATATAATGGGTAATCTGAAAACATTCAAAGGAGTCACTTTACTGTCACTCTGAGAAATTCTCTATTGTACCATTATTTCTTGTCTAGAGTAAGACGAGGATTTACTTGTCACTTATATTTAGCGTCAAGAAATAAAATATCTATGGTCGAAGCTAAGTCTGGTTTATGTATCTCAAAAGTGTGATAAAAAGATTAGTTTTATTATACCTACGGCCTCTTACAGAAACCGACAAGGACAAGAAGGGTCGATGTTTGAACATATTTTTTCTATATATTACTTAACCGTCCATTATTTAATTTATAGAAGAAAATGTTCTGACCTTTTCAGGAGTGAAGATGGAATGTTGTATTTTTAACGTAATACACGCTTAGTAGCGAGGAACATTTTATAGAAAAAGATTTTTTTAAACTAACGAATAATTCCAAAGATTATTTTTTAAATGAATCGATGTCTGCCTTATTTGTCGTACATTGATAAATTTAGATAGCGACGCACGATGTAGACATATGTAAGTATTTAATATTGATTACAATCAACCAAAAAAGGCAATTTCAGAAAAATGTTTCAAAATCGTTTTCATATTGGAATAAAGCTACTTTTTACAGATTTTTTCGCTTCGTATTTTTATGTCTAACATTCGCGTTAACATGAAACCAATATCGTTTTCATGTTTACGTCAATTTTTTTTCAAACCACACTATAAGCATACCCTGCTGATGATAAAAATAATATTTGAAATCAATTTAAAATTTCCCGAGGTCACTAGTGAAATTGATAACCTCCTCTTTTGAAGTCGGTTAAGAATATTAAATCACTTACAGCGCAAGTCTGAAACATACGTCCGCGGTGAAGGTGTAATGCACGTTCAGCCTGCGGGTTCAGAATATATGGGGTTCACGCACGGTCGGTCGAGCACCGATTTAAACTGCTATTTACTTGAAGCTATGTATAAGTCAACACCAATACTTCTAAGAATAGAGCGTTGTGGTTTGATGGTATTTGTAACTAGGTTACTAGAATGTAGCTATATGAAACTGGTATCTTGCAAGTGCTATTTTAATATTTAAAATATCAAGCAAAGTAGTAGTATGAAAATTTAAGTTTTACAAATAGTACTCAGGAAAGGCTGAGATATCTACAAATTTTAATGATCTATATCTATAAAGATTTTAATGAAAAGGCGCCCGCAATCTTTTCATGTCTGTCTGAACGCGATAAACTCAAAAACAATTGAACGAATTTTCATAATAGTATAGTATAGTTTTCATACATAGATTGAGTAATTTAAGAGGGAAGTTTGTGAATATAATTTATTAATTTTTGCTTCCCTTGCCCGGTGTTGGGTATCTCAATACATAAATCGAAAACATTAAATTAACAGATGTTAGCTGAGAATATGAATTACATTATTATTCAAAGAAACTCAGTTGAAATAACATAAGTACCTATTTTACAAGTCAACTTATGCAAAATAACTCAGAAGTTATTGTTTTATCGCTCTGTTTTGCTATCTTACGCGTCAATATCTCTGCCGGAAACTTTGTTTTACTTCATTCATGGCTTTACGAGTACCCTTCTGTGTTGGCTCAGTTTCATTGAATTATGTATGTAGGAATTATAATATGAATACACTGCGACTTTGTTTTATAATCATATAGCACTGTACGTACAGGTTTTTGATGTCTTCTGAAGTTAATTAGTAGTAAAAAGGAGAGCTTCTTTTTCATTAAAATTTGGATATTCGTGTAGTGCAGTCAATAATGATTTTTTTAAGAAAGGTTTGCGGTTGCCGCAAAATCTTTAAAAATGAGTGTAAAGATTTTTGTTTGTGAAACATGACGTGATAGTGAATTATGGAGTTCATGTGATTGCTTTCGTCCTGTTGTACTGAGTCAAGTTTCTTCATGATCATAATAAATTGGAAAAAGTACACATTCTACATCAACCAAGCAAGTGAAAAAAATAATTCTAAATACATTTAACTGTAACACAAATCAAACAAACAAAACTAAAGTCATGAAGAGGGACCGTCAGCCGAGGTTTCGTGGCTGAATCATTAATGAGGACTCCCGTAAGGTTGTGGCGGAACATTTAGACGAAGGCTTCGCACGAGTGTATGTAGCCTTCGTCTAAATGTAAAGCCAAATGTGTCGCTGACTGTCGTGTTTGTTTACTGACTGTTTGATTTGAAATACTTAAAATAAAAAATAAGCGTTTGTTTGATTTTAAACGTTTAATTTAGTTGAATGTTATACAGGGTGTTACGAAACCCCTCTCCGACCCGAAAGGGTGATATAGGGTTTATAATCACATGTCCAAATAAAATATTAAATTTGGAATATTCATGATAATAACAATAATAGTGAACTTTGAAATAGCCTCCAAAATCCCTAAATTTGAAGATTAATCAAAAATTACACCACCACTTTCGTCGGTATTTATTTAGTTTTTAGATTTAGTATTTATTTTTTACTTTTTTGTAATTAGATATCGATACCACAACCCCTTAACGGATCGGACAGGGGTTTCGTAACATCCTGTATCCCTATACAGGATGTTACGAAATATTTTTTTCGAACAGCTAAAAGAACAGAAAGATACAAAACTTGAATAGTAAATTAGCAATTCAACATCTAAATCAAAAGGGTTCTTTCAGGACCTTATTGAATTTCAACTGAATAAATTTAAAGTTCATGAATAAAAAACACCACGTTCTTATTGGACACAAAAATACTGTTAACAATTCGTATAACTAAAGCCTTAAAGTTACATTTTATCGCTAGCGTCAATCATATATATATATATATGTGATACTTGGGTATGTTATAACAATGCCTTCGAAACAAACCCCAGTGCTTGTTACTCCATCCTCAGGGCATTACTCATGTTCCATTTTATGAACATGTGAACTTCACCACATATCCTAATGCGTAAATATGTACATGAAAACGAAAAGTATTTTATTTACTTACAAAATATGGCATTGGATGTGATATGATTCTGAAAGGATCTTAAGCTACTTTTTGAAAACGAAAAATAACGTCACCTATACATACCACAAAAAAAAATCGGTTCAATGAAATCATTTAAGCTTCAATATGAGGAGTTGTATATCTAAGCAGTAACAGTTGTAAACTGTAAGTTTCCATTGTGACGTCAACCGATATAGACGTACTGCCTGTTAACTGCGCGTTATATTTAATTTTATGTCTTGAAATTATTGCTATGCTATTATTAAAAAATCTATTTATGGTGCACATGCATCGTGCCTGTCTTATGTTATTTTATATAGGCTAGATTACTGGATTAGTATTTTCATTGATACGTAAGTGAGTGCATATTTTATGTATAATATTAATGTCTGATAGAACATTAATATATTATTATTATAAATATAATATATAATATTAAATGCGAAGATATAGTAATTAAATCCTTATTCTAGACCATGTGTCTTGTACTTTCATTTCAGTTTTCTTACAAAACAATAAAACAAATATGCAAAATATATTCTAGTGTAAAATAAAGGCCACAGTATTTCACAATAATCGTGGCAAGTACTAAAAAGGTCACATATATTTCATTTGTCGCGCAGACGGGTGCTATATCGAATTATTAAAGAGATTTACTGCGTAGGCTTCACACATATAAGATCCGTGGAATTAACACGCGAGCTTAAACCTGTGGTATTAAGATGTCTGTTTTGTACTGGCTGGTAAATATAATTTTCCTTGTTGTAAAGAATTGTGGTAAACTGGCGTTTCTATGAATTGGTGTAGATTATTGTGTTTTTTTATTATGTTTGCTCATCAATGTAGTTTTTACCAGCTTTAAATTGTGTGAGGCCTGTGTCAGGTAAAACAATGCAAAATGTAATGTTGTAATTACCATTTATTTTCAAAAATACTAGTAAGTATACAAACAGGTGATTTTACATCATTTTAAATATTGACGAATACATATAATTAGTCAGGTTAAGTTACATAAATTTATACACGTTTAAACTTTTTTAATTTATTTAAAAAATAATATCTATACAATCTTACAAAGAAAATTATATTCGCAAACTTATTTCAGCCTAACCCTTCCAGCAACACAGTCTAACAAAATCTCAAGTTCTGCCAAAAGATAAACTTCGCTTAGTTTCCGTAAACATTCAAAACTTTCGTATTAATAGGTGAGTTACGTGAAATATCGGTGTGGGCGTCCTTAAAATTGATTTATTGTAAAACTTCAGAGTCGTGTACCGTTAGCAAATGAATTTACCGGTTTCACAATAACAATAGACGAGGTTTTATCTAAAATTACTTATACTTACTGTTTATAGAATTTTTAGAAAGATTTCTCCTCAATAATATTGACTTACTAAAAAAAGTAATTGCTCAAAGAATAAAACCAGCATGTCTTAATCCTTCACTTTTTTCTTATAAACAAACTCAGTATATATTTTACTTTGTCAATATCTTTCGATACTTAAAACGCAATATTCGCTATAATAAAGAATGATATCGCCGTAGCAACAGCTCTCAGTTTCCGCTACGACCGCTACGATCGCTACGATACGGCTACGTTACACGTAGGCGATAGATTGTTACGTAGCACATATGTTGCGTTGGCTTTTATTGAAAACATGTTAGCACGATACGTCTCACTCTCGTATAATTGTTTTTGATTTAAAATAAATACTGTTATTTTAAAACTGAATGATAATTTTATATCAATAACGGTAAGAAATTGTGCATTTTGTTTGAGTTATATCTTAATATACAAAAAAATGTGTTAATTTAGCACAAGTATAGGTGAAAAATACATAAGTTAGTTGCAGTAAAGTTAGCCTAAGTATACTAAGTATTCAATAATTGGTAGATTAAAACACAGAAGATCACAAGCAAATCCAACGCAGACAAATATAACAAATACACTTAAAAAATCCTCTAAAAACAAAGCACTCCACAGTAAATAATAATTAAAGTTAATAAGATCGACCCATCATCATTAATACTTGATTGGTTTACGCAGATTTATGTGTGCATCTAGAAAATTACTCCTGCAAAGAGAAGGTGGCTGCGTGGGTAGTTTAATTGACATTATAGTACACTGCGGTGCTGTAAATGCACAAGATTAACTCCTTTTGAAAGCAGTTAAAATTACGAAGCGAGCCACGGTCGGCCATTGCAATAATCATAAAAGACCAGCTGATGGGTTTGAACTGAAATTTAAAGTTTCAATGAGCCGTCGATTGTGTTTTGTTTTCGCAATTCCGCTGGTGGCTTCGGATTTTAAAGTTTTTTAAACTAACTTTGCCCCGCGGTTTTGTTCTCTTATTCATCGTTTCTTTGGGATTATGGGAATAAAAATAGGTAAGTACTGAAATAATACGCTTTGAGTGTTATTGATCTTTCTTTTTATAGTGATATTTTGCTAGAATATAAACTGATAAATATGTAGGTCGTCTTTGTTTTCGTTGTTTTAAGATGTCGCAACTAATTAGCAAATTTTATAAATAACTAGAATTCGCCTGCGGCTACACCCACGTGGATATCGGAAAGCTAGCTCTATTTTAAATTTTGTTATAAATATGTTTTGTGGTAAAACCGTTAAAACGTAATATACAGGCAGACTACTTACTATTTATTTATGAAATACATGTGTGAAGATTATCCAAAATGTTGACATTGTCGGCAGAATTCCTCAATAATTTCATAAAAATATTAAATTGTCTCTATAATAGTGTGGAAGATTTAATTTTCGCTCAAACCAGATGGGGACAAAGGCGTTAAATAGATAGCCACTCTTTACTTGGGCCGCTGGGAGGCTATCTATAAATTAAAGTTATTAAAACACTATTTTATGCCTCATTCTCATAGGCCTTTTGAAAGGAAGAAGCGCCTCAGTTTTTGTATAACGACTTTAGTAAATAATGTTTTTTTTAGTGCTTAAGTTTTTTTTTATTTTTATTTTATATTTCCATAAGGTTTTAATGAACCTATTCAGTAGAAAACAATAGAATATTTCAATACTCAAAATCCGTAAAAAGTAGTTTACCTTCAATAAAAAAGACTACTTTTTAAGGATTTATTTTAGACTAGCTGTGCCCCACGGTTTCACCCGCGTGAATGACACTTCATACACTATGTTTATAAATTATAGCCTATATGTTATTCTAATGTATGAGCTACATCATTGTAAAGTTTCATTAAAATCCATTCAATAGTTTTTGCGTGAAAGAGTAACAAACATCCATACATCCATTCTCACAAACTTTCACATTTATAATATTAGTAGGATTAAGTCCCAACATTTCGACATCTTCGCAGGTATCACGTTCTGCCCGTTACCAAAAAAAATAGTTTTATTTTAATGTCTAACATTCGCGTAAACCTAAAAAAACAATGTTATTTAAGTACCAAAAATTACTGCTTGTCTGCAGCTGTACTTTCTACTTTTCGTGAAGATTTTTCTAATAGGGTAACCCTGGTAAAAATTGTGTTGCGTAACGATTTGGGAAGGTAGCGGCTTTTGGTATCGTCGTCGTCACGCACGTGTAAATAAAGAAAACACTGTATTATCCACTAAACCTGTTGTGTTACCAACCACTTTCGTCATTTATAAAGGTTTTCAATGTGAAATAAATAAAATAAGGACTACATTGATAGAAACAATTATCTAATTATGAAATAAGTTTTTAACATTACAAATAAAAATAATTGATAGTTTTGGGCTTGCCTTTATATGATATCAGTTTGTTGATTTAGGTATGTATTAAGGATTTTTTAAATTAAAACATGGGTTGACAACTTTTTATCATACTGTCCTCTCATACGACTGCTTATCCTTACAATATTTTTATTACAGAGATGTCAACAAAACTGACTTATAAACAGTATTTAATTACAGCTACAAATTTATCAAGGCAGACATCAGCGGAATTCGGCAAGTCAGCTGGGATGGCTTTACACAGCTTATGAGTTAACCTTATCAGGGAATTCAATTAAACAACCTATTAATAGATATTACGAAGTTATAATGAATGGCAGCTTATCGCATCTTTGTTAAAAGGGTTTAATTACAACAATATGAAATAACATTATTGTTTATATTTGAGTTTTTAAGATAAATGATCGACAATTCAAAATCTTTATAATTGGATTATGTGCGTCTTCATTGTTATTTAGGGGTGAAGATAAACGTCATTTTTAAAGGCTAATCATTGATCATTAAAATAACTATAATTTTTAATCAATTTTAACTCAGAAGTTAATAATTAGCAAGCTACAAAATTTTATTGGTACTTCATTAAACAACAGCTAAGATCCCTTTTGATTACATCAGTATTGAAACAAAAATACTCGTTTAAAAACCGCGAGGCCGCAAATAGAGATACACGTCAAACTTGTAAAACTTCTCTTTTTGATGTCGGGGCTAAAAAAGCAGGCTTATTAGCCGATTGGGTTGTAGTAAGTGCAACAGTAACCTTCCGTATCGACATTTACGACCTGTGCCGACGTAAAACACCTGATACACTGTACTCAATATTATGCTTTGAATAAAATTACGACTTACGACGTTTTAACATGATCAGCTGGAGTAGATTCTTTTAATATTCCGGTAAAACTGTTCTGTAACCCATATTGTTCCTACTTATTAAATTTTATTCAAATGCGTCTTCTTAAACTAGTTCTTGACTGTCGTTCCAATACGACAGTAAATGGTGCTTAATAATTTACCCAAAACTAATAAAAATGCATAGAATTGTTCAAACTGATAAAATAAAGTACTATTATTTTCTGCGTTGTAATGATACGACTCACGCACTAGAAAACTTATAAATTATAATATAGGGGATAATCACAGACATTAAAATCACATAGACACTCAAATTATTTCAGCTTCCTCAATAAATAATACACAAGCGTCAAAGCATTAGAAAGGACATTATTCCGTGTCAAACAATCGTAGAGAATGCCATTCAATAAGCGACGCGCAATCAATCTCTATCAAGAACAGCCAAAAGAAATATCTTTACAAATTCAAGCGTCAATAGTTGGCATTCTCGAGAAACGTGCGGAGGCCGATTATTCTGTTATTGATATATTTGGCAAGTTTTGTTTATTGAAAAAACAATTATCGTACGTTACGTTATTAAGTTGTTTTTTATTCTACATGATCATCATTTTAACGGCTAGCGAAACCTACTTACTTCTTTTGTATTGACAGCCTTTTAATCAATTGTATGCTATAAATAAAGGGCACATTTTAGCCTATGAACGTCCCACTGCTGGGCACAGGCCTCTTCCCATATAGAGAAGGCACGAGCATTGATAAGCACGCTTGCTCATTTGCTGATTGGCGATTTCAGATCCCAACATTGGAACCCAGGCTTCCTCACGATGTTTTCCTTCACCAGAAGTTATGTCAGTTTGCCAGAAGTGTGAAAAAAATAATTAACATAAAAAGACAATTTCTGATATTACAGGGTTTACGTTATTAATTATTTCCTAGAAGACACAACCGATCTGTTTGAAAGATATATTCATAAATATGAAGTAACTAATTTTGATTGCCTTTAAAAATGTAATGATGCAATATTCCAACAGTCGGTTATTTTCTCTATATATAGAACATCGCACGATAAGCGTAATAATACCGTTTTGAGACTGCAACCCGGAATGCCGATAGGAACAGTCGTTACGGTTTCTTGCAATGCACACCTATTCTAGAGATTCGAGGACCCTTGTTCACTAGTTCCTAGTATCTATAAAATTGAGGTAACTACTTACCAAGACTTCTTTAAGTCTTTTACGAGTATCTACACGCATTCTTCCTTTTTCATTTTACATGTTGCCGGTAGTAAATATTATCTTGTACTATAAAAAAGGTTCTTACACTAACAACATAATTTACATCTACCAACACGTGTTACGGGACACGTGTTATGTAGAATACAGATATAATATTAATATTACCAACATAAACGATTATGCTCAAAATAAACACCACAAGTGTACATTATAAACCTCTGCTATCACTAACTTATATAAGTTTGTGTAGTTACGAGTAATTGTAGCTGAAGACGTCAAAGGTTAACGGTTTACCGTCCCACACAATGTACTGTTTTAGAATCGGTATTAACTCGATGTTTATTTTATATGCTTTTAATTTTTATGTATTTATTCCTTTTTTAACACATTTACTTTATGCAAGGTTGAAAGGAGTTAAGTTTAGTACCTGTATACCTATTTAAATATAGGTATTATTAACAATGGCTAGTTAGGCGCTAGGATTATGTGTATCACTTTTTGTAATTACAAATGAAAACCACACTTCCATTCGCATATTAACGAATGCTTGAAATAGATTTACCTCAGACGTTAAGAATAATATAACAGCTCCGACGTTTATCACCTTTTAATTACCACTAATTTTATTGACCTTAGGTACAAATTTCGTTTAGCTCCGTTCATAAAATGATAGTTATTAGCGAGAATATTTTCGGGAGACCATCTGTCATAACATAATATTGTTATGAGGTTCTTTATAGAGTAATATCTTCTGTATCTTTATGAAAAGACGGAGGCTGTCGCCGGTGTTACGGCTCGTGTTGAGTGTTATAGACTCTAATGAAAACGTTTAGAGTATCCGGCTCGAAGGACCAAAAATGGCGGATAGCCACTTGTTAAAAATAAACTTGAATGTCGTAAGATAAGGTGAAGGACGAATTATGTATTCATTGTATTTTTTTTGTGAAGAGCCGTGTAATATGAAATCAAGTGATATAAACGTTATTATTATATATACGATGAGATTTTTGCTTTTCATATTGAGATAAACCTTTGAAATAATTGTAAAAATATCAAAGAAAATAGTTTTGAATTTATAAATGTTCCCATAGAATATTCCATAAACGTAACAAATTATAAATAGGCAGGCACATTCAATTAATTTATAAAAATCTTCACCTGTTCGTCCATATGAGTTGTTTGCTTTTTAGTTTTTCAATCGATACGATTTAATAAAATAGCGTGGTACATTTAAAGGATCATAATAATATCTTATGTCTACATGATTACAATTTCCAGGGGGGGCTCTGATTACAGTCGGTTCCATTCCATTTTAAGGTTTAGAAAAGTTCAGTGTCCTTTTGGAATTGGAAATTGACGTAGTGAATACAAACCTATTTTATGAAATAGGCATTGTTTGTAAAAAACATGTCTTAAGTTTAATTAGTTCTACAAAACGACGTCTAAGAAAAGATAGAAATAATTTTCAGAAAAAAATCTACATATTTTATTGAATAAAGGGTTAAAAAACGAACAAAATTATATTGTAGGAGTACCTAAAGTTAGGTCTAATATATTTTTTATAAAAGGCAAGTTATAGTGCTATAAATATTGCTTGAACGCGTATCTATTCATGAAAAAGGGCTTTATTACAAACACAGTACATACAGAATCAGATACTGTAGACTACTACAATGTGTTGCCACAGCAAAATTGAAATCCAATTAAGTGACTGTTGCAATAGCAAAATAATTTGAATTTTAAAACGAAGCGTTCTACTAAATGTAACTACTAACAAGGTACCTATTATAATTTTATGAAACAACTCAATTTTGACTACATTTTATTTTGTAAACTAAAAAAAATAACATATAGGTAATGGAATTGATAATTCAGTACGAAAATACTGGTAGCTATCTTAAGTATTTTTTAGAACACTTTTATAAAAATATGCATGCAATATACTGTCAGATTACATTAAAAGTTGTTTTATTTTTCATTTCTTTATTATTCTTATCACTTCAACGAACCTTAAATAATGTTTTAATATCCTCCTTAAATATAAGCAGATACATAGCAACCCAGCATCACGTCCCACGCCCTTATAACACGAGCATAAAGGCAGAAACATACTTACGTGTCGTGGCGTGGCGTGGCGCGCCAGAAGCACATCGGTTCCATACATTTAATAGGGTTCGAGACATATTTGCATGTCAACACGACACGACACATAAGTGTGTTTCTAACCATATAAAATGTATGAAACCGATGTGCTTCTGGCGCGCCACGCCACGCCACGACACGTAAGTATGTCTCTGCCTTAAGTTCCGGCGCTACTCGAGCAATCTATTGCCTGTAATTTATACCTCCAAGCTCCAAGCATTATTAAGATAATGATGAAACACTTAACATGAAAACATACGTAAAATATTTTACTCTCTCTATGTTATTGATACTTAAACATAAGAAACTTCTGCAACAATTTTATAGGCGCATATATTTTATGAGCCAAGCCTACCAATAAAATACTGGTTGTGATTCGAATGCTGGAAGGGTTTTTCTGAGTAATGTTATGGTTGTATGTTTGTATGTATTGCTTGAATATCGTTTAGTGCCTGAAGTATTTTGTTTAATTTAGTAATTGGGTATATGAATCCTTTTCTGGTGGATAAACCTAGTTTGCATAAATAATATTTTTTTCTATCTTACTAAAAGTATTTAAGAGTATACTCTTCGGTTACTGGTTCCACTACAACTAACGACGGATGACACTTGAATTGTAATAAGTCTTTTCTACCAAACTCAAAAATGCTAATTCTAAAATTTCCGAAGCTTCTCCTTAAAATACAGGTAAAAAAAACAGTTTTAAGATACCTTCTGTCTTTCATTCAAAACTCAAACCATATTCAAACGGCCAATAAAATCTTGTTATCATTTTATACATCAAAACTTTTAAAATAAATCGAAAGTTGCCTTGAATATATTTTAAGTCTGAAACAATCAAGATATTGAGTCACGAACCCTTGAAGCCTCGTTTAGTATCAAGGTCTGTTTAAATACTACGATAAGGAGAGTCTCAGAGACATTTACCTACTTTAGAAGTAAGATTTACTTGTAGATTAAGTACATGAATTATTAACACGATTAGGTAAATTACTTAGGTTACATTTATGGACCTTTCTGAACCTTAATTGCTAGTAATTATGTTACATGACATGCTTTAAGACGTCGTTCAATACAACAATGCTTAGCTCTTTCTTATCTTAGCTAGCAATTTGTTGTTCCTTGTGTCATAATGACTCCAAAATTTTATGTTTTTTTGTTGCAGTCCGAAACCTGCCAATGTGTGCCCTGGTCGTGGGGTCCAGTGATCAGACGAAAGATATGCTCGTGCTCTGAAGCACTATGTAGGTAAGTACCTTCCAATCATAATTTACAAATTAAAAGTTGATACGAAAAAAAAAACAGTGAAAAAATCAAGACGTGAAAATTGTGATTTGTAAATACATAGGCATCTACTCATTCTGTATTTTGGTAAAAACCAATAATTTCAAGTAAGAAATTTGTACCAACATACAACTCCAACTATAAAATACAGACACAAACTAATACAGTTATCTTCAAATATCTTTAACCGCGGGCAACAATAGCGTATTGAGTTTATTACGTAGTTGCACCGATGCTAGCAGTTATGTCGCAACTTCTAAGTCTGCATTTAAGGCAAAATATTGTTCAATTTCGGTCAACACAGAGGAAATCGTATTTGGGATTAGGTATAAAGGAAGTTTTTATCGTAAACTTTAATATAAAATAAACAAAAGTAGTGCTAGACGCAGTTATCTGGCTTGTTTTTATTCTAGCCAGTCTAATAGCATAATTTTATATCTCCATATTTACTTCGTTTTACTGTACGTCATACATACAGTAAAACATTTAAACGAAGCGTTAAGGCACATTATCTTAAGCTTTATTATCTTACACACTATGTCCTTATTCTTCTTTTAAATCTCACGCAAACTTTTGTCGATGAGCAGTACTGCTAATCTGAACCTAATTCTTCTTTTGTGATTGTGCCCTGTAAAACATAAGTTTATAATCTAAATGACAATTCAACCAGTCTAAAATGAGGGTAAATACCTCTTTAAAATTAAGATAACGTATTAAGTTACAGTACTTACACTAACACACATTAATTTATAAATATCGGTTAAAAGTAATCTTATCCAGCCAACCCTGTTTTGTTTCCTTTCATTAGTATGCATGAGACCGATCCGTTATGAGCCACCATAGTCATGTGCATAAAAAGTTAACAGCGAGAACAAAATATTCATGGCGGCATCATTAGATGGGAGGAAACATGCCGAAATATTTAACACTCCATAACAAAACCATTTGATATCGAACTCAAAGTTATTGAGGTAATTTAAACTTTTACCGTAGTTAAATTATGTTTTGCTTTTGGTTCATTACAATTATGAAATTTTATAACGGGACATCAGATTTATTATTGTATCTTTTACTGTGTACAAATACCTTTTTGGTAGAATTTTTAAATACGTCTATTCAGATCATAAAAATAAGGATTCGTCGCCCTAGTCGAAGATGCTTTAAAGTAAATAAGGTCGTGATTGTCAACCTTGAAAATATAATACTCCCTTATGAGATAGTATTTATCGAAACAGTGACGCGACTCTAGACGCCAGAACTCGTAGGCCAGAACACAAATAGTTACAAAAAATATGAAGGTAGAACGAGCAACATTAACCGTCAAGACGAACACCACCTCAGTCTGCCTGTGACCATGATACCTGTAAAGATGTTGAATCTTCGGGATCTAAAATCTAAATACAAACTGCGATAAAATCCGTAAAAGTAATTTTATTTCAATATCTAACATTCGCGTAAACCTCAGAACTCAATATTACCTGAACTTAAAGCTGAAAATGTCATACATCCATGCCTAAATTATTATTATTAGGAGCCTGTCATGTCCCACTGCTTAGCAAAGGCCTCCCCACTCTCCCTCCATATATTTCTCTCAAGAGCCGCTATTGACCATGCCTAAAACTCCAACAAAATATCAACTACAGAAATATTACAGGTTATTAGAAATCAGGTGAGTCTGTGGTGGTAAGTAATTACATAGATTTAAATCGGGCCGGCAGCGTTCTCCGGCCAGTTCAATTTCCTCAGGAGACAATTGAGGACGTAACGGCTAAAGTTTCGCTCGGCTGGACGCTCAACGTGGCCATAATAAGCGTTATGATGTTACACAATTATTGGCTTTCATCGCTTAAGGGGGTTTGTTTTGAGATGAATGAGGTTAACGTAATTGCATTTGGACATAATAATGTTTCACCTGAGAGATTATTTAAATAGTACTAATGGTGGCCATGTATGGCATTATTTACGTTTTCAGCTTCTTACCTATCCATCTTATCCTATCCTTTCATATTTAATTACTTACCTTGGTATTTTTTTAAAACTTTGTTATATATGAGTGCAATTACAGAATATGTCCGATTTCAGTGCGAATGGATCGCCATTTCTGGTGTGGTATCAAGTCAAAATAAAATTGAGCAAAAAAAATGTATCATATGTTTTTAAAAATAAAAGAGAAAAGTATGAACTAGCCGCCTCTAGGGACGGTACCTACATTCACGCGTTCATCATGAACAATCAGGCTCAATATAAACTTGGTAACTGGCCAATTGCTTCAGTACTGAACGAAAATTTCGTATGTTTTCATTCCCAAAAGAGCACTCAAACACTACTTATCGTTGCAGAACGAACTATTCATAATTAAGTCGCGTACAATATTGTAAAATAATCATTTAACTTCATTCATCATAACTTCTGTCATATCATCTACAAGACAAGTGTTTCTGAGGGTGTTACTGTTTTATCCCCGTGTTTTGTAAATCGCGGAAACGCATAGAACCTGATCCTTCTCCATTACGCCAATATCGTAGACTTAATGGTATAATATTTATGATGAACATTCAATGTATAAAAGAATAAGACAATTCTCTTCTTGTTTATATATAATAGTGCTGTGCCCGACAGGGTCCATAATTGTTACCTATTTTTAAGCCTACCACCTGTAAATGTACATTATGGAATGCAATTAAATTGAATTGAATTTATATTATTTTCGTGTTCTAAACCCATGACATAGCAAGATCGATTGCTCTTTGATTAGCCTAATTTAAGCCTTCTGCTGTAGTACAAACCGGGACACAAAAAATCTTGTATCTTTAATAATGTTATGTATGTTATCTTAGTTGAAAATGGTAATGGAGACCAAAATTCGGTTGGACGACAACATACAGCGCAACACATATAGCTAGTAGGTACATCAGTCGACTCGTATGATTTTCAACCAACATGTATTTTAACGTTAGAATAATATTGGAAGCTTCCAACCGTACTGATTGCTTTGACGTAACACAAATAAAGACTGACGTCAAACGTCAGATGTTAACTGTGTGTGTTACTTACTTGTACTTGATGTATTATTATTTGTGTTCTACCCATACTTATGATTACAGTATAATTTTCAGTAATAAAAAAAAAACGAAAATACTACATAGATACCTAACTCGTCATTCACATGATCTTACTGTTTAGCCGACTTGGCGAAGCTCTTTGGATGCACGTTCGTTTCTCTATGCGCTCGTAACTACCTAACCAGTCAATCGATTTAGATAAACACTACATAATAAGATTTGTCTTGATTACGCGAGTGCCACTGGTCAAATATAATTGTAGGTATTTTTTTAAAAGTCACTTGGTGTTGAAACTTCTTGATATAACTAATGTTTATTCTTAAATTCTCCGAACACAGAACCTGTACATACATTATTCGAAATAAAGTCAACTGGAGCCAAAGCCCAGTAAAAATATTGACGAGGACAATTCGTACAAAAGTTGTTAAATAAATAACAACAGACTCAACTACCAGTATTTATTAATTGGATAACCAACTTCAGATTTGCACCCAAAATTTGTATTTCTGTTTTCTGAGAAATCAAAGGTTGAAACCATATATTCAATTAAACATTAGATACTTTTTTACATACTGAAATGAAAGAATTACCACCTACCTCTAACCCAGTATTTTCATGAAAAACAAACGTGGTAATGTCTTGTTACCACCTAATTTTCGACCATTCATGAATATGCAAATGAGGTATTCAATTCATTTACATGTTACATCATAATCACATTGGACATTCAGCTGGAAAACTGACTTGATCTGCATAAAATCATTTTAGATAAATATAACATAACATACTTAACATATCATCACGCCTGTATCCCCGAAGGGGTAGGCAGAGGTTTACCAATGTACATCCACAGTTTGCCGATATATTTAGGTCCCATGTAATAGGAGGCGAGCCAGCTATTGCTACTAACCGGGCAAAAATCCAAACTCCGACCTGCTACTGAGAATTTCATAGAAAAACCCAATAACACCTTGGTCGACTTGGGAATCGAACCCAAGACCTCTAGCGAAGCAGTCGCGCTTAACACCACTAGGCCAACGAAGCAGCCAGTTTAGATAAATAGATGTAAAATACACTTTATCAAGTACCTACAGTTTGTTTTTTAGTTAGTGTACCTAGATGGTTATATATCGTGGGCAGGTCTAGAATGCATTTTGCAGACATGAAACTCCCAAAATGTTGAGAATTTTGATTACCCTGAACGTAAATTGATGCTCGGTCAAACGGATAAAAGTTTTCAGGCAGCAGCTGAATAAATTGAAGTTGGAATTTTAGAATTGTTTTTAGTTGCTTTTTAAAACACATACACGTGAGGTTTTTGGAGGTGACCGTCTATGTACCACAAACTTTCACGCTTTATGTTGATAATGGAAAATTAATTAATAATCAGGCTTACTTTTCTCCTTTTCAAACGGTAAATAGTATTCCATTGGTATAAAATTGTGTAAACCTGTATTAAGAGATAGACAATAATTATAAGCACCTTACTAGTCAAAGTCTTACGATACGATAAGTTAACAAAATGCCAGCGAAAACGGGATCACGTACGGGAAGAAACTAAAAGAAGCGTTATATAAAATATTGACCTAAAGACACTTTGTCTTGTCACACAAAATACTTCGATCACAATTACTTAGAGCAAAATAAACGTCCTTAAGGTGGCGATTGCCTTGAATCAATGAAACGGTAAATGTTTGGTTAGGACTGGCCAATATTAACTATCTGTATTATGTTATAAGTAGGTCCCATTAATGGTTTAATACGTAATCTAACATAACTAGCCTAAATGAGCTTATTACTGCGACAATTATAATGTATGTCTACTGTCTAGCTTTTCAGATGTTTGCACAAAGCCCATTGAAATTACCTAAGGTAAAATTCACATTTGTGACAAACAAATGAGTTATGAACCTTTAGAAGTATTGTCATCAACTTCAGCGCCACAAATGTTTTTTAAATTTCATTTCGAACAACAACTTTAGACAACAATGAACCAGTAGTACAAATACAACCTTTCCAAAACTTGGCGATGTCATCTCACGAAGTCGCAACACCAAACTGTTACTTTCTATCGAATAGATATTATTTTAGATGTTTTCCCCGTAAGTAATATCGTTTATGGTTCGAAAGAGGTTTTATGTAAGCTCGAAACTTTTAGCCAATATTCCGTTGAGATTCAAGACACGATCGGCTCGACATAAAAACGCCTTAACCATACCTAATGCTTCCAAATGCGCTTATTTGAAGCTCAACTAGTTATAAATATATTATGTACCTACGTATGAATGCGGAATATTATTTTTGTCGTTCCTTTGTGAAACGCTTTGCGGAACTGTAAGCCGTTTTTGCTTAAATTCGGGTAGTTTGTGTACTTTGGAACTTTAACTACTGCGTGAATATTTTGTTTTGTGATGTAGAACAGACGAGTTGATTTTAATGGGAGTTTAAGTTGATAGTAATGATTGGTACTGCGTTCAATATATTGTACAAAATTCGGTGGTATGTAAATTGGTGTAATATAGTAGGTAAGTAGGTAGATATAATCTATAATAGGTAAATAATATAGAATTAGCTTCTAAATCGTGAAATTATATCTACAATTAGGGTACCTTTTATATGCAAGATCTGAATGATCAGCAGTAATTTATTATTATCTAAACTTTAACCAAACCTACGTTTAGATTTATATGTGTAAACACACAACTCATTTCTATCTAAATCCACACCACAATCGCTAAATGTGTGAACATAAAACGTTATTTTATCAATTCCTTCGCCCTCCATAGCCGTTTGTATCGCCTCTAGAGACGTACACAATCAATGCTGTAATAGCCAAGCTTGGTGCTTTCCAAACGGACGCTATTTCGTTTGACTACCGGATATAACTACACTTTCTGAGAACGAGTTAAATAGATAGCTTGGATTAAATAAGACACTTGACCAATCTTTTGACACATCTTTATCTATAGAAACGATCTTTTAAATAAATTTTAAATAAATAAATAAATCCGGACAACATCAAATACATCGTTCTGAACCCAAACTAAGTAGCTATTAAGCACTTTTGTTATGGAATTCAGAAACAAAGATGGTACCACAAACACCCAGACCCGAGACAATGTTGAAAAGTGACTTCCTACATTGACCCGTCCGGGGATCAAACCCGAGACCTCAGAGCTAGCGACACCTTAAAAACCGGTGCGTACGCCACTCGACCACAGAGGTCGTCAAATTCTCAAGTTCAATTTAATGCTAATGCATCATAATTCATACTACTAAGAGCCGAATTATTATTAGGTGCCTACCAATTTTTTCTTGCAGTCCTATTATAATAAGGGCACATTGCCATTTGCCAATTATAAATAGGTAATACGCCTTAATAATATTCTGAATTCTCACCGAAGTGTTAAGACGTTATCAATTACGTACTATTAATAGATCAAGATCTCAGGAACATAGTTGGCACGTGATAACTATCAAGCTGAAATTTTATGAGTGACTACACATTGATTAGACCCAATATTATATTGACAACATTTCTGGATAGTAATAGGTAGTAGAGTTGTCAAACACAGCGTCTGCAACGGTAAGTTAAAAAAGAATATAACACGAAACCCCTGATGAAATTTCAGTTTGAAGTTTACTTGCCAGCTATTATGACTGGATCTTGACAAATTATTAGGTTGGTTGGTAGGTATGTTAACGCCCCTTTATTGCCATGGATCTTCAAACTTCTTTGGTATCTAGTACCTAACATAATCACCATCCCAGGAAGATAATGTTAAGAATGATTTATTCAAGGAATATTCCTTGAAATTCTCCAATACATATTTAGCCCTGTATTCTTGTAAATCTACACTTTCCAGTATAACTTAACCTGTCTGAAGTTAGGCGACGAGCAAGACAAAATATAAAACCCAAGTACTGGAGAGTGGGAGAGAGACAATGAGAGAACGAGAAAGAGATATATAGCAGCACCATCCAAGATAAATTTATATTGGCTGGAAGTACCGTGTATGGAAAATCCCCTTCGTTACAGAAGATTCGCGTGGGCGAATGACGGTGGCATTTGCTAGCAATATGTTCGGGTTCCTTCATGCGAGTGCATCAAATACGATTGGTTACCCATCAACGGAGATATTTGGTATCCAATCCAGAAAAACAATATTATTTAGTTACGTATACCTAATGCTAAAAATATCAGACGACACAAAATTCATTAAATAAGCTTTTACTTACCTTGTTTTACCTTATAATGTGTAGATCAGTTCGTGCAAGCTGGTTTTTTTTTTGAGTCCGTATAAATACTTGGGTGATAATGCTGGTTTGATGATGAAACTAGAAGGTGGTATAATACGTGAACTCTAACGAAACAACGCTAGGATCCCATCATGTTTTAGGTCATTTGATTTATCTTTACAAGTACTCTCATCCTAAATGAACTAAATACATAAAAAATACATATCATCACGCCTGTATCCCCGAAGGATTAGGCAGAGGTGTACCAATGTACACCCACAGTTCGCCGATATGTTTAGGTCCCATGTAATAGGGGGCGAGCGTATTGCCACTAACCGGGCATAAATCGAAACTCCGACCTGCTACTGAGAATTTCATAGAAAAACCCAAAACACCTATGTCGACTTGGGAATCGAAACCAAGACCTCTAGCGTAGCAGTCGCGCTTAGCACCACTAGGCCAACGAGGCAGTTCAAAAAATCCTTGTATTTTAATAAAAGCTTATTATTTTACAGTGTAAACTCACACAGCAAATTAAATACCGTATAATAGAAAAAAAAACTAATTTATACCTATCCTTTGTGACAAACTAGTCATGATTAAAAAGCCCGACTATAAAAGAACAAAGGGTCCGGCTATTGCTTGTTTAATAACTAAAAAGATTGCTCTATTGTTAAAATGGCCGGTGACAATAATATTAAAAACTTTTTATAACTCAACTACAAAAAGCAGCAGCGTATAATATTATACCTATTCATTTATTTTGTACTCAGTTTTTAATGAATTCGTAAAAAAAAATATACGGTATTATCTTCATTACCTGCGTTAGATACTGAATTTTAAGTGTGGTAAGATTAACAGATACTAGCAGCTAATGGAATCATAACACTAACGCGAATGCTGCCTATATTAAATCGCCTTGATAATAGGTGTTTTAAAACAGGTCTGTTTATTTTTCAGAGCTGGGCAGAGGCTTTTTCCATAATATGTAGTAAAAAGAAACTTATATTGATAAATTCGCTTGCTTACTAACAATTTTAGTTAACAGATACTAAAAACATGACGTAAATAATCAAAGAGCAATTTTAGAAAAAATATGTTATCAAAAATCTATAGTATATTTTAAAAAATATTCAATATGAACACATTGGATACATAAAAATATATTTTGTACCTATACCTTCTACATATACTGTGTTTCAACCTATGTATCAACAGGTAGCTAAACTCCAATTAATATTGTTGCTCTATCCAACTACCTACTCAGATAGACGGCTATGTGGTCATGGTATGTCGTTTCCATAATTAATTCAATGGTCAATATAAAAACGGTCATCATTCCAGTTTATGATAACCACATCCATAGATACAAACATCCCCACTGGCGTCCTAAAAATGATATTTATATTCGCAATATTAGGGTGCCCAAAGTCGTTTCGATGCTGACCTTTGTATCGCAAAAGCTGAAAGCTTTATTCGCCACTAGGGGTTAGCTACCTTATTCTATTGAATTGTTATGCCCTGTGAGACGGCCCTGTTTTGTATCTGCGCCCGATATTGTATGGACCATAACGCTTTGCTTTCAAACTTTTCGCTGACTTGATATTTTGCCAAGAACTTTTAATATTTTGACTTGGGAAGATTGAGATATGTTGCTGTAGTTATGACGAAGGTTTTATTACATGTATCGAGACGTAAGAGCTCAAGGAAAATGGTTTGGAAATGTTAGTCGGGTAGTTTTCCGACTAACGTTCCGTCTTTAAGGGTGAAAGTTTAACGTGCCTTGGTGAATAAAATTATTTTATAATAAAAACCCTTTGTACCTTAAAGTGATCAATAAATATTTGCTTAATTTCTTTTTTTTTTATCTTGGTGCAATTGTTAATGTTGATAATAAATAAAATATTTTCAATGATGTTTGAAATACATAATATGTGTTTTTGCCATATTTATTAAATATATTGAATTAAGTATTTTATGTATTAATCTATTATTTCCATTAAAGATTTAAGTTATTCATGGAATACGGGTCAAGAATGCCACTGTCCCGCGGTTCCGACCTCGAGGTTCCAATCAGGTTTACTTGACTTTATTACAGTCTGGAAATAGATAAGTCTATTAAAACGAGGCCAGCAATTATGATTGCATGAGTGATTATATCAACACCCTGAAGGCATACCACGTTAGGTTAAGGTTATTTTTTATGAAGTGCCCTTCGAAAATAGATGAGATACATAGCGAATTTAAAATCCTTATAAATGTAATAATAAAGGCTCATTTTTCCCCAAAATTAAAACTAAATAACAATAATAATCCAGCCTATAAACGTCCCACTGCTGGGCACAGGCCTCTTCCCATTTCAAACTAAATAACAATCAATAAAATAAATAATAAAATTTTAATTTTGTACACTGTATACTACCTATCGATTATTTTGCCTTTAAAAGAATTCTTTAGTTAATTTGCATCGTGTAAAAATACACAAACTTTACATGCAGTGCTTCTCACAAAATACAACTTCCTAAAGCAAAACCGCACTGAGCTACGCTATCTACATAAAAAAGTAGCTACATATACCTACAAATAAACCTTTCAGTAGGCAACCAACAACGGTCAGAAATACAGAAAGCAAAATAAACGTGGGATGTAATCAATTGTCAACGGAAGCCATTAAATCCCGCTCTCCTTAATTGACTTACATCTGATACCGAAGCCTGCAGTAATGGTAATGGGGCATTATACAGATTGTAAACGGGAAAAATGCTTCAAATGATCTTAACGAAATGAGGTCGGCTGCAGAATTGTTAAACGATACCAATGATTTTCCAAATATAATATAATTTATAGGCAGGTATTTAAATCGTATTTAAATACCTGTAAAATAAGTCTATAGATTTTTACCTTTTTTATGCGAATACGTAATGTATCCTACTTATAATTACAAATAACTATTGAAAAGAGTACATGAACTACTAGGGAATAAGCGGTATGTAGTCTCATAGGTACTTGTTCCATGATGAATCGAAAGTAATCATGACATAGGTATTGTCATTTCGTCATATTGATGCTGGTCATAAACAATCGAAGATACACATCCCCTGTCTAAGATATGTATTAACAAAGGCACAACTATTGATGTATGGGTTATTATTAGTTTAGTATTCTGCTACACGATGACAATCAAATACCCATAGATATTATTATTATGACATTTAGGGAACTCTATTTTTGATCTGATGTATTCATTTTCTAACCATATTGCTTACATTAATTCTGAATACCCCGTCGTTTTTTTTTTGCGATAGATAAATGCCTAGTTTTTTTATTTTACTTTAAAGTTGTGCCAATTCTACATTTACCTAACCATCATCATCAACACTTAAGAAGCGTCAGTAAGACCCATTGTTCAATTAGGTAGTAAGTAACTGAAACTTACGAATTCAGCAAATTTATCTAGTTTCAAAACTAATTTAGCGGCACTTATTTTATAACTGCTAAATACAACAGCACGGGTTTACGAGAATTCTAACTCTAAGACGCAATTAATTTAATATCCCACACGTTTCTAAGTTAATTGGCACGAGCCCGGGGCACCCGTGTACCTCACACCCACATAACTGTTTAAACTGAATATCTATCTAACCTTCGCCGAAAATGTATGTAGATAATGAAATTAAAGTCCGCAAGTAGATACGGGTACTCATCTAGTAAGTTTAAGCCTAAGTTTCCAAGTTCCTATGTTGATAGGGTAATATCTAGGGTCATAAGGCGGTCTATACACGGACTTCTCGAGTCAAAGGAAGTCAAACAGTTCGTGTATGGACTGTGGACCGGTTGCTTCAAACTGCGATTGCAGGGTAAACTAATGCTCTGTACACAGACAGAGACCTCTTGAAGAAGTTCAACTGCTTCTGCTTTGGGCAGATGACAAAACATAACACAGGGTTATTTGTAAAACTTGAATAGATTCGCACTACGATATTACATAATATCTAGTCCTTTGTTTTCATTGGAGGAACATTTTACCCCTCTTCTTCCATGTTATACTAACTAGTATCTAATCGCCCATTGGTTTTAAAATTTCACAAGCTCAACTACAATATTTTATGACGTGAACTTCTTCCGGGATCTTTGTGAAATGGCTACCTCGTAGTATCAATCTGTAAGCCAAGCTGTGCTTCTTGGCCAAGACTTTGATAAAGGCTATATATCAGCGCTTCTTACCTCGAAAAGCACTTTAAGCCGCCAGTGAAAACGTAATGCTTGTCATCCACAAAGTAACTTAGGTAATGACATCGTAAAAACGTTAATTATTTAATCTGCGAAACATGGACATATAAGAGATGGAAGGGTTTATTTTAAAAACGTGATGAGACAATAGGTTGGTACACATAAGGGGTCAGATTAGTACAAACAAATTTACCTTTATCTGTTTATTTTTACTTCCCTATCACAGAAACATTTAATTTTCTTGGAATAATAATAACGAATTCCAAAATATATTTAAATGGGGTCACAAGAACACAAAATTTAGAATATTTTGTCTAATTGAGTACCTTATCGTAATTGGAGTGGTTCTAAAAAGGGTCAATAACATGAGTAGGTACCTACCCGACTTCAGTCATTTCTACCTTCACTGGATTTATCTAAAGATACCTTCAGGTTCTATGAAATATCTATTTCTACTCAGTTCTCTCGTATTACAGATTCAAGACAAGCAACACAGCGTGTCGGGCGTGATGTCATTTGTTAACAAATTGATTGATAGACAGGATATTGAGAGAGTTATTGGTATACATAGACCTTCCTTTATTTACAAGAAAAGGGATAAAAAACAGTGACAACCTTCCTTACAAGATTTCCATTTAAAAACTGGTAAGTAATGAATCCTTCTTGATCCTTTGGCGATTTAAAAGAATTATTCATTGGGGATTAAAATCTGGATGAGATTGAAGAGGAAAACAAAACAATCAAGGGTAGATAAAGGATTAAGTGCCACCCTGAATTTTATAGAAAATATATAAATGTATTTACCCTTTCTCGATACCTAAGATACCAAGCTAGGCAAGGACCAAGACCTAAAGGCATTTAGCGAATCCTTTGAAATTGAACAGTTCTCATCAATTTCGTTCGTGTAGATACAAAACTAATTATCTCATTCAATAAACATTGGGTAGGTACCTACCGATACTAAGATACGAATAAGGAATTTTCAAAACTACTGCTACGAAGAGTTCGCATGAAATCTTAAAAGAGTTGGAAAATAATGTGAGCTTCTAAAATGTTTACTCCTGGTACGAATTGCCTGTTGTATGCTGGCGTCGTGCCATGAAGCACGCGACGTGAGCTATCAACACTTATTTAGCGGGAACAACACCCGCTGCTAACCGCGGTCTAACCGCTTGTAACAACACTGTTATAAATTTTTGATTTAGTTTAACAATTCGATGGATTAAAAGGCTATTTTGAATTAGCGTTGATTTTGTAATTGTTGTCTCTTTGTTTTCAATCTAGGTAGGCTTTTTTGCTTAGACTTAAACACTAAAGGATAATTTTAATTTTAGTAAAAGTCCCCATATTCCTTTTAAAATATCTGTAAAGCTTAATACACAAGAAAGAGAAAAGTAAATAAGTATGTATGTATCCACACCATAAACAAAATCTATAAGGCACTTCCCCATTTCTAATCAAAAATAATGGGGTTCAATAAAACCAGCCTGTCACTTCAAAAGACGTTAGAAAGTAATCTCTGGCTCGGACTATTAATAAATTTACATTACTGTAGGGCTAAGATAGCAAATTACCGCCATAATCGGGCATGACGTGATCGCAAGGACCGTCGAACTGTCACGGCTATGAGCCACTAATTCATTATGCTAACGAGACGTGCTGCCTCCGACGGTGATGGATTATCTTTTTTCCCCTTCGCATAAATGCGAGGACGAGAGGAAATGTGTAAAAAATGGACCAATAACAGTGTATGCAAAGGTTGGGCGCTCCTCCGACATAAAATATTAGGTTATTGAAATTTTTCAGACCAAGAGCGGAGTAGACAAGACTGCTAACACGGCGTCTTGCGCAAAAGTAGCGTTTTTCTTCTACGCGACGTTTCCTCATAAAATAGGAAGTCTTGAATTAAAGATGAATTGTTCTTGTAAGATTGAACTTCAATTGTTCTTTGTTCAAATGCAAAGACTACACTATGTAATAGTATGTATGTATAATAGAAATGAAAACGTTTAGATATACTGTAGGTACTAACCTACATAAACAGATTTTTTTATTTAAAATATGTCATTTGAAGTTATCAAGAAAAAAAAAAACAATTTTTGTCTGTATTTGTTTATTCATTATTTGCTTCCATTTTGTGATGTAACGCACAATGTTTCATCAGCAACTTCTTATAGTGGAAGGTTCTGTCGCACTGCGAACACTTGTGTGGCCTAAGTCCTGTGTGAAAGGTCGCATGCCTTTTCAGCTGGTTGATGGTAGCAAAGGATTTTGCACACAATTCGCACTTGTGAGGCATGAAACCTGAGTGTTTTCTCATATGGACTTTGAGCTGGCTCTTTGCTTTGTAACTGTAGGACAAAAAAGGCTTATTGAAATTCAATTTCTCTGCTTTTTGATATTTTAAGTAATAACCAAACTAAACCATATTTTAATTGCAAATATGGGGAACTATAAAATACTATGTGTTGTACAGAGAGCTAGATAATTAACCGTCTTAAATAAACAGCTTGTAATGTACCTGAAGTTTAGTTACATAAACAAGCGGGCTGCATAGATCTTTTTGGTACTGTATGCTGGACAACGCTACTTAGTGTTAAGCTTTGATCATTTTTTTGGTTTTTTTCTTTGTATTAATTTTGTTCATGTTGTCTTGTGTACTGTGCTAAATAAATGTATTTTTATGATCAAATTAGATTCAGTTGTTTAGCGGTGAAGCGTACAAGTATAGAAGTATGGATAACCTACCTTAATCCACAAACATGACAGGAATAGGGTCGCTCATCACTATGCATAACCATGTGATCTTTTAAGTAGCACGCTGAAGGGAATTCTTTGAAACAATATTCACATTTCAGTTTCTTCTTCCTTTGTATAACACTTAGATGAACCATCAAAGTTTGCTTACTTTTGAACATTCCATCGCAATGAGAACATTTTATTGGACCCAGTTTAGCGTGAACCCCGTTCATGTGTAACTAGGAAATAACAAATAATATCAATATACACAAAATGAGTTTTCTACCTGAACGAAACTAATAAAGGTAAAATATTTTCATAGTAATGTAGCAATGATTATATAAATAGATGGATTACGGCACCTAAATTATTTTCAACTCATGCTAATCATTCATGCACCAGAAAGTTTACGTCGTAAAAACCGGCCAAGTGCGAGTCGGACTCGCGAATAAAGGGAATATGCCTTTAAAATGGACCAATGAAGGGCAAAAATACAATAATACTGAATACAAGGTACAGCCGGCTGTCAGAAGGACAGCAAAGGCTTAGTAATTACCCCTTTGGCACCCTTCTTTACCCTAAAAGGTACTGAATCTGAGGTCTATATCGAAAACAAACCTAAGTAGCAATGAGGTGAAGAAATATTAAGTCCTTATTAAAAAATAGTAGGATAGTTTAGATTGGTAGATAATAAATAATAAACTTAATAATTATAACAAAGAAAAAACTGACTTTAAAATGAGTCTCATATTTATTTCTTATGAACCCCACAGTCAAAACTGGAACAAAACTACCAAAATAAAAGGGGACCACATGGGAAGCACTAGCTTTCAAATAAAAAAAGAATCTTTAAAAATGGTCAACCCAGTCAAAAGTTATGTGGTAACAAACATAAAATGAAAACACTCCAATTGAGTACCTCCTCCTTTTTTAAGTTGGTTAAATTAACAAAGGGAAATCGAAAAAAGGTTAAATGTTCATCAAACACGTATCGAAATTTGAACATAAACAGAAGATAAAACAAATAATATTATCTTACTTTCAAATATTTGGAGCGCCTGAAAATCTTTCCGCATTCATGACAGATGTACTTGTTAAGATCCAAGTGATCCATCACATGCTCCCTTATTTGATACTTGAAACGGAATCTGCAAATATAAGAGTTAATAAAAAAATATATGGCCCATATGAGTGCCATACCTATAATGTTAAAATTACCGTACGAGAAAAAATTACTTTGGAAAAAATTACATAAAAGATACCTTAAAATTTACACATGCGATATCTCCAAATCAGTTGATTATTTACGCAAAAAAAAACAAGATGTGCTGACCAGAATATTTTTTGGTACCATGTATATTTAACTTACCTCTTCCCACAACTATCGCAGATAAAATTAGGAGTAACATTGTGACTTTTTTCATGTCTTCTCCATGTAGCAAACCTAGGGAATTCCTTATTACATTTGGAACACAAGCCTCCACTCTTCTTCAAATGTTCCGATCGATAGTGAAACTGCAAGGCCATCGGTGACTTTTTAACTTGCAGACAAATGTGACACATATATCGCGGTTTAACTTTTGTTGGATAGTGTGTGAACCTAAAAACATAGCCCATACAGAAAACGATATTTGGAGATCATTTACTGGATAGTTCAGAAAAATATTTAAACGTTAAACTAGACTAGTTTTGAACACAACCCATAAGTATTAATTTTCAATTGAGTAAATAACAGGCATTTATAGTTCGTCAGTGGGTTTAAAAAAATATTGGTCATTTTTTATTACTTTACGTAAAATAAATAAGCTAAACGATACTTTGAACTAAAATTTCTCATGACGTCACTAATAAGTACTCTGTGTAAAAGTATGTCTTTATTTGACTCCTAATCCTGAACGTTTATTATGATTTGTTTTGTTTATTATCTAAGAGAATTGACTTGCGTTATATTATTATATCATTAATTTACTCCATCATATACTTAGTATATACTGAAAGTCTTCCAGATATCATTACTAGGGCTGACTAAAAACCAAATTTAACTCACCTATGTGCAAGAAAAGCAGCCGAATCAGCCCCGACAAAGTCGCACAACTTGCAGCCAAGCTCTTCACTTCTCCAATGTTCATCTAAATGTTCACAGGAAGCCTTATGACTTGTGAAAGTCAATTTACACAAACCTTAAAAAACAATCTCTATAATAATAATAACCAAAAAATTAAAAAAAAGAAATTAAAAATGAATCTTACCACAATTATTATTCGGTGTATTTTTATCTTCAGTATTATTTATCTTCTCTGATTCTCTTAATATTTGCTGTTCAGAATCCGTAACTGAAGTTTCAAGAGCTGCTTTCTCTTCAGGTGGAACAATCGTTTTCACCGAAATATCTACGACATACAATGCAGGTAAAACATCTGGATATTTGAAAATGTTAAATAAAATTATTGGCAAAATAAGAGAATTGATATATGTAAGTACCTAGGTATATAAATTTACCATCTCACAAAGTTAATCACTTTCACAGTTTAATTTATCTTATGGTCAAAAGGAGAACAGGCAGAGATGTATGGAGAGAGATTGTTTTTTCAATTTATATATTATACACAACACTACAAAGAAATATTACCACTGAGAAAGAGATCATAAATCTGTTTAAAAAGACTTACTTGTGACTAGATTAGTAGATTTTCTTTTTATAAGGCTACATGTTTTTATATGACTCAGATACCATTTTTCTTTCCCTGGAATTAGATCTCTTTAAAATATAGCAATTCTATTCAATTAATAACAAATAACAATGCTAACTCCAAATTGAAATGTTTGCTTTTACTATTTTCCCAGTATAATATGTACAAATACATACATACATATTTATTTACTTAGTACAATTGTCCTTTGACAGGCGTTCACTAGTATAAAGCCTTTGCTGATGATCACCGAGGGCTACTCAAAGAATGCTTTGCAAATTTAGATTTTATCTCGCAATTCTTAATTCTCAATATTCTTTATTGCGTACCATATATAACAGTCACAATTATGAATCCTATCCGGCTCAGTGTAGATTAAGTTAATAGGAGAGACACTGAACCCGATTTTCCTACTCCGATAGTCCGGTTTCCTACAATAATTTAAGGAAGTACTATATATTATAAGCTGTAACTCACTCACCATATTTTTTCTTGCAATTTTTGCATTTAAATCCTATCTTTATTTTTCTCTTTGGACAGGGTTTTACATTGGTTACCCTTTCAACAATTTTATTTAAACAATTTGCATCTTCTTTTTCCAACTTATTTATATCTAGATTTATTGGATCTTCAAATTTTATGGGATCATAGTCTTCTTCTTCATTATTAAATAAATAAGAACTGCTTTCTTTTGAAATATCAATAGATTCATGACTATTTCGTGAACCTTCATCATTTGTATTTTGGAGATCAATATTTTCAGTTTTTACATAACTAGGTAATACTTTGTCATCATCACATACCTAAAAAGTATGTATTAAAATTATTAAAAGTAAAGTAATATTTAAACATGAAATAGCAAACTAAAAACATTAGTCCGTGTCACCTGTCCCGCTGCAAAACAAGGTGTTCTGTGATTTTCAAGCACATATTTTTTAGAGTATCGACTACTACAACAATACTTTAAAGTTTGTAATTTATACACTTACTGGATATGGTATAGGTACAACTGTAATTATACACACAGTACCTATATTATGAATTAAAACAATGTTAGAACTTAATATGTTAATGAACATACAAAATTCTCAAGAGATAAAAATATATAAATAACTTACTACTTTAGTAGATACTGATTTCCAATACACATCTGATTTCAAGCATTGGTTTTTAAATGTCGCATATTTTTTTACATTTTCTGCACATTGTTTACAGAGTAACCGAGGTTGATCTTGAGTGGTCACCTTAAACAATCAATAATACATAAAATGGAATGTATCAACGTCATTTTGACCATAATTAGTTAAAGTAAATTGCTAAATACATACCGACAAACCAAAACAGTACTCATAAAGACTCAAAATTATATTATTTTCACTAATTAAAACCATATTTATGCACTCTGTATCACTACATATTCGACACGTATGCATTTTAAGTATTTTATCACTAATTACTAATAAATTATAGCATTTATTTATTTTGTTTACTTGATTTAATTCCAAATAGCTAACAGGAATGACATTGGTTTGTTGTTGTACCCAAATGTCAATGTCATCAGTCGAACTGTCAAATCAGAGTCAAAGTCCAACGTAGAACTTCAAAGCACAATATTTTAAGCATGTGGTACTCAAATGCTTAAGACAAACTTTTTTAGATTGGTTTTTTTATTCTTTTCTACTATTCCTACGAGTTTTCTTCTTTGTACTATTGATGAATTTTTTGTAAGTCGTTTGTGAAAAGCTACAAAATTACCCCAAAGTTTAATCAAAATGAAACAATAGATATTAAAGTTTAGGTAATTAGATACCAACAGCTTTATTAGTATTTAATAAGAATTGACAAGTTAGGATATAACAGGAAAATGATAATTAAGAAGATAGTAACTAAATAACTTAATTTTCAAATTAAAATCATTAGGTTCTATAATAAGTAGACCTAGGCAGTAACTACCGACAGCACAGTATTATCAATTTTATTGACTTTGACCTGATTGTTGACGATGTACAGTAGGTATTTATAGGGTAGGTGGTCCTACTGCTACTAACAACCCATTTGGTAGATTTTTAAAGTTTTGATAGAAGTCACCTTCATATTTCAAAATCAGTATCATATTACCCTATTTTATGATCTATGGCAGAATTTATAAATTATTCACGGACCATGAGGCAAAAGTGAGATAAAATTGCCCAATTTATCAAACTACTCAGTTTTTGTGTTCAATGGAGGGAAACGTTAGATCAAATTTTGAGCACTCGCATTATTCAGCGATGAACAAAAAGATAAATTCAACCCTTTAAAGACCAGCTAAGGACCTATCCAGTGCTATGGTCGCTAATAAGTTAAGATTTGCTTTTTGCTTTGGAGTCGGTAGGTTTATTTTAACAATTTAGATACAGTGACATGACTTCGTCAAAGGGCCTTGGCCTTTGCATAGATACAGTCCATCACTATCAAATGGTATCTTGGCATTGATCTTTATTTTAAGCCCGTCCACCGTACATAGGTACTTACCATAGCTGTTCCGTACCCTAAGGGTGGCAACGGGACTCTATTACTAAGCCTCCGCTGTCCGTCCGTCCATCCGTCTGCCTGTCAGCGGGCTGTATCTCATGAACCGTAAGTAGCGTGTTGAAATTTTCACAGAGTGGCTGTTTCTGTTGCGGCTTTAGCAACAAATAATATATTATGAAGTACTTCTTACCTACCTGTTATATATTATTGTCTTGTGCAATGATTCGGAACAATCGCTTGCGATCCCGTGACGCACGCGACTGTATTTTTTAAGCCATGTTTGTCAGACTGCAATGGTTACTCATCAAGTTCATTTAGAACCTTTTTCAAATACTTTGTTGCAGTATGTTGTAAATAATGGCGTCCAATAAAAAACATACAGGCCTACTCAAAACTGAAGCGGTGGTAACTTATCAAAGTTATTGCCCAAACACAATAAGTTATAGGCAATAGTTCAAATAAATACACGAAAAATAATTTATATCGGCAAAATGGCATCGGGATGGCGATGATAATCTTCAAATTCAAAGGCGAAGGTGAATATTCTATCCACGTAGTTCCCTTGTGCGTCTATGCCCGTACGCTACGTGCCGCTACTTGGCATAACTATTCCTACATTATAGATACTTCGAATAACACAGAATTTTGTGAGACAATGTAAATTCGTACAAATGATTATGAAGTAGTTCGTGACCTAGTACGGTAGGTACAGACCATCAATTGCAAACGATGAGTCGCGCTTGTTGAGCCTGCTGGCTTACTATTCCAAAAAAACATATCGAGGGTTTTAGGGCTCGGAGACACTAGTGCACTCAAATATATTATTATTATTATGGGTGAGAACTCGCAATTTAACAGAAATACTAATAGGTAATACGATAAAAAAAGTTGATGATTTTTATAGCACTCAATTACGCCCTTGTCATATTGAATAATGTTTATTCTCTTCGTCATGTATATATGACTTATGTTATACATACTCTGACATTAATTCCAATTAAATATACGGAGCCGAGGTGTCCCAAAGGGTGCTGAAAGGTTAAACGATTTCCGTGTTAAGGATCGTGTTTTCAATATCCGTAATAACAAATATTTACGCGATATCGAGATAATTGCCATAACCAACGACAACACAAAAATATGATGTGTTTTACAGACAGTTTCTTTCTCACCAGGTGTTTTTTTCCAAATGCTTTTTTCTACTGCCTAAAAGGGCTATGTTTATATTATTATAAGGGAAAATAACTCAGGACAACTTGTTTGTTAATTTTATACTAAGAGTATTTAACTAAACCTTTTTACGACAGGTAGCAAGGTATATTATGCACATAATCGAAACATGGTTACAGCCCATAATGGAACGCAAAATGAAACCAGAAACTCCGTACTTTAGCGGGCCCCGAGGCACTCATTAACGAGTTTTTGGCGGCCTCTCTTAATGGAATAAGTGTGGATGCATTAAAAATAACTTTACACAAAGGCACGGGGGAGTTCCTCATAAATCAAATAGGTAATGCTTTAAAATGGGGGCATAGAACCTCCGGTGTCAACGTCGTCCGTCACAGCGGCCCGTGACGCAGGTAGTAAATTTGGATATCAAATAAAATTACAGGGGTTTTGCAGTAACCGTAAAGTTGCAATCATTTTTATCGCTTCCGGTGAGGGTAAAAAATACGCAGTTTCAGGCCTCTTGCGTTTAATATCAGCAAGTTTACTTCTATAGACGTTAGTTATGCAAGGATACTCGTAGCTATGTTTTTAAAACTACATAACTTTCTCACGTAGCTTCCTGTATACATTTATCAAAAGTGTTTTTTTTTTTTTTGGTTTATGAGAAATATTTTGACATCCCATAATTACGCACATGTTTTTTCTTCAGCTGCTATTGCTATCGACTAATAGATAGTACATAAGTACCTTAAATGTTTTCGAACCTATTTTTTTTAACCAATTTTAGAAATCATCACGAAACAAATTAATAAGATATTTTTCTGTATCGCTGCACGTAATACAAAATCCCATCAAGAACTTGAAAGTGAAAAGGATCGTCAGTAACAAACGATGCCTAGGGTTGACGGTGGCGACAAAAGAGTTGAGATCCAAATGGGCGCCGAGTTCAATCGCACTTTCCCAACGGGATCTAGCTATGAAAACGATTAAATAAATTTTATAAGTAGCGCCAAATGATTTGTGTAAATAAGTACACAATGGCCTAGCGTCGGTCGCTTACTTACGAAGTTGTCTGACGCACGTCAGAATAACAGATGTACATACGTACTCATAGAAATTCCCTATAACTCATCATTTTGCAACTAAACAAACCTGAGAGAAAATTTCGAAAAAAAACTCAGTAGTCATAGTCACTTGTCCAGACAACTCATATTTGTGTAAAATAATGGTCAGTTTTTACATACTGAGCAGGTCTTTAGAGGAAAGAATGAGATGGAATATAGATCTATTAATGTAATGGATCAACCCTCAGGTTAATTTTCCTCGTACTACCAAGCTGATGTCGTATATTTTTACATAGGTATAGGTAACATACAAGCCAGTTCCTGATTGGCCTATAAATCAATATTGGTGTTAAATTACATTCGATAAGCCAACACTCTGAAACTACACGTGCACTTAGTTAATCTTCAACGGCACAGCTTAAGGTAACTAGGCCAAGTGCTATCGAAACACCGTTACCTTGATGAGATTGTTCGAAAATATGCTTCAATACTAATTGATTATACCAGATTTAGGAAGATACCTCTTTATGGTACCTGGTAAGTGTATTAGGTTTTACATTTTGCTCCGTAAACCGAGCCTCAGTTTATGAAATGAAAATGCGCAAAAATGAAAAAAAGTTTAGCGCTAGAATTTTAATTCGATTGGCTACTTGTGCGGCTGGTCTATTTAATGTGTATTCTTACATAATAGTTTTTTTTTCATAGGTACAGTATTATATCACGGTCTTTTATTTGCCATTCCTCCATCGCACAATAAAGCAAAAGCGCCAGATAATAATGACGACGCTGGTATTCGTTTATTTAATGCCAACATTGTTTTTGTATACCTATACGTACATATCATTGAATTCAAATGACTAAAATTATTAACTTCTGCATGAATATTTTACATCAGTACAAAATTTCGTTTACTCATTTGAAAATGATGAAGCTGAATGCTATTTACGGACGGACGGAAAACTGTAACTAATAAAGTAGTTTATCATAGAATCTTGTTATTGTTTTTATTAAATTATTCTAATAATAAAACGAATTGATTAGATCGGAACTTTATAATTACGTATTCAAAAGTATTTCGTGTTTTAGTTTGTTGTGAATTCTATGAATTCTAAGATCCACTAAATTATGCTATGGATGACATTAAGTAATTCAATTAGACCCTGATAATTCTCAGACGAAAGCTCCAAAAAACCTGTTACTTCACCATGACATCACATAACAAAAGTGATCAATGAAAAACTGGCGATCGGTCATTGAGTCTGATCGCCTAATCCGACTTGTTGCTTCCACTTTGTGAACGGTAGAACCGCTGCGTAAGTGCCACTTAATAAGGTAGATACTTGATACTAATATTAGCTTACAATATTCATACTTGGTGTAATTTATTTACCTTACCTTATTAAATAAAAATATGTAGACACATACGACTTCATTATTTAGGAGCCCACCCACTTGTCTTCTATTTCGTATCGTAATAATGTTAGCTACAATTATAGTTTATTCCAGATAGACTACTGGCTTGGTCAGTACCTATATACGTAATTTTTTTTTTCATAAATTTTTTTTTTCAGCGTTTCATTTTGGCGACGTATTTAGTACAAAGTTAGTTACAAAAAATGCTGCGATTTTATCATAATTTTGTCTCACACGAATAGAGGACAGTATGGATAAATGGTATGATTTTGTCAGTGGCTCTACTATTATTTATTGGAAAACGACACTGCGGACGTGTGATCGTTTATTTTACGTAGCTGCTGTACCAACTGAAATATATCGACCGACTTCCATCTAACTGCAATATGATGACAATGGATGGGTTATAGCACCTTCCTAGTACACAAAAAGTCTGATGTTCTTAAATAGGATAAACATGCTTTTATAACGTAAACGAGTAAAAGACCAAAATAAATCGACAGCCCACAGAAAAGAGTCGGCTTGCAACCACGGCCGATGTAACCTGGTCGAAACGATAAGCACAAAAAGGAAAAATATATACTTGTTCGCATAACAATACTATACATATATAACAACATTTAAAATCCTAGAACCTTGAAAGAAAATTGTCCGGCAATTTACAAATTGTAATCGAGTCGTGAATTGGAATCTCAACGTAAGTGAACAAACAGCATTTTAAAAGCATGAAGGTACATTTTAAATTTAACATTATGTTCAAGCAGTGAACGTTACGCGCGAAACCCGTGCTTCAATAATAAATATTCTAAACGTGAAAATTGCCACTGTAAAGATTAAGCAGAAAAACCTATAATTCATACCACAGACGCCTAGGGTACAAAATAAAACCAATATTCCATATTTTTTGTTTATTTAGTTAATAGTGGTTTGTGTGTTTTTTTTCTGCGTATAAAGTAATAGTATTTATAACTAAAACAGTGTAGTAAATAGACAGTTTGGCAATAACCATTGGAAAGAATTTACCAGCACAGTCTCTTTTATACCGACTTTTATGTCTTTGTCTCTTCACTTTTTTGCCCTTGTGTTCTTACAGGGGATTAAGTATTAAAAACAAATAAATTAATTCATTTTTTGCTTTATAACTCCCGATTGAGTGTAGAATGGATTAAATCATTTCTAGCAATACAAAAATTCTTAGTAGGTACTGTGTTTGGGAATTAAGTGCAGAATGGTAATTCTGAATTTACCTTGCTTATGATGTGGTGAAGACAGTAGCGGCTGGCTATTCCCGCAAGAGACTGGGTCATTACATTCTCTTTATTTTTATTGTGCCGTTTTGAGGACCCCCGTTTAAAGCCACAATTATAAATAATAAAAAGTTAACTGTGTTAGTGTTTTAACATGATATTAACCTTTTGTTTTAAATATTGCGGTTTTATTATGCATTACAAAGTTTTAATTGAAACCGCTACATAATAAAGATACTTCGTAAATTATTATAATATTTTAAATTGTATTTTATAACTTGTTGAAAAATCGACAATAATAAGGAATAATTTATAAAATCAGTTTAATGTAATTTTTATACCGTGATACTTTAAATAAGGCCCAAAACTTTTAAAACAAGAACGCTATTTTACGCGAACCCTCTTTTTTTGTAATTATAATTATCATAAATTTTATATCGAATAAAAAAAAAAACTTCAGTTAAACCCCAACGAGTTTTATTAACTTTTTATTTAGCAAAACAAGAGACTGCGTATAGTAAATATAAAAAATAAGCTTCTTAAATGACACTGTGTAGGTATTGAAATGTTTTATCAGTTTTTTTTTTGTGTTCGAATAAAAGTAAAATAAATAAATAGCAGATAATTAAATAATTTAAATGAGTGTGCGTACGACGTAGGGCAGGTGGCCGCTGCTATTTACCGCCCTACTTATTCAAGTGCTCGCTGTGGGGGCGTAGTTCCACGCTTATGGATCGAGGGGAACCCGACTTACCCGACCAGTGAGTACCGGAGTGCCGGCCCGCGCGGACGCCTCGCACTCAGACCCAACAATCGACGAAACGAGACACATATACGTAATCATCGAGGATAGAAAGAGACACTACAGCCAGCTCCCTTTTCAACAGGTCGTTATTGTAACTTCCACTAAATGGTGATTCCGTGCAATAATTCTTACTTCTGTTGTACTTTTATTAAATCGTTCGCTTAAACTTTTATGAGTTTTGCAGTCATGTTCTTTAGAAGTTACTTTGCTAACAAATTTTACGATTATTTGATTTTAGTGAGGTTTTGTGTATTATTGTTGGTGGAGTATGGGCTTAATGTGATGTTAAATAACGATACGACAAAGTTTTCAGAAGCTTTTTTCATCGAAAGTTGTGAAAGCAACAAAAATTACAGTGCTAAGGAAAAACTTATTTCGGAATTATAATTGAATATTCTGGAATGTTCTGGTTGTCATGTATGCACGCATTAGTTGTATTCACGCGCACCCACCTGATGATTAGTGGTCGCAGTCGGCCATTTATATCAATGAAGAGGAAATTGTGACGTTATCCGCTTTGTTATCTCGACACACACTTTTATTACGGCCGAGTGAAATCTAAGGAGGTTCATCCCAAAATTGCTTGATAAACGACGGTCTCCACATAGTTGATAACCTTATTTGTGGATTCAGTGGGTGTTCACCCCATCTTTTTTGTTCTTGAGAATTGACGGTCGCAAGATGTGTCGACTGTCAATTTTTTTGCGTCCATCGTCTTGACCTATTTCAAACAGTTGGTTTTTAAAGAACTTGTTACAAAGAATATTGAAGCGTCACTGTCAGCTATATACAAAAGTAGTTGAGCAACGTTTGTGATAACAACTTTTAATGGAATATGAACATAACTATCACAATAAAAGGGTGTCTAATGAAACGCTTAAATTAATTCTGCTAAATAAGGCCGAATACAATCGATCCGGGATCCGAAAAAGAAACATTTATTTATTAATTTATATCTCTATCAGATTTTATTACCGTACATTTAGTATCAGTAGGAACTAGAAGACGTTTACTTGTAAATATGGGTAATCATTTAGACCGCTATAAAGAACGCCCATAAGACCGAATTGGCTTAAGCGTAGCGAATGTATCGGAGATCACAATAATTTGTTATTAGCCTTATGGGAAGTTGTTGCTCCCAGTTGTCTTCAATACAGATGACTATGGCTACTTGTGTGGCCTACTGTATTTTTACTCAATATTGTGTAACCTATTATCTATGCCATGGTGAATCTTTATGTAAGATACCATGACTTAGACGTATATAAATTTAGACTCAATTAAGTAAAATTACTTCCCATTGCGTTCCTTAGACTCTTCTCATTTTATTATTAAAAATAATAAATAAAATCATATACGAGTACATATTATAACTAAATTAAGGAACAATAAATATAAAAAATCAAATAGATACAAAAGAATGTATTGGATAAAAATGTTTCAAAAGTAAAAGGACATATCAGCTGCGTCTTAAATGTTATACACCAAAATGGTTTATGTAAAGACCACAAGCCACCGCTAGAGGGCGTCTCGGAATATATGCAAAAGATGATACATCGTTCTCAAGTGGATCAGAATGTCGGTCATGGACGGAAAGCCCTAGTTGCCATCTATTGGGCAACTGAAGTGGAATCCTAAGAGTCCTGTAACTGCAAGGATTTTTTTATTTACGTTAACCATATAACGAGAGGGCTATAGATAAGTTGAATAGGGTAACAACAAAAGGAGGAAAACGAAAGGGTTTACTGCTTATTATCGTATTGCGTGGGTAACTTTTTAAATAATTGCTTTTTAATTATTTGTCAGTTAAGGTATAGTTGACGAGGGCCGTCAAATTAACCTTTATTCTACATATCGTCAAAAACTGGACCAACATATATTTTGATTGCCCAAAAAAAATATCGGGCCTTTGAGAGTTTACGTCGTCGGTGCATTTTTTTTGTGGAGCAATGTTTACAAATATTTTTGTTCACTGTGATATCAAAAAATATTTGTTGTTAGTGTAATAGTATATCACTGTTAAGTAATTATGTGGTAGGTATGATGTGGATAAGATGATCGAATTTCAACAAAATTAAATAGCAACAAGTGATCGCAAAATAATGTTATCTTATCTAACAGCATTGATCTGTAATAAAGAAAATTATAAAAAAAATTACTTTCTCATCATTTCTAAAAAGTCATAGAGTTAATTTTACGCATACAACATAGAGACTGGTATCTGGTAAAATCGGTAAATCAGATCACCAGGCAAGGTTCTCCAGAAAAAGTAATTGCGTTGTAAATGCACCATTACTGCCATTACTGTTAATGAACGTAAGCGACTGCACTCATCTAGAAGCGTCAGATTTCGGGCACACCAGCTCATTGCGGCTGAGCATATTAACGAGACTTTCTCAATTTAATTACTTAGTTCGGCTCGTGGCTTCACGCTGAGGAGTGATTAGGAACTTCGTCTATTTCCGACAATACTCGGACATTCTCGTACACTGCCTGCGAGTAAAGAATTCACACGAAAATATATTGTCATTTTTAGTTCTTTATTTAAACGTGTTCATAAAAATTAAATCTGTAGTTTTACTGGACTTCACGCGGACGATTTTATTTTATGGTGTCCCGTTAAATTTAACAAGATTTATCCGACAATTTTTTAAATAAATGCATTTATTTAAAAATGACCGAGCTTTATTTCTAAATTCAGTTGCATTGAAAATTTATTCAAATATTTTTTCAACCTTACAGCGCCCCGCAATGTCTTTTCGTTTTTAGTTAAATAGTCATCAATTAATTCTACAATAATAGCTTGAAATAAAAAGAAAATATTATAAAAAAATACGTACTAAGTAAAATTAATGTTCATAATTTACATACCTATACTACTAGTAATTAATCTGCTATATATTTGTATCCAAAACCTAAGTTTTATAAATGTAAACATTCTTAATTTACAATCATTGGAACGAGCTACGAGCCTCTACAGTTTTCTGTAGCAGTGCTACGCGATTTGCTCAATGAGACCAATTTCAACTTCCAGTTATTAAACGCATTTCTCGTAGCACACAAGTTTTACAAGCTTAATAATAATATTAGCGTACTCATAAACACTGTTTTTTATTTATTTGCTTGTAATAGTTTTAAGTGGTTTGTTGCATATTATGATATATAATATTTTTTTGTCTTTTATTCTTTTATGCCCTCAATAGAGAAGAATGGAAAGATAGGAGGTAGGTCTTTGCCCAGCAGTGGGAAAGCATGGGCTGTAAATAATTTTTATTATTGATACAATATCACACTAACCGATTTTTATTGTTTAATTTCTTATATTCCTATTTTCTAACCCAGTTCTGTTCCACTGTAGGGCAAAGGCCTCAATGTCCCTATTCGAACTTCTGATCTGTGCTAGAATAGCCCGTATTTTTGGTAGGAGTTCATTTGATTCCTTCATCTCCGCGTTTTCGTTTAGTTTTCAGTGAGACCATTTCTCCTCGCTTCTCACTGAATACCGCATCATCAGAGATGGCACTCTGTTGAAGTGTCTAAAGAAAAGTTTGAGCACCCTATGTGAGGATGATAAAAATTCATACGTCCATATTTTTTCCGTTAGGCACACGGGAATATTTATCTAAGAAATAAAATATTTATTAAATGTAGTCTACTAGCTGGCACGCGACGTCACAAATTTATTTTTATTATTATTAGTTGTGTCTGTCCCACTGTAGGAGAAAAGTCTCTAGTGCAACAGTTCCATTCCATTAAGTTGTTACTTAACTGCAATTGTTTTATAATTTATATCGTCTCATTGTGCTTGTTCTAATTTTCTGTTAGATCTTGAAAGCTGTCTTTCGTTACAGCTATATAGTAAGCGAATTTGCCAGATTGGCTGCGGTAAAGCAATTTATTGCAGCCCGAGTGAGTCGGACGTATCGAAACTATTGGACTGATTAAGTACCGGAACACTTGAGAAATTGACGGCCGCCGCAAAACGTAAACATTATTGTTATTTTTGTTTACTAATTAGTCGGTAAATTATGTGATAAGGAGGAATAAAAGTCACGTAACTAGACGACTTATGAGTATGAATGTGGATGGGTACCTACACATGCAGAGGAAGACCAAAAAAGGGATGGATGGATTGTGTGAAGTCATGATATGAGACAGAAAGGAGTAAATACTGAGATGACAAGTTGTAGAGATGAATGGAAGCTGAAAACATGCATTGCGCCAACCCCAAATAATTGGGAACAGGGCAGGAAGATGATAATGAATTAGTCTGTAAATGTTTATTCTCTTTTTTTTTTCAAATCTATGAACGTTTATTCTGTTATCTGATATCACTTTAAATACTTTTACTTTCCGTTTTTAAACGAATTATTATTTTGACTTTTTAGACAAATACAGATACATAAACAAAAGTTAATTGATTAATACCTCATAAAATATTTTACGGCGTATCACTACAGTATAAAACAAAGTAATGTGATAATATATTGCAACGAAAATAATGATAGACAACTGCAGAAAGTACTTAGTTCACAACAATAACAACATTGTCTTTTTACATATCGATCATTGATTACCTTGACCTGAAATCGATGCGTGTAACGTTACTGGTAATAACTTAATGGCTTGTCAATGTAACTAAGAGAGTTGATACTGACTGATTAACTAATATTGTTTATCAACTATACATTTTATATATATATATATCTACTCGTGATCAGAGGGCTGGTTTTTTCCTTGCACAGAGAATCGGCATAGCCATTCAACGTGGCAATGCTGCCAGCCTTCTGGGCACGTTCCCCGCCATTGACAAGGATGACGATGAGTTCTTTGACGCCTGTTAGTTTTTATTTATGTAAGTTTTAATTTTAGTATAGTTAGAGTTTGTTTTTATATTAGATTTAATTGTGTATTAATAAAGAACTATACATTTTTTATTTATTTCAAAATCTAATATCTAACTTAATAGTAGCTTTTATATTTGTAAGTTTAATATCCAAGACTATAAAATTATTATTTGTAGTTCTACGCTCTACGTCCTCGATACACTAAATAAATAATGTATCGTTTTCGTACTTAAATGCTTGACAATATTTTTTGTGAAGGCCCTTTTTTCTGTTTTGGTATCATATAAACTATTTTGGAATATAAGGTAATTTAATAACATTTTCGTTTCAATTTTGGTAAAATTTAGTGTAAAACTAAACACAATATATGCTACATCACAAAAATTAACTTACAAAAATTCTGCTCCATACAAAAAATAACAAAAAATATTTCGAACTTCTCCATACCCCTCGCTATTCCGTTTAATAAAGCGCTCGAAGCTCAATAATACAAATTTCTAGTGCAGTGTTTGTTCAAGCAGACAGTTCGCTATTGGCGCTCTCTAAACATTACGGATGTTCCCTTGTTTTTGGCACTCACCCCCTGACATTGTAAGTTGTGTTGTGCAATTATTCTCAGTGTCACAGACATTGTTTGGTTAAGCAAAAACAACATAGCATCTAAAAACATGTGTTTCTACTATAATAGAATACGCGTTGGGTGTCACAAAAACAGTTGATGAATATACCATTTATTTTGTAATGTGCTGTCAAGACAATAAGTAAGGTATTCCACTTTTATCATACCGATTCATTAATATTTTAGAGCATTCACTAATTATGTGGCCCGTACTAGTAATAATAGCTTTAAAACTTATATACTAGTCATAACTGTGTTTCTAAGTTATTATGCTGTTCAAATTCTGAAGTGACGTAAAATCATAGATTTATTTAACTGTTTTGTGATTGTAGTAACAGTAGCGATTTTTGCAAGTATACTCTACATAGAAGAGAAAAAGTTAACTTTCCGTTTATATTCTAATCTGTTAAGTATCTTTGCACGCTACCATACAATAATTTTAAGTATACATACTTTATGTAACAAGGATCATACGTAGATATAATCCCCAATACTTTCCCCTAATTCCCGCATCAGCAAACATTTTATTCAAATATGTTAGGAAAAACTGTATTAACACACTTATTCGTACTTGTTGAATACGTAGGCAAACAAAGATAACGTATGCTAAGTATATTCATACTCTTACCGGAGTCTCTGTGAACTTGCACGAGGCACAGATTAAAAAGAAGCTCCTTATGTACTCGTATAATATGTTATCTGTGCCGATATGTAGGGTCTTGTTTGTTTTGTACATGTTCTTTTGTTTTAGAACGCTATTTGAATTTTATTTAACTTTGTTTAAGCGATGTTTTATTTTTTGATTTTCTGAAATTCTTATTTCATTTTTATATTTTTATTCATTCGTGATTTTATTTAATTATATCAGCATTAGTAAATAGTCGGTCGGAGTTTGGATTTGTGCCCGGTTAGTGGCAATAGGCTTGCCTCCTATTACATGAGACCTTAACATATCGGCGAACTGTGGGTGTAAATTGGTACACCTCTGCCTAACCTTTCGGTGATACAGACGTGATGATATCTTATGTTAAAGTTTATTAGTAAATAAGTCAACAAGAGGTATAAAACCTGGCTTGTATTCCTTGCCTAAGTTTGCTGTTTGATCAAGGCTTGTTGTGTTTCCACGTGACAGTTGAATGATTAAACAAAGCCAAAAGCACTCAATAAATTGGCTGAAAAATTTACTGTACGGATAGCTGAGTTGTATAGGTTTTATATTACACACATTGTGGATCTCACATATTGCATTTGTCACAAACATTTTTGTTACATTTTTTTGCCCATGCGTTGCCTTCCTTATTAAATTTAAACAAGCCCCACGTTTTAAGTTACACCTCGACCAATACAATTGTGAAAACCGCATTAAATTTTTCGCAATACTTATTGCGTGATGCGCGAACAAACATTTTTATTGCCTGGATAGCGCTTATTTATAACACTTCACATTCTTTCGCACGAGCAACGCTTAAGCTTAAAGCAGGTATGATAATGCCATAAACATGGCGGGTTCAACGACCCTCTAAAAACGTGCCTCTATTTATACCCACTTTTGTTGATAAGAAATGCCTTCGACAAGTTCAACCCTTATTCAGAAACATTAATATACGATCGTAAATCTTTCCCGTCATTATCATATTTTATATTCTTTTATAAGGACGGCAATTGATTTATACGGAGATATCGGAGTTTTTCTAAGGATATTTCTCCCGCTGGGGAGAAACTAAAGTGTTTATTATAGTTTAAGAGATTGATCCTAGGAATTCAACTAATAGAAAAATGTCTCTGTAGCAGATTTTAGAGACAATTCCAAGCTCTTTGGACAAATTCTTTAATTCTCTTTGGACTCTTTGGACTAAATCCACGTAGCTAGTACTACACTACTATAGTTATCTTTTTTTTTATATCAAATAAATATTTGAATCGATTTTTTTTAACGTAAAATATCGCCAAACTGAAAATAATTTTGTGGCTATAGTTTTTTTATTTAGTATATCGTGTGACCTTATAACGCTAAGTACAAATTACAGCAATACTCTCTGTACCTACCTGAACAATACCTAAATGCTTCTCATTATTAGAATACAATACATTAAATTGTTAAGACATTTTTGTCTGTATCGTAGTTAAGATTTAATTGAAGTAAGCGAAGATACAGTTTCCAACAAGCGACTCATTAGGGCGCGCTTTCCAATTACTTTAGTTCCTAGAACATAGCTGATCCAGTGGGTACAAGATTATAATATTCACTTGTATTACGAGTAGAATTCCCATTCTACTTGGTCCCCTTGCTTGGTCCCCCAAACTGAGCGTGAACATAGATCACAGTGTTTTTGAGAATCTTGTTGTTTTGTGTCTGGTGCCGTGTGGAGTAGATAATATTTATGTTATATAGACTTATATGTCTGTAATATCTCTTGCCTATTTCTAGTCGTTTAATTACGCGAAATAACACTAAATAACAAAATAACATTAAATAAAAACGCGAAAATACATTTTTGTCGAATGCAACATTCGTTTATTTCTTAATGTTATTCGATATTTTTATAGTCGATCATTTTTCGTCAACTAAATGTAAAGTTTTTTTTATTGGAAATAAACGTAACTTAAGCAAAATATTTTGCGGAATACCTGGATGGGCTAGTCAGGCTTGCACTTATGTTTTTTTATGTCATTTCAATGTTACCATAAAAATGAATATATAAATAATCAAAATTATTTCAAAAGAATATCGTTCAATGGAATCAAAACGGAAAACGAGTCATAGAAGAGGAATAAAAAAAATCACGTGAATTTTTGTCTACTCTAAAGGTTTTCCTTCTATAAAAATTACGTTCATTTTGTTGCTCCTCTTTACTTTTTACACTGTTGCACGCTGTTGCATCCTGAAAAACAAAATACGAATTTCGGACGAAAATGTTTCAGAAATAGAATCAACAAAGTTTCATTCGGAGCCATTGTTTAGCGTTCGTTTAAATAATTTTACTGAGAGTCAAATATTTTTGATTGGTGAAAATGTCAAGTACAAACCTAAGTAAAAGAATAATAATAACGAATATTAGTTTAAAGATAAAAAAGAAACATGAATTAATACTTCTGTTGCATAACTTAACAAGTAAACTTAAGTACTGCACAGAAAAAAGTTAACTTGTGTCGTCTACGAAAATTATAAAGCATAAGTTAATTATACAATATTTTTTTTCTCAAAACCTTTTTTCAAATTATCAAAAAAAAATTTTTCAGAAATTAATCAGCCTTCTTTTATGAAGAACAAACATCAACGTAACGTAAATATACTTTATATTTAGAAATCAAATATCTCACACATTTCTGAACACGCAAGTTATTCTCTCCCTGACCTATTTGTCATCTCAAAGTCTTACGGTATCTTTGCATTACTCAATAAAGAAACACATAACATATTCTCAGTTCTCTTCAGGGAATTGTGGTACGATAACAATGACAAAGATACACTTTTAGATCAAACGTATGGTACAGTCACCTCATATAGGTAAATCTATCTGTACCGATATGAGGCGACTGTACCACACATTTTATACAGGATATTAAGAAACTCCTGTCCGAAAGGATGATATAGGGTTCATAATCAAATTCCAAAATAAAGTATTAAAATTAGAATATTCTTGAAAATAACAATAATAATGAACTTTGAATTAGCCGCCAAATCCCTAAATTTGAAGATAAATCAAAAACTACACAATCATTTTCGTCGGTGTTAACGGTGGCCTTTTGTATGATCACTTTCCAGAACCTGGGATGACGGCTTCACTCTCACAGGCTAATAGAGAAAAAAAATAGGTACATATTATATTTTTTACATTAATGTAATCAGGTATCGATACCTAACAACCCCTTAAAGGATCGAACAGGGTTTTCTTAACACCCTGTATAAAATGTGTGGTACAGTCGCTTCATATCGGTACAGATAGATTTTCTCGCAAACAATATCGCGTGACTTGCTAATAGGGTATTCTGTGACAGGTTCTCAATTTAACGTAAGCACGTTCTCGGTTAGGGAAAAATAATGTTTTGTTATTTTTGTGTCGTGTTAGTTTCTATTTTCATTCCGTTGTTATTATATACCTATAATGATATTTGTATCAAGAGTCTTGGTATTGTATTGTAGAATCATACTAATAAAACCAATGAAAGTCTGCGAGACTCTTAATATGTCTGTTATGCTTTCACGCTAAACCGGTTGACCGATTTCAATGACACTTTGAATAGGATAAGCTTAAAATAGCTAGTTATTTCTTAGATAAGCGATACTTATGCGAAGGGATTCCAATGCAAAAGCTAGTATTTTATTTTAGAATTTTTGTTTGCATACACGAGACGAGTATGGAATACGTTTTCAAGCAAATTGAACGATGAACCTATACAAAGGAAACACTAAGAAATAACTGAATTATTTATTAGTCTTTACTACCTATACCTAGTTACTGGTTGGAACGGGTCCACTTTGGATGATTTTAGCAGAACTGTTCTCTCTTGTTTGCTATAATCTAACACGAGAGGCTATGCTCTGATTTCCAAGAATATTTAACATATTGGTAAAGAGTGTATATAAAGACAATACAAATAGGCTTCGTATAATTGGTGTTTATCACAAAAAATATATTATGTCTTAATAATATCTTACTTTATAAAGAAACCTTATTTTTTTAACAAATATGCTGGTGCTCTATTACTAAACTTACCTACCCCCTCTGAAATAAACGAGACGGCAATAGGGTAGATGACTAGGTATGAAAAGTCAAAATTTATTTATTCAGTCATTTAGATAAGCAAAATATTATAGCAGACACGTATTTTTTCTTTTATCAAATCAATAACAAAAAAAGGAAGATAAACTGCTTTAAAGTTCAGTAGTGGGGGTTTGTGACGTCACGGCTGAGTACAATTTATGCTAAAACGTGACGTCACGCAAGAATTGAAATCGCTGTCTTCGTCATTATTTGGCTACGGGACAAAACAAAAAATACGTGTCTAATATTTTTTTTATCTAAAAGATGGACTAAGAAATATAAATTAGTCATCATCCCTATTCAAAGCAAATAGACTGCATCATTCAAAAAGCACAAACTCGATACGGGGAAAGTCCTGAATAATTGTGTAAACAACAGTTGTAAAATTAAGGTGTATTGTTAAACATAAATGATAACGACAATAAGTTCTGTTAATATGCCCAATCAGCCTTTGGCATAGTTCCAATCTCGCTTCCGAGAACTTACTAACAGAGAATCACTGAAACGATTTGTCCCTACTTTCAGATCTTACTATTGTAACCACTGTTACAGTAATATTGTTCCCAGATAATACAATTTGTAGAAAATTTTAGTTTTAAAATGTCTGTTTGACGAAGCTGTATATTTCGTAATAGATTTTCCAAGTATAGTCTAGGTATAAAAATAACTAAAGCTATAAAAATTACACGACACTAAAGGAGACGGGGATTTCTGGGCCAAATTGTAATAAGTTAAGACATGGCTGAAAAAAAGGCTATATTTTTCTATTTCAAAGTGTGAAAAATCAACTCAATTTACAATCTGGAAAATGAAATATCCAATAATTAAGTTTGGGTTACGAAGTAAATAGTCTAAGTAAATACTCTGTTGATGATGACATTTTAATGTCATCATCAAAAGAGTTCATACTATTTACGAAAATGCTTTCACTAGATGATACATTTAATTAAAATAATTAAATCCATTAGAATTAGAGTATTAAGAGATTAAGTTTTACATAATTAAGATAAATCGATTCACATTTACTAATCGATTATTGTATTCTTTAATCTATGCTAACTCTGACTGGACATGCATGACTTTGACATCGATCGACATTTGACACTAAACGAGTGTCGAATTATCTACCTTAGAGTATATATTATACAAGAAACTAAAGAGTGAGCCTATCTGGGTATGAATCGTAAGCCCTAGTATGAACTAGTTTTATCGTGATTTTTTTATAAAGATGGAACGCGCCGTTTTAATAAATCTATCTAAAACACTAATATTATCCTAACAATGTCAAAACCATGGATATTTTCGTATATAAGTCGGTCGTAGGGAAGCAATATTAAAATATTTTATTAACTGCATCGTAGGCAAACGGACTGTGGGCTGCTGCGCCCATGTGATGTCAATAATATGGTACCTTAGTTAGGCTAAGTACCACCTGTATAACATAGTACCACCTGCACAATTCTTAGATGACGTTCTTGTTATAATAGAAGATGAATAAAAATACTAATAAAATTCGATTTTCATTTTTGTACATCATCTCCTTCCCACTCTACAGAAATATTTAAAATCCTGTCTAAATTATAAGAAAAAAAAAAACAAAACCATCATAAACCTTGACTGCTAAGCGGACTAAACAAACCATGATAGAATCACTCTTTAGTTTCTTACCTATACTCTAAGGCAGCAAAGTATAGTTTTTTTACTTAAACTTAATCTCTTTTATCTCAGCTCTCAGATTGCCAAAATCTGCCATATTTTCAGTGATTGTTTGTTAATATAGTAGCTATCAATTCACACCAGTTTCATCTTTTTACATTCTGGCCCAAAATTGTATGAAAGCGTATCCGTCTCCTTTCCTTCCAATTCAGTCATTGAAATAAGATACCTAAAGCCTTTGATTTGTTTTCATTTAGCAAGACTGACCACGATTACACCTTCGTAAATACAGATTGACAGTGTAAACAGCACATTATAGGTACTAGCATATTTTAATACTAAGTATTTAATAAATAAAACGGTACACTTGAAGCAATAAAACAAAAGAGTTAGCACTCTCTATCCATTCATAATTCTACAAGTAAGCAACAAGTAAGGCAACCTACATTGGCACACGCCCATTCGATATAAAATGTCGCCCTGAGTTACAGCCGAAGCACTTTATAACCTGTGCAAACCGACGGCTGAACAAACAACTTGCCTAATTAAGTGGCTGGAAATTGTTTGGACTGATGCAAAAATACTATTTTTATTGTGGAAGTCATTTGCTGGCGTATTTTCACTGACTTTTAAAGAAGGTTTTCATTTCGATGTGTCGTTCGTTGATGTTTTTGTTCGTTGGAAATTATAATAATGGCATCTACGTAAGTTGTCTTCTTACTAGATACGCCCAAATAAGTAATAAATATTATTGTAGTAAGGAACTGAAATTTGAAGCAAATAAAGCTAGTAGTTTTCTCGTAATTGACACTCTAAATATTTACCGCTAATAACCACATTTAAACTTAATCTCTAAGCTATGCAAACGTTTGCACAGCTTAAAAAACACGCTATTCTTGGTTAAGTGTTAAACCGTTTTGTTTACTTTTTTCATAGTTTAATTATTATTCCAAATCTATGTTCGGATAATGTAAATAAAAATGTACTTAAACATGAAACTGACTTCATTCAAATGATCGTTTCACATTCACCATTATACTCTAGTATAATCTATGTGCAGAAAAACATATTCAGCAAATCAAGACATAATGATGCCAATCGCTATTTGCATCAAATGTTTTGTATCAAAAGTGTATGATAATACAACTATGTTTATCGAATTGAAACCCTCCTTTTATCAGTTAATTATACAAAAGTGATCCTCTATTTTAACGGTAGCATAAATAAGTAATTAAGCGAACGGTTTTTATGTAGCTAATGTGCATAGATGAAACGGTAAACTCTTAACAAGCTAGCGGGAAGTTAATTAGCGAAGTTGTTTGTATCAGACTTGTTGGCAGGTGAGCTCCTAGTGTGTACCGCGGGCTGGAACAAACTTTGGATCTATGTTATCATAATAATTATATAAATTGTGCGTGAATAATTTACTTTTGGGTTATTTTTTTCTGGTATTACGCAGCTAAAGCTACTGTCTTCCAATTCGCTAGCCCATTTCAAACGGTTGTCAATTCTACAGTATTTTGTTGAATGTTTGTTACGCGATGAATGTTGTGATTTTGAAACAAATTCTGAAATTATTGTCGTCATCCATAGAGTATATCGTCACGGGTAGTCCGATACACATTTAATTAAGAGTGTTTTTTTTTACATTAATGAAAAAACAACTATTTAATCAACCATTTCCCGTGTAAAACTGGTATATCTTGTCTATCTTACTAAAGACCATTTCAGTGTCCAAAGTCATCTTGAAAATAGCCAATTTAATATCAATAATGTAGAAAGCAAATTTCAATCCGTTTGATCTTTTTCTATGATAGACAAGGCCTTACCTGCAGAAGACAATGACAAACAGTACTTTATTGCCTGAGGCTCAGCATCCGTTTAATAATCTATTGTTTTGACCGTAGCTATAATTCAAAGCTCAGCCCTTTCCTAGAATACATTGCCAAACAACTTGTGAGCGGAGATGTATCAAATTTCCGGTATACGGAAAACTTTTAGCATGAAATTATTAATTTAATTTGGTTTTGCTGTAGGATATGCGTACCTAATTATCCAGTCCAGTGATTAGGTTTTGAAGGAACAGAACATTTTAATCCTTATCATAATAATATCTTAATCAGAATATTTAAATATAGGTTCTACTACAGATTTTTTTAATAATTTTTATTTTCCACTAAGTCAAGAATAATGACGTTCTTATTTTATCGAATGATGTGAAAAGTTAATGATTTAATAGAAGGTACATCCACATAATTCCAATTATTTACAGCTGACAACATTGCCTACTTCTCAAACAAATTAAAGTTACATAACACTCCTATTTATAGTTACCCGAATATTTCGGCCCTAATGCCGCCAAGTTTATTAAAATAGAATTATAATAATATAATTATGTAATTTCTCGTTGTTACACCATTTTAATTGTCACGAAATATTAGAGTCTCCTTATAGAATAAGCATGAATAATAAAAATGATCTAAGTATATGTACTATTCACACGTCATGTTAAATAACCAAATTATTCAACAATTATTATGTGTGACGTGTATTGCCTAACCAAATTGCGTAATACAAAAGGCGGCTAATTTTTAACCGTTTTCCATAAGAGGAGGTACGCAATTCCATTGCATGTTTCGATATTGTATGTTACTTGTGCGATATATTGGGCGATTGCTTTAATAAAATAATTTGTTGAAATGAAAAACTACTTTTTACGGATTTTGTAGCGGTTTAATTTTAGATTTTAGGTTCCGACTTTTCAACACCTTTGCAGGTATCATTGTCACTTGCAGACAGCGTCTAAAATTAAACGCGACAAAATCCGTAAAAAGTAGTTTTTAGTTTCAATTTATAACATTCGCGTTAACCTAAGAAAGTAAAATAGTTTGTATTGACATATCTCAAATTTCTACGGCGTTCTTTTTACATTTAAGCATAATCAATTTATTCTGCTTTAATCATATTTGTAGTACCTACATTCTAAATATTACTTTTATAATATTGAGAAATTGTGCTTTTAGTTGCTTCTTTCAATTCAAAAACGTAGTATTATCGATATGATGGTATCGACATCAAAGCGACTTTAAAAAAGAGTCTGAAAATCATCCAGCCGTGGAATTGATGTCAAACGAGAGATCGATGGCCGCGTTGAAAGCAAAAAACGACAATGTTTTCCGTCCTGTCTAGCCTTTCACGTTTGGTCAATGTTTTCAAAGTATCTATGTGTGTCAAGTGTATACGTGTTATAAAAAAATTGGACCAATCTTAGAATTGTTGTAAAAGTGTTTTTTAAACAATATCCTTACAAAAAGCTCTAGTCACCTGAATTATATTGTGGAGCCTCATAACTGCTGAAAATGTTTTTGTACTATATTATTACTACAAAGCTTTCAAGGCTCGTCAGTACATTTTTTTTATTTGGATATTTTGCCTTATTTTTCTTAAGTTAACACATAATAAATACTCTTGATATGTGCACTGAATAAGGTCGAGTTTGAAAGCAGTTTGTTGGTCTATGATAATGATCAAAGGTTGTTAAAGAGCCCACGTTGATTCACACAATAAGTATTCTTACAAATTGCGCGCAATAAAATGTAAACTTTATCAGTGTGGTCAACTTCAAGGCGTATGTAATACTTATGCATTAAAATGCTGCTAATAATATTATTTAATGCTAGAAAGACCTAGTGCCTTAGCATCTTTTCTAGAAATGTTATATTTTACTGAAAAAAAAAGGCTTTGTTTCAGTAAAATATAACATTATCTTAACTTTATATTTTGGTTCACTGATTTAAAAATAATATATTTTTACCTGTGTTTAATGCAAGTAACGTAAATTATCCGTAAGTATTTAATTGTATATAATGATTTTATGACACAGTTTTCAAGCAATGACCCACAATGCAACGCATTGTTAATTGAAAATAGTTTAACGCACTCAAATTCACTCACAAATTGTCACGCGTTTGTTTGCGAGTTCAATTTCACTGTGTGTACAAGGTTTTAATGTTTCTGTCACGAATATTGTAATTTGAAACTTATGATTAGATACTTATGGTCCTTAATTGAATGATTGTACCTGTTCGCGTGTTGATTAAAGCTCGTTCCTTATCTATATGATATGAGGTATTTAACTACAGCTAAATGCTTGAATGAAACATTTGACATAAGTATATTAACTGAATCATGAAAAAATAAATGTTTAGACGGAACTTATTATTTGCGTTAGAATATGTTATAATATATATCACTTGATGTCGTATTTTAAAATTGTATTAAAAAAATGCTTTAGTACGGGTTCGGAAATTAGACACCGAATTAAATACACATATCGTATAAAACATTTTGTCAAAACCGAGCTCTATATCGCTTGATATAAAATACATTTTCACAATACTCATGTCCTTGGGGGTGATTGGGGTTCAGATTTTAATGACCTTTGTCCCAATGAGGACATAAATGTCCGGGCCATCACTTCGTACATTAAATATGTATTGTGTAGGAACAAGTATAACCGCGGGCTAAAGTAGGGTACAAGGAAAAGTATAAATTAAAAAGTACGAGTCCGGGAATATTTTATTTGTATTTATTATTTCGTATTAAGTAGACATGTACACCAGAAGATATTATTATGCTTTGATGTGTATTTACTCGTTATTTTTTGTTTGAGCCAATAAATTAGTAGATATTATATTAGAAGTAACTGGGCAGAAATCAATTACTTTCATTGATTTCTGCCCAGCTACTTGTTGCGCACAGATCAAAATATGTCATGATTTGATATAGTGAAAAAAATTAAAGGTTAGAAAATATTGTGTGACAAAACGTTTTCAAACGCAATTAAAAAATCATATTAGATAACACATACTTTAGCGAATAGTAGATTTATATTATATCCCTAGTCTTGTTCCAAGCGTTGGAATTGACTTACAGTTTTGGCAGGTTCGGATAAATACTGCATTTTACACGAAGCCTCTACGTATCTGTTCCCACAACCTGTAACACAGTAAGACTGGACCTTAAATAGTTTCCATAACATTCAGTTAACCGTAAAATTAACGCTATCTCATCAACTTTACACTGTAAATTGACATCAAATATTGTTGTCAGAGAACTTTCACGCTTCGATCCTTGGAAAGAGCTCCACCATTTTCCACGAAAGCCAGTATTCCGGGAAATGCCCTGTTAATTAAACTTGAATCAGTCACAAAGTACCAAGCTCCATTATGGCACATTTATTATTATGCAGCTTATTTATTCGATGCAATGGAAAAGTAAGTGTAGCGAAATAGCTACAATGTTTGTTACATTTTGTTTGTTTAATTGTTACAACACATGCCGTTTTATGGATAAAGCCCCAGATTAAATGTATACTTTATGTTTCATTCTTATTTAATCATTTTGTTGCCTATATCATAGATGATAGATGATAACTCAGAAATAGTCAAATAAAAAAAAGAAGAGTCAACCGCGTAGTTAGGCAAATAGATGAGTCAAGATTAGTATTTCTCTTGCTTTTAGTCCGTCTTTTCTTTGTATACCTTGTGTATACTGTTAAATACCTACCTCTTAAATATTAGGCTTGCAATGTTTGTATGACTAACTGACTACGCCCTAATTTGTTACTTTATTGAATTTATATTTCTGTACTGAATGTAGAATAAGCTATAAGAGCGAGTACCAACATCATAATGATAATAACGTAAATTACACGTACCAATGAGTTCTGAGTATTTCCATATGTTGAATGTTCGAGAAATTATCGTTTTTCTTCGAATAAATTAAATTATTTACTTTTTGAATTGATAACTTATGTTTGGAAATTTTGGCGATCCCGAATTATTGTTTACTTTCATAATATTATGGTTGCAAGTAGGTTTCTTAAATCAACAGTGTTTGAATTAGATCGAATGGATAATTTTCTTTTTGTCTATATCTCATGTTTGTGTATATTTTCCATTTTAATATTTTTTTGGAAGATTGAATTGATATACAGTCATAAGAGTATTACCGACATCTCATATCTATTGCAGTTTATGATAGCGTAACTATAAACCTGGGAAATATTTAATAACGCCTTTGTAGCATTTGAACCTTGTGTGAGGCTTTTGCCACACTGCCAGCAAGGCAGGTTAAGATTTGAGTTTTTTAATGCATGAAAGAATGATGAACCTACTTCTAAATAAATTCCGTTCACGTTCATGCAATTGCCAGCACAAACAGTACTCTCTATTGCTTCTCTCTTATACCAACCATCGTATGGCTATCGGAGATAGATCAAGAGTACTACTAGTAAATTCAGACTCTCGGTATATATTTGGTCACTCATCTCTGTACCGATTAGTTTTGTAGCCAATTGCTACAAGCCATTTACTGTTTGCTTTTAAAACAAAAAAAAAGTTTTTTTTTTTAAATTAACGGTAGGAATTTCGGAATCATTCATCACGTTTTCGTTGGCGGCACAAGCTTCTGTTAGCTTTAAGTCTGACTTTCACTTTAAAATACGGCTTCACAATATTTTTGCGAAGTTTAAAAGCCTTCTTCAAAACGTCAGACCGTTGTAGACTGTTTTACTTAAGTGTTAAGTTAAAACTGTATTTTTTGTACTTACTTTAAAACGTTTTTTAAGTGTTTACCTAGACGTCTATGAGCCAGATGAGTTTTTAAATATTACTTACGAGCTGATTTTTTTTACGTAATTCAGCATGATGATGTAAAGCACTTTCAAGTTTATCAATTTAACGGGTCTTGAATGTTACGAAAATTTTGATTATATGCTCAATGACGGTAGAATTGTTTATAACTAATACTTATATTACGTAAAGAGATACCTAATAGAGAGAGATAAGTATGAAAATATAATGTTAGATAAATCGTCAATTCTACTTATAATCTGATTCTTAATCTTATAGAAGGCATAATTTAATTATTTACAACACAATACCATTACCAAGTCTTTCGCCTCGAGCCTGGACATTATAAATAATAGCTGATTGATGCTTTGATCTCTTCTCAATCCAGTGATGTTCTGTCAAGACTATAAAGCAAAAAAGCCTTTACAGATAATCCACGTTTCATCGCTTGAGTAAATATAATACCGTAACGAGATTAGTTCGATCCATTTTTCGAGGCCCAGCCATCAATCTCTTATCTCCTTAATAAGTTGCCGTCTGACTGCGAGCGAGAAACAACGGACGATCAACTAGTTGGAATCGTGTTGATGTGGGTGTGATTTGAGTGAAGACAAAAACAAAAGACATTTAGCCTTGCTAATGATCGATCTAGATCGTATATATAAAATTGTTTCTTGTTTTTAGTAGCGTATAACTAACAAGAATCTGTCTGTATATTTGTATTATAGTTTTGCGATTCCCGGTAATTAGATTAGCTCTGAAAAGTATTTTCCCGAAAGTCTTTTTCTGAATTATTGATGACATGAATTCATTCTGTTTTAATAAATATCCGAATAAATATAAACATTATACTGATTCTTCTTCTAAGAATAAATATAAGGTTGTTTTTCGACAAATGTGGTTCGAATGCAAATATCAATACTGCTATTGACAACTGACTGTTGGTCTCAAAATAAATTATTTCAATGTGGTCACAAATAAAAGAACTTTATAGTTCTTAAATAGTCACTTCTGAACATTTTAAAACGTTCGCGCTCTATTGCGCGCAAACGCAAATAAACCGCACTCGCTACTCGCTGACAGTGGAACTACTACCATAGTGCAAGAAGCTACAACAGCGTTTTGTAAAATGAACGAAAATAAAAGATTTGAACACTCGTGGGTACGTCTTAAAGTTCTTAAATGCTTACTTCTGACCATTTTAATAAGTTCACGCTCCATTGCCTGCAAAGTAGAATTAATAATCGCTACTAGCCTTCAGTGGAAACCTTATCTAACATCGTGCAAGAAGCTACAATAGTGTGATATCAAAAAATACGACAAAAAAATATGCTATGATACTCGTACGTCGTTGAGTTCTTAAATACTTCTGTTACATTTAATTCATTCTCACTTCATTGTTTGCATAGTAGAATGAATACTCGCTACTCGCCTTCAGTGAGAACCTTACCATAGTGCAAGGAGTTTACATCAGCTTGCTATCTAGCTAATAAACCGGGGTTAGCTGGGTAAGATTGGATCGCACTATCTAACTGGGTTCGCACGCGTATAGCGTAGGCTTAGCCCGTTTGATCTTCGTCTGATTGCTGTTCTAGACCCACTGGTTATTAAGCACGACCGTATTGGACTGTTTGATATGATTGTGAAAGAATTAATGATGGCGGAAATCACTCTTCAAAGCGTAATATTTGAAGCGAAAATTTTTACTTCAATGTATATTGAGAAAATGTGTAGCCGCATTTCAGAATTTATTTACTGCTAAATCAATTCAATTGTTCCTTATTTATTTTATTCTTCAATCTATCGGATATTTATTTATATATCGGATATTTCACACACAATCCTCACTACTAAGAACTATTACTAAACACAAGTAAACTATTTTATATACGTATAAAGATTTATTAAGAAGGGGCTAAGGGAGCAAAGATTTATTATTATTTATTAATCTCCGGGCGGAAATTTACTCTATGTGATAATCCGGTACATATTTTACCTTATACTCTATAGTAAATTTCATCCTTCACAAAGTTCTGCCGTTACGGAATGATTGAGTAACCAACATGTATCTTGCCTTGCAAACGGTATAACTACTCGAATACTAGCAATGCCTCGCTGTTATGTCTGTGTATTTAATTAATATATATTTAAGATTGTCGATGTGATAAAATTGTATGAATTAGGTAATATAAGTGAAATTGTAATAAATGCCCGACAAAGTTTGCAAATTTGCGTATGATTTCCATCAAACAAAGCTGTGATTGATGGAAATTTGTAAGTGAAATAAAATCAAAATCTGTTCATGCGTTCGGAAGCTACGATCAAACTTATAAAGTAATTTCGTTTTTGTGTCGAGGGCTAAATACGATCATTAAATTAATTAACAATAACCAAGCCTTTTTCAAACTAAGTTGGGATCGGCTTTCACTGATAGTTAGAAGGATAAATAAGATTGTTATAGGTTATGACTCACCGACTCTTACGTTTATTTTGAACTCAGTAAACAAATTATACTATAACTAACTTAACTTTAACTCTTAGCAACAGATGGTTCCAATCTAAAATATTTATTTATCATCACATTAAATTATATTCTACGGTTTGTAAGCCCAATTGTTTGATTAAAATATATTTATTGGAACAAACTATTTGATCTAAATTTTAACAATGATCCGTTTGTTCTAGTAAGATTAGCTAGATTGAGTACCTTGAGTTCACAGAAAGGCAAACACAGTACATAGCATAGTATACAGTGTCTTCCTTGCACCTGCACTGTTTCAGAGATATACGGTACATTCGTCACTGTTATCGCCAAGCGCATCTTATGCAGTTCTAACTTTATTAGCTCTACAACTAGAGTGCTGTATCTTATAAAATGTATATGAAATGGCTTTATGTGTATATGAAAATGCGGCATTTTGTTGCGGCAAATTGTTGACAGAAAAAGAGTCCTTTTCACCCAAAACTCGCAAAAATGACGTTTATGTTTTACATAAAAAACTTACTAAATATTGTTGATAATTTTATAAATAATAAAATTTAAAAAAATATATTAATTAGAAAGAAGTCCTTATTTAATTAAACTGCCTTAATTTTCATATAAATATTTAAAGACATTTAAAAAAATGTCTGTAGTAATTTCATTTTCGGTGATGACACCGAAATCTTTTATACAGTACGACACTAATATTTTTCTCACATGTGAACATTCCATACCACAAACTAACCCTTATCTTTTTGTCACCATTTTTGTGCGTCCGAGCCTCGTGGGAGTATCTCAACAGCTCCATTTCTTATCTGACGACAAAAAAGTGAAAATAGATTGCTTCAGACAAACATAAATACAATTAAATTAGGGCTTTTTACTTTATACCTCGACTTAAGTCACCTTAGGTACATTTTTCACTGCTTTTTATAGGGTTGGCAGGTTCATTTATTTACTTTGGTACCAACGGCAAATTAATATGACTAATCAAATATCTATTTATTTATGGTTAACCAACCGTTGTTACAGAGTTGTATGAGCATTTGATTACATTACATAGGTCTTAAAGTAATACTGCACAGCCAATTACAGGCAAACACCTCATGCAAATAGAGTCAAACTGTTAAAAGAACAAATAAAAAGTAATGAATAGTGAATAAAAAGCAAATCTTAATACTAGGTTAACAGCAAGGTCGTAGCTTTGCAACGTTGCCATAACAAAATGTATAATAGATTATTTATTACCTTAAAGACTATGTTGTATAACTTTAATAAAATGACAATAATCCGTATCAACGAAGATGTTAGTCTCTGGACAGTGAATGACGATAAAAAACGGAATGATTAATAATTATTGTGATTCGTCTCCGGCAGAAGACCGTAATATTATTTACCGTTAAATAAAGAATATAATGGACCTTTGCCCAGCCGTGAGGACAAGCTATGAAAAAAAAGAATAAGTGTCTGTATCAACCCTATGAGTATTCGCATATGTCATTAAAAAAAACGAACGAAACCGATACAGTAATTTACCATGAAACATTACATCCTTTTTAGGCAGTTGTGTAAAAGCTTTTTTAACATAATATGGCAATCTGCTAACATTCACAAACGACAATTCTGCCAGTATCATGTTGTGATGTAATAAGTTGCTATTCAATTAAAAACATTGTCATTTTAAAAGTGTTATTAAAATGACAATGTTTATCAGTGCATCGCGGTCATTCGTTGACATCGGACGTTTGCACTGTTCGCAGAAATTATTATTTTAGTGCCGAGCGCGGCGTTAGCCGCCGAAAGTTAAGACCATGCGTTCGGAAGAACTCGTGGCGAACGAGGTCCTGGCGTTCCTGCAGTACCAGCTGGACGTCATGGATGAGGTCAGTGTGACCCAGATCTGCACCTCAAACTTCACCGAGGAGGAGATACGCAGCGCAAAGAAGCTGTTGTACGAGACACTGCAAATAGCAGACCGAATGCCGTCCCGCAGGAGGGATGAAAAGGGAGAGAGGAGTCTTCAAGATGCCATAAGGCTGTTGAAGGAGACCGACCCAGACGACGTGCCGACATTCGTGGCAAAGGACTTGCGTAAGCTGCCTCCTGTCACCTTCGATCACGTCGACGTCACCAGGCTGCTAAAAGACATCACTAGTATGAGGTCTAGCCTGGTCGAATTACAGTTGAAGCTGGAAGCATCGCAATCCACCATCAGCGATCTACGTTCTGAAATGGCAGACTTACGCAACTCAGTATGTAGGTCACACGCGCATGCAAACAGTGACAACACACGCCTCGGACAGGTCAACGCATCGCCGCCGCGCGCCGAGTCAGCAAACTTGCACTCGTCGCCGGCCGCCGCCACTGCTAGCGATGCTAAACTGTGCCCCGCCCTCCCCGCGTCTCCTGTCGTTAGGACGCCGACGAATGTAAACACGTCTAAGTCTGGTCGTGTTTACTCGGATGCCGTGAAGAAAGATCCCGTTCAACGGCAACTTAAATCTACTGCGGGCAGACAAAACCGTCCCGAAGTAACCCAAGACGAGGTACAATTTGTACCTAGCAAAGGGACAGATGCAGATGGCTTCATCAAGGTGGAGAGGAAGAAGAAGAAGCCATCTTGCCGAAATCAATGTGGAACTGCATTGACGGGTCCGAACATGCTGCTGCGCCCTGCAATTCCTACGACGCAGTTGTATGTATCACGCCTGCACCACTCCACGAAGGTCGAGGAGATCGTGGAGTATATACGAGTCAAGACCAGCTGGACATTGAGAGTCGAGAAGTTGGAGCCGAGACATAACACAAATTTTAAATCGTTTGTGGTACGTGTGCCGACTCAACATCTCGACATGTTTCAAGAGCAGTTTTGGCCGAAGGGTGTCGTCTTCCGGCGTTTCCGCGGGAGGCTACGCGACACCACGCAGTGCAACACGACACCGCCTACTCGTGTCAAATAGACTTTAGTTTTATGTTAGCTAATAATTGTATGTATTAGTTTATAGGTATCGTTTTGTTTTATTATTATTTATGTATTGTATGTTCTATGGGCCCTAGTTGCCTGAAATAAAGGAAATTATTATTATTATTATTATTATTATTAAAGTTATATTTTAAAGAGGTTATTACTCAACAACATTATCTTGCGCCCACGCTTCACAACATCGTAGGAGGTATTAATTAAAATGGCTGCCTACCCACGTAGGCTTCGAATATTCCACGCTGTAGTTACCCTAAACTTTTACTTCGTATATTAATATAAGGTTTATTTCTTTCCAGATCGCGTGAAGCAGAAGCCATGTGTTACTTTAGTATAATAGTGATAATATTCGATTACGTCGTGTTGTGAAGTGTTAGTGAGTATCCGACATGCAGCGGCGGGTGAACGTACAATTGTTGCTCCTGTTCACTCATTTATCTGGAATCATTTTGGGTAAGTGTCTCTATTATTATTTTGTATTATTTCTACATAGATAAGATAATTATAGACAAGTTAGAAGCAAGAAAGGTACTTATCAAAAGTGTAAGTATAAGTGAACTCTAACTGTTACGCTTTCACAGCTGAAAAGCTGGATCGATTTTGATTCAACTTGGCATGTGATAGGCTTGTATCCAAAAAAAGACATTGATTACTTTTGTTATACTTACATGTCTTATTATCTCTTATAGAAGTTAGAATATAAAAGTCACAATAACTCTTGTTCAAAATCATCTTTATTGACTCATCCCATTGAAATATATTCTGTTTATACACAACTCTATCAAAATATAATTATTAAGTAATATTGCGTAGGTAAAGGCGTATTCTCAGAATATTCTTTTTAATTAATTACGTGTAACGTGAGCCTTTCAATTAATTAACCTGCTAATTGATATAAGGTTTTAATCTACACCTCTGGTAGGTAAATAATCAACCCTATTTCAGACCAATTTAGAATTTAGCAATATGTTAAGGCAAAAATTTACGAAATAAGTTATCATATAATAACTTGTTTCGTAAATTTTTTAGTATACTAAAACATAGGTACTCATAACTTCATATGAAGTTAATAAGTATGTGTTAGTATACTAATACTTAGGTATACCTAATTATACCACATGTATGGTAAGATAAGGTATACTAAAAACATAACTAGGTTTATTATACATACCATCAACCCACAAGAAGCCATTTCTTTTATAACGTCAATATTCAACAGTACTAAAAGTAATTGATTTTCGTAATTGGCTATTACTAAAGGGTTGATCCACACAAAATAGTTCTTCAATATACAATGGCAAGAACATACTTTACGTAGCATTTTCAAGACGTAATCAAATCAAATCAAAATATTTTATTTCAAGTAGGCCTTTTTAAGCTCTTTTAAAACGTTAAATTTATTATATTATATAGATATATATATATTGACTCTAGTTGCAGTTAATATTTTTTGTCATCTGACTAATAGGTCGGAAATGACTGATAACCCTGAACTAATTTGGAAAACCGTTTCCCACTAATAAGAAAACCTATAGATGACAAAATAAACCACATATTTCAACATTAGTAAACTTACGCAGTATTTTCCTAAATATATTACCAGCGTAAACAATTTCTAAGCCATAAGTTTTAGGGCTCCAAGTATAACAAGAAAGATTATACGTACAGAATACGTATTTGATCCTTGGCCCAACTTTAATTTTTCGTCCAACAGTTTGATCAAACAAAAGAACATCGCCAATGTATTATGTTCACGTTCCGATAAACAAACTTGACACTCACGTACATTCGATGCAAACTTTTCTGAGGAGGTTCTAATAAAATTTATTCGTTCGTCTCTACCATTAGCAAGTTTAGTGACTTTCTGCTACAGATAAGTACCTAATTTTCCTAATTTAGACGGTGTAGAAAGTTAGTGAGGTCGTTGAACTACGTAAGAATAGAAATTAAGAGATAAAAAATAAAAAGGTACCAGAGGCGTAATGGTTACTTCCGAAAATCGATATCACCACGGCTTCGTGTCCCATCCCTTAAGTAACGATTAACTACTTGAATCATCTTTTATTTTGCATTTTTAGCTTATATTAAGGAATGTCTTTTCGTGTAACTGTTGAAAGTGTGTGCAAATCAAACAAACGCAAACAATCTTTAAGATTCGTTCTCGAAAATCCAAGAAATACCAGATTACTCCTACAAGAATAGGGTGAAACCCAATTAATTACAAAGAAAGAAAGTTTCATCTGACCCACTATTGATTTAAAGCATTTTTCTCTTAATAGCAAAAGTTTTGGGAATCTATAGAGCTGTTACAACTACTTGTAATGTGCCGCGGACTTGTAATAATCCATTTAATATATTAAATGCAAAAGTTTGTTAGGTATTGGCTTTGTGTGTTGCCGTAGCGTACAAACGCTTGCCTATTTGACCGATTTCAAAAAGAGGAAATTCTTGATTCGTCTATTTGTTTTTTGTACGCTATTTCTAAGGCAATTGTGCCTCAAATCTCATATATAAATTGTATTGAAATCGGTTACTTTTTTACATTTATGGTGTCTAAAAAGTACGAAAATAGAGTCCGTTAAAACTCGTTTTCTTAATAGAAACCTTTTTCTTAATAGTGCAGTTAAAGAGAGTTGCTAAAAAATATATTTTTGAACAAGACCAGGTGCACACTGCTGCTTATTAAGAACACTAAGCTAAATACTACTAATGCTCATGCATGCTGCAGACATGTGTTTCCCCTATCCCCCGAGCCCTCTTGTTACTAGTCCAGCATAATATCCAGTCAAACAACAATGATTAGTCCTATACATACCACTCGCTACACCCGTGGGAAACACAGGTGTTTTGAACGTTACACAAACGTTTTACCAAAACACCGCTGAATAAATTTTATTTTTAATTTACTGGCGTTTCACACTTCAGTTTATTTACAAACACCTTTTTCTGAAAATGTTTTTATAAACATGCCATTCATTTGCCATTCACTGGTAAATTCTTCTATTGACAAAGACCAAATTTAATCTGTAATTTTTAGAAAAATTGCGAAAATAAAGATTTTTTTATTATTACATTATTAGGCCACTTATAAACTTCTTCGTCTATAAAAAAATGTTAGAACTTTTTGGAAAAGTAACACTAATTATGAGTATTGTTTATAGGCTGGCCGAGTTAAGGTGCACAAACACAATAATTTAGAATCACTGGTCAGCAAACATTGTAACAGTTTACTATTTTCATACGTTTTCTATATATGTTATAAACTATCATAGTTTATAGTTACACGGTGTTATAATACTTACAAAAATCCGCAGATAATGATAATTTGTTTTAATAATTAAATCTTCATTTTGTTCAAAATATGTAAAAAGTGTGAAATGCGTGTTTATGCACAATTGCTATCATTGAAAGAAAATTCTTCTTTTGGTCACAATTCGCGAATCACTACCAATTTTATCAGACTTTTATTCCAACAATAGGCTATCTCGACGGCTCCTACGTATACTGGTACAAGTGCAAAAACACAACTGTTCAGGAGAGCGGTTCAAAGGTTCTAAAGCTTGTAATTTTGTTATAAATCAATAGAAATACTTGAAATTTTGAGATGTTATATTTGAATCTCTAAGAAACAAGATTGCATTATTGTTTCTTAATTTTTTTTTATACTTTGGAAAATAGTGTCACTTGCATTGATGTAGCTTGTTTTATTTATTATGGTAAAACCTGTAAACTGATACAAGTGGCCACTTATACCAGTATACAATGTACTTGCTTATTCTTGTAGTAAGAGAAAATTTAAGAATTTTACTGTTTTAATATGCTATTTTCAATCTACTGATTAATATGAGGTTATAATATTAACAATAACATCTTCTTTTATCGACTTTTAAACACTTACACTAGTTTACTCAGTACTGGAAAACTACTTGCAACAGTTTTCTACATTGTTATTTGTTATTAAACTTAAATATTTAAAGGGTGTGGCAGGAAATGAAATAAAAATACAAAATAGAAGTCTTTTCCAGACCTACCTATGCTTAATAGGTGTTGTTAATCGGACGTTAATATTATTATGGCACTCATATTACTATCCTCTATGCGGCACTCTTAATGAAAAATAAAATCGATGGACTTGCCATCTTAAAAATAATAAAACTAAAAAATTTAATCTTCTTAATTAGGAACTTTCGGTAATTATATATACCTAGCAAGGCACCGACTCCATAAAATTATAAAGTTGTATTGTAGGTTAATACTAGTTTAGGTTTGGCTTATTAATATAGTTAGGTAGGTTATAGTATTATTTTTAACTTTTTAGTGCTATTATCGATTTTTAAAGTAAGTTTATTCTTTGCACAAAGTTTTTTATTGGTTTATTTTTAGTGATATATTTTAAATCTTAGATATTAATAATAATATGGCCTTCACCCATTCATCATTCTCATGATAATTTCCATCAAACCAAATGCAGTGCCACGCATCTCACAAACAACGAATTCCGGCTACATTCACGAGGCCATCGTAGCTTCATCATCAGATCTGATGGTAGAATGGTTCTTTTGAACGCAAATGCTTCACTTGCTGTAGAAAAAACCAAATTTGCTGTACGCTTTCCTATAACATTATATAACACTATAACATTTGAAGAGTTCCCTCGATTTCACCAAGATTCCATCATCAGATCCCGACTTGGTGACTATGGAACCATTTGGGAAGTATACCCTTTCCAACAAAGAAAAAAAATATTTCAAATCGGTTTGGAAAGCAAAGGAGATATGCGCGAACATAAAAAATCCGAATTGAAAACCTCCTCCTTTTTTTTAAAGTTCCCCCATGGAATTATTTTCCAGTTTTCAAAAAAGGGAAGCAAAACTTAAAATCAAAAACGAAAGATTGAGTTACTTTGTTTTATATATGATCAAACGATACAAAATATATCATCATACTATTTAACATGTCAATTAATATTTATTTTCGTAATTTCCTGGAGTGTTTATTTTACTATTTTTTTTTTCTAATAAATCTATCATTACTTGACCTCTTGAGCGCTTCATTGTTGTGACATGTTACCACTACTAAATCAAGACAAACCAAATCTGAATAGTTTTTTAATAAATGAATATGTAACCTAAAACGCATCGCAGTTATACCAGTGTTGTAACGTGCTCCCGACCACGAGTCGCGTCGCACGCGACTACGTACACTGGTGCAAGTGACTTATATCAGTGTAGATGGTCGTGTGGCAGAAAATCATGTCACTTATATTAGTTTACAAGTTTGTATCTTTGAAATTACTTGATAATTTAATATAATTTTTACAGGATATAAAGTTAAGGTAATTTTAAGGCTTTTGGTGCAAAAAAACGTATTTCGCTGTTTTGCGGGTTACACCAGTATACGTAGGACCCGTCGATCTGCTCTTAAGTTTCCACTTTAGGTGATTTTCCAACTTATTTAGTACAATCATGTCACTAAAGTTAAAACTAAAGAAATAACAATTGCAAGTCCTATTTTTTACTTTGCCTTCCATTAAGTTGCTCACTCGTTCGCTGAACGATATATTTCTCATTCACTCCAGTACATTTGGAAGTTGTTCTGCGAGTTCCTAACTAAAAAATACAGGGGAATGCTGAATGTATTTTTGGCGCACTGCTACAACGAGGTCTTGGGTTTCGCAATTTAAATAGGAATACAGCTAGTAAGTTTTGATTAAAAGTCTAGTCATTTTGATAAAAGACTCTTTTTAATTGTACACATTGTGTATTATATCATGTTGATATCGTGCCTCACAACAACTATTATTTTTCATGAAAAAAAACGCACTAAAAATCAATGATAAGACTATTAAAATTTATGATTCAAGTCACATTTACTCAGAGAGGTTATATAGAGCTTAATTTATATATACTGACAATCTACAAAAACACTTAAATTTCTATACCCGTGTGAGGAATCAACATTAGATAACTGAACACAACCCTCTTCAGTAAAAGGATCCCTTCGAGCTAATTAATTACAAGGAAGTAGTTCCCTAACATTAGGTATCGAAGTTTAACTTCTTGTTCACACTAGAAGTTCTCCGGTGGTAGGTGATAAAACAACGCTCAATTTATTCCCGGACCAGCCATTTGCAACAGCTGTGTGCCAGGACGAGACAGAGTGACAGAGATTTCGGTAAATCTTTGTCACGAGACAAAACCTGGATCCTCTGTGTATAAGCTGTATGAACTACTCTAAAATGGCCTGATATGATAGGTTATAATAATGACAGGATAAAAAAAATACCCGAAATGCATGGAATCTTACAATATTAGTAATTCAATTAAAATTAAATATTACCTACTAATATTTTGAGGGGTTAAAATACCAACGATCTGTTTCATCAGTAAATCAGGATTGCTCTAATATTTAACTTTCGTTCGTGTTAAATATTTGTGTAATTGTATAGGGTAGAAATGTTTGATGGGTAATAAAACATAAGCAAATTTATGATTACTGTTCTCGTTCTAATTAGTTCTCGTTCCCAGTTATATAATTACATGAATGCTTGGTCCCGCTCTCTACTTCTTGAATTTATAGAGACAGCCTTGCAACAGACCAGTTAAATTTTACTGAAATTAATGGATATACTTTTTTTCTATTTAATTCGACTATCATCTTAATATTAAGTGTATAAAAACTATATTTAATTTATAGTGCATTTAAAATGTGTGTTACATTGACAATTAACAGTGGACATTTTGCACCCAAACTTCTGATTATTTGGTTGCTGCAGGCAAGATAGTAAATATTTTTTTACGAATGCAATGTTTTTGTCGATTCAGAAATGTTTAGCAAATGACCACTTTAATACAAATAGTTGTTGAGAAAAAAAGTCCATACATAAATATATAAAGCAAAATAAAAAAGAACACAAAGAAGTTGAACAAAACATTTTACTAAGAAATACTCATTGAAAAAGATAAAACTAACCATTATCCTAGATATTCTGTTTTATCGTAAATCTACAAAGTTTAGACAAGAGAAAGTAGTTTAAACTAGTCCTATATAATATCACTACCTGTTGCGAACAAAGCGGGCCGAAGTTTTAAACCCGTTTGCTTCTTGACGCTTCAGATTAAAATTTTGCACATCATGTTCTGAAGTTTGGTTGGGGAAACTTCAATTTATTGAATACAATATGTAAAGGTTATTTGTATGGCCTTGTTTTATAAAAAAAATATCACTTGATTTTGATGTGATGAAGGCAGACGCGACATTTCAAAAGCAGTTGATTCGTAAAAGAATTAAAACAATGTTGCAATAAAAATATAATAAATTCGTATCGAAGTCGAATGAATAAAGCAAGGCCATGATTTTTTACATAAAAACATTAAATGAAAGCCTACCTAGTACTTGAATATTTTTGATACTAGGTATAGTATTTGAATATTTTTGACGTCCAATTACTACGCGAGTACAATTACTCCTGTTAGTTCACGAATACTTCCATTTTGTTTTCAAACAAACTAATAACTGTTGACAATATGCAATTAAAATGTGTTACATGGAATAATACCAGTGATTAATAATATCAGCTCAAAAAATCGATTAGATAAATTGTTATTACATCAAAGCTTTGAAACTACGGGGTAGTCTGAAAAGCAAATCAAGCAGACCTTTGACACCCGACTCTAAAAATCCTTTTGAGGTGACCAAAACCGACCTCTGAGCCAGTGTAAATTCCGCGTGGAAAAAAATGTACTGGATTCCCGGTATTTTGCTTTAGTATTCATCGCTCGAAAGGCTCTCTAGTGGTACTAAGACTGGTTGGTTGGTTATAGATTTTAAATTTAGATGTATTTTATTTACTTAAAATAGTTGTATATTTTTAAATTTTAAAAGTTTTTTTTTTTTAGGTCCAACGGATCCTTAGGCATTTAAATACACATTTTTCTTTATTTTTCTTTTCTACACAAAATCTCGTTAAAGTTTACAATTTCGCTCTGTCACATATTTCTGCTCGTCTGCCTCTCATCACGTAAAATTACTATATATAGTACACTAGTTTTATATGATTGAAGTATGACAGGTCGAAGTCCATATATCGAAACCTTACACTTTACCTAAACTGTTTTTAGTTTATATTGGTAAAATGCAAATTATACCCTTGGAGTTCAGTTTCAACATTAGTTATTTACATATTCTCAGCTACTAGAAAATTCTAGTTTTCTATCATATTTACAAACTAACCTACATCGTGCATATTGAGTACCTAGCCAAAGTCAACAAATTACAGTTTGTTGACAGAACCGAACGAACTAGGTCAGTGTATTTGTTTACAAATGGGACAATACATATTCTTTTATGACTGTACATTTAGTTTCAATTACCTAGTAATTCTCTTTCATGTTATAGGCATATTGCCTATAACATGTATGACGATTTTATATCTAAATTATTTATTTATTAAAACCTTGAAATAGTAGTAACTCCATTTAAAAACTGACAGAAATGTTTGAACAAATAATTTAAATAAAAGTTAAATATTGCTCAAAGTGTATTTTCTTATTACCAATAAAAGAGTACTAACAATCATAAAAATTCTGACCTCCACTCTTAGGTATTATGGGATACTATGTTACCATGTGGAATGGTTTGTTAGGGTCTTATAGACCGTTATTCGCCGAATCTGGTAAGACTGTAAGCAGAACCCTCTATAGATTGCAATAAACCTAGACAAAATAATTTAAAGCTTAAAAGCTTTAAAGTTGAACGTGGTTTCAACGCATGTATTTCATTGGTCTAATAATAATATAGATTATTAGATTACGTTCAACATTTCATTTAATCGTTCTCTTTATGTGTATTTAGATCTAAAACAGTTAGCCCCAATATAGGATTTCACTGCTTGACCGGACTGTCGACTCTTTTGTGGGTCATGAAGACACAGTCTACTTAATATTTTATGAAAAGCGAACGGTTCAAGTACAGTTTTCTAATCGTGCTTTTTGTAATGTTTTTTTTTTTTACTGATTCATTTTAAACCGTCATTGCTTTTACATTTTTTCTTTATAATTGCATTTACGAGTAAGTACATCACCTTACCTTTTTCCCGTTGCTTTAATTATATTAATGAATGTTATCACTGTGATTAAATGTGACTAGCTTTTAAACATAACTAACTTTTAGAACAAGTGTAACTTAGTGATTCGAAGAAATTGTGATTTCATAGAACTTATCTAAATAAATGAATATTGTAATATAATTTAATGAAGATTCTTGGAATTATACTGAAATGTTTCCAATAAAATTTCGTATTGACAAACTAACTTGCTGGTAAAGTACCAATTTTTTTATATACATCGACTTTTCTCAACATTCTCATAAATAAAACATATTAATCAGGCATACGAGCTACTGTTCAACAGTGGCCCAATTTCTCCCTTCAAACGGTGACCATTTTGTAACAGCAAAGCTTTTTAACACTGACCTATCTAGGAATAAAAGCGAGTGCTGGTGATAATGGCCTTTGAGTCTCCGAGACTAATTATCCGGTGTGATAATTATATTTATCTACGCTCTAACCCGACACCTTAAAGAAACGTCAACTAATTACTTTGGAAATTCGAATACCTACAGATGATTTTTTATTTTAATTCTTTATGTGCCAAATAAAGTGTTAAAATTTCCAACGAAAGTATAAACGAGTTTTTACTCCATTTAAAAGTATTCCCCGTATTCTCATTTCAATTAAAGTGAAAAGATACTGTGACCGAGTTTTTAATTGTCTGCCCTGGAAGCAAGGAAATTGGGTACCTATTTAAAAAGGCCACCATTGTTGGGGATTGAATAACATTGACTTTGCTTATATTTTTGACATTATGAATGGAATGAGTTTTTTTATTGCATTAAAATAAGGCTAGGTAACAGAGGGGTGTTTTCCTGCAAAAATAATTGGTATATACTTATTTTTATATTTTACATTTTTGTAAATACAATAAACGATTAAAGAACTTTACAAAATGGTAATGAACTCAACTAATTTTATACACTTAATTACTTAACAATTTCATCACAAAGTATCGATTCGACGTTAGGTTTTAAACTCTATCCAACTGATCGGCAGATAACACACTAACGTTATAAAAACCGAAACTTATCATATTGGTTTCTTAGGTTTACGCGAATGTTGGACATTGAAATAAAACTACTTTTTACGGATTTTAAAAAGTAGTTTTATTACAACGAATCTTATCAATTAACTATCTCCGAAAAAAGAAGTACAAACATGTTTAGTTCCGAAACCATGAATCCGTTCCCTAAAGCTAAGAGCTGAACTCTTTGCCAGCACAACTGTAATTAGATTTACCGAATTACTTCGACAGAAGACTAGAAGTTTCCCTGAAGGTTGCAGGTTCGCTTTCAAAGTTTGTTTTCAGTATTCCGCATCTCAGGTAATGGAAAGACGGATCTTTGTAATGAGATTAGATGTCCAATCGTTAAGCTTGTATTGTTTTACTATTGAGGCCTTGAATTGTGTAGCTTTGAGTCTGAGTTGAAGACAGTGAAATATTGATCGTCACTTTAATTTATGTATACCTGAATATGTATATAAGACATGATATTGCTATCGCTAATAACAATAGCAAGGAGCAAATTGGATACTCTTTAATCAAGGGTTTAGTTGATATTATCTATTACAATTAATACATTGCTTATCTATTCAATAGCTACCCGGGTACAAAATTTGACTACTTACCCGATGTCAGAATTAAAATTTGCTATGTTATTTCAGCTTTAATAACATATCCACAGATAGGATATATTTTTACTTGCAAATTATGTCAACACCTATAAAAATATATCTAAACATATTGAAAAGTTTATCACTATCATCTTTAACTGTCAGCCTACATGATCGAATCGACCAAAATCAGTGAAAATTCTAGCAATGTGACCCAAGGTTTATTTTGAGACGTAAAATAATCAAAAAAGAATTAAGTATCTGCTAGATAAAAACAAACCCTCTATAACCTAATGAGCAAGCTTAACAACAAGTTAAATTTTAGCAGACATGTATTTTATGTGTTTATGTAAATAATTACTGATACGAAATGATAGTTTTACACGCGATATAGTTAAATCCGATGCTAATGTGTTGGTTGGGAATGTTTAAATATTTTGTTTTAAAGTTTAATGAGTCTTATAAATTAGTTGTATAGCTTAACTGCTCTATATATTTAAATGATTAAAATATTGTTTTACTGACGCACTTAAGTCTTTATTAAGCAATCCTTTGCATAACCATTAACGTCTCTGAGTACGGCAGTTAGACATAAATATTTAGACATTACTGTAACAGAATAATAATATTGGCACATTTGTTATTCTACTAATTACTCAATATGTTACCTAATAGTTGTAGTATGGTAATGGTAGTAGTTTTGTACGCACAAAAATCTCCACTACTACTACTACTAACTAGGAAGGGGCAAGAAAACAATAAAAAAACTTTTTTTCGTATGACACGTTTAATCAGGAAACCTCTGTTTAGGTTTTATTGTGAAGTTGATCAGAAACGCTACTAAAATGTTTGATTTTTAACAATCAAAACTTTATTTAGCTGCTTGAATATTTACATTGATACACCTCTGCCTACCCCTTCGGGGATACAGGCGTGATGATATGTTATGTTATGTTGAATATTTACGATTATCTATCTTCAGTCTAAACCTTAATTATATGGGAAGAACAAGGAAACTGCTGTTCTTGTGTAAATCAATAACCTACCGGTTTTACTGCCTTCGTGATTAGATAGCACCGCCTTTAGGCTCACGTAAAATACGGTAGTAGAAATCGTGTTAAAGGGTGTTGTATGAAAAAAAATAGTAGAAATGCTTTTTCAGTAAAACAAATAAAAAATAATTACCTAACTACATTATTGCCTTCTGCATTTCATCTAGCCTTTTCCCAAGCCACGATGAGGTCAGCTTCCAATCTTATCGGATGCGGGCGCATACTGTGTTTTACATAGAGCGACTGTCTATTTGGCTCACGCAACCAGTTTTACTCGGTGCAGACACAGAGCCCCCTAGATAGGCTATTATTGAAAGATTGTTAAAGCTGACGTTTGACAGTCAGGACCAACGGCTCTACGTGCTTTCCAAGGTATAGATAAATATATTATAAACCACCTTTCCTGAAGTCCAAAATAAGTATTGCAAATACCTAAATGAAAAGTAGTGTTCCCTTGAAGCTTATTGCTAAAACTTTTTATCGGGCTTTTAGCTAGTTTTATGTGCAACAGACATCCCAATCTAAAGTTTGCAACCCCAAGCATTGATCTCTGTCGTCTGACCTTAAGCTTAAAGTTAGTTCTTGACTGGAAATAGGTGGCTTAGTTCTTCTGCATCCATTTAAATAATGTTTCTGTAAAGGCAGTGTAAGAATACAATGAATTTATTACTGTATTAAGTATTTTGTAGAAGCAAAGCGAGACAGCTATTGACAGCATATTTCATATGATAATTGCTACGTATTTTTTACAATTCAAAAATTTACAATTTAATATTTAAAATTTAATATTCAAATTTTGTTGTATTGCTTTTGCAACATGTGTAATATCGCCGCGGTTCTCAAGGTCGGCTGGCTTCATCAACGTGACAATTTGAAACGTCTTCGGTACAATTGAATTATATACATTAGTGTCACCCATAATTGTGTGTTTGGAGTTGTGTTTGTTTACAACAACACGTTTATTTATAGAATTGTCTTTTATATTAATATAAGAAATATATTTTGAAACCAAAATTCTGATGTCAATAATAGCCATCTACGATCGGGCTTTACAGTGCAAAAAAAATGTCGGTTTGATACTATTGGTATTTTGCCTACGTAGTTACCAAAGTTGTCAATACTTTACGAAGCACAATCACAACTGTACTACATAGCTAGTAGTACTCGTAGCTATATAATTATTTGCAAAAGCAAAATAAATGTAAAGAACAAAAGCGGTTTTCCCACAGTCAAACCACTAAACTGGTTTTATACATAATATAATGTTTTAAAAAAGATAATATACGTCCCACCCTTCCCCCATCCGTCCGAAGAACAGTCATAATAAACATACAAGTAAAACCAATTTACATCCAAGCCTTCACACGGAAACCCATGGCCACCTGTCCGACACGAATTATTAAAATCACGAGGCCCGACCCGCCAAGTTGGACAAACAACACAAGAAGTGAAGATGACATTTTTTGCGTCGCCCCGTGATGACCCGAATATGTAATGGCTTGCGCAATGACGGAGGTTTTAAATAAACCTGCCATGTGTGAATCAACCTGTAATATGGGTATTTTTGCGTTTCACAGTTTGCTTTTAGATTTGTGAATTGAGTTCAGTTTATTTGTGGAGTATCCCGTGTGCTATCCCTGAAATTAACCTTGATCCTCGAAAAGGCAATGTCGATGTCAAATGTTAAACCGTACTGTTGAATGTAAAAATATTCTGAGTAAATGAGTTGGTAGGTGGAAGGTATGTTTTTAGATAGTATGACAGTAATAGGATCAGACTTTCCTAAACCTATCTCAGTTTTAAGAAGCTAATGTAAAGCTGTGGCAATTGAAATATGAAACGACACGGATAAAAATCAATTTTCTTATTTACTATTCCAAGTCCACGTTCAATGTTTTTTCGTTCAAACTTCTACATAATACTTAAAATATTAAATCAAACCCCGGACTCTGAATCTACTCTTCCTGTATCAAATATTTCTCACAGAAATATTAGTTTAATGGTTTATCTAAACCTATTACATCACAGACAATTTCAAATATCTCTCGAACAAAAACTAAACACCAAGTCAATAAAACATTCTCACATATCTATCTATTGCAACATTACATCTTCAACTGACAAGGAGAGCATGAAATTAATTACAATCTAATTATAGTCCAGATATAGTAGTATTTAAATATTCAGTCACAGTTGCCTTGAACACCTTACTCCAGATTCGGTCATCAATAGTTTGTTATTACAGTTGACTAATAAATATTCGTTTCATCACGTAACTAACAAGGCATCCAATTGAGTGCATACAAAATATTCAGAGCCAATTATGCTTCCATCCGGTCCAATTTAATTGTCCAAAAGGTTTCAATGACTGCGTAATAGTTATTTGTTAACTGATATTATTACTTAAACACTGTTAATAGGAATGCATCTGTGTTTGAATTATCGATCGAGCGTCTCAGATTAGCCTTTGAAAAACCACTTTCTAATAAATAAAAAAACTAAGGAGCTTTTTTGATGAATCTAAAAGTGGTTCATATATTATAATAATTCAGCCTATAAACATCCCACTGCTGGCCACAGGTCTCTTCTCATATAGAGAAGGCATGAGCATTGATCACCACGCTTGCTCTCTGCGGATTGGAAATTTCACATCCCAAATTTTGGAATCCAGTTTACACGATGTTTTCCTTCACCGTTTGTCAGAAGTGTCTTAGAAAAATTAAGAAAGTACATATTTCAAATCAAATCAAAATATAACTTTGAAAAGGCCACATTGGTAAGTACCAACCCAGGCAAGTGCCTGGGTTCGAACCTGCAACCTTGTGCATACAAATCCATTCATTAAACCGCTAGGCTACCACGACGATATAGTTCATATATTATCACTCACTTTACATTTATCCATACTAAGAGTGGCTCTGTCTGTCAGTTACTTTTTCTTGGTCTGATTTAGACCCAATAAGATATTACCCAACCGCAGGCAGAGCCACAGTCAAAAGCTAGTCGTCAAAACGTCGGATATCTAACCCATTTTAAGCTTGGCTTCTTTCGCAGTCTCCCAATGAATTCTTTAATTAGCTGTCATGCATTTCACTGCCAATTCGTCTAATAATAAAGTGAAGAATAAATAATTAAGAAATAAACTAGCTGAAAACTGTCAGAGGTGTTGTTTTAGATTCAGTTTCATTTTATTTGCCGCTGAATTCATTTGAAATTCAGCATACATTTTATACTAGGTACTCCTGGCTTTTATTGTTCCAACGTGATTTGTATGGTGGATTACATCGTGCGCTATAAAATTTTAATTACTTTTTTTGTCGTTTTTATAGTATTACGTTCCCGCTGTTCCCAGATTTGTTTTAATTCGATCATTTGATTGGCGTTTTGGGTGAATTTCATGAATTAAAATAATGTAGTAGTGATAAAATTAATACTTTAGAAATTACTTTTTAATATCTACGTAAACACTTTACTAAGGTTCTATCAATTATATGACTGTCTTCTATAATTTATTCTATATTGCCATACTTTAAGAAACATGCTCATGTTCTAGCAGGCATTAAAATAAATCAACAACTTGCGACCAACGAACTCGTAATTTTGTACAAAAGCAGAAAAGCAGTCGCGTAACGTCGTGAAATTTCATTAAAAACATTCAGCGTTAAATATACCGTAAAAAGAGACGTTATTAGGTCCCTTACAGAAGGCGCTACACTTGTGCGAAGTACCACATTTTCTGAGGCGCATTTGTGCATCAGCGCGCGTACTGCTCGCTCGGCTACGCTCGTAGCTTACCGTAGCGTGGCGTAGACACCTGTCGTAGCTTGCAGACGTCGACTAGTTACAATTTTATCTTATTTATTTTCAATTTCTGAAAATGAGTTTTTGTACCTGCGATGAATCTGATAAAAATAAATACTATTCATTAATTTCCTTCATGACATTTTCATAACAAGCTATCCCTGTCACGATTAACAGTTTTTCACGCATCTGATTACCGGTCATATTTATCTAGAACTTAATTTGTATTATATTTACGTACATTAACAAGGTCACAAAACAATTAAAACACTTGAACTTCAAATTTCACTTTTTCAATTAAAACTGAAAATTCACAAAAGGGGTAAATTAACATGTGAACAGACACCGACAATACGAAAATAAATGGGAGCTAATAATAAATAAAATCGTCCCAAAGTCAAAACAATCCGAGCTGATAATTAGAAACACGGATATTGGGTAAACATGTTTTTAATTAACCCCTCCATTCTGACGACTCACAAATTGGATTACGTTTGTACGCCTACAGAACTGTGTCGTGGATTTTAATATCAGTTAATTTGATAAGGTGTGAAAGAGCTCCGTGCATTTGTACAATGTCTCTTCTAGACATATCTTAAATTATTATATTGTATGCAAGCATAATTATTTTCATATCGTCTAGTCAATAGAGAGTGGCACTATTATGTAGTCTCATTAGTAATTTATTTTTTACTTTTCATAGTTTTTAAATTGACCCTTTCTTAGGCACTGCTAACTTGATCGTCTATATGACACAACAGGAGTCGCTGTTTCATTTACATTACATAACTTAATTTCGCAGAAATTGGGATTTAATACTAATTGTCTCTAAGAACTCAACCATCATAAAAGTTTCAAAACGGAATAGACAAACCTCTTCAGTCTAAGTGCGATCCATGGTTAAAATAAGGCACAAAAAAAAACATATTAACCTCAAACTTAGCGAGGCGAGGGTATCATTCGTACAGAACGTTGGTCGCGGCTGGTTTCGACATATTGTATATCGATTGAATAGCAGCCAGCTACTAAATCGGAATACTGTAATAATAGCGGAGTTTTCCACCAGAATGGATAATGTCATTTGCAGCGAGGCGCGCCACTACCGATGTTTTGGATAGTGAGAGGCAATTAACTGTGTCGTGTGCCGTATTGCTTTTTGTAACCTATATTTTGAAAAGTTTTAAGATTTATTTTAGGGGCTGTTGTGTTTTGGTTTGGTATTTCGTAACGTGACTGTATTTACCACTTGTAACAGTCTTGTTTTTTGGAGTTATCTCATAATTAGGTCGATACATCGGTAGGTACGAGTACCTATCTAAATCATATTAATAAACACCAAACCTAATAAAAAATCAGATTAAGGAAAAGTATAAATTAAAAAATAATTATTTAGTTTTATTTATTTCTTTCACACACATATAAAGTGATTAAATTATCTATTCCGTCCATATTAACGAGTCAGTTGTATACAGGATTTTCATTACAGTAGTTACACGAAGTATTTCGAAGTGGTCACCGTTCTCAAATAAGGAAAGTACACATGGGTCATCCATTTAAGCGTACTGTGTCCACACGGAACGTTTTGACAATCAAACACAATTGCATCAGCCAATCAAACGCACTGGCGTCTGATTCAAAAGCTGATTGATATAAACCTTCGATAGACAATGGACGACGTGTATTCTGACGTGCTTCAGTGCTTTATTATAGAAGACTAATACCAGTGATGAACTGAATGCGATTCGGACTGCACTACATAATACGCTGTAAAAAACACTTCGTCTCGCCTTGAAAATAAATATTTACTTTAAATGTTCATTATTTTAAAGACATATAATAATAATAATAACCAGACAACTGATAAACATACTTATTATATTTCTAAATACATACATATTATAGATAATTTACACCCAGACACATAACAAATGATTGTGCTCATCACACAAACATTTGTCCTGGGTGAGAATCGAACCCACGACCTCCGGTATAACAGTCAGGGTCACTAACCACTACACAAACCGGCCCGTCAATCGTCAACATATCATAATACCCCTTTTTTATATATAACTATTCGAAAGATTCGTCAGTTCATTTCCTCCATTAGGGATATTTCAGAATACTTTGAACACAAATAATACAACACAAGTATACCTAAAAACAACCTTACCTCCAAAGCTAACGAAAAACCTATCTGCTCCATTTTGAATAAAGATACAACAAAAAATGTACCAGCTACCTACCTACGGCTCGCTATCACAAGATTGCATCTTACGAGCAATGAAATCAAGAGCCGTGGGAAATGAAAATCATAAAATGAAACCTGAATTCAAGTACTAGGAAGTATAAATAAAAGTATCGGGAATAGAATTGTCCGTCGAAGCAATTCCTCGTTTCCGTAAGACGAATCGGATTCTCCATCTGCATATAAAGGAATGGAGCGGAATTTACATTCGGCCGCTTTATGAACGTCCACTCTGAGCAAACATTTAAGGTCAGGCAACATTTTATTAACAGTCATACAATATGGTATTGTATGTAGTTTTACAATAACCTCTTGCAAAAATATGTTATATTTAAAATAATAAGGTTCGTTTTTCTAAAAACGTCTGCCGCAGTCAATCAGTCGCAGGCTTTGACTACTTTACCAGACTTTTCTGATAAGCACTTTAAGGTTTTAATACTCATTGTTTTACAAGATTACGCGCCTAACTAAACGTAAGTTCTTTATAGTGTAATTTTAAAAATCTGCTAATTGTTTTAACTGTACTCCGACAATTTAAAGCAATGTTATCTGTTATCCTACAACAAGTGGTATCAATCACTTACTGGTTGAACATGAATAAATAATATTTTGTTATAGGACGAGCAAGACGGTAAACAATGGCATGAAAAGGGAATGACGATAACCAGCTGAGTGAGTGATATACGGGCTGAAATGTTGATGATGATGAGAGAATACTTTAGCATTATCTAGGCTTCTTTAGTTTTTATAACAAAAATCTTAGTTGTAACTCTAAAAAAGGTGTTCGTTTTACTTTCAACATACACCTTATTTTACACCTCGTCATCAGAAATCACATGTGATAAAAATGGAATCATGGAGACCGGACTGAAAGATAGTTTCTTAAATATAGCTTATATAATTTCTTTAGTTTATATAAAACCCCTAATACACAAGGCGGCCACATGAGTGCGGTATGGATGCAATTCGTGACGACGCGCATGAAATGTGGTCGCTTTCCATTAATTCTGTCTGGCCTGCGTTCCACTGAGAATATTATATGTTTCCAAGAAATATCTGCTACCAAACAATATATTACTTTGATATATACGCGCCGCTTTATTACATTAAGGAGATATGAATATTATCGTATTTGCGTGACTCTTGAGTTGGTATCTACGAATATTTTTTCGTGTACATTTTATATGTCTATAATTTCTGATAAGATTTTGAAATAAATATTTTGTTATGAGCCCAGAGCTTACTGGCCTTTACACAATCAAAGTCAACAAAAAAATGTCTGTGTGTGATAATAGTATAATAGAAATTTTAATGTTCTGTTATTGACTAGAAAATACTCACTAAAGAACTCATTCTCTACACTCAAACATTCTCATGGAGGTTTTTAATGTATTGAAAACCCCATCCATGTACGATAATAAACTATAATATTTGCAGCCTACAGGAATCTGAATATAAAATGTTTATTTTAAGTAAAACCATGAGTCGAAACTCGACCTAGATAGTTTATGGTTATTGTTACTTTAAATATATTCACCTAAAACAAATGAAAATCATTTATGAAAACCAAACTGATAATACTTACGTTCAGAATGCGGTTACATGCTCATTAATTGAAAATTTTAAATAAATGGTAGCATGTTGTGCAAAATAATTTACATTGTCTCAGGCATCCATTATTGTTTGGTTATGTAAGATCGTGAATATATTATTCATTATTTTACAGCATCTTGTTAATACTTCGTTAATTTATTTTTTATTATTTCGTCCTTTATCTTTTATTGCACTAAAACCTACAACAAAAAGCGTATTTAAAGAATGATCAGAGTATTTTTTATTTCTTCATACTTCATTTTAAAATTGAATAAAGTTATAATTTACACCGAATATTTGAACTTGAGAATTCATAATTAATTTATTACATAACATAACATAATATATCATCACGCCTGTATCCCCGAATGGGTAGGCAGAGGTGTTCCAATGTACACCCACAGTTCGCCGATAGGTTTAGGTCCCATGTAATAGGGGGCGAGCCTATTGCCACCAACTGGGCACAAATCCAAACTCCGACCTGCTGCTGAGAATTTCATAGAAAAACCCAATAACACCTTGGTCGACTCGGGAATCGAACCCAAGAACTCTAGCATAGCAGTCGCGCTTAGCATCACTAGGCCAACGAGGCAGTTCATTATTAATAATTAATTTACTCTTATGTCAAAATCCAATGCCACTTTGAACTGCAAATGAACACAAGTACCCAAGTTTAATTGTTACGGCACCAAGAGTAACGTACACAGTAATTACTTAATAACACAACTATTGCGCTTCCCTGGAGGCTCTGACGTTTAATGTCAACCCTTTTAATTTAAGCCTACACGTGACGAAGGAGGCAGACATCATTGTTGGAACGTTGACACAAGTTACAAGGAGAATTATCTTCATTTACATTTTAGAATACCTGTTCGTCTAATAAATGTTTTGATTGTGTTGAATAAGTTTACATTTGAAATTAAGGTTTCAGTTAAAGATGTATTAAAACCTTAATTTAGAACTACATAATAATTATTATACATCATAGTACAAACATCCTAAAATATTGAAAGAATAATGAAATGTACCGTTTCTTTCCAACACACAACATTTGAAACGTATCTAAAAAAAAAAAAAGGTTCTTAAAGCTCTTTTACTTTCCAAATACCCAGACAAAAAACTCTAAAGAGTTTATTCAGATGACCAACCACGATTTAAATAGCCAATGCAATATTATTGACTCAAGTATGCCTATGATTAGATCTACTACAGATTATTGTGACTAAAGACAATGTCTCCTTACAGCAATAACTGGCCATATGATACGGGTATCTTAGCTTCGCATTCCATTTATGTTAACCACCCTACCTTGACCCTTTCACAGCCTTGAGCCCTTGGGATGACTATGTAATTAAGAAATAATATATCAAATTCAGTCTCTGAACATACAACTTATTCTAATTATATTTGAGAGTGTGTATTTGGTTTTTGACTTCTGATTTTTTTTGTAAAGGAGGAGGACTAAATGGAAACAGCCAACTTAAAAAAAAGTAAAAATCTACTGATTTTCAGTTAAGTTTATGTCTCCAACTTGTAAATAAACAATCTTGTAACCAAAATAAAAGAAACTGAAAAAGATGTGACGATTACCTCATAACTTGACCCAAATAGCAATGTAACTATTGACCTACTTAATAAACTACAACGAACACTCAATTATAATATAAGTAGTAAGAAAACGAGACAAATCACCTGTTTGTATGCTAAGTCATTAAAGTCATCAAGGTTGTTGTCCGTAGGTTTGATTAATTGTAGGCAGAACCCATGGGTTGTACGGTGTGCTTATTGTAATATAATTTCGACCAAACATTGGCCAATTAACGTAAATTAAGCGGTTATAGCTTGACGTGTTCGTGATACTAATTTGTCGACGATTAAATAAAGGTAATCCTTGTCATAATGCAAAGGTAATAATAATTATTTAGTTCGCAGTGATCTCAAAACGACAAAATTTTATTTTTGGAAGTAACCTTGTTATGTCCAACTGGCGGTTTCACATTGTTTTTTAAAAAGTCATTTTATTCAAAAACCAAATGAGAAAATTTTTAATTAAATTTATTACAAAAGTTTGAAACTATCGTTCCTTTTTTATGAATATATATTATTGTTTAAAAAGAATATAATTACAAACATTCAAATATGACTTAAATAAGTTAGATTATATTCAAAGATAGTTCAATTCGCCAAGTATGAAATTCAAGTAAAAAATTAGCTGAACCATTGGGGAAAACGATCGATGTAAAATATCCAAGCCACTTACATATTCCCCACGCAGTATATTGAAAGTGGAACGAATGAAGAACCCAATCGTAACCGAGGCTTGGCTTTTTGCGTAATATTACAGATTACGGGAACGAAATAAAATTACTTAAAAATACGTGTTTTAGTTCTGTTTTTATACAATTTAATATGTCTATTTATTTGTAGAAAAGGGTTTTACAATTTTGTTATATAAACCTCAATGGTGATGATTTATAGATTTTACTAATTGACAATTTGCCGAAAGTTTACTTAATTAAAAAAAATATATATTTTAAAAACCATATCGAATGATAGAAAAAGCACTCTAATTACCTTAATATTGAACTAGTTATAAACATTCAATTTCAATATTGTATAATTACAATAAGAGAGAGCTATATCGTCATGTGACTTCTGTACTCTGAGTTGCAAACATAAACCAGATATTTACTTAACACAAGTTCAATATTTAATGTCTATAATATAGCAATTTGTTTTTATATATCGTTTCGAAGCCAAAAAGTAATTAAACGTAATATATATATATATTTATTAAATTATTTTTTAAATTACTATATATATATAAATATATAATAAACCTCAAATCTACAAAATTAATATTGCATGTTACTCACGCATTACAAATAAATACGAAACTGAAAGGAGTTCCATTCCTAACTACTTTATAAACAGTTATAATTAAAGATATTTATACGAGTAAGCTTAATACGTATTTCAAATTATTTTCGTGCCTGATTGATTATGAATAATGGCAATGGCGGACAGAGCACGCGCGCCGCTCGGAACACGAATATTGAAATAGAATATTTAGTATGTCACGATCCATTATATTTTCTTTCCTTATTTGTACCCTCTTAGCCTTATTTCGTAGAATAAAATATTGGTACTCGTCAATTTTAATAATCTCACATAATTGTGTAGTCATAATGGCGTTCAAAACTACGGAGTATTTTTCTGAAACATAATATTTTACTTACTGTAATTTAAAAGTACTGAATTAATAATTTGAGTTATGAAAATCAGTAGCGGTTAATGCCATGCTGTATCTTACAGAGACATTTAAAAACCTCTTAAATATTGCTTAGTAGTAGCTAGTTCGCTAGTCGCTTTAAGGCTATTTGTAAGGCATTTTAGCATAATCTTTTAGTAAATCTAAATCTTACTTATGTCTGAAATTTACCACATCTAATCTGAATATTACCACAACAGATACAGAATAAAACAAAAGAAAATCGTGTAGCATTAGAGTGAGTCTTGCAAGAAATAGACACATTTGCCGGGTTATAATAAATGTATCAAATAAGCAATCGTCCTTACGATACGCACGCCATCTGCTGGATTTTGTACGAATATCCGCATCTGTGGCCAGGATTAGGGAATGTTCTAATAATGAATGTGATTAATTTCCTTTTTTGTTCTACCTCTTTAGGGTCTTTCAACAGAACAAGTAACTTATGTGACTATTACTGTACTTAATTGCTACAGTTCCATTTTGAGAAAAATAAAATTCATTTATTTAACTTAGGCTACAAATATACCTATTAGCTTCGTCGTGTTCTACTACAGGGCAAAGGCCTCCCTTCTCCTCTTCCACTTCTGTCTTGAGCTAGGACGGGCCTTTCCTTTTGGCAGGAGTCAAGTTGGGCTCTCCACTTCATTATGCAAAACATTTTAAAAAAATATATCCCGGATTATGACATCAATAAAAACATAAAACATAGCAAAAATTTTGGTAATTACTAATACTCAGACCGTGATTTGCCAACAGTTTAATTTAGTCTTTTACAAGTAAACTTTATCACCGCATTTACAATTATATTATTTACCAGAAGCCAATGATATTTTAATAAACAGATATGTTATACACATACAAAACAATCGAAAAAAGTGTTCCGCGCAGCGCGGCAGCTAGCGAAAGAGATAGCGCGATAAAACCCATAAGAAAAAAAGAGACAAATAGTGTTGTTGTTAATGGCAATACGTCCCAATTAGGACGTTTTCGAGTCTTCACGATTGCACGCTTATAACATATCTGTTTATTAGAATATCATTGCCAGAAGCATAATAATAATACTGAAACGTTGGCTTCTGATTGTGATCTCTACTCCTATTATCGTGTTGTAATCACTGCAGTGAATTACATAAGTACCTAACTATTATATTGATCGCACTAATCCCACTAATACGTAGTAATCCTCCATCAAACATTGCTATGGAATTGTTTATAGGTAGTTATTTTATGCTACTAATGTAAACCTTTTAAACGTTTTAATATTTGAACTTACAAGCTTTTACCGCGTAGGTAGATGTTATCTTGCTGTAAACGTAGCCTATGTCCTCCGTTTAGGTTTGTATTTACCTACCTCATGCTACATTTGCAGAAGTAATCTCTTAAATGGGTATACCTTGAAATCATTCTCTATATAATATACATCAGAAGCATACATTCCACATAAACACAGAAACTCGCAACGGATAGTATTAGATATAGTTTGAAATGTTATCATTTAGAATATACCGCCTATTTAAAGAAAACATTTAGTTAGATAGATAATTATATTTATGTAAAGTTTTTATTATTCTAAGAAGTATGTCAAAAGGGTCACCTTTATAACAAAAGACTGACCTATATTTTGCAAAAAGGGTGCGCTCTAACACCTACGTCCTTTCGAGATTAAATGTTAACCAAAAAATGCGTTTGAAAATAAAAATACTTTTTTAACCTGCACATGGTTCTCGATAAACACTTCCAAATCCAGATCCAGACATCTATACATATAATAAAATTGTAGAAAAGTGGTGTCTGTACAATGGAAATATAAACAAAAAAAGTAGCAAGGGTTGTTATAATATCGATGCCGAACCTGAAATTATAATTATTATTTTTTTTGTCTGTTTGTCTGTTTGTCTGTTTGTCTGTGTGTTTGTGCACGCTAATCTCAGAAACGGCTTACTCGATTAAGATGCGGTTTTCACGAGTATATTTTTGTAAGCTTCACTTAACATTTAGTGTTTATTTCATGTCAATCGGTACATAAATAAAAAAGTTATGTCAATTTGAAAAATCATCTATACATATAATAAAATTGTAGAAAAGTGGTGTCTGTACAATGGAAATATAAACAAAAAAAGTAGCAAGGGTTGTTATAATATCGATGCCGAACCCGAAATTATAATTATTATTATTTTTGTCTGTTTGTCTGTTTGTCTGTTTGTCTGTGTGTTTGTGCACGCTAATCTCAGAAACGGCTTACTCGATTAAGATGCGGTTTTCACGAGTATATTGTTGTAAGCTTCACTTAACATTTAGTGTTTATTTCATGTCAATCGGTACATAAATAAAAAAGTTATGTCAATTTGAAAAATCATCTATACATATAATAAAATTGTAGAAAAGTGGTGTCTGTACAATGGAAATATAAACAAAAAAAGTAGCAAGGGTTGTTATAATATCGATGCCGAACCCGAAATTATAATTAGTATTATTTTTGTCTGTTTGTCTGTTTGTCTGTTTGTCTGTTTGTCTGTGTGTTTGTGCACGCTAATCTCAGAAACGGCTTACTCGATTAAGATGCGGTTTTCACGAGTATATTGTTGTAAGCTTCACTTAACATTTAGTGTTTATTTCATGTCAATCGGTACATAAATAAAAAAGTTATGTCAATTTGAAAAATCATCTATACATATTATAAAATTGTAGAAAAGTGGTGTCTGTACAAAGGAAATATAAACAAAAAAAGTAGCAAGGGTTGTTATAATATCGATGCCGAACCTGAAATTATAATTATTATTTTTTTAGCTGTTTGTCTGTTTGTCTGTGTGTTTGAGCACGCTAATCTCAGAAACGGCTTACTCGATTAAGATGCGAATACGTTGCCGCCGACCGTGTAAGTAACTGTGAAACCATTGAATTACCGGTGGAGATATTTTGAGGGAGCACAATATGCCAAGTAAAATATCGAAATCAACAGTATTAAAGGCATTGCTGAAATCCAGCAATGCAAGTACCGGTAGATTACCGATTTCCATGCCTGATCTAATGTCATCCGTAATTTGAACCAGAGCTGTGGTAGTGCTATGTTCAGGTCTAAAACCTGACTGGAAGGGATTGAGAAGGTTAAATTTAGCAGGAAATGCACTAATCTGCATATGGACTAGACGTTCAAGGATTTTTGAGAGGAAAGGCAAGATAGAAATGATTCGGATTCCTCTCATTCTAAATAATTTCCCATTTAGTTTTAAACGAGTCCAGTTTCCAGTCAGCCTATGTTTTGCGATGACGATTAATAAAGCCCAAGGTCAGACGTTGAAAGTTGTGGGTGTAGATCTAAGTATCAGCTGTTTCAATCAATCCTAGGAGCCTGTATGCTTTCATCCTCGATGGCCATACGTCAAATATCGTATCGGAGAAGCGTCTGTAAAGTAAATTTATAGCTACCCAAGCGAAAGTATATGTATAAAAACCTAATTCTAAATATGCTGCCCGAAAAGTAACTATTCCACGCGGACGAAGTCGCGGGCACAGCTAGTAATCAATATGTTTAGCGCTCAACGAAATTACCTTCAAAATAATCTTCAATCTAAGGAAAATCGAGATTAGCAGGGTTGAAATTTAGATAGGGATTAAATTTACACCGGTTTTACGGCATGCGATCTCAGGGGCGACGTGAAATATAGCGTCATTTAGCGCCGGTAGGCTGGAGCGCGAAAGTGATCATCATAAAGTTGCTTCTAGGTGGGTAAAAGTCGCTTCACACCGCTCTTTGTAGGCCTAACGGGGTCAACAGCTAAAAGTAGGTTGTCCTCAAAAATTAAGCCAAAGAGAACTCGTACTTGCAAAATAAACAGGAATTTAAATTAAAAATTCTTGCATTATATTTGATGGTAGACAGTGGGACACACAGGTTAGGGCAAAAATGCTGATATAAAAGCCAGGGGTACAGACAAGTGGAACTAACTGCGCGGAGAAGTAGGCCCTTAAATTGCGAAGAAGGAAGTAGTTACAATGCAAATTGGTCTGCAATAATGATGCTACCCGTTGTCTATAACAACCTAAGTTTCAACTTTCGTTCGCCAAGGTTTGTCTGGTCGATGATTTGAAAGTATAATTTGATACCACCGTATTTTATGAGATATCTTGAACGTTTAACTTAACGAAGTAATATCAAAAAATCCTTTTGATAAACTGCAATCACACAATCGTTCATATTAAGGTGGGTATAAAACACAGTAAAAAAATACAACATTTTTAATAGGATTAAACAGCATTGCTTGTGTTGTCTTAAAAAAAATACAAGCTAAAACAACTCATAGTCTACAACTGTTACCGAAATAATTAACATAAGAAGTGAAGTTAAACAGCGGCTTTAGTCTAAGGGTCGACGCTCACTATCAACTGACAAAACCAGCAAAATGCGTTTCTTTTATTCATTCAGCATTTCATATTAATTAATTTTATTTTTTTACAGGGCTAACTAAGTCTTTACGTGAATACTTACCGCGTACCAACCGATAATTAAATTTAGCAGGAGTTGAATATGCGATTCGTTTCTTCGATCATTGAATGTGGTGTTAATTTGTTAATAACAGCGCTTCAATCGGCCAGCCACGCGAAGAGTGGAGTTGAAAGTCAAGTTCAAGATTTTGATCGGGTTTAGTGAGTTAGTGAGTGCCGACCTTTAAGCGCAGTACTCATGTGAGTCGTTATCCCGAAAGGCTAAGGACCTCATTGTCTCGTTTGTTAGTGCATGACGTCACAGAAAATATTCATGTGTAGTTGTCTCGTCTTAACTTATAATTGGGTGCAAGAATAATAATCTTAAATTACGTCTACTTAAAAGTTGGTGCTTAACTTATTTGCTAAGATATTTATTTACTTCAAAATAAATGGAATTGAGTTTATTAGATTTTCATTTGTAGCGCAAAATAGTTTTTTTAGTTACTTTTTTAAACGTGAACCTAAAAACAAACCTTTTTAGATAAGCTGATTAAATAAATTATTCTGATAACACTCTAATTAGTACTTTGGTTTATGCCTTAATGGTTCTAATGGCTCACTTTGAACTCTTAAAAGTCATTGAACTAAACAATTAAAATTCTACGTTTTTGGAATATATTGTTTTAAAGCTTAGTTTATTTTATCATAAATAGAAAATACGCAATAAAGATTAAAGGATAATGTGAATCCACGACGCTTTTATAATAATTTAATTTTTATCACGGTTTTTTTAATCTTAAATTCTAAATTTTTCATACTGAATTATAGTAAATTACCCATAATAATTCCAGCCCAGTTTATTGTTTTAAAATGAATTTGACGTAATTGTGTAAATAAAAATACACTTGGTTTAAATAAGTAACTATAAATTTAAATGAGTAAAGTGAAACAATTTCTTTAGAAATTAATAAAATTATTTCTACTCCTAAAACCAATTGGAGAATAGACTTATATTAATTAAAATAAGATTTTACTAGTCTCAGAATAGATAAGCTAGTTATTCCTTGAAACGGCAGACTATTCATATAATATTATGTAAATTTGGCGACACAAAGTAACAAGTACTAACAAAGACTAGTCTATTATACATTTTAGAACTAAATTCTATAACATTCTCTGTTAATTTTTCTAACAAAATTTCATTTTTTACACAAGCAATCGAAGGCAAGTTTTTATGTTGAAATAAAATCTTTGGTGATACACAAAATATTTTTCCACCAAAAGGATTACTCAAACGGAGTGTCTTTTTAAATAAACACTGGAGTCGAATGGATTATAAAAGACCAAATAAAATCGGTAAACAAACAAAAAAATGGCTAAAAACTGAAAACAACAATATGTATAACGCAACAAAATTGACAACTTAACAAAAAAAAAAAACAAATACTGATAATAGAATTACTCTTAAATAAATACTTTTTCCAGCAAACCTAGATAATGGCTATCGCGGCAAAAAGTAACCTATGGTCCTTTATTCAGTTAGACAAGTTTCTTCAAAATTGAATGAACAGCTCAGCCAATGCGTATGAGACAGACAAACAGAGTTTCAGAATTAATATAATATATGTGGACATTCAAATTAGATTGTTACACATTAAATGTTGTATAGTTATGGTTGAAAAAGCAATTTGCGCCTACCGTTATTGCACTTTTCCTCTAAAGAAACAATTTCAACCAGCTACTTTTATTCGTGCATTTTGCAGGCATTTGCTATAAATCTAAGCATATGAAATCTGCACAGCTTGTTTGTGGGTCTCGTACCCCAAGGGTATCAATCAACTAAGACTACGTTATTTGTCTGTCTGTCTATCCTTAAGAGTGGATCTTTTTACGTTGTTATAAGTAATTGTAATTTAATCAGTGTATATTCGTAGTCAATATAGATAGGTATATTATGGATTGAAAATAATTCCTTGTACTAATAATAATACCAGCCTATTAATATCGTCCTGCTTCGAGTATTGATCACAACGCCCTTTGAACTTTGTAAGGTAACTAGCAATGACAATATAATATACATTATTATTGAATTCTGCATAGTGCTTTTAAAATACTTTAAGTCTGATGTAAACCTATTTTACGCTTGCATTGAGTTGACAACAGTTCGGTGCACTGAAAAATTTGTTTGCGAATTTATAATAATATAACTACCAAAATACAATGTATTTCTGTGGAAAAACACTTTTAACGAGGAAACTTTTCGATGTTCCAGTAGTTAAGGTACCATCACAAACAATGTTCCGTGGAAATTAGATAACACGTGTTTTCATTTACTATTTTCCCAGTAAATCATAGGTAAAGTGATTATTGTATATAATTATATCCAAATAAAGTTAGATATTTAGGCCCTACATTATATCCTAAAGATGAAAGTCCAAAGGATGCAGAGGAAGACCAAAAAAGAGATGGATGGATTGTGTGAAAGATGATATGAGAAAGAGAGGAGTAAATACTGAGATGACAAGTTGTAGAGATGAATGGAAGCTGAATACGCATTGTGCCGACCCCAAATAATTAGAAGCAGGGCAGGGAGATGATGAAAGTCTAAATTTTGCTCTTAGTGTATTCGGCATATATCTGGCATAGTGATCAGATAATTTTGAGTTCGTTCAGTTTTTAATAACACCAATTTTTATCTCGGACTATTTTTAATCAAGATTTCTTACTGCAGGGTTAGAATGTTATTTATATTCTTTATACCAAGAATAGCGGAATAGTATTATTTCTAGATGTCACTGTGTCAATTACATCGCGAAGTTCTCTCATCCAATCTCTATGATCCGGAAATAATTATTCCAAGTTTGTATGCTCTTTGTTGGTATTGTTTATAAAACCCACTTCAATTGTTCTATAATGCTAGCCGTGTTTATTACGGATGTTATGGAGTTCCGGATCTGGGTACACGGATATGTTATAATTATACCGGATTCCGTTGCGGATATGAAATATTTTTGGATCATTACATAGTTTAATAAATGTTTGTTTAGGAATTGTAAATAGTAAATATGCATACTGTTTACCTAATAGTGTTATTTTTTCCATTTAAATTAATGTTCAAACTGGCAAAAAATAAGTGTTACGGTTTAAAATAGATTTCAATTCCTGATATCCAAAAGTTAGAGTTACGTAGCACCAGAAAACTTCTGGTATTTTTAAACAGTGCATCTAACCGATTAAATGGTTTCATTAGTCGCTTACTTCATCATCATCATGCATATCCTTTATCTCCCCACTGCTGGTCATAGGCCTCTCCTTTCTTATGTCACTCTCTACGGTCCTGTACCAGCTTCATCCAGACTCGACCTTCGACTTTCATCATGTTACTTATTTATTTAATGCGAGGCTCCTCTCGCGTAGGCGCTGCTTAAATCATCTGTCAAGATGTCTGAGGCATAATGATGATGATATTTAGTTACAATTAATAATAATAATGTAAGATTTTGTTGTCCAGTGGCGGGCATGTCCGAGGTATGGGTGGAGCTAAGGGCGCCTCGGTTCGTGGTACACCGACACAGCGCGGTACTGCGCTGCGAACACAACGTTGACAATGAGTCACTTTATAAGGTATGTTATTATATCAACCTGTTTCTAATTTATTTATATGCATACCTGAAATTTTACATTAAACTGTAAATAATTTACGAAAATGGCGGTAGGCTAACAGAAGAGAAAAGTCAAACAGAAAAACATCAGGATTAATCAGGGTATTTGCTACCTACAAGTGAGTGGTAAATACCCTTATTATTCCTGATATTTTTCTTATTATTTAGGTAGTTACATAAACTTACGTTTTTATTCTGTAACGAGGAATTAAATAGGTATTTATGCAGTATTATTTATATTTTTTTTTTCAGATTTCTATAATCTAGATATTATAATTAATACATTTAAATAAGTCTCTCTAAACAGCGATCTAAAAAACAAAGATATTGTGTCCAAGCTGGATAAATTAATGTATTCTTTTTTTGCTATCATACAAAATCCCGCCTCGCGTTGAACCCTGATACAAACCTGTTGACTGTCCATTTTTTCTGCCGCGACTTAAGTAACTCCCTTGTAAATGTCGACGAAACAAAGAAAAATGACCGAATAAAGTCAACACTTGCAAATTCTTCCCTTATTTTGTTAGGTTTGGTATTCAATTCGTAAACTACAATATTTAATACAACTTTTTATCTTCTTTTGTTTTTTCTGTTAAAAAACGAAGACTGTTATTATTATACTTGGTATGAACCAAGGTTATACTTGGCTTGGTTTCTTTTCTAAGGCAAGCAACGTAATTAAGAAAAGGCTAAACCTTTCTAAAGACATCTACTTTCAATTGCCAAAGATTTTTTTTTCCGGCTGATAATTTTAGAGATCAGCAGGTTCAAAAAAATGTACTTTTTCGCTTTTTTATGTTACATTAAAATCTAAATGTTATTATTTCAATTAATAATAGCTGTTCCCACCTTTCTGTAATAAACTCACAACTTCAACTGAGCCCTCCAAATACCTGCGGGTAACACTTATAAAGCTAGAACAGACTCGCTAAACTTTCCAGTAATGCTAATAGAGTAAAGACTAAGCACTAAGCACTAAGCACTGAGCACCGAGTATTGAGGCTACACCGGTTAAACCGGCCCGAACCGGCCTGAACCGGATTGTTCAAGGCGGATTTGCGCATACTACCGATCCGAATCGCAATTCTAAATCGCATTTGAATTTCCGAACGCAAAGTTTCGGCAAAACCCATCGGACTCTGATCGGGAATCCTTTGAGGGTAGACTGTAATGGAATTTTTGTTAAATAGATTACACGTGAATACGTCCTTATTTTGATCTTTGTAAATTGAATGATGTGAACTGCTCCTAGTAGTGGGAACGATGCGGTAAATACGCTGGCTATATTTGTCATCGTAAATTAATCTATGGTTTTTTTAATCAATTGCAGACTCCAATTAAGTATAACTATTACTTGCACTCGCGTAGGTGTTGTTTATAAAATGTTCGTACCTTACCAAGTTTGATATAAATCTGTTCAGTAGTTAAGCCGCATAAGTATGAAAGACAGAAAATTAATTTCGCATTTACATCTTTAGTACGTATGATTTTCAAATTTGAATTTTCTTATATATTAAAATAAGATTTTCGCTTTAAGATAGTAACATAGACTTGGTATGTTTAAATTTTCTAAATGGTATTAGATTACCCATGTTGGTATCACATTCATATGTAACATCCGTAGGTATGCATGACTTATCGATCTCTGATAAAGATTGAATGTTATTGCAAGCGTTCATCCTCCTAACATGCACTTACGGGACATGTCGCGATAAACTTCGATGCATCTTACTCAGTGATTAAGACGTTTTGCCTGTACAGAGTACGTAAGGACGCTCAGATCGATTGCCATTAGCAGGTGTTACGGATTCACTCGGAACTACTCTTCGGGGATTCGCTGAAAACAAAAATACTGTAGCTTTAAAGAAGATTGTTGAAGAATCTTCTTACACATTCACCATATAATACAGACTAAATAATAATTCAATGTATTGAAAAAAATATACCTCGTCAACCTGCAATGTATCCCCTACCTTACCCTTTAGATATTACTTGACTATTTATAATATAAAAATGAATCGCTGAATGTGTTGCTAAGCGAAAATCTCGAGAGCAGCTGAACCGATTTTACTAATTCTTTTTTATAATATTCCATAAACGGAGAGCAAAATTCTAAAAAAGCCTGCAAATGACGAAAAAAAAACTTCGAAGCTCCGCCCCAAACAACAGAATAACTATAAAGACAGAACGGAACTTAGGTATTGACGCGGGTGAAACCGCGGGGCAGAGCTAGTATTCTATAATTATTAAAACATTGCCAAATAGAAAGGCGATATGCGTTTATTTTTTAGTTGTTTTCTTCACAGTATTATTTTTAGAAATACGTTGTTTTTGTTTACTTAAAGTAAATTAATGATGTTGTTTTGTTTTTATCAGGTGGTGTTTTTCAAGAACGGTCAGCGTATTATGAAATTCGTCCGCGGTCGAGACCCTCCATTTGAATTGTACAACGTCACTGGAGCGGAAATTAATGTAAGTACATATTATATTTATATACCTATACATAGATAAATGAATAAGCAACACTACATACCACATATAAAAACGTTTAAACGAGTTTTAAAATATGTATAGTTAAATCAAAGCAGCATTTCATAAAGAAAATAGAAAAAAAAGAAAAATAACATATTTTCCGGAAAACAAGAGAATTGTTTACATTTGTATTTTTAAGTATTTTATTTCCTAACGTTGGTTTAAGATAAAGCAACTCTGTTAGACTACTCTTTGCTCACAGGTTTACAAATCGACGTCTTTCAAGAAAGTGTTTTACATTCACTACAAACCACACTTTCCACAAAAAACCTAAAACCTTTTAAAGGTCGTACCTAAGTACTTTAATTTACATAATTTTAGTCTATAATTATTAGTTATAGGAACATTGTTAAAATTTGCTTGACCTAAAGCCATTAACTTCAAAAAACGGATCGTAATTAGAGCACCAACTTATTGGTCTACAATTCAAACAAAAATGGCCTCCAAAAATAATTAGGTTTAATACTTCAGACTAAAAGCCTTTGAAGAACCTCCTTTGTGATCTTTAACTAGCTTTAACGATTTTTTTGTAAATTATAGGTATTAAGTTAATTATTTAGCAAAAAGAACAGTAGCTACTCATAATTATTATTAACGTACAGTTTTTATTACCCATTTTTTTTTGTTGCTATTTTGTTTCGTGACTTCTAAATAAATCGGTAGATTCTTCAAAACATGACTGGCTAAAACTATTTTTACGTCAAATAAGTTTTCCCTTAATAAAACAAGGGGGTATCAAAAACAATGAGGACTCTTGCCGACTTTAACCACGGGTGTACTTTTAATTTCCCACACACTACTATCATTGCCCCCAAAAGAGTGACAAAAGATTGCTCCAAAAGATTGATACACAAAATAAACTACAAACTCACGATCGTTTCCAATACTTCCTAAATGAACACATCTGTATACAAACCCCGTTTATCATCGAGCAATAGTAGCAATACAAATTGTGTAACCATATATTATAGTAGGTATTTCATCATTTATCTCCGAACACAATAAGAGCGTCCATTTCCAGAAGTCGGTTGCAAATATAACCCCAGCGGACATCGCAATGTATTATGGAACAAAATGAAAATTTCGTAGTACAAACTCCATTGCTGTCTGTGTTTGTACAGATTGGAATGCAAACATGAAATATTCGTAGTAAGCCAGTAATCTACTGTACTATTTCCTGTTTAGGAATTCATATTTAGAGGTAGAATTTAAATAAAATTGTTAGTGTAACGTTCTTTTATAAATGGGTTCTGTAAATTACTTTTTATATGAGTCTATTGGGACCTATTTTCTAGCACATCTTTGTAAAATTGTTTACCGCCAGAACTTACTATGAATACCAAATATAAAATACTTATTTTTACCTTGAATTTTCTGTATATCCTGAAAATATTCTACAATGTGTAATGAGGCTAGACATACAAGATGTTTAAAAAGTTTCGTAGTCAATAACAAACCATTCAATACCGTTTACTATTCAGCCACTTCGTTTTCTAATTGCTTTCTATCTACAAGTGCCACAATAACAATTCAATATTTTGCTTACACATCCCCAGTCTGTCTAGATAGACTTCAATTATAGCACGAAATGTAATCACGTAGCGCAAACTCCATTGTTTTGTTGGAACAGTCCTTTGCTTGCATACATAAGCCGAAACTTCAATAAACTCGTAGCTGTCCCGAGTGACCTCTATCAATTATTTTGACCATTATTTTGAATTAAATGCATTGGCAATTAAATTAAGACACCATTGACAATAGTAAATTCCATTTGTTCATGTCGGTGATACGTATTTCGAGTTTACAGTTCAGTTTCACTCAGGTGAACAAAGTGAAATATACCTTGACATTCAGTGACTAAAGACATCAGGAAACTTAGCTAATACAACATTTTGAAGTAATATTATTCATGGTAATAAGCGCGTACATGCATAAATACCTTTTTTGGGCTGGACGTTTCGACCGGGTTACACCGACGTGGTCGCAGATTGCATGTGCGCGCTTATTTCCATGAATTATATCAATATAAACATGCTGCGCGATAGTTTAAAAGTAAATACAAAATTTTGAGTCTGAAATCATCAGCCTGTGATAAAGAATCCTCAGTAATCAATGTTCGTTCCTTCTTTATATATACATTTAAAGGTTGGAAAATCTCATCGTTTGGTCCATTGACCTCTTGCTTGATGACGCATCTTAAATGACGTGTTTTGCTCAAGTTTGAAATAATTACGCGCCCAACTAAAACAAAGCCAACGACCTTTACTTGTTATCATAAATGAATTACAATTGGTTATATATAGCTGTTTATTTACATTGAAAAGGCAAAACTCACGGATAAGTTAATATTATTTTTGTATAAGTTAGTAATTTACTAAGAATTATAAGGTTCAGAATGTTTGTAGAAAATTTAAATAAAATTATAAAAATCATAAATGAAAAAGTAAAACAAAAGGTTTTTTTTAATTATATGGTACATCATCATCATCCGCAGCCTTTGTCCGCCCACTACTGGGTATAGGCCTCCCCTTTCCCGTGCTCTTTTCTACGGTCCTGTGCCAGCCTCATCCAGACTCGAACAGCGACTTTTTATCTATGTCGTCGACCCATCTTGCTCCCGGTGCATACTTATCCCTAATAAATACGATTTGGCGACGTGGCTTTAAATAATTGTCTCTAAATAAACTCTGTTACTATGCTTTTCTTAACTGAGATTCATCCAGCGTATAGAGGTACTCTAATCTAATTAAGTAGATAAGTATTCATTATAATATCCTCAAAGGCATACTTATCAGCTAGATCTTCTGTAGGCGTGAATCCATCATTTCAGTCCCACCCACTTGGTCCCTAACGACACCATAATAAAATATGTCCCTACAAAATACCTAATTCATAACTAACCTATATATATTTCACTTTCGCCGAAAGTGCTACTCCCTTCATCTTGTTACCTCATAAATAATAAAAGAATATCAAAAAACTTGCCAAAGTATTTTCTTTTATTGATACATAATAAAGTTGCTGATGTACCTACAGGCTGATATGAAACCGAAATAAAACTTATATCAATACTTCAGTCACATCGGGCTTTTGACAAGTTCAGCCACTTTATACTGTAGGTACCTTTCTTTTACTTTAGTGCTAAAGAAAATGAAAAAAGATTTTTGTACAAAAAGGTAAAGAACCTTTCTACCTATAATGGATCTGCGATATGACATGTAGTTTTTGCATCTGAGATGAGGTATACCTACCTATTATTCGTCGGCTTCTCCTTGATGTACCTAAATCTGTTAAATAAATTTTCACGATTACTTATTTTTAATATTGATGTGAACAAGATTATGAGGTGAATTAACTTTTTGCAAACTGCCTCGTTGCAGTGGTTCTAAAGGCGACTGCTACGCGAGAGGTCTTGGGTTCGATTCTTAAGTCGACCAAAGTGTTATTGGGTTTTTCTATGAAATTCTCAGTAGCAGGGCGGAGTTGGATTTGTGCCCGGTTAGTGGCAATAGGCTCGCCCCCTATTACATGGGACCTAAATATAGTAATACCTTCGAACTGTGGGTGTACATTGGTACACCTCTGCCCAACCCTTCGGAGAATACAGGCGTGATGTATATTTATGTTTAACCTTTTGCAACTGCGTTCTTAAAATATAAGTTAATTGTTTTTGCTTAAAAAGCGTTACAAGTTAGCTGTAATAATCACACAAATTTCGCAAACTATTATTACTTTTATGGTCCACGTAGGAATAATATAACTTAAAAAAGCTATACATTTATGTAATTTTCTTTTACCAATAAATTATTTTATGTAATTAAACGTTATTATTGAAACTGAATACTTACCAGTTTCGAAATGGTTGGAAATGGATATAATAATATTGTACTGTTTTATTGTTTGAAGTTACAAAAGGAACCCCTAGAAGAAAAAAGCTTTACATTTAATTAATAATACCTACTGACAAATAACATTATTTGAAACACTGTTGACCACCGTCATATACGACGTCTCCTGTCGCAATTTGCTAGCAGAAAGGAGACAGATACGCTTTCATACAATTTTGGGCCAGAATGTAAAAAGATGAAATTTGAATTGATAGCTACTATAATAACAAACAATCACTGAAAATATGGCAGATTTTGGCAATCTGAGAGCTGAGATAAAAGAGATTAAGTTTAAGTAAAAAACTATACTTAACTGCCTTAGAGTATAGGTAAGAAACTAAAGAGTGAATTTATCATGGTTTGTTTAGTCCGCTTAGCAGTCAAGGTTTATGATGGTTTTGTTTTTTTTTTTATAATTTAGACACGTTTTTTAATATTTCTGTAGAGTGGGAAGGAGATGATGTACAAAAATGAAAATCGAATTTTATTTGTATTTTTATTCATCTTCTATTATTACAAGAACGTCATCTAAGAATTGTGCAGGTAGTACTATGTTATCTAGTAGAGGTACTTAGCCTAACTAAGGTACCATATTATTGATATCACATGGGCGCAGCAGCCCACAGTCCGTTTGCCTACGATGCAGTTAAAATAATATTTTAATATTGCTTCCCTACGACCGACGTATATACGAAAATATCCATGGTTTTGACATTGTTAGGATAATATTAGTGTTTTAGATAGATTTATTTAAACGGCGCGTTCCATCTTTATAAAAAAATCACGACAAAACTAGTTCATACTAGTGCTTACGATTCATACCCAGATAGGCTCACTCTTTAGTTTCTTGTATAATATATACTCTAAGGTAGATAATTCGACACTCGTTTAGTGTCAAATGTCGATCGATGTCAATGTCATGCATGTCCAGTCAGAGTTAGCACAGATTAAAGAATACAATAATCGATTAGTAAATGTGAATCGATTTATCTTAATTATGTAAAACTTAATCTCTTAATACTCTAATTCTAATGGATTTAATTATTTTAATTAATTGTATCATCTAGTGAAAGCATTTTCGTAAATAGTATGAACTCTGTTGATGATGACATTTTAATGTCATCATCAACAGAGTTCATACTTAGACTATTTACTTCGTAACCCAAACTTAATTATTGGATATATCATTTTCCAGATTGTAAATTGAGTTGATTTTTCATACTTTGAAATAGAAAAATATAACCTTTTTTTTCAGCCATGTCTTAACTTATTACAATTTGGCCCAGAAATCCCCGTCTCCTTTATACTCCATATTTATTATTATTCTCTATAATTATTACACTTTTTTTGGCCGTTTCTGTCCGAGTGTACTACGTGAGCTCGACAAATGGATGTGCGATTAACGCTTATGCGACAAAACTGTACTGCGACTCACCGTAGTTCGAATGCACGCTAGTGCGACACACTGAAGATCGACATCTCGCTAGTGCGACAAACGATTGCGCGACAGTAGTTCGACACTACGGTAGTGCGACACTACGGTAGTGTAGTACGTTGATGCAGTATTACAGTAGTTTGCTGAGATAAATTTTGAATTAAATATATATTAAATAAGTTAATATCACAATATCTAACCTAACCTAACCTATTGATCTCTGTCACAAAGTCGAACCCAACCAAGCAATGGATGTCTGGGCCTATGTCGGTTCTATACCTATGTTTATGTTCTATTTCGTCATATCGCAATAGCGAGATGTCGATCTACAGTGTGTCGCACTAGCGTGCATTCGAACTGCGGAGAGTCGCAGTACAGTTTTGTCGCATAAGCGTTAGTCGCACATCCATTTGTCGAGCTCACGTGGTACACTTTTTCTGTCCCGCTGCAGGGCAAAGGCCTCTCTACCCTCCTTCCATCTGTCTCTATCTAGGGCCGTGGTCATCCACTCCCTATCAAAAGACTCCAGTTCGTCCCGCCATCTAACTTACTTATTTTATAGTTCTGAATCTAAAGCGAAATATGTCGTAAACACTTAGCGCACTACAAAACATAAATAAATCAACAAAAAGAAACCATTTGCGAAATATTTCCTGTAGTTGATCTAGCGCAAATATTATTTTCCTGAAGTTTTGTACCCTCTAGTCGGGTCGACCACAGAATGCTCTAAAATGCTCAACTGGGACAAACAATATGGGGAAATAATGCCTTAACTTGTTTATTTATTATTGTTTTATTAAATTGTTGTCGCGGAAATGGTTATGGCACATGCACATTGTAATGGCACTTTATTTTGTTTAAAGGTAGATAATGTGATATTATGTTTCAAACAATTTGAAGTTTTGCCGGAAGGCAGAGAATCGTTTGTTGAGGCGAATATTGGGAGAGACCTGTATTCAGCGGTGGACCGCAATAGGCTGCATTGATTGATTGATTAGATTCAAAGCTAATTTCAGTATTCCGGACGTATCAGAGTCATTTTAAAATGATGACAACATTTTTATGTAGTTTTGTGGTCTGGATTTTAAGTAGCTTTTATAGTTCGATAACCAAGAATAAATATTTATTTACCTTATTCTTTGGTGTATATTTATTTTGTTAATTAAATGACGTGCCGTCAACTGGCGTATTTATGGAACAATTATCTTTAAATTGGTGTAATAATAGCATAGTTAGCATAGCTTTAATTAAAAGAATGAGTTTTAAATTACTCTCAGTAAATATAATCTAAAATGGTTAAATAAACTTAGGATATTGACCCTGCAACCTGTAGGTACAAGAACCTTAAACCCTACGTAACTACACCCACGCAAAATTAAAGTTAAATAACAACAGACCAAGCTTGTTTATACAGAATGTTCATAAATCTTCTCAGAAGATGATTTAACCGAAGCAAGATAATTTAATCCCAGATTTATCGAGTCTACTTGAATTGGAAATTGAATTTCAATTTACGTTTATAAACATGATGTTTTTATTTTGAGAGACTTGCGAGATTTGGTTGAGTGTTTCATTAAAGAAGACAATTTAATTTGAATATCTCAATTAATTGTTTGCAAAATTTCAATTATGTACTTGCATTCATAAGTTACTGTTGGACATGACTTTATTTCATTGTTACTCTTTTATAACAATGGAATAATAACGTCACCCTGTAATTATCCCACAACTGGACAAAGACCTCTTTAAATTAAGAGGATTGATATCACAATGTGTTGATAACATCATTATCCTGACAGTCTTGTCTGTTATACGTGGTAACTTCATGATAAAATAATTTACAATTCTGACAACCCATCTTACCAAGAAATGTTGTATGTAACCACAGACTAACAGTATTTCCTGGTAAGCCTACCTGTCGAACGTCTATTTGACCTTTACGACTCAATAACTGGAAGATACTGTGGAAGTCAGATAGACAGCTACCACAACTAAATTACTGGTATTTAACAAAATCTAAGAAAGTAAAAGTTAACTCTTAGACACAGTTGGGAATGTAATAGGCAAAAGAAAAATTAAGGAAATGACTAACGAATCCATTTTGAAGTTACCCCTTAAATACATAAAGCATGTTGCAATAATTATTACAAAAAAAAGCCGACCAGAAATAAGTCTTGCATATTTCTTATGGGGGATCCATAAGAAGAATGAACTATCAAGAGTGAACCCCAACGGAAAGCACCAGCTATGTTTTATCAAATTAAAAAATATATATATCACAATCGGTTCACCTAGTCCAAAGTTATCAGCTGTAAGCTTGTTTATTAAAACATAAAAAAGACCAATCGAATTGATCTACAAAAGGAGTCAAAAAGAAGGAGGCTCCTTTTTTAAACCGGTTAAAAACAAAGCCAAATTTGAAAAAGTCTTAAGCAATGAGAATGCCTGTTCTATTATGTTCTTGAATAAGTAACTAAATGTTTATTTTGTTCACAGTTAATAAAGCTCTCTCCAACATCTATAACGCTGGAACGGCTTGACTTCTCAGCGTCAGGTCCTTACGCGTGCGAGATTGCGCTGGAAACGCCTTTATACTCCAAAGTGTCCAAGATACACGAACTTAACGTTATTGGTAAGTTGTTTAGCACTTAAACTCTAAAGAAGTATAACACTAGACTATATTGATAACATTGAACGGTTTTTGCTAAGCCAAAAAAATCTAATGAATATATGAATATAAAAAATGATGCATTTTAAAGGTCCTATTTTGAATGATACTTACAGGCTTCTTACGATTACGATATTATAAATTTTACTGGAGTACTAAGGAACTTTTTCATCTAATACTTACCCTGTATTATTACCCCAAAAGGAGAAAAACCCTAACTTATCACCGTTTTTTTTTCTTTTTCGAATTTCTTTTGTTTTTAGTGAATCGTAAAAATCTAATATGAAGTTTTGCTGCAAATCGTAACTTCGACAAATTTTTCAGTTCGCCAGAAATTCCGCCCAAAGATAAAAATAAAGCACAAAAAGTTGTCGTCGAGCGACCACCTCGAGGCGACGTGCCAGAGCGCACCGGCCCACCCCGCGCCCCACCTCACCTGGTTTATTAATAATAACAAGGTAAGTTTAAGATTTTACCCAATAGATTACACCGCACATAACTCCTATTCCGGCCGAGAATCGTAAAACGTTACGATGAAATTCTTGGCTACGTATGCAGCCCGAATTTTTGTGGAATATTTTTACTGAAGGATGTTTTCAATTAAGCATTTTACAACTTTTTGATGGTCCGACTATTATCAACACAGCACAGTATTGCCTTTCCCATCTTCTTTGCATCGGTATGAATTAATTGTGTCATTTAAATAGCTTATGTTGGCAAGGATTACCGCCTAGCGCCAGACGCTACAGTAATTGTACTGTCAAGATCTTAATTCGTATCTTTCTACGAATAGGGAAAACTAAAAAGATATTTTAAGTAAGGAGTACTCGCAATGTCAAGGAAAATAATCTCTGTACGTTGTTACTGGCATTATAATAGGATGTCGAGATTGTAGAGTTTCTTCTTGTCTTAATAATATATTACGGCGCCCCTGGGAAGGGAGAGGTTATTATACAAGTAGATAGACATATAGGCATATAGACAACTTATATAAATATTTCAAATTGCCATAGTAACAACCTCAAATGAAGCACGTTCTATATTGCTTTATTCCATGAATTACATAGAGCGTGGAAAATGGGATTATACGACATTCATTTTTACATTTCTTATTACCTAGTCCTTTTCGTAGAAATGATCACGTAGTGGCAGAGATTAAGTACCATGAAGTTATTATACGGTACTTTTTGATAGACTTACTTGGAAGATTGATTTTTATTCTCTAGTACTCAGATTTTTTCATTGTTAAAGTATGATTCAATGGCATAACGGACATAATGCACTTGCGTGTAAAACAATCGAGAAATATATCACACGTACGTATGTACCCAACTGCATTTTTCAGAGACTAATATAACCAGACCGCAAAAGTTTATTTGGTTAATTATAAAACACCAAAAACCATGAACACAAACTGTATATTTTACGCTCCATCGATTAAAAGGCAAATGATAGATTATTCATAAAAGGTATAGCTGCGCATAGAATGATGCGATGAATATTTATGAAATCAAGCGGTGAATACTACTTCACGTTTGAATTTCATCGTCCATTAGAACTTTACAGATGGTTAAACCATTGAACAATTTTCGTCCAGTCTGTCGATTTTAAAACTAGCTTTGTGGTAAAGTTTGCAACTAGCACATGTGTGAAAAGATCCTTGAATGTGGAATAAGGAAAAGATATATGTAAAAGTGGCACGTGGCGAGCAAAGTTTCTGCTTACCAACCTATTGGGAATGGCGTGATGTCATGCATACGCTTTAAGAAACTTTTAGAAGATATTTGAAACGAAAGGGTGCAGATTTTTATGCTTTTGAAAAATTTTTAGTTATACTTAGAATATATATTTTTTATCGTGTTTTTAGAAGTTAATACAACATCATTTTTGAAAGACGTATGTTTATCCCATATCTGACTCGAACCAGCAACAAATCTCGCATTGCTTGTTGGCATGGTAACAGCCCCAAATAATTTGGTTACAAAACATTGAATCAAAATGTAAATTCTGAGTTGGTCAGAGAATTCGATGTAAAGTTCCCATGGGGAGTCCGACATCATTTACTGGTTTACGATGTAATAGACTTACCAGATATTCATTAAAACTTGTTCTGAATAACGAATATTATTTAAATGTAAATTATATTATGTACTAGCTGTGCCCCGCGGTCTCACCCGCGTGAATACCCAGATCCCGTTCCCGGTACCTTTATGTTTGGCCGGTGATAACTTTTTTTTTCGGGCAATTTTTTAATTGTTTCTTTCATAAGAACCTTCTCCTGATAATAACAAACACAACAAAAAAAGAATTAGCGGAATCGGTCCAGGCGTTATTGAGTTATGCGCTTACCAACAGATTTAGCGATTCATTTTTATATATAAGAAGATTAGCTTTTGCTCGAGTTTTCAGTTGCGTGAATTTTTCATCTATTTTTGCGGCAAAATGTAGCCCATGTCTTTTCTTGGTGTTTAAACAAGCTGCGTAGTAATTTCCATCAAAATTAATTCAGTGGTTTATATGTGAACAGAGTAACAGAGTATCTTTTGCACAAAACAATGTCACGTGAATGCACAAGGATTATGTGCTAAAAGAAAGCCCTAAATTTATTTTGACATTAGTTCCTTCTTAAGGTAGACATAATTTTTCTTTTATATAAAAAGTATTGTTATCACAAAAAGTTAAGTTTTTTTTTTGAAATTCCTTATTTCAGTTCTCATATTATTTGAATAACTTATCCTTATCAAATTTTCAGTCTTAATATTCTAGCAGTCCGTTATTCGACTGACATCGACTGAAATGCTCCATTAGCCTGTCAATAATGGCACAAAATCGAACCTTCAACTGGACGTACGACTTGATGTGAAAGCTTTGTCGGTGCCAGGAACTGTCAGCTGTTAGACAATGCCAAGGCTTTGAGTAGTAAGATAATAATTATATTACACCAGCTGATTCGACAGACCTGTCTTATCAAGCAGATCTCAGTATCATATTGTCCTGTTTTTGCTACGGATTTTTCAAGAATTATCGTTTATGTAAACCTTGTCTTAACAATTCGGAGATAAAAAACAGCTATATTAGTAGAGAAGTAGATAAAAAACACCTAAATTGGTGGAGAAGTTCTTAATAGATACTCCGTAAAACATTGCAGCAATTGATTTTTATTTACGGGCTTCTGTAGAGAATGTTTAGAAATTCTTCCTCAAACTATTTTTCTACTTAAAGGGTGTTGCAAAATGTAGGAAATAGCTCACTTTCCATCTTTACTGTTGGTCGAGTTAGTCCGTGTGCTTAGGAAAGTATAAAAAAATGTATGTTTTCTACTTAACCTCTGCTCCGTTGTCTACTTTTTGCTATGAGCGGGAAAACATAATCGGATCTTTTTTCACTATCATCAAAACTTAATCATGACTAAAGGTAAATATTTTTTTGGTAGTTTGTCACGCATTGCCGACGGTAAATTTTACAGCAGGCTGGTAAATTAGTTTTCTAAATATAAAAAATGTAATGAGCGATGTTTTTATGTATTTGTTGTAAAGTAAATTGGTTACTTGTTTGTGGTCAAAGCCAATGAGTATCGCGTGCTCAGTTTTATTAACCTTGGGCGGTTGCCGAAAGGAAACGCTTAGCCACACCAAGAATGCTAATTTAAGTTAATTTTAGTTCAGTTGACCATTTTCTGAAGGTATAACGTTATAATGAGGTAGTATTTATATTTCGTTATGATTGGGGTTCAATAGAGCAAGAACCAAGCGGCTTTTTGTTATTAGTTTAGAGGTTAAAGTATTCTCTCGGGGTATCAAGTAAAGCGACCCACGCAAAAAGTAAGGGTTGTCGTGATAATAGGTAATGTGTGTCGTCCACATTATCCTCATAAAAACTCGGTTCTTCTTACAACAAAACATCAAAATATAATATAAATAAAAGCTTTTATTTACTTTCCGGAAAGTACAATTAATAATCGGCGAAAAATGTGACGTTATCTCAGCGTTAGAATTCGTTATTTTTACAAAACATGAAAATCCAAGCTACGAAATAATCTATGACGATATCCATTATCAAAACATAGCTGAAACTATTCACTTTTAAATCCTGAAATAAACTCTATTACAACGCTTTTAGTTGGCATATATTTATTATTTACATTTGGATGCAAAGGTTTTCTATCAATAGAGGCGCAAATGCTTTGAACCAGAGCGAAGTATTTAAGGTAATTTGCTGTAATTTAAATATTTAAGCTATGTTTGTTTGACCCTTATTGACGTAATGGCATGGTAAATTAAACAAATAATTTAGGCGTAAAATACTTGTATACGTGTCACAAAATTGAACTCTAAAGCTTGTGTTTAAAGTTGCTTTTTAAATCATCATTACCATTGATTTGTAGTCGCGAGTTATTTATTTCCGTTGTTCAAATTAGTTATATACACTTCACCCTCGGTTTTCAAAAGATGATCAATATAAATATTAGTTAATCACCTGTCAAACCTCGTGTCATGTGTAATTTATTTGTTATTAAAGTCTTTTGATCAACCAATCACGATCGTTATCATTGGAAAGGTTACCGGCGCTGAAAAGTTACTTGTTATTTAGAAATAGTATATGTCTACTACTTCTAGAGAGGCTCTTGGCTAAGTGTAAGCCATGCGGTTTGACCGATAATAGAGGTTAAGCCGCGCTGTCCGGGGTGAGTCCGTGGATGGGTGATCATCATTACATACCAAGACTCCTCCGTGTTTCGGAAAGCTCGTTAAACAGTAGTTCCCCGCTGACATACATAGATCTCAGTCAGTCGTTTAGTAAATTCTGACATCTACATGTAAAATACGGTATTCAGCTGAATCCGGTAAGACTGGTAGCCGACCCCAACATAGTTGCCAATAGTTGGGAAAAGGCTCGGGGGATGATGATATGTCTAGAACTTGATATTATATTAAAAGCATTGTGTAGTTGATCGCCTAGGTTATAAATAGTTATAATATTTAGTATAGGTGCTATATTCATTTTGACACTGGCTGTCATGACTTCTTCGTCTTGTATAATTAAATTAGGGTTTATTTAAAATAAATGTCGTACACAATAATTCCATTCGCCTTTGACACAGAGATTTCTACATTTCATTTCTAACTGAGATAAAAGAATAAGGATTCTATTTTAGAACACTTAACCTTACGATTTTCAACATAAATTGGACATTTTTCTTTTCTAAAAATAAACGGAGCATTAGACGCGATTGTAATTGGGAGTGAATATTTTACAGTTTGACTATGTGAGTTCTAAAATTATGATCAAATAAAATAAGCCAACGACAGTTTCATTTCAACGATGCTTATGAGGTCTGAAAATAAAAACAATATTTTGATAAACATTTTGTGGCTATTGTCATACGAGTATGTATCTAAAAAGTCAATTTAGTTCCGCGACTGAATATTTTTTAATCAGCGTGTTCTAGTAGCTACAAAAAATCAAAATTATTATTTACGTTTTCAGATACATCTACTTGTAAAGACTATAAAAACAGATAATCCATACATAAAACGTCCTCAATTACCATATTAACAGGACTTTTTATTTCCAGGTGGACGAGAGCCTAATAGTTCCGTACGGGACGTTAAAGGTTCACCGCCACCACCACGGGATGCCGTTGTCCATGACCAACTCCTCGCTCCACTTCCCGCTGACAACGCTGCAGCTGTACCCCAACCAGACCGTGGACATCACCTGCCTGAGTACCATCCCTAGCTATGCTAGCGTGGGGGAGGGATTCGCTGATGTCCAAAACCATACAGTCACAGGTGAGCCAGACCACAATTTCTTTTTAGCCCATATACTGTCCCATGTTAGGCAAAAAAACGGTTAAAGTCTCTTTATTCCTAGTTCCTGTCCGTGCCATCTCAAACCGACCCTTGTGGTATACGTTTCGCCATGTAAAACTTAAAAAGGGTGTAATATAAATAATTTTGAACATCTTCAAACCTTACACTCAGGTCGAAGCTCCCAATAAAAACGTTTTAGAATATAGTGGCGATCCAATTATAAACGCTACGTTTTTAAATGTAGAGACAATTATATTATGTTACCATGTCACAAAGAGGGTTTTCGTTTAAAGCGAACAGAGAGCCTTTGAAATATTTTTACCTAACGTAATTAAGAGGAACTGTGGCACGTAATTTGAATTTTAAAACCTTACCTAGAACTACCGGACGTTAAAATTCTAGGCTTTTTGCTTTAAATAAGTGTTTAATAAAGTTGGGTAGGCGTTTCATTTTGAACAAAAAGGTACAAAATATATATTTGTTCCATCAATCTGACTAAAATCCTCACTGGGATTTGAATTTAACGTCAACATGCAAATTTTTACCCATTGCAAGCTCAGCGCCGCTTGGGAAATATAACAAGGATGTGCGTTAATCTATTTACATCACTCCTAATTTGAGATGTAATCAAATTCCAATCATATGTCACAAATACGAATTAGTGACGCAATTCACCGTAATATTGAAGTATTTTCGTAACATTGTTACGGTAGTTAATAATTGCAACAAAATATGTTGAAAAATAACATTTGAAATAACGTTTTTGTAATGGTGTTAATACCGTTTATTATTTGACGACATTAAACGACTTACCAGTGCATAATTCCCGGCTTAATTCTCCTAAAACACAGAGACACGCTTTGCTCAAGAGTTGTAATGACAGAATACCTCTGGAAATTAAGTCTTTTCGCGTATGTAGGGACAAATTCTATTAACTCTAGAATATTTGTTAGCAAATAAATTGTTTTAGACCTCTTTTAAAAAACTATTTCTTTTTCAGTCAACGTGGTTCGCATCGAACCGGTGCCAACTCAACTGCCTGTCAAAATCGTTAGTTCTAAACTAAATTTATCAGCTCGATGTCATGTAGATCGTATATTGTTCGTTTTAGTCACATTTCTGTGCCATATTTACTCCTAAATTCGGATATGACATTCATTGTAAACATAACATCTGTCAAATTTGTTCTCATGTTATGTTAGGTTGAGCGTAACATTCACAGTAACATCGTCGGCGTAATGCCTCGAAGTAAATGTTTCATAAAGGCTGATCCATATTATTACGGGCAGGTCGGGGCTAACAGCGGTTGTTTGAAATGGCTTCAATTCGCCACAGATTGTGTTGCATTAAAACCCGCCCCAGCAATAATATGTGGGAGCCTTTATAACGCATGCACATCAACTCCTTATATTTGATATTCGGTGTTTCGTAAATGCTCACTATTATGAACATTATAAACAAATGGTTACCAGTACGTATTTACGAGCTTAGTATGTGTATAGTACGGTAACTGTGTAGAATTTAAAATTTGTTTATTGTGAAAAGAGAAAATGACTGTGATGCTAAATTGATGAATGAGTCTTTGGTACAAACGAGTACTAAATGTTTTAAAATAAAGATAAACGTGTGGTACCTACACTCTAATTACATTAATTTTGAAAAATACAAAAGAAAAGGAATTATGAACGAGGCGATTTTTTATTTAACTCTTTATAGAGAGTGTTTAACTTACCTGTGTTTACCTACGCCAATGACCAAAATGTCAAGGCCATTGTATAGTCGTACCACAAATGCTTATTGTAACCAGTATTAATTCGAGACAAACCGCAGAAACTACAGAACTAAACCCTTGTTTGGAATGCTACAATTTGGCAGGTGTTATACTAAAGAACATGTTTAACTATTGTAATATAACATAAGAATTTAAGTGAAATGTGTTGTCAAAATTACAAAACATTGTTTTTCTTTTGTTAAAGCTACGCATAATCCAAACTTTATTATTTAATAATTAATAATAATAGCATTTAAGTTATTAACAAAATTACTTTATAATTTTCTAAACAATAAACTTCGTGACCGCTCAATTGGCGACTATCGCACAAATTCTCATAATCGTTATTAAAATCTGTTCGAATAACTTTAAATAACGCGATTCCGTCGGCAAACAAATATTAATTTAATTAACGTCGGTTATAATCTTATTATGGACGTTTAGGCAAATCCCTGCTAAATAAAGGGGCAGACAGGCACCGTTTATAAGTTTAGTCGCCAATATCAAAATTGTTTGTCTAATGATGAACGGCAAGGAGGCAATGAAAAAACTTCCGACTTGCGTCAAGCCTAATTTAGACAACTTAATTTCAACGCGTTAAAATAATAATAGTATAATAGTTAAAATAATAATAGATGGCGTTGCCGTCATGTAAACATTGAGCTCCGTTATTTTATTCATAAAAAAATATTAAATATAGTAATTTCATAATAACTTGCAAGTTAGTACAATCCTTAAAGTGGTATCTATATGTGAAAGTGTGATCTAAACATTTTAACAACAGTGGACTAAGTTATCTGGATTGTTATGTTTGGACTGCAGATCGTGCTTAAACTTTGTGTTTATATTGTGGAAAGTTACTCAAAGTGCCTAAAGAACGAAAATAACTGTGTTATCAATAATTTGTGACTAAAAACTAATAAAAACCATTAAACTATCAGCTTATAACAAGATATTTAACAAACAACAAAAACAGACAAATTCAAATCTCACGAAAAATAACGTAATTTTTCGAATCTACCTGTCAACAACATTAACGAATATTAAAAAATAAACGTTAAAGTGAAGCCGTAATTTCAACATATTTAACGAAGTGTTCCTGGCTGTGCTCTAACTACATCCGACCGCAAAGACAGAGAGCGAAAGTTCGTACCCGGTCTGACAATTCTCTTTTTGCATTTTTTTATTCCAAAAAAATTGTATTCCTGCGAATTACATGTTGAACTATTTTATTAGTTACCAACAGAAATAACTCAAGAATGAATTTCTTAGACCACTCGACACCCACTACATCAGCAAGTGAAAATGTTACTCTACGACGTCACAGGACGATTACTAACGATTCACTTGACCTCTCTTTTGAATCGACAACTTCTGGAGTAGAGAGACATAGTTCGTTAGATTTGGACCTACAACTCGATATGTCAACACGCTATCGATGTGATATAGAAGAACTGAAACAAGAAATATTACAACTTAAAAATGAACTAACAAACGCCCATGCCGAAATAAAAAAATTGAAAAACAGTATAACACAAAAAAATAATGATGAGTCTAATCAACCAAAAAAACTAAGTACAAAAAGGAAAACAAAGAAGAAAATATCGCAAAATGTTACAACGTCGTCGCCTCCGCTTCTTTTAAAAGATAACTCAAACAGTTTGAATGACTCGACGACAGATGACGACACTGTCATTGAACCTAATAAATCTGCGATTGACGACGGGAATACCACACTCTGCACGATGACAACAGAGGGCGCCACAACACCAAAATCAACGCAATTACAAATAAACCGACCAGTTCTTCCGGCAAATCTAATAGATGGAGCTTTCCAAAAACCAAAACTACAATATCAAACTACGACAAAAGCTGTACCTAAAAGAAAACTATGTATTGTGAGTGCAAATAAAAATAACAAAATTTTGTATATAGCTAAAAATACATTCCAGAACTATGAAATATGTCACTATGTTTCTCCGAATTGTGGCACAGTGCAACTTATTAGCAACTTGGACAAGAAATTGATAGATTACACTATGGCTGATTTCTGTGTTATTTTAATTGGAGAAAAAGACTTTTATAGAACTGACAATTATGTAGATATAATAATAGAACTTAGAGAAACACTGCAGAAAATACAAAATACGAATATTGTAATATGTGCCCCTACTTTTAAATTGAGTAATTATTCAACATTGTTTAACTGGCGCATAGAAACCTTTAATAATTTACTTCATTTAGACTTGCAGACATATAGCTATGCTACGGCATTTGACTCCAACTTAGATTTGCGTTACGATTTTACAATGTTTTCTAAAATAGATAGGAAAATAAACGACCACGGTATGCGAAATATCTTTTATAATCTTTCGTTAATTATAACTGATTATCCATATTCTCAACCAGAAATTGTCGTTGATAATCAAACAAACGCATCATTTCCACGGTGCGAGTTTTTTCGTTAATCAGTTAAATATAATGCATCAAAACATAGCCGGACTCATAAATAAGTCCGATTTATTGGTTGTTTACATTCAGGAATTGTTAAATAAACAAACTAAATTAGATATTATATGTATAACTGAACATTTCATTATGTCTGGCCAAGAGAAATTACTATACATACCTAACTATAAACTAGCGGCGTGCTATTCTAGACCAAACATTAAGCGCGGTGGAGCTTGTATTTTAGTAAAAAAGGGACTTGAATATAAAGAACTTCCTGAAATCATGAAATTTTCAGTTACAGGTATAATTGAATGCTGTGCAATTGAATTACCTTCACAAAAACTAACAGTTATATGTGTATATAGACCACCAAAATACACTGATCTCAACATATTCTATGAAAAGCTAGATATTATACTAAAGAAAATATGTAATAAAGTAAACAAAAAAATTATATTGTGCGGAGATTTTAACATAGATATCTTGAAAAAGAACAGAATTAGTTTGGAGTTCGAATACTTTCTGATGAACTATAATCTAAAACTAGAAATAAAGAAACCAACCAGGCCGGATAGTAAAACTTGCTTAGATAATTTTGCACACAGTTCAAAACTAACCTGTCACAGTGAAATAATAGACTTTGGATTATCCGATCACACGGCTCAAATATTAACAATTAAAGTTCCTAAGTTTAGTCAAATCAAAACCTGGAAAACGTTAAGACATGACTTATCTGAAGACAACTTAATTATCTTTAAAAATCATCTCCAAAGCTTATCATTTTCAGATGTGTATAGCACGGAAGACCCTAATAAGGCCTACGACAATTTTTTAGAAATATTTCAACTACTATATAAACTATGCTTCCCCTTAAAAACAGTAATATTAAGTACAGAAAAAAAAATCAAATGGGTGTCTAGGGGTATCAGAATCTGCAGCAAAAAACAACGCCAATTGCTCTGGAAACAAAGACTTCAGCCTACAAATGCTAATAAAATTACTTTTAAAGAATACTCAAGAAGATTTAAAAAAATTATCAAACTTACACAGAAAGCACAAAACAACTATCTAATTAAGAATTCTAAAAATAAATCAAAAACTTCTTGGCAAATAATAAATAGTACAAAAACTACAACTGAACCCATTTCTAGTATAAAAAAACATGATGGAACAGTAACTAACCCTAATGAAATAGCCCAAGCATTTAATGATTTCTTTATCGATCAAGTCTCAGATCTACCCCTAAACCCAACTGAAGACTTAGTAAAGATAAATTGTAACCCTCACTCTATTTTCATGGCCCCCGCTATTCCTCAAGACATAACAAGAGTAATAAAATCTCTAAAAAACAAAAAAAGTTATGGATATGATAGTATTTCAACAAACGTTATAAAATTTGTCTCTGCCATTATAGCTTATCCTCTATGCCATATCATTAATGCAAGCATATCCGCTGGAATTTTCCCTAATAGCCTTAAAACCACAATAGTAAAACCACTTCACAAGAAAAATAATAAAGAAGACATGACAAATTATAGACCAATTGCTTTAATACCCGTATTCTCTAAAGTCTTTGAAAAATTGATTTATGAATCTCTTTATTCCTTTCTGACAAAATATGATATTCTATGTGGGGAACAAAAAGGGTTCCGTAAAAATAAAAATATAAATATGGCAATATTTGATCTAATAAGTAAAATATTTATGAATGTAGATAAAAAAATACCGATTTGTGCCATATTTACCGATATGACAAAAGCTTTTGATTCTGTTAACCATAAAACGCTCTTGAACAAACTTGATGCTTACGGCATAAGAGGAAACGCTCTTAGTCTAATAAAATCATATCTAAGCGAACGCCATCAATATACAGAAATATCTTATATATGCGTCAAATCCAAACGTGAGGTCAAATATTTATCTGATTCTAAAGAAATAAAATATGGCGTGCCGCAAGGCAGCGTACTAGGGCCGTTGTTATTTTTGCTTTATATTAATGATCTTCCCCGCAACATCAACTACCCTTGTGTGCTATTTGCCGACGATAGTACGGTTCTTATAGACAGTATTAACAAAGAAGTATATGAAAACGAGATAAATAATTCACTCAAAATAATAATCAATTGGCTCAACAATAATAATCTTAAAATTAATCTCAATAAAACTAATATAATGCACTTTTATCAAAAAATTAATCCTATAACCCTAAACATTAATCACAACGGTCAAACTATTGATAGGACTAACGTAGCGAAATTCTTGGGTATCTTGATTGACAGCCAATTAACCTGGAAACCACAGTCTGACGAAATTTGTAAAAAATTAGGTACCACTGCGTATGTTCTTTACAATCTCTGCAAAAAAGTGAACTTAGATACACTTATGGTAGCCTATCACGGTTTGGTGGTTTCCATCTTAAGGTTTGGTGTAGTGTTTTGGGGCAACTGCACCGAAAGAGAAGCTATATTTAAAGCCCAAAAACGCTGCATAAGAGCCATTTTTAATCTTAAGGTTACAGATAGTTGTATTCCTATCTTTAAGCAACATAATATATTAACGTTTCCTAGCATTTATATTTTAGAAATAGCAATCTTTGTTAAAAGTAACCCACATTTATTTCCTTCATTAAAAAATACGCGAACACGAACTACTACCATGCGGTCAAAGTACAGGAACCTATTATGCACAGGCAATTTTAACACTGCATTGCTAAAAAAAAACATTGTTGGGATGGCACCTATCATATTTAATAAAATACCGAAATGTATAAAGGATCAGCCCTTAAGAAAATTTAAGCACCTCCTGTCTTCACTGCTTACTAAGAAGTGTTATTATTCTATTACAGATTTTTTAAATGACGAACTTTAACCCTTTTCTTCTCAATTTTTATTATTTTTGTCATGGTATCATTTAAAGATAAGTTTTTTTTTATGTTTAGTATTATAAGCCATAGCCTTTAACTTTGTATGCCAACAGGCAAAATGTACTGGAGCTATATTTTTTTAAGTTAAGACCATTATTGTACCTACATTTTATACAAATAAAGAAATTATTATTATTATTATTATTATTATTAGTAATGATTTAGCAGTTTGTGTAATACATTTTTTTAATATAATAAATGATATAAAAAAGGTGTTGTATTATAAAATATATTTGAACTGACGCATTGTATAATAAAAATATGCGAAAAATATAACAAGCTATCGAATATTTCAAGCTAAAAATAAATTGCGCGCTGAACTTATAAAAAAGAAATATTTTATTTCAAGCTTAATTTTGAAATATTTTCGCTAAGCGAGATCAAGAGCTGGTGACTTTTTACGATTTTGTACAAAATGACAGATATTCACGCGCATTTTACTTTTAAATTTAAATTATTTATTGATAAGCTTCTTAGCGCTTTGTATCCTTTTTATATTTACCTTTTTACTTATGTATGCGCAATTATGAGACTGAATTAGAAAGTTAGAGATGTAAATGACCCGGTTTGACACCCACCTCAATTGCTAGAGCCCACGTATGTCCATTTTATAATAATATATGTAATGGCGTAGCCAGAGACAGTAACGGCGAGATATAAGTAATTGCGTAACATAATGTTGGCTTTTACACATCGTTAGAACATAGATTGTAAATGTGTGTATTTCTTTCGTACTCTGAACGTTGTAAAGAAATGCAATGTATGATAAGTAGTACTTGAAACAAATTGTTAACAAAATAATTAAAATATATGAAATAAATACGTATTTCAAAATCGCAGGTCTTTTTATGTATGCTTTTAGTGTAGCGAAATGTTTTACGCAAAATTAAATAAATGTCGCGATTAAATTTTAATTCTAAACTAACTACTGAACACAGGTAAAACGTGATAACATTTTACCTAATTAAATAATGTGTTACAGATTTATATTTCTTTATTGATTTAATTTCAAAATATTAATATCATCAATTTGACTACAATAATACCAAAATTAAAAATAATTATATATATTTTATATTTAATAAATTTATTGTAAATTCTATCGTATTTGCATATCACAATTATGTCAATTGTTTTATAAAATATTCTTGGTAAAGTGAAGTGAAATTGAAGTGAGTATGGCACTTGCTGCGTACATGATATGTCATTAGGCATCGCGCAATATACCTTACAGCGAAGTAACTAAAACTATATTATTATGTTTATTAAAGCTATCATACTATTCCATATTATACTCAGTATTCAGTGACGACCTAACTTTATTCCTATGGTTAGGGTATCAGCTGTCATTTTTACATACTTGAGTTCTTCAACCAAAAGTTAAGTTGTAATTAAATACATATAGAAGAGTAAAAGCAAATGAAATAGTTTCATGATTGCAATCAATTCCTAACGTTGAAATTTTTATATAAAAACTTCAACGGACGGACCACGCGAGCACTATATTACATTGAACACTCAAAACCGCACCAATAGCATTGATACATACGCTTAAACCACTTCACAGACATGTAAACTAGAAACTAACATCGCATTCAAATACCAGCTCCCATACCGAATGGATAATCAAGCAGAATAGTACGTAAATCGTTCCTCAGAATAATTCCACGCGATTTAAACTGCGAGTATATTTGCACAGTGGTGCAATCCGTACTGGTGAAGACAAAGCCGCGCAAAAGCCCTGTGGGCCGAGTAGCGTTGGCGTCCATTTGTGAGAGCACACTTCGGTATACACAACGTTTAATACTCTAAGATCTTCTCAAAATAAAGTATTATGCAAACAGCTTTTGTTTCGAGAGTGTGAACCTATATTATGTAAAATATCTTTACAATGTGAACACATATTTGAGTAGAAATTTTATGTTCGTGTGTAAGATAAAGCGAAGTTTGACGTCACTGCAAGAGACTGTCAGTCTAGACAGATATTATCTTATTCACAACTTTCAGATTTTCAAGAGTCTCTCTGATCTACTTGCATAAAATGTACTATTTTCGGAGTTATGGTGAGATACATATTTTACCTACACAACTATCGTATATATTCGGTCTGAAATCTGTAGTATCGTAGACAAAGCCGGAGCTGTAGAACGTGCAGCGTTATCCGTGCCTGCACTACACGCCGCCTAATGATCTGGCAATCATCGTGCTCTCGAATTTACTGGCGACATATTCTTACGAAACGATATCAGAAATAGTTCCTTATTCCCATACTATTAAGGTCGAAATTACGAGGTTATTTTAAACGAGAAGGTATATCTGTCGTTTGTTAGACTAAAAAGGACATTGTTTACTTGTTTTATCAGGAAAACCGCGAGAAAACATTTAAGGACGATGTCGTAGCTACTTTAATGCTATGTAAATCGGTGCGTTTAACGACGTTTTTACTAAGGTTGGAACATAAAGTTCTATTCCCACTTCATTTGGGTACAACAGAAGGCGACATGGTGTTAACGCCGACTAAAATATGGCTAGACTATACACAGGGTGTAACGGAATGTGGTAGCATCTTAATACTGTTTTAGCCCAACTAGTTTCTTTAAGGGAACCATTAATAAAGACCTTGACTTACAAAATTATTATGAGCTGATAAAAATACTTTTCGGGACGTCAGTAACTGCAACGATTTTTTTTGCAGTAGGTACAAGCTTGAGTATCCTTTCTGGCGAATGTTATTAATTTCTATTAACTCAGTTCAGTTTATTCCATCCACACCCTGTAATTAAAGCTATAAAACAACACGATATTACCTCAGAAGTGAAATATGACCTACAGTCATGTAGTAATGCTATTAAATACCTATTTTATGCACTTAAAAACTTAGTTTTTCCATAAATTCTAGGCAATTGTTGGCTAGGTTTTATTTTATTTTGCATATGAGCATGCAAGGTATTTTGCGCGATGGCATATTTTGTTAATGAGGTACGTTAAGGAGCAATTGTGTAACAAAAACATATCATGATTAGGAGTGAGTATTTATAAACAATTTTATAAATGTTGTCAAATTGGGGAGGCTTTCAGAATGTTCGTTTGGTATTATAATGTTTGACATTGATTAATGAGAGCTGCGTTTCTATGCATTGTTTTCAAGCTGAATGGAAAGTTATATAAAACAAAATATATTTAAATTGTACTGTATAGATATCTGAATGACTTGATTTTTTATTGTAATCTCGTAATTAGCGAAGCTTAAAGCGTTAATTAAATAGATTAATATAATGTGTGTAAAACTTTTAAAATGTAAGTAATGATATAAATTAGGTTTAATACAGATATCAACGTAACATAATTGTATTCTGATGACTAAATGATTGATGTTCGTGTTTTATTATTTTGATCAATGTCAGTGTAATTCAGTCAATGTATAGATTTGTAAATAGATAAAATAAAACTTAATTTCGTTGCGATAATATTCGGAAACAAAAACAAAAACCAGGCAAAAATATATTTATCTATCCGTAGTTAATTAAAAAATAACATAAACACGATAATATCGGACATTTCACAGTAACATAAGGGACCTGTATACTTTTCACACATCCAAGGTCTCATCTAATTGAAAAGTTATACATGTTATGTTATCTGTTTTTTGTGTAAGTAAATAATTCAATCCGGATGCAAAAATTAAATAGTGTTAAAATATAAGTTTCATGTGTCAGTCTGTGGAATCACAGCTCTTAGAAGAATATACCGGTCATGATGCGGTTTTCGTAAAATAATTTTCTGATATCCTTTTCTTTAAGCTTAACTTATTCTGGGTACCTTATTATCGTGTTTACACTAACATTAATTATTGACATAATGAAAATGAAATATTGATTTATTTGTTTATCGCAAATTTCTAGTCCACTTTAGTTTACTCCTATCTTTACACAAAAATGCATTGGAATCAAATGATATATAATTTACAATATTTTCTATATTGATGATGTAATTTATGCAGGCTATCGATGTCTTCCTTATTGCTATACACTCTTTATATAAACTTTAAGTCCTACTGTAAGTTAGATTTTATATTGTAATAGTAATAATATGGAATTACAGTGAATTTGATGTTATGTTGTGAATATAGCCATGTATTGCTTCATAGTTCACCTTTAACGAGACTATTAAGAATTGTCAATTACGCATATTGTGACATTTGTTAATGCGTAACAGGTTTTATTATTCACATCCTTTACCCTCCCTTTAGCATTAAATGTATATAAATGTGAGATGTATGTTTCGAAGGTAATTTATTTCTGAAGATGTTATTCGTAACTTGATGGCAACTAACTCAGACAGTTTAATTTTAGGATTCTTATTTACACTGCAGCACGAAACATTGTAACGAGATCAGCGCTCGAAAATTCACATTGTGACAAACAATTCGTCACATCATATTGAAGTCACGTTATTAATATTCCAATGATATTAACCAAAGCGCAATCCTGTGGACCTTATAGATAGACGCACTAGGCATTTAGCCCGCTGCACGTTACCGACAAACAAAAACTTCAGTAAGTAACAACGCATGCGACAGTCCACAGCTCTTCGTCCTATATTTCAGATTTGAACGTCGCAGTCTTTATCGCCTAGTGCGTCGACTTGTACCAAATCTCATTTGCGAACTCCAACACGTATCTCTGCTGCGCCGGTAGGTAATATAATGAGTAAATGTTATTATATTGTGTGTTTCGTGTAACAGTCAGTTGCGCTAAATTTGTATGAAAAATAATGTCTAATATTTACAAGATGTGAAATTTTATCTCTTTATAATATAAATGTATTACACGTTGGTTTACACATAATGTTGTATGTTTCATTTGTTCTCTCCACATGCTCCCATACATGTACACCGCTCTGCCGTTAAGAAACATATATTTAAATTTAAATTCACAAATATGAGACGACAATTTTTATTGTGCATGTGCACATGTTATTTAAGCTGTGCCAGCAAATACTATTCTCACATGTCAGCCTGTAATTTAGGTAAGCCTTTTACATATTTAATTACGATATTTAGCACATATTGAGCATCTTACTCAGGTATATCTAATTAAGTTGGCAAAGTTAGTGCACTATACCATAGAGGGCACTATAACAAAGATCTTAACCATGTTTAAAATACTGCCTTTATTAAAGACCGTAAAAAGCATCGAGCTTTACTCCTCTTGTATTTATGTTCGTCGTAGCTCGTACAGCTTTTCTAGACATATCAATCTATCTACAGGTACCAACCAATCATGCCACCTTCAGCTTTCTATTTCCCGTATTTGCGGGCGAGATTACATCCGAAAAGAAAACACGATCGAGGGAAAATTTTAAAAGAGCTACATGTCTTTTTTAAGTCTTATAAGGCTTAATATTGCGCCTAAAATAATTAGTGGTTTAAATTTAATATTTGAGTAAATATTTTTCTAAGCGTTTGCAATGTGCATTCACATTCAAATGTAAACAGCAGAGGCGGGTAAATGCAAAGACAAAATAAATAGTCTCCTTCGCAAGTGCCGGGACAAAATTGGTAAGAAAGCCAACACCATTAAATATTCCCGTCCGCTCTAAGATAACACGAACGTTGCTACTTCGTCTGTCTGTCCGAACTATAGTTCACTTGGCCACTTGGAAAGTTTTTAACGATGTGATGGGACGACACGAAACTTCTCCTGTATAGATAAAGCGTTTACAGAAATAGGACGCGTAAATAAAGTTGGGTATTTAATTTATAACTTACTGTTTCCTTTTAAAATCGAGTGTTGAGCCCGTATCGATAAAGTATTCGTAATTTTAACATTATAGCTAACCGAGAGTTCGGATTTAGAACGCTCTATATCTAAAATTATGCTTCGATAAGATTACTGAACTTTTTCGATAGTATTCGCGCTAAATATTCAGTATTTTAATCTTAATTAAGTCTCAAATATACGAAAGTATTAGAACATCTCTAGTTTCCAGTCTTTGTACGTATAATTTTCAGGCGATGATAAGTCGTGATCAGTCAAGTGGAAAAGCAGACGCCAATAAATACGATCCTGGAGGGCCGTGGAAAAATCCTACGCGCCGGAATCCTTACAAAACCTCCACATTCCACACATACAACGCATGCGTACCGGAGAAAGGAATTCCGTTGCCTTTTTCGAAGAATTATAAAGAATTCAATCTGAACGAGATGACGTATAAATTCTATTTGTCAAGATCTTAGTTAGAATTAAATACTTGCGAGTCCAACTGCTTGGCAATTCTTGAAAGTGGGAAACCTTTTAATTTGCTCAAGTAGACGGTGGGTATATTTCCTTCTAGCGTAAGGAACTTTAGACTCTCAGGATATTATTTAGTTGTGTGTTATTGTTTATTGTCGGTTCATATTTTTGAGCTCTCTATTTCTCGCCCCCTATTACATGGGACCTAAACATATCGGCGAACTGTGAGTGTACATTGCTACACCTCTGCCTAACCCTTCGGGGATACAGGTGTGATGGTATGATATGTTATATTTTTCAGGTTACGAAACTATCCAACTAGAAAACTTGGTATTCTGGTAATATTTATAATCCAGTTTAGCTAGCAGCTAAAGCTGTTACACATTTTAGTATCCTTGTCAAAAGTTACGCATCTTAAGAATTTTATCTGAGTTTAGTATATTTTATCTTATTTAATAGGTATGATCAAAATTCAGAGTTAAATACTTCAAATTACAATTCCAGTCTAAATAAAGCTTTAAATATAAGTTAACAGGCTTTAAAACAACGTTTGTTGGCCATTTCGTAAGAAAATGAAGAAAGCAAAGCGTAATTACGTTTCAACTAAATAGCTTTTTTAATGCAGACTGTAAAAACATCGTCTCCAGAAGTTAATAAAATAGGTAAAAAGTTCCGCGACCCATCCGACGATAAGCGTTTGTCGACCCACGGCCGTTCACAGCACCCGAGGGTTTAACTCATTACCCAACTTTTAAAACGATTGTACTTGTATAGAGAAAGGCCTGTTAAAAAAAAAAGAACGGCACTTTTCTCAGGAAAAGTGTGATGACCTACATTAATAGTTTCTGAAATGGCTCACGTTACGAACTCGCTACATGTTTGGAACAAATAAATCCAAAACAATTGAGAGTTGAACAGTAAAGTTGTTAGATCGCGTCGTTAACTCCGACCTTCATCGGAAACCGTCCCGGCAGATTTAAACTGATATAAACACTCGTATTTTGTGAGATTTGGTCTATAGGATAATGCTGGGGATCAGTCAAGCGCGTTCGAAGGGCAAATTGCGCCTTTTGTTTATATCCCTCGGCTCGCAGAAAATCTTGTTATACCCTCTGTTATGGACTTTTTATATTCACTACGCATCAACGTGGGCCAAGCAAACTACCGTATTAATATTAGAAAATTGCTAGATATCGAATCTTTCAAAGAGGATTACTATCGAAATATCGGATAGGTAGTAAACGCAATAGAGAGACGACTTAGCTCGCTAACAAAGTATCTAATAAAATGTAACGATAATGTTCTTATTCTGAGTAAATATATAGACAGTCGATTAAACGAAAGTACGCATGATGGGTTAGTACCATTATATTCCTGTATAGGTAGATAAAAATAAATATTATGTAAACGAAGCACATCTTAGACTGCAGTGTATAAATAAACACGAAACTTCTATCTTCCCGCTTATTACCTACTGCAAATAACCAAACTTGCAGCAAACTATCATAAACAAAACTCTATTTGAATATCAAAAAGTAATCTAAACTTGCAAATGCGCAGCGAAAACTCGGAGGGAAGCCTCTCAAAAAGTTTCGTAAGATGAACAAAACGTGAGAAAAGATCGCGTTACGTGTTACGTGGAGACACGAGAGCTAATAAATGAGAGATGGAAGCGTCGCGGCTCGAATATCACCAATCATGGCTTCCCTAAACATGGCTGGAGCGGATGATTGCTTAGAGATAAAACACGTGAGTGAATTCACTTTAGTTTACCTACCACGGAGTGCTGATAGCGATCTGTGCCGCGATAGAACGAAGCTTGCCGCAGTAAATGGCTTCTTTTGTAAACAGGAGGCTAAGTGATTCTTGATAAAACATGTGAGCGGAACGACTGGTGGTGCAGAACTGAGTGATTCGTTTGATTTGAGTTCAATATTTTACTACTGAAGAATCTATCTCGCGTAACATGTAATAAAATTGACTAGCAACCTATCGTTAAGCACTAAAACACACTCGTATCTAACTACTTTGGACATGAGTTCACTTCCCATGCAAAGCTAAAAGTCTAATTGGATTTTGTCTGTTGCAAAATTCTCAGTTTCCTGCTCCCGATATTGAGTTCGACTAATGGATATAGGTTCGGGACACATATGACCAATACAGGATTAATAAAACTGCACCATTCATTTCGCCAAACTACGACGATTTTAAAATGCTTCCTTTTACTGAACGTGTTGGAAGTAAGCGGAACATTTTAAAGGTTTTTCTGAAACTTATGTATAGACGCACATTTAACTGTAATGTAGTATCATGATTGTAGACTAAAAATAGGAATGCCTTTTGCGTTAGTCCTAAAAAAATCTTTCATATAACTTATGATTAATTGAATTAAGGAAAAAGAGTTATGATGAAATGAACAAAAAATTAGAAAGCTTGTTTATGTCATTGGCAAGAAATAAATTTAAGCCAAGGGTACGGAAACAGGCTTGATTCCGGACGGACACGTTGTTTTTATCCGGTTTTAGTTGTTGTTATTCCAAAGTTATGAACTTGTTTGCATTCAGAGGGGCAAAGTAATCCGCCGGGTAACGTTGGGACCAACAGGTGCGACCCGATGAATGCCTTGTTGTGGACGATATTATGCATAAACGAATCACAAAGCTTTAATTAAACCAGTATAATCTTTGATAACATGGCTACAGTGAGCCAGACTGAAACTTGTGAAATAAAGACTATTTTTCTTAGAGATAGTCCCCGAATTAATTGGAGTCAGAAAAAGATATAACTCACCGAAGTTAAAGCTTAGTCCCACAGAAAAATCGGAATTCAAATTCTTATATAAAGCTCGGAAAGCTAAATTCTAGGGTCCCTATCCCCAGCTATCACTAATTGCAAAAGTTTCAAGATAACATCCAAGATTCTGTGTCAAGTCTGAATTCTTAATAATTTTATGTAGCTTTAAAATTATTAACAATTAAAAACTTATCGAGAATTAGGAAAAGGGATAGTTAAGTGAGGTGGGGGAGGTCGGTCCATACGAAGCTGTCTTGTGCCGAGGGCTATAATTATACAAAGTCTCAACTTTCCTACTTAAAGACGAACTAAAGGGGCACAGAAGGTCAGATGGAAAGAAATTAACGAGTGTTAAAATTAAAGCCTTTGAAGTATTTGCTTAGTTTTGCAAGTTTAGAGAACACTGTAATTAATCGATGCTAATTGACAACTTTGTTAATTGAATACGACATATTATTACATTTCAAAGGATTATTTCTACGTATTGGTTACCATGGAATCAATATAATGAAAATACAACACAAAATTGTAAAAAAAAAACCAATAGTTAAATGTTTACAGGCAAGTATTATAAAGTAGAGATAGAGAGAATACATGGATGTTTTCACAATATAAGACAAGAAGTTACAAGTAAATCTTCCAAGGAATACCCACAATCGATACCGGGCTAACCTTACCCTCATTGCCGCCCATAAAACTTTGAACTAAACCTACACATTACGACCCATTTAATCTTCTCACCGCGTCACCGATGCCATTGTTAAAACGCTTTGTTCCCATAATCCAGTTCAAACTAGTTCACCAATGAAAATAGAATTTATTCAATCTCTTATTTTAAAACTAGTCTCTCTAAAAATAAGGTTCGTTGAATTTTATTCTGATGTATCAAGATTTCCCTTATCAAATGACAGCGGGATTTATGGGAGTCTTACAACACGAAAACGCTATTACGGAAAGCCGAAGTAGAAAGTAAATGCGTCCGTCACGACATAGCTGAGTTTTCAGTAATTTGTTAATTACCTTTATCGCACATTGTGCTGTAGTTATATTTTACAATGGAATGGTAGTCCGGATAGCATTCCAAACATCATTAAATTAGAATTTACTGCATAAACATATTTGTGTAAATACCTATCTGATTCTAAAATTATAATATTTTCCCACTGTTCAGAGTAAATAGTTTGATTAACTAGTATTTGATTATCAAAATACATTCACATTATTTATATTTTGTTTTACATTTCCTAATTACATACAGAGTAATCTATGTTTGTCTCCAAACATCAATATTAGCAAACCCTTGACTTTACTCTTTGTGTTTCTATTAGCTATTGTTACATAAATCTCTTTATTTTCCCAAGGACTGTTCAACAGTATTCAGGTATTCTATTGCAGGCTTTGTTATACAAAACGCATTATACAATTGAGTCCCTACTTGTTTTCGGAAGTAGGAAAAACCCGGTCCGAGTTGCTCTGAAACCCGCCTGCGTTATTTTAAACTGTATATTTTGTGAAACAAAGAGCGAGCCTCTTACTATGTACTCCTAAAGTACGACTGTTCCCTTCGTGTGAGCGAGACGCAGCTACATCCTCTGTAGTGCGCTGTCTCGCTCCCACAGCGGCAACATTCCTGCAATAAAATTTTCAAGTACAGGCACAGGAGTGTAGTTATTTCTAGTTTCACCGACATGTAATTTAGTTTTATTTTATTTAAGTTGTACGAGTGAAATATATCATACATTACCTTTGTTGAGTTGACTCAATTAAATTTAAATACTAAATGTGGTATTTTTGTTTAATTTAAATTTAAATAAACGTTTGTTATCGGCTGGTACTCGTATCTAACTAAATTTCGTGCTCTACTACTTTTTACTCAAAATACCAAAAACTATTCTGAGAAATATTTTTAAAATAAATTTGTACAATAAATGAGAGAAATACAGGTTTACAATGATAATATTCCAGCATCATGACAACAAGCTCTATCGATTACGTAGAACCTTCCTAAGTTCTCCCGATTCCGTGTTTTCTATTAGACCATGATAAATTACTGCGCCCATTCTTGTTCAGCTACTCATGTTTACTCAAAATTTTCTAAGGCTTCTCAGTAAATTGAATGTTCGAGGAAATTTTTCGCAAAATACATTTTCATCATAAACATTTCTGGAATCAGAAACCTTGTAATCTGTTCAATCTATGGAAGTGTCGTCACTTTTAGATTAATGGTCCAGTTAATTATAATAAAATGAAGTCGGGACGATGACTGGCTGTAGATAAATTGTTTTCTCACTAACAATCTAATAAAGCTCGACGTAAACTAACTATGAATCATGGGTAGCTCGTTGCCACTTTGTTTCCCTAAGCAAATAGGCGAAAATTTCAGTCTGCATACTCATTTTTATAGAGGAGTTTACATTATACTTTTAGCTTATTTTCTCTACATTCATAGTAAAGAAAAGATAAGGATTTTTGGCCATCTGATTGACCTTATATCAGTTTCTAGCAAATGAGCATTAAATTCTTAATAAATCAATGTTTAGCAAAATTCTAAATTTTTAGTGAAAATTCAACGTAGTATTTGGCTAGTTAATAAATTTTAATAATATAATTTTATCTGGTCAATCGCGGCTCTTGAGAGAGATAAATGGAGGGAGAGTGGGGAGGCCTTTGCCCAGCAGTGGGACATTGCAGGCTCTTAATAATAATAATAATTTTATCTGAATCTTTGTAAATATAAGTAAGCAGGACATAAAAATTAACCCTAAATACAAAATAAACTCGAAATAAGTATCATGGACCTTAGATTCGAGAACATTGTTTACTTCCCAAATTTTAAATGTTAATAGCTACAAATGCATTTTGAAACGAGGGTATCTAATTAAATAGCAAGGAAATGATCATTATCTTTCCCTCCCGTTCATAGTAATTATATTTAAATAGGTCTGTTATTGTTTCGTATTGAGAGGGCTACAACCAGTTTTTACGAAATCCGGTTTATTTTTTACTGTTATTATTATATTTAATTGTTATTTGATATGGAGCGGATTTTGGGATAAGCGTAAAAAAAAGTGTGTTAAAAAAGTTTAGTGTAGTTTTATTATTTATACATTTTGTTTACACGCTCATAAGTACTTGGTGAAAACGTACCTAATTCGTAGGAATTATTATGAATAGAAACAAACGTAGGTATGTTTCTACCCATACCTAAATACAAATGAAATATAACGTAAATACCTATGCGTTAAATCCGACCTTATTTATATAATGAAAGGAGAAAGTCTTAAAAGGTACGTCTGTACTGTGATTTGAGAATAAAAATTGTGTTAATAAAACAAAATAAGCTACAAAAAGCACACATTGTGATTTCTAGAGTAGGTAGATACGCAGTGGTTAGTTTGTTTAGGTCATATGAAACTGATACTAGATTTTACAAAAGGTGTTTTCAACAGCTATGTTCAGCCTTGTATTTGAAAATGACGTTAACATGAACAGTCGAAGTTTATTTATGAAGGTTCGGGACTTATTTCATAGGAAAAGGTTTCACTAAATTAATTGGCGATTACTCCGAGCCGGGCATCGAATACGCTCCAAACAGATGAGGTTACAAGAAAATCATATAATTGAATACCCCCTGGATGGCTATCGACGCGCAGGGAATAGGATATTAAATTGGTCTCGTAAATAACTTACTTAGGACACTTATTTATTTTCTGCTGTTTAATTTATTTATCATCACAATATTTGCCTTCCTGAAAAGATACAACTTGGCTTTCTAGCCTAGGAAATAATACCTATCTTATCTGCTGAAAGGCAGTAATTAAAAACTGAGAAGACAATATACTACCATCAGACGTGAGGAAAACGTTGTGAAGAGGTGTAATTTGCGTAACGTAAGTAATTGAATGTTACGTCTAAAACAAATGAATAATAATAATAGACGATATATAATTCTGCATTTCATACATAGAAAGGAAGCTATTTAAATATGCATTATTTTTAAATACGGAATTGAGAACGAAGCACAACAGAATAATCCTGGCTATTTTTTGTTTTTTTTTGTTTATAACGATGATGTAATGGGAATAATATTTTTATCAGATCCTTAAAAAGTGAGATATAGATAAATCTCTGGGATATAACATATTGTTCGAAAGTATCTTTTGAAGCGGGGTTTTATTTGAGGATAGAGCATTCAAGCCATATAGTGTTAAATTTGAATCCTTTGACCTATGTTTAATACTATTTATATCAACAGAGTAAAAATCAAGATAAGTTTAATCTACCTAAATTTTTTAATAGTTTTTTTACCAATATTTTTTAACTTACTTAACAATTTAAGAACTCACAAAACATGATAGCATTAACATGAAAGATACAGGTAACTTAAGGTATCATGAAATACCAAAATTCTGAAAAAAAAAAACTATCTTCAGCAATCCTTTTTGCGTAAAAGATATCGCTTATCATTCCCTCACTAAATCTTCACTTAAATAAACAATTCTTATTCAATTGGTATCAGACACACCCCTATCAATAACACGGGCCAGACATCTCAGAACATAAGTCTGCGCGACACAATCTTACCCTTCGTTTAGGCGTTACCCTGACATATTTATATCCCAAAACCACTCGTAAACTCTTTTTATTGCGCGTCAAGTGAACGAAATTATTTTAGTTGTGCCCAGATAGCTTTGAAATGTGCCGCGGTTCCCGGAAAACATTCCAAGGCGGTAATGTTACAAATATTTTGTGGATCTCATGTTCGACCGTCATAAACTGTTCCTATGCTTGTACTCCAAATGTATATCGGACGAGGTACCTTATTGGCGTTGGTCTCAGGTACTGGCAAAGGTATATTCAAATTTTTCGTTTCGGTAATTTTGAAAACTCAGTGGCAGTTTCAGGTGACAAATAATCGTCTTAATTTTTTTATATATTTTAGGTAAAATAAATATTTTTTAGAATGATGTCATTTTATTCTAGCAGATCGGTTATTAGGTAAAATATTGTTACTCAATACTGCAGGTGTATTGCACTGTGACATACTTGTCTAAGTACTAAGTACAATGTTCACTTACTAAGTAATAATATCGATCAGTCTATTCTGGGACTATCAAAGGAATATATTGCACCCACACCGTTTAATAGGTAGGTATATATACTTAATGCATTGTTGCAGTATGTATCACATAAGAGGTTTGTATTACATAGCAGGCATTTAAAATATAAGGCAGTATGTATAAAATAGGAGGCATTAATTTCCTATCGATCAACCTCCAAACTGTTTGCTACGATAGCGTGTTTTCTAAAAGGTTCTGTAGGTAATTCAATCAAAATAAAGTTATTTGGTCGCTATTTTTACCTTAATCTGCCATGTCAATAATGGTAATTTACGTGTGCGGATGTGAAAATGATTTTAGGAACTTTAAGCTCCACCCCTTATCAGCCAGATGTAATACCATGTTTAAATATACCTAGCTTACGGCCGTATACATTTTTTTTAAAACATTCTCTTAATTTTTTTAAATTTATTTGTTAAGTTGTAAGTATGCTTAATACTGTAACATCCAAAATGACCCCTGGCAAAATAATGTGGCAATTTACTATTTTAGTATATGCACATTATTGCACATAGAAGGTATAGATAATACGGACAACGTTATAGCATAATGAACTGAACGAAATACAAACAGCAATCGATGTCGCAAAATTAACACCATAAAACATAAGGATGCGTCCAAATCTAACGAACGCGCACCGAAAGCAAAGCGAACCATTGCACGAACAACTCGCGAGCTGCCCGCGAGCATAGCCCTAACGCACGCCGTCCGCCAGACGTGCGCGCGCCGCTCACGAGCGGCTCGCGAATCTCACAGAACACATAGAAGAAAGAAGTAGAACACATAGTTGATACACAAACAATAAATTATATTACGTACATTTGCCACCCATTTCTCCATTTCAAGGAAAACATATCGCACTCCGAAAATTTCTCAGGAAGCATTCAACATCGTCAAAAGTTTATCACTTCAACAAACAGAGCCAAGAATGAATGGTACACTACACAGATGCAGTTTCAGCTTCTCAACCAAAATTTTATAACAGTTTTCTCTTAATATTATGTATCATTTTATGTAATGTTATCTGTATCATGACTTTTTGTGGGTTATTTAGAACCTGATGAGAGACTTTAGACCTTTACACTGATCCTTGCTTTTGACTTGAATACAAAAAGTGTTTTTTTTTTTTTTGTGGAAGGCACTCATATTATACTTTTTAATGTTTTTCTTTTTTTAGTTTTTCCTTTAATATTAAATGTCAATTGTTTTAAACAAACTAAATTGTCATTTATTGAAGTTCCTACAAACAACTATCTGTAAAGTCATTTACTTCAGTTGTAAGCTCATCAGAATGTGCTCTACAACTACACATTACGCAATTATAATGAACATTTACAATGAATTAATACTTGGTCATGAGTAATAATAATTTATAAACTATCTCTAGTCCACAGTTCGACCAATATCGTTCCACTGTAATGACTAGACTGATTGCAAAGACATCTAAGTGGCCAATGTGGCCGTGTAGTCATTACGTCACTAAATGACAGACGGCTTTTATTATCATATTAATACCAAACCATTAACCTCAGCTCAGGCTTCGTCGGGTCTAATTAATTATTGCAACCAATCAAATGTTACATATTTCATTAGGCGTCAGTTAAGCTCTCGAGACATCGATATCATGATGGAAAGAAAATACGGTGTTTACGTGGATGTAGTTTTGGCTTCGTCTGATACTATATTATAGGGAACGTAGGTAGGTAACTGCCTCGTTGGCCTAGTGGTGCTAAGCGCGACTGCTACGCTACAGGTTTTGGGTTCGATTCCCGAGTCGACCAAGGTGTTATTGGGTTTTTCTATGAAATTCTCAGTAGCAGGTCGGAGTTTGGATTTGTACCCGGTTAGTGGCAATAGGCTCGCCCCTATTACATGGGACCTAAAACATATCGGCGAACTGTGGGTGTACATTGGTACACCTCTGCCTACCCCTTCGGGGATACAGGCGTGATGATATGTTATGTAACGTAGGTATGGAAATTGGAATGGATATTGAAGAATTTTGACTAACAAACCTAAGATACACAATTAACTAATTTTCTTTAAGTCTGTAAGTAGAGGTACTATTAAAACATAGTTAGAATTACGATGGGTGATAGAAATTCATTTAAAAATTCCTACATTTGACAAGAACTATTCCGCTTAAAAAAATGTAGGGTAGCAGATTGATATGTAACCTAATTCGGTAAATATACCTTTATTCATTTAAACAGAAAACTCAATTAATAATAATAAAATATTTAACTTAGTAAAATATTTTGTCTGATTTATTCAATTACAGTATTCATTGGTAGGCAGGAAGATTCCACTTTGTTTGTTTATTCGAGAAGCAACATCTAACGTCGATTTGCGGTTTAAAATTGATGTTTCCGAGTATAAGACGTAAAGTGTCGACGCCAGTTCATTCCAAGTTAAATTAGATCCAGAGTTGACTTAAAGTAAAATTAAGTATTCACCTTATGTGGTTTAACTAAGAGTCAAACGTTGTTTTGTGTATTTATAAGTTGGTATTTCTTGGAGATGTTACTCTTACTGTTTTCAACCGATCTCAAAAAAGGGGGTTTTCAACTCGTCTGTATTTTTGGTTTATATGTTATGGTTGTATACGCCAATTATGGACCGATTGATATTGGATTAAAATCGATTGAGCAGTTTTTTATTGAAGTAATTTTTTCATATTTTTCAATCAATTATATAAATCTACTAGCGTCCAATACGGTATTCAACGGGTAGGCAGAATATTAATGAATTATTTGCACATACCGTCCTCTTAAATAACTCTATTCATTGATAAAAATCTGTTCAGATTTTATGCATACCTACTCGTATATGTTACCTATACTAATTACGTACCAATATTATTGCCAACATTACTAAGGAGAAAGCTAGGCAGAGGATTTACTAACATAATAACAAAGACCCATATAATTTTCAAGTAAATATATCAATCAACCGTCAAGATCATTATATTACCTTTACATTACGTCATCACAAGCCACAACGCAAGCTTTGACAACATTGTACAGCGAACACAAAGAACCCTGACATTGATTGTATAAATTGTATAAAAGCCTCATGCGTCCCAAGACAGACATCAGTCATCGTAATGGACCTGTTTTGTAAGTAATTATGGCACCCAAAGGGTCCTTACTAAGAACCTATTATGAGTATACATACATCTATTTTCTTTATTCGGTTTCTTAGAGATAAATATGAGTGATTTTGTGGAGAAAATAGACGTTCAAAAACTCACATGAAAAAGTCACTATAAATATGTGGAGAATAATTTTAGTAATACGAAATCGGTGAGCTAGAGTGAGTAATTGTCAATATTTTGTAGGAGAATCATGTTTTTTTTATTTTTTCCGCTTTTTATAGTATGTAAGAGTGTCTTACCTAAATAAATAATTGGTAAACATTCAATGGACGTTCGATAATAATTCAATAACATCTCAGCCAGAACACGGTACTTTGAATAAGGTATTGAATCCTTGAAGACATTGTCTAGCCAGTCACCTTATATCATAAGAAGTACCTACAGCCTTCGACTCACCTTTTCACCTTTGATATAACAATTGATATTGAAATAGATACCCTTATTTATTTTGTAGTACGAGTAGATCCCACGCTGACATGTGTGATAAGGGATCATTAAATACACACTACACTAAGTGCTTACCGCGCGTAAAGGAAGGTCGATAACAATATGATACACCTATGTATTATTGTGTAATTAGTAGTTTTGGAGTTCAGAAATCTAGTGACTTTGTTATTAAAACCCGACTCTACAATCGTAACCAAAGTGCCTATATCAAGAAAGGTATAGAATAGAAATCTTACGGATTTTCCGATAGTAATTTAATTGCAAAAGCAATTCATCAAGTTTTTTTGAAGGTATATGTTGGTTTCATTATAATAACAAAATGATGATGACCGAATATTTAAACTTTAATAATGTAGTTTTAAAGGTATATTCAACTTTACCGTTTAAAAACACAGTTTTCTTATAGTTTCTTACACTTGAAGGTGTAAGAATAGAAATACATTTTTTGAACATAGTTTAGTTCGCGAATTAAAGCAAATATTTAACAAACATAAAAAAACGTCTTAAAAATAATGTTAATATTTCATAGTTGGATGATTACTAACAATATCGTATACCTCTGAGATCGTTAGTATTATTACTTTTAATAAACTCCGTTGATAACACTAGTTAAATATTTGAATTACATACTTATTAACCTAGTAGTCAATTACATTTATCCTATAAATGGAATGATATAATATGTATATATATGTCATAAATGATAGATTATAAAAAAATATTAAAATTATCATAAAGCTAGTTTAAAGTAATAAATAAGTTTAAGTATGAATCATAAACTGAACATAAAAAGTACACATAAATGGAGAGAGACAGGTAACATTGTTGCTTGCTCATGCCGGATATGGACAACTAAGTTTTATAAAAATGGAATAACGTCTTAGAATCAAATCTTCCGGGTAAATAATCTTCAGAAAATAACACAGAATGTTCAGTAAACGCAACTTGACTTAATTTGCACGCACTCCCCGCAAAAGCGGCAAGTCAATCACTTGACACTGTCGCCTGCTCTCCCCTGTAATTTGATTCGTTCATTTCAATATACAGCTAAAAAATACCTGTGGCTTTAGTGATTAATGTAAGATAACTTTAAATTGTCTTGTAAACACGGCGCAGCTTTGCAAATGTAATTTGCTTTATATTGAAAGAGTATAAACATTTAAGGATTGATCAATGACGGATGAAACATTTTTATGTTGAGGAATAGAGCATAGAATAAATAACTCATAAGTCGGATAAATGACCAGGTTTGCTAACATACATAAATTTAGTAAGTTATATAAATAAATATATACTAAATAAATGCGGACAACATCAAATAAATTGCTCTAAATCAAAGTAAGTAGCTAAAGCACTTGTGTTATGGAATTCCTAAACAACGAAGGTACCACAAACACCCAGAACCGAGGCAATGTAGAAAAGTTGGTTTCTACATTGACCCGTCCGTGTATCGAACCAGAGACCTCAGAGCTAGTGACACCTTGAATACCGGTGAGTAAGCAACTTGACCACGGAGGTCGTCAAAGATAAGACATAACTCAACTAAACAACTACAAAACTAACAGAACTAAGTCTACTTAAAAGTCGTTAAATTAAAGGTAATCAAAAGTATATTCATCCTTCGTTAAAACAACCTTAAGATACAAACATAATATTTACAGAAATTAATGTTCACCGCTAGGTTTATTGGAATTATGAAAGTTAAATTAAAATATCTGGAAAGTTTGGGCCGGGTGGATGTAATTGGATTAGCAGCGCCATCTGTGTGTCAACAGGCTTATTAGGATTCATATATTTGGTTGCATGTAAATTAGTTCGCTGATTCATACCTTGTTTTTGTGTTGTCACTACTTATTTTTGTAAACGATAGTGTGGAATCTTTATAGAGGCTAATAGGTCAATAGGTATGTTTTAACATATTAAGAACCATCCAAGTGACTCTGAAAGCACTATGCTGTTGGGCCCGACTGACTTGACAGTCTCGAAGTCATAATAATTATGAATTTATGACAATCAGTAAATGCGACATTTCGCTGAACTCGGTAAGACTGAAAGGCAGCCCTAACATAGCTTGGAAATAGGCTGGGCGAAAAATAAGTGAGTGAAGTAAATATACGAGTATTATAAAAAAACGTATGGATCGGTAAGTAAATATTCCATTTCTCCTAAACTTATTTGTTTACGTTCCTACGTTTCTTAGGGTAACAACTATCTGTTGTATATGTGTATATGACGTTGCTAGTCCATCATTAGTTAGTTAGTCTTCTAGTATTAATATACTTTCTTCAGGTAAACGAAACAGTGCTTGCTTAGATTACGAGGCCATCGAAGGTCCTGAACAAATCATTCTCAGAATTCTGAACAAGTTACAATATGTTTTGTTTGTATTGTAGCGTTTGCCTATAAAGTTGTGTTTTACGACTTTGACGTACTAAATTAACGACTTGTAGTAAAAGTTCTTGTTCTAAGTTGCCTGAAGGTCAGAATTGTGTACTTGTTTGGTTAACCCTACGCCTACGTAATTCTAAGTCGACCCTACACTTTGTAAGAAATGAGTTTAATTAGTATGTATGTTTTACTTACGTCGACTGTTTTGCCTACGTTGGGATAGAGTTTTGTTGTTACCAGAATTCGGTCACAAGCAATTTTACTACCAAATCAAATTCAGTACACAGTGCCTTACGCATGGCAAATTAGATGTTTGCCTTAAAAAAATAATCTCGTCATTAAATTTAGATCATCACAAATTATAGCTAGGAACCATCTCGATCACTTCAGTTTTCGAAACTAAAACTGCATTATCATCATAACTGTTCTACTCAATCAGGAGGACGTCACAAACAGACACACATACACAGCATAAAGACTCTCTAATCTAAGTACCTATTGGTACATATGTTATGGACCAAATGATAAATTGCGCATTATACACAATGCTCGGTCATTATGAAAATTTTTCAATATGAGAGTGCAATTTGATAATAATTATTCAAATAATCAAATTGCCTGGGCACTATACATATTGCCCATCACCTTTTGGGCAGGGTAATACAAACATATTTAACTACTATTTTTTTAAAGATAAAGATAAAGATCATTTTATTTGTATAAACATGAGTATGTACCTACTAAGTAGCACAGGGTGTTAAAATACAATCAATTGCACGTTCATGTTTTGCCTATGCGTACAAATATAAAATAGGGGTTTTGCCCAAATATTATTAAAACAATTTATACAATAAGACTAAACTATATATATATGTTTTATTAATCTATACACTATAACAATTATCTAGGCAACTTACAGGTTACTGTCATTTAAATAATCTTTAACATTATAGTAACATTTTTCAATAAGCAAATTAGAAAGAGTTTTTTTAAATTTTTATCTACAAATAGCACGAAATCGCTACTAAATATAGATTTTGAATTAAATATGTCGTCGCTCGCTTCGCTCGCTCTGTTGCAAGGTCAAAATATCTAACCTAACCTAACCTACTGATCTCTGTCACAAAGTCGAACCTAACTAAGCAATGGATTTCTGGGCCTATGTCGGTTTAAAACTAAGCCGAGAGTTTGATTTGCGCTCGACAGCAAGTTGATAGCGATCATGACTTGACTTTTTTGCATATACCGAGCCTTATTGTAAATCCTAAGATTTACCAAGCGAATGATGGTAAAAAAAAACAAATCGCAAACCTTTTTGGACATTTACCATCAAGAATAATAATTGGTAAATCTTAGGTTTTACTGGAAAATCTTAGGATTTACTGTAAGTACAAGCTTTTACAGTAACATATATACCTTTATTATCAAATTGCCCAACTATCATGTAGCAATATAATAATGACCGTGCAATGTAACAAATAATGAAGTTAAGATAGTAATTAATCACTTAGCCCAATAAAGCTAGACATTATTTATAATGCTCAAGCATTATGAACCGCATTAATCACCTGGTCCGTAACACATACATAAATAAAATATATAATACGATATTTAAATAAAATTATATTTTATTTTCACTTAAATACATTATCTTCACTCTCAAAGATATTATTATTATGTTTGGTTCGAGCCCGACTGATATTATGTGTGTCGCATTTGTGTACCGATACAACAATAAAATGTCTGGAACTATTGTCTGGTATTCTTTGTAAATTTGATACTTTATACTCTCTTACCGCAATTTTTGTTTACGTCTAGAGTAAGTTGTGAATATATTTGTTTTATTTTCGTTGCATGAAGACATTTTCATACACACATTGTTTCTCTTGTTATTTACCTACTCGTACCTAGCGGTGGATGCAATTGGCGAGTTATCATTCATTGTGGTGTTCTAGGGGGGAGGCCTTTGTTCAGCAGTGGACGTCTTCCGGCTGATGATGATGATGATGACCTAGCGTTAACATAGCGTATTGCTTATTGGCGAAAAAAAAACATATTTCCCCATTATAATCAGGTACGCATGAAGTATTCATCTTGTAATAGCATTATTTTATGTAATAATTTAAAACTATAATAGAAAAGCTTCGCATGCAATGTCAAAAACCTAATCATGGAAAAAAACCCCTTTGATTTCAATCAGCTGATAAAATTTAAGTGTTACTTACCTAAGTAGACATTAGTAGCATGCAACGAAATTACTTCACCACTGTTTTGCATTTCACACTAGTTGACATTCTCGGTAACCACGCCTTTCATATTACTAGTTGGATAATGACTATTTGAACGTGTTACGAAGAAATCTATTTTCTAATCAACTAGCACCTGGACTACACTATAGCCAAACAAAAGGTGGATTAAAATTGAGTAGGTAATATGTATGATGATTAAAAATGTTATGACAAATAAAGATCTGCCTTTAAGTGCTCATCTAAAACAAATGTATTTTCATTTCAAGATTTGTATATAATTCAAAGTGAAAATTTTTGTTACAGAAGTAGAGACTGAAGTATGATTTGCAATTGTTTTTAATTTGATCGCGCCTTAGTATATTTAGGTGTTCAGTAGATTATTGGCGTAGTGTTCTCCGCACAGATATGACTGTTTTTTTCACACCCAATTTCACCGAGCCCAAAACACATGGTAGAGTCTGAAGATCTTCAAAATATGCAGCTTGCAAGGAACTTTTGTCCGTCGTTTACGTTAGGGTGGTCCACATCGGACGAACGAGCATCGCACAAACAGCTCGCGAGTGTCGTTAATGCTCGTTCATCAGACTTGGACGAACCCTTATTAAAAAGTACAAACTAGCCGGTTACATGTAACAGCAAACAGCTGAATTCTGTTCGAAAACGCCCGCCAGTGTCACCTGTTTCTCGTCCCGCGGTCAATTTTGCTATACGTGTGAGTTGTCCCAAAGGATTCTACGCGCGGACAAATGCCTGCTCAACGCTTTAGCAACACAGTTTAGCGGAATATGAAGTGATTTATTATTTTGAGCCTTTTCGTAAGTCTTCGGTAGTATAGTGGTAAGTATCCCCGCCTGTCACGCGGGAGACCGGGGTTCGATTCCCCGCCGGAGAGTTTCTTTTTGCATTTTAAAGTTGATATGTGTGTATAGGTTAAAAATATGAAGTTTATATTAAGTATACCTTATAAGATTCCTTTAATCTATTAGGAACACTACTACTGTTCCTAAGAGATTACTGAGTGTAAACAACACCACACCGAATTATGTTATATTCCTCTTCCCTTTTCACATCGAATTTACTCAATCACTTCTTAATTTTAATGTAAGTGATGTCTACAATCAACATTGTTCGTACTCAATTAATTACATATTAGCTTTCCTTAACGAGCGCTTGAGTCGCAAATCAACATTAACGTTCGAATTAGTCTAAAAACGATTAAAACATTAAAGCATTAAGTTTAGCTAAACGCTGTTCAAGTGATAAGTGTAACATTTACTATCAGGCGACCCACGAAATTGCCCACAATTTATTTAAATATCCAAAATTAAATTACGAGGGACAATTGGCACAGAGCCCATTAACTTAAAAGATGATTACAAAAACATTTAAAACGAAACGTTTTGAAGATCGAGATGGAAGGTTAAGAATTGTAACAATGTAGACTCCCTAAATCTCCATTAAAATATATTATGAATCAACGTTTTTCTAAATTAGATATTTTTGGTAACTTTCTTTCATCTATTTGTTTTCTACACTTATTTACTTTCAGTCAGTACACTAGGTATGCATCAACAGCTGATTTTAATTGATACCCACAGTCACATTTATCACCGGATAGATTTTTTTATGGCCGGATACGTATTTGAGTGTACATTTTGTTCAATCCATCAATCAACTCAGCCTATCGCGGTCCACTGCTGGACATACCTGCCTCTCTCATAATAAAAATGGTAAAAGCTTTATGATACACACATTTCATTTCACATACTTCATTTACCACAAAATTAGATTTATGTTTAGGTGCATACTAATTTCCTAATGTTTATTATGTTATACACAATGCAATGCTAATATACCACAAAACAGATTTATTGTTCAGGTACATAAGAACAGCCTATCTAAACTATCCTTTGTGAAACTTACAGTCAAATTATGATAGATCTATTCTATCTACTTGCGAATATGAACAGCAACGTTCCAGCTTTTGGTAAAATAGGACCAATTAAAAGACATAAAAAATCTGAGTAAATTATTGAAAACCACTACACAAAAAGTTAATACGTACAATAGGTTACATTTCAAGTCTAGTACCCTTAATAACTCAATACTAACTAATAAATATCACAATGAAAAAGTTGTAAGTGGCATTAATGTTGAAGCCAGCTAAACATTCTACCGAGAACGCACTTGAAAGTTGGAGAGGAAAGTTATCTCATTAGATGAAGACTTTCATTTATTCTGTATACTTACGTCCACAGAGTAATTGATGTCGGAACCTTTCAATACGGTGGTTTTGTTGCTCTGTATTATTATAAGTAGTTATAGTTTTTGTTTCAGAAAGTTTGTGTAGGTAAACGATGACGAGTGTGAGTACCTACCTATCTTTGTGTTCACACCGCCTAATATTAATTCTTGAATAAATGCCGACCGAATAAAAGGGTGTTACCACACCAATCGATCGACAGTCGATCGATGCCATCGATCGACGGCAGAATGGACTAGTCGACGTCGATCGACAGTTTCTACCATACCATTTACGTCGACCAATCCATTCCTCCATCGATCGACGGCATCGATCGACCATCGATCGATTGGTGTGGTAAACCCTTACTATTACATTGTTTCAAAATTATGTGCCTAGTGGCTCACTGGAATGAAAATTTAGTTCAGAATACTGAATCAGTTTTCTGTAATAAATAGACTATGTATATTCATTTCCTATTAGCCCTTAATAAATTTTATTCAAGAGTGGGTTTTAAGCCTAAAATTAAAACCTTTCAAAGAGTATAACAATTACAGTGCAGCCCTCATCTCCAAGCATCGATCTATTCCGAGAGCACTCTAACAGTGACTTCAGTTCAATAGTGCAAGACTGAAAATGAGCTAAATATACCAAAGGTAGATAAAAAAATGTAGTACTTAATACTAAATAATTATTTCGTAATTTTGCAAAGAATGTTTTTTTAAGACATGTTTCGACAACTTCCTTCTGAAAATTTTCTATAAACGTCGAGGCTAAATAAAGTAAAATCACGTGACTCCCATACATTTCGCAAGGAAAGTGGTAATTTTGCCCACGCTACAGACATACCCGTGCAGACTCCAATAAATTATGTGTAAATTGTATTGTAAACATCGCTCCTGGGAACGATTTAATAGAATAAAATTTACATTTCGTTATGTAAACTCGATTCGAGTGGCGCCTTCGTCATTTGACTATTAAGGTGAATGAGAGATTCGTGTTTGTATACATAATTTGAATAAAATAACTTTCGTGTCAGTCAATCGTTTACGCTCCTGAATCGATTTGCCCGCGAATATCAAAATTTCGCTTTAGGTAGATAGGAGTAGTGTTTTAATCAATTATAATTACTAACATAAGCAGTGTCTTTGGTGAAGATTCAGAAACATATTTCTCAGAAAGAGATGGCAACATGTAGCGAACGTTATATAAAAGTTGATGTACATTCTTATTGTGTTAGAAGAAAATCTGCTAACTACCATACTCAAAGTCCAAAGGATTCTATATAACATTATAGATTATTATCGTCTAAATAAGCCCCTCCTCAAACTTCTACGTGTTAGCTTACTTAAATCATTTTAAGGTATCGCTTTCAGTAAGCCGACGTCACTTAAGTACCGTCGTAAGTTAGAGCAAGTGACCAAAACTTAACTAAACCAACAAGACATTGATACTACAAGTAGGGTGAATAAAACCATTCTTAAGACAACTAAAAAGTTAACATGTCCATAATTAATGCACGCCAACAAGTATCTTACCTGTGGTGAAACCCAAACGCAGCTTACCCGAACTTCATCAAAGTTAAAACCGACTTGTTGAAGGTTCTGAGAACCAAAAGTCTCGGCCTTGCATTAGGCGTATACCTACTTAGCAATGACTTATTTTCTTAAGATCAAGTTTCAACATAGTAGTAGTACAAAACTTCTCACTGGTATATTCAGTTTTAGTATGAAACTACAAAGTTCGTAGTTTTGATTTAAATCTTCAGAAAAATGTCATTAATAAAATTGCTCAGGTTTTATTAACTTATATTTAAGTTAAGAATTTTTAAATAAGGGAAATTTACCTTATTAAATTACCATATAAATATTTCGTGTTATATACAGACCCATGACTTACCAGCCGACAGTTTGCCAAAATATCCAAAAAAGAATTTCATCGCCACCATCAAAGTAAACAAAAAACAGTGGCTTTCATCATTCTGCAGAAATTAATACCAGAATTTCAGCTGCCAACATCAAAAAATCGAGGGCATCTTAATTAGAATGGTTTCTGTTATTTGAACATTTTTTAAAGAGGCGCCGAACTTTGATTCCACCCCACTTTAATAAATCCGTTTGGGAAACTTTTCTCGTAAATCAACATGAGACTCAGATTATTTTTAAGTCGCCTTTAACTTTCTTAGACTTTTTTTATTAAACAAAGTGGCAAATTTGCTGAAAAGCTTTTTGTCTCTGAAAATTTAATGTATATTTTCATGTGTTTACTTATTTAGGTAAGTAAACACATTTACTGACTTGAGATGGCATTAAAGTTGAATAGTTTAAGTAATATTGCATTATCTTCGTAATATATGAGCGCAACTTCATTCTTTAGTAAAGCAGTTTGAATTCTGAGATGAAAATGTACAGTAAGTAAAGAAAATTAATAAAATTTACATAACTATAATTTGTTTTTTATTTATTAAAATATGTACGAGTATAGTAATATCATTTCGAATTGGAGAAATAAAATATTATTATTTGTATAGTACATAATAATTATTGCTATTGGTTTGTAAATTAAAATTTCATTTCATAAAAATATCCTATGACAAGTTTCGGGAAAGCGATTTATTTAAAACCAAGACTAATTGGATCGTTCCAGAAATAGTCTCAATTAGTCATTTTTACGGGAAATTACGAAATACTGTTACTATAAATGGATTTTAATTAATAAGCATGTTCATTTTTTATTTCAAATTACCAAAAATAAAATACTAAATTTTTCGAAAATATTCATAAAATGCCGCCTGCTTGCGGCTTAACATTTAAAAGCATGTGGAATGCCGAAATTCGATGAAAAATCTACTATCTCTCTAAAATACTATGAAAAAAAGAATAAAATGTCCTAAATACGAAGATGTCATAAAAAATCAAAAATCTGTTTCTTGCTCTTTATTTTATCTTAAACGACTGAGATAAAGTAATCGTTTCGTAAATCAAGAGTTCTCTGAGACAAGAAAATACAAATAAATTCAATTTACAACGTTGAGAACGCGGCGATATTGTCACTTTATATGAATATTATTCAAGAAACAAAGAGTTTTTGTGAGTTTCCGTGATGTACTCAAATATTTAGGCGGTAACACAGTTGTTTGGCGACAAAATATGTTGGTGTTTACGAAAAGATTTATGTATGCCAGCAAAGAATGTGTGTAAACGTTTCACGACTATATTCTGTGAAGTATCTACATACAGACTATTTCCTTATTGACAAATAAAGAAGTTAAGTATGTATTTGCGTAAGGGATAAACACTTTTTTTAGGTACAAGTAGCTTAAAAACATATATAAAAATTATATATTTACCGAATTAAAAACTGCCTCGTTGGCCTAGGGATGCTAAGCGCGACTGCTACGCAAGAGGTCTTGGGTTCGATTCCCGAGTCGACCAAGATGCTATTGGGTTTTTCTATGAAATTCTCAGTAGCAGGTCGGAGACCGGAGTTTGGATTTGTGCCCGGTTAGTGGCAATAGGCTCGCCCCCTATTACATGGGACCTAAACATATCGGCGAACTGTGGGTTGTACATTGATACACCTCTGCCTACCCCTTCGGGGATACAGGCGTTATGATATGTTATGATGATATGTAATTAAAAATTGGTTCGAAATGTCGCATTACGCCTTAACTCAATAAATCTTGTGCTAAATGAAAGTAAAAAGAAATAAGGAGCCCCTTCGTTTACCTCAGCAGTTTTTTGTTATTTCGACGAAGCAAAAATTACTTCCTAAATTATTCATTATGTAACTGATGGACTAAAAAGATTTTACCTTTCATACCCTGTCATCACCCCTATTATTTCTGACACTTATAATCTTCGCTACTATAAAATATAATTCTATGAGGCTCTAATTGTTTTCCTCGGTTATTAATTTACCGTTGGTTGTGTAAAATATATACTATATATTAAAGATAAAATGTAATAGAAGTTATCTTTTATATTTTTTTTAAATAACCTTTCATGTGTCCCACTGCTGGGCAAAGGTCTCCCCGAATTTGCTCCAGGCTTTTCTGTCTGAAGACACCTCCCACCAACCTTATTATAGATAGTTGTTATTAAATAGATCTTAAGAAATCTTATACGATTTAAATTCGCTAAACTCACGTCAGTTTACCTAGCAGAAATTGCCCTCCTACATATTAAAGTCGAATGGTATTCCTAATACCTTGATTGATAAGACTTAAATGTTTTATTAGTTTTAGTAAACCTTGCGATAGTATTCTCCCCCTAAGACAAGTGTAATTTCTACAATCTTCCAACCGTTCTTAATTATCGTGACTGAAAAAAAAACAATTTCATTCATTTAATGCCATACATCCATGTAATAGTTTATTTATCAAAATCTTATAAGTTATACAAACTCATTCAAAATAACTTAAAAAAAACTAATTCCAACTACCTTAAAAAACTTTTGTCATCTTAGCGTTGTTAAAACTACATTGTAAGCTTATAATGTACACATTGTCTCGTAAAAGTCGCTAGCAACTTACAAACAGCTTATCATTAATTTATTAAGGGTATAAAACTTCGTTCCAAAGTAAAATTAAAAAAATAGTGTTTTCTACTTTATAAGAACGTTGCTTATTAAGATCACTTATTTATTTGCGAAGAAATATATAAACGGTGAACTTGTTTTGTTTTTAAACGAAAGACACATTTTTTTATTTCAATTACATTAATTTAAACAGTCTATCTGTCGTAGTAGCCCTCCTACTACCTTTAACCGAGATAATAAATGCTAAAGTAACTTTGTCTATTTTTCTGTCTCTCTGTTACACTTTTATGACTAAACCACTGAACTGATTTTGATGAAAAATCATCGGGGGTAAGCATAAAACCGATAAAAGAAAAACAAGCACAAAAAAGACAAACGGCCAAAAATAAACAAATCTAATTTGTAGCTAGTTGATCCCCGCTGCTTCGCCCGCGTATTTATTGTTCCCACAGAATTATCGGGATTGAAGTATCATGTGTGTTAATCCTAATAAAGTATTTGTCTGCCTTTCATCCAAATCCATTCGGTACTTTTTGAGTTATAAACAAACATCCATCCTACAGTAGAATCATCAAATGTTGACTTTTTATATAATGTTACTAAAATATTATAACACAGCATAAGTAAACAGATACGAATCTACCTAAAGCCCGTAATAATCGTTTCAAAACGTTTTATTCTTACTTATTTATCTAGCCCTCAAGAAATAATATTTATTTTATATTTAAAATTCAGGCATTACTTGAACTCTCAATATCCATGTTTAAATAAACGATAATCGTATTGTGCTCATTAAGTATTCAAAGCTAATTTTAATATTCGAAAATATCAAGTCTCTTTCTGCCAAAAAATATTTACTTGATAACGTTTTCTAAGAAAAACATTCCATTAAAATTGTGAATAAAATATTGAATCGAAATTCTGGATTTAGCTGAATCTAAATTGCCTATCTTTGAAAAAGTATATAAAATTTATCATAATTATCTATATTTTTCTATTTTAAAAGTCGATATTGTGTGCCAAGTAGTTTGGTGCTATGGTAATTAAGCCAACACCATAAATAAGTGCTACAGAATATCGAATAAAGGTTTTCAAACTCCAGAATAGTAAGCCAGTGTTATAACACCATTCGATTATGAAAAAACCAAACAGCGATTTAAATCAATGGTATTGTTGCCAATAATAGAATTTAAGTTATACGTAGATAGTAAATAAGTGTCAAAAAGGCTGATGATTGATGTTTCGGAAGAAGAAAAAAATAAACTCTTTATATGGGATTTGCAAGCAGGTTACTTAGAAACAAATCAATCAAGGACTTTGGATCAATCTATTTTATATCAATCCTTCTTTTACCAATAATACGCCGCCGTTGATATATAGTACATCCTACATAATAAATTAGAAAAGTCCTATGCCTTTATCATTATGTTATAGAACATTGATTAACAAAGAAAATTATATATATATTTTTTTTTGTATCCCATTTGTTTCCCACTGCTCGGCAAAGGTTTCTCCCGTCTGACTCCAGACTTTTCCGTCTCGAGCCACATGACCTTTCATTTTCAATATTATAAACATATACGTATGGTATACGTACTATTATATTACATACCTAAAGTAATATGTATGGAACTCATCACTCTACTTTAATCAATATCAATCATCATTACCCAAAACTTTAAATTACTCACAGTTACAAATAAATGGCTTTATGCTTTTTGACCAATTGAAAAACAAGACAGTAGTTACTCTAACTGTAGTTTATTTATAAATCTGAGGTTGTAAAATAATATAGATTTATCTACTGGTTTATTTTAGTTAGTAACAATAATTTTTAAATTAATTTTGACACACTATGATCTAAATAATGTGTCCATTTATTTTCTCGCTCTACTTACAGAAAAAATGATTAAATTTATGCAAGTGTTTCAATTCAGTAATATTTGTATACTGTATAAGACAAGTGGTATTTCAATTTAATTATTATAACTTATTTTTTTATGTTTGCATTAATTATTCAAACACATTTAAAAGTATCGATGCGCTGTATGAGTTTCTCACTAGAACTAAGTCTCAGCTGCAAAAGGCGAACGGTTACAAAAACTGTTCATTATTTAGGCTTAGGCGGTCCACAAAGGGCTGCTTTCCCTTAATTGTGTGCGTAAATTTGCTAGGAACATGTCTCGTGGCGCTAAGTACTGCGGAAATTACGCACATTACATATTGCTGTGTGTCGTTACAAGCCGCGCGTCCTCGGGGTATGTTACTTAGTTTATATATTTCTAAGGTTTAAATTTTACAATGTAAGAGCAAGATTTTACTTTTTACATTTTTTGCTCAGCAGAATATGTGAGAAAATCACAAAATTGTAGGAGAGTTGTGAAGAATTAAAGAGCATTTCTTCCTCTAAGAATATCAAAAACACACATTCAGAGCATATCAAGTGCCAACGCAAAAATCAACGCAGAAGCACTATTCTCTTCAAGAACATGTAATGTAAAGCGTAACACACAATAAACAATGTATGTGTAAGTAAGTAAATCTCAATCCTTTCCGAATACCCAAGTCCCCGAAAGCTGTAGCATTACATACGAAAGATAAACGTCACTAAAAGCCCCACAACTCGACAAACAGGAGGGTCCTAAGTACTCCTCGTTTAACGTACTTCACAAACTTTTATGACATACACGAAGTACGCGTCAAGTGGGGACGACGGAATTTTGTGTGTATTGTGATAACTGCTTGAATAAAACTTCAACCAGTTGCTCCGTTTGCGTCACGAGTCTCACTTGTGCAATCATTCGCCTTAAATTGTGCTTTTGCGCCAGCTAGAACGATTGTTGAGGTTTTTAAGAAGATTTAATACGTTCGTTAGTCAAAATAAGCCCTTGTAACGTCAAAAATATGTATATGTCGCAGACAAATAGTATAATTTGGCATTTTACATACGGCGTCGTCACATTATATAACCGCAAACGTTTTTAAACTGAGGACGCCGTATGTAAAATGCCAAATTATACTATTTGTCTGCGACATATACATTTTAAGAATTATGTAGTTATTTCATTGATTTATTAGCGCTTAGATAAAATACTTAAATTATTTAGCAAATAGGATCAAAATCTATTTCAGGATAGAACTGTGTCACCTGAAGCGTGTTACCTTTACAAACCTTTCTCCTTTTTTGTACTATAATAGAAGCTATAATAGAAGGCGATTAAGTAGCCTCTATGGGATAACAAAGTGAGCTAATAGAGTGGAAGCTGGCTGGCGTGTAAAAAAAGCATGAGCGTGTAAAAACTAACTAGATCGTATGCACATTGATACCTGTAACAACGATACATTAGGAAAATACAGGCTATAAAAAAAGAGTATCATTTTAGTCTTGAATTAATAGTCGAATATAAAAATTTATTAATTTAAAACTTATTTTAAGAAAATATTTTCCCTAATTACGTTAGGCTGTAAATAATCGATTTGGTATCAGAATGCAAAATACAGAATAGAGTTCTAAAGTGAGTTTAAAATAGCTTTCTGTCTGTCCCCTCCTAAAACTGTTAAACAGTAGTTTAAAATGGAGTGGGCTAATGTAATGGAAACTGTCTGAATAGTAGGCAAAGCAGACGGACACAGATACAATTTTCGTTAATGTAATTTTTAAACAGGGCAACGTGCGAGGTTATAGGCTATTTAATACTGGTGACAAAATATCAAGTGACGATCACCAGATACAAAAAAGAAGTCTGAAAACATAATGTAACTATTTTTTTCATTAATACAATTATTAATTATTTTACGACTTATATATAAATAAATGCGTTACATAAGTAGCCTGATAATAAACGAATCCGCTGAAAACTTTTTCTATTCAACATAGGACTGGTAGGTTTAAATAAGCTATAAAAATATCTACCACAAATGATATCGCCAGATCTTTGTTGGAAAATAGTTAGGAGAAGTATCTTGACTTTAAAAAGGAACAAAATGTCAAGAGAAATATAGTTTTACGTAAGAAATTATGACAAAAATGGAACGGAATCACGTCCGTTGCAGCTTTACCATGAAATAAGCAATTTTCGTTTAGAGCACGTCGGATCGGAAAACCGCAACGAATACTTTTTTCTTCGTTTTTATATAAATAGAATAAGAAACTATCATCATTCATGGAAAAAAACGATCGTTCCAATTTCATGTTTAGATAAACAATCGAAGCAAAAATTCTAGAGAAATTGAGCACTTAGTTTATTTATGGCTTGGTAAAATGTCTAGGAAATTTCAATGTTATGTTATTTACCTGAGTACTTCTACTTAGGTAAATAAAAATAAACATTCTTGTTTATTATAATAACCGGTAAGCGAAGGTACATGACATTTAAATCAAGCGATACTTTTAATGTTTCTTTTTCTTCCAATATCACCTTCCAACAATACTTTGTTTTTTTTTCCTAACCTAACCTATTCTTGTTATCTTTATTTCTGTATTTAGAGTAGAACGATCTATCATCACACACGCTAAAATATTTTACCAAGAATGATTGGCAATATGTAAAAATTACCGAAATATCAAACAGGTAAATAAGAGGCAGAATATTATATTAACTTATGTAAATTAATCAATTAATACTAATATATTTGAAAATACACTTCTATAAAAATATAACATAAATAAATGTACAACATAACCCAGAAGGTTAATAAAACCGATAGAAATATGATACAATTAACCGAATTTGATTACATGCGTAATGAAATTATGAAGGGGAGTAAAATTGGGTGAAGGCCACTAATGAGGTTACCAAGACAATCTTAGTGGGGAACAGGTGTAACTAACAGACTTTAATACGACACCCCTAGCTTTATTAAGTAAATTACAAAAGCGACAGCGATGTTTGCACAATTATTGCTGTCAAAACAACAATCTGTATACGTATCGCCATATTGTCATACAAAGTACCTAGACCTTTTTTTACAGATATAATTGTACAGTTTTCGATATCAATTTCTAATGCTTTTCTTTTGAAGGAGACGTAATATTAATACCGACATAGTTATAATGTAGATAGGAACTGTTTATTAGATTCGAACACACGAATATTTTCCCTTATAAGGTCGTGATTTTGTTTACATAAAAAAAAGTATATTTAAATGCTCATTACAAAAAATATTATTCACATAGTTAGACTATACAGTTGAGTGTACAATAATATGTTTGAGTCGTGTTATGTGTTTATGGTCATAAAAACAACATTTATATGTATATCTACTTTTCAGTTCTCTTTTTTCGTATAATTATTAAAAAGACCTATTGTTTCCATCTATTAATCGTTTTATAACCGATTTCCGTTCATCCAATTAAATTCGTCCAACCCTTTGAAAAGCGGAAAAGAATAAAGGTTTCCAGTGGCACGATTTGATACAAAATGCAAATGAAAATGGTAAAGATAATCATTTGATCTCCATTTTTAACGACTGAGACGGAGACTTGTCTTTTATTAGATGTTGTATTATGCAAAATGGCTGCCGGCCAGATGAAGCTGTAGGCAATACTTTGCTAAGATAAATACATTTTTAAATGTTGAGGAAAATCCTAGTAAGTAAGTATACTATGTTTATTCCATACCTCGACAAAAGAAATAGTTCCTTTTGTATGATCTCAATATAAATACAAATGTAGATAAGGGGACCAAAAAAAAGGTATTTTCGCATGTACGCGCTTATTGCCGTTGAATTATAAGACTAAAAACATGCAGCGATAAGTGGGAGCCAGTTCCAAATGAGAATAATTATGTGATAATATTTGATCATACCTGAAGTGAGGACTTCAATAAACGAAAACATATTTTAAGTATAATTAAAATATGTAGTATGTAGAATATGCAAGACGAGAAACAAGAGCCAAAAAGATTTACGTCAATAATCCTTTTGTAGATCAAAGTTCAAATAGTGTTTAACTAGAGCTGTTCAATTAAGGCGATTAGGTAGCCAAACCATCGGATCCAGAGTCATTAGTCGGTCTAGTAATTTACTTCCACAAAATGTCTCGCATTTTACTGTCCCTTGCAGTCAAATAAGCCAGGATTAAAATAAAAATAGCTTTAATCAAAATAAAATTTCGAAGGAATGTCAAAACTTATGGATAGCAATAAATGAATGGGGAATTTCGAATATTCCAAGTGAGAAATTTTTCACTTCAGTTTTGAAAGAACCTTTTATAAATACGAAACGTGTGTACGGATTTATTTTCTGCGTACTTTTTACCGTGTTGTAGTCATTAACAAAAACTTTTAGAATATGTCATCTAAGTACCTACTAACTGGTACTATCTGAAACTTTGAAGAACCATTCTTTTCATAACTTTCTTAAAACACTTCTAATTTACAGTTATACATCTTTTATACATATGATAGAACTACTTTTCTTCCGACACTGCCTCGTTGGCCTAGTGGTGCTAAGTGCGACTGCTACGCTAGAGGTCTTGGGTTCGATTCCCAAGTCGACCAAGGTGTTATTGGGTTTTTCTATGAAATTTTTAGTAACAGGTCGGAGTTTGGATTTGTGCCCGGTTAGTGGCAATAGGCTCGCCCCCTATTACATGGGACCTAAACATATCGGTGAACTGTGGGTGTACATTGGTACACCTCTGCCTAACCCTGCGGGGATACACACGTGATGATACGTTATGTTTCTTCCGAAGCTATCTGCTTGTTGTTGTCTCAACGCGAAAAACTCAAAACTGCCGCACGGATTTTCATATAGTTTTCAACAAAAAATAGAGTGATTCAGGTTTGTGTTTGCGGTGAATTTCTAGTAAATTATTTAGTTAAAGAAAGAAGCTAGAGACTTTAAATGACTACGATATAAAGCTAATGCTATTTGTACGCAGTTTAAATTACACACATATAAAAGAAAAATAAATGGTAACAAGATTTCCTTTCAAAGAAAACTCTTGATTACCAGCACCGTAAAGTACAAAGTTAGTTGCAGTAACTTCTGGAAAATGTCGTTAATTCTTACTTGACGCAGAACTAGTCGCTGTAATTAGGTTTAGCAAAATCAATGGATTTTAAAATACATTAAAATGGGCCGGCCGAGTTTTAGTCAGCATTTGAAACTTACAAATAACGTTGTCTTAAGTAAATTTCGTACATGTTATGTAAATTGGTACGAAGAAAGATGTTTAATACATTTATTAAAGAAAGTTCACAGATTTTTGACAACATTTGCTGTCTCTAGAAAACGAAAAATAGTATTATTAAAAATGTTGTAATGTCCAGATTCTTCAATAACAACAGATACAAGACACAATAACACTCGAACATAATTTAAAAGTAATCGTTAAGGTATTCACAAATAATTTGTATGTCCCTTGGTAAACAAACTAAGTACAAAGTCATATGAATTTTTAATATCGAATGCGTTTTATTCGTTTTATACTTGCATAAAACGAATAAAACGCATTCGAACATGAAAATGATCTTTTAATGAGTAGCATAGGTGTGTGATAGTAAGCCCAGCGGAGTTGTGTCAACTGAAGCCCATCATAATACCGTCCGTTCGTGTTCCTGAACAAAATAACTTCATTAAACTTCCGCCACAGCCTTCCGTGTCGAAAGTCGACATAAAATAGAAAGAAAGTATTCTCCCTGACTGATTGCCTCATCAACGTCCCTTGGAGCTAAGAACACGAACCCACGGATTATATTAAACAAAAAATATATTATTAGAGCCAAGGGAAAGATCGTATAATTCGAATTATTTATTACTAGCTTTCGCCCACGGTTTCGCCCACGCGGATTTCGATTATCGCTGTAAAAATTGGCCTAGATGTCCTTTCTTGGAATTTAAGCGTATTGTTTTAATAAAATCTGATCAGAAGCTTATCCGTGAAAAGACACAGACAAAGTTACTTTAGCATATAAAATATTAGTATGGATAACTCTAGCTAAAACCAACAGTTTGTTACAAGAGAATACAACAATAAGGTTTAGTATTCGTACCTACTGAAGTATTATGGAAGCATAATAGTATGAAGGTGAGGTCAAAATAACGTCATTAGCATAAGGGCCGGTGAATTCGGTCTGTGGGCGAGAGATAACTTTTGATAAGTACCACCGGAAAACCAGTGATCCGTGACTGAGCGACTAGACTGGGAGCCGGTCGAGTGTGGGTGTGACGTCATCACGATACCCGGCTCTTAACAAACATATTTTCTCAACGACAAGGTTTTATCATGTTTATGTAAACAGCTTTGTACTTAGTTAAATGTTATATTTGTATAAAAAGTGAATATTTATCAATACCTATCGATACTTTTGTTTTCACAATACGCATACAGTTGAGTGAATAATTTTAATGTAGATTGAGTTTAAATACATGACTTTTAAACTAAGATAGTTATAAGTTAGCTCAGACATAAATCATAATGTTTGTATAATAAAATGTTTTCTTAGACTTAAATAAATATCAGCTCATCATTGAATATGTAGGTACGCATCGTTATCCTTTCATAAACATTTCTAGAGCCGACTAAGGTCAAAGTGTATTAGCGAACAAAACTGCTTTGTGAAGATACCCCAAGAATACATCAAACAAGTCCCAAAAGCAAAATACTTAGCCGAACTCAAATCAGCTGGCCGAAAAAAATAAATAAACGAGGAAAAACAAGTTTCATCAGCTATAGAGCACAAAGGAATGGAGAATGACGTCAGACTCACAAAAATCTCCAAACGAAGTTTCAAACTCAATTTGCATTTGGAATAGAAATAAAAAATTGACAATTGTGACGGAGAAAATACGTGGAAATCGAATGAAGAGCGAAAGTACGCGATAGCATATTTATTTATCACATTTTACAATTTATTACGACATCTCAATGCCACCAGAGCGCGAAATAAAAAAATACGGAACATGAAAGAATGAAATTCATGTGGAAAATATTTTCTATGAGGATTCGAGTGAGGATTATTATAATAAAGTTGTGGAAAATCCTGCTTTCACTCGTCTAATTGAATTGAATAGGTACTGTGAAAGACATGATACATTATATGCATATGCACATTTCTTTTTATGATTCCATTGTTTATTCCTTGTGGTATTTATAACTTGATACGTCGAAAAAAAAAACACTAGTGTGTAGTAAAGGACACTAAAATAAAATGTTCGAAAAACTGAGTCACCATAATTATTACTTTACAATAGTCGTAAACATAATACCCATAGTTTTCTGACATGTGAAGTTCTTTATTAATAACTTGCGACTCAATTTTGACACATAACAAAACACAGTCAAAAAAGTTTCTGGATTACGTATAAGAAAGATCTTCTAGTAACAAAGTTTGTGTTTTATTGCTATTTTTTTCATAACTTATGTAGGTACTTACATTTACAACCTTTTCTTATAATATATACTAATATTCCAGCTACATTAGAAGAAAAAGTCGTTTGGCACATAAACTACAATTTGCGAAAGAGCTAAACTGTCTACAATTTTAACATACTATGTAGTAATATTTTTCTTCCAATAAAAAGTGTGATTATTTACCGTAAGGCGTTGGCTTACTTCTTTTAAAATAAAATAAAGATAAATTAAAAAAATATAGTTACTGTTAAGTCGTTGCTTCGGTATTCTTTCAAATACCGCAGACATCATTCAAAAACGCAGTCAGCATTTGTTTACCTTTACACCTAGACAAATAATGCACAACTATGTAGTATACCACCGTTCACTAAACATGTGAAATTCCTGCTACCAAAGGAAAGCAAAGTATTCTTAAATGAATAGTTACGTAGTGACAATACAACGCTCTTCTCGCAAATGAAAAACACGCTAGCAAAGTGAAAGGCACTCGTTATATGTATGGGTTAGGTCCTACATACAGCGATTTAAACCGGATGACACTTGAGTAATACGGTGTAATACTTAACACTTTTCTTACAAATATGAAAATATCGTGTGTGCACTCCTTGTACGTGCTATTTAGTGTTAAATAAATATTATACTATGAAGGAATTAAATTTTAACAACCAGTCACGTGATTACCCAATACATGTCATTTTTCACTTGACATACAGGTGTCTTATTGCCTCTATACTTAAATTAAGTAACTTATAATTAGTCTTATCTGAACGTTATTTTACCTAACTTTCTTAGGTACTACCTCTCTAAAACTACGTACCTACTACATTCAATACTTTGAATACTGTTATACCACAATACATTTTACTGAAATTCAAAAAGCGTTTTATTCCCGCTATCAGTGAGACCTCCGCCGCCGCCAGCACAGAGATAACTCCTCGAGCTTTGTACAAAATGACAATACGAGCACTTACAATAACTACGCAATGCGTTTGTACACAGGCTTGCGGAAATGACGTATTCAAAATACTGTAAGACGCGAGGAATTTCTATGGATGAGAGTTTCGTAACTCCGGAGTTAGGAGTTGGTCTGAGTTGGTCTTTGTTGTTTGTTTCTTTACCGATTTTATGAGAGTTGGTAGTGAAATGATAATTAAGTGTCTACATGGGAAGATGTACTATAGGTAGTTATACTATTTTGGAGTAATATAAGCTTTACTCAAAGCCGACTGCTGTTGACCTCTACTAAAAGTTTAGATGTAGTACTTGCCTACCTTGTATTTTGAATTACTTTAGTAATTAAAAATACAAGGTAATACAATACTATATTGAAGTAACTAGAATAGATCTAGATCGAAGGTACCAAAAGTGAACCTTGAAAATTATCAGCAAAGTCTGTTTTGATAAAATGTACTATCTCTAAGTCCCTTTGTAACTATTTACTAAATGCCTCACCTTTACTTTATGCAAAACAAAGGGCGGGTCAGTTTGCTATCAAAGCTCTATCGACGAACTGTCACAGAAAAGTAAACAACGGAGGACAAAGGGATGTTACGTCTAAACTTAGACAATATCACTTAAGGGCACATCGTACTATGCGACCAGCGTTATTCGTCGAACTTCGACAATAAAACGGAGAACGGATTAGCATTTTATTTATTTTGAATCCGACGCGGCGGAGTGAGGAGGGACTTTACGACCTCATTTGACATTCAAGTCAGCGGACCTGCGGACGAGTTACAACATTCGTGAACTTTGTGGTAATCAAGAGATCCATCTAGCTATCTTTGCATATGCAATAACCCTAAAAAGCTCACAGTCCAAAGAATTGACTCATGGCCAGATTCAATCAATAATAACTTAGTACTAAGAACTGAGTGACATTCCTTTCTCCTATTTTTCATACTCAAGAAACACTTAGTTTTGCTAGCAGAAGGTAGAATTTTCTAAGCAAAACAAAGAAAATTCTGCAGTCCGTTAGTAAGATTAATCGTTGCTCGAATACAAGAACCAGGCATTAACAATTTTTCTTGGTAGTGTTCATACCTAGTACGTACCTACTATGTGAATTAGTACCTAGATTAGTATTTAAATATAACTTAGGCACCAAGTTTCGCAACTCCAAGATTGAAGGCACAGCTTAAACCAGGTCTTAAACCTTCTAAACACTTGACGTTTCCAGAACTTTCCACCCCATGGTCACGAAGTAACCCTTCAAGGCTGATCAACTCAAGATTAACTGAATATAGTTCTATCTATTAATTACACGCAACGGTAAGCATTGTTGTGAATAGATTAAATTAATGTTTGTTTAATACTGATTTAATAGATTCTAGACTAACAAATAAAACTAGCATTTATGATCGTTCTAGTTAAATTAAATTACATGTAGATGATATTTATGCCTCGTTGCCTCGTTGGCTTACTGGTGCTAAGCGCGACTGCTAGTCTAGAGGTCTTGGGTTCGATTCCCAAGTCGACCAAGGTATTATTGGGTTTTTCTATGAAATTCTCAGTAGCAGGTCGGAGTATGGATTTGTGCCCGGTTAGTGGCAATAGGCTCACCCCCTATTACATGGGACCTAAACATATCTGCCTACCCCTTCGGGGATACAGGCGTGATGATATGTTATGTTATGGTATATGATATTAATTAAACATATGATTTAATTTTGTCTTACATCTTTACTAGCACCCTAAGAAATTAACACATGTTTTGATCATGTTCAAATGAAGGCATTAATTAGTTCTGATGGTAATCTGTTTGGAGAACATTTCAAACTGTTTGTATTAAAGAGACGCGACTTTGAGGCATATGTTTATGTGTGGGCGGGCGTAATTAAAGATAGAATGAATACGATTTTTTCACAGTCACGACCAAAAATATGTATATGTTACGGTAATTGAAAATTATTAATAATTTTTCAAAATTATTAATAATAATCACATGTTTTGGTAATTATTAATAATTCTCGACACATATTGGTAAAAGTGATAAAATAAATAAAAACCCAATGTTTTTTGACCAGCAGGTATTTATTTATATTATTCACTCTTACCCTGACATATACACTGACTTATACATATAAACTTGGTTAATGTTTCTTTAATTTATAAAAATATATGTGATGGGTACATACGTCGTCGCTCGCTTCGCTCGCTCTGTTGCAAGGTCACAATATCTAACCTAACCTAACCTATTGATCTCCGTCACAAAGTCGAACCTAATCAAGCATATTAAATAATCAGCCCCGCAACCCTTGGCCACTTATTACATTTATCACTACTAGGGTTAAATTATTAATAAAAACCGACAAATGTGATTAATTTATCACTTTTACCTCGACTTTCGGTAATTATTAATAATAATCGATAATTATTAATAATCTTCAATTAATCACATTTACCGTAACATATACATATAGCAAAATTGTAAAACCAATTATTTAGCGAAATTTTTGTTTTAAAATCATGCTCCTACATTTTTAAGGAACTGTTTTCTATTATTTCTTCATAACACGTTTTACAACGCCGACCCAGAAGCGATAAAAAAAATGTAAAAACAAAAGAAAGATTTCACATCTTTTTGCTCATCACTGTACATACTATTGTAATACATCATAAAATATACTGACCAATTGATAACTATCACTCGCTGAATAGGTTAATAGACATATTAATAGGCACCTAATAGTTTACAGGTGGGTAATACAGTAGATCATAATACTAGCCTGATAATTCCCTTATACGACAGTCCCCATACCTATGAGTATTTATGGGGACATAACGTAATTATTAAGATGCCTATTTCAACGTATGTGACGTAAACGAGCTGTTAATATTTAACGAAAATTGATTTACGTCAATAAGCTATAAATAACTCTTGATTTAATAATAGGAAGGTATATTAACATGATAATTTAAAAATTAAATTTCAGTAAAACCTACTACTTAAAAAACTTATCCTCATGCCTTAAGGATGACAAAAAATGATATGATGAGGAAAACGGCAGGAACGAGACTCAAATTCAAATGAATTTCAGTCTTTAGTTTGATTCATAAATAAGTAAGTTCAGGTTACAGTGTAATTTCCGAACACCATTTTTTGTCGGACCTAATTACCGTAATATAAAACCCAGTAATTCTATACTGGGTTTCTAGCAGCCTAATAGATATCTTACATAATAGTAATCTCCGTCGTTATCTTTAAATTAGTGTAATGGCGGCCCGATGTCGTTCCATTCCATTAATTAGTAATTATCGATATCCCGAGCAGTCGTCGTTACAGCCCTAGGCGTGCCGTAATGAGTTATCAGGGAGAATAAAGTAATGAAAAAATCAAGGGTCGGGGATCCTGAAAACAATTCTTACAAAGGGCCACACTTTTTTTGTTCTTAAAGTGCCTTTGGTCTAAGGTTAGGAATTATAAAGATGTGAATAGGGAATAGGTTTAAATTTTATGCATTGAATATATTTTCCTATAATTTAAATACTAGTTTTTATTCTAATAAACAACAAAACCTAAAATAAACTAAGTATTTTAATTTTTAAGTCTAATGTAAAATCACGTAAAAATATGATGCCGTATTTCTATTTTATTTCTATATTCAAGTCGTGGTGCAAAGGCGAGTAATAGGTTTGTTTTTTTCAAGTTAGGGGTCATATATTTTGATATTAGATTCGAGTTGTATGAACCTTAGAACTTCAAACAATTTTGATTATTAATTCTTTAGTGTATTCTTTTTGATGCTGGTTTTTACCATTATCAGCCCGTATCTTTCCTAAATCATACACCTAATAGTATCCAGTAACATTTCTGAGACGGAAACTCGTACAAGACACATAGACCTAACTAGTAGAGAGCTCACTCAGCTTTGTTAGCATTAAAGCTTAAGTGTAAAGATAATTATCTTCATTTAGACAACTCTAGGGACATAAATACCTAAATGTGGAGAACATTAATTTGATAGGCCTAAGCTAATAGCCTTATTAGTAACCTACTGTAATACTACATGACTTTTCCCTGTACAATTTAGATAAATAAATAACTTAATTATTTGTCGCACTGTTTTGTCTTTTTAAGTTGTTTTACTAAGTTTGTTCATCTTCAATGTTATTTTGAATTCGTGTCGGTAACTTAAGGGGTTAATTTTAAGATGTTCTTAAATTGTCCTTTAATGGGTTATATTCATCATCATCGTCCACAGCCTTTGGCCTCCCACTGCCGGGCATAGTCCTCCCTTTTTGGTGCCATTTTCTACGGTCCTGTGCCAGCCTCATCAAGACTTGACCTGAGACTTTAGCTATGTCCTCGCTCGACCCATCTTGCTCCTGGACGACCGACGCTTTTGCCTTGCCTTGGTATATCATAACCTTTTAATAATAAGAAACCAGTATTTATTTTAATTTATAACGCCATTACAGACGTTTGTTCGTGTGTCATATTAATCAATTTTGCTTTTAATAATATTTTCACGGCCATATTATACTTTATTGCTTCTGTATTGAATTATCTTGTAAAGTGATTACACGCGATTACTGGGAGCTAGAGCATCTAAAGGTCGTTGCGTAACTGCATTATCTGAGATTAACCGATCCTGAGTGAATTTTATTTTAACCTTGAGCAAGATCTTTAATAAAAAAATAATTGATTATTTATTGACGAGATACCTTGCTTATACAAAGTGTTGTTGAAAAGTTATAGCTATCTGAAAGGGGTAAATATTACATATACAGTACATAATTATAAAGTACATGTCTCTTTAGCGTTGGGTATGATTTTGGTGTAAATAAGTGATACAAAAAATTAGATGTCAATTTTTATAGTATAATTCCCTCTTTTGAAGGTGTCATTCTATAGACTCTGGTATAGTCATGTACACTTTACGCCGCAGATATATATATAACCATGTATCATTTAATCATCCCTGTCCTGTGAGTCACATAATGAACATTGCCATTGTTTAACTATTGTCTAGTGGTGGAACATACCTACATGTAAGATATGTAAAACATTATATCGCGTACATTCAAATAACTTTTTAATAAGAAAAGGTAAAATATGTTAACGTTCTTGTATCAAAAAAAAAATAGAAAAATCTTTTTTCGTGTCGTGATGATCTGTCAAATAGATAGCCGGATTCTTGTGCACAATGTAGCGGGTTTGATACCAGGCAGTAAGTTCTGGTACTAATATATTTTTTTAAGTCATATGTACTACATTTATATTTATTTCAAGACGCCACTGCCGAACTGTAAATGAATATTGCCAATTATGGAATCCAAAAGCGCAATCACTAATCGCTAACCTGCAAATGCGCAAGCGTAGTGATGAACACTCCTATTCTTCTTTATGTTTGAAGATACTTTTGTCAGTAAAAGGAAATTGTCTAGCCCATATTTACATGTAAAAATATTTATACTTAAGTCAAAATATTTACTACCCTTCGAAAACATACCATAAATATTTAACACTATTGACATAAAATACCTTAATCACCTTTAAATAATTTATCATTCGTCAATAAGCAGTTCAGTGATTGTTAAATAAACGATAAAAAGTCTGAGTACCTAGTTATATAAAGCGCAAATAAAGGGCCTAGTAAGTAGCACTTTATTTTCCATTCATTCAAACACGCGTCGCGTCGTTGCGTGAGTAAAGAACGGTAAAATAAAACCGGTATTTCAATTCTGCTTAGCTTTAGTAGGTAGTTTTCATACAGCTGTAATGGATTTTCTTTGAATGAGTATAATTGGCGTTTAATAAAAAATGTTTTTTTTATACCATTAATTAAATCATTTTAATCAAAATAACACCTTAGTTAAAGATAAATTATACCTAGGTATAACGTAGTGAATAGGAATAAATAGAATTTACAGAAGGGTTTCTGCTTTTTATGGCGTCGCAACTTTTACGCAAAATTTTTACGCAAATACCAGAGATTATAATATACCTCAATCATTATCATCATGTCTCGTAAATACCCATAATACAACAACGCATTTAAAACTATAACAGCTATTAAATTATTTCTCATCAGTGAAAAAAGAAGCTCACAAAATGTGAGAGATATAGATACTAACGAAAAATCTCATTTTCTCAATAGGCACGACAACTCATCAAAATTTTTGGAATACAAATAACAACATTTAGTTTTTCCGACACTATATCGACGTATACCTGTTGTCCGACAACAATGTCCGCAGCGTAACACGGACACAAAGGCTCTATCCATCGTAATTTATCAACTGTATTGATAACAGACATCTATAACACGTCAGACGATGAATTTGCCTGTTTATTGTACCTATTCGCTATTTTGTTGTAACGTTTTGGTAGGGCTGTCCATGAGTAAGCAATTATTTTATTTATCCACCTTTAGAGAAATTTGATGAAAAAGTGCTTATTAGGAACAAAATCGTTTAAATTTCTATTTATACCCATGATTAACACAACCGCAGTTTTCTCTAAAATAAACAATGATTTTAATGATAATGAACATGGAAACAGGTACTTTGGTTATCAAAGCAAAACAAATGCAAGAATGGTAAGAGGTGTAGAGAGGTGAAGAGGAGAGGTAGAAAATAATGTATGTCTCCAATATTTTTGTGACTATAACCAAAAACACTTCTTGAGAAACACAGTTACTAATTTTTCTTATAACTTATCTGTCAGCAGCATCATTCGTCGTGTTTGTATAAGGAGCTTTGGAAGAGATCTATGCTGTTAGCCTGAACCAGGCTTCGACTGTTTCACCGGGTTTGTGTAAGTAGTAATCGCATTTAAAGTGCACTCTTTTGCCCTATGCGACGCAGCGCGGAGCAGCATGGCCGGGTAATGTTCTTCATTGTGTGCTACTCAAGCCTACTACATGTGTGGAGATACCAGGTGAGAGGAAGAAGCATATTTTATATAAATAAACAAGATAAGAAACGAATATTACAAATATACATTAAGCAGCACAGCGTATTGTGCGTTAAGGTAAGGTTAGTTACAAGTGCATTTACATCTTTGCTGTCTATCTATTTCTTAGTCCAAATAATAATTTAAGAAATTCAAATATTCTTGATATTTACATTGACGTAGGTATTCTAAGTGAGGCCACACGTGATATGCAAGATGTCTCGTAAAATGCAACGTTCATATGCACATTTCTAGACATGTAATTTATGTTCAATACCGAGACACCAGACACCGCTGCCATTTCTTGTGAATATGATATCTTCATAACATGGAATGGTAGACAAATATTTCCTTTAAGAATTTACAAAGAGAACGAGCGTACCTACCTATCTGATAATAACTTAATGACGGAAAGACAGATAAACAGCAAATGGTTCCTATGAAGGTTCCCTGTAACTATAAAGCTACAGCATAATAAAAACCTAAAAAACAAGTATTTTTTTAGTATAATTATTCTACTTACTAGTACCCAAATAATACGTAGTTAATTATATACCTTACTCATCTAATATTTATGAATTTGTCTAACGTAAAGTGTAAAAGCTATCCTTAAAGTTCTGGCTCTGCATTAAAGACCTTTACCTTTATAAACTTGCCTTATACAATGACTCCAATGACTATTAATCTAACGACATCTATGATATAGACCTATTTACTAAAACTAAGCCTAGTCAAAATCTGATCTAGATCTTAGAAACCTTCAACTTTTTCCGACCACAAATTGGTCACCCTAGTAACGCCATCTGGCCGCAACTAAGGTAAACATTTGAAGAGGCAAGTAGAGCAATTCAGCATATTAAATGTAGTTCAAGCATGATTTCACAGATGTCGTTCGTAACAGTTATTCTGAAAGCTTTTTGTATGGGAATAGATCCAAGTTTCGTCCAAAATATATATAGTAACATGAAAAACTCATGTCTATAGTTTTTTTTAATAATTAACTACCAAAATCAATAAAACATTCAAAATAATTATATTTTTAATTGAATTGGCAGAGGGGAAAGGAGGCCTTTGCCCAGCAGTGGGACGATTATGGCTAAAATAAAAATATAAATTTAAGTAGATTAACCCATTTACTTTAAAACGTTATCTATCTGCAAGTTCAACTAGCTAGCTTAATTATTTTATATATCTAAAGGTGAAAAAACGCTAGGAAAATTCCTTTTCCTTCATTTATAAACTAACACAATAAACTAAGCTAAGCAATTACAACTTATATTTCAAGTTCAAAATACATAATATCAATATCTAACTTTACGAACGTTTATTAAATCTAGTAAAATCCATACGTATTTGATTTTTAACCAACTTCAAAACGAGGTGGTTCTCAATGCGACTTCAGACACAGATTAACTAATAGTGCAACTAAATCATTTATCGATATCACAAATTCTTTGAACATACATACCTCAAGACACCCACGTTAGTTTCAATGAAGTCATTTCTTTTAACATTCATGTGTAAATCACACCTAACGACAGAACAATTAAAAACACGAAACAAAGTATTTAATTTACTCAGAAAGGTACACTAAAATATTCCGCTACAGGTCACGTTTCCATCCCTTATGTACCCGAAGGCTATTGCTCACGCCGCCCACGAATCATGTGTTCAACAAACGTGGTACAGAAACTTTCCCGAAGTTTCTACCCTTTTCATACCTTTTATAGGAAGTTTTGTGGAGTAATATGTACTGAATGTCTGCTCGATTCCCTCATTTCAAAATCAGGAGATTTGATTACGTAACTTTGATTGAGGGATTTTTCCGTGGCAGCTATTTTTGGTTCTTTAGAGTATATTTTAACCTTATACATTAGGACTAATAATGGGGTTGTAACTCGTCTTAGCCACCCAAAAGAAACTACAACAACACTATTTATTTTCTAAATTATCTCAGTGTTTCAGTAGGAACTAAAACTCAATTTGCTTTGATGAAAGAGTGAAGAGGATGTGAAGATTAGAAAAAAAACATTTAACTCTGCTGGTACACGAAAATAATCAAAATAATATAATATTATAATAATTAAGGCATTTATTGGTTAAATAAAAAATATTAACAAAGTAATTAAACCCAGTAAACTGTGTGTCAGTTTATCATCCTATAGAGTCCCGAGCTCAGATATTACTGAAACTGTCATAGTACTGAAGACCACCGAGAGTCTTTTAAAGCTTTTATTCCATCGTTCAGAGCGCCGGTAGCTGAATAAATCATATTACCTGAGATTCATCAAACTTTTTCTATTGCTCGACTTTACAAAAGTTCTCGAATCTTCAAGGCGTCCAAAAAATTTTAAGCGCAAAAATTTCTGCAAGCTACAAAAATCAAATAAAAGCAATTTAATCTCAAAGTTGAGTAGTGACTGATAACTAAACAAATAATTACACAAAGTTTCACACACTTTATTACTGCCAAAGATCTCTGATTGTAACCGATTAATTTGTAATTTTATATATTTATAGGTGATTTGACAAATGATAAGGTTTAGGTACTTACATAATACATGTACGTATCTAAATTTCTCGACCTACGCAACTTATCTATACACTTAGTACAGTCATGGTCGGGAATACCTGCGTAGTTGTCCAGTGCGCATGCGCGGCCTTATCGACCCGAGCCTCCATAGTCTAGGGGCTCATTCGCCTGGTATCAACCAAATCGGTGAGTACGAAACAAATTTACCCGTGTACGGACTATGTGATCAAATTCCATTAAAGAGTCGCTTCAAAACGAGTGCATGTATCTTGCAGTGGCGCTAATCATAATTATAGCAAGTTTGGTCAGGCTACATGTAAGTCATTTTTACATTATAACCGCAAAGTACCTTCCGCTCTGCTTCTACTTCCTATTTTTATCTCCACTGAAGATCTGGGCACGCATTTTTATCTTCACTGCAATCAGTCAACAAAACTTTACCGTGTGTTTGCTTATCAGTAAATCGATCACAAAATCATAAGCCACGCAATTTTCCCACAACATATATTATCTGTATTACACATGCCACGTCATACCATCCTATATCTGCTGAAACTTCTAGCCATCATAAACCAACTTGAATTGAAGTGATTATGTAATTCAATTATCACTTTCGGGCGGTTTATTTTGTACGTCAAATGTATCTGTTGCACACACAACGTAGACTATTGATCTGATTGTACGCAACAGGTACCCACAACATTCATAGCTTCATACATAGTGTTTGAGTTTTCATACTTGTACATACCTAGTGTAGATATACTATTGTAATCATTATTTCCTTTCGAGTCGCAATTGTGTCTTTTCATTTTGTTTTGTTAAGATTCCCGAACCCGTTTTAAAGATAGATTTCAAATCACTCCAATTTAGTAAACATTTTAAAATAACTATTTTATATGAGAATCATCTGTTTAAGTTATTAGTCGTTTATACGCATGACTAGACATGGCGATCAAAACCACATGTTGCACGCTGCCACGTATACTGTTTTTCAGTACCGCAAGCAACCTACATTTTCATCTAACTGTACAAACAAAATGCACTGTACTTGCAGGCTTAAAGTTTTAGTATATAAATAAACTTAGTATAAACTAATAGATAGAAATTAGGCAGTTAGCTATACGAGTATAATTGGTTCGTGTACCAGTTTTCTTCCATCGAATTTCATAAAGCATTTAAAAAGTATGTTCCTATTGTAACAAGATCATCCTCAATATAAAAGTTATGTAAGATCCGCGATCATCGCGATCGCGCCTCCTTATAAAAGATAAGCCACTTTATATACTTAACAATAGGATACAGTTCGCGAAACCTTCACGATGCCACGTTGTACTTCCGTGTTGTATTTTAAGTCATGTACAACTAAATAATTTTATATCGCCAACCATAACTAAATAAATAAACCATTTTAAGGGATCGGTAATTATCTCTAAATGGAGAAGATTTCAAATACTTGGACGTCGAAATCAATACTGATTTAAGAATAGATAATTGATTACTCATAAATATAAATCGCGATTCCTCAGTTAGTATAAATATAACCAATTTAAATTGATCAATATGCGATATTTCCATTACCGAAATGGCATTCGTGAAATTCTCCAATTATTTTGGTCATTAGTTGACAACCGAACAACTCGATTTTGATGTTATTATAATTTATATGGAAAATCCACTCAAAGGTTTAGGGTTCATAATTTTGTAAGGTATCGTCGTTATAAACCTCCTCCCCTATTTAATTGCAGTCTGTTAAAAGTAACAAACAAGGTTCTATTGAATTCTTTGAGATAGCGTCTAATTTTGAAGTGAATGGAGGGCCCTCCCACGTTGAGCTTTTAAGCCTTTGTCATCGTGACGTTAAAATATTTTTGAGTGAGTTACTGAATAAAGTAATTTGCGTCACGTACTAACTTCAGCTCCAGTTTTTAATATGTATATTTGCTAAACAGTTGATTACATATAATTTATAATTACTATAATCCATGAAAAGTTTGTAGAGTTGTCGAGTGTTTTTTTTTATTAGTCATGTTTGGTTGACATTTCACGATTTATTTTTGAGTTTTCAGTGGGTCAATACAAAGATTGCCATCTATAAAACCCACTGTTGTTGCGATAGACATTTAACGACTCGTAAAATGAAAAAAGAAAAACAAATAAAAAATTATAATCAAAATAAATTATTCGAAAAAACATACAAACCCCCGGTTTACAAATACCAATCAATGATTTGTCATTCATCGTTCAAACATTAACCCAAGTCTTATAATTGGATTCAATATCAGTCATTTGGTTAATCAATAACATTAATTTGTCGACATTAGATTTGACAAGAGATAAAATAGTACAGTCATTCAGTAAGCGATGGTAAATTACAACTGTTTTAGTAATTATTCAGAAACTTAGGTATCTTGCAAGCAGAAATAGCATTGAATTTTGAGATAACATATTTTTTTTCGCCATTGATCCAATTTTTATACTTTAAAATGGTCTTGTCCTTTATAAAATCGATTTTAACGTGGTTACATATATATTTCCAAATAATTTGTATCATGCCTTATTAGGGATTTTTGTTTTATACTAGAACAACTCTTCTGTTTTAGTTTAATTAGTTTTATTAAAAATAGAATTTTTATGATACCTTTCACAATAGTATCTAGTTTATTGTAGATGGCGCCTTATGGCAACAAACGAGAGGCAAAAGCTCGCGCCTGCGCTTTGCACGACACAGGGGTGACAGCTATCATACATACAAAATTAGCTCTTATCTGAACACGATAAGGTTTATAATCAAAGGGTATGGGCTCATGAAATTATCCCTTGCACTAATTGCACGTAACTGATATATGTAAGATTTTAATACATTATTAGTGCGGGATAATTAAGATTGTTAAAAGTTAAAGGCTTAAATTACTGTAGTTCATGCATGCTTTAACAATAGCTATGAGTTTTGCTTTGAAAATATTATACTCCTGTATAAAAATATACCTACAACATATTCTAATCAAGACGTAACATAGAATTCGTATGTTTATTTTGAGATTTGTTTATTTCAAAACTTTCGTGATTATAACTTGCTTGTCGCCTAAGCCCTACGCAACAAGATTCATACAACAAGGAAAGTTTATGATTCTTATATGTTACCAAAGATTTATATTTGACGCGTAAAGAAATTAAAGTAATTATACTAATGAAATAAAGAAGAGGATTTTGTTATTTAATATTGTTATTAATTTTTTAAGTTGTTATTAATAGCAAATCGCAAAACTCTAGAATGACCAGTCGAAACGACAAAAAACGGATAAAAGTATTTGGGTGTGATAGTAGTCTGAATCATCAGGCAACAAAAAAAAATATAACATGTTAAGGCTGCATTTATCAATAACCAGATCATTGGGATATACACCTTCGATAAAAGTAAAGAACAGAAGAAAGTACACCACTGACAGCTCCTGTTTTGAAGGGTTTTGCAAGCTCGAAGTCAAATGCATATTGTTGTCATCAAATAAAGTTCATATAACTAAGCATTTATCTATAGATTCATCATCTTCATTTTATCTCAGAATCACCCACTGCTGAGCATAGGCCATTTTATTATTACTTAATGCTATTTAATTATCTTAATTTTATTTTTTATTATTACTTAATTACTACATCATTAAGGTTTAATTGTATTTAGATTCCTGCAATCTATACATATAATAAAATTGTAGAAAAGTGGTGTCTGTACAATGGAAATATAAACAAAAAAAGTAGCAAGGGTTGTTATAATATCGATGCCGAACCTGAAATTATAAGTAATTTTTTTTTTGTCTGTTTGTCGGTTTGTCTGTTTGTCTGTGTGTTTGTGCACGCTAACCTCAGAAACGGCTTACTCGATTAAGATGCGGTTTTCACGAATATATTGGTGTAAGCTTCACTTAACATTTAGTGGTTATTTCATGTCAATCGGTACATAAATAAAAAAGTTATGTCAATTTGAAAAATCATCTATCTATCTATACATATAATAAAATTGTAGAAAAGTGGTGTCTGTACAATGGAAATATAAACAAAAAAAGTAGCAAGGGTTGTTATAATATCGATGCCGAACCTGAAATAATAATTAATTTTTTTTTTGTCTGTTTGTCGGTTTGTCTGTTTGTCTGTTTGTCTGTGTGTTTGTGCACGCTAATCTCAGAAACGGCTTACTCGATTAAGATGCGCTTTTCACGAATATATTGGTGTAAGCTTCACGTAACATTTAGTGTTTATTTCATGTCAATCGGTACATAAATAAAAAAGTTATGTCAATTTGAAAAATCATCTATCTATACATTTAATAAAATTGTAGAAAAGTGGTGTCTGTACAATGGAAATATAAACAAAAAAAGTAGCAAGGGTTGTTATAATATCGATGCCGAACCTGAAATTATAATTATTATTTTTTGTCTGTGTTTTTGTGAACGCTAATCTCAGAAACGGTTTACTCGATTAAGATGCGGTTTTCACGAATATATTGTAGTAAGCTTCACTTAACATTTAGTGTTTATTTCATGTCAATCGGTACATAAATAAATCTTTAGAAATACATAGAAAAATCGTATACAGAGAAGCATCTGTAAAGTAAATTTATAGCCACCCAAGCGAAAGTATATGTATAAAAACCTAATTCTAAATATGCTGCCCGAAAAGTAACTATTCCACGCGGACGAAGTCGCGGGCACAGCTAGTCGGTAAATAAACGTTGAAACACAAACAACCTAACCGGTTGACAAACCTTATATACAAGACTGACGTTAGAATTATTTCATATATAAATAAAAATAAACCGGCCTATATACGTCCCACTTCTGAGTACAGGCCTTTTCCCATATAGAGAAGGAACGAGCATTGATCACCACATTTTCTCAATTGCGGATTGGCGATTTCAGACTTCAATTTTTGGTATCCAGGTTTCCTCACATTGTTTTTCTTCACTGTTTGTCATTAGTGTCCTAGAATAATTAAGAAAGTACACATAGCTTTGAAAAAGCCACGTATGTACTTGCCTTTAATTACGAGTATTTCATAACAATTACAAATGATTGCGTCATAGGTGTTATTTCAATTACATTCGTTTGCAATCAATATTTCCCTCAGGTACATCAAGGTCCCTAGACAAAGCTATAAATCATGTATCGGCGGGGTGCACTTCTACGCGCGTGCGCGTTACGCCCAGGCCTCCACCATGCAATAAAGGACCTTATCCTGTAGCCTTAACGTTCAATTTATTTCGTATTGATATATGCACTTCCGAAGTTATGACTGATAGCTTTGCAACAACCACCCCATGAAACAGTTTTGCTCGAACCTTCGGATTGTAGGCTCGTTGCGTGTACTCAAAATACTGAAAATTTAAAATACCTACTAAATTTTCATATTAAAAATTTGAATACGTTGTTGTATCGATTGTTAAGCATTCATATTTCACTATTTAATAGGACTTCATTTTTTGCGATTTAATTTAAAAAAGTTAGTGTATGTGCGTCACATTTTAAAATCTGATGTATTTCGCACTCTGCCTCGTCGTGATTATAGCAAGCTTACTGCGTTTACGCGTAAGTAACAATTAATTATCATTTTTTATTTGACAATAAATGGATTATAAATGTAAAAAACGTTATTAACTTTTATAAAAAAAAAAAAATATAATAAAGATAGGCAAATCCTCTAATATCAATGCAATGAAGACTTTGATTTGCCAAAAAAAAATAGGTAATCCATTATCTTTAACACTGAGAGTCTATTTTTAGGACCTCAAACCGCGCATGCGCACTTTTCACCGGCTTCTAACAAACTTGAAAGAAGCCTCCGGAATAATTGTTATAAGCAGCACTGAATATACATATAAGTGTTATTTATCCACTTGCTATACTTACTAACTACTTAACTATGTTATTTTCATTAAGAATCACAACATTTCGGTCACCCAAAATAAGCTTCAACAAACGAAATCCGCGCCTGCGCGTCGCACACATGCCTCTAACAAGAAGTTGGCATACAATATGTGACTCTAACCACTTGTAATAAAGTTCAGAAACGACTGACAGATACACTTTCAGGCTCATGAAGGTATCTTGACAACTGAAAACGTGCAACAGTTCCGTGCTAGCATCCGCTTCGTTAAGTCGATGCATACTTAACTAAATAATATTTACAGTTTATAATCCTAAAGCAATTCAACACTTGTACTAAAAAGCTTAAAGTTTCTTAATGTTAGTTTTTGCTGCTAAATTTATAATGACATTTGTGTGCGAGATTTTTATTAAACTCGTGTTTGAAAGACCTATGTATGTTTATAACTATGTCCCTTATAGTAGCAATAATACTCAGGTGGCTGAAAGTATGTAACTGTCCAAGATTTTCTTCAGTAACAGTTCAATGGAGCTACCTAAAATATGTTGTACGTTGCTTATGTATTATTGTGTAATTATAAGCTGTATTCAATATTTTACGTTATCGATACATAACACCGTTTTGGCGCGAAATCTGCTAAGTTATGTTTACAAAGCGCCTGAACCGCGCGCTCACCGTTGAGCTGTCGAAAAAGGGCAGGGGATATTTGCGCGTTATATCTAAGACCATGTCTTTCATAATATAAAATCGAGTAAATACTGAAAATAAATGAATGTTATATTCTTGAGATCCAAGCATAACTCATACCAAGTTTCATCAGAATCGGTTGGTCGGCTAGCCGTGAAACCGAAACAAACCTACAGTGTTTTCACATTTATAACATTAGTCTAGCCTGCATGCACAAAAATCACGCTCATTTGTTTAATATTTACTTTTTCTAGTTTGTTAAGAACTAGCAATTCAATTCTTATATATTTTATGCGCGAATAAAATTATAATACCACATAGCCCTTTTAACGTAGGTACCTTATAAAGTTTGGAACTAAAAGACTGTTTCCTAACGCATTAAGACGTTATTATAATACAGCTCCACAAAAGAGTCTTTTCATTTTTAAGTAAATGCGAAAATAATGTATCTGAAAACGAAAGTTCTACCACCGCCCATCATGTCCGATAGTTATTGCGTCGTAAGTTCCATTTCAATCACATTGTCGGTTGCAATCAATATCTCCCTCAGGTACATCAAGGTCCCTAGACAAAGCTACAAATCATGTATCGGCGGGGTGCACTTCTCCGCGCTTGCGCGTTACGCTACATGCAATAAACAACCTTATCTGAAAGCTTTAAAGTGCAATTTGGTACTTTATTGATGAATGCGCTTCCTAATTAAGGGAAAAATACTAATTTGATATCAGTTTCGCGGTGATCTCCAGTTTTTGATCACGTGCTGTCATAATAGTGGGTCAGCTATATCGTTCATAATAGATTTGACAGTTGTATACTTTGAAAGTTTACCAAAATTATTAATTAAAAAAAAATCACACTGGCTCATCGTGCTAATAGCAAGCTATAATAATACTACTTTTTTTTTCATGTTATGCTCCTTCACTATACATTTCACTATGCAATTAGAACTAAGAGTGCTTGAATCATCAGCCATCTGACCCTTGAAAGAAGCCTGTTGAGGAAACCCAAAAATCTTTTTTCTTCTGCCTTTCACGAAATTGATTTAATCAGCTGAGATCCTTGAGAGCTGAGAGCCCACATGGTGGCCGCAAACTTCTATGTCTTTTGACTATAAATAATTTCTTGGTTGAAATAAAATGTCTTCTCTTAATGTTAGAAGTGTCATTTTGTGTCCCCTAAAATAATAGCTAATCAGAAAAGATTTTTTGTATTCCATATATGGGCATACAAAATATTATTGTATCAAATTTATACAAAATATTATTGTGTACCGCTTCGCTTCGAGTTGGTTGCAATCAATATTTCCTGCAGGCTTTCATTCGAGCCCTAGACCGAGCTTAAAATAAATGCAGTCCGCGCCTGCGCGTTGCACACCGGCCTAACTAGGAAGCACACAACACGCAACTCTATGTGGCAGTAATAAAGTTCATATCAGTTTGGTGACGACAGCCGGTGGCTGCGCTTTCAGGCTCATGAAAATAATCCTTTGCACTGAAAGCATGCAACAGTTCCGTGTGAGCCTCCGGTTTGTGAAGTCGCTGTATACAGCCTTCCTTATCAGTGTGTTTGTAACATTGTTTTACCTGCCCACTGCATTTCACGAATGCAATAAAACCGCGAAGCCTAATACTTTTCGATATTTTTAATTATCTTGCAATACATTAACACTTTTCCACTACATAGCTCTAGAATTCTAGTGAAGGATTTTTTTTAAAAGGTTTCATGTATTTTGCTCTGTGCCTCATTGTCATAATTGCGAGCTTGTTGAGGATACATGTAAGTATTGTCTTTCAACAACCTTTATTTCCACGCATTTTTTGGTTGGTCCTCAATTTAGGTCCCACAAAAATATTTTTATTTATTTCATAATTATGTTAATCCCTTAATTTTTAGTGTCCTAGACAGAGCCCTATATTAGGTACTGGCTCGATGCAGGTCTCCGCACCTGCGCGTTTCGCTTCAGCCTCTAACACGATAGCAGCCAAAATTAAGCTCTTTGCTACGATTATAAGGTCCAATTTAGCATGCAGTCGAGATTAGCTTCCAGATTCCCGAAATGAGCTTTATAATGCAACAGTCCCGGTCCCTCTTCCGGTCTAGGAAGTCGTTGAATACTGTTTAATATCTTAGAAGGAATCTGCATTTGTCATGTCTTGTGTGTATATCAGCTCCAAGTGAAGTAATATAAAATATAGAGCATATAAAAGTGGTTCAACTCTAAACAAAGCACAACATTATTTAGCTGCATAATTCAATGTATTTTGCATTTGCCCTCATCATAATTGTAGCAAGTTTAGTTAGATTACGAGTGAGTACCTCTACACTTTTCTTTCTATAGATTGCATTTTAAAAGGCTTTTCATTAAATCTTGTCCTATAAATGCTTTATTTTCACTAAGCAACATATACTAAAATTTCATAATTTTGCCTAATTTCGTGCAACTTTGCGTAAAAGATAAAATAATCTCATGAAATCATAACCGACATTTTATGAAGATTCATCTCGAGTTCTCACGCGCCTGCGCGTTGCACATAGGCTTCTAACAAGGTTGAACGCAATACATACCTTTATCCCATAGCAATAAAGTGCACTTTCGCTTGTAGTCTAGCAATTAGCCCCTGAAAGAAGCCTTTGCGGAAAATTTTTCATCATATAATGAAATAACTCTGAAAGTTTAAGAAAAGTCTCAGTTTATAGATATTATTATTATACATTTCAGTTTTTAACACTAATAAGATCTGACAAATCCCAACAGATAGTTCATTATTTAAGTAATCTAAATGAATTAATTGAATCATAACTAATATTCAATGCTAGATTTATATTACTTCAAACAGTAATTAAAATAAACTTTATGATTGAATAATGAATAATCTCTACGCTCTTATAAAGTGCCTTAGCAAACCTTAATCAAACAGGATTATTTAATTATAGCAATTTAGTGACAATTTCAACAAAGTACATTGCATGCATAATTGCTCAATCCTAAGAGAATTATGTCAATTTTATGTGGTGTTTATCTAATACAACCTATTATTATGAGCTAATAAAATTTAAATATATCAAGACCAATCAACCTATGTACTATATAGGACATATAGGTCTAGATACAGGTATGGTGCCTACATTTATTGATTCGGTCTAGACCTGCGCAGTTCCGGTCTCGATATTGATGTGCGCAGACTGAAATAGAGCTTTCATAGACTTCCTAGGAACGAGCTGCGCGGACTAACCCCCCCCCCCCTACCCCGCTCCACCCCGTTCGAACTCCCCACTTCACCCATTAGTCAGCTATCACGTAGAATCGATAACATTTCAATGACGTATGCATTTTTAAGCAGTTTCTACATTTCCATTCGAACTTACGTAATACAATTAAACATATCATCACGCCTGTATCCCCGAAAGGGTAGGCAGAGGTGTACCAATGTACACCCAGGGTTCGCCGATATGTTTAGGTCCCATGTAATAGGGGGCGAGCCTATTGCCACTAACCGGGCACAAATCCAAACTCCGACCTGCTACTGAGAATTTCATAGAAAAACCCAATAACACCTTGGTCGACTCGGGAATCGAACCCAAGACCTCTAGCGTAGCAGTCGCGCTTAGCACCACTAGACCAACGAGGCAGTCTAATACAATTAAGGTACTTGTAAATTAGTTTTGTACTTAATAACTGGTTTCAAATTCAATTTTACGCACAAAAGGCTCAATCATGATTAGAAAGGCTTTGATAACATTCTATGACGTCATGTAATTGTAGCGCGGAGGCCTGTCAAAATGTGATAATTCGTGACTTTGTAAGGCAATAAACTAAAGTTTATCCCAAGTTTATAACCCAACCTTTAAGGATCAGCAGAGAACTAGAGTTAGTAACTTATCCGTTCATAATTTGAGGGATGTTTACTTTGCTAAAGTTCATAATCCATAACTTCATTGGTATTCAAAAGACACAAAGGAAGATATTCGCCCCACAAACAAAACATAACATAACATATCATCACGCCTGTATCCCCGAAGGGGTAGGCAGAGGTGTACCAATGTACACCCACAGTTCGCCGATATGTTTAGGTCCCATGTAATAGGGGGCGAGCCTATTGACGCCCCACAAATGAACTGCAAAATATATTTATGTGAAAAGAATCCGTCAATCAGTACAGTTCTACTCACGTCCATTGTCTCCGATCTGTGACTGATGACACTAATTAATGGCACGTACAAATAGAAATAGTAGGTACAATGGACTGCGAAGTGTTTATAAATCTCAATTAACTAGCACAAGCTTGTCCCTCCCTTTAATTTTCATATAACCGTTATAAGAACATTTATGTCATAACAAATTATAGTTTACAGGACGTAACGGCTATAAATATTACAACAATGTTGTTTGTAACTAAGTCATAAAAATGTTTTACAAGTTGCGACATTTTTATGTTTATCTTTGGATGTAGGTAATTAAATTTTATACCTACGCACTCTACACGGCCACTTATATTTATATCAAAAACTTATATTTGTCGGTACATATGGTACCTACATAAGTCTCATTTTTTAAAAGAAAGGTTTTTCTTTTTCTTACCAATGAAAATTAACAAAAAACTAATGTTACATATTATAGTGGTTTAAATAAGAGTCGATGAGTATCTAGATATCTATGTGCACAAAAGTTTCAACATCCTACTTTTTTGCTGGCAGATAAGTTTTTGAAAAAAAAAACATTTTTTTAGAGCAATTTTTTTCTTTATTATTACGTTTCAGGTTCCCATATTTTTCGCTTTTCGCGCGCGGTCAGACCATCGCCGTATAGACTTGACGTATATGAGTCAATATGCTCACTGTTTACAATCGATCAGTATCTGACGTCTCATCACTATTCAGACCTCGTAGCACACGTTTAGGCACGTGGAGCCCCGGGATCCGGGACCAATTGTACAAACTTTTGTCATTTCTATTTTTACTTAAATCTTGTTCAACTGCAGAAACTTTTAAATAATTTAGTACAAGTAAAAATAAACAATATGCAATCTCGTCAATCGCTTACAGAAATTATGTTCTTTTCATGTTTATTATATTATATTTATGTTTATAATATATTTATTATCGACTATATCAATATTTATAAAGTTTAATTTCGTTTTTATTTATTCACGTTATTTTATTTTTCAGATTTCTGTTCTCTAAATCGTGAGTTATTATTTCAGTATAATTTTTATTTAAATTGCTAGATTTCCTTATCATAATTTACTGTATATTATTAATTAGGTATTCATGATTTTAGAAATAGCGCTAAAAATGTCCTTCATTCAAAGCATTTTTTATTACTTATTTTATATCTTATACAAGAATCATCATCATCATCATCATATCAGCCCGGAATCACCCACTGCTGGGTATAGGCCACCCCTTTTTTCTGCCATTGTTGTCTGTCTTGCGCGTCCCTCATCCAGGTGGTTCCCATTACCTTAGCCATGTCATCAACCCAACGTGCTATACAAGAATACTTACTTTAAAACTTATATCATTCATTAATTATTTAACCTTTGTATAAGCTAGTTCACAGTACTATTTGGATAGATAAATAGTGATGTCATGCCCAAAGATATTTCACCTACATTTGTAGAAAATGAAAGCCAAGTAAACGACTTTATTAGAGCTTGCAATTCTTAGTCATGTACATGACGTAATTTAAATTATTTATGTACAGAATAAATATAATCTATAAACTGTTTCTTAATATAAAATATGCAAAAAAATACACAGAGCCAATTTATATAAAGCCAACGATAAAACTACCATTCAACTAACTTACTATGTTTAAAATCACATTTCTTTCTTTAAAATATCACATCAGTATGGCTTCAGCTACCAAGTGACAAGTCAGTAACAGTAATAATCTAACCTAAAATATTGCAACTGTTATCGATTTCGAGTACCTACTGATAAGTATCGATACAGAATTACACCAGCTAGAATCAGCATACAGCACTAAATAACAGATGTTTGGCTATCATTCGATCGATGCGGGCCGAAAGCTCGAAACGATTTATCGATTTGTCAGCTTGTCAGCTTATCGATATGCTTTTAAAACTTTATCGTGTTTACCAAAGTAGTTATATTTTCTTGCGTATTTTACGTGTAGATTTTTAATATTTTTTTAAGCCAAATAAAAAAAAACTTGTTTATTTTTTTTTGTGAATTAAAATCAGTGTCAAGAATAGAATTTATATCCAAATATGGAAATATCAAATTAACGTGCACTTAATCTACCCACATCGTAAGTTTATTATTTACATCATTAAACAAAAGAAGGTTAAACAGAAATAAAAAATAATATTATGCAAAATGCTTAATATATGGTGTACAAATAGATATCTATTAAAAAGGTCATAAAAATCTGTGATAAAAAGTAATAAGTTTTAACCCACACAAATAACTCGGTAGCTAATTTCCAAAAACAATATAATTTAGAAATTTTATTGTTTTTCAAATATAAATACCGGACTGAAGTGATATTTTAGAACAATAAAAACTTTATTCGAGTTTTATAACCTATTTTATACCTTATTGTTTCAAATGTGATCATATTGTGCTTATTTGGGCTTGCTTTTATTAAAACGACTATTCGGTTATTCAACTTTGGTTAAGACAGTACTTTACTTAGGATACAATTTATTCACATTTGTTGTTGAGCCCGGCCTTCTGTGCTCATTGAAAGTAATAAGTTATAATAGATTCCCGTAAACATGTGGAAGTAAATAGTATCTTGCAAGTTACCAAGGTCATAAACTACCTATGTTATAAATTTTGACCGAATCTTTTTCTCAGCTCAGAACTCAACAACTACTACATTCACATTTATATTATTTGCCTAAATATTGTGAGCACAATTATCTAAAGGCAGATATCGACATATAGGTGTTGATTAAAGAAAACATAAGCTAAATATATTGATCGTGATTCAGCTTAGTTAGTCCATTTCATGTTAGAGAAATGTAAAACAAAATGCAAGTATATGTTGACAATAACGAAGGTACAACGACGTAAAAAATACAGCAGGTTAACTTACAGAAACGTTGGACCCATTTATAAACATTTTATTAAAAAAATATCATTATAAGCAACATTATTTTTTATATCAAACGATATAATATATTATTATAATCTTCAAATGGCTTTTTTTGTTTTTTTGAATAAAGATATGCCTAAAAACAACAAGACAAGTGCTTTGGTCTTGATGAGTTATGGAGTCGAAAAGTTGCCTATGACCATTCTCAATGTTCAAACTAACTAACTACTACTACTAACTAACAACAACTTACACAATTTTATCAAAATTAGCAATGTGCATTAGACGTGAAAGCATAATACAAAAACAAAGTGCCGTCGCATTCATAATATTAGTATTGATAGTTACTGCAACAGAGCAGGATACGAATATGTGCGAGTAAGTTGTAATAACTAATTTGCATAAGTGGTTCTTCTGGGTTATATTACACTTAGTGCAAGTGATGTCCGCGGGCGGGGGACGCTCGGACGCGCCGACAGATCGTCCGCCCACGACCGGCGCCCGCGCAGGTGCGCCCCGCCCCCCTACACCCCGGTACACAGAATACTCATGAAACAGATATTAATGCACTTCATTAATATACCAATAATGAAATATTTCTAGAAAAATATCTAAGAATCATATTGAAGTACTCATTAAAACATACATTTAATTTTCTGAATAAATATCAAAATTTTTAGAATGAACAAAACTAAAAAAAAGTTGCGGAATAACTTAGGCAGTTTAAAACGCGCAGCATAATTAGCCTTTTTTGAGGAGTCGTATTTATTCTACCACTTTATTTTATATGATATTTTTATTTTCATTTCGAATTTTGAGAGGAGGTAATTGTCTTATAATAAAACATCACTCACACTAACTTTCCTATTTACCCAACACATTGCGAAATTAAAGGATAATAATATTCTTTTTGTTTGGTCACTTCTAAGTTCGTTCCTTCACCTACTCTGTGGCAGTAGAAAGCTTGAATGAATACTAGTGAATGGACATCGTGTACAGGCCTGATTCGAGCCTAGGCCATGTCTGGGCCATGTTCAGCCGACACGAGTCAGACCGGTACTTTATCTCTTAGGCCATATGCATCGAAACGATATTACCGGACTTTCTTGCCTTAACGTTATTATACAATTACTGGTTTTCATAAGCTGGATTATTGTTATTGGTGTTTGTTTCCGGCGATTTGTTGGTTATTTATTGATATGTTGACAGTACTTGGCGTTATTGGTATCTAGCTGTACCTAAAACCTATCAGATACTGCAAACCTTCTAAGGACAGTTGAAAAAAGCAATATTATTGTGATTCTACTTCTAAAAATTTATAATTACGTGCGGAAAATTGTCATTAAGTAACACATATTTAAATATATCATGATCGAAGATAAAGAGCAGTTAAAGCTATTATCTTCATAAGTATTATAGCCTCGTATAAAGTAAATAAACACATTACGCATAATAAATTGATTTCATTAAGATAATTGACTAGACTGATAGTCGGAAGACGAAACCAGAATGAAAAGCAAGTCAGCGGGTCTCGGGTTGTCTGCACTTAGTACGGTTACTACGCTTTGCATTTTATACGTAAACACATGATACTTTAGACATAGAGGTATCGATAGAATACATATATATTTACTTCTCTTTTTTTTATTAACTTCAGTTGAAAAAAAGAAAGAAGTGCGTCCATACGTCCTGATTGAGAAAATGGTCTTAATTTTTATTTATTTAGACGTGACTCGTATTCGATTAAACTCGATCCTACTCTAAAAAAAGCAGTCCGGTACCAAAAGCATATTTTATGCTAGTTCCAATGATTACAAATTTCGTTTGTCAACTAGTTACTTCTATTCCACCATTTACAAAGCCTTAACAGAACTATAAATCAATCAACACATGAAATCCCTACAACAAAAGGAATTCGAAAACGTTTTTAAATATTTTAATTAAATCATAATTAAGTCAATTATGTACTTGACTCGTCTCGGATCAAAGAACGCCGGCGTATAAACATTTTGATAGCATCTTAATCTCAACGCCCACACCACTTCACACAATGGGACTGAACTCGATTTTTTCTGAACAAAAACACCAAACAATAATGTTATGTCATGTATCATTTGATTGATATGAATTGTACTTTTCGTAAAAAAAACCTTCCTAATTTACATTATATGACTAATTGCTAACATTGATGGATTTATGAATGACGTTTTGTGTGATTATTATCTCGTTTTAGTCATAAGAAACATCAATAAAGTTATAATAATATGTTTGATTGATTTTTGTAGTTTTGATGTGTCTCCTTTGTTGGCAGATTCGCAATGGGCCCACACGCAGTCTTAATTATGGCGATAAGCATCGTAGGGGCCATGGGCTTTATCCCCCATGGTTCTATTGGGGAAAAGGTGAGCATCCTATATTTTTTGTCAATTTTCTATCAGCAGTTCATAAAAGTTGGAGAATGAGTAAAGTATGAAAAAGGCTACAAAGGTGCATTACTCTAAGTACTCTAAATAGTTTTCTGCCATATTGTGTTCTTGAAGGTTCGTTTCTGTATTAATTGGTTAATTCTTTTGGCTATCCGCTATATTTGAATATTATCGTAACGAAGGCTTTGTCTAGAATTTTTCTAACAAGAATTTTCCATTACGACAGGATCATATTCTAACGGAGGCTTTGCTTCGTGAAGTCGTCGAGCGTATGGGCAAGGAGTTCAACGACGCAGCGTCGTCGTACCTCGAATTCCCGTCCAGCGAGCGCCACCTGGCGCTGATGGCGCGCGCCAACAAGGACCTGGAGAACGAGCAACTGGACTACGACTCCCTCATCGACGGCAACCCGAACCCCAGCCTCCGCGACCAAGAGTACCTGCAGCACAGGTGGGTTGATCTTAAAATAAAAAAAGCATTGTTCTTTTTCCTCTGTCCCTCTTTGCCCTCTGTCATCCAGGCTATTCTTCATCTCAGCATTCACTTCATTTTTTTAGTTGTCATCTTTTAGGCAATTAATACATGATTTTTTTTTCAGATCATTCGAAACTTCCTTGGGCTAATGTGGGGTAAAACGGGTTGGAAAACCGTTAACTAAAAAAATATCTTTAAAGTTTCGCTTTCGATTTGCAATAAATAGGTTTCTGTACTACATCAATACAGTAACAACACATCTTAAATTGTCTTCGAGAACAATTGAAAGCCAACAATTAATGTTCAAACATTCAATAACAATAGAAGTGGACCATTGTCTACAATCGTTCTAATTCAAAAAGACAAATCAAGTCTAGACGAGAAATTAGGACGAATTAACAACATTAAGATTGACGGATAACAAGATTAGACAATGCGAGGTGCGGTTATACCAAAAGCTATTTGTAGCTAGCGATAATCTCGTTAATGCTTTCAGGATATAGATAGAATGAATTCAATAAATAGCAAAGGCGTATAATTTTTCGTATTGCATAAGTATAGGCTTAGAATTTGAAATGAAAATAAGAGACAAAAAGATTTACCTACTGCGAATTCTCCCTTACAGCGACCTAGATATAAGCCGATAGAAGCTCATCAGCTAAAAAATAGTAATTGCTAAATTTTGATCAGATCTTCTCAAATTATAGCTAAAAAACATTTTTCGGTTAGGCTTTCAACACCCCTCTTTTACTGTGGGGTTTAAAAGGGGATAACTAAATCCAAGATCTAGCTTAACAAGGCCATACTTACGTCTCGTTTTCTTTCTTTATCAGCTCCCTGTGGGGCCATCAGTACGTAACCGGTGGTGCTGGCGAGGGTGAGCAGCGCCTGCAGCCGTCCGGCGTGGTGCCCAACCGGCAGATGGTGAAGACCGACGCCGTGCTGCCCGCGTACTGCAACCCACCCAATCCTTGCCCAGTCGGATACACAGGTATGCTCAAAAGAAAAATTCATTGGTGATACTGGTGGCCTTTATTTAACTTCAATCAATCAAGTCCTTTAACTTTCAACTGGTTTCTAAAATGTTTATTACACTAAAAAGAATCACCATCAATTAAATAAGCCTTTCAGAAACCGAGGAAAGTACTTGTAATAAGGAAAAATTTACAAAAAGATGAGCAAGGTGATTCTGAAAAAGTCAAAAAAATAAAGAGAACATTTAAAACTGCTATGTGGTGCAATTTTAAATCTATCGGCTTGCTACCATATCGAAAAGAACAGCGTCCTCTAGACAACCGACATTTCTACAAGCGTTAACTCTGATTAAATAGCTTAGTTGTATGAGTGACGAGTTTAATATGAAATAGAAAATAAAATAATGTATTTTTCGCGATTCCTACCATCTTTGATGTTGGTAGAAATTTGGATTGTCTTCGGAGGCAGGTACATGTAATTTCATTAAACCCAAACCAGAGGAGCAAGGCTGCATCAGCGAGTTCGAGAACACCGCAGCCTTCAGTCGCGAGTACCAGCTGTCGCAGCGCTGCATGTGCGACGGAGAGCACATGTTCAGCTGCCCCCCGGACTCCTCTTCAGACCTCGACCTTCGCTTCCCCGAGCACCACAAGAATCTCGTCGCCAAGAAATACAAACCAGCTGTTAGTATGCTTGGTTCAATTATGTCTATCTAAACTCGGAAAAAAATCCACCAAAAAAACCTTTTAGACCGATTTTTCTTGTTTTTTTTACAACTATACATTGGCCTATATTAAGTCTTTTTCTACCAGGATTAAAAAACGCTTTTCAGTTCTAAATTATACTAAAACAACCATTTCCTTTCAGGTAGAAAATCCTTATTTGACGGGCGAACGCTTACCGATCGCAGCCAAAAAAGGTTTTGATGTCAATGCATACTAAGTCTAGTCTTAAATAGGTGTATACTATATTAGTTAGTGTCTATTTTGTCGAACGTAATGTAACGTCATCTTTAGCCCAAAATTATTTGAGGCGTATTCTATATCTTTGTATAGCGGTTCTGTTACAACCTCATTTGTGGTTTGATGTCTGAAGGATGCATGTAAGGCTTAAAGTCTTAGCAAAAAGCAAGAATACCTTTGCTTTAAGTCGTGACACACGAACGGGTGGTAAATAAAGAAAGAAAAGAATAGAAAAAATTATGTAAAAGTTGGTAGCTATATATTTTTGTAATCCAAATAAAAACTGTCACAGTTTCCACTTTTCCTCTTGAAATTATATTTTTTAAGAAGTCTTTGTATCGTATATACACTGGCATACATACCTTAGTATAGAGTTTATTGTAATTCATTTAAATAGCCGTAATTTGAGAAATGCATTACATAAAAAACGTTAAAGCTGTGAATATATTAGTTGTACATACTTATTTATTTTACCATTTTAATTAAGATGTATTTTACGTTTATCTATTTTATATTTTCTATTCATTTATTAATTATATATAAATACGTTATCTAGTCCTTTTTGTGATTAAATTATTTTTGCGATTAAATTAAGTGACTTTTAACAGTATTTATTTTACTTTAAATTATTATCATTCATAAGCTGTATTAAAGTTTAAGGTTAGTACATAATGTATATAATATTTATGCGGATTTACCCTCTGACACGGACTAAAGAAGCTAAAAATTAAATAAAAATCGGAAATGTTGTACATATTTTTAAATAATATTTATTTATAAGTGACGAGTCAAACGAACCGAGTAAACTACTAGTTTATAAGAATAGCCATTCGGTAAAATAATGGCGTGTATATAGTAGGGATAAAAATCATTAAAAATCTTTCATTATTTTTATGGTTCCAAATTATTTAATTTACAATATTTTAAAGTTCTAGTCCTTTTTGTGTTATTTCATGCTATTGATTTTATTACTTACTTTTACTTACTTAATAAAACAAAAAGTAGCAATTGATCAAATTTACAGAAAAAAAATACTTATATACGGTTTAGTAAACACGTGCTTGTACTATGAAATCTTAAAGCAGGACTGTCGTTATCGTAGAAGCGAGACGCCAGTATGCACAGTGTAGTGCGCTGTCTCGCTTCCACAGTAAAAATTGTATAGCGCTTTAAGAGCTCACAGTAACAGCGCTAGAGGATATCAAATCTTTATTGCCACGAAAATCAAGGCAAATATAAACTGTTTTATTTTTTCAATCACTTTCATCGTTTTTGATTATTTTCTGTACAAAATATAAATGAAATCTAGTCATAATATTATTCCAATAAATGTCTTCCTTAGTATACATAATATTTGTAAAATATGTTCGAAAAATAATTTCTTAGCCCTCTTTAAACGCTGTTATAAATCATGCATAATAAATATATAAAAAATAGTATAGCAATCATAAGTATATTTATATTCATGTCATTGTATTTTTATCTAAATAAGTATAAGCTTATTTATCTTATTATGTATGTGTATATTAAAAGCGCCATAAATATTATTTATTAAAATATTATAACACTCCCTTATTACATTTAGTTACCTGTATTATAATATTGATCAGTAAAATACCCAAAAGGCATACGGTAACGAACAATACAAAGCACGAAAAGTAATTTATAAACTTCAGTAATGTTAACCATCAATGAAAGGAGACTTTTGTAAAAAACTTTATTAATTTAAAACAAATTTAATTTTCTGATTAAATTCTCTACTTTGTTTTCGTTTATTACGGCGCTTGATAATTCATAAATATGTATTATAATTAATCGTCGTATATATATATCTCTATGTATTTTAAGTATGTACATATAAAGAAAAAGTCATACACAAGTACTTAAAACGAGTAGATACATAGTATTAATTTTAAGGAACCTGCCGGTTGGCCAATTGCGATGAGTTACTCTAGTCATTCCAGTAGTGTGTAAATACAGTTTGTAAGATTAGCTATAGGGGAAATATATCCAATACTAAGTTATGAAAATATTTTCAATTAGATTACTGTGATTTAAATGTGTTTAGTAGCGATTTTCAAGGTTAGTAGTGGTAGTGCCACGCTGCAGCCGCGAGGTGGCAGTCGCATGGGCCGGCACGCCCGGGGAAGTACCACTCTCCCACTTAACACCGGCGACGAGCAACGCTGTCGACCGAGTCTGTGGGAGATCCGGAGGCCCAAACCCTTAGAGTATAAATAAGTAAACTATAGAGGGAGCCTAACGGAGTATGAACTTTAAGCCCGAGTATGAACAAGCTTCGTCTTCAAATTTTTGATAAAATCACACGGGACATTTTATTATTACTATTTCAAATACTTTTAATAACCCTAATAATATCAGAACCATGGATATTGTTGCATAAACGTTTAAAGTTGCACAGGAAGTCACAAAACGAGCTAAAATTTTGCATACGATCCGCTCAATGGGCTACTACCGTCACTCGCACTCTATGCTTGCTTAAATGTATACTCTACACTGAACCTAACTGAATTTGAACTGGGGCCGGCAACTTATTTTCAAGACCTTTGGTGTTAGATGAGTTTAGTTAACAACACGTGAGTCGATAGCTTGCCCGCCTAGGATAGAGAAGGAAAAATATACCCAGGTTAATTGCTAAGTGACTGCCCAGGATAATCCAGGTACTAAGATTTGGTCACCAGAAAAGCTTCTCTAATCACACCTATCGTAAATTAATTATAGACGTTAGTCAGAGAGAAAATACGGTACTAAACATTTTTAACGGCAATCATAATAATCTAACTAAAAATATAAATTATATGTTAACAAAAATATATTTTTTTATAAAAATACCAAAAAATACATAAACACAAGAAAGCAAATATATTTTTCTACAAATAGATGTATTTTTGCAAAGCTCTGTGTTAACTGTGACCGTAAATACACTACCTATAAGATAACGCGCTCTAAATAGGTTTAAATTAAATATAAATTGTACATATTTTATTATTTGCATTACTCAGAGTCACCTAGTTCCTAGTTTTTACTGAAATAAATATAAATAAGATATTTAATTGATTAAACACGTGTAACACGCACTAATTTAATTTAAGTATATATTAAAATTTAATGTTTTCGAAAGTAAAAATAACAATAAAAATAAATACATTTTTATTTTAGTGTTAGGAAATTAGGTCATTATTAAGTTGTAAATCAATAAAATATTCGTTCTGATGGCGTTAAGAATTTAATATATATAGTACTTTGACAGTTTTGCAATAATTCAAGTTTTTTTATATCGTCTGCGTTATGTTTTGAACCATAAATAAACAACTCAGATTCTACCTCAAAGAATGTACAGTTTAGTTTTACAGTACATGGGTCAACAGATTGAATAAACTAAATCATATAGACTAATAACTTTATAGATTTAACTAAATTCAAAATTAACTTAGTCACTGATAATAAACTCGAATCTAATTTATCATAAATGAATGTAAAATAAATACATAGTCTATAATCACTTTGGAACGGATTAACCAGATTACCTTACATCTGAACAAATATTGTACAGATATAACCACAATACCTCTCAAAACAGTTCAAATTATTTTATTAACTAACGCACTACTTAAAAAAAAAACAAATTGTACGTTTTTATTTTTTCATGAACTTATTGAGTCACTGATTTTTTTATTGGATTGGAAAATTAACTGCAGTAATACTTTTAAAATAGGTTTGATTTTAATATTTAAATTTAAAAAATCACTATAATTATAATGGACATAAGTACAAATAGTCTTTCACAATCGTTTCATATTTTTTATAAACACTCACAAAAACAAATGTTATTATTATTATGTTATCCCCACAAAACCTAATTCATTAAATACTATCTCATTCATTAATATTTAATTAATTGTAGATACATATGGTAAAATAGCATGTAAGAAAAATATTGTAAAACCAAAATAAAAAAAAAACACAAAAAAATATATAAAAACAAAAAAATACAAAAGAAAGAGTTAAAAAAGCATTTCGTGACCATAAAAAGTAGTGTTTGAAATATAAATTAAGTGTACCACATTACTTCATAATGTTGTTTATTATGTACTATTTTTTTTTGTTTTGCAATATTTATATTATTCATAAGTTAAAATTAGTAAATTTTAATTTAACTTAAAGCTGGAAGAAAGATCTAATTTATTTATTTTAATTACTTACGTGTTAATTTTTTATTTATAAGTTGTGTTATCGTGTCATGAAAACATACTCAATAGTAGATTACATTTGTGAATTTGTGTAAAGCTGTAAACTGCATCATGATATAATTTCAACCAGTATAAAGACTGGCCTCGCCAAAAGTCTGCGCACAGGTTAACAGCGAAAACTCTTCCAAAAAAAACAGTACATAGTGTAATCAAATATATTTGGAAGATATGTCTAAAGTCGGCTGCAATACAATTAATTTACTAAAATGATGTTATGTTACAAAGGAGAGAGCAAAAGTAGAAAGAGACGCCGTAAAAACAAAGTCCGGTAAAGCAGTCAAAGCCTGCGCAGACACACAACATAGATCACTTCCAAAATGAAAACATATTAAAGACACAACAGTCAGCATATTATAATATTTTCAAAATCCCCTTTTATATCATGGGGTCTCATAAAATAAAAGAGACCTATTTTTTGTGGTAGTGCCACGCTGCAGCCGCAAGGTAGCAGTCGCATGGGCCGGCACGCCCGGGGAAGTACCACTCTCCCACTTCACACCGGCGAACAGCAGCGCTGTCGACCGAGTCTGTGGGGGATCCGGAGGCCCAAACCCAATTCCCTTTACCAAAAAAGGCTTCCACCGGAAAGATTTCTACTCTATAGGAAGGAATCAAAACACACAAGAACGGACAGTAGTAGCAATTTCGTAAAGCATACGATTGTCATTTGTTCCTGTCACTCACCACATCCATGCGCAGTGCCCACCAATTCTAGGCGAGCTCTTGTGTTCTAGCACTACCCAGAGGTCGCCACAGTCAATCACGCAGATCAAAACTGACTGTCTATTATGATAACTGTACATTCGTAAAACCAATGACTATTTGGTAAACTTGACATAGTCACTTCAGACGTTATTTCCATACTTTTAACGTTTACATCAACAAAACGATTGCAGAATTATCACTTGGCTAGAGCATCGTCCGCCATCAGCGTCTGGTAAACACTGCAATGTGTGTGAGTGACAGACGGACAGAACGGACATGGAGTGACGGGCTGTTTACTCCACCTGGCGATGGATTTTAGGTGCACAGACTCTATTAACTGTTTCCATGAAGCTGTTTCTATTCCACCTAGTGATATACCTACTGATGCACCTGAAATTGTCAATAGGTGAGCAGTTCTGTACTGATTTATCTATCTTGCCCGTGATTCCATGTAAGTATTACAATCGTTTGTGACTACGTAAAAGAAACTGGAAATATGTCTTTTTTTATTCACCGTGTTTTTTTTTGTGTGCATTTGCAACTTTACACAAATTCACGATTGTTTAATATAATTTAATATTAAGGATTGTAGATATAATGAAAAGGCGTACTAGTCATAAGTTAGCAGCAATAGTTAAAGTAGATAAGTTGTGACATAAGTATTGTAATGTATTGGTCTCCGCACCACGCCGCCATCTTGGGTAGATGTGATTATACTGTTACCATAGACGTGTCTTGAAGACACTAATAATTAGTTTAATTAAATAATTATAATATAATAAGGCCCAAACGGCAAATGAAGCAGTCGAACCAAAGATACATTATTATTTGCGAGGGTTGAACGAATGAAAGTATGACTCTTATGATAATAGTCGAATGTCCACATTCGATTTTATTAAGATAAAGTACATACCACCTTGAGTTCCGATGTAAGGCATTTTATTTTTCATTATAATAAATAACTTTTTCAAATACAAAACAAGACAATAATCCATCAAACCATCAAGAAAGAATCCACTAAGACAAGTAAGAAACTACAAACTTATTACATCTCAAAAACGACAGAAAAAAAACGGAAAAATAATTCATATATCCAGAAGACCAGGAAACTAAGCAAATAAGAATAAAAAATATCAGGATTATAAAACATCAGCAAAACGCACAAAGAACTGGCTACAAAGCATAATAACAAACGCTGTAAGAATTAAACCTCCTCTGAATAACGTAGAGTTCCGTAAACGGGTTCCCAAAAAAAAAACATCATAAAATGCTGTATAAAATTCAAACTTCAGAAAATTGCACGATCATTAACACCAATAAGACAACCACCACAATACGCAATAACAATAAATTCTATGAACAATGAAGTAAACTAATATCAATTCGCAATGCGTTTAGTTTATTTGACGGCTGCCAGTTGGCGATGCAGTGGGCGCTAATTGCCAGGATTTTTCCTCAACAAGTGTTGTAAAACAATTGATTGCATCCATTACGGGACTGCAATGTACGACAATTGACCTATCAGTCACTCGATTAAAACACCAAGTCGACCACTAATTTCGTGTAATTCGTGTATGTGCTTATTTAAGCTAGCAATTAGTATTATTTCTTGAATTTGGGAACAATCTTAAAATGCTTGGGAGCAATTGCGTGTGTCATTACTTGTAGGTGTGTTTGTTATGAGGTTATTTATTTTCCATCTCTTTTATTTCTTTCCTGATCATATCTCGTAGGGACTGATTAAGAGCAATCCTCTAAAAATAATTGAGAGAGCTCTTTCAGTTTCCTATTGGAATAGTGATTACTTTTTATCTCTGCCTCTAAAATTATTTAATTTCCATTTAATATGTTTTTTTTCATCGCGCCTTGGCGGGACTGTTTCAGAGCATCCGTCAGAAACAAACTTGGGTGTAAAAACTCCTTCAAGTTCCAAATAGGCAACGATGCCTAGTATTATAATTTTATCCATTTTTCTATCCTAATAATTACTTATGTTTAAGTCTATATATCTTTTTTATTTTGTTCGTATCTTTGAACAAGAGATCGACGTACTAACCAATAGTAAAATCCTCCTTTGAATGGAGACTTGTATAGACCTATATGAAACAACTGTCCTACTAGAAAAGATTTTCGTATTAGTAAACGTGTCAAATTGCGATTGTAACTTGACGAGAATAACGTATTATTAGACCATATTAACAACATCGGAATTTTAACATTTACTAAATGTAAATCTTATTCTGAGTACTAAAGGAAAAATAGGCTCGATAAACAAATGAAAAAGCGAAAAACACAAAATACAATTTTCATACTCTAATAGAGCTATGAGCTTTCATATTTGCTAATACACATAAATAGTCTCATATTCTTGTTCAAGCATTCCTTGTGATAATTTTCATTATTTTTATTTTACCACTATTTATTAACAAAGTATATGTATTTGTGTTTAATTAATAAACAAATTCTAAATTAATTTAAGCTTAATATTATTCAGTTGTCAGTATTTAGAATCATAACATCTAATAACGGTTTGGGCGTTTGTGAATACATATTTAAAGTTGCGTAGTCGTCACTATTACATTTGTAGTTATATTAAAGGCTTTTACGCTTTATAATTACGTCCTTAAATTTGTTTATGTAACCTAATTCTTTATGTACCTATTTAATAATCCCTAATCATAATTTTAGAGGTTTCGCAAAAACGAAAGGAGTTTATGAGAAGGTGCCAAAGGCATGTAATTACGTTGTTGTTATTTGTTTGTTGTGTTTTTTTATATGTTTAAACAATGTAGCGTGTGTTTATCATACGTTATTATAATTAATTAATTGAATAAGAGCTGTACTTTTTGTAAAGCATGTCTTTCATCCCTCGTTGTTAAATGATTAATTTTGTGTATCGTAAAGTGGTTGAATGTTTAATGATAATATTCGAGGGTAGAGTAGAGTTAAGGTATAGACGACTGCGAGCTGCGTTTCGTGAGTAAATTATAATTTTTATCAGTATATAAAATAGACGCCAAAAAACGGAAAAATTACATTTATTTTAATTTGTCTGTACTTTTAATTAATAAGATTTTAAACCGCGTTTAGTGCAATAAAACACAAACTATGTATATGAAGAATTGATAGATCTCAAATTGAATTTCAAATCTGAAACAGAGATAAGACAAACATCTAGAAGGCTTAATTTCAGTGTCCACAAGTGCATATCCTTTATTAATTACCAGCACAAGAGGATATAGACACCAGATAAATAAAAATAATAATATATATTTCTGAGCACTACCTAATATTAAAACATCATAAGGAACAGATTTACAACAGCACTACAACCTCATAATAGTATTCTTAATTCTTTTTTAGGTTCCAAATAACATGTCACGTGGCTTGCTTTGGTTTAAATTGTACATTGTAAACTGCCGAAAAGAAAGCGAAGCATTAATAAATGTATATAGTTAAGCAAAAAGCAAGTTATCAAGCCGCTGTATTATTTAGTCTAGATTTAACTCTACGAGAAATAAGTAGATAGTTTTAAGCTCTTCTTGTACAATTAGATCAAAAACATCACGATGAAAACCAAAAAAAAAACGAAAATTCTAAACCCTATATTTCGCAATTATGTATTTCACATTGATACAATGGAGTTTAACAACTAACTCCAACAAAAATCAAGCCATAAGACTCAATTTTAATATAAAAAACACAGTCGTGAGATATAAAATCTACTCACATAATTATCAAACCGAACAGAACCAGGAAGGAAAGGATTTTGCCACAAGGAATTAATAACTAACAACACCTTACCGGACATAAACAACAGTCCATTTTAAAAATTAATATGTATATTAAAAAACCAGACCTGGACTTAAGTAGTGGTAGTGCCACACTGCAGCCGCGAGGTGGCAGTCGCATGGGCCGGCACGCCCGGGGAAGTACCACTCTCCCACTTAACACCGGCGACCAGCAGCGCTGTCAACCGAGTCTGTGGGAGATCCGGAGGCCCACACCCAGACCCAGACCAAATATATGAACAAGATGATATATAAAATGTCCCTTTTGTCAATTATTATACAAAAAGAGATAACTATGAACTGAATTGAACATTTATAACAACTAATAACTCACTACTCTACTTACGCTCAGTGAGAACACTATCTATTCAAACACATTTTCACTAAATTAAAAACCAAAAAAATGCGGTGATTATCAAAAGAAACTATTTTAATCAATTAAATGAGCATGGGATTAGACTAACAGAAATTTAAAGAAATAAACACGGTTTTGACCCCAAACTTGCGCCAAATGAAATTAAAACAACTCATGAAAAACTCAAATCTTGGATAGAAACTACCTGCGCAAGTGACTATCAAAATTTTTGGCATAAACTATCAAAATTCTAAATAGTGAACGACAAACAAAATTGTGATATTTTTTGACCTAATTGTCTGTAGAAATAAGGCTCTTCTTTCTTCTATTGTAAATTAATATAAATATTTATGTATTTATTTATTTTTCCTGTTATACTTAATTAGTTTTTAAGTATCTAGATATTGATCTGTATATATATAAATATATATGTATAATATGTATGTAAGCATATTCTAAGCTAAATTATATTCTCCTTGTGAACTATTAGAAATATAAAACGGCTTGTAAAGTCTCTAAAACCAGTGGGCATTTACTGCGTTAAACGTAGATGATAGTATAAGTCTGTAGCTATCTCACTTATTAGAAATAATGTAAATATAATGAACTCTAAGACGCGATGATCTCACGGCAAATAAAGTAGCTGTAAATAATTGTAATTAAAATAATTTAAGCTGAAGTCGCATTAATATTGTGAAACTGGATGTTACGTTAAAAACAAAATAACCAAAACCAAAGATCTTCTAGTCATTGATAACAACAGGATTTTACTATTAATATATTACCTTGACATACAACTGAAAAGGGAAAAGCATAATTTATCCAAATTAACAATTTTACTGCGACATATTTTTATAACTGTAAAATAATAGTATTTAAATGTTACTATCTCTTGCCTTGATATCTTTTTAACCCTAAAATCTAAAACAGGATAGAAAACTAGATACGGTATTGGAAAGAGGATAAGAAAAATGATTGACAAAAAAATGAGGTTGTAACAGAACCATTTTATTGATGTCTTTTATATAAGCAATGCACGATAATTATCTTTTTAGATAATCTAGATTACATACAGAATATTATATTTATGTCTATATTTAATAATATCTACGGGATTTTGAAAATCAATATTGTGAATCGCAGATTAAATTATGATTGGTAATAATAATATCAGAGATACGAACACTATTTTGACGGGAAATCAGGCAATTTTCCAAAAAGATCTCTTTCATTTTGGCTCTGGTTTTAGAATCACATCTGTTTTGCACTTACATCGGCATAACATAATTTCAAATCGATATCAATACACTGATGATGATTTATATATAAATTGGATGGATTTTAATATCGTGGGACAATTCCATCACAGTTATATATGATCAAAAACTAATCAGAGCCCTTATTATGGTAACCAGACAACTGATAAATAAACTTATATACACATCAGAAGAAATCTTAATGATTTCATAAAGATTAGTCCTGGGAAGGCATCAATCCCACAACCTTCTGTTTCAAAGTGAGGATCTAACCACTAGACCAACAGACCATCTTAATTGACATCATTAATAACACAGGCCATTAACTAACCCATTGTAAAACTAAGGCATCTAGAGAAATGAAACAATAATTGGTACACATAAACATCGAAACGAAAACCTGATCAGATACATAAAATACCATGATACAGAAAATTTAAAAAGTCATCAAATGAATAAAATCCAAAAAGAGAAATAGTAACGACGAACCAAGTACTAGGCGCTCATAAGCTATAGTGTACTATCCATTATACTCGGGCGATCACCAACTTGATGTCTGAGGAGATAAATAACTTTATTGGACTTTAGCTCCCACTCGCATCTAGAGAAGCGATTTGCACTCGTTTGCAAATCTTTACTGACATTAGTATTTATGTTCCCAGACGTAAGTTGGTTCGGCCGGCTTGCGCAATTTAACTATAAGATATGAGTGCCTAGAAGGATATTCACTCAAAAACAGATCACGGAAATACTGATTCCGGTTTGAAATGTTCATACACTAGACTCTAGTGTGAGATACTATTTGATGGATAAAAAAATTATGCCTCAAAAACTGTCCTGGTCTTCATAACAAACATCTATTGTGACCTTGAGTAAAGCCTGCTTAGCAAAAGAACAGAACCTAGTTGAAAAAAAGCGACTAAATATATGTGAGTGTAAAGTACTCTCGTAAACTGTTAGGTTAGCACTTATCAATACCTTTATTACTTGGGCGTTTACTATTTTATGTCTGCGGAGACGATTATTTTGTTTGGTCTTCAGCTCCCATTGAGAACTATAATGGAGCTAGTAATGCATGTATAGCTACATTAATATTTGTCGTCGCAGACATCAGGTTGTAAGTGCCCAATTGCACTATTAAATATTGAATAAGCTTCAGCTTCGAGATTAAGAAATAAAAAAGAGACAACAATGTCTAGTCTGTATTTTGGTTAGATAAAAACTCACATAGGAACGACACTCAGAAGATATATATTATTTTGGTTACCATAGATTTCAGTTCGTTTGTCTATGCGTTCAGCCACAGGTCGTTAACTTTAAGACGAAAATGTTGATTTAGACCTGGATTCCAGACAAAGGTTCTTTTGTTATGTCAATGATTCGACATCCTTATCGATCTCAGTTACAACGATGTTCAACTTTTGATATTCTAATTTGGAACACATGAAATGCATTTATAAAGAGCTGACCTGGCGCCACTTAGGTACTTACCAAACTGTGCACCAAAATGGCGTAATCGATTTGTGAAAATTGAGTTGAAAGAAAATCTGTAAAAGGGTCTTATGACGGACTGTTGCCTATGTAATCCAGTGCCCATGTATTTGCAAAACATTTAAAAAGAAAAGACACATGGAATGTCAAACACTTATATCATATTAAAATCAGAACATTTGACCTAGATAGTTCGTAATATCTTTATTTAATCTGCGTTATTATCTATCATAGAAATTATTGTGTCTGGATATAACTATGAAGCACAAATATAATGTATGTATGATTATAATTACTGTCTACAAGTAAACCTTGAAATTACTGTATCTTTACTTGGTGTATTTGGAATGTCAACAGTTCGGTATCAGGAAAAGGATAGGAATAAACAAAGGAAAAGTGTAACCAAAAAAAAACTATATATATATATATATATCTGAAAATATCGCCTATTTACAACATAAAATTCTGAGGAAATTGTACGATTAACTAAAGTGTAGCTTCTGAAAAAGCAATAGGCAATATTTAAATTCAATATCAACACTGGTACACTATTATGTATGAAGTTAGAAAAAAAAAGTGTCTTGAGAAACAACAGCATATATCTGATACCCGAACAAGCATGTAAGCAACAGTAACACACCTTATGAACTCAAATCAATAGGACAAATATGTATAACCATATGATCTAGACACGGAAAGGTTATCGTGCATTATAAGTATTATAAGCTTCTGTTTTAATAAAATAACAATAGTATCTGTGTACTTATTGTATTTTTTATCACCTTCCCTAAATAGTCCTATTGTACTGTCCGATGTATGAAGGTAGCCATATAGTTTGCAAGGCTATAAATAAATCATCCCTTTTATGATAAACTTAACTATAAAAATAAGACTATAATAATTAAAACTTTAATGTTTGTAGTTTTGAGGACTTTGATGTATTTCTGCCTTTTTTCCTATATTTTTAATCCAACAGTGATTTGTAGTTTATTTTTCTAACAAAAATAAATTGAGCCTAGCAAACTATGCAAAAAAAAATCTTATCTCTTTTTACTTTAGAAGTAGGATGGGTAGATATTTAGGTAAGTATATACTAGATATAAAAACAAAATTAAAAACGAACTATTGTTTATTTCTGAAAAAATGTGCTGAACAAGGTTTTTCTGTGACGACAACATGATAACCAGGTATATAGCATCAAAAAAAGGTTTATAAAAGTCTGTATAAAACAATTACAATATTTGTATACATCAATACATGGCATTCAGGTGAAGAATATATAAGATTATAGTCTCTACATAATTGCGATACGGTTCAAAATTGTTTGTACTATTTTAACAAATTATTTTAGTTATTACATAGGTTTCAATTAAAATCAAAAGCGCGTCGGAGTACTAATCGAGTCGCTGAAACAAATACTGAATGGACAATGAGTAAGGATTAACAATGATGATTAAATAAAATAATTTAAGTAATTAAAACATTTAGCCTAGTACACATTATAAAATAGGCTTGATTTTATAAATAAAATGAAATTACTGTATACGGACAACGACCCAGATTAAAAAATAAAATTAAAATTATTTTGTGTTAGAAATCAGACTGCATATTTTTGTACATTAAATGAATTATGAAATGAAAGTAAAAATCGTGAAAATGAATTAATAATAACAGAAATTGAGTTGACAACAGATACTGACAAGTTATTGACAAAACAACAATATGATGGTAAATTCACCTAAACTTGTAATTAATAAATTGAATAATTCACGGCATTTGTGACTAATCATGATACCGTATTGACACTATTCCTACTTACATTCAAAACAATTAATTTGATTTAAGACTTTCAATTAATTTGATACACAGGCGATATTAATTGCAATTAGCAATAGGCTCTTGTATCTATTAATAACTATTTTTATTCATACAATATTGAGCACTTTGAAAGTGACCTATTTGAAAATAACGAGACAATTCTTAAATGGTAAAAACAACTATTGATTGATTAAAAATGTTGTATTTATGACTTCTTTTGAAGGTATTTTTTTACATAACAGAAAAAGTGTTGACCTAAATATTTTCAGTGTCTCGTGTTTTTCAAATAGAGCCATTTCATTGTGCGTATCCAGCAACAAAATGCAATGGCAAGAATTTATACAACCTTCTACAATATTAACATCTACTCCAATGCTACATTCAACATCATCTAGTTTCCTTTCGTGATTTCAACAAACTAATCTACAGTAAGTACGTGACATGTTTAGCTTTAAACACTCGTCTAATTTACAGTTCTACTTGTAACAACATCTACGATAATAAGTACATACTCGATTATAACCTGCATACTACGTGGGTACACAGCTCCCTATGTCAGATCATGTAAATGGATATATTATGTTAACAGTTATACATAAAAACAAATGCATACGTCTTGAGAGCAAACAGAGATCATAATTTTGTTTCGAATTATCATAAAACCTAACGTTACTTTATACTGAGATGAAATATATTAAAATACACATCGTATACCACTACCTACTCATACTTTAAGCGAGATAACAAGATGAAACCACGATCAACATTAACTTAGTTATAAGCGTATTCTGTTTTAGCTACAATATCTTTATTACGATATAAATAAATAAAAACACTGGAGGACGAGACGTGAATTAAGTCGCTACATCTATATCTCGTTTCATTTAGTGTGACTCACCGATACGAGTAAAGAAACACAATTAACTGTCAAACTATAAACTAGTATCACACATTATTCTGTAGACATATTAAGAACGCAACTTAAACACTCAGAATAATCACTTTTCGATAAACGATCATAATCCACAGATTTGTACCAAAACAAATTCCTAAATCGATTGGAAGGCCACCTCTATTCTAACACTAGCTAATTAGTTTCGCTACGAACAATTAAAGCTTTTGCTCGTCGACTTGCAGTCGAAGCCGCTCTATTACATTGTAACTCTAAATAGGCATCTAATCTATGCATCACATTACGTCATTCGCATTGACGTATGAGAGCACGGCGTCTCAATTTATTTGACCAGTTCATACACAGTCTATACACTGGAACGTGATCGAAAACAATCAACGGTAACGATGGTGCACATCCGAGCTCCTCACCGGTCACTGGCGATCGTCTGTACGTATCCGGGATGCCTGGTGGTACCCGGGCACCGTCACTGCGCACACTCGTGGCTCGCAAGCCTCGGCGGTCGCACCGCCTCTGGTACAGCAGGGTCCGTCACACTATCAGCGTCAATTCACTCCGACTGGTAAACACTTGCACTGCTTTACCTTCTGTAACCGCTTGCGTTTGAACGGCGGGTTCTGGCCGGGGCAGCGCAGCGTCACTGTCACCCAGGTGAACTTCTTAGGCCTACAAAACGAGCACGACTTGAAGGCAGGTTGCGGCCGGTCGGGGTTGTTGTCGCGTCGCCGCGGGCCCTTCGGTATGTAAAACGAGTTGCACTGTCCATAGCAAAATTTGTTTATCACTGTGGTGGGCAGACAGCCAGGTTCTCGGATTTTCTGAACCAAAGGCTCAGTTTTGCACCAATCTTCCTTTAGGTAATCCTTCTTAGTGACGACCAGAGCATTTTTCGACGATTTTAATATTTTTCTGAATTCGACACCCGGTGGCAACTCCGTATTATCTTCTTGCTCCGGCATGGAAACCACCATACCGGTTTCGGAACTGCCATCTCCGAGTTCGTTCCTCTGCACAAAAGAGGTCGATGCTGAAGCAGTGGCCTGTTCAGCTCGTTGTCTCTCAGCCAGAAACCTCTGCACTTGTTCGGTATCGATGATGTCTAGGATAGAGTCGGTCGGGGTGAATGGCTTCCTGTTCCCGACGCCAGCTCCGGCACACACACCACAGGTCGCCAGAAGCGCCGCAGCGGCTAGCCAAATATGAGACTTCGATAAGTTCTCCATCTGCAACAATAAAATTGGTCACTATTAAAAATATATTCAATTTACAGCAATTAAATTGCCGCCGTTCAAATAAGGCCTCGCGTTAATTTAAGTCCGTAGGCTTCGCTCGAACGGATGTCGTAGGCTAAACTCACGTTGTATCTAGAGATGGGAGCCAACAAGTCGTAGGCAGTGCGTCGGTGTAGACGGTCCGCGAGCGGCGCGCTGTTTGCGTGTGCGCAGGGCCGGCCGGCGGAGCGGTAATGAGCGCAAGCGCGGCTCAATGGACCACCGCTCAATGAACGAGAGATGAGTCACGCACCGCGCCTCCGCCATAGAACCGTTACTACCAGCCGCCGCACGCAGACGCGACACCTTCGTGCACATGTGTTTCGGATTACTACGCTCACTATACAAATATTTACGACCCCTAACAAAAGACGCTTAGTGATAACGCAGCCGTTTATTTGCAAACAATTGTAAAAAGCAGCCTTCTTGGTAAAGTCGGAACAGATGTTAGCCGATTATAGTCTTAACTTGGGGACTAATTTTACTTTATAAAATACAGTTTTTATTGTTATTGTATTGTTTTAAAAATTTTCTTTCTTTCCTACATAGCTAATATTGTATGCTTATTTAGAAGTATATTTCTGCTAAATACATAAAACCTATAATCTCAGAGAGGACTGTTACAATTAGGCACAATACGTAAACAGCGTACGTGTGTCAGGTATTGTGGGAGAGATTTTCTCACCTATCGCGGTGTTCTCGGCGCCAGGCAGAGGCTGCGCAGGCGCCGGCGCACATGGTGCCCATCTCGAACCAACGCTTCCGCCCATTTGTGCGTCCCACAATACCCATACAAAGTTGAGCGAGCGTTGTATAGCATCCACAGCCTTCTGCGAACCGTAGGCGACGTGTGGGTGCTCTCTGTTCAATTACATTTTTAACAATATATTTTAAAAACCTCTGTGTACGTACCGGCAACGCATTCTTTACTCAAATAGGCAGGATGTCCGCTCAACAGAGGCTGTCTTTTGTAACATTATTGCAAATCAAACCAGCGTGCAGCATTTGTCATCCGAACATCTAAAACTCATTTAAATTAAACACCTATTCAGAAACACATAACATTTTAATTATACCTTTTGTACGAGTAATTGATTTTAAAGAAAATCGATAAGTATTAGCTACCTACACTTTATTGGCTTCTGTGAAGGTTTAATTAGAGGTTTGATTTATAATCAAGGCAATCAATTCATTACATTTACATATAACTTGTGCAAATTGTACAAGCGATTTGAACATAAATATACATGTTCAACACAGTATGTGCTACACTGGAATGTGTAACTATAAATAAATGTTGACATAATAAGTTTATTCAGGTATAATTTCGGGGAAATATTTAATATTATAAATTACGGGATAACTATTAATTCTAAAGGATCTCACATTCTTTAGCGCAAAGGAAAAATTTTACGACAAAAGGAAGTCCTTTTCGAATGGTTGGTTTATTTTTTCTATTACTACAGGGGCGCTTAGCATACCTCGGCAGAGGAATTTCATTCATTCATTCACTGATCGTTTTGTACCCGTAGGGTTGTCAAAAAAATGAAACCATAATAGGCGTTAAGACGACCCTTAGCGACAGGCCGTCTGACTCGCCCACGTTTATACAGCGGGTTTCGCTTGCATTTTGTAGAATATTAATATCTACTTATTATTTAAAATGCATTTTTTTTTCCTGTTTTAGCAGTCTTAAGGTTTTTGTTGATATGTTAAAGACTATCTCTAATAAAGCTAGCATTAATTTTAGAACGAAAAACATATTTTCCACATAAAATCTTTTATTAACGGTTTAAAATTTTGCACAGTTTTACGATAGATAATTACAATCTTTCGTACAAAAGAATAATCAATAGATGAGCATTTACTATGACAGTAAATAACTATAATATTTACGCTATTATTGAATCGATAAACACAATTACTATACTCAACTAATCGAGTATTCAAAGCAATTATTTGATTACCATACATCTAATAGAAGGCGCAAATAATACGCGCTATTTCTAAAGAAACCATAAAACTTTAATGTTCACAAAAATCTGCGATACTTTAAGAGCGTATCAACAAACGAACCATCAGATATCGATTTAGATTATGTTTCTCAAAAAACAATAAACGATCGTTTAAAGTAGTTGAAACGTTTTAGAATCGATTAAGTTTAGTAACAGCCTGTATATGTCGGGTCCTGTGATGTATGGTACACCGGTACACCTTAAGGTGTTTGTAGCGCCGACTTCTTAGAAGAATCCCAGGAATCACACCATTTTAGTGTTCCAAATGATGTCATAGATCAACATTGTTCAATCGTAATATTTTATACCTATGTGAGCCCGGATGTTATTGTCAATTATACGTGTCAGTCAATTATTTTATTAATAAGTATGACTGAGGGCAAATACAGGATAGCTCGTAATTTCAGAGTTATTTACTCTAATGTGTGAGTTAACATTATTTAAGAAGCTGTTAAATTGCTACATTATGAAGTACGAAAACTTGGTTTATACAATCATATTATTTTGTAATGTCTAATAATAATTATTACTCTTATACCTACTTACTATGATAGGTAAATTTATATTTTAGTTAGACTATTTACGATAGAATTCGACCTATCATAATTCTGTTCTCACATTTATAAACATACAAGATGGTATCCAAAAGTCGGCGTACTTAGTCACAGACAAATTACATGTCAAATTGACTGAAGTTGTTAGCTAAACTGCACTTTAATTAATTTCATTTTGTCATCGGTTACATCATCTTATCGTCGATCCAAGTTTGTATTAATACCAAAATTGAAGTTAGCGTCACAGTCAAATAAATAACGTTTTGTTGCTTTTGGTCTGATGCACAGCAGGAATGCATTACAAGAAAACCATTTAATCAACGTAGGGGCATTATTCGTCATTTGAAATGTGTACCGCGACTGGGAGGCGCCGCTGTGTATTGTTGACCATCTATATATCAACTAAGTTTAATCGTCTCCAATCGCTTTGATCAGCGGTTGTATCGCGGCGCCGGCGCACCGCCCGCATTATGCCGCCGTCCAACAAAAAACTCAACAGAAAAAGGTAAAGTTCCTCAAACGCCAGGTACAGGCGTTTAATGCGAGCAGACGTATAAATCAAACCGAGGGCTCTAACAACTTATGACATAAAATCCTTTATTATTCACACGGATTCGAATAAAAAAGCATCGACGGTGAATAGCCGAGCGGAGAGGCGCGCCACGCATCGAATAACATTATAGGATTAAGAACACTTTTGATTTCTTTTTTGAATGGAACAATTAGAGACGGACGTGATAGGTGTGACAAAAAATATCTTAAACTTTTTGCTTGAATATGGGATCAGCCTGACTCGCTGCAGCGGGCTGCCTAAAATATCTTTCTGGGAAATTGGATTAGGTGATGCGCGAAAACGTCTTTTGTTACTTTTTGTTAATTTGTGAGCGTCTCGATTTAATATTATAATATTAATTGAATTATGTTAACCGCATATTGGATAAAAATTATAAATATCTTAACTTATTTACATCAAACGTTTTTATTGGCTTATACAGTCCTGCTCCTTTTTTCCCTTGGTACAGTACCTAAGTATTTCTGGCTTAGGACCTACATCATTGTTGACTTTAATGTATAATTTCCAGTCTTAATACTATATCTATTTGCAAAGATCTGAATAGTCTAGTCTACATGTAAATGATCTATGCTCAATAACGCCTATTAAAACTATAGCGATTATACAAACTTGTTCATGAGAAATTTGATACGGAAATACAGACACACGAGAGTCTAGACTGGTCTTCCAGACAATGAGACTGTACTAGTCATGATTACATGAATAAGGTCTATTTTTAGTTATTGAACGTAGCACCAATTAGAACATAACCTACAAAAATAATAATTGATAAGGAACTCGACGCAGTTTTGCCTGGGCTATGTGAGCTATGTCTACATAGTCAATTACTTGTCAATTTTAACCGACTTCCAAACTTTGTTTTTTTACAGTGTTGGTAACTAGATTATTAGTGTAATTCAGTTAAAGAAAAAAGGGACCAACATAAATATATCTTTAAAAAGAGTTTTTGTGAACACAGAACAAGCTTGATTTTATTCGTATAAATAATTTATATTGAACACATAACTAGCTTTTACAATTAAATTTGATTCTGTAGTCTACTAATGCTCTACCTTTTTTTACACTGAATAAAGTAATTCATAGGACAATTCACAAGGTCATCTGATCCCAAACTAGGCAGAATCAAGTCAAGATCACCGATGAACACACTTAAACTTATTATAAGTAAAATATACATTTACACAGAACAAAATAATCAAGCTCATCACACAAAGATTTAATTTTGTCCTGGCTGGGAATAAAGTAACTCAATACTTGAGCCGCTTCCCATACAAGTTGCCTGAATACCGAGCAAACTGGTTATTGTAGTGCTTCTACGCCAATAATAGGATACACCTAAAGTATTATGATCTTCAAATCCAACACTTTATTGCTTCGGGTAAATTCTGATCGTAGATACGAATTTATTTAGATTCGATGGTATATGAAATAAGGTTATGTATTAAACTAACTAAGAGTATGTTGTTTGTGTGGCTGAGTTGGTACTGGTCGAGAAAAATACTATGCCATTGATGAACGCGGTAGGAAGAAGACTCGGTTTCCAGATCATTGAGAATACCCCAAAAATTTGTTGATCACTTGTCGTGTTAAGCACAGTGATTGGTTGTTAGTTTTTAGGTCAACCAATTACAGTCGCGATCAGTTCATTTGACAACAGATCAAATTGATCAGCCTTTCCGAAATCAGGAGTACGTATAGCTCTACAACTCTACCTATGTCACAGTTGCAGTACATAACCATCCTTACGAACAATATGACAAATCGATAAATAGTACACGCAACTCTTTCTTACCGGATCTTCCTGTCCAATGTTACATGCCCATAAAGTATTAAAAACAATGAGATGCACGAACAAAAACAATTATATTTGACGCAAGTGCGGTGGGCTAATACCGAACATAGAGTAGTGACGTCCTGTTTGTCGATGTTATACGTCGACATAATTATCGCTACAACACTATATAAGTGAGAAAGGTAGTATGTCAAAATATTGGTGTTCTAAGTACCCTTGTATTAGTCATAGGACAATATGACAATGCATAATGTATTTCATAAATAGAAGGATCGGGCATTGATCTCGCTTGCTCACATGCGGGTTGTCGATTTCCAATTGGAATCTAGGTATCACTTTTCCTTCTCGTATAGAAATAGTTTTAATAATTTTTAAAACTCAGTTTTTTCCGATTTGAACCTGCACGTGAATCAACACAAGAGTTGTGATCTTTTTGGTTACCACGACATAATTATTTTGCACATACCATTACATAAACTGTTTGATTATTGTGACTGCTGTGTTTACTACTTTCTAAGATTCATTCAATCCCTGATTTCGGTTCCCATAAGATAAATATTTATTAAATTCATCAGCCTTTTCCAGTACATTTTAGGGTCGGCTTCCTGACTGTTTGGATTTAGCTGAAAGATAGTATTTCAGTCAAGCTGCTATTATTTATAGAACATCAGTGTGTTCGAAAGTAAGTGTATAACTTTTACGCAGAATGGGAGCTAAACAGCAAAAGTTATTTTGGTATTTCTTAATATACCTAATAATTTCTTTTTAAACCTACCTATGTATGAAAACCTAATAATAATTTTACACGTAACGCAAAAATACTTCGGAAATGCCAAAAGCAATACTCAAAAGTATTGAAGTGGTTCTGTACGTATGAATAGGCTAGCTAATGAACTCCAACGGATACGTATTCATATCGACAAATAACGAATTCCGTGAAATCCAAATTAAATTAAAACGAGATCTAAATGATGAAGTATTGTCGGCAACCATTCATGACGTTTTGTAAACTTTATACTTTTGTAAAAATAAAATACTCAAAATGGAAATGTTATGCTGAGTTCCGTCGATCTTTCCTGTATGACAATACGTCAAAAATCCGTGCAAACCATTTATGTATGTTCCTACATTAAAGCAGGAAATAAATACTAAATTATTCATCCTTAATAATGTCTAAGTTTGACATAATCTGTCTATATTTAGACCACACATTATAGCGCTTTACGTAACATAAAGACCACAAAAACTTTGGGAATTTCACACCCGGCTTGTGGTCGGTCATGATTTATTTGTAACATAAAATGTATGTTAAATGTTGTGTTAGTCATAAACACGTTAGACTTTTAAGTTCTTGAACAAATTAATCAAATTACTTTTGTCGGAAATGTTGATGGAGTTCCGTATGTAAGGAGGAAATAAACTAAATTCTTGTCTGTCCGTCTGGCATACAAGTTTTTCTCGGAAACCATGACTTGTAGAAATTAGACATAGTTTAAAACTATGTCACTTTGTACCGGCCCAAGTATTGTGAAAAGAGGCCATTTTTGGCAGTTCACGGATATTTACTTTAAATATGCATAACTTATTCTGTTCTTTAAAAATGCTTGATACGCTTAGTACAATATTGTGAAATCACACTCCGTTGGATCTACTTTACTCTCTTGCTGTGTAATAAATAAAAGCTTATAATAAAGCTAGAGTTACACGCGACTAAGCGCCACGTCCATCCCAAACAATCAGAGTTTACACGCAACAGCGATGAGACACTGTTTACACGGGCGTCATAATATCTGCATAATTAACGCCTGCCGTCGCCCCACACATTAATTCATTATAAACAATTCTCGGTTAAATTGCACCTGTAATTTGTACTGTTCAGTCAAGCGTTAACTGCAGAGTGTCATTATGTCAGTGCACTTAATGCGCTAACTCACGATTTAGCATAACAAATAATAGACGTGTAACATTCTTCAATAGTAATGCGTGTGCCTTACCATGGAATGTTTCCGGTTGGATAAAATGGAAATAAATACTTACAGACATTATCCCAATAAGAGAACTTCTCTAGCGAACTGCCTTAATAAGAATTATTAGATTAATAATAATCTAACCCATTTATTTACGTCTTAATTTTGGGTAGCCAGTGATTTTCCAATAACCAAATTTGCATTATGGCGCTCTTCGAAAGCTTTTGAAGCTTTTTCAATGTATTAAGAGAAGACTTGCGATAATTTTAAGTAACCATGTCCGTCTCTAAAGAAATTATATATATTGGAGACTATATCATTCGATAAAAAAATGGCACACTACAGCTCTAGACAGAGAAAGTTTGGAGCACAGTAGAGAAGCGTTACAGTGGAACAAAATAAACCTGAATATTTTTTATTAGAAATTATAATATTGAACTTAGCAAATGTTTACTACTATATGGTGACACAAAATTGGCTCTGCAAATATTTAAAAGGGATTTAAAAGGTATGCTCATAACAGTCATTACTAAGGACTCTACAAAACTGCGCGTCTTAAATTCTTTGTCCCAGTGTTTGTTCTTGTTATTATAGTATTAGCATACAAATTGACATAAGTAACAACGTACACGATTGACACATGGCTGTTGTACAAGACGATAAGTTGTTTGTGTACAATTGTATATTTAATTGTATAAATAAAACAAATAAATCATTGTGCTGTGTCTTTGTTAGAACTAAAACGCATTAATTTCAATACTTTACAGTCTTGATACCAATTAATACGAGTGAAGTATGATGACAGTTTTGTAACTAGATTAGATAAAGAAAAAAAGGTATTAAGTGTTATGCTATTGACATTTATTCTTATTTATCGCTCGGTATGCAACAACAATGGCTGACCCATGTCACAGTCGCTTAATAATTTAAGTATGAGTATTAAGTTAATTATATTAACTGGATTAACAAATACATTTTATAATTGATTAAAAACTATTTTCATTTAATTTTGACAATGAATATACAAATACACAAATGAAAACTAGCCATCAAAAACACACAAAAATATTAAAAAAAAAATTGAATAAGGTACATAAACAATTTAGCATCTAACGAAATACTAACCTATTTTTAAACTGCTGCTTGTTAATGACTAAGTAAACAAGTAATCATAATATTTAATTATTATTATAAACAAGTAAATTACTCAAGAACTATTTACGTTACGCTAAAATACATAATCGTAAATATTAGCTAATTGCGACGTATTTGAAAGTTGTTTTTATTGTGTGCTAGAACCATTGACGTACTACATACATAGACTGCTACTATCGCTTGTTTCCCCTTGTGCTAAGCGAGAGCAGTTTTTAGTCTGAACCTAGTACATTTTCTTTTTCATTTAAGTTAATTTTCGCGCAACGAGAAACTTATATACGAAAATATCAATAGTTTTGACATTGTTAGGATTAGTGTTTTAGATAGATTTTTTTAAAACGACAAGCTCCATCTTCATACATCATTCACGACAAAACCATTTCACACTAGTGCTTACGTTCAAACTCTGATAGGCTTACTCTAGTTCCTTATGAATACTCTAAGGTACATTTTCATTATGCTTGGTGTAATGCCTCGTGTTCTGATATTACAATAATAGCTGACCCAGCCCTAATTATGTTAGATGTAATGCAGCTCGTAGTAAGTAGATTTTAGTTTTATCATAAACACATCATCTTAGCGATAGAATGGTTAGAAGCGCGCCAGTGAAATAGTTTGCTATTGAATTATAGGTACTATTACAGTTTGAACCTACATATTTTAGTATTCAACTTCTCATCGAGATGCGCCAAAATGAAATAATGATTTCCCTTTTTTTAAACCATAGACTTTTTAAGGCTTTCTACAGATTTTCCTAGTATAAAATCTCTTGATATATTGGTATTGAATGAAGATTTTAAAACTATAGATATTCATTGCGATATTATATATTATATAATAATTATAATTATTTTAATTGTTCAGGGGGTGGATCTACCAGTTATCTGTCCGACAGTTGGCTAGATCCTCCACGGGTACGCGACCCCGGACTGCCCTAGCTGTTACTGTCACATTCATTGTACCTCCGTGATGGTAGCATCCTATAACCCGTCCTACCTTGTTATCCTTTCCAACATATCCTTTCCCAAATCCTTATCCCGCAGGAACGCAACGGATAATTACAAAAATAATTTAATTATCCAAAATGGCGGCGATGTGGTTCGCCACCCATCACGTCTCGTTCCTCGCGGGGGCGAAAAGTGGGCCACGGAGAGCCGCCTCGCTGCGTTGAATGCAAGAGGAGGAATGGATGGTAAGGTGGATGAAGTGTGTCAGATGATAGATGTCGAGACGAAAATAAAGAATGGTATGCTGAGATGGTTTGGCTATGTCGAGAGAATGAATAAAAGAAGGATTGACGAAAAAGTGTATAAGGCGAGTGTGAATGAGAAAAGGCCACATCAAGAGCATACCATAAACCGAACAGCATGTATGCAGGGAATAATGAAAGTGGACAAAGCGAAACAAGTGTGTAAGGATCGTAGCAAGTGGAAAGAAGTGGTCTCTGCCCACCCCTACAAGGGAAAGAGGCGTGATTATATGTATGTATGTATGTAATTATAATTATATTATATAATTTGGATTCCAAATAAACTTAAAATCTGTTTTTTTTTTAATTACCCTAGATTAATGTTTAATTATACATCCGACTGTTATCAAAATTAATCTATACTTGCACATCGGTATCATAAAAAGAAAAAGAGGGAAAAATAAATGATCTAAGAAAAGTTTCATCTAATCTGACTACCAAGTCAATCTGATGTTTACCAATACTAAAACACATTAAATAAATATTCCCCTAACAGCTAAATAAGCATTAACTGTAGCACTGAAAATAACTGAAGCTATAATGAATAACGTTTAGTTCAATCCGCAGCGCACCTAACACAGTGTGTGTCTGTGTGAGCTACTCTATCCCCGTACAATTTACTATCCATCCGTCTGGGCCTCGATTCAGCTATTTTAGATGCATGTCAGTGGTCTGTCAGTGTACTTGTCATTGTGTGTAATTTTTGTAGCCTACAATAAAATATCATTCAACTCTCGAACAGAATGATCGCAATGACCAAATGACGGTTAGCAGAATGCCAACTATCGTAGAAACTACCATATGGAGGTGGTCATTCGGTCAATTCAAGCAACTTTTAAATAGCTGAATCGAGGCCCTGTATGATCGCACTAAAATGATGCCTGATAACCGAATAAACAGAGTGAATCATCGATCCATCCGTCCGATGTCGGTGTTCTACTAACATTAAATACACCGGTTCCATTGCTCTTGAGATTCGTAATGCTGTCTAGTCGATGCAGCGCTTGAGAAGAAAAGAAATGTAAGATATGATGTAATTGTTGGTTTTGTTTTGACTGTAATATATAATTATTATTATTTTTGATCGGTTTCCAGATGTCATATTGCACTGTTCAGTTGCAACTTTTTGTGGCTTAAAGTTTTTTGATTTTTTGTTTTATGATCTGATTACCAAACCTTAGCCGCAGCACTATAATTATTATTTATTTTTATGCCTAATTTTTATATATCACCTTCAAAGGTAACGAGAAATTTACACCACCAAGCCAAAGCAATCAAACATATTTTTTTAAATCAACATTACCATTAAAATGATATCCGTAGTCACTGGTACATGAAAAATATTTTACGCTACTTATAAGACTCACGTCTATTTCAGAAAATCTTCCATCCATCGTCAATGAAAAACATTTTCTATAGGCTCGTTTGGAAAAACACAAGACATAAAACCGCGGCATATAATGGAGACAAACCTCAGACACGCGTCATAATGCGCGGGTGAAATTTGGCAGAGTAGCCGCTGTTATCGGAGGCGTCTGTACGATTTATACCACTAATCTGCGTTTCCGAACACACGCCGTTAGAGAGATATACACCATATATTACACTAGATATTGCCATCGCCAGATATCATGTGAAATATGGACACTGATTCACCAATTCCGGATTTTAGAGTAGACTCTAGCTAGAGAATACTCTAATCTACTTACTTTTCTTCGGTTAAACATGGCTATAGTTAAACGAATCATTTTAACAGGATTCGCAAAACCAATAAGTCTTGTCATCTTGCGTCATACCATAGGTTCATTTAATGAACCTACTTTGAACATTGTACATTTGTGATGATATTGAATAGCACTGTTATTTTTTAATTAGACTTAGTATTAAACCTAACAAATTCCATTCAGGAAATCCCCTATTTCCTAGTCATTCGTTTTCTTAAAGGTATCATTTAAAGATACTATTGAAAGCAGTTCTTTGAAGTTCATACACTATTTATAAATAATAAGTTATCGGTAAGGCCGGATTAATGTATAAATAATGTATAATAATTACGACCGCCTTTGATTTTAATCTACGCTTGTTGTACAATAAAATGTTTGTATTATTATTAATAATGTATGTATGTATTTATTCATGTCACCACTTCTATTGCTGATTGATCTATGTAATTGGATTTTTATTGCTTGATAATTGTGAAGGAAAATTCTACAATCTTGTAAATATGATAAAATTTCCTTATGCTGGTAACTAAGCTCTACATTTTGAAGTTTTCCATTTCTGTTCCGGTTTTTAATCTTACTTGATCTGTAGAAACTCCATCAATGTTCTATTTACATCGGTATAATTTTAGGATTTTGGGGCTTCAACAGTTTTTAAACAACGAATATAATAAAAACCTAAATTGATCGGCCTTTTACAGGACAATACTTAAAATAAAGAGAAAACCATTAAATTTTCCTATATGTAATACATACTGATATTTTTTATATTCCGTATTTTTTTTTTATTACGAGAATTTATATTATGTCTACGTATCGATCATTGGAGCAAGATGGGTCGACGACATAATTCAAGTCTCTGGATGAGGCTGGCACGAAAAAGGGGAGGCATATGCCCTGCAGTGGGAGGACAAGGGCTGTGGATGATGATGATGATCGATCATTATTATTTGATATCGATCACATCACAATACGATCTTTTCATCTATTTCCAAGAGTCATAATTCTACAAACAGTCAAACACCATAACATTATTCACAACCGAATCTAAATCCCAAACTCGGCGATCAACAAAAGTATCATTAGTCGATTATTCAATCGGATCAGATAAAATGGATTGCGACATATCTGTCAGTCAAACTGGATTGTTGAATGGTTCGGCACGTTTGTGGCTGGCGAGTTTTTGTGCAGTGAAGTCATAACCCATAATATCGTCCTTGTTAAGGCGGGTACATCACTAATAGGGGAATTATCATTTATATTGTTACACGGAATATGACTGGCGATTTCAGCTTCTTCGGGCAGAGTAGTATTGAAACGGATTTAAGCGTTAAATTTTCCTACAATTTTGACTCTCTCGGAAACTATTTTGACCGTTTGAAAATAACCGGCAATTTTTACTTTTGTAAGAACTTATTTCTGAAATGTCCAAAATTTTACATCAGGTCCTTTTCTTCGCCTAGCCTATGTTGTCCCACTGCCAGCAAAAATGACAGTAAAGGATTGCTTTGCCCAGGCAAAGGCCTTCCCTTCCCCAACCTTATCCCGTGCCACCTCGAAACAATTGCTTAAATAAAAAAAAAGTCTGATATAAATAATCGGTCTCAAAGTCAACACAAAAACAATAAAACATTCATGAATCAGCATAATAACTGCGCCTTAAATAAAAACTAGTTTATTCCCTAACACTACAGTTAACCGATAGCAGTCAATAATAATTACCAGTTGATGGGAGATAAGGTGCGCGTGAGTGTCGCTTGCAACGCTCAGCAAACATTACTAAGATTAACTCACACCGATCAAGACTAATTATATTTATATATTATTTTGACGTAACATTTTATGGTTACCTATACTGTTTTTTGTAAGGCTTTCTTAGATTGGTTGGGACTGGATTGGAAATTAAACACGATTAAACATTGTTATTACAAATTGTGTAATTTACATTTAAATGAAACTAATTGAATTAATTGAATTAATCACATCAATTTAAAAATAAATTTGTACTTGTAGAAAAAAGAGTATTTCAACTTAAACTTAAGGTTATATCACCAATAATTTTCAGTACCCAGCAGAATCTATCTACAAGGTCAAAAGCTTTTAAACATACTTAAATCTAATACATCACTGTAGTATGCAAATAATGATGATACGAATATGATTGTTACTGATTCAGTATGTATAAAAACATGAAGCCCAATGAGAACTCATGACTGTGTAGTTATAACCGCTAAGTCACGGTTATTCAGTACTATTGGTATTGCCCTAGGTTATGTTTCATCAAAATGCAGGATATGAAGAAAATTTCCAACAACCTTTATGATCACGTCAACAAAGTCTTAGAATGATGGTTGCGTTTATTTTTTTCTTTTCTAGGCATCGAAATCGTCGTAGCATGCAGGCTTGTAAGTTCTTAGTAGTGATCATGAAACTCAAACGATTACGTAAATATTATCTCTTCGAATTAAACCTATGTATCAATGTGCTAATAAATATCAACACATATTTATTGGCACGGAGTTAAAAAAGATAACTACAATTTATTTCAGAGTTGGCAACAGTCGCACGATTTCCGTGAATGTCCTTACAAATCACGATCAGATCGAATTCCTACAGTAATTCCAACCCTCAAGTGAAATACGATCAACCGACGTAAAAAGTACGCAGCTGCGTGCCAAAACGCCCTCACCTAACTTAGATATAAGTACAATGTTAACATGCTGCAGAATACATGATAAATTAAAATTATCGACCCACTATACATCAACTGTTACAAATCCGCCTACTGCCTCCGCTGGAACCGAACCCACTCCACCTACAGCGCTGAATGTTGATATCTCAAACTTGAAAACAAACAGGAAAACACACGAGATAAGAAACTCGACAAACAGTAGGTAACTCTCCCTGACGTATTTCTTATCCAAACTTTTCAGATCCTTGACCACGTTGACCGACCATTTTAGGTAGTGACATCATAACATAGTTTTTCACCGTAAATGACGGCATATTAAATTAACACGTGTACACAATCTAAAAGAGAGCACTTTAACTTTTTTGTTGGAGTTTTTATGATGAAATAATTTAAGAGTCACAAAAAATAATCGAATGTGTTTGTATGGGACGTGAGTCAACGGCGGGAATACTACTGGGCTGGGCCTGTCGCCGTCCGCGCAGACAAAATACATTATTATCAACGAATTTTATTACCATAACGGTGAATTATGAAAGGCCATAAACGGTTTTAGAACATCAATTTAACATAAGGTGTAGTAAAACATAAAATAGGTATCACAATTAAATAAACATGGATACCACAATTTCTGTTGATTGCTGGTTGTTGATTTGTATCAATGGAATGATACCACTAAACGATTACGTGTGACTGTTCACGTACTACCTAAGTAATTATGTTGTCACGTACCTTACAAATGTATGACTATTGATGACGTGCTTTTTACGTGCTAAGTCTCACTCATCACTCTCTGTTACCGTCTTTGGTATAGGTTCTATGAAAAGTTTCTTGTAATCCAGAATTACAATATAAGGAGGTACACGTTTTCCTTGTAAATATTAATCTGAGACTTCAAGTCTTTTTGACGGATAGTGCAATATATTTAGCAGTAAAGCGAACTCTTTTAAAAAAGGTGAAAAATGTTTCCTGAAATACTTCTCTACAGGACAGATAAGCGAAGGACGCTGACTGTCAACTAAACACCTATGTCTCAGAAACTGACATCGCCAAACCTACCCACTTAATTACTTATAGCCCACCGACACATCATAAATCAACAAATTAATTGTTTATCTCAATTATTGATTTATGATAATTATAACTGAATAATGATTTAGACAAGCCTGTCGGTCGAGTAATTAATAGACCTTTAAATTACGTAATGGAACGCCCCAGAGGAGACGGGACTGCGGTAGACCGCACGGTGGATGACGATGCTCATTTGTCTGAACAATACCTGTACCATTAAACTCTTGAACCAGAACTGTAGATTCTGTGGAAGCGAGACGGCGCATTACATAGCGCGTAGCAGCATCTCGCTTGCAGGATGGTGCCAGTCCGGCTTTAGGAGTCTATGGTAAAGGTTCTGTTCAGACAATTGATCCTCGTGACCAGGCAGGTGATTGACAATCAATAGCCGACACAATGGAGGCGAATACCTTAGTAGGTACCTAAGGATTAAAAAGGTTAAACTGTTGTCATGTACCAAAGCTCTCATGTGTTATGATCTCATGTTTAAGGATTATTGGAGATAAAACCGGGGGGTTACTCTTGAATTGAATTCCGATCGATTGATATTGGAATTGTCATGTTGCGCTGTTGCTTTAATATTAAGCGTCCATTGGAAGGAACTAACTGGAATGAAAACATTATCTATAACTTTTTTTATTTGAATATTAATACTGCTTCTATAATCAGTAGATGAATAAAAAAGGGTCTAAAATATAATTACTTAATTACAGATCCCGATTAATCGAATAGCGTTAATGCTATGACGTTGAGATATTTAGATGTCTGTCAATCTCTTCGGAACAGGAGCTCGGTTTAATATGAAGTTTGTTTGACAGGCCAAATATATTGTAGACAAGACGATGAACCGAAAACGTTTCACTCGAGCGGCTAAAAGGATTCTTCTAGTATCTAGTATAGTGGGGTAAATGATGGGTAAGAAAATATGAAATCCATTTAGTCTGACAGTTAGAATAATAAAAAAAAAACTGATTAAAAAGGACTAAGTTGATAACACACAACATGTAATGTAAATAATTATGACTTCAGGCGACATGTATCGTCGTGAGTTTTTGGTTGCAGAAATAATCTACCAAAAAGACATTTAAAAACACATTCAGCTGCCCTATTTCTCTGTGAGTCGCTTAGATACCACTTACTAGAATTATCCAATCAATTAAGTTCCTACAATGGATTCTTGTAATAGTCGGAATAAACAACGAAAACTGGGAAGTTGGCGCCTCGGAGTCAACAAAACAATAAATCCTTATAATTTGACACTAAACAGTGATCGTTGGTAATTTGACCCGCTTCACTGAGTGCTACTGCTTGTTACAGCGATGTTAGTAGGTCGGCAGTCTTGTAACATGCACTAAACATTCAAAATTATCATTATCACTTTGCATATCAAGCGCCATTGTGCTTATCCGACTACTTTATAAGCTCAACAAATGGGGTTAAAATAGACATTACGATAACAATGGCATCAGAATCGAGCCTAATAAATACCAGAGCAGCTCGTAATAGGCACCTGACGTGTAAATTATTTTAATCGCGACTGTGTAACACTTAATTTTATTCGTTATTAATTGAAGTGCGAGGTGCATAAACACGGCAAATTTATGTGTTCTGGTGCAGCTAGCTGATACACGGCTAGATACGCACGAACACACCCACTATCCTGCTCTAGTGTAATTGGCTGTTTACTTATCATGGCTGTGAAGACATTTGCATAATAGAAAAATGTGTAATTGTCATAGTACAATAAAAAATAGTATTATCAGGACTAAAAGAGACTGTGACCCCCGAGTTTGTTTCGACATTTCTTCTCAGGGTAGTCAGTTAGGAAATGTCGACCTCATCTAGATTAAGAAGACGTGTGAAAGTGATTGAATGTAGTCCTATTTGCAAAATAAAGAATTTGAATTTGATTTTGAATTTGAAAATTTGAGTACTTTATTTTTTTGGATATAAATAGAATGTATATTATTTATTAACTGCCAAGGTTTGTGACGGGATAAATGGATTTTAGTGACTGACAAACTGATTTGCATTAAATGTGCCGAACAGGTAGAAACTACAAGAAAATGTGACCAGAGTTTTATCCCTTTACTGAAAGATAAGAAAAATTCTGAAAGATCCAAAAGACACAATCCCTCAATTTTACCAGAAACTCTACATCTTGCTTATCTTAACATACAAACGGCAAAGAGATGGAATTCGATTTAAAAGTTTCTGTCACAATTTCGAAAAAAACTAATATTGTTCTTGCTACGCAGTCGAAAGTTGCGAACGTAATTAAGGATTTTTCCGTAGGTCGAGATTTAGTAAACAACGCAACGATGTGTCACCGACACTCTCGTAGAGTAAAAAAAAATCTATAGAGTGCGCGTATTGCTAAAAGCCTATCGAGCAGAGCGTAAGCATATTTATGGTTATATGTCGCATTTTCTTTTACCAACATTTTTCCGTGGAACGACCGATGTTTATGCAACAATATCGATGGTTCCAATATGAATCGATGATAATTTGTTTGGTGATAGTTTTATTATAACGGCGCGCTCTGTTTTGATACTATTTTTACGACGAAACCAGTTCATACTACTCAATTTATACCTTGATATGGGCACTCTGTAATTTCTTATCTCTCCTCTAAGGACAAGCCGCACCTTATCTTTGCGATCTAGTCACGATTTCAAAGATGACAGAGATACGCTATCCTTTAGATCATTAATCAACTTACGTATGACGATCTCATCATCATAGTACTACTGTGAGGACTAGTCATTTAGATAGGTACTCAATACTTTATTACCCTCCATATATGGCAGGTAATATAAAGAAGTCCTCCATTAACCTTTAATTTCTCCAAAGACACCTTTATAATTATGAATGTGGCATGAATTTTAATGAAACTAAATGATGCGCTTAAGCCTACGAGGTTTTTAATATCATTTATCTAGTAGACGTTTCCAAATCGTCGGTTAAAATGTATATACTAAAAGCTTAAAAGAGCAAGCCGTTTCCGTGGTATCATTAGCTAACACTTAAAGACTACACACATATCTAAATTTAAAAATGGAAAGAAGATAGGGAGGCCTCGGCTCTGCAGTGGCTACAGTTCAGCCTAAAATAATGTTTAAACTATTCCTTACGACAACAATATTCTAATCTAGTCCCTAAAAAGTAAAAAATCCCTCTAAATATTAATGAACTTACTCCAAAAGCAAAGTATAAATTAATACCCTGACATAGGCATATACAATGTCTTATGATCTCATTGCTCTTATCTCCACGGAGTATCAGTTCACGACAATGACTAGGTGACTTGAGCCAGCATGTCAGATAATCATTAAAAGGCAATCACAATCTGTCATGGTGGTGAATGGGCGGTTTGGTGACGTCATAATGCCTTATGTACAGGCTTACTATGAGCTGTTAAAGCAGGACTATTGCTTTTGTGAAAGCGAGACGCCGCTATGTGGAATGTTGTGCCGTCTCGCTTTTACAATGGCGACAGTTAAACTTTAAGAGCTCATAGTACAGTGGACAGACAATACTTTACGGTTTGATGAGTCGGGGTGAATTGGAGGACGTATTGTTCTGCAGTTTACTTGGCAACAATGGTATTGAGCATTGAAAGAAATGAATCACGGAATCGTTGACGACATTCTAAATTAATAGGTTTTATTAGCTAGTTTATTGAGAAATATGAGCTGCTCTGTTTCCTAGGATCAAAGTATGCCTCGTGTAAAACTCGGTAAAATTATATAATAATATTGTTAATTTATATTTGCTGAAAGCCTATTTTTCATGCAGTTCTATCATTTTAAATTTTCTATGATTGATATTCGGTATATGCTGGCAAAAACAGTTAAAACAATTGAGATATAAATCGAAACTCCCAAGTTTGGATCAAGTAACCCATATGTTACCTGTTAACCTATGTAATTTTGTACAAAAAATATGTACTAGTCCAAGAAGACTTCTTTTTTACCCCACGGAAAACCTCCTTGACCTGTTTTGCCTTGGGGAAGGCTCACGGACCTACCGAATAGTAAAGGAAAAAATGTACATATTAAACGCACACGCATTATTCATTCAATTAAAATTGAACATAAATTTGAAATACAAATCACTTGATACAGAAAACAAAAATACGCAGCTATGGAAATAAATAACTAGTCCAATCTGTCAAGCTGACACGCATTGCCGGCAAGTGACTGCGCAGATAGACACATTAACTGACAAAGATAATTTACTCAATTAACTGGGCTGCACACTTTGCCACCAAGGTATTATTTATTACCGCAGCAGCTTTATTTACATACATCGCATTACATAATTAATATTTAAGAGAACTTATATTAATATTGAAGTATGCAAACTTCGAAGGAAGTATTTAATTACACGGTGTGGTATGATCCAGTATCTATCATATTTTGCTGGATCAAGCTTTCAATGTTTGTACTTATGTTATAATAAATGATTCTTGCAATAAACATTTGTTTCTTTTTAATTTTGAAACACTAAAATGTAAGATACAGTTTAAGTTCGTAACGTTCATTTTGAGACAGAATCAGAATTAAAGGCTACGAATACTGGAACGGAACTTAACTCTAACTTAAGACGTTCCTAAATGTCCATCTCTCGCTACTTTACATCTTAAAATAACAGAGAAAGCATGATACTTAAAACTTATTGACGTTTCAGTATTGGACCAGTAGATTTTTACGAAGTCATAAATAACGCTAATTTTCTTTAAACTGTTTTTAATATAAAAAATAACTTTTCCCTCACTCAATTTATTATAAATTATCACGGATAACACTTAGCAATCTAGAGGTTAAATACTGAGTTTATTAAAACATCAGGCCGAAACTCTGCCCACAAGACAAATGACGCGACCTAACTTGTCAAACATAAATACATAACCATGTAAATTAATATGGAATATTAACACCTGGACTAAGGCCCGGACTCCACCAAAGCGGAGATGTCCGAAGCGTATGCAGTTAGCCTGAGCACAGGCTTTGTCTGCTTCATTAGACTTTTGGCGAGGACCTTAATCCTTCCAGCGAGAGCAATAGGACAACTTAACTACGTCAGCAAGCTTTACCAAGGGCATCCTTCACTAATGGGTTCGGACTTCGACTAAGGGCGTTGGCAAATAAAAACAACAAGGGATGGCTGGATCTAAGTTTATTTATTAATTAGGGAGATCTTTTATTGCTAGTGTTGCCGGCTTAGCCCAGACTGGTCTAAGGGGGAACTCCGAAGTTGTGCGGAGATGGATACTGGCTAAACTCAATTCAGTCCGATCTGATACACAGGGTGCCTAGCTCACCGCTCAGAGCGCACATCCTTTATTCCATCCCTTCATACAAATATTATACATCTCCGCCAATTGGAGTCCACCAAAGCTGGAGAAAGAGATGTGCTAAAAACTACTTCATTTTTGTTTTTTTAACAATTCACCGCCCCTCTCTTCTCGTGTCCGCTTTAGTGGAATCCGGCCTTAATGCGAAGTCCATTTGGTTAATTCTAAACAACAAATTGTTGAGCAGTTACCTAAACGTATGCCGCTAATATTTTAACTGGAGCTCTGTTTGACAATCATTTATGAATTGAATAAATTATGCTGTTTTAATTTTATGTAATGTAGATTTGAACTTGTCGTTGGTGTTAATGAGTTATATTGATCTAGACCTGAGTGTTCTAGTATGAAGAGTGATTGTAAAATAGTTATTTTTTTCATTAATATCTTCTTATTCTGTCAACCGCTGCTATATAAAATCTATTGACTACTTTAAGATAAAATTCAGTTAAAATAAGGAGTAAAACTCGAAAAAATGATGCAGTTACATTCGTGGTTAAGCTAAACTTAATATTAATTGTCTTGTTTTTCTTAGATTTTATAGGCAAATAGTTCTTAAACTGAGAGAGACAGATTGCGTGTTAAGTGCTAGTAACTTAACTTAACTTCTGCTTGTTAGCAAGTTTAAATATAATATTTCTACGCAGACATAATGTAAATATTAGTTGACGCGTACTCGTGATGGCTGGAGGCAATGCAATGAAATACTAATAATTAATATGATAGGTATTCAGCGATAAAACTGGGAAATACCGTAGCAGGTACACCCTGGTTAAATAGTTCAGACAGTTAGATCATCGTTACAATTAAGTATCACCAGGCAATTAATATAATTGTCGATGATATGCGATGGATGTCATCAGAAAAATGGTTCTGTATCATGCGGTCGTCAGTTAAAGGGGACGTGGGTAAAACCTTTTTGGAAAGTTGTAGGTCAAGAAAATCCTGTCTAATGGAAGTAAATAGAAAAAAATTCAGGTTTAAATACCCATTAAATCTCATGTCTCTATCTTTTTCTGTAGAAGCGTATGTAGAGAATGATAAACTTATAAGACAAAACGGGAGCACGGTTCAATTCCATTTGTATTCTGTGATATTTCTTTTCCAACTTTTCCGTTATTTTCTCGTGTAAAAGTTCATCTTTATGTTTCCCATATCATGAGAGAACTGGAAATATTGTCTCTAGAAAATTATTAGGCAGAAATGCCACAATTAAGATCCAAAAATACTTTTAATATAACCTACTAAACTATTATTAGCTGCGAATGATGTCATACAATACTTATGTACCATATACCGACGCCATAGATCAATGTGCACTATATAATCACAGCACAATCAACTGACCGCATACATTTTATTAGACAATAATTATGTCACGCGATCGCAACGACGCGCTTCGTTTGATAGCGTGCGCGTACGCATCCGACATGTTGACATTACGTCACCGCTATCTCGTCCGTATAATGACGTACTCTCGCATATAAAAAAATCTTCATGGTGAAAAAGTAACACGGTTAAAACCATCGACGTATGATATGCATAGACTGCTACTATCGCTAGGTTCCCCTTGTGCCAAGCGAGAGCAGTTTTTAGTCTGATCCTAGTACATTTCGTTTTTCATTGAAGTTAATTTTCGCGCAACGAGAAACTTATATAAGAAAATATTGATGGTTTTGACATTGTTAGGATAATATTAGTGTTTTAGATAGATTTTTTAAAACGGCAAGCTCCATCTTCATACATAATTCACGACAACACTTGTTCATACTAGTGCTTACGGTTTAAACTCTGATAGGCTCACTCTATAGTTTCAAATGCAACCTCGTTGGTTAAAACAATTGCGAATCGTGAAGTACTTGTCAAGTAAACATAACATACATATCATCACGCCTGTAACCCCGAAGGGGTAGGCAGAGGTGTACCAATGTACATCCACAGTTCGCCGATATGTTTAGGTCCCATGTAATAGGGGGCGAGCCTATTGCCACTAACCGGGCACAAATCCAAACTCCGACCTGCTACTGAGAATTTCATAGAAAAACCCAAAACACCTCTACCGTAGCACTCGCGCTTAGCACCACTAGGCCAACAAGGCAGTCGCTTGTCAAGTGTTACATTTAAAAAGTTATTTGACATAAAAAGTAAGCTGACATCATCATTATTAAATGACATGACGTTATGGTAATTATTAGGTTCGCGACTGCCATTTATAATGAGTTTGGATTAATTACAGACTTGTTTTTTAGGATTTCTTTGTTGCGCAAAAAAGATGTGTGGATTAGCTTAAAAACGGTCTTCGTTTGTTTTTTGTTTACCAGCTTCCGTGAATAACGTTTTATTTTAATATTGGTTTCTTAGGTTTACGCGAATGTTAGACATTGAATAAAAGTCTGCCCGTGACCATGATACCTGCAAAGGTGTCGAAACGTCGGGACCTAAATCTAAAATTAAAACCGCGAAAAAATCCGTAAAAAGTAGTTTTATTCAATGTTTTATTTTAACTTAAATACTACATATAAGTTCATAAGGTATTAGTTCCTTATATCAATGTGTAGTATTATATATTTATACCCCTACCAATAAATTAGAATTCAGTTAAGTAATTTCCTAAAGCTGCTAAATCCTGGCGCATTCGGGTAAAAAGTAGAGTCATCTATTCTGTTTTTTTTTAAAGTAAGTGCCTTATTTCTCCGTTATAGATTACAATTTATGTGTTTATTTATTTTAGTAAGAACAAATTAAGGAAGGTGTTTAAATATTATAGTCAGGTTTTAAGTCATAGATGACGTCATATAGTCAACCATGAGTAGAATAACCAATTAACACACTAATTATATCATATTATTATTGTGTGATACAGACAACCATTTTCGCAAAAAAATAACGATGATACATATTAAATTAAATCCATAAAATTGCTTGATAATATTACTATATTTAAATTTTAATAATTAAAAATAAATTAATAAAAAGAATTATCATGTACCTAATTCTATTATTTCCTCCTTTTTCATCTTAGGGAAATAACTGAGTATTTTACAGTCGCGTCATTCGATTACAGCCTGTGTGACATTTGATTGATTGACTAACGAATAAATAAACATATATTACTCAAGCCGTTTTCCCCTCGCGAGGATGTCTGTATTCTTAATGTTTAATGTATTATTTATCCTTAATATTATATTACCTCTGATTTAACTGACTATTGACTATTGATAATGGTTTTATTATGATTGATTTTACAAAAATTGATTTATCAAATTAGTCTCATATTTCTGCATGTTTTATACATATATTAAGATATACAATGAAATTGTTTGATAGACCTCCTGGTCATGCTCCTGCACTAGAAAAAACACTACTTATGTTGAAGGTCTGCAAACATTTAAACACATGCAGAAAATGTAAAATTTTACTAAACTATTTGACCATTTTCTACTTTTTTCTGTGTACTTTATCACTACTGGCACACAAACGAACAAAATATTTTAAATCCTTAATCAGAATATAGATACAAACAAAACCGTAAACAAATACCTACGGAGCAAGATTAAAAGATATCAGGATATCTACAATACTATCAGAAGAATCTTCCAACAATCGCCAAGCTGTGAAACTCGAAACTACAAACAGCAATTACAGACACCCGGTTTAGTTCCGAATTCTCGAGTTCAAAAGTAATAAAAGATGTCTCCTTCAACTATATATTGGGCACAGGTCCAAACTTAGAATGATATTTTTGACAGGAAAATCCAATTAACTTGGCCGACCTGGGGTTCAAATTTAAGTCCACAAAAGCGTTAGCTCGACCACTCCTGGCATTTAGCCAATATTTGATATATAACTGACATCTGGGTTTAAGTACGCTCAAAACATTAGCGTAAGGATGGTATTATGCGTATAAGGAAATAGAAAATCGGAAGGTACTACATAAGACTTACCTACGCTTAGGGCTGATTTATATAACGTCCGATAATTTAATAATTTTGATGTTTCGTCCGCTTTTCAATAAAAAATCTGCCAAATCTCTAGAGAAAAAGCTATATTTTGATTAATGAATAATCTCTTCAATAACTACGTAGGACAATAAACTAGCAGAGTAATGTAGTTAAGAACTTTAAAAATATTATTAATAGTTCAGTGCTTCAGTTTCAGTCTCTTAAAGTAGGATGGTAGAAAATTCTTTCACGCACTAATTTTGCCTACATACTGTTCTGTTATGGATTTAATAATTTTATAAATATGAAACATTCCGAGCATAAATATTGACATTTGTAGGTACTGAAATCCGATCAGAAAACATGTTTTCATAATTGAAATTTAAAAACATAAAAATATTAGACCAAAAAGAATGAGACTGTCAAGAAAAATGTAAGTACTTTATTTAATCGAATACTATCTCACTAAAGCCCATATACCGAGACATGAAATAAGAATACGTCTTAAACTACCACCTCGTGCAAACAATTTCTTCGAATTGGACGTTTTACGGAAACCACAGAAGGACAAATACTTGATTATTACACCTCAAAATACATTAAAATGACATCACTAAACAATTTAAACCCAATTTCACTGGAATAATAATTATGTTCGAGTACTTTTCAATGGAATTATGTGTTTTACCATTATTGATGGACTCCTTAATATGATTCATTGGGATTACCGTACCGTTACCGCAAGATTATTAGATATTAGCAACAAAAAAATGTACCCAAACTAATAGACAAAGTGTATGTAGTCAATAATTGCCTTTGCGCAGTCAAGTAGCATATTTAAAACTATATAGGAACAAGAAACATAACTCTTAAAGTAATAGAATTAAGTTTTTATTATTAACATTTAGGAGATATCAAGTCAAATAACATGAGGTTTGGATTAAACTGTCAATTAAAAACAAAATTTATATTTTGTATAACATCAAATTCTTGTAGATGCTAACTGTTTGTTGTGTAGTTACATAGAAATAATATTTCCAACAAGTCTGTAAGTTGTATCTAGTTATTAGTGCAATAATATATTAACAGTCTTTAACAATGCAAACCGACTTTCTTTCAAAAAGTCTATAAAACGTTATAAACGTCAAAACAAGTACATACTACAATCAACAAATAAAAAGTCATAAGAAACCAAACAATGTTGTTTAATTAAAACTACTGAACAATAAACAGTAGTAAAACGCTTTGATTCAAAAAACTAGAAGAGGAACACGCTTAAATATTAATTAATCTGTTAAACAATCCATAAAACCCATTTCGCTGCGAACATTCCCTGACAGAAATGTGTAACAACAATAAAGAAAACATAAATAACATGTTTGTATTAATTATCAAGGCGAAATCGTTTAGCGACTTGCCGTGATTTTGTGAGTAGAACGAGAGATAAAACTTGTTCAACTAATTATTATGTTTATTGAAATGAGACAATATAGTTGAAAGTTGATTGGTTTGGCGCCAGTCTTGTGGGAACTATGTACGAAATTACAAATGTAGACAGCTCGCAGAAATAGAATGATCGTAAAACTTCGGTACGCAACCCTGGATATTAATCGCAGTACTGTAAGGATGGTAGTTACTTTCAAAAGTGAGAAATTAATTTGTCAATTACCAGGAGAAATACAAATCAGTAGATTATTGTAAACTTAGACGCAGACATAAACAATATCGATATAGAAGCTGTCAGCGTTCCAATGACCATTTCATAACAAGATCAAACAAGATTTAAGTAATATATTAAAGGTTTATTTCACAATTATTTACCATATGTAACTGTTTACATCTTTCCCCCAAGGCTACGTCAACGCATAGTATTTTTTTTATTATAGGATGATGATCGATCTCACAAACGGTACGGCTCTTAAAATTTGGCGGTAAACATTTTTTTATAGCGCCAATCAAATTCTTCATCTCCTGTGACGACTTTCAATATTTGAAAATAGAATTGATAATGGCGCCCATGATTTTGACAGATAAATTAGAACTGTTGATATGATGGAATGGCGCTTGGCAGCTTCACCTAACTGATCATAATCTCATTACATCATAAGGTTAGCTTTTTTGGCATCTGTATGATTGCAATCATTTTCATTTGCTTGGTTCAGTACTAATTACAATTATATTTAAAACCTTAAATGATTGAAAGACTCATGAAGAACTTTTAACAGAATTTGAATACTAGAAATGGCTTAAATTTTGTTTATTTTCTGTTATCCAACCTTCTTAATGTCATCCTACAGTTAACGACTATATTCGCAATATTTGAGGTGATATCACGACACACTTTACATAACGCATTAACTAAAAGCTGTTAATTTGTTTGTTGACGTTTACTGTTAACCAAAAAGAATTTACAAAAGACAATATTTACATTTGGATTGACGCGGAAGGTTACGTTATCGGCGGTTATTCCCCTGATTAAATTAGAGAAACTTATTCATATTTTTTTTTAAACTATTTTGTCTCATAAACTCATATAGGCAATATTAAATTGATGATTTTTCGCTTGACATAATAGTCCCTCAAATATATTACTTAAGCACTTTACGTAGTTAGAGTACCTATTATGATTTTGTCGTAATTTCCCATTGTTTTCTCATGGTCTGCCACTTATAATGTAAACAATCTTAAATAAACAAATGACAAAAATAAACTCAAAAACAACAACCAAAAATTCAAATCTGAATACCACTCACCTTAAATAATTACTAATCTGCACAACACGTAACACGGCACATATTAACACAAGCAATCCAAGTTCAACATAAAACCTTAAATCGAATATATCCAATCCTAAGTTCTGTAGTAAACAAAGTTTGGGAGCAACGCGTTCGCCTCGCAGACGAGACCGGCTCTTTTGACGGCCGGCTCACATTTCCTGAACGTGAAAGTTTCAGACTGGCTCGAGCCGAACTTGGATAACGATAACTTACGATTCGGTTGATAAAAATGTTTTTTTTTTGTTAAGTTTGAGCTTGGTATTGTTAATATTGGTATTGCTAATAAATTGTTGAATAATCATGCAATAATAATACATAATATGAATGTAGGATGAGATAAAGATCGTTGCTTTTGTCTGTCTTCCTACACAGTCTACGGTTTGATTTAAGATATATCTATCAACATTAAGTACCCAAGTAGGCAGGTCTCACATATACTTGGAAAAAAAAACAATGTGATAATAACTTTGCGACTTTGTAAAATATTTAAACGTTACAGTTCTTTCAGGTAAGTTTTTGCGGTATTTACTTGAACCTCTTGAATATTCGGGGTAAGATTTTATGTGTCAACTATGACCCTGAAATAAATAATTTGGAGGAAATTGACCACTTAATAAAATAAGATAATAAAAGAAAAGTGCAGGAAGAAATATATCAACAAACTTACAAACTAACCATAACTATGTAGATATCCCTATATATCATGTAAAATATACACATTCTTGTGAAATATTTAAATTAAATGTCTGCAAGCAAAGCACTGCTTACTTGTCTAGTCAGCACGATAAAACCGTATACCACAGCAAAATATGTCAGAAAAGCAAAATATTGTCAAAATTAACATAAAACAACTAGGTACAGTGCATTTAGGACTTTTGATCTGTCCTACACTTTGTTGGTGCAATCATTTATCTATTTTAAAGCGTAAGTACGGAGCAATCCGCATCTGACGGTACTTAACTAAAGTTTATCGCGGTAACTACGATATTTCACGGTTTATTAACTGGGCTCAGTGCTGCCAGATTGCTGTAGTTTTGAGCTGTTTGTCTTCTGATAGTTAAGCGTGGCTATGTCTTAGATCAGAATATTGAACATTTAGATTCCTTTTTATTTCGGAAGATCGCGGCTAAGATTGCGCGACATTGACGCGTGTTTTTGTGTTTTAATAAATATACTTGCTTTGTTTACCCTAAATCTTTCAATTAAAGAAAAATTAATATACCTAATTGTTTAAATAATTAAACGAGACAAATATTAAAAATAATTGTTGTCGTCACAAAAAAATCTTATCCATAGAACCTCTTTCAGTCAAGGGCATTATTTCTCCCATGATTTAACCCGTCTCAACGGGTTTGTTTACTATAACCCAAAACTGATATTATCAAAGGTATTTTTGATGATAAATCTATGTAAACACTGGCAACCCGACGCTTGTCTTTTGGCGCCGTCTGCGCACGCGCCGTCTCCGCCAGCGCCGGCGCCTAGCGCCAAATTATGTAATACTACGCGTACAATTAATTCTACTAGCGTTGGCGCCATTACATCGCCTTATCAGCATTATAATTAGCCCTAAACTGATTTTATACACTTTTTTGTACTCTAAAAGTATTTAGGTGGACTAGGCTATGTAATTAGGAATTGAAATGAAGTTTAAGCCTGCTTGTTTAAGCTACGACCTCGATGGCACTTCACTTGATATAGACCGAGGACGAATCAAACTTAGATACTTAAATTTGTAGAATTAGGTTGATTTAAGTTCCATTCAAAATTATTAAGATCAATTTTAGACCGAATATCGATTATATTGTAAATAATATTAAAAAAATGAGCCTACTTAACTTCGAATCAAGCTATAGCTAATAAGCCTACCCAAATTTAACATATCATACAGAAATAAAAAGGAGAAATTAGTTCGACGAAACACTGTATTTTTTTCCGCTACTGGGTAAAGAGTTAATTATGTCATAAATAAAAATAAGTAGCTTTCGTACTCTATTATCAAATGTGTTTATGTTGTGACAATACACTTAAAATCAAAATTACTTCCTTAAAAAAAACAGCCAAACCTTTCCTTCCCTTGATCGCATCGGGAACATGAATTAATTAAATATTATTCTCAAAGGTTGATTCTCAACGCAGGCAAAATCCCGATATATTTTTGATGAGCATGCATTGGGTTATTCCAATACGTAGGTACGTAGGTAGGTAGGTACCTATATATTAAGTAACAAATCACAGTCGTGACGTCATTTGGCAGTACATCCACACACCTGCGGTATATATCGAGTGGCAATCAACACTTCGATTCCGTATCGTGATTGTTAGTCGAGTTGAACGTTCGCACGGTGCTTTCTCTATTTTTACCCTGACCGCAAAATATCATCTCCACCCGACTAGCGTCTCGCCATACCGACCATGTTTAAACCACAAGGGACCAAAGACCATAGGTTTTAATAAGCAAGAAACAAGATAAACAGTTCCCAGGCCTCTTAAAATTTCAAAGTAAAAGCCTACTTAATGTAGAGACATAGTTACATAGTATAGAGTATTCCTCGCTGTTCAATTGTTTTTAAAATGCAGTCCTTGTGTACCCGTCGTACCTACCTATTTATTAGTTCTTTAAATTGTAGTAAACTTTAACTTGATAAAACCAGTGGGTGTGACAGTACAAGTGATAATTAATTATACAAGTAAACATGGACATATTAATTAAATGTGTGTCGTATCGTGTACTTACTTGTGTTAACATTTTGATTCGCACATTTATTTGGGCAATGATTAGTATGCAACTTAAATTAGCACCTAAATGATGACGGCTGTAGCTTTATTAGGCAAAGTAGACGATCGCCAATAACTGAAATATTTAATACAAATATTTGAAAGAGTCATGTAGATAAATTAGTCCTGGCACAGTTTATAGAACAGATAGCTTTCTTGTCTAAAGTTTCAGGCTGATATCAATGCGCCACTTTGTATTGTGACTGATAAATGGGCAATAAATAAACTGTAATGTATGAAGCTTTATACTAGTTTATACGACTAATAGAAGGACTACCAGATGACCCAGTGTCGATCTTTTTGTATAGTGGCAAAATCGGCGATTTGACTTTAAGTAGCATATAAAACTCTTAAGTAGACACTCCAAAGACACTTTAGAATAGTAAAAATTCAGGGAAATTATGATAGTAAAAAGAAAACAAAGTTGCACTTAATGGCATTGTAGTGCATAACAGCGTCAATGTAACGCGTCTGTCTGAGGGAACCGTATTAAATGGGTTGTGGTATGACGCACGGTCGTCAATGCGCGAGGCAATACGAACATTTCAGTACCTATAAATTCCCTATAGGTACCTACGTAGTGCACACGTAGGTATAGACACATCACTCAAGCGCCCCACATCTCGGTAACCACTTTAACCGGCGCGATGCAAACGATCACAAACCTCTAACACAACAAAGAATGGCATAAACGAATTATGACGAATATCTACATCGTCTAAACCGAATGTTTACTTATATTGTTTATGCTACCGCTGATAAATGTGCCAGATAACCTTTGAAACGAATCAGAAACATCAATTTATTGCATAATACCTGAATAATGTAGCTGTCATATCAATTTTAGCGCCGCTTCCATGTAAAATAACGTAATAGCACTTTATGATAGCGTTTATATGACGCCAGAATCTTTGAACAATAAACAATATCTAAGTGGTATTTGGTTCACTCTGAAGCCCCTTTATCTGATTTTGAAGATATCCATATTTTCTACGGGATCCATACTTTGCGCAGTTGAACTCTCCTAAAAGTAAATAAACAATTTTAAGCACAACTCCAAACTATGAAACTATGTCTACTACCTTTATACCTAAGTAAATACCTAAGATAATAAACTTTCATTGCGGTTTCAATTGACAAAACATACCAATCAAAAATACCATAATAAACTTACAAATAGAAATATAAAACAGGGATGTAATCCCTTCAAAAGTTAATTTTATGTATTTGAATTTATAAATTCGCGTTAGCCAGTCAGCTATTCAGCATCATTACAATTAATCAAAGTCATATAAGCACCTAAAGTGTCGCATCTCAAACCAAAAATCCAATTCCTTAGGTCGGCGCCATCTCGTCAGCAAAAATTGAGACGCGTAATATAACCCGACAGTTGGCAAGACGAAACGGTCTGCAATCATTATGTAAACCTGTGTGTACACGATCGGTGCACATCTGTATGTCTACAATGAGCTCATCCGTCTCTGTCGACGACCGGGCCACTCAAAAAACTGACTTCAACACCCACAGATCACAATGCACCGTGACATTGGCTTCGGTAACAATGATTATTAATTTGGTTGCCATGGTAACGAACTTTGCAACAGCTCCTAATTGCAGGTTAATGTTTTCAAAGTTTTTGTTCTGAAAGAGTCACACCATAAACTTAATGAGATGGAAAAATCGTTCCCATAATGAGTTTTGAAAAGAAATAGTTTCGAAGCAATGTGCAATTCGTTCAGATAAGTAAGTATTATTTATATGCTGCATACACTTTATTGTAGAGTCAGCATTTAGAACCTATAGCTATTAAAACGATGTTTCTGATTCGTTTCATTTGACGACCTCCGTGGTCGAGTGGCGTACGCACCGGTTTTCAAGGTGGCGCTAGCTCTGAGGTCCCGGGTTCGATCCCCGGACGGGTCAATGTAGAAAGTCTCTTTTCTACATTGTCTCGGGTCTGGGTGTTTGTGGTACCTTCGTTGTCTCTGAATTCCATAACACAAGTGCTTTACAGCTACTTACTTTGGGTTCAGAGCAATGTATGTGATGTTGTCCGCATTTATTATTATTTATTTATTCGTTGTCTCTGAATTCCATAACACAAGTGCTTTACAGCTACTTACTTTGGGTTCAGAGCAACGTATATGATGTTGTCCGCATTTATTATTATTTATTTATTATTAAAATAAAATAGTTTAGAGGTTCTTCCCCTTCCGCGCAATAGGCAGTGAAAATGATGTAAAGTAGTTTTCCAAAACATTTTTTATTTTCTTTTACATATAAACAGAATGATCGTCGTGAGGAATGGTGTCACCAAATCCTGAAACAAACTTTTCATAGACAGTTCAATAACAGTTCCGTCATGTTCAAAACTTTAGCGATCAGCGACAATAAAAACAAAGCATGTATTCTTTCTTCAGAGATAAAGAAATATTCTCGCCACGACGCAAAATACAAATAGGATTAGTGTGAGCGTTATCTACCAATAAAATTATATCACCTAGTTAGAGGGAAGGTTGCGAGGGAATATAAAAAAACATGTTTTCCTTCGCTTCACTCATCCATTCCACTAATCTTCTTATCCTCTTTCTATTATTACTAGAATGGGCAAGGTTCAATGTTTGTGTAACTTAAGTATAAAGTTATATAAACATTGGATCTTGCCTTAAAAAGGGTTAAGAATTATTTATTTATTGCTTGATTTATATAAGAATCTGGTTTCTCTCATTTTACTAAATTAATTTTGAATCTGATTTAAATCATTAATAGTAGAAGTTATTTAATTTTTTGTTTGTCTCTACAATAAACGAAATAGCTTTGTTCTGACTTCAAAAACGTGGCGGTGTTTTTTGTTTTTATTACCTAACCAGACGTTTTAACGTAGAGTGCCTACGTCTAGAACTCCGGCTGAGTCCCTACAATAGGAAGGCTACGATACAATGTGAATCAGTAATCATCTATTTATGCCACAAAAAAAAATACAATATCTTATTAAAAATTTAACAAAACACAATCTGAATCACAGCCACAACTCACAACCCTAAAATGCAGATGCTCAAAATTTTTAAATACAAAAACCCTTTAGTCATTTCTTCTTATAAATATTCAGTGATATGTCACATTAGTAGCCTGCAGCTCTGTCTGATTTAAACTGTAGTGACGTAACGATTACGTGGGAGAAGCGGCTCTTGTGACGGATGGCTCGCGATATTGACATTGAACATATTGAGGATTATCGTTTGATCTTGTGTTAGGGTTCCCTATGGAAATATTGAAGCTAATAATGAAAGGTCTCTTTAAAATTAGTTACAGCTTCTAGGATATTTGAAAAGGGAAAGTTCTTAAATAGAACAGGAAGTCGGAAGTCCTTCTTTTTACATTTGCAAAGAGACAACATTAAAATAAATGGGAAATTGGTCAAGATTCCTTGCATCTTATGCTAGTAAAAAGTACATACGAAACCACACCACGAATTTAAATATCTTAAGTATGATTGTTAGATAGACAATATTTTTATGTTATTCGGTCGAAAACATTAAGGGCTGTTTATAGATTACCTTTAGCTTTTCATTTCACACTCTCACTTTATCGCTTAGCAATGAATTGATTTCAGTACAGTTGGTTTTCAATAAAACAAACGATAAACACCTGGTCGAAGACCTATTAATAAAATTAAGGGCAGCCAGTGCATACGAGGGTGGGCAATATGCTTTTTAATCCTTCCCTAAATAAATTATGAATGCATCATATAACTTTGCACACCTACATAATTATTATCATAACGAAAATGAATGAGTTGTATCACGGAAAAGGTTCATTGGCTCAAACCTTAAGCGAGCATCAGTCTTGTGGGAAGACCCTAAGCAAAATTATGCAGAAAAAAAACATCAGATTAAACAATGCGTCCTGGAAGTGTGAAGTACATTGTATTTACATTCCTGACACCGAGTTTGATTTATTTACTCATTTATGATCGCACTTCAAAAATAAAGTTTAAACCACTTACTTTACTTTGGACAAGGAATACTTACTCACCGTACCTAATGGTTTTTAAAATATTTTATGGACGTCCGACTAAATGGGTAAATGAAAGCGCACTTCGTCTTAGATCAAGCAGCGTAGGCAATGTTCCAAAAATTTTATGGACACCCAAGTTCGTGAGTACCGACATAGTAACAAAAGTATTGGCCGCCGTACACACCGTTGTTCCTCAATGACATAGTCTTAATTAAAATAAAGTTTGAATTGAAGTAAGGATACTTAAGTTAGTATCCTGTGGCCATTTAGACATGCCTTAGAGTTAGTGGAGTCATGGTTTCCAGTCACAATGCAATGTTTGGTTTTGAAATTACAAAATACTTTTCGTGTCGGAGGCGTGCCCCTCCACTGTACTTTTCTATTTACTCGTGTAAGAAGTTTAGGTACCCTAATAAAGTTGTAAAAATATGCCAAATCTCCACATTGACTTTGACTAACATCCTGATCAGTGTGCTGATACCATAACTGACGCATACTACGTTAAGCATGACGCTAGCAGACACCTAGTAAAAAAAATACTTAAATATTTACAACAGTGTTAAATAAAGTTCCGTTTTACGTTTGCAGAATACTCAATGAGTGTAATCAATCCCGTTCATGGTGACGTAAGTTAAGTTATAAATGTTAACGTAGATTCTTAAATTATGTTATTCACTATGCTATGCACGTAGTTAATGAGTAGATTATGTACCTAGTTAGTAGTAAGCTGGGTCTCATAAATTAAGTAAAATCTAAAAAATATTATACTTCTGTTTAGATGCCGGTGAAACAGCGCAACAGCTCGGGGTAACTGCAGTTGCTATCTTCCGCAAAAAAAAGGTAATTAAATATAAAGATAAAAGAAAATACAGGCACTCATTGTAAAATAACTAAACGGTTCCTTGAAAACTAACCTTATTTCACAAAGCAAGCAAATGCAGAAAAACTTACCCATCTTACAGAAAACCTTGAAGAACAAGGCAACGAACAGAACATTTACGAAATATTTAGCGTATTCTGTATTCGATACGCGTCGGTGTAATAGTCAAACGGGCGCGTCCCGCCGTCGCCGCGCAGGTGAAATACGGCGGGCGCCGATAGCGACGCGCGACGCCAACCTCTTGTAAACATCCGTACTCCAATCGTTCGTGCCCACACCATCTAAATTTAAAGACAACTGATATTGTTGATGAATTTTCTTGTGTTGCTAGTTTGTAGATGGTTGGACCTGTGATGTGAAATTTAGCCCAATTGTACACAATAAAATCCTCAAAAGTAGGCGTCTTTTCAAAGACTCTTTCAAGTTAATATGTGTACCTACATAAAATTTTATCATTTCAGAAATTATTATAAAACGTCGTAATATTTTGTGCCCTCCCATGCCATCTACTACTGTAGAAAATAATAGCTAAAGCGTCGCTTCATATCCTTGTAATAGAATGAAAACAGAGTTACTGCTGATAAAAATAAAAACGCAGAGAATTTGAGTTCCACTACAAACTCTTATATCAAATGCCAGACGAAAATATAAGAAAACTTGTCCTTTTCACAATGCGATTCCATCAATTTACTGTTGAACCCCGGCGAGTGAAATTGATAGGATTGCATTGTGTCTTATGCCAAACACGGCCGTAACTTTAAGTAGTTTTGGCAGGGACTGTTATTTTAATTATCCCATCAAAGATCACACAGCATGATATTAGACAGTCTGACAAGTGTGCATTACCATCTGAATAGAGCTGTGAAGTTTCGGGATTGTGCGACGGGTAGTGCCAAAAGATAGAATCTGGATTTCATTCTTGTATAAGCTACGTATGTAAATGTTATTTTTAAGTTTGTTTAAGGATCTCTAATTTTTTAAATATGTTGGACACTCATTTAGCTATAGTAATAATATATTTAATACTGGCGGTTGTCAGGGAATGTAGGATGGATTTCGCATAAATAACTGTTCCTAATGAATCTAGCAGCGAAGCGAAATGGCTGGATGCGATTTCTTTTTTGGTCGACATGGGCAATGCTACAAAACTTAGAGGCGAACATACAATTTACATTAAACCCGTTCTTGGGGCCCAATCCGGCCGAAATCGTCGATAACATTTCGTAGAAGTCATCCCAGGCTAGAGAGCCTAAAAGGGGATTACCGTATTTCAATAAATAGGGGTCCATAACCATTCTACCTTATTCATATGTGCTGCGCGGAACCGAGCAGAAGCCGCTCTATTCGTGATGTCCCAAACACCCCAAACATAAATAAGCTTCCATTCAAATATAAGATATTGGAAACAACCTCACTACCGTGTGGTGATGCCTATGGCGATCTAAGTCACGTTAGGCGATCGGCGTTTTTGGCACTAGTGCGTTCGCGGCATGCTCGCGAATTGCTCGTGTAATGCTCGTTCGTCAGATCTAGGCGCACCCTTGGGAACATGTAATATGACGTCTCAAAACTAAGGTTAAGCTAACTCTGGCGCCAAAATAATCATTAAACCGCCTAGTTTACAACTAGGATAAGTGTTTCAGTTTATGCTCTGTTTCAATTAGCATAGTTCGTTATGCGCGAGTTCTTCTCTCAAAACAATGTCACAATGCAGAATGGCCGTTGCGTCGGATATAAAATGTAAGACGTAAAAGAGATATAACAAGAATGCTTTTAGGGATCGAGGACGCATTTAACGTTATGGTAATGTAATATTCTAATGTAAGTTCTGTAACAATGTCTACAAGAAAACGTTGTACAGAAAATAAAATGCAGGTACTTACTTTTATTGTCACTTGCGAAAGTATGGGACATGGATGTAGGCACTTAACGTGAGTGTTGTAAAATAATCAATTGTTTTCTGAAGTCAAAGGCAAGGGTGTCAAAAGCTTATAGGAAGTAGGGAAAGTACCTAGCCTAATGCAGAACGTTTAAGTAACGGTCCAAGATCACAATATTATGTATAGAAATATATATAGACCAAGCACCAGGTCCCAGGTGCTCACAATAAATAGGAGGAGCTACTGAAATTCAAATACCAATCGAAATACATATTTTTGTTTTCTGGCTGCAGTGCCCCTTCCATTACGTACCTCGTTCATATACGTACCGAGAGAAAATACATTTGCCATCTCAACGTCCCTCGGTATAACAATTCATGTATAAATTCTCTTTAAATTAAAAATTTCTTATGGACTGCGTCGTCTAACTCGGGGCTAGCGGAGGAATGTAAGTATCTTACCGGCTATTCCTTTTTCAATCTTCTATTTTCGCACCATTCGTTTTGTATTGAACTTACCTAATTGATTGGTGTCTTCGATAAGAGATTCTATTATCTGATTGTAATATATATTGCCAGAAACCATATTGAATGACGTACATAACTCGAGAACGTCTTACTCACGATTTTCACGAAATTACGACACATGGAAAGTGACCAAGCAGTCTAATATGAGAATGAGATAAAATAATCAATAATAGATTTTAGTACTTATGCTTCACTTAGAATTATCGCATTATTATCTTCATCTGTTTTCAAGATCTTGCTAGTAATAGCTAAATTACAATTTCACGGGAATTTCCATATTATTATGATTCAACGGGATTCTAATGGAATGACTGTAATGTAGGTACTCGAGTTTATATTTGCGCCCTAGAATATTCGCATATAATTCCTGCTAAAATAACTAAGAATATCCGCATTACGCTTATTTTTTCACTTGTTCATATTGCCTTCTTGATCAAATAATAAGAAATGGAAAAAAATGGTATAAAAATGTTTGTTTAAGAAACGGAACTATAACATCATAGTTTTATTCTGGAAATACTAAAAACAAATTTCAATACTCCTCTTACATAATGATTGCCAGCACAAAAACATATACATACAGTATGGATGCCACTTAAATGCAACATGAAACTACTTATCGTCCTTGCTAACGGTACAAAAATAAACGAAATTGTTACAGTTAATAGGTCAAAAATTAATTTTAATTTGACCAAATTGGAACACTCTGTATCTTCTATAGACTAGGTCAGTGATTCAATGAACTTGAATTTGTGATCATTAAAATGGGACATTGCCGCTGTTCAGAGGTCAAAATACGTTCTAAACAGAGATTTATTTTTATTAACTCAATTTATTTTGTTTAAATTGACAGTCTTTTAATTTTCGGGTTTTAATTAACATTCTTTTTTATTTTATTTCTATGGACTGGTGTGTGGTTTCCTTTTCTGCATTTACGTCGTATCCATACTATACAAACATCAATGGATTAAAATTAAACAATGAATAAAAAAGTAATAATTTATATATACTAGATTAAAGCTTACAACATGACAGCTCCAAATATTGGAAATGTATCACTAGGCTTGCTTAATTTATACCTAAATCTATGGAGTAGACCACCGGCGACGACTACTCCGCGACTACTCGACACAAAGTTTGACACTGGTACTGAAGTTCTCACTGTATTGGGTCTCGACACTTGTGTCCGGCAACTTTTGATTTTTATTCGAATGCACTTATCACTTTTGAATTTACACGGTTCGAAGACTGTTTCTCTGTGGTGGCCGTTTTTTATTCTGCTTGTGCAGGGGACCAGTCTGAGTTTGGGTCGCCTCATGATTGGTCGGATAGGTACGTATGTGAACTCTTCGTCGGAACTTTTTTCGGGTGCAGCGTCTTCACTTGTGACTTTGTCTGAAAGTTTCACAGAAATTAATACACAAGTTATGACTAATAATTGAACTCGGATTGTTCTGAATTTGATTTAAAATAGGTGCCAACTGATATTAATTGAAAAGCCAGTAACACAATTATTATTACTTGTATGTTTAATTACCGTAGACAAGTTAGTTCGATTAGAATGTTTAACTGAACGCGATTTGGACACAATCCTCCGAAAATGGGGTTAACAACTCGTGACGCATTTAAGTCAATGAATTTAAACAAAGTACAAGTCCTTATTTAATAGCTATAAATACCTGCGATAGGGAAGATTAGCCGTCTCGGCATCAATGAGTCACCGAGCATCTCGTACAGCGTGTAGTCTGTGGTCACGTAGTCCTCTAAGAAAGTCGTGGGTTCAGATCTGAGCAGGCACGTTGACACATCCTGAAAAAATAACAAAACAATAGTAATAAATATTACGGAAAAGACCAGTTCGAGACAATCGGGGTGCTTTTAGTCAATGCTAGTCCGACATATTCCCAAGGCGCGCCATCGACGTGATCTGTTGAAGTCGTTAGCTTTTTACCCAGAGAACACACTTATTATGAGTATTCGGATAACTGATTTTAAGGTACATTTTGTATACAAAGCTCTTTTTCTTGTAGTTACCAGTATAGTCTCCCTCAAGTCAGTATGCAGATGGTTCTTTCTCGGCGCGTGTATACTGCAATCGAGGTGGTCGAGGTGTTCCGCCAGGCACTCGACCAGCGCGGCCCGGCCCAGCGCCGTCACGCACTTGATCATAGGCGCTGTGAGACGCTCCTTCGTGCCTTGCGCTAGGTAGTCGAATAGGATGCCTTTGCCTAAAAAGATTTGTAGAAATTGAGAAAGAGTATTAGTTTGATTATTTTATTAATTAAGTTGGGCTTGTGACAATGCTGGGCAACATCCTCTTTTCGTGAGAAGGAAAGAGAAGAGATAATTTTAGGGGTCTTGTAACAGGAAAAACACTACGCGTATAAGTTTAAACTACACTTCCTTCCTGGATATAGGAACATGTAGAAATGTGTAGGTTTAAGAAACTACGAAAGATGCCAATAGCAACCAGAAGTAAAGGATTATTACCTAAATTCTGTTATACCCAAAAACATGCATATAAATATTTATCAGGATCATTAATTATGTATATTGAGAGATGGTAAATAACTTACCTATTGTAATAAATGATGGCCAGGTTCGAGTTATTTTTGTAAGTATTGTAACCATTTTATCTGAAAGCGATCCATTGCCGAGAATGTTCGAGACCATCACTGGGAATAACCTTTGGAACTGAAACAATAAAAATAGGTGTAAGTCAAGCTAGCACAAAACAAACTGTTCTTCTAAATTATGTGCAACAGTGCAACGGTCCATCTACGTGTTGCACGATGACCTACAATATGCTTCTCAACATACGTGTTTACGAGTATACATTCATACAGCGCATGTCTCGAGTCATTTCAAGAGTTGATGAGAGACAAGTTTCGCAACAAGTTGCTCCGTTAGCCCCTCCGTCCAAAACTACTCGGGCGATCCGGAGATATCTCGTGATTAAGGCGCTGTGTATAGTAAAAATGGGCTTTTTCAAACAGTTTTTTAGCAAACTGTATAAATGTCAGAGCAGCCAAAAAAATATATGTTAATCTTCATCATTTTTGTGAGATAACCTTTATTTCCAAAACACGATTTCATTAATTTTTCTCGATAAAAAAAATTCGTAAACATACCTCTAAAATGGATTTTCAAAAAAGTTTTCCGGTATTACTGATGAACCAATCTTGATAAATTTTTCAACAGAAACGTAATAACCAATAATGAAGATAACCTTTATTTTAGTTTTTCAATTAAGGTAGTATTTTTCCAAATATTCAGATATTTAATGAAAAATAACACATTCCTGACAAACTAAATATGGCGTTTTGTTCGCTTCTCTTTCATTCCTACGCGGACAGACAGTGTGCGCTGAGGCGCGGTGCTAGACGGACCTGTGTCACTTTTTTTCTGATTGACAGATCTAAAATACATGACAAATCGAAAATAATTTCATGAAATCTGTCAAACAATGACATATAATGGAATTTGTAAAGTAATTACTTACTGTTTTTTGCACATCTAATCTCTTTTCTATTGATCCTCTATAGAAGCGTAATTTGAAAATTTACGTTGAAGTTACATTGGTCTAGCGGTCGCGTGCTTATATTATATAAATATGCGATGCGATAGCTGACCGCAGGTTCGAACCTAGTATTACACAACTAATATTTTGCTTTCATGTTTTTGAAATAATGTATTTTTTATCTTTTTGTGTAATTTTTAATAAATTGTTCAATTTTAATAATAAAATAATAAAAAAAGCAATTAGTAATTATTGATTTCTAATAAGATGCATATTTTTTTCATTTTCATTTATGACAACTTTTTCATGACTAAGCTTATACATGGTGTACAATATTGAAGTAACTAGTAATACCAAAAGATGTAATTGAACGCAATAACGTTTGTAATAATTACAATAATGAAGTAAACTGCTGTTTTTTAATTGATGTGAGATATTTGTGAGGAATTATTTATTTAATGAAAAATATTTCGGATCTGACAAATTCAGTATATGTATGGCGTCTTATTTTGTATAGTGTAGTATAGTTGAAAGACGACGAAAAGTGTGCGGTCAGACAGAGCAAAGTATTTTTTTTTTTTTGGTAGAGATCTTTACCGTTAGCCTGAGCGTAAACTTTGACTGCTTCACCGGACTTTAGGCGACCAGCCAGAGCAATAGGAAAAAACTAATTACGTCAGCAACGTCCACTAAGGGCACCCCCTGCGGGGTTCGGGCCTCGACTTAGTGCGTAGCTAACAAAATTAATAAAGCAAAACAACAAGGGATGGCTGGATCTAAGTTTTTATTATTTAGGGACATATTTTTATTGCTAGTTTGGAAGGCTCGGGCCAGCTTGGTCTAGGGACAGGAGGATAACATTTACGTTACTATTATTAATAATACGCGACGGGCCTCGCCGGCGAGGACGTAATATATGGCGGTTGTGCTTTGTAATGCTGCTGCTAGCTAAATCGAATGCTTCTTGGAGAAGCGTTCTTTTATCGTCGAGGTAGGAGAGAATAAGTCTGGGGTGTTTAGTCTTAGATATTACGGTTCGTGACCGCGGTCTGGAGAGTTCGACCGCTATATTATATAGAGTTCTATCGCTAAAGGGCTGGTGCCTGAATAATAGATGGCCGTATCGTCGGCGTACATTTGGGGTTTGCCACCGCGAGGAATGTCGCTAACGTTAGTGTGAAGAGAAGTGGTGAGAGTACGGAGCCCTGAGGGACAGCGGCGCGGATCGGGTGATACGTGATACGTGGGTCAACGCGATAGCGAAAGGACTGATTCAACAAAAAGTTTCGGAAGATGAGCATAAGACGATCTAGCACCTCGAGTTGGTAAAGCTTGAAGATCAAGCCATTGTGCCAGACCTTGTCGAAAGCCTTTGCTATATCGAAGAAGAGCACGCCAGTGAGCCTTGCACGCTGAAAACCAGCGCTTATATGCTCGACTATGCAGTGGACTTGTTGGACGCATGAGTGTTGGGTTCCAAAACCGAACTGCTCGTCTGGTATGAGACTCCTGGACTCGGCACAATCCATAAGACGGGAATAAATTATTCGCTCGTATAGCTTCCCAAGAACCTTGAGTAAGCTAATGGGGCGATAACTAGTGGGCTCAGACTTCGGTTTACCGGGTTTGTGGATGAAGATGACTATCGCCTCTTTGCACATCCGTGGGAAGAGATTGTTGTTCAAGAGGAGTACGCTGTAGGCTCTCGGCGTGAAAGCACGTCACTTTTTTGTTTGAAATGTCACTGGCGTGTTGTAATCCATCGAACGAAGCACAAGCCCATGCTTTGGAGGCGTGGGTGGTTTCACCTACCTCTCCCTCCTTTATAGAGGGACGACGCATATGTGCGGGTGGCTGCACGGAGGGTCCGTGGTTGATTTCACCACCCCAGCACGTAACGCCACCGTTGCGTATAGGCAGGTCGAGTTCGTGGAGAACCTATCCGATCACCGATACATACGGATAGGGTTCTCCTCTCAGTCAGCAAAGGGTACGCAAGGGTGCTCACCGTTCTCGAGGTGGTCCATTACCTACTTGGACCTCCAGCTAGGAAGGCGGTTCACTGCTTTTCTGCAGAGCTGACCGATCTACGACGTGCCTGCTCGGCCGCTAAATAAGCTATGAGTGGCTTCGTCGACGTCGCCAGAACCGGGATCTTTAGGGTTCAATCCGGTTCCACCTGCAATAGCAAGAGGCGAAGAAATCGCTGACAGTCGCCATTTGAGAGGGAGAGGGAGGCGATGTTGGAGGGTCTCAACGCCAATCCCTGGGTCAGACCTTACAAAATGTTGCGCAACAATCTGCACCTCATTAGTCCTCCACTGACGGAGACCCTTCAGACTGATCTCATTGGTTCAGGCGTTTTTCCCGAGAGCCGTCGACGTTACCCTGCCCAGGTTGAATTCAACCTACGAGAGGCCCATCGGAGGACATTTCCCTGCTGTCCCCGGAAGAGTTTGGGGACGCGGTGTCCTGTCTTAAGTGCAAGAGAACGGCCCCCAAATGCTTGCCACACGCTTTCTAAAAGCAGCTAATGAGCCCCAATATAGGGCTCTCTTTATAGGAGAGTAAACTTGTCTCTCCTGCCCAGGCCCTAAGGGCGCATTGGGAAGGCTAATTTTACGAAATGGAAGACACGGCCCGGACCTGGCCCGGACATGGCCCGGACCTTTCGCTCGTGGGTGTGGTCAACGCCAAGCTCGCAGACAATCGTCTGCCTTAGTGTCTTATTTCTGCAAGCTTGTTATTTCTCAGAAAGAGACCTTGGACCGCGAGCGGGAGGCTGACCCTTTCGTTCCATAGCTCCGCCGATGGCCGATGGTGGGCAGTGCGCGGACGAGAATCTCTGTAGCCAGACCTGCCCTGGGGAGGACGCAGAGGGCGGGGACGGGGGTCCCTCAGCCTTCATTGCACGTATCTACTTGGGCGAGTGTAGTGGCATGCACTGCCCCCGTTGTCCTCTCCCTTACATATCCAGTTCTAAGGCACATGATGGCACCAGGTGTTTTGCCAGATTAGACAGAGCCTTTTTCAGGTCTCTATCTCTGACTCTCGCATCCTCACCCCCTTGGACATGCAAGGCTGGCTCATAAATGAATTTCACGTGAATAATAAAAAAAAAACAAAAGAGAATGATAAATTTACCCGTTTTCGTACACAAAAAAAACCTATAAATATACAAGTTTTACAGGTGAGTGTTTGGACTATCTGCAGTGTGAGGACTTCATACCACAAAATTTATTCACAAAAAAATTATAAGTTTCGTTACTATTCGAAACACGCTGTATCTCCAGACTGAACCATCAAGCGTAGTGTACGTTTTTTTTTTAATATTTTACTCTTCATACTGAAGAAAAATATAGATTGTCATAAAACATATTTTTCAGGTTTTCAATTATTATACATATTTTTTTTTCATAAAATCAGAATAGGTATTTGAAAAATTATTCTAAAAATAAATCAACAACATTAAATGCTTGTTTTAAAAGTAATAACACGATAATATGCAGTTGGTGCATAATACTTTAAAAATAATAATCCAAAAATTTATGATTTTATCGGGTTTCGAACCTACTGATCGCCGCGAGAGCGCAGCTCAAAAGTAAACATAGTCAAGCAGGGCTAAACTTACATCTAAACAAATCAGCGAAACAAAGCTTCAATATTATAACACCGTTACGCATCGGACGAATTCGGAAAAAACGAGTAGCAGGGTCGGGGCTACTCCGTCCCGCACCTGCCCGCTTCACCCCTTCAATAACGTCAATGCTGGCTATACACAGCGCCTTAACCATAATAAGTAATTATGAAACCAACCGTTTATATCAAATATTGTCATTAAAAACCTTGCATAAAACACGTTAAGCGCGTTCAGATTGTCTTCGTTGAGCACCAACACGGCTAAGTTGAATAGTTTCGGGAATATTTCATAATATGGAAAGGATTATAAATTACCTGTTGTTGTATATTAGTATCTAAGCTACAGGGGTTGGAGCACAACGCGTCGACCATATCTAGCACGTTGGATTGCAGCGGCTTCTTGGCGGGCACGTTGAGCGCGTTCAGATTGTCCTCGTTCAGCACCAGAACCGCCAAGTTGAAGAGGTTCGGGAATATAGGACCGATGCGCGTGTTCGTCATTAGATCTTCTACTGCTATTTCTTTTGGCTTCTTTCGGAGGCTTAGCACCGCTGGAAAGTAAGTAAATGGAATGTTTTTGTAAATCTGAGAACTTAAGGCGATATTTTTGTAGCAAGTCTGTACGGTATATGGTAAAGATACATTGTAGGGAAACTTGGATTATATATGGACAAATATATAAGCCCATATTATAATGGGATATTGTTTTTAGGGTGGCGCCTGCAGAACAATATTGTAGGACATTTCTATCTGCTTAACTTTTAGCGATTGCCCAATGCTTTAAATGAAGTTTAAAGCACTGGCCAATCTAACTAATTACAAATAGTAACACAACTTCTTATAAAAAATAAGGGCAATAATACTTACCTCTAGCGACTTTTGTGTAATAATTATGCAGGTGAACACTTATATTGCTAATGTTGTTGAGATTTTTCTCGTCCGTTATCCACTCGACGGCCATCGTTGGTACAGACCCGTAGACGTACGTCTGCGGGGTCAGAGCGAACTCTGACACGTTTAGGAGGTTGTCCTGCAATTGTAAAGGTTTATTTATACCTATTAAAACTCTTGGAATAAATCTGTTTAGCCGCGCGCACACGTGCTAAAAGCAGTTCGACGGCTTAGAGCGGTCGCCAACAAAAAGCTAGCGAACGGTGACGCAGCAGACGTCGTCGACACTGGTTACACGATTACAGTTCAATTTCAGGATATAGTTGAGTAGTTATATTAAAGGCAGATAACATCTCCATACCATGGTATAAAAATACAACAGTTAACAGTATATAATTTTATACAGTTCAATATGTATGAACTGTGTTCACAATAATCTGGTCACATACTATAGACATCTTTATATGTTTTTTAAATTTTGTTATACTCACAAGGGGAACACAAAGTTTCTCATCACCAAACGGAGCATACTGTGTCACACATGCTCCAACAACAGGACTTGTGTCCGTAAGCATGAACACCGTGTTAGCATCCCAGCTATCGACACATGTCTTCTTCATCAACTCACTGTGTAGTGCAAGAGTCTGTAATAAAATGAACATAGACTTGAACTATAAATTGACAAAAAATATAAAATATACATGTATTATGATAAAAAACGGTTGAAATTCAAAATTTATAGCATAAGTAAATAATATTCCGGGACATCTCACACACGGATGTCTGATCCCAAGCTACGCAGAGCTTGTGTTATGGTAACCAGACAACTGATAAACATACTTATATATTTCTAAATACATACATATTATAGATATATTACACCCAGACACCGAACAAATGATCGTGCTCATCACACAAACATTTGTGTCGGGCAGGAATCAAATCCACGACCTCCAGTATAGCAGTCAGGGTCACTAACCACTAGACCAACAGGCCTGTCAACGATTAATTGCTTAGTTTAATTGCTATGAGACCCAGATAAACAATATAAAAATGCTTGAGTGGATGGTTGAAGGAAAGAGATTACCTAGTTAGAGTATGAAAGAAGTTTATTGGAGCATTGTAATGACTACATTAAATGAGTTTACATGTAGGAGAGAAATGGATTGATAGTGTGAAAGATGACCTAAGAACAAAAGAAGTGCATACTGACTTAGTGAGATTAAAAGTAGTAGAGATAGATAAAAATAATATAGGCAATGTGCCAACCCTGAATAATTGGAAGCAATGCAGGGAGATGATGATGATAACCCCTTTGAAATGGCATTTTATGACTATACAATATAGAAACAAATGGAAGTAGGGTAGAGAGGCTTTCGCCTTGCAGTGGGACAGTATTGGCTTAGAAAAAAAATATTAATTTAAATCAAATATAACTGGCTAAAAAAAACTATCAAGTATTTATTTATATCTTGATGACATAGTTATGCTGTACTTACGCTAATTGTTTGCCTTAGTTTATAGCTGACATCTTCAGCAAGGTTAGTGACTGCCTCTGTATTCACCTCATAGCCGGCTTGCTCAGTCATACATACTACAGAGTCGGGGCTGATGCCCGCAAACCGGCCTTGTGATGAACATCCTTCCTGAAATAAAATAATTGTTTAACTATCTAAAGTTTTATTTAATACGGGTATTAAAGGTTTGAAGTTTATGATTCCTGTGTAAGTGAAAAAAATAAAATGCCTGTATTAATGAAGTTAAGGAGATAAAATAACCAATCTATCTAAAACTTGAATTAGTTATGCCAGATGATAGGAAATAGTCATTTTACTCAAAAAATTGTATTTTCAAAACTTGTCTTATAAAATAAACCTTCATGATATCTATAATACATAGTATATACTTTGCATGCACAGTTAATAATTTAAAAAATAGAAGATACCTTTTAGTTATTTTGAGCTCATTTTAGGTATGAAATAATATTAATATACATGTTTATTAAAAACAATATACTATTCATATACATCTTATATTAAGTGAAGTGTGGGCCTTAAAATACTTCCTCTATATTGTGTTTAGTAAAATCAATAGATATAAATGTAACAACTAAGTTATTATTATGATAACCTCAACCACATAAGTATTGTTACCTTTTCGTTGAGTGGAGGCGTATCGCACTGGCTGGACCCACCAGATTCAGAGGCCACCGATTTATTTCTATCACGTTCTCTGCTGCTATTCGTCTTCTTCGTATGAGTTTTGTTAGTGTGTGATAGTGAGTTAGACATTTTCATTTGTAAATTTGTAACGAACACCCGGGTATATTCACAACATGATAATTGGCTATTAATTAATATATGATTTGGGCTTAATACTTAGTCTACACTATTTTTATAAAATATACAGTCACGTAAACAAATCGTCAAACAAATTGATAAAGAACGGTATTATTACTAGAAAGGCAAAGCGCGTATTATTTCCCCGAAATTGACAGTCGACAAACATCAATGAATGACACAAGCCCTAAACAATAGTTATTTCTTTTTAATTTGATACCATAGACTATAACCACAGTCTTTTTCTATCCATTGAATGTTGTCTATTTTACGTAAAAAAATAAATACAATATGGTCCAATGGTTGTAAAATCCTTAATTAGTTGTAAAATGTTTGCTATGGATAACTTGGGAGCGAGATAATATTCTTAACAACGTAGTATTATATGGGCCACAACAGGGTCGCAGTGGCGACCGGAACGGTTGCTCGAAAGCCGCAACTAGGTTCGATTCATAGAGAAATATAATAGGTTCGATTAGAAGAATTTTCACGTAAATATTTCATTTCGACTAACCGGATGAACGGCTGATCTGAGATGCGTTCCGGCTTACCCCAAAATGCATAAGTACCTTATACAGGACCTCAAAGATCTCTTGAAAAAAAAAGCATTAGGGTCTTTCAGTGTGTGCTTAAAAAGATAAACAAATTCAAGAAATCAATAAATGTTTATAGTTTATTAGTAATTATTAACCATTGCATTGATCGTATCGAGATACTGATAACATTTAAGTTACATAATAAATATTAAGATATTGTTCTTGAATCACCTTTTATCTTATCAGCAAAACAAATGATTACATGCAGTAGGAAAAAAACAATGGCAAAGATATAGCTGATTGTCCATGTCAATTACAGTAATACTAATTACATTTAAATTGTAGTTTATTTACTAATTCATAATCTTTTGAGGTCTCAAATGCCAGCCATGAGTAACATCCTTTTGGGTGTGACTCATACATAAGGTATTGCTGCAGTTATAAATTTTTGGACTGCAAATTATGCACTAACTTCTGTTTACAATACTATGTTTATTTATCTCACTACGCGATAATCTACAAACTAAGACGAAAAACGAGGGGATGGTTATATTTATTTTAACTGCAATTTCAACTATTTTCTTAATTGATAGGTACATGCATGCAAATGAACAAATAAAAAACTGTTTCATTTCATTATTTTGTTTATATTCTCATAAGTAAAAAGAGCATGTGGACATAATTGGGTAGGTAACGTCTATTAATATTAGACAACATAATGTTCCAAAATAAATTAGCAATGTATTTTGCTGAAGGCACACAATTCCAGGTTTTGCGAGTTAACAACCACAACAACCGTATTATCATTAATATAATTAGGTTCTCTCATATATGTACATACAAAACGATTTATATCTCTCGACAAACTATCATGTTCGTCATATAATACAATATAATATTCACGTAGTCTTCCTGTACAAAGGATTATTGCAACTTTTAGATATTGACTATATTTAAATAAATGAATTACGCGATAAATTATTATTATTACCAATCATTACGTCATACTTAAATCTATCTTTTACAAATATTGGCATAAAATAAAATATCAATGTTTCTTATGAGGCACGTTACGATTATCTTTAATTATGTCAACAATGCATAACATTTAAGTTCATTTTACTTAAAAATTATGAATAAAATAAATCTGACATAAAAAATATTATACTTTAATGTACCATCTCTTACATTACAAAAATATTTCAAAACATGGCAAGTCAACATGTAACACTAGAGCGAGCGCCGGAGTGCCGACGGCGGGTCGTGTGCGGAAGGCTCTCGCACTTATACTAACTCATATACACAGCTTGCTTCCGACAACCTTACACTCCCTGAATTATATTAAATGGGCACACAGTAGTAATCAACTGGAGTAACTAGCTAGCTAGCACGGCACGACGCATAATTCGAATTTTATTCCAGAAGCATACTTATTTATTTTTTCTCTCTCAATATTATTACTTTATTGCGTTTTAAAACACAAATCTTATATGCACGAATTATTAAGAACTAATACCGAGGTAAAACCAATATTCGTTCTGTATGGTCAAAAACCAGCGAGCTGTGAGCTCAAGCATTCCATTCGTTATCTACTCTGTGCACATACTGTAGAAAGGATAAGTGTCATAATACGTGACGTACACTTGCCAAGTTTGACGAGTAATCTGTTTTGTGAGGGCGAGTAGAGTATAACGTTAGAAATTAAGACACCCAAACCCGAGTAAATAAAGAAGTTGTCGTGAGGTCAGTCGGAGTCGCTACCAGATTCGGACAGGCAGAGATCATCATTGAGCACGTCACTAGGTAACGCTGGGTTGGGTGCTACATTACCTGCAACATGAAAACAACACTAGATTTAAATAAAGGTCAAAAATAAAGATGCTATTAATTAACAAAACTTAAATATTTTGTACAACAAAAAACTTCATTGAAACTTTCATGAACTCTCATATTGTACTTAACCAATTTAAATGAACTATATTGCTATTATATTCTGAGATTAACTGTATTCTTTTAAGCGCTCCTGCTAACACAAATGTGTAATACTAAAACTATAAGTGACGTCATAACTTACCATTGGGAATAGAGTGGTGCGCGCTGGAATCGTTGTCGTCGCTATCGCTACCGCTATCAGAGTCGCTACCGCTTTCACTCGACGAACTTGATGAGCTGTCGTCTTGTTGCGGTGGCTGGAAATGTTTAAACTCTTTGTATTGATGTGACATGGACCACCAGATAAAGAAGACTTTTGGAGCTTATGCTAAAACTGTTACACATTATAAACGAAATAGGATTAGAATACAGTAATTAGGTAGCTTTAAAAGTAACTATATAAAATGAAGATACTTGATAAAATCATGTAAATAGTGTTTATTGAACACGGCTGTTCGTTCATCGCAGTTTAGCAGCCTCTGAAATATAAGTTTAATACTGTGAGGTTTATGTTGAGGTCGGATATTGATTTTCCCTTAGCGAGTCTGTTGAAAAAAAAAACTATCTTTCGGGAATAAGCAGTATCTTTGTACTGTAAGTTATTTTATATGTCCAGAAAAAAATGATAATAAAAATTGTCGGAAAAAAATGTTAATAAATAAATAGGTCGCAAATTAGGCCCTGACTGTATGGCAGTGATTATTAAATGTATGTACCTGATGATGCTGTGGCGCGGGTGGCGGGTAGGCCCGCTCGACAGGCGGCGCGGGCGCGGGCGCGGGTCTCTCGTAAGGGCGCGCGTAGCCGTTGTGCGCGGGCGCGGGCGCGGCTGGGGGCGCGGCGGCCGGGGGCGCGGCGGGCGGGGGCGCGGCGCTGGGCAGCGGCGGCAGCGAGCCCAGCGCCGGCGCCGCGGCCGCGGGCCCCGCGCCCAGCGCGTCGTCCAGGCCTATCATGGGCAACGACGCTAGGGTGCTGTTGCCGCCGCCTTGCCAACTGCGGATCGACGAATTATTTACTTTACATACATTCTAAAATTGTAAGGTTAGTTACCTTACATTTTAAACAAATTGTAGATAAGCACCTGCTCATTTTAAGTCATTTTAAAGAATTAAGTAACATTCCATACTTTAAAAATGGTCGAGCTTATTTACAACGAGATTAAGAACCTTCTAGCAACTTCTAGCTAGACAGAAATGTTTGAAAAAATTACGCAATAGGTGTATACCGAATCCCAATTTCGCACTTATTGTATTTCAAATAATGTTAGTTGTGGCTGATACCTAGTATGTTTAGATAAAAAAAAACATAGCATGAAATACTCACGGCGCGGCTTGTGGTGGCGAAGTCCTTTGTCGCGGAGGTGATCTCACCAGGGTCGGCTTGGTCATACTGCTCGAGCCATTAAATCGTACCGGGTTGTTCTGCTGAGCGACTCCAGGTGCTATGGAAATAACGAAAGCAAAATTGTAATGTAAAATACCATAAGACTTGAGGGTAAGCCTAGGATTAACTATTATACATTTTGGGTAAAGAAGAACTAATCTAAATCGTTTCTAGATAATTAAATAGCACGAATTAAGTAGTCTAAATAGAGTAGATAGAAGTCACTTCGTCGAATCAGATTGGGCGACATTCTGCGGGGTTCCATCCCGCCTCGCACAAAAAAATGTGTGGTTCGCCTTAATAATTTCAAAATGTGATGTTATGTTAGTAGATAAATTAATAAATAATAATATAGCAGGGTTATCTTACCTGTGCTAGGATTGCTACGTCTGTTGGTAGCGACACGCGTACGCGACGTGGACCGTTGCGTTGTGTTCGTGAATTCCGTGGTCACGGGCGTCAGGGGCCGCGGCTTTTGAGTTGTTTCTTGTCTGTTTACAACATAAAGGTTAGTTTAATGCTGCTTGTATTACAAAAGCTAGGCTAAGCAGGCAAAAGCTAGGCTAGAAAGCCCAGTCTTAGAGTTTAAGCTAAGACCTTACTAAAATTCATTAATCGTTTATGAAAAGGTACTCTTATATTTATGTATAATAAAAGATGAAGGAGAAAAATTAGAATACCTGACTAGACTTTATTTCTAATCTATTAGTTGTATGTTCAAATTGTTTTTAAGATGTCACGTACAACAAAGAAGGCGTTACTGTACCTGACATCATTTATTTATGCCATGTTGCATAAAAAAACTAATTTGTTATTTATTTAACTAAAGATAGCATTCAAAATGTTTATCCTAACATCTTTATAATATCAATTGATCGAAAAGTTACATAACTTTAATTATTTTTTTTATTTTCTAAACCAAAAGCAAATTCGTTTATTTTAGGTAACTTAAAAATCATTGTGCAATCCGTGCAGTTTTTTGAACAAGTTCAAGTGACTCATGAAATTCCATTGTTGACTGTACCTACTTTCTAACGTAACCTTCTATAAAAGTACCGGACCATAGCCTTTCTATAACGGGCCGAGACGTTTATTGATGTTAATACGAGATTTTCGTATATCAACTAAAATAAAGGACTAACAAACGAAAATAAATAAAGATTTTGTCATTTAATTTGTTTGGCTTATTGATTTATTTGGGTTTGATGTTCTTTCTCTTTTTTATAAGTTTCCCGATCTTGTGAGTTTAATCTCTATATGGCGGGATATCATAAACAATAAATTTAATGCACAAAGTAAACCAGACTTAAAGCACGTATTTGTGTGTCATTTTCTGTTTGAATAACTAAAATATTGTACCATAAGGTAATCGAACCTACAGAACGCACAGTGCGAGTGTATACCACTCCGCTATTCGTGCAATCAAACTTAGGTATAATATAATGTATTTATTTATACCCACTATATCTATTTAAATCTGTGAGTCATATTTAATTAGCAAAACCAAGATAAAAGTTTGTCCAAATACTTGTTTGTCGCAGCAAGAATAAGCGTCCCATCGCCCCAAAATCCTTAGTTCCCTTCTCTAAGCCTCTTCAGAATACGCTAACTTCTCATATTGAACAAAGCTTACTACTATAATTAGTAGTATTCATAATAAGTTTTTGACTCACCTTGTCTTTTTAACTTGAATATTACTAGAGAGCTTCTCCAGTGTAATCTCGCCGGTAACTCTGTCTATGATAAGCACACATTCCTTTGTGTAAGGCCTCTGGTTGCCTTTAAATACAGTCTGTGGGACACCAGCACCATCTGCAGATATAAGTAGAAACTTTAAATTTTATCATATCTAATTGTACTTGTATGGTGAAAGCAAACATTGTGAGGAAAGCTGGATTCCGAAAATTGGGATCTGAAATCGCTGATCCGCAAATGGGCAATCGTGGTGATCAATGCTCGTGCTTTCTCTATATGGGGCCTGAGCCCAGCAGGGAAACGTTTACAGGCTGGTATTATTATGACTGTACTTAAGTATTGCGGAGGATCATGGTACCTGGCGGTACATGCAAGAGAGAGGTGTCTTGTGGTTATGTGTATCGGCGATAGTAAATACGACGTCTTATAAACATTCCATAGTTTGATTTCTAAACTTTTATTTTGTATGAGATGGAAAAAGTTAAAAAAATCGATGGTCCTTTGGTAATATTTATAGTTATTTAAAAGCATTAAGAAATTAAAGAAGAATGTGATAAATATAATAATAATAGCAGCCCAAAACGTCCCACAGCTGGGTACACAAATATTACAATGATCTTTTTAATTTCATTCAAGAATTTCAAGCATTGAAAAAGTGGCCTTAAATTGTCTTCAAGTATTTCACTGCTCATTTTCCTCCTTCAACTGTAATTAGGACTATTGAATAGTAATACCCATTGAATGGAAAATCCGAAATACCGTTGGGAAATTCCAAAATAGGACATGAATAATGATTTTAACCGTAAAAGAAATGCGATTCCATTTATGAAGTATTTTAATTTAAGAAACTTATCATTTAAGAATAAATATGTAAAATAACTAGCATGAAGCTAGATAGCACTAATCAGAGAAAGAAAAGAAACAATATCAAATATGATCGTAATAAGGAAAACGTAGAGTATATTTTAAAACCAAACTGTTTAAAAATATACTCTATGTTTTGGTTAAAATTGCGCTAAATCTATATTTAACATATAAAGCAGAAACGTTTGTTTGTTTGAATTGCCATTTAACATCAAGCTACGACTCCTACGAGACAAGCGAAACGAAAACTGAGTAAAACTTCTTGTAACGTCATTCAGAAATATAATCCGATTTATTTTAAATTAAACCTAATCTTAATGCAAATTTACATTTGACTTTAAAATGCAGCAAAAAAAGTAGCACATGTTAGGTCAAAAAGTTACGTGTAACTGAGAATGAAGACAAACAGAGCAGACAAATGTTTCTTCACGATTTATTACCTAGGTCTAGTAAACTAGATGAGACTACTATAAATGCTAATGTGTTTTTGTACGTGAACGGAGGTTTTATTCTGGAGCTTCCGAATATCTAGAACTAGATGTGGCCGCAGTATTTGCTGCATTTTTCCTGACTCCCGGGTAACGTAACATGATGTTACATAACTTTTAACCTTCGTTAAGAAAACTCAAGAATTTGGTTATAACAAGCATTGGCATAAAGTTTTCAACAAAGCTACAACAACAAATTCTAATAATTGTTAAAAAACAAGCAATGAACCTAACTTTAGTTTTTAGTGATTACTAAAATTAAAAGTTCTCCAAACTTTTCAATGTCCTTTCAATATATCTGAATGTTATCTTAAATAAGCTCAACTTCACAAGACTTTAGAAAAGACTGATCAATCAATATAAAATAAGACAAAGGGTCATTGACTTGATTGTTATCTTACTAATAAAGCATCAACTTTATATATTTAAATATTGAACCAATACCCTTGACCTTTATTGACATTTCACTTCTTTGAACTAGCCTTAAAGCATTTTCTCATCAAAGCCATTGTGTGATGTTAGTTCAAAATTATAAATGAGTATTTAGACTAACCTTTTAATAGTCTGTTTACAGTTAAAGTATAAAATAATTAAATACAAACCTAAATGCGGTACAGTGACAGTCACTTGATTATTTGTTCCAACATCCACCGTTGCCATTTTGTTAACGTCAACTGACGCTGGTTTGAAGTCATCTGCAAAGGTATTAATGAGAATCTTAACTTAAGCTGTACAAGTTATAGGTCAATGACACTTAAATATAAGACAATGTGTAGTTCTAAGAGGATTGCTGCCTTTGGCACTGAGCCAAGTGCAGGAATGTAATAAATACTACTGCCCCAATTTGAGATAATATTCAAAAGTTATTTAACTAATAAATTTACATTATTCATGCACTTTTTCCTCAAAATTCAAAGTAAAACATTAAGTGTAATAGCATTAATTTAATGACATGATTAATTACTACTTCATTTAAACCCAAGTGATTAGATAATAAGATATTGTTTTGGAAACAAATTTTAATTATAAAAATTAGGAATAAGTGGAAATCTTTTATAAGTAATTTAATAATTATACTTTGAACACTTGCTTAACTACTTACTTCCATGTTTTTTTTTACTCTTTAGACTATGACTATGGTTAGGTTAGAGTAATAGTTGCTTTAATTTAGATAAGTGCATAGATTATATTTTGCTGCATTCTATTTGAAATCTATTTTATCCTAGACTAGTGACACTATCTCATAAAACATAGTTATGTATACCTCTAACTATTCCTTGTATTTTTTTAAGCCTTCATTTAACATAGGTGTTCTATGTTAAATGAAGTCTTAAATTTAGTGGATAAAGAATAAAATAAGATACTTACATTTGATTGTGTGATATTGAGATGCCTTATTGTTTGTGAAACTTGCACCCAACTTTAACTCTCTTACATCATAGTTCAGGCTGTGATTATCGGCCATTATGACCCACTGATTATGCCATATATAATTGGTTCCTAGAAAAAAGAAAATGAAATTTAAGTTTAAAAGCTAGAAATTTTATTACATTACAAAATTTGAGTACAGAATCTTGCATATAAGTCATTTGAGGGACCTAATTTTTGCATGAAATTGCATATCTTCAGTAGAGTTCAGGATATTTTTTATACTAATTAAATATAATATAAGATAGGACATAATGAGTCATCATGAGATTCAAATAATCTCTTGAATATGTTACTATAAAAAAAACTTTACAGATTTTGTAGATATATCCCAGCCTTTTGCATTACCTCTTAGTTTTAAAGGTCAAGAAGGCTCCAGAAGTAAAGAATAAACTATATAAAATAATTATAAAGCATTCAATATACTTTTAAGACTAGGGTGTGGCAAAAAAATATAGTAAAGTTTGAATGAAATATCATCCATACAGGTTACATAAAAAACACTGGGATATTACTAATTGACTAGTAATTGGCAGTGATTAAAGAATAATAATATGTTCCTACTTAGCATAGTTACATAGTAAAGGCCTTCCTTGATTTTAATTACTCTATTAAAAACTGTTGGCTAGTGAACTCTGTATTATAAAATCTTGATTATTTGCTGTATTATAAGACATATATATGATATATAGATGAGAATTATTTATAATTTAAAGTTGATTTTGAAATGAACTCTAATTTTAATATTTTTGCAATTAATATTTTTTTTATTCATTGATACTTAGTTGATACACTTAACTAGCTACTCAGAAACTTTAACAAGTGAATTAAACTGTAAAATATCAGATCACAAATGCAATTTCCAGTTAGAAAAAAATAATTTTGATATATTTTATTACACGAAAATGCTTGTTTGTAGCCTTTTTGGGTTATATTACGTATTCACTACACATTTTCAATTCTACAACAAATCGTAAATTATAAATACCTGTAGTACAAGTAAATACTACGACCTGGTACCTATTATGCATACGTATCTCTACATTCACTAACACAGCTGACAAACTAGGTCTAAATTTTTTTCGCCACAACACAGTTATTTCACATAGTAAAAAGATAAGAAATTAGTATTACATATAGTCACATACTGCGCATGTAGCAAATATATAAAGTTAATTGCAACATAAACTCATAAAAGAAAGTTCAAATAGATAAAATATGGCAAACAATTTTAAAGACAGAATGATACCTTACCTTCGATTTGTTCCTACCGATGTTTTATGAAACCCAACTATGTCTCAGAAATAAATGTCATCGTCAGTACGTTTTTTAGGCGCACTAATTAGATAATAATTAAATGGAGAAGGGCTCGCAAAAGTAATAAAATAGTCCAATAAGTTAGACATGGACTATTCCTTCGACCTAGTTCCCATGACGTTTAAATTAGAGATGGCGTGTTATCACTATCACTAATACTAATCGCATAGTGTAACACAAACTTACTAAATAGTAACAAAACTAAAACGTAGAATTCATAGGTGACTGTTTCGATATTTCACGGGTATTTGAGATAAGATATGAAAGCCCGTTATAAAAATCTTTGAAATGTTTATTCTCGAAGTAAAACAAAGTTGTGAAAGCAATGGAGTAAGTAAAAAGTTATTATTGTCTCTAGAAATGTCTATCGCCTTGTTTTAAGATTATATAACATCTATGGAAATGAAAATACTTTCAAGAACCTACACAAAAATTCTAAACAAAACTGAAATTTCATTGGTGAAACGATTATGCATCTTTTGTGAAATGTATAGTATGTTTTTGTCATTAATCTACAAAGACATTATAATCTAACATTGAACCTATCTGAACACAGAATACAAAAAAAAATTTTGTACTATGCATTCTGTGGTTCAGATTTGTCATAAATGACAAAATATACAAAAGAGAAAAGATAAGAAACTACAGAGTGCGCATACCCTGATGGGTATGAACGCGAGGGTGAACTAGTTTCGTCTTTAAAATAGTATCAGTAAAGATTGACCTGTTTATTAAAATGAAGTCGTTTGACTAAGTGATAATCAATACTTATCCTCAAGTTTAAATAGAACCATCTTTCTTTTTTTGCATAAATGCCTGTCGTTAGACGGAAAAAAAGTTTTTTTCGAGTTCATCCAGTACAAAGTTTCTAACTCTATCTTAAGATTTGCACACCAAATATTGGTAGAATATTAATCTCTTTATTTTTCATTTTTGTCCCCTTATATCTGTACTCATATTTCATGCAAATAAATGATTCTTATTCTTAAACGAAATGTCTTTTGGATGACTCGGTCCCAGACCTCTATCACACATTTGAAAGTGCATAAGAGCAAGCCGGGCCGAACAAAAAATGTGTCTTCAAGTGTCTTGCCTTGTGAAGGGGCATATCATATATATCACAATGATATGTGATATATGACCGTTTCGATAATACCTCATTTGCTAATGCTTATGTTTACATGAGTAAACGAATGTACTATGTGTACAGCCAGAAAGCTTAGGTACGTTCGGCACACTGAGTTTTTAGCGATATGCGCACTCCATTTGTTTTTAACTTTTTTACTCTATGAAAGCAACATATGGTCTGTCACTGACAAAGGTTTATTGGGTTTATTTTTGAAAAAGTGTGAGTGACACACAAGTTTGATCAATTTGATGCGATATTATTTTGTTGATTCCGTTGTCATAGCCGAAGTTTCCTAGAAACTAAACAAAATGACTAAAAAGTCAATAAGTTTGGACGTCGACCCGACAATCATGGAGAAGAACATGAGAATTATAAAAGTAAGTTTTAGGACTAAGAAACATTATTAAAATAGCGTAAACTATGAAATAAAAAAGTTTTGATAGTATCGGTCGAATGTAATTTATTTGTTTATAGGAAAATCCAGTAGAAGAAGAGTTTAATAAACTCTTAGCTTCGGCTGATACTGTACCATCAAAGCTAGTAAAACCAACGCCGGGTAAGATATACTTATGTTTTAATAATAAAACATTTATACATAAGGAGTGTTCTTACATAAATTATATAGCTAAAATATAACAATGGTCTTTTACAGGTTTCTGTGTTAAATCTTACACAAAACTTGACAACAAGAAGGTATTTGTGAATATTTGCCAAACAGATGCAATACCTTGTCCTAGAGACATCACAAATGAAGAGCTTATGACAATCCTGAGCTCAGAAGACCCCTCTTCATACAGGGTGCCTATGAGCATTGGTGAAGGGAGAACTGAGCCAGACAAGTCCGGTTCACCAGCCACAGTGTATGATGTTGCAGTGAACCCAGAATTTTTCAAGAAGATAGAAAAAGATGATCTGTTCCAAACATTCTTTCTCACTGTGGTCTTTGAAGGGTTGCAGGATAAATATCAATTTGAGATGGATATGCAGAAGTACACTATATTGAAAAATAGGAAGTCTATTGGTACTTTGCAGTCTCACCGCATACAGATAAGAGATATCAAAACATGTGAGAATAAGATGAAACCTCCTTTGATTGAGGAGTTGGGTGATGATGGTGCAGTGGTTAAGCCATCCAAGCCTGTCACTCAGAAGGTGCTGGAATATAGGCTGAGAAGAGAACCACCTACTGGAGAGATTGAGTATCTCTTAGCTGAATTTAAGATACCTTCTTCTGTAAGTATAAAATTAATACTATTTCTTATTTTTCAATTATCTGGCTGGAATACTTTAAATATCTACAAAAATTGATGAATGCTTGTTCTTTCTTCTCTTTTTATATAAGCTCAGTAGTGGGATGGTTAAATAAGATACAGGTTTTGTTACTACCTGACATGCAAACTTTCTTTATAACATTAGTGTAGAAGTGCAAGTCTCAGGGCCGGCCAACATTGGCTTAATATTTTTTCCAATAGATTCTTTACAGTAATCTTTGTTGGCTCATATTTTACCTATATTTTATTTGCAGGTTGATCTGAAAGACCTTAATTTAGAAGTTGGAGAAGACCGCTTGGTTTTGGACTCCAAAGGTCTTTTTGAGCCAGTTGATTTCTTCCTTCCATGCAGTGTTGATCAAGATATCTTAGATGCTCAATTGAATAGGAACAATGATGTAAGTTTCCTTTTTGCATTTCTTTGTTAGTTAGTCAGCTTTTTACACATCAAGCCACATTGAACAAACAATTTTGAAATAAATAATAGTAGTCTTACTATGTGTGTAATAGGCAAATAAAATTTTCAATATATTTTTTTTTCAGATGCTGTTTGTTAAGATGCCAGTTATCCATTGAATTAGTATAATTTCAAGCTAATTCCGTCGTAAAAGGTTAAATAAATAATATTAAGACTGTCTATGGTATGTTTTATTGTCAGTAAAGCTTTATTCAGTTAGTAACAGTTAGTCATAAGACATACTTTGACTTGAATATGGTACAGAATTATAGTGATCCATGAATTTATTTTTTGACTGGGTATTTAATGAACAATCTTATATATAAAAATGAATCTCTAAATGTGTTGGTAAGCGCATAACTCAATAACGCCTGGGCCGATTCCACTAATTCTTTTTTTGTTGTGTTAGTTATTATCAGGAGAAGGTTCTTATGAAAAAAAAAAATGGAAAATTGGGCGGGAAAAAAAAAAATAAGTCATCACCGGCCAAACATAAAGGCACCGGGAACGGGACCTAGATATTCATGCGGGTGAAACCGCAGGGCACAGCTAGTCTTATATATAAAAATGAATCGCTAAATGTGTTGGTAAGCGCATAACTCAATATCGGCTGGACCGATTTCGCCAATTCTTTTTTTGTTGTGTTAGTTATTATCAGGAGAAGGTTCTTATGAAAAAAAAATTGGAAAATTGCTCGGTGAAAAAAAAAGTAATCCTGACCTTTGCTACGATAGTGATTCATCTGCGCCCTGAATAACATAAAGAGACCGGGAACGGGACATAGGCATTCATGCGGGTGAAACCGCGGGGCACAGCTAGTTTTACATAAAATTGACATCAGTGAAGGCACTGCTCTCTCTGTTATAACTTAATCTATTTACACTAATTTCATAATATCTAAGTAGTTTTAATATCACAATTTCATGTTTCTTAGATCATGGCATAATTACAAAATTGCTCAAACACTGTTAACAGTTAGCACTAATGAGACTTAAAAAAGAGATTGCTTGTTTCATACACATTGTAATACATACATATTTCGGCTATGAGATTTTTCTCTATAAATGCAGTGAATAATAAATTAATATTATATTATGGCTAAATATACTACTTACATAAACAATAGTTTACAAGTAAAGAAGCCTCACATAACCAATGAGATATAACTTACAGTTATTGCTTACATAAGAATGGTATTCTTACCTTTCCACTTAATTTCTTACTGAGATTTTCCGTTCGTCAATCAAAATTAAATCATTAGCTGTTTGTGAGTAGAAAATATTCATAGTTTCTAAATTAAATTAAAAAAGATTTTTAAGTTATTGTGACATTACGTATACCATAAATCAAATATTGTTAAGCCAAGGATACACTGGGGACATTTGTTTTCTCGAAATGATTCAACAAAACCCTCAAATCTACGTGACTTCCAACATTTTGCATAATGGGGCTCATGTGGGTCTTAGAGCGGGCTCAGGACATTACACATAGTTGCCCAGTGTATCCACGTAACTTATACATTTTGATTATAATTTCCTAATTGATTACCAAAACATGAACATAATCTGAGTTCTGTACGCTCACATATAGAGTTCATATTCGATTGCAATTGCCAATTTATTGCTATTTACATAGTAGTTTTCAACTGCTGTTCTAGATCTCGCATATTTAAAACTCATCATGTTGGATACCATAACTGTTTCCTATACTGGGGTCAATACCCGCCAAGAGATTCTCATCATACTTCATAAGAAAAGGTTTTATGTCTTCTATTATACTCTCGTAGTCTCTCACTTGTATAGTTATAACGCTGCTAAATCTTTGGTGCTGGTTTCTGCTGAGATAAAGCTTGAGGGATGGGTAACTCATTATTTGTTCGTGTTGGCAGAGATTGCGCTCGTTCAAGCAGTTTACTTTTCCGAGTTGTACTGCGTTGTTGAGTAGCTACAAAAAAACAAAACAATTGATAACACCAGAGCACTCTTTTTTGTGATAAACTTCAAACTGGGCCCATATTTTACCATAACTTGCTACAAACTTAAATACATTTAAATAAGACAAAACTTAACATAAAAAATAAATTATTAAAAAATGTAATTCAATACTTACAATCCCGGCTACTGCAAAATCTGAGAACTTAGCGTAACAGCTAAAACATCTCGGTGAGTGAAAGTACACCAGCCACGGTTTCTTGCTTCTGTAAAAGAAAATGTTTTTGACCATATATAAGTTAGTTCTCAAAACATGACAATTATCGTTTCTGGGTTCCGTAATCAGAACCACACGCAACAAAGCGATTGTTTGTTCCATTTCGATACTATTGATTTCTTTTAAATTCTTTATTATTCTGTAAGTTTATACTTACAGAATAATATCTGTATAAGTCTTATGACTATACGTACATTATTGTATAGTTACCACAGCCCCTACCCTAAATCTAATTGAAAAGACAAACATATGTAAAATAGATTTTTCGTCTACTTATGACATTAGATTTTAAGTTTTTATGTCCCTAACATAATTATTTTAAAGGCTTACCCGGTAGGATTCAATTCTTCAGCAATAACATTCGTAGAGAATGTTTTCCAATTGAGTTTCTGGACTGAGTCATCGATATAACCGAGCGCCCATTCCAACATGTATGGCGCCTGCGCGAGGTGTTGAAGGCTTACACTGGAACATAAAAAATAATAAATGATTCTGCTTAAAGCCAAAAAAAAAAGAAAATTGAGATGATTAGACATTTTAGCTCAGGAAATTTATGACATTAATAGTGTATAAGTTTTGAAAATTATACAAGACAAATACACATCTCAAAAAAATCTCATGGCATGCAAATTTTAACAAAAAAGAAATACATATCGCTATTTCATCAAATAACTATTTGCATTTTATCTATATACAACTATTTTAAAGATACACACCTATAGTGATGTCCTGAAGCAATAGGGTAGAGTCTTGCTGTGGGCGATCTGATGTTAGCACAGAACCCGCCCGGGCTGCGCTCGCAGTTCAGTACGCCTACGCGCACGAACTCTAGCGGACGAAGCTACAACACAATATATGAATATTAAGTAACTGTGCCCTATGTATTTAAGTAATATCTTTTCACAGAAAAAGGTTATCAGAAACAAACAGACCCAAGTCGACGTAGAAATGTGACTTTCTATATTAATAAATCCGGGTGTCGAACCCGGGACCTTAGCTGAAAACCTCCTGAATACTAAAAGTCCAGTGAAGCAGTCAAAGCCTACGCTCAGGCTAACTGCAAAGATTCCTACAAAAAATCCTGAAAACCGGTGTTTGGTACTTCCACCACGGAGGTCGTCATAACATAAATGAAATAGTACATTGTTTTTCTTTTTATTAACACGAACATCGTCTTCACATGCGACGTTGCCAGCCCGTGCGATATTAACTTCTTAACTAACTACCAACCTTTTTAGCGACGATAGTCCATTCATAGGCCAGGTTGTCGCAGAGCGAGCCGCAGTGTGCGGGCAGGTACGCGACCAGCCACGCCTGCTCGCGAGACGAAGCATCCAGTATCTCTAGTACTTGCTTCTCGTCTAAGTCCAAATCTGGAAAATATTAGCTCGAGGTTATTACTAGTGTTAGGTAGTAATGCTTGTTTCACTGTGTTGTATCCTATAATATTATAAATATGAAAGTTTGTGAGAATGGATGTGTGGAAGTTTGTTACTTTTTCACGCAAAAACTACTGAATGGATTTTAATGAAACTTTACAATGATGAAGCTCATACATTAGAATAACATATAGGATATAATTTATAAACATAGTGTATGAAGTGTCATTCACGCGGGTGAAACCGCGGGGCACAGCTAGTACTTTATAATTATGGGAATGGAGAATCTTTTGGCGCATGATTTATGGGCAGCTAAGTTCAATATGCGAAATGGTCAACTAAAACTATAAGAGTCCTTTGGAAAAAAGGATCGAACTACGAAGCTTTTCTTATATTCTTATGTTTGAACTCTTATGTTATTCAAGCACACAGCAATTATATCAATGAACAGCTACTCAAGATCTTAGCACCTAGCGAAAAAGAGCTAAAGAGGTTTTCCCAACAGTGCTGCAGTGGCTACCCAACGGCTGAGACTATGCTGAAGGCGACAGTTGAAATAAATCCTCATTTACGTACCTTCGCTATCTATAATCATATCCAAAAACTCGAGCAGTTCTCTATCATAATCCCGTCCGTTATACACATGCTGCCTTCCGCCATTTTGTACCAGTATCACTGGCTGGTTGCGAGCCACTTGCCGACAGTACTTGTCTGTGTTAGCTGTGCATACCATTATGCCGAACTGGAATAGAAGAAATAGTTGATGTATAAGCAAATGTCGAAGGGAATAGGGAAAAAATTGGGAATAAAAGCTTGTTGTTTTCAACTTTCTAAAAAGTTGCGCATCCAAGGCTTAACTGGGTTGAGGAAAATATAAAGGACATGCGTTCCAGGAGAATATAAGTAGGCTTTAGAAAAGGGATAGTTCTTTTTAATTATTTAAGATAATAGTAAATCCTAAAACTTTTTCCTTGATCTAACAAATTATTTTCAAAAAATTGCATCAAAATCGGTTCAGCTAAACGCGCAATAATCGCCGACAAACATACATACATACAGGTCAAGCTGAGAACCTCCTTTTTTGCGGTCGGTAAACTTACATTGATATTTTCGTTTTCAATATACTCTAAGCTGGCTTCTGTGAACGGTTCAGATATATGATCCCACGATGCTTTATACGGAACCACTAGCAGGACCCACACGTTGTCGTCTTCTGAAAAAAATAAGTTACAACTACATAAAAAAAAATGTTATTATAATTAATTAGCAATTAACTTGATCAATACACTTGACTGTCTACAATCATAACAATGTGTTTTTAAAATTTCACTGTTTTAAAGATTTTTACTAACTTACTTTGTTTGCAACTAGCTGTATACCTTATCATTACTAGTTAAGGTCTCTTGCGCAATATGTGTAGGTAGGTGTAGTAATGTAAGGTACATTATAAGGTTTTATTATGTTGTAGTATACGCGGATTCGGCTTAACTCTACTCGACTGGATGTTGGCCATCTACAGCAGTCGGAAACGTTCCGCTAGATTCAGCTCCGTAAGGATGCGATCAGCTAATCGGCAAACGGTCGAGCCGAACTACGTAGACATAAAGGCTTTCTTGACCGGCGTTAGCCGATTCCGCGTCGATAAGTGTGGGGAGACCCTAAGACAATATTAGTGTCTAGCTGTCGTAGTTACCTCCATCGAGTATCCTGAGCAGGTCGGCAGCAGACAGCGTGTGTAAGTTCCGCGCGTTCACAGCGGAGCGCAGGAACCGCGCGAGGTTAGCGTCGGGCGCGCGCTGGTAGCCGCCGCCGCGCTTCAGCACGCCCCAACCGGACTGCTCCACTTGTAGCGACGAACATAGCTCGCTCCACTGCCAGCATTTGATCTCACCTGGTGTTTAATATACAGGTTAGGGAATGGGTACATCTATACAAAAAGAGTGGGGAGTATATCTGGTAAAGAGTCAGTTTACATACATCCGGTATAGAATCAGTTTACAAAATTTCAGCTCAAGATGTCAGCTAAATGGATGTACTGGGTCTTGCCGAAAGGGTATCTATCTTTAAGAGGCGAAGTGTACATCTAGTATAGAACTCGTTTATAAACGTTTAGGTCAAAATATCACCTGATTTTATTGCATATACAGGGTGTAACCGAAAGGCAATATTTATCTAAGACGAGTGAAGTACACATCTGGTATAGAGCTAGTTTACAAAATTTCATTGATAATATCATCAAGTATTTGACACAATAAATCACAACAAACAAGTCTTCACACTGCAAGAGTATTATTATAAAACATACCAAAATTCAAATCAGGAAATTCTTTTCTAATTTGATATAGCTGCAACCTATCTACTCCTTTGGCCGAGAATAATATAACCCATGGACGTTGAGAGCCTGTGCGTAAGCCATTTCTTATTTCCTGAAAACAGAAAATACATTTTAATTATAATTCTCTAAACAAAGTATAACCCATTGAAAGAGTTACATATTGAAATTGTTTATTTACTGGACTTGGCTTTTGAAGACCGAACCTGTAGTGCTCTTCTGTAACACTTTCATATCTCGACAGCGGAATCCGCGGTGAGATGTCAATTACGTATTCTCAAATTTGAATTCTAAATCAAGGCCAATTGGGTTCACTTTTGAAATGAGCTTTATTTTCACTCAGGTGAAGCTCGATACCGAAATTATTTACAGAATATACATACAGATTTATCTGAGCAAGCCTGCGTCCTAATGCCTGAACTAGCTCATCATTATCTATTGCTGTCAAGACCAGTTTTTAAAGTTAAATGAAAGTGCAACGACCTCTGTACTCACCTTTAATATATCCGGGTCAATAACCTCAACTTTCGGTAGAGATTCGACAATTTCATTCAATATTTCCTTTTCGTCGGTACTCTCGATCTCTTTGTTAATCTTGTTATATCTAAACACTACTGTTGTGTACTCATCACTGACTAGTTTGCTTCGAAGATCGTCGTCTTCTACTATTGCTACTGTTACAATGCCATGCTGGAAACATTTAAAATAAAATACATAAGTATGTTTATCAGTTGTCTTTTTGTCCTTACAGGATCTGTCTAGGATTGAGATTGAATGGCTGTCTGGGAATTGTTGAAAGTCATTATTAGAAAACAAAAACACTTGATGACTATAATTAATGATTCTGTTTTACTTTTGCCAGCTTTTACTTGTGACTTGTAGCGTTCTGATAGCATTAGTCATTTTTATATTTCAAGCTTACTTCTCATTATAATATTAGTTTAGTTCAGGGATTTTTCTAACATAATGGTATAATGCAGCCTCCTTGTTATATAAAACTAAATATTTATAGTTCAATAGCTAGTCATAGCTAAGAATCTTAAAAAAAAATGTTTCGTAAATAAGGACTTTATACTACATTGTGTCAATATTTATTATATTTCTCTATGTATATTTAAAACAATATTGTTCATACTAACCAAACGGAAAGCTATCCTTGTCAAAGCATTTTTGCCAATCCTATTGGGTCCAAGTACATATGCCATGGGTTTGTCAGTACTCCTGAGCTGCGATATCGTGGGGACAGGGACCTGAGTGCGAACGAACATCATCACGAACTCGTCCAGGGCGTCCAGGGTTCGTTCCCCGCTGTGGTATACGAAGTTGCCGCTTTTACCCTAGAAAAAAAAGGGAAAAGGAGGTCTTGAAATAAATAATATAGTTTTTACGCTAAACAGCATTGTGATAAAATAAGTTGGTATAGAATGAATATGCACATTGATTATCATCAAGATTAATTTAAAAACAGAGGCGTTTGAATTTGCTATCGACTATCCATTTTTAACCAGTGGTTTTGTATAACTTGAGTTTTAATTTACCTTAAATCAGAATATTTTTTAACAGATTTTAATTGACCATTAAATAATTATAGTGACGGATTAAATACTTGTTTAATTTTTATTTCATTACACCTTCGTAACAAGCGTGTAAAAATGATTTTTTTTAAACATATACTTAACGTTTTCCAATAACTGAAAGACTAACGTAGCATAAACTTGATAAGAGTGCAGTTAAGCAACACGATTCAGTACCATATTCCATGACGATAATTAAACAGCTAAGTTTTATTTTTGCTATTATTTCTTCGATGACGAGGTTTTACCGTGATAATGATTCACGACGTACGGTAAACCTCACTTCTGTGCTATAGAATAATGAACCTTAGTACTATGACATAAGGTCTGTCAATAGTTACCGTTATTTTGAGGTCGTGTGCTTGCATATTATGAAACAAATTCGCATCTACCAGTCGACCTTCAAATTTAATAGTGGATTTCGAAAGCATATTTTTAATAAGTGACATTTTAGCTAACGAATATTATATTTTTGGATGAACACGGAAACAAATTCATTAGCTTTTTATATTAGAATAGATATTATGTACTTACATTAGGATAAAACAATAGTGTAGGATAACTGCCTATCCTCATATTGTTATAGCAGAATGAGTTGTGATATTTGCAGTTCACTGCACCAACTTTAACCTGAAAATCACAATTAGACACTGATAAGTCCAATTATATACAATTAGACATATGTTAAGTTATATTAATAAGGAGTAAATAAATTTCTGCACCAGAGAAGAGACTTAATTCTCTGTTCAAATCGAAATATCTATTTTAAGATAACAACATTTAATTACAATATATCTTAATTTAGTAAAGTATAATATCATTAATTATAATTATACATTAGTATATAGTCTGGATTTAACTCGCGACTCAGACTGCGGTCGGTCGTTTTGGCGTTCTAAAGAAGTCTATGTTGTTTCTGGAGAAAACTTAAAAAAATTGAATGGTTTTGCTGATTTTTGCGCTCACGATATTAGTAACAGTGTTTATATTTTATTTAAGAAAATTACTTACAATTCCTTTGTACATTTCTGCTAACTTCTTCCAATGTTCAGCTACATTCTGGCACGGTGGGCAGAAGGGTGAATAGAAATTAATAAAATAGAAGCCATCATCCATATAATTCTCTGAAACATTACAAACATAATTTTCCATCAACCTTTACTTAAATTACTAGATTACTAATCTATTTTATGAATGTTGAAACAGTTCAGATGAATGGCTCTTTGCTGCTTTCTAAAATTAAAATAAAGCATGGCCACTTTGATGGATGGATTGTGTGAAAGATGATATGAGAAAGAAAGGAGAAACTGAGATGAGAAGTTGTACAGATGAATGGAACTGTAAATGGACCCCAAATAATTGGGAACAGGGCAGGGAGATGATGATGACTTTGCTACACATTGGTTATAGTAATGTATTATTATTTGCTTGTACATTATACATTGTACAAATCTGATGCTTTGGGAAGCATCAAGCAAATAATAATACATTACTTTACCACTAAGGAGGTTTATATTTATAGAACTTTTATTATTCTAGTGATTAAGAGGGATGGAGCTATTCAGATAAAGAGACCCATATCATTTCAAAAAGAAAACTACTGAGTATAAATTTTTCATGAATCTAATACTAAAATATTTACAAAATTATTGATATATATCCTATCAAACTTTAAGAAAAGTATGTATGTATGTATCTTAATTATGCCTGTAAGATGAGAAAGGAAGTTATTTCAAGAGTTAATTCCATTCCATTGTTATATCAGAATGGCATGTCTAATGGTATTAGATAAGGCTATTACTAAGGTAGATTAGTTAAGACCAGTTAGCAATCTGCATTGATGTACTGTATAAATAGAAGATTATTTTTGCATATAAAGAAAAGAATGAACAATAATAAACAATTATTTTTGTTTGTACCAATACACTGTATTAACTTATTACAATATACATATTTACTTATAATTAAACTGTTTGTGTTAACTCCATTTTTCATAAAGTGTATTAATTAGTTATTTAGGTATGTGTTACCTATTTAACACATACATAATATAGAGTGAGAGACTCCGACTCTTTGTAATGATTGTTAAGAAACACAGTTCATATACTATACTAAAAGCATAGAAAAAAAGGTACAGTTTTGTTTTTTAATAAGTGGTTAATAAGAAAATGTTAAATCTATACTGCTACATACACACATACACTTAGTATCTCATATAAAAACGTACAAACATCACAACACTTACTAAAGGTAGCTCCAGACAGTGTATCCACATTGGGATCATCATGATACAACCCGTTATAAAATAGGTTGTCATATTCAGACTGGGACCGGTAGTCATACTTCTTTGAGTAAGAGTAAGACCCATACACATCATAGTTCTTCCGCTTATCAGGGTCTTTTAAAGTCTCATAGGCTTCTGTTATTTTAAGGAACTTTTCTTGTTCATCTTCTCCCTAGAAAAATTGTTGATTAAAGTTTATTGGTTTTTTTTTTTCTGCATAGCCTTTTCCCAAGCTATGTTGAGGACAGCACAGCTAAAGTCCAGTTAATTTTGTATGTGTTCATTTTGTGTAACACAGTATCCCATGGTAAGACAAGTAGTAAAGTTTATTGCTCTGTTATAGTCATTAATTTTCTTTCAAACTGATCACATTATTTTGTATTAGCATTTAAAACTTAAATTTTATATTGTAACTATATAGTTTGATAAAATTAAGCAAGAGTTATTAATTTAAATGCTGGGTAATAATAATAGATACAATCTATTCTTATCTTTTGGGGCACTTAGTTCAAAAAGTTCCTCCTTAATAACTAGAATTATTTATTATTAAAATAACTTACTGGGTTTTTGTCTGGGTGGTACTTCACAGCCAACTTTTTATAGGCTTGCCTAATTTCTTGTGCCGAAGCTTTTTTGGACAACCCTAATATTTCGTAATACGAAACATCTGTTAGGTTAACCGCACCGAGTATACAACAAGCTATAACTATGAACCGTAACCTAAAAAAAATATAAAACAATTTAAATGGTAGTACAAGTTTTAATTTAATATAAAATAAAGTTTAAAGGAGAAGTTTCACTCACATTTTTAACTAAAAGTTTAACTGACAACCGGCACTTTTTATTGTAAGAACTTAGTGATAAAACACTAAACACATTATTATGAAGCCACTCACTCATAGAATAATTAGGCTACGATAGATAACACCGTCTAAACGAGAGAAAAATGATAAAAATTTAATTGTTTACTTTTTGTGTAGGTGTCAGATTGAGATAAGTATGTTGAACTTCCGCTAATGAACAGTTGCAGTGTTGCCATACAAACCAAAAATTCCTCCCAACTTTTTTAAAATCCTCATTTAGTCCCTACTGCCAAAGTTGTTCGTAACTCATTAAATTAATCCATTAGTTTTCAATCCTGTTCACTCTCTTACACAAGACTGAGTAAATACAATAAGAGAACTTCAGGTACTGGTCCAACTGGCGCGCGAGGAGCGAGTAGTGACTAGAATGATGAACTCGAAACGAGCCGGCGAGCACAGTTTGATCTATGGCGAGTGTTTTGATCGCCAAGGGCGTATCGCTCAGCAAGTACATTGGATCTGTATCTTGTTGTACGTCTCTAGAGCGATTTACTGTCTATAGCTACTCGCTCCTTACCCGTCAATCGGACCAGATCCTCACACTAATAATATTCAAGAGTCAGACCAGCAAACACCACTAGCGATCAATGTAGAAGGAATTTTTAAAATGTTATTTTCCTACTATTGTTCAACCAAAGTTGTAGGTTTTACTTGACACTGAAACTGAAGTAAATATTCTCGTATGACACTTCTTCCTTCCAAATTTCGGGAAATCCCCAAGGCTGGCAGCACTGTTAATTGGAATAGTGCAGAGTGAAGCTATGAGCGAATTGAGGACTAGATGGGGATCATCACTAGAGACGCCGTTTGCTAGGTGTTAACCGAGTACTTAGTTAATTCAAGTCATCGATGACGATAACTAACTACTCTGTATGCTCTCATACTACATCTGCGTTTCTTATTATTTATTTATTTATTTATTTATTTAGTTTTACAGAAAGCTTACAGACAAATAAAAAACTATATGTAACAAACATAGGTGGTGAAAATTGCTAATAACAAGCTTCCACATTTATATTAGCTAGTTACAATTTGCGTTGTGATCTCACTCCATATAGTTAATTGAAATACATAAAAAAAAAAGAGATATACTGCGTTTTAAAGATTATTCATAGAAGAAAAACAAAAGTAATAATAATAAAAGAATCAATAAACAAGATTTATGTGTTGTGCAATTACATGCTAGAGGTTAATTACGTTACGTTACTAAGTCATATTAATTAATTAATTATGTGCCACAAAAGTATTCATTGTTGAGGATATTTCTAATTTTACGTGCACTAGTGCAAAATAAATCAACTTCTAAGTTCGGTGGTAAACTATTAAATGCTTTTACACTGCGAATGCAGAATGTGTTGCGCCTATAGTTTGTTGCTGCGAACTGTGCGTGTAATACTGGTCGCTTTCTTAGACTGTTCTGATTAGTGCGAAGAAGTATTTTGCTGAGTAATTCGGGACAGTCGATCGAGCCATTTGCTACGTTAACCAAGAAACAAATGTCATTTATATTCCGCCTTAAATCCAGTGGCAAGAAGTGGTATCGCTTACAACGGTGTTTATAATCAGTTGAGAATTGCCCCGCCTTGTAGTCCAAGTAGCGCAAGAATTTTCTTTGGACAGATTCAATGCGAGATTTGTAGACCTCGTACTGCGGGTTCCAGACTTGAGACGCGTACTCGAGTTGGCTGCGTACGAAGGAACAATAAAGAACCTTGATTGATTTCAAAGAACGGAAGCTGGAACATGATCTAATAATAAAACCCAAGGCTTTTGAGGCCTTATTCACAATGGATTCTATATGGTCGTCAAAAAGAAGCTTACTATCATGCAGTACACCCAGATCTCGAATACTGTTCACTTTAGTAATGCTGTGACCCTCCAGAAAGTATCCCGGACCAATTGGAGATTTTTGTCGAGTGAATATAATATGAAAACATTTAGCTACATTTAATTGCAATTTGTTAGATTTGCAGTATAAAACAAAACTGTCAAGGTCTTTCTGAAGTTGCTCAGCATCAGATAAAGTCCGTACCAACTTGAGGACCTTCATATCATCAGCATATAGTAAAATGTTAGAGTTTTTAAAGCACTTCCTTATGTCTGAGATAAATATTGTGAACAGTAGCGGCCCTAATATTGATCCTTGGGGTACACCTGAAGGAACTAAATTCCACTTAGAAGTATACCCACGCAAGACTACAGCTTGTGTTCGATTATCTATATAAGAGGAAAACCAGCGGAATAGATCACCATGTATTCCGGCAGATAATAACTTTTGTAGAAGCACCCGGTGATCTATGCGATCGAAACATTTGCTATAGTCAGTAAATATTACGTCAACTTGACTTCGCCCTTCCATCCCGGCTGTTATAATTTCATTGGATAATATTAAGTTAGAGGTGGTTGACCTTCCTCTAAGAAAACCATGCTGCTCTTCGCCGAATTGGCATTTAAATGCAGAGTAAACCTGTGAATAAACCACTCGCTCAAGGATTTTAGAGAATAAGCATAATTTGGAAATAGGTCGGTAGTTTTCAATATTCGATTTATCCCCTTTTTTGAATATTGGCGTAATGAATGCTGATTTCCATATCTTAGGGACAGTGCCTTCTCTTAAGGACCGCTCGAATAAAATACAAATGGGATTAACTAAGCTTTTCGCGCAGTTTATAATGAAAACGGGAGGTATTAGATCGCATCCGCCAGATTTAGAAGGGTCAAGACCCTTTAGCAGCGTTAGTACTGTAGACGGGCAAACATTTACCGTACAAAGGTTCACCGTACTACTGAAATGGCTATCTACATATATATTCTGTTGATCAGAATCTGAGTCAGGTTCTTGGAAAGTAGACTGAAAGAAAGAAGCAAACAGTTCAGCGATACCCTCGCCGGTGTCTGCAGATTTATTCAAATAATGCAATACACTGGGTAATGAGTCAGAACTCCTCTTACTCTTAACATATGCCCAGAAAACTTTAGGGTTACTAGTTATGGAGGATTCAATTTTTTCCATATAAGCGTCATAACATTCCTGCTCTAGAACCTTAGCTCGGCTACGTAAAAGAGAAAAAGAGTGGTAGTCTGATAAATTGCCGTAATTTTTGTACTTGCGATGACACTTCTGCTTTTCTTTTAATATTTTTATTAGAGCACTGGTGTACCAGGGAGGATGGGAAACTTTTTTCATTGATTTAACGGGGATGTGCATGTCTCTGAGCTCGTATAACACACTATAGAAAAGATCGAGAGCTTGGTCCAATGAGCCAGCTGACAACAACACATTCCAGTCTATAAGATCAAGTGCAGATGTAATTGCAGGATAATCGCCACGATGAAATATATATTGAACACCATGCTTTTCAATGAGTTTATGAACTTCAAGGAAATCCGCTTCAATTATTAATGGCTTGTGGTGCATGTCAACCGGCACAGCTAAAGGGTCACAACACTCGTGTATAGTTATTGCGCCATTTGAGAAAACGAGGTCTAATAATCGACCGTTGACGTTACGCTCATTATTAAACTGCGACAAGTTACATGTATTTATACTGTCAAAGAAATCAATAATGTATTGGGACGATATGTTGGTAGGATATAATTCTGAGCTATCGTTAGAATTACGCCATTCCACATCACTACCAAAATTGAAGTCCCCAGTTATAATAAACGTATCTAAAGGGTGGGTAGTAACCAAGTGGTTAAGGTTATGATGGAAGTTTTGTAACTGAACTGCGTATGAGTTACCAGCGTTTTCTTTACATAAATATAGGCTACAAATATGTATGTTGCAACTTACTGCTGATCTGGGCCTCTTCAGAGCGATGGTTACCCATAAATCCTCAGCGCTGGTACACCAATCACAACGCTCCATAACAGTCAAATCGTTCCGCACTGCGATCAAAACTCCACCACCCCGAGATTGCGCTGTTCGTCGATAATCCCGATCCCGCCTCCACACAAGATATCGGCCATCAAATAACTCACTATTGTTAATACTATTCACCAACCAAGTCTCCGTAAATATAACAACATCGTAGGAATTCATGCTAACGTTACGATACAAGTAAATAGTTTTTGTTCTCAGACCACGCACGTTTTGGTAATATATACTAATCATTTTATAAACTTTCTAACGACAATATTAATAACATTATTAAGAACATGATTAAGTGTCGATTTTATTGTATAAATTAAGCAATATGGATAGTAAAAATAACGAGACGCGCCGCGGGTAGCAAACAAAAACTTATATAAATATTGAGAGCACAGTAAAGCGCAGTGTCTATGAATAGTCAAGTTCGAAACAGGTACCACTAATGAGTATAGATAAGGAACAAAAGAAGCGATGCGACGGCGAAATGTCATAACCAAGCAGGCTAATCGTTTAAATTCGTACTTTATTTGGTTAACTATAAGGTCTAAATTGGTGTGAAAGTAAATGACTGCACAACAATATTTTTTACAAATGGTTCTGAGGTGCACAATTAGGTGACACAGTAATTGATGAAATACGCAAGTAGCACACAACAACACATGATTCTCAAACTTATTTTTGTTGATTGATTTTGCACGATTAGTTGACAACATTAATCCTTTTTTTACAGGGTTTGATCGAAATATAAACAAGTTTATTTTATTTTGATAAGGTCTTTCTCGTTTTTTAGCACTATAGTAGGAGATGTATCGGTCTTTCTGGCATGTATTTTGCTGTGCTTGACCCAGACATAGCGAAAATCCATTTCTGCGGCCATCTTCTTGGTTTTAGATAGCAAGGCTTTATTATGTAATGTCAGGTGGTCGTTAATAAAAATCCGTTGATTCCCTGGAAGATCAATTTGTCCCGTAGTTAAGGGAGCAGTTTTGAGAGATAGTCTGGCCGCAGCAATAAAGTCCTCTTTCACGTATCGGTTCAAGAAACACACTATAATAGGCTTTGTATGATCCTTTTCGCGGCTTGGCACCCTAGTAATAAAGTTGATCTGAGCTTTAGATACCGGATAACTTATTTTAGTGCCAATTTTACCAATTATGTCGAACAAGTTCTCGTGATTATTTTGAGGCAAACCCTTTATTTCTATGTTGTTCATTCTAGTCCACTGCTCCTTAGCATTATTTTCTTCCTCAAGTTTATCTAAGCGAGCATGAATGAGATCCACTTGTTCCTGAACCTTCTCCACTTGCATTAGTCGCTCTTCGATTTCCTTGATTTTCCCATTGAACTCCTTTAACTCCGTATTCGTTTCGGTCAGTGACGATTTTAAATCTACAAACTCCGAACGCAGCTCAGTTATCTCGTCTCTCAAGGTTTCCAGTGGAGCTAGTTTTTGAGCGATAGCTCTTATTTCTTTTAGGATAAGCGATTCTGACTCAATCCTTGGTGACGACGGTGGCTGTGAAGCATTACTTATTTTACATTTGCTACAACGCCATGTAAGCCTTCTATCACCCAGTTTCCGATAACCAGCCTCTGTTATTCCAGCACAGTGGAAGTGCAATTCTTGATTACAGATTGTGCAGTGAGCCCCATCAGAGAGCGATTCGTCACAGGCGCCACACTTGTTGGAATTCATGACGTAATAAATTAATTGTGCAAAGTCGATCGATACTACGCAAGAAAGTTTGAGAATCACTGGAATTTTTGTCAAACGCGAAAGGTGCAAATATCGAATGCGACCGTACGGTACCAGTACGACGGCGTTACTGACCGTACGGTCAGTAACAATTGTTAGTTGTTGTAAAAATAGCAAAAGATAAAACAACATTCAAGTATTAATAATTGCAGGACACCGCAAAACAGAACCGCGGTTCCGCGGTTTATTATACTTACGTGTTGTTCATTATTATTTTTTTTTTTGGTAGATTTCTTTGCAGTTAGCCTGAGCGCAGGCTTTGACTGCTTCACCGGACTTTTGGCGAGGACCTTAAGGCCTCCAGCCAGAGCAATAGGAAAAACTAACTACGTCAGCAACGTCCACTAAGGGCACCCCCTGCGGGGTTCGGACCTCGACTTAGTGCGTTGCTAACAATCTTAATAAAGCAAAACAGCAAGGGATGGCTGGATCTAAGTTTTTATTATTTAGGAACATATTTTTATTGCTAGTTTGGCCGGCTCGGGCCAGCTTGGTCTAGGGACGGGGGGATAACATTTACGTTACTATGATTTATAATACGCGACATATACAATGCGATAATATACGGCGGTTGTGTTTTGTATTGCTACTGCTAGCTAAATCGAATGCTTCTTGGAGAAGCGTTGTTTTATCGTCGGGGTAGGAGAGAGTAAGTCTGGGGCGTTTAGTCTTAGAAATTACGGAAGGTACGTATCGCGCGGCCGTGGGTTTCGGAGGAGTCGAAAAATCGGATCGCGGCGCGTTTCATGAACTGCTTGATTGTTGGCAGCTTTAAGTCACAGTGCAACTGCAAGTTACGGACGTAAACGGGAGCGCCTGTGGCTCTACGCATGAAACGGTTTTGGAGAGTTTGCATTCGTTTGAGTCGAAAATCGGGTACGTGAGAGAATACGACGCTGCCGTAAGTCATGATAGGCCTCACACACGCAGTGTAAATTCTCTTCTTACAAGTAAGAGAGAGTTTACTGCGGCTGTTCAACATACAATGAAGTCGGCCGAGGGCGAAGGCGACTCGCGCGCGTGCCGCTTTAATATGAGCTATGAAGGTAGCATGTCGTTCAGTGTTTTGGGTAAACTAGGGCACTATTGCAGATCACCACGGTGTTAGGAGGACTTGTATAAGGAAAAATACCAACTAAGTTCTGTTGATGTAATCGTCAGTTGAAATAAAACAAATAACATTCACGACAATTTGCATTATTTATTAAAAAAAAGTTCATAATAATATCTTCAAACACGTGCTATAAAACATGCGTGTTAATTGTGCATAAAACTGTTTACACAAATTCACTTGGCAAAGTATCTAAGTATATATTTAAGTACTTACACCTAAAGAAAGCTTATCACAGGATGTTATCACTCGCGTTTGCAGTGGTAACTAGTATTAATACATCTAACCTGATCATTCTGATCTCACCTTACTTAAATAATTTGAGGCACGATGTGGGCTTAGGCACTAAAATCTTTTTCAAACGCACAACACAATGTTTTTATAATTACCTACATGAGCTTCGGGACAGCGTGTGAATCAGTAAAGTAGTCTGCGTACATCCTGAGGATCCAAGCTTTCCTCATTTCAAATTTTCTTTAAAATTGGTTCAGCAGTTTACAGATTTAAAATAAAACCTGGGGCCCAAGTCTGCTATTTACACTCGGTTCAATGTCTTCATAGTGGCGTGCCAGCAGATCCATTTTCGGAAAATTGGTATTCTACTAAACGTCAAAACGTCAAAATTGCGCATTACAATTTGTACCAAATGTATGAACTATTGGTCACAGTCGTTGAACATTGAACCGAATCGTTCCAATGCGCAATTTTGACGTTTTGACGTTTAGTAGAATACCAATTTTCCGAAAATGGCTCCGCTGGCACGCCACTATGAAGACATTGAACCGAGTGTAAATAGCAGACTTGGGCCCCTGCTTGTCCACTCTTTTCTGGCTCAACTTTTGTTTAGTTAGGCTTATGCTCACTTTTTGTTACGCCTGTCTTATTTTAGTTAGCAATTTATGAGCGGTCCAACCATGTTTCCACTCTTTTCGATGTCAAGTGTTTTTTTCAAAAACATTGTGCGTTAATTATAAACTAAGCAAGGTACCTTCTACCATTACATTCCTAATACTATCTGTACTTCTATTTTATTATTTAACTTTTCAGTTATTTTTGTGCTAAAAGTTAACGTTTATTTTTAACAACTTTTATATTAGGTACAGTGAAGAAGGCATGACAACACATTCCAAGTATGTGACAGATGGCAAGAAGTGTGCGTTTATTTAACACAATGTTGCTATAAAACAATAAATGCATTTTCTTATGATATGAAGCGCTGGCCACTCGAGCTAAGCTAAAGTAAGCGAATAATTTAACCAAGCTATAGAGCTTCAGATTAAGACCTAAGTTAGCTAGCCTAGCTGGGGCGTGGTGTGGGCTGCGCTTCATATTATTATACAAATATACTTATTTTACTACCTATATGCTAATTTTAATTAGTACCTACCTATCAACCCATTAACGCTGTTTATACGATGTAGATACACTTAAAGGTAATTGTGTTTTGTTCAATCTCATACATATTTGAGTAGGTATAAATGTATATTATCATATATTGGAGATAAATAAATTACTATATTGTACACATGTAGGTATTTCCTGGTGGTACCCATTACTTTCGATATAACAAAATATCACCCACTCAGACGATTGGAGCCATTGTAACTAGCAGACTCGGCCCCCTGTAATGAGGGGTACCTAACTGATAAAATGGAACGGAGAGACTACTTGGTGCTTTTAAGCGAGTCCTGAAACCCTTCTTTCTCAGTCTGAAAAGATGTCCTGGGAGAATTCAACCAGGTAAAAAAGGACAATCTTAAACAGTTTTAGTCAGTCTTCGACTATTAATGTTTTCCATCTTTGTATTCAGTACAGCATGATCAAACACTTTTAAATATCTATGTTCTTTCTTTATCACAAGACCTGGGTTTTCCTGTATATTGAAACTAAAGTTAGAAACACCTAAATCTAATTCGACACATAATGTATATTGATTAGGTACGTGTTCACATGCGCTACACCTGAATTAACATTTTTGGGTGAATAACGATCCTTACAAGTGTCGGCGCAGTGCCACTATCACATAAATAACTTGATGTGATATCATTTAAAATACATTCCATTACCTACTATTAACATTAGTTACAATCATTCATTTGTAAACCCATTTCCGAATAGTAGAATAATTAAATTCTCATTATTGATTAATAACGAGTGCTACATAATTGTACCTAAAGTTTTATTATTATTATTAGCCGGCTGACTTGACACTTCTCTTCATTGTGAAGTAAGCGAGTATTCTGACGATTATGATCTCGATACCAAGGATTGTGATATCGGTCCAGTAGTTGTCCGCTTTCAAACTGAACTCGTTTATCACTGCTGTCGGATGTCTGAAAAGTGAAAACAAACTTTATAAGCACCTTCTAACTTTTATAAAACGTATTGCTCTATAGTACGGCTCTACATCGCTGTGTGGCCTGTACAGAATGTACTTTCTTTGGATTACAGCTTATTCTACGCCAGGTTTAATCAAAATTGGTTCAGCTGTTTAGGAGTAACATACAAAAGGACATAGTTACAATAACGTTCGTACTTGTTACTTTAAAGTTCTAAGTTGTTTTGTACGGTACATACAATAAATAAAGGAAAATTAAATAAGAATATGTTTCATAATTACCTTAAATGACAGTAGTTCATAGACTCCGGACACAACAACGGCTGCCTTCCGTTCGAGTACAGAGACAGGACGAGTGCTTCGAACCCGTATCTGAGGAAGGAGCCATAAGACACCATTCTCATGAAGGGACTCATATGCGCGAGCAGCACGAGGTAGCCCGCGTACACGATCATGGCACACGTCCACACTGCGCCCAGAAACGTGCCGTTCTGAAAATAAAAAACATTAGAATATGAGTAAAAATCTTAAGCTTAAAGCTGGGGGCGCGATAGTGGTCTATTAGAACTAAGTGGGCACTAAACTTGCGACAAGTAAAATACAACTCCATAAAGTTGGATAGTAACTTTCAGAAACCAATTTATATAATAACCTTTTACGTATTGGTACATGGAAAAGTAGATCAGACATCCTACTATTTTGTTAAAAGGTAATATAATAGACTCTTGACTGAAATGAAGAATTTGATTTTTTGTTGCCTACAACACACGAGAGGTCGAGAAAAACTGCCATTACAAAAAGTTAATTCCACTGTCTTAAAATCTAGTAGAGCTTTTATCATATTCGTTATGATTATTATATGCGTGTAAGAATTTGTTTTAAAATTACGGGACCAAGAGCCTACTTATATCAAAGTTACATGCATCCATAAAGCCATCTATACAAAGTGTTATTTATGAAACAAATATAGTTTTATTTGTTTACTATGTGCATCACGTGTCCTGGCAACATATGCGTGCAAACATACAAACAGTCACATGTTATGTTACACAAGAGATAACCGTGATTCACAAGTTCATAAGTGTAACCTCTATTGAGTAACTCGTCATTAAAACTGTTTAGACCTTAATTAAGTAATTCCAGTAATATTTACTTCGACTTAGCACTTACTGTAAACTGAATATTACTAGGATATGACCAGTATTGTTTTTTGTTTGGAGGTCGATTGATATCTAAAGTATTTAAATAGTTCATCACGCTATATTGCGTGTAAAATTGAGTCGCAGCACATATGCGCAATTACGAGTCGTAGTAGGTAGTACTTACCTAATAAATTGTACCTAGTTAGCATCTTTACCGTCAGTCACAAAGCTATTATATAAAACATACTATTTATTGGAAACTCTTTGTACGTATATGCCCAAATGCAAGTCCCCCTCTACCAGCCTATTAATGTCGTTAGCTATGAAAAGGAAAACGCAATTTTCTTGCGTTTGTGATTGTAAATGCCTAAATTACTCTATACTTAATTAAGTACATAAGTACTTGGTCATAGATTGGTCATACTTGGTTGGACTTGGTCATAGGCTACACTGATACAAAGTTTACCGTAGCGGTTACAGAAACTCACAAGCAAGTGGCACAAAGCTTATAAATTCTCGATGAATATTGAGAAGGCATTTTAATACTCACAACAGGATTAAAGCAAGTCCCGATGACGTTGCCGGTCGCCTCAGCCAGCAAGGCAACGTTGGCGAGCGCGATGACGAACATCACAAACCGGTGCGGCTCCAGCGGCTGGCCGGACAAGAAGTATGATGGTACGGAGTACACGAAGCTGTAGATTACCTGGTTATGTGTATAATTTATTGAATTATAATAATTAAATATAGCATTTAAAATGAATAAATAATCCAGCCCGTCAACGTCCCACTGCTGGGTATAGGCCTCTCCCCATATAGAGAAAGCACGAGCATTGATCACCACGGTTGCTCATTGCGGTTTAACGATTTCAGATCTCAAAATTCAATTAAATTTATTTTTGTTTCTTGCAAGCTTAAATCGTCCTGCTTTTTTCCTACTGCAGGGCAAAGGTCAGTGGTTTTTATAAAGAACGGGATTTTTTGTATACTATTTTAAATCCCAAACCTCTCTATCTTTCGCGATATCTGACCACGAGCAGGAAATAGGAATAATTAGGTAAACAATTAATTCGAATGCATCTTAAATAGTTTCTAGAGTAGCATTCCCAATGTAAAATATTTTTCTAAATCAATTTCTGTATTGAGATTATTCGTTACCAACAACAAAACAAATCTTTCCTGTTCATATTATAAGTCTAGTGTAGTGTGACGTCAAACTACAAAGGTACTATTGACATTTGACTCTTCTTTCCACGTGTCTATAATTAACAAGGTCTATAGTTAATTATATTTATTTTTTATACTATTTGTATTAATTATATAGCTGGATAGTAATACAGTACCTGTAAAGGCATGCCTGTGACGATGAGGGCAGCGTAATACGTCTTCAGATTGTACCAATTGTTGAAGTTTTCTTTCTTCAATACCGACATCTCAGTGGGTACTAGAAAGAAATAAATTATTTTGGATTAGTTAGCACATATAGTAACTTTAATATATATATATTTTAATTTGATCTAAAATTGCCGCAGAGGTCGTGTAACAAAATAACAAAAAAAAAAACTAACGGTCGAATTGAGAACCACTATTAAGGTCGGTAAAAAATTGAAAAATTGCTATCATATATCATTGATTAACCTTCACGTATGTATTGGTATTATTAATTTATTATTAACTATAAAAAATACGGTCATGGAGAACTTTGATACCATAGAAATATAGCTTGCTTATTACACGTTTGATTAGCCTTAGCAACGGCCGTCTACGATACCTTTTTACTCCTTGACATTAAATTTGTATAATTAGCATAGTGCAAAAACTGGAATAGATATGGATCTGCTGTGACGCACAGACAGCCTAAAAAACGCTTGATTTTTCGTAATTAAGTTTGGCAGTTTTTTGTAAGGTTATGGATCGCCGATAAAAACCTACATATTCTCTTGCGTTTTACCAGATGTAGACGACCAGAGCTTGTCCTTACCTACTGATGTGATCAAAGAAATACAATCTTCTACCAACAAAAGTAATAAAAATGTCTAAAACAAGTGAGCTTTTAAAGTTCAAAGCAAAAAACAACAGGTTTTAAGTTCTCTGAGCGGTTTTTGCGCCGCTGTCCTGTCAGTAATATACCTAGCATTATTATTTGGCTAAGTACCTACTTTTTGCTGTTGTTTAAAATAAATGAAGATTGCTTATTTTTTATTCAGATATCATTAACATCGAAACTAGACAAAAATCCAGGAAATATGACAATACATTTTGTACTTAGCTCACTAAAGTAAGAGAATTATTTCAAGTTACAAAAATACTAACGTATACCTAATGATAATGTGAGCGGAAAATCTTTTTTGCAGTTTAAAGTTCACGCTTCAATATTTTTCTCATTACCTTCATAAATAAAAACAATTAGTAATAAAATTAACAGGAAATAACTTGTTTAATTAGTGTAATTATATAGACGCGTTATAACATTAAGTGTCGTTTAGTTGTTTATAGACACCATAATTATATTCCTTAATAGTGTTTCATTATTTTAACTTAAGGCAGCAAGCATTTTCAGGAACGCGCGATTAATTTGACAAACACTTTGGCTCGCAACCCGTTTCCCTGGGTCCATCCAATCCAATCCAAAATTGGGTATTTTGGTATTGAGTATCTAATGAAAATTTTTTGGTAAATAATACTCAAATTGATTAAGTTTAGAGCTTCACTTTTCAGTTATATAGAAATTTTCTGTTCATACATTTTGTTACCGGAAGGTTATATCTATGCAAATTGGCTGAAAAGGACATTAAATATGTTTTTTTTTATGTTGGTCAAAATTTATATAACAATTTTCGCATCAATTATTCGACACAAAGCGATCGTTTGGCAAGAACAATTATATCAAAATCTAGATATATTTTTTTATACTTACTTCTAAGTACAGCCGGCATGAGTGACGTGTAACATAGGTACACGATGCTGACCAATAGGAAGCTGAGGTTACTGAGGGTCTTCGAGCCGTCGTTGCCAGCTCGCTCGAACAGCAGGCCTAGGAGGACGCCGATGACAATGTGCATGAATAGCTTCAGGTGGGATACTGTCTGTAGAAGAGATATATTCGTTATTAATGTGGATAAAATAATGAAAAGCTTACACGTTTTCTATGAAGATGGGGAAGCCGTGTCTGATAAACCTTATTGGGTTCTTTTTTAACTGACAACAAGAATCAGACCACCTATTTATTAAATTAGTGACGATGATTCTAAATATGCTCTAGATGCCCAGTTCTACCTATGAGCCTTAGTCGTCTGACAATAGTTTTTTTTTCTTATACCCCAACTGGAAAGAGACTTTTCAAAGAGGATTTTCAAATGGATCTCGCCATATTTCGGGTTGGTCACATCTGATGAATAGTTTTATCCATACAGTTGCATTTTGCATTTAACATGAGGCAAAACACATGTTTTTATGTCTGTATTTGAATAATCTGAACAAATGTATAATACCAGATTATAATTATTCATAATATACATTCATCCATACATATACCGGATTACTTTAACTATTTCCTATTAGCATGTAATCTTAACGCATTGCTTAAGTTTCCTCAGTGGAAAATAGTTATAGTATCTCGTGAGTGACTTTCAAAGGAGGCTTTTATTTACGATCTGTAGTAAGTAACTTGTTTTTCCACGTGACAATTATAATGCACTAGCTGTGCCCCGCGGTTTCACCCGCGTTAGTACCTATATACAATGGATCCCTAACTTTTTTGAAAATTTAATATAGCCTTTGTTAACCGCAGGTACTGTAGCTCCCCAACAGTGAAAGAATTTTTCAAATAGGTCAAGTAGTTTCGGCGCCTATTCAATTCAACCAACAATCAAATCTTTCCTCTTTATAATATAGTATAGATAGTATAGATTATGCATAATATATACCTTTTTTGGGGCTTGACGTTTCGACCGGGTTACACCGGCCGTGGTATTTATGCACGTACGCGCATATTCCCGTGAATGATATTACTATAAACATGCAGCGCGATAGTTTAAAAGTTTATACACGTGACAATTTCCTACCTCTATACTTGCGTGTATAATACACGTGAACGTGAAAATTACCGAGCAGGTAAATAGGTTTGGAATTTGTACTGGTAGCTAATGGTAACCCTATTGTGATAATGGGCAGATAATTATAAATGGATGGCTGTCATTATGTCTAATACGTTCGTTTAAAATTAATCTGCGGATGGCAGGTTGCAGAATCGATTCCTCGATATATGACTTACACTTATGCGATGTAATAGAGTCATAATATTGTCTCGGTATGGACATTTAACAAAATCTGAATTAAGGCAATAGAGGCCAGCGTTATCGTGGCGGACTATAGAGCCTTCAATAAAAAAGAGTTTAATATCTATTTACAAAATATTGGTATCGTAAAACAAGAATGCTTAGGTAATTGTTTTACTATACAATTTTTTTTTAACTTTACTGTAAGCCGCCCTTATGTTAGAAACAGTTGAGCAGATGTAAACATAATAATAAATAACTCTATAAACTCACCCAGTCTCTATACTGTTGTAAAATGCACCGTTTGAACAACTTCCCGAATTTATACAGCTCGTCAGGTGGATTGACGATGATGGAGGTTTTTCCAAAGGAGATCGCTTCGCTTCGTCTCTCGATGACAGGTAGTGGTGCAGTCTTCTCCGTCCATTCGTGAGTCGAACTCTTCTCTGCTAGGAGTTCGTTGAACTTTCCGTATTCGCCGGTCGCTATTTCTAGAACTGTGTAAGTTGCTTGTATTAGGATTGGTGCCTAAAAGGCTTTTATGGTTTTATCTAAACTTTATGTAGGTACTCCACATATTCGTATCGGTGGTTATAAATGTGAAATAAAAATATCGAAATTGGTGATCTAAGGGCCAATTTTTCTTCAGATATTTTTTATGATCAGTCAAAAATTCAAAATTTTGTATGGTAGGTATAAAAATTAGCTTTAAGTAATTTCAACAATTCATAACTGTTAGACTTATTACTAGATAGTTATCTGTATGTACTGCACGTTGCTTATTGCCTACGTGTTGTGAATACAACTTCCCATTTAAATGTTTTTGACGTATAATAGCGTAATTACGTGAATACATTTAGCCTTTATCAGTGAACTACTCTACCTTATTATGTCTGTAGCAAAATGCGTAAATTACTAATCCGTTCAGTATCGGTTATCTTCCGTTATCACAAACATTAAAAAAAAAATTAGCCTAAAACAGTTTTATGCTTTGGTTTGCCTATGCCTTTTTCATATTTTGCTGTTTAGGCATACAACTTAACATTTATTTATTTCTTTTTTCTACACAGGTAAAACACAAAGTTACATAAAATAATGATGAAACATGCACAACAGGCGGCCTTATTGCACCAGGCAATCTCTTCCAGGCAACCTTTCCTTAACCTACCAGAAAATAGAGAGAAAAGAAAAAAAAGAACAATAATAAAGAAATCTAAAAAAGAATTAACAAAACAAAAACAAAAAAATATTTATCCTTCTTTGGCTTGGCATGAAAATTACAGCAAAGGAAAACCTATAATTTGCATGATGATACCTAAGTAGAAAATATTACCTATTCATAGAGCTTATATCGATAATTATTATGTTAGGTTTATAGCGTAGTTATAAGCCAAGTGATAAATATAATTAATTTTATATGCAACTCGTTTTAATGACCACACAGTAATTAAAAATCAATGCAATTTTATACACTCTTAATTAAACCATTTACATACGTAAGCTTTGTAACGTGTGTAAGGAGCGTGTTTGCGGTTCTTATTGTTAACTAGCTGTGCCTCGCGGTTTCACCCGCGTAAATACCTAGTTCCCGTTTCCGGTGCCTTTATGTTATTGAGGGCGTAGGATCCAAAAATCAATATCGTAACAAAAGTCAGGATTACTTAGTATGGTGGTAAAGTCTTCTTAAAATATTCTATTTTTCCGCACATTTTTTTTTTCATAAGAACAGACAATAACAAATAAAACAAAAAAGAATAAGCAAAATCGGTTCAGCCGTTCACGCGTGATGCCGTGACCAAGAGAAATAGGGATTACTTTTTATATCTTTATATAGATAGTAAGTCTTATATCGGCATAAGTGATTTTGCTGTGGCATTAACATCGTAATTTTTACGGAGTGTGAAATGAAGTCGTTTCTGCGGTTTATTTGCTTATATCTTATCAATTCCGCTACAGATTTTATTGCAGTTTTTGCAGTGGAGTGATTTAAGAGGATATGTATAAAACTTGCTTATTATAGTTCAGAAGAGTCGAGAAATTTATAATACCGTGCGAAGCTGGGGCGGGTTGTAAGTACTACAAGTACAACTAGTACAAGTACTTAAGTAAGTACCTATCTAGATATGCCTTGATGCACAACAGAGATATGTATGTAAGTTTTTGATTATGTATAAAACAAGAACATACTTGTCCAATAATCTTTACTAACATAATTGACGGACATTAGCGGTCCAAATTCTTAAATGTTTGAACTTGAGAGCGCAACTTGTAAGTTTAAAGTCAGGTTCAAGAACCGGGCAATAGTACACAAAGGTTACACACAGCTTGGAATTCGTGTAAACGTATTCGTTATTAAAAAACGATAGTTGAATGGAATAAATTTATGTACTTAGTAATCTGCATTCGCACGCGACGCCATTCGAATGATTGATGAAGTATTCATTCCGTGATTTAATGACCTTTTAAATCATTAAATCATTATGCCTTACACTAGTGACGATAACGGCCAGTATCAGTAATCTATACACAATTTCATTAGCATAGGTCATTTGAGTAAAAAGTAAGCCTTTTATAAAAAACCTTTTCACGTATGTATTTTCTACTTTCTGGGACTTTTTTCGCTTTGAGTGTGTAATTTAGAAATCTGTATATTAATATTATTTAATTTTCATTTGAATTTAAATTAATTTATTTTTCTGTAGGAATTACCTAAGCTTAAATAGGAGTGTCGAAACCAGTAATTATTAATTCGTAGAGTATTAGTTATTGCGTTGGCCGTGTAGTTTTTTTATACTATCTACACTATAATTATTGTAAGACACATGTTTCTTAAAAAAACTCTACACACGTCAGTGATCACGGAATTTTCGGAAACGTCCGACGAGTTTTGAACACGATGATGACGTCAGACAAATAGTACAGTCGTGTAAAGCGTGTATTAACACTTTTTTTTAAAAATATTACCATATTCAAGCTTTTCCCCGTGTCTTGACTTCAAAATTGGTTCCAGAGGGAACTATTTGCTTTTTTGTCACTCTCACGTCTTGTAAAGTTTGCCACAAAGAAAATGCCGAAGAAATTAATTGCAATTCAAAATTACGTATGTAATAATAAAAAGTACGTATTGTATGTACGTATGCAAAAAATACTTGAAGTAAGAACTGGCGTTTCGTCTTCGCTGTATAATTCCAATGTTTTTCCAGGATAAAAAAATCTAATAAAATATCCGTGCGTCAAATTTCACCTAAATATGTTCAGCAATTTCAGCGTGATTGTGTAACAAACATCCAAACTTTCACCTCCATAATACTAGTAGGACATAAGTTATACGTACTGTAATCCGCAGGGTTGTTGTACATAGGGCACTGCAGTCCTACGGATGCGAGGTAAGGGACCGTGTTCTCACTGGGGCCGTGGTATATGCACATACCTTCCGCCATCATGTACACCTGAATAACACATTAAATAATAAATCATTTAAATAATTTATTACACGTAAATGTGAAAATCAATTTGGGACCACCAAAAAAGCATGCGAAATCCAGAATAAAAAACAAAACACATATACACCGCAGATATTGCTTAAAGCATGGCAGTGAACAGTCATTCTTTGAAGTCGGTTAAAGACAAGCAAGTATCTATTACCGAAGATAGAAAAAGGATAGTTAACAAATGAGCCAGAATTTTCATTTTATCTAACAAATCTAAACAAGGATTTCTGAGTCGGCTTAAACAGTACGTATGTTTAAACAGTATTGATTAAATAAAGGTCTCTAGATCTTGTATCTAGTCCGATAAAGTCAATATCTTGAATGTAATGAATATATAACAACGCTAAAAATTACCTTACTCGCCTTGTCACATATATTTGCAACCTTTTACATAATTTATTAAGCTCCTAGTAGGATACATGAATAGAGTAAATAATTGTTTTATATGGGAAACTAAATAAATAGGTTCAGGAGAAGAAAGCAGACACGACAGGTTTTAGGAAAGTAGTTTAGACCGGAGTGGCGCGGCGTTGTTAATTTAAATTAGATGAAATTAATCAATCATATCAGAATTCCTACAACAAGAACCAATACACTAGATAACTAAAATTAATCGATTCGAAGTCATGTTCACTAATAATTGTTTTTAATTGATCTGGAAACTACTGTCTGAATATATTGATGATTCACATAGTACAGAATATTGCGACCTTTTTATTTAATATCTTGAGGGTGCGACTAGCTTTCTACGCAATTACTCGCATTAATATTTAATTAATTATATAATGAATGCTATTGCGACTCTTTCTGGGTGTTAACCCAGCAAGAGTCGCAATAGCATAATATTTTATTGGTGGTCTTAAATCTTTTACAAACAAAACAATCTTAATTCTTTACAATGTAAGCTAGATTATATAGGTGCCTTTTTGTATTTTTAAATCTTGTGACGAGATTGAGCTTTAAAGTTTTCGTCTCATATTTCATTAAAGCTCTTAATTTATAAATTGGCATGATTTGTTAACTGACTCTAAATTATTAATATGCTCTTGCCAATTTTTTTTTTACGAATCATTAACTTATTGAAAGCCGAACAAAGTATAGGCGTCCATATATAAAATTATTTTTGCGTTTGTCTCTAATTATCCTTGTAAACTTGAACAGTTTTTTTTCAAGCTGACATTTAATCATATGTTAGACTTTGTGTCTACAAAAAATTAGTTAATTATTTATTTATTCGAGGAACACAACAAGCTTACAGATTTATGCAAATTAGTTTTATTGCGGGCGACGTGTAATTAATTATAAAATGAATATTTAATGGCTTAACAAACTTATATTTTTGTTAAGCCATTAACAAGTATATTATTTGTAGGTATATTACACAAGCTTATAGATATGATAGCTAAACTCAAGATTTATTCCGCATTTTTTTATTATTTTAACATAACCATGACATGTAAGGTTATCAATAATTTGCATAAGCTGAATCCAAACACTTAACAAAAACACCATTAAAACAAATGACTGGATAGGATGTGAATAGGTAAGGAATTAAAATGCAGTCAATTTCATGATTTTCATGATTTCACTTTATTAGTTTGACGGGGTAAAAAGCTTAAACCGCCCTGGGTTTAAGCTTCTTGCTTTCGATTCAGTTATGTTAAATGCATGTCAGTGGTCTGCCAGTGTACTTGTCATTATGCCTAATTTTCATATTCAGATAAGGGTACAGTAAAATCTCATTGAACTCCCGAAGAAAATTATCGTAATGACAGTTAGCAGAATGCCAATTTTCGTAAAAATTACCAAATCAAGCTGGGCATTTGGTCAATTCAAGCAACTCTTAAATAGCGGAATCGAGGTCCAGGAAGCGCGCCAAGATCTACGTGGCTTCAAGTTATTATCTGGTATTTTTATATTTCAACATAATATATTTTTGTGTTACCTGGTCAAACATGGAGTAGATGGAGGCTGGCGGCTGGTGTATCGTGCATATAATTGTGCGTCCATTCTTCGCTAGACTCTTCAGTAACCCCATGCACTGAGCTGACGTTCTGCTGTCCAGGCCACTGCATTAAAAAAAGGTTTTGTTATTATTTACACATATGTACCTATACCTAATGACGTCTGTGGACACAATTGACATTCTTTATTATTAAACTATGGTTGGCAAATTTACAACTTTGGGACTACGCATACTTATTAAGCTCCATTCGCGTTTCGCTGAACGATTTTGGTCACACTTAATCATTATTTAGGCATACTTTGTGTTTATTAGGTAAAAAAATAAATATATCACTACAAAAGGGTCATATTTGGCGCAAATAATCACAACAAATATGAATAACAAGTTGATTTACAGGCTTATATGATATAGGCATTCGTCGCGCTTGAAAAGTTGTAAACAAAGGGTCCTTTTATGATAATATTTTAAACATGTTTTAAATCTGTCACCTCAAAAAAATTAGTCACTGTCAGACCGCAGGGTAAAGACCTCTCTATCTTACAGAAAAGGCTCGCGAATTAATCTTTTTCCGCATTTTATTGTGTTTTGATTGTGATTGACTGACAGGTGTGTGTATGACAAACCGGTATAAAAGTTTGTATGATACCACGACATGAACGTGTAAAGTCAGAAACATACTTACGTGTTGTGGCGTGGCGTGGCGCGCCAGAAGCACGCCAGAAGCACATCGGTTTCATACATTTAATATGGTTAGGGACATATTTGCATGTCGACACGACACGTAAGTGTGTTTCTAACCATATTAAATGTATGAAACCGATGTGCTTCTGGCGTGCTTCTGGCGCGCCACGCCACGCCACGACACGTAAGTGTGTTTCTGCCTTTAGACCTACAGTATGTCATAAAGCATATTATATTTAAACGATTGAGATAATCTTTCATAAAATAAGGTTTATAACAGTTTTGGAACACAACTTTTGTAAATAATCTTAACTTATTTAAGCGCAATATTGATTACTAATATGATTTGAATTCTGTTTTTGTGATTTAAGATAAACTGCAGCGTTATCTTGCAAATAAGGAAGTAGATATCTGTTTTCTAGAAATCTAGGTAATAAATTAAACGGAGAAAGAGATAGAATATTGTATCCTGGTTCATTTCATGATTACCTAATCAAGATTTACATAACTGATGTAATTATATTGGTATTTAATTACTTTAATTACCCCTCATTATCTAATTGAAGAGTAATAGTGCAGTAGGCGGCGCGGATAACCTTTCAGCGATCAAATATTATGTAAATCACGGACGTAATAATATGGCATGTTTGATCTGTTTTTATTTTGTTTTGACATGATATTTAAATGCAGCACTGTTTTGCACCCAGATGCATATAGGTCGATTTCCATCAAACGAGCCAATGCTTATTCTATCTTCAACCTATTCCTCAACCACACCTTCAAGTTATAAGAGAATTTGATAGGGTTCGGAATAGAATTATTCTTCGCTTGTTTGTTAAAAATTGGCCTGAACAACGGAAATAGCTCTAAAATGTTATCCGATAGTGTTTTGTTTTGTTGTTTTTCATTCAACTTTACATACAAACATAATTTGTAATTCAATGTATACATGTTTTTTTGGAATCTTACATTATAAATAGTTTTTGGTAAATATCTATAAATTATTGTCGGCGATGTCCGCTTATATGAGAATAGACACGGATAGATTATTTAAATACCAGACAGTTAATAATTGTGTCGCTTAATTAATCATTTTTTTTGTGTCATAATAAATATTATTTAGATACAGTCGTATGCGCGACAGTATTAAATGAGTTAAGGGTTATTTTTATTAGTCGTTATAACGCAGGCGGGGATTCCCCGCACGCCTAACAACGAATGAAATTCATAAACGGGTGTTTACACCTGTATTCCTGAAGGGTTAGGCAGAGGTGTACCAATGTCGCCCACAGATCTCCGATATGTTTAGGTCCCATGTAATAGGGGGCGAGCCTATTGCCACTTACCGGGCACAAATCCAAACTCCGACCCGCTACTGAAAATGTCATAGAAAAACCCAATAACACCTTGGTCTACTTGGGAATCGAACCCAAGACCTCTAGCGTAGCAGTCGCGCTTAGCACCACTAGGTCAACGAGGCAGTTGCTATTGGCAATGCTTTACGAAAATCTCTCGCTCCCAGAATACTTTAATGTGATAAGAGTTATTATTCAAGTACATACGTGGTGGGTTCATCCAGGAACAGTACAGGTGGGTTGTCTATCAGCTCCACGGCTATTGATAGTCGTTTCTTCTGCCCTCCGGAGAGATTCGCACACCTCGTGTTCTCTGATCCCATCAAACCTAACGTAAGGAGAATTTCATTTATCTGAAACAAAAAAGGTTGTTTTAGTAAGTTTATTTGCTAGAAAAATCATTGGTATGTACTATAGAATTCCTGGTGTCTTTTTTTATAATAGCAAACAATAGATACCTGTGGAAGGAGGAAAGCGAGGCATTTGCCCTGCAGTGGGACAGTTTAGGCTTTAAATAAAAAATAAATAATTGCTGATATTAAACGGATGAAATCGTTTCGCCATCCTATTTAGACTTTCTAAGATATCTTCGTTAACGCTTTTGGTGAATAATTGGAGAATTCTTTGCTATAGCACACTCTTAGTAGCAAGCATGTGCTCTGTATTTTATTTTACAAATTATAAGCAACTTAACTGCTATGATTGTAACGGGCATAATTATGATTAATGTTGACATATCGGCGCTTTATTTGACACCAATAAATATCATAGCATCTCCTTTTAACGGTAGAAGTATTTCTTTAATAGTATTACGACTAGGTATTAGGAGCATACTAAAGTACCAAATTGGCCTTCTTTTGAAACTGTTACAAAGAAAAACGATATATTATGGTACAGTTATATTACGCTATTAATCAGAGAACATATGACATAGTAGTAAACTCATACTTGTGACTAAAGTAAGAATGATGAATAATTTAAACACTTCTTTCTTTCTTCATTTTAACTAGCATCTATGGAAATATAGTGTTTTCCTTTTGTGTCCCAAAATCGGGGTATCAATAATGTTATTCATGTTGCTTGGCATTCGGTATAATATTAACATTCAAAATATGTCGTTGCTCTTTTCAAACTTCCATCGATTTTTTATAAACAAAAATGACATATAGAAAATACTAAAAATATTTATACATATCTGGGGCAACTGACCGGTCATCGACCTGTTGATTTATTAGGGCTTTAAACCGGAAAAATGGCGAAATACCTGTTTGCGTTTTGATCAGCATAAGGGCTCGACTGGGCGAAAAATGGCTTGATTATACGATGCCCGATTACCATAACAAATTGATAAGTGTATGTTGCTTTTATCTTAAAGGGTTCAAGGAAAAATAGATGTAAGCACCTAATTATGATTTGTAGAATGACTTTTTAAACGTACACAAAAACTAATAAAACTTTGGGACCTTAAACCCAATACAAACCGCCACTTAATCCGTGCAAAGCAGGTATATTTCAATGCTTTATTAACAGTTTAATAAAGCATTTCAGTTAATAAACTTCTATTGAGCAGTCATTGATTTTGATTCCGTCTAAGAAATAAATATACTTACCACGCTCAACTTAAGTTTTTCTGTAAGCGTATCTCCTAGTTTCATATCGGCTGCAAACTTCATAAGTTCTGCGACGGTAAACAGTGGGTTTAGTCTGTCATCCTGGAGGATGTAACAAGACTTCTTTCTGTACGCCTCTAACGACTGCATCGAGCTCTTAGGGCTCAGCTCACAGATTGTGTCCCCTGCTCGAATTCTGCCTGTGACGCCTCGCGTTCTGAGACAAAAACATACAATAAATAAATATCATAATATTTAGATGGTATTTGTTAGGATTATCTTAGTAAAAACGGAAATAAAAAAAAATGATGAATTTGCGTTATGTAATATTAGGCAGACATGAAGGATTAGTTTAAGTAGCCGCTGTAGTACATAAGCGATTTTTAAATACCTGTGTAAAATATAAGTTAGTTGCTAAGTTTAATTTGAGAATACTCAATACTCAATACGTTTATTGCATAATCTTGCTTTTTTACATTCGAAGATATTTTGTTGTATTTTCATGGGATGTGTAAGTTCCTTGAACTTTGTGTGGCGGTTTTCATAATCTTTGTAGCTTCAAAATATGAAATGAATAAGATTAATTAAATAGTCTTTACTTACGAGAAGCCAGTGAGTGCATTCATGAGCGATGATTTTCCGGCACCAGAGGGTCCCATGATAGCTGTCAGGTGACCAGATTTGAACAGCCCAGACACACTCTTTAGGATTGTCTTTCTCTCTAGAACAAAATAATTTACAATAAATTACAACTGCTTGCCATTGACCTACCTACCTACAAATCTAACGATGTTTTCAGCCTAAGATTTAGGTAATGTATGGATTTTGAACAATGGGCGCATATAACAACTTAAAGAGTGGCTTAAAAGAGATGGTCACATGCGATTACAGGGTCTGAAAAATTCGAGGGACTTTTGCCCAGCTGTGGGAAACGAAAGCAGGATAAATGACTAATAATAACACCTGCTGAAATTTAAAGCGTTAAATATAGTTCTCATTAATCAATGAATATATTTAGTTAGTATTAAATAATAACACGATTTGTGTGCTAGATAAACTTAACTTGACCTTAAAACTTGGCAATGAAAGATGTCGGACTTAATTGGAGTATACCGTTAGTAACACAGCATATGCATTTATGTTGCAGATTATTATTTGAACATTATGTATCTAATAATAAACTTAATGTTACACGGATACAGTTTTTTTTAAGTTTACCTGTTTCAGAGTTATTATAAAACCAAGTTCGATGGAAAACTTGTATAAGTTATTTTTCTTTAATTACTGTGAAACAAAAACTATAACAATGGGTAAAATTGTGGCTGACACGTGTCTCATGTCTGATCTGTGACATTGGAATAGGAAATAATTAAAATACCAGTTTTTTATTATAATACAATTTAAATTTAATCTTGAAGGTCTATAAATCGCTTGGGAAGTAAGTGCTAGACGTGAGGTCAACTAGTTCCGTTGTATCATGGGGCAGAGTACAAACATGTTAGTTATAAAGAGAAGATATAGAGAAAAACTTTGTACATTTTATACTGATTTAATTTTTCTCAAGACTTATTAGAAGGTTTTTTTATTAATGTCTTTTGACAGTCATGTTATCCTAACCTGTTTTTTTAAGCGACAAAGAAGGAGGCTGGTTTAGAAATACGTTAGACTTATGTGAGCGTTTAGTGCTATAGGCAGAAATTGGAATTAAAATGTAATCATGAAAGAAAATAGCGTTGTTTAGAAATAATATATAGGTGTGGTGGAAAATACGGCTTAGTCATCGTGAAAAGCGCGCGTGCGCAAAATATGTTATCGCGCGTTAAGTGTTTTAAAGTCAGAAGGATGAAAGAGTATGAAAAAACAACAAATCCAGCACATATTATTAATAGCCATATAATTTAGTTAGCAAATGTTTTTACACTGCGTTTGATTAGGTATAATATTCAAAATACGCTTCGCGATGACGTTAATTAAATAAGTGGAAACAGCAAGCCTACAAACAGGATTATAATATAAGTAGTATATTAAGATATTTTTTGCTACTATTATTTATGATACTAGAAATATAGACACTTATTAATATCTGTTAATTTTATACCGAGTATTGTAATTAATAATCGAAGTGACATAAAAATATTTCTTACTTTTGAAGTGCCTATTTAATGTTTACAGCGGTTTTAGCGGTTGTTATTAAAATCTTATAACATTTATTTTAATACACGATTAAATCTAAAATAAGAACAAACTCTAACTATACTAAAATTAAAACTTACATAAATAAAAACTAACAGGCGTCAAAGAACTCATCGTCATCCTTGTCAATGGCGGAAAACGTGCCCAGAAGGCTGGCAGCATTGCCACGTTGAATGGCTATGCCCATTCTCTGTGCAAGGAACAAACCAGCCCTCTGATTTTATTGTTTTTATTTGCCATTTGATTTATTTATTACTTTATACTAATACTACACATTATGCAATTAACTCAGTTTGCATCAGAAAAGTTAAGCAATAATAATTACAAATTGTGTCCCAAACCATAAAAAACGTGTATTTATAATTAAATCTCTTTAATGAAAACCCAGTTTATACAAATTATATGAAAGCAAGTTGAACTACTTTAAGTCCTTGATAGAAGTAGCTTAAAACCCTTTCAAAAAACAACATTTATTAATGTTAAAAAGCACTATTATTCTATATTTTCGTTATATGTTTATTGGTTTGTGAAATATTGTACAGAATAATAAAGGATCAAAAAAAGGCATCGAAACAGTGGAGCATAACGTCCAAATAATGAGACTTGGCAGATCCAAGATGAGATGGCAGGATCAACTACTGATTGCGTTTGATTGAGTTAAATGGACGCTTATAACAACATACCTATGTCAAAAAAATATTAGAGACTAAATATGTCCGTATTGACGAGATATCCTTTGGGACTCAGAAACTTACGATTACTTTTTAGATTAAACTCATCTGAAAGAATCTGGGTCTCTGAAAGCATGTTTAGTCGTTGATCCCGACTGTCATACGTTGATCTTTGGTAGTCGTTAAATCAATCGACAACTAGTCTCACTATGGGATACTGTGTTATCCAGTAAAATGGGTGGTGGTCGTGGTAAAGTTGATAGGCAGTCGCTCCATGTAAAATACGTTATTCAGCTGAATCCAATAAGACTGGAAACCAACCCCAACATAGTTTGGGAAAAGGTTCGGCCATCCAGAATAACTTCCACTTCTAGCTACTTTTTATCTTACAAACATATTACAAGAGCACATCTTCTGATAGTCAGATAAAAAGTGCGCTGTAATGCTTTTTTGACTCACCACTGCCTGTATATTCATGATTCACGTGTAAGTAAATATATAATTCGATTATGAAGCAAGGTATGTACTGATTCATCTAAGCATGACTACACAATAAAGTTAAGAATTGACCGTTGAATTAATCACAATAGGTACACAAAAATAATGTAGCCAACGAAACCACAAGCAATTTATTTCCTATGTCTTGACAGATGCTTTTTGTTATTAAAATTATCATTTATCAGGATTTATTTAGATGAATTATAGCGCAGGGTTTACCCAAATGATATTTGTGATGCCTCATCGGTTCAATGAACGGATGCGTAGGCAAGACGGATGAATCTAGGCTAGTTCCAATGAGATTATTTTAGCTTTAAATATGTTGAGTTGATTAGTGAAAACAGCATGGGGAAATACGGATATAGATAAATCTGCTATTGCCACCAACTTACATTACTGATGGTAATATAATTCGGGAAAATAGGGAATAGCGCGTACATGCATCGGTAAATATCTTTTGTGGGCTTGACGTTTCGACCATGTTACGCAGACCGTGGTCGCAAACAGACTCGTACATCACTGAATTGCAGTTATTTATCCTTATTCCTTCTTTCTCGTCACAAGACTTTAACTTTCAGTAAGACAGTTACATTCTGATATTTGCAAAGATCTACGGGTAGTTTCAGAATAAAACATTTTTTGTGGAAATTGTTCTTTATAATTAATGTTAGACGCAAGGCCTTCAGCTTTATTAACATGATGTGTATAATATATCCGTGTGAACGTGTGTAACGGAAAAAATATGTACTTTATTTACTTATGTCAAATATGCCATAAATCTAATTGAATTACAGAATGTAATGGAACTAGATTTTTTCTGTAATTGTTTAATTAGCGGAAACGTGGAGTTGTTTGTTATCACAACAATATTTATTTTCTTGTACTGTAATGCAGTTTCTGTGGCACGTGGCCTATTATTTGCAGATAAGTGTATTAATTATAAGATATATTAATTTCATTCGATTCGTGAATAAATAAACGTTTGGCATCATTTTACCCTTAAACGCAAGGCATTTTTTTGTGAAAACCAACTGGCAAAACGGTAGAGATGAAGATTTTTTCTCCGTTTATTTATTTTTGTGAACAAAGTTCGTCTGTGATTTATATGTACTGCCCTCAGATCACATCAAACAAGGGAGATGTGCTATCCTTGTAATTTTAGTATGCGTACCCGATGTCGCCACTTTTCACACATTTATATTTGTACACGCCCAAACGAATATCTCAACAGCGCACACACAAACATAAAAGTGATTTGCTGCAAACACAACAATATCATTGTTACTGTTAACTCACACAACTCACTGCGCCAATCACGGCATTTTTCACACACGCTAATGATGGGAAAAATTGGTCGTTAGAATATTTATCGATGAAACAGACGACAAAATATGGTTCATCAAATAAATAAAAAAAATATTATATTGTCGGTATTATTCGGTATTGATATATCTATTTGACTTGAAAAATTAAACAAATGAGTAGGTAGATTACTCTACACTTATATTTATTATATTTGAGTGGTCGGTTACAATATTATTATGTACTAATGTACCTTCGCCTAAACGTAACAAATATTTTTCTGAAAACCATACTAAAATTGGTTTAGCCGAACACGAGATAATCTCGCAATAACATACAGATAATAATAATAATAATCCATATTTCAGGCATCAAGGCCCATATAAATATAAACAATACTCTACTTAACACAACTTAATAATACTATAAATACATACTACATAATTAACTAATACTAATGTACACGAAGTGTCGGCGTCGTGTTTCGCTGACTGGCATATATACATACGGGTCGAACTGAGAACCACCTTTTTTGAAGACGGTTAAAGACATATTTCTATACCTTCTGTAAGCTAAATAAACAACTAAAACATTAAAACACACGCTTTAACAGTATATCGATACATTGTTTTATCGTTACGACAGATTACTCGTGAAACTGCATCACTATTTTACGGCCGGGTACAGCGGAGGTACCACGCGACTGTCATTACATTTTGAATTTGTGAGTATTGGTGACGCACGCATCCATTGCGCCATGAAGCGCAACGAATAATTTAATGATTCTTACTTAGCAAGCAATGTATTTTATTTTTACGCTAAGGATGAATTGTCACTTAATGTCATTTATGTTATAATTAATTTCTATTTCTGTGGTTTTATAGAAGAAATATGTAAATTTTGTAATACTAACACATGAAATGAGATACCATCTTTCTCGTAGTTCACTTTTTTGCTTGTATTTTTGCAAACAACAACAGAACAACTCGGCATTTTGGCAAAAACCGAGAGACGTGACGCGAGCGCGTAGTTACTGCCGACTGTCGGCAAAAATCGGTATCAAGTGCAAATTGAGCCAGATGCGTTCGGACGTGCCGGGGCGCTATAACAAATCTCCTATGTTTGATGTGATCTGAGGTACTGCCCCTAATAACATAAGAACTGTCATTTACCCACAATAATAATAACTTGCCGTAGCGGTTCTTAATGGAGTCATTTGAAAATATTGCTATTACCATAATTTGTCCTTGTTGACATCAAAACCTTGGTCCGGTTTTTATAATAATGATTTTCCTTTAATTACCACTGCTTGGTTTTTAATTAAGGGGAAAAATAATAGTCTTGTTGTGACACTTAAAGGTAGGTACCTACCATTGTTTTCTGTTATATACATTTTTTACGTTTCCCTCCTGGAAATCATTAAGATTTTTATCAGATTATAGAAAAGACTAGGAAATTTTTGACTGGATTTGACTAAAACAACCGTAGTGCTTTGGACACCTGCCTTCTTTCCTCTACCAATTTTTCCAACAACCTCCCTTTTTAGGGCCGAAGCGGGAACATTCTCATCGGTTACTATGGTAACAAAATACAAACAAAATATGGAAAAAACAGGCCCTTAGTTTTGTACTTTGACTGCTTGTTTTGTACGTTTAATATAAATATAAATAGTTCATAAACTTGGTGATATCCGAATCTCGATTTCAGTACGATTATAGAAGGGGTATAAACTAGTCAACAGTTATGAAGTGACTGTTAGCTGAGATTAACAAAAAGGTTGCGTGCCTTTCAACGATAACTGCCTCCTTCTATTACTAACTTGGTCATGATCTAATGACACACTGACAGTGACTGGTTTCCAAGGAGCTCAACTATAATCTAGTGAATATAACTTCCGATTTCAATAACATATCGAGAGATCGTTTTTCTGACTATAGATTAGAATTTGACGTTATTGTTTAGGTCCCACGTAATAGGGGCTAGCCTATTGCCACTTACCGGGCACAAATCCAAACTCCGACCTGCTACTGAGAATTTCATAGAAAAACCCAATAACACCTTGGTCGACTCGGGAATCGAACCTAAGACCTCTAGCGTAAGTCGCGCTTAGCACCACTAACCAATGGTTCTCAAGTAATAATTTTATCTGTAGAGAGACTATCAAAGGATAGGTTATTGAAATTAGATGTAAATAAATACAGTGTATTCGGTGATGGGTCTTATAACAAAATGTGCTAATTTATTAGCGTTTAATGTGATACCACTGCATTTAGGTTGTTTAACTGGAAATTCCCAAGCAGTTTTTATTACAGTATTTATTTATCGAAATATTGGTTATCTTTAAGTGTTGGAATAATATTTAACATGAGAACTAAATTAAATAAATGGCTCGAAGTCAGCGTTGTCTCATAAAATAAATATCTATTGAATAAATACAATAAAGATTATCAATAGCTATTGAGAATCCTCTTGAGAATCATCTATTTATATAATATATATATCTATATGCATTTCGTTTGTTTATTTAATACTACTTTATTCCCCTGTGTCAGCCCGCGTTGATGTCTGTTACCGCGGCAATTTTTTTTTTTTTACATCTCACACACGGTTGTCTGATCCCAAGCTAAGCAGAGCTTGTGTTATGGTAACCAGACAACTGATAAACATACTTATATATTTCTAAATACATACATATAATAGATAAATTACACCCAGACACCGAACAAATGATCGTGCTCATCACACAAACATTTGTGCCGGGTGGGAATCGAACCCACGACCTCCGGTATAGCAGTCAGAGTCACTAACCACTAGACCAACAGGCCCGTCAAAATAGGAATCTGTACCCTTTCTTTTGATCCTATCTTATCTCATGCCAGTTCTAAATGAAACGTTTTCAACGGTAAGGCCGTGAAAGCATGAAATAAGTACAGTCAGAGTTACTTTTGCATTTCTTACATTAGTTTGGATAGGTATTTTATATTAGTGGATCATTAGTATGACACAGTTTATTTACAAAATACAACTAAATTCATTATTGTGTGTGCACGGATTGACCAGTTTTTCTAGCGCCACAAGTTGGTATTGGACAAACGTTGGGACCAATATTAAGCCAATGTGGAACTATAATATTGGTCCATGATGACAGTTATTCGACACTCAATAACAAAGTTGCGAGCAGGCTGTCTACGTAAACATAATTACCGTGTCATGGGTTATAAACACATGGTGCTAAATAATTGTTACTACTTAGCAATTATGACAGCTTATATTTAATTTACAATATATTTATGGCATTCATCGGAAACGTTTGGCACTCACAATAAAACAGTTAGTTAGTTTTTATTGTACATACAATGTTCTTAAGAGCGTTTATAGGTTAATTGATGATCTCTCGGTTATTAGTATTATCTGTACCTAATAATAATGTATGAAATGTATATTAAAGTCTATGTTGTGGCTTACAGTCATTGAAATTGGAGAAAGATAAATGAAAATTTTAAACTCCTGTATAAAATCAACCTCGAGAAAGCAATAAAATTAAGAATACTAGTAGAGGGATTAGGTTATAGCGTTGTCCGCCGTATAATAAATACATAACATTTTGACAAAAAAACTGATACTTTATCAAGCAACATATATGAAACTATGATTTTTTGTATAGTTAAGCAAACTAAGACAAAAATCGTACAAAATTCCAGATTAAGAACTCCTGAAGTTAAAAACATCAGTCAAGCACGAATCGGTTAATTTTCTATTGGCCTTGTATTAGTCTATCCGTAAAATAAAATTGTAGAAAATTGATGTCTGTACAATGGAAATATATTTAAAAAAAGTAGCAGGGGTTGTTATATTACACAATTATATATCAAGAGTACCTATCCCACGTTAAGCTGAAACAAAAAAAAATCTTCCTGAGTTTAAGAAGCGGTGAACGATGGTGCCTTACATTAGTTACACTATTAGGTACAAACATACAAACAGTTATTACAGATTTCTACAATGTCATTTCAAATAGATTACGGTTAACTCGGCTACTGCTCACGTGCGCTCCCACACGTGTTTCCGTTCTGCGTTGCACAATATTATCACGGTAATTTAATATGTACCACAAACAACAAAACAAGCGAACGATTTTATAAACATTCAACTTTGTACGGTGTCAATGTCAAAACTTTACCAGATACCCAATAATATTCTAATAAACAGATATGTTATAAGCGTGCAATCGTGAAGACTCGAAAACGTCCTAATTGGGACGTATTGCCATTAACAACAACACTATTTGTCTCTTTTTTTCTTATGGGTTTTATCGCGCTATCTCTTTCGCTAGCTGCCGCGCTGCGCGGAACACTTTTTTCGATTGTTTTGTATGTGTATAACATATCTGTTTATTAAAATATCATTGCAGATGCCGTACAATTTTAGTAGTTTTAAAATGTTTCGTGAATAGCATGGCATACCTAACCATTAGTGAGATGAGACCAAAGTAATAGAAAAACAATATGTATAAGACGAGGTAGATGTAACTATTTTTTGCTGTATACTGGGTAGCTTTTTTGTATCAATTATAATTTAAAAACCACAGCACGAATTTTAAGATGTGAAAATGTCAGATGTTATCTTGAAGAGAAGCTAATTAAATTTAAGAACCTCGAATTTTAATGATTTTTTAATCAACTATATTTAGATTGGCCATGGACCGAGCTTATAAGAGGACAAAAACAAAGACTAGACCGCATTTTTTGAGAACGGCTACTTACAAAACATAACATATCTTCACGCCTGTATCCCCGAAGGGGTAGGCAGAGGTGTACCAATTGTACACCCACAGTTCGCCGATATGTTTAGGTCCCATGTAATAGGGGGCGACCCTATTGCCACTAACCGGGCACAAATCCAAACTCCGACCTGCTACTGAGAATTTTATAGGAAAACCCAATAACATATTGGTCGACTCGGGAATCGAACCCAAGACCTCTAGCGTAGCAGTCGCGCTTAGCACCACTAGGCCAACGAGGCACTTACAAAACAAAACGTTTAAATTGACTACTTATTCATCTAAAACCTCTTTAGATAATGTTTAGTGTTTGGAGTCGAGATAATATGAGCATAAACATACAAAAAAACAATATATGCCTATAGCTTGCAGTATAATCACAACATAAACGTTAATATCATTGTTTAGTCGCGTACAAACAAAGTTAGTAAACAACTTTGCTCAGGCACATCACTTCATATTGTGCTAAAAGACACGGAGCCCTATTGTATATTTTTTATGTAACTGGCACATTGTATTATGGATCTAGCATGAAGGTCTTTGTGATACTTGTTTAGAAAGAACAGCGGATTGATACAGGTTCTATAATTAAAACAAATTGACTCGTGACGTCATTACACAGTAAACAAAAATAACAACTTGTAAATAGAGAAATATATACGAGTAGGTACAAGAAAAAGATGAATCGTAGTCAACCTTGAACTTAAATAAGTATACAACCTAAATAAGAAAACAAATAGCAGTTTATTTGATAAATAAATACCAGTTAAAATACCGTAAATGTTTGACAAATACAGTAACGGTAAGGTGTTAGAACTCGTCACAAAATAACTCGTAAAATGATGACTAATATTAAGTAAAGAAAACTAATCATTTGATATTTGTTTGGCAACGACCTTGATCGCTAGAGTTTTACTTTGAACGGTAAACAATGTAGGTCAGTGATATGTTAATTATATTAAAAATACCAAAATGTAAACGAGTTGGACTGGCATATGAAGGGTTCTGTACCATGCCATTTTAGAAAATATAAAACAAGTACTGATTTTATTTGCAACAGACAAATCATCTTCATATGTTCGCATAATTAAAAAAAATGTGAGGAGATTTCAATTTTCCAGCTATGACGTCATTTAAGATACAGCTTATTGACCGAAAGATAGACGGACGGACAGTGGAGGCTTAGTAATGGGGTCCCGTATGCACCCTTGGCTACGGAATCCTAAAAACAAAACAACAACCATTTTCCTACAGCTAAAGGAAAATCCTATTGCTTTTTCCATTGCGTTGATAATTGTCTACGATTACGTCCAATTAACGACATGTTGTCATTTACTTGTAACTGGTTCATGACTAATCAATCCTTGTAATAACAGGATGGTACGTAAATCAGGTAAAACTATAGTTAGAGACCTAACCTAGGTTTAAACAATTTAGTTACACGCCATAATTAGGTGGTTAGATGGTGTTTTCCTCATTCGTGTATTATCTGCTAGCCTAGCTATGTAGGTATACGTAAATTACTCAATTTGATATGGAATTAATCAGATTTCTAACTTGAATTATCTTTATCCTTAAATCCACTAAACCACCCAAACTTTTAACCATAATATAGATATATATAGCTTTGTGAATACAACATGTAAACAATTTATTATCCCATAATTAATAGTTTCAATATCTACGAATGCTTATTTTAATAAAAGGATTGTAATTTACGGCAATTCAAGTCACAGTAGTATTAATTTTGTAAACATTTACTTCATTTATTTAAGTCAATGACCTTTGACTGACATGTCAAAGGTATATAGGGATTATAATCTGTATGTGTATTAGTATGTATATCATCAGAGTTCTAGGTACTGCGAGAAAATTAATTGAGCGCGACTATTTTCATTTATCGTAAACATTAACAAACAAATGAAGTCCAATAAAGGAAACTTGTACAATTAGTCACACGTTTTCTTCTGGCCATTGTTGTAACCAAACCATCTATTTTGCTGCTGGATATCAGTCTTACTGAATGCAAGTATGCATAGAGGACCTACTAATATTTTCACATCACAGGAACTATATACTATCTGACCTTTAAAAACAAATGTTTTGTCATTCAATTTTGTAAAATTAACGAAACAGACGTTTCCAAATGCCGATGGTAAAATAACTGTCTAATCGTTATTTATAAATTATGTAATAAATACATCGATACCACTAAATGTGCATCGCATTATCGTTACATTGATGATGTTCTGATACATAATAGCTCGGTCATGGCTGTGTCCGACTAGTCTCTCTTTGGCCATATTATTATGTCTTCAAGATGACCTGAAAAAATGTACCGTACTGTAGCGGTTGATTTTAATACTTTCGCGAACAATGAAGCTATAAAAAGATTCGTTTGATGTTGAGATGAAAACCTTTTAGTAAGTGCTAAATTATACAATGAGCACTTACTAAGTTTGAATCCAGGCGACGTAACATACATCTTTAAAAATATATGACCCGGCTTCATACAAGTAGGAAAATCTTCTCGAATCACTCTATAAATTGATGACATTAAAACATTAAAATATGCTAGGTGGATGGGTCTACCGTTGAGCGTAAAAAGGAAATGACCAGGTACATTATTAGTTAAGTCTAGTCTAGGCATTAGTAAAGGCACACATTACTCGACCGCAGTCCGCATTATTACCTAATTAAAATACGTATAAAGTTGCTCACTGCAAAAGTAATTTGATGCCAAGTGGCGGACGAGCTTGCTCACAAACCGGAATAACTTGATTTTTTCTTAGAGTGTTGTTTTATGTTGTATCAGATCAGTTCAAGAAACCAATGGGATTTGGTTTTTGTGCATGCACTGCGTACTCCAAAATTTCAGTTAGTACGAAATAGATTTCGCACTTGATAACATTTGCACAGTAATTTATGTTGTACCTAAGCTAATTATAATTATTAAATACTGGTTATTCTTTTAACAGTTTTTCAGCTGTTTGCTTTACAAAAAACCTAATTAACTATTGTTAAGATAATTTTATTGTTGCGCGTACAGTGATTCACATAGTTGAAGGTTTTTGACTCCAAACACGGATATTCCATCCGTGGGCAGCAATCGGGAGGCGTGCCAAAATACATAATAAGACCTAGGCACCTACCTAGGTGCCTAGGTATTAGCGCATGCCTAGGGTACCTAGGTACCTACCTAGGTACCCTAGGCATGCGCTAATACCTAAGCTCAGCCTACGTGACGGCCAAGGTGTCTGTCGCAATTTCTAGTACTGATAACACTTCCTGTTCTGAGTAATTAGTAATTACATAGTGCTGAGTACATTAGACAATGCTCACCGCTAATGAATAGCAAAAACGTTTAGCAGTAGAACCTGTACTATGTTTGCGACACAATAGGGTAAATTAATTGACTGGTAGTCTGAGACATTACAGATATTTCTGAGAGAATAAGAAAAAGGACATTTAATTTTATACAATGAAGAGAATGTGTACAAAAATTATTAGCTAGAATATTTTTTAGCTAGAAACCTACCTACCTAGAAATGCAACACCTTTCTCTAATATTTTGCTCTTTGTTTCACTCTAAATACTACCTAGGCGGTAAAAGTGCATAGTCAGTAGAAATGATTATACAGAACGTAAGCATTATTTTTAGACTTCGTAAGCATATTACGTATCTAACTTGGGCATAAAGTGTAATGGATAAAATAAATAACCAATTTATGTAATTAATGCGCTGTGTTTGTATTCGTCAACATTAATTGTTATTGTATTAATTCATAATAAAATACAATCGACACAAAATTAACTTTTAAATATATTTTTTTTGCTGAATATTTCCAAAATTAAATGCAAATTCAATACATAATAATACAGTAAATATATTTTTATTTGATTTATTAATTCAGATTGTAATTATTTTAGTCCAATTCATTTCCAATGGAATTGTGAAAACGAAAATATTTACGATGTAATAATTTATATATTTCAGAATCGACTGCATAGTGTTATCGTCACGTCTTGTTGACGGTTGCATTTTAGAACAATAACGATTACAGGTTATTGACATATCTACCTGTACATCAAAATATTTTTAAAGTGACGAATCTGTCTAGTGGGCATTGAATTTATTTATTTTTATTTTTATTTTTATTTATACACAATTAAATCTAATATAAGAACAAACTCTAACTATACTTAAATTAAATCTTTCATACAATACATGTTGAATTTAATTATACTATATTTTTAGCCAGATAGGCTGAAATTAATTTGTTCAGATAACTTTGTATTCGTAGTACATTTTACATGAATAATTACGGAAATGTATATAATTTCGTTGACATTGTTCAGTCAGTGACATGACCTACCTGCATGTGTTTGCTATTTACTTCATCATAAATAAACATACAGTTTTTAAGTTTGATGGCACGAATAAAACAATGCACTCGTAATTTAACAATGAACTACAAATGTATCCATAGTAAAAAAGGCATTAAAAAAAATTAAAAAAAAACTCAGGATATAATGAAATAAAGTTAAATAAACACGTTTATTTAAGTATTTAATTTTTCTAAGTTCAAGGACCAATGTCTGCTGAATAGGGTTAAATCTATATTAATGATTATAACGGAATAATTTAACATATGATATAGATAATAATTTCACACCATTCTTTATTTATTCATTGTTTCACGATTGTCTGGTGAAATGTAAGTAGTGCAACACTGTAACTCGAATAAAAGCCTTTCGGAGAATGTTTGTGTGATAATGCATACAATGTAACACAATCCGAACTACGGCAGGGTTACAAATAATATGCAAAATTTCATGATTATGTAAACCTTGATGATGAAGACTGACATGATAAACGTTATTTTCTTTTCCAGTCTAGTTGTGAGAATATCATGAGTCTCAAGAGAAAGTTCCTTAGGATTCTAGTTTTACTAGATTAGATGATTAAAGTCTAAATAAGATATTATAACATAACTGTATATAATAATATATAGCTAATTCAGATACATCGTGGGCATCATATTACTTCGGCTAATATTTGGTTTTTGACCAGTTTTCGCACTATATCCAGTAGTGCTATTCTGTAACAGTATTTGCGTATCTCGACAGCGGAATCCGCGGTGAGATGTCAAAAACGTATTCTCAAATTTGAGTTCTAAATCAAGGCCAATTGGGTTCACTTATGAAATGAGCTTTATTATCACTCAGGTGAAGCTCGATATCGAAATTATTTACAGAATAGACATACTGTATTCGCACTACCGGATTTTGAGCTTGTCAGAGTACAGTGATTTGGGATCAGATTATTCTGGATTGAACTTGAAAATATTATATGATGTCATGTATTCTATTCTTGCTTTCTTTGCAAATTCTGTCAATTTGGAATGCTAGGTGTTGTTCAATTATGTAGTAGTGAATAGTAATTTTAATCTCTTTATCGCTGATTATTTTTCTGAGTCGCAATTTATTGTTTTTATGCATGCATGTAACACCACAAAAGAAATGATACGATTCTACCGCCGTGACCCCATAAAAGCCATTTTTCTAGCTGGCTTTCTAAATGCATCTAGGCGCAGACTCGAATTATTTTCAAAACGAATATTCATATTCTTACTAACACGAGAAAGTTTGACCTCCTAAAAGTATAGTTTGCATGTTTATATTGTAGGTACGAAGGTGCGATTCAATATCAGTATGTTTTATCCTCACATTATTTAAGAAATCAAATGGTATGAATAATTTTTATAATTCTAGATCAAGATGGATCTAAAAATAGTGAACTAATTTAAGGCATGCCGAGCAATGCGCTTTTATTCATCATAATAATTATTTGTTTTATCAATAAGGTAAAGATTCAAACAAAGAGAACTAACTGTCTTATACAAAAACACCATAATTAAACTGGTACTAAAACATTATTTAAAGTATTAATTAAAAAAGGAAAGGTTCCAATTCTCGAAGGTTATTTCGTATCGTTCCAAATCAAGGAAGACATTAAACCGTTATAGCCTTAACATCTAAAGAACGAGTATGGAGAACAGTTATTTAAACTCCATTCCAATTTCAAAATCAAAAAAAGGAACATGGTCTTCTGGCCAGCCAATATTATTTGGTAAACTAGACGGCTCTAGAGATGAAATGAGGATTTATTCATTAAAACTCAGAAGGAAAAAAAAGAACTCTGAAAATGTTCCAAGTTCAAATTCAATGGCAGGTACTTTTTGATCATCTTTACTTTTGTCTATGATTAGTTAGAAATTATGTACCAAAGTAAATTGTGCTTTAAAAAGGTGTCATGATGGTTTGTTTATTTCTAGCAAAGCCAGTATTGTTTCATTCTTCATTAATTCGAACTTTGTTTAATGTTATCTACGTCCATTGATAGCGTTAAAGGAGTTGAATATAGCTATATTTATACGACGAACAAGAATAACAAAACTATCCTTAATAGCTTGGTCGCTGTAATTATTCATCGATCGAATTGTGATGTCGAGCTAAATATGTCGATAAGGCGGCGTATTAATCTGTGACATGCCGTTTGATAGTCATAGTCATTAAAAATGTACCACTACATTAAGGAAATGTGGAAACTAGATTTTTCGTAGCTTCATTTGTTTTTTACGATTACTTACTTCGTGAGGTCAATCCTTCGGTGACTGTTAGCGTGATATTGTTGAACTCAACGTCAACGGGGCAAGGAGGTGGCATGTTCACCTGAAGAGTCCTACATTCCTGATGCTCCTTCCCGCTCACTTTCTGGCCTAAGCCCTGTAGCATAGCTATAGCTTTCGCCATTATAACACACACACTTTTTTATTTTCACTAAATTATTTTAAATAAACGAACAAATCACCACATAACAAGAAACAATTCTATTTTTAAAATTTTATTATAATTTTTTATTTTTTTTAACTTTAATTTATTTTATTTTCTTTTTTATTATTGTACATTAATTTATTTATTAGAATTTATAAATATCTGTAATTGGAACACGAATATCAGTGATATTGCGTGTGTTACGCGTCCGCGCAGTGCGAAACAGCGCGAGGTCGTCAGCGGACTGCCACAGCCAGCTACAGGCTACTCCTGAGCTAAGTACGCGGGTGATACTGGTTCCAATGCGAGCATTCGGATGGTAGACTGTGATGTCTTCATTTTTTATAGTGAATTAGGTTCGAACTTAATACTTGGTGATAATTTATCAAATGTTATCAACATTTATTTATTTTGTACCGACTTATACATCTTATTTTATATAAGCATTTTTTTAATACAGATGCTCATTAGGTCCTGTAGAATTAAGACGTAAAGTCGTGATTGCCACCCCTGACATGACGTTCATACGAAAATATTTTTATTGTTTTATATCTGTTATAATCATGGTGAAGCTGCAAAAACGATATTAAATAAAATAAATAGTCATTTAAGCAGGATAGGTAAGCCCAAAATTAAGGTTCTAAGCCGTCACGTGTATACAGACGAACCAAAAAAAAACTACTGCGGAAACTGGTAATCTAAAACAAAAACTGGAAGTCAAATAAAAAACAACCTTAAACAAAAAATTACTGTCAATCAAAAACAAACATTGTTCGTGCGTCATTATTCATGATTGACAGATTTTTTACAATGGCTTATTTACTCGATCTCATGATAAACAAAATGTTGAAAATATTCAGTAAGCCAGCAATGAAATCTAATTGTATTTTGAACCTAACTACCTATACGCTTATCTAGCGTAACTATATACCGTGAGAAAACAATAGTGACTACAAACTGTGACCCGAACGAAGGCCAACATCAAGCGATCAATATAATATCCAACGTCCACTTTAATAGAAAGGTACTCACTAAAACTTTAATCAAGTTCACCTACATTTGTATGACTGGATAAAACTAAACTGAACTGAAAATAACTACTTTACCAGATATACTTTACCATTCCCTGCTAAGATACGCCATAATTTAAAATATGCACTTGAATATATTTTGTTAAGAATGTTATCATCATGGTATTGGCCACCGCTGGCTGGAATTATGCCTTCTTTTATTTTTGCTTCAGTCTTCTCTCTTTCTCTTCTTCATGGAATATGCACCTATCTTAGAGGTCCAATAACGCAACCGGTATGCCAAATTGGTCGTCAAAACCCTCGCTACGTCAGACCAAAGTTGGTAGAATATAGACAAATTGATATTTAACCGCTTAGTAGCTCGGATATAATGTCCGCAACTATTGCGTGGGAGTTTAAACGATAGATATTGTTTTACATCGTCCAAGCCAGATTACACATTTCCCTTCTGAGCGGGAAGTGTGGTCATGAACATTATCTATACTTATAAGGAGGAGCGTTGTTTTTTTATTATATAAACAAATGAACTCGCCAGTGAATAGAAAAATACGGGTCAAGTTAGTAATCGTATAAAAGCAGGCCAAGCCGACCAAACAGGGCAATAAAAAAGAAGAAAGAAAACAGGTAAACGGATTACAAATAGGATAGTTATAAAACCGTATCCAGAAGAGCGATCTAAAAGAAAAGGAGATGTCTTTATTCATAAAATGCTGTCCGTCTGACCCTATTTTTGCATTCTTTTTCTATTCTTTCCGGGTCGTTGTAGGTAAGGTACTTATATCTCAATAATTTTTAAAACACAAGTATCAATATCCTACTACTGTGTCAGTCCTTAAAATTTGCTTTTCTTTCTTTGTGTTAAGGTTTTAGTATTCCGCTTCTCGCCAACAGAAATATCAACGGCTAGATTATCTCACTTCGCATCAATAGGTTACCGGTGTCACGTAATGTGGAGAGTTTATCAGTTCAACTATATTGATACAGTCCGAGGGCCGAGGGATATAAATAATCTTGACCGCGTCCGGAAAATAGTCGAAACTAGTAGCTAATTTGAAGGTCCTTTGATTATTGAACGGTGATTGAACTGTAATAGACTAGTTTAAAATAAATAAACCATCAAGTAAGGGAATGCGACGATTAATAAGGATTATAATATGAATATAAATCTCTGAGCACTGTCTCTCTAGTGTCCTTGTCGGGGAGTGCCTGTGGAAACTTAATATTTTTTTAGATATATTTATTACCTGATATATACATATATACCTGATATATATTAAAGAAATCTTTGTAAAGATGTCTTTGTCAGCTAGATGTTAAGCAGAAGTAAACACAAAATGCTACATTTTTTTAGGAATCGAGGCTAACCCGAAAGAAAGGCTTATGTTTGATTACAAATTGCAGGAAATGCCAACTTATTTATCGAATATAAAATTAAAATGAATAAAAATACGTAGGTTCTTAATAACTAAAAATCGCGTCAAAGCGCTTGTATCGCCCGATGTATTTTCTGGTTTGACCATTTAAATTCGATGCTTCGTACTATTATTTAAAAAAGATCATCAATTGCGATTAGAATGTATTTAAACCAAAATCCGATAAGTATGCGGAGACTTTCTGACATTGGTGCGTGAAACGAATTCTGATTTCGCTTTTGTCATTGCGTAATAGTTAATGTATGAGTTACGAGTATAATATATAATACTATTCCATATAATAGTATCTACGAGTCTATACTCGTAGTCGTAGTTTTCAAAAATATCTGAAAAAAAATTACATTTAAAACGAAAACAATTTTGAACAATTTAAAAATAACATAAGTAGCTAATACAATTGTTTTCCTAATCATGCAAGGTCAAGATTTGCGTGTTTATAAAAGATACATTTTTAAAATGCCGAAAATTTTTGTCTTGTTTATTTGTGACGGAAGTGATAAGGGCTTTTTATTGGAAACCAAGATTAGTATGTTTTTTTTTTTCAAATCTAGTGATTTGCGTCCGATATTTAAATCAATGTCTGTGCTCATGTCGCTAAACTAATAAAATAATTACAATGAAATATTTAAATATTATCATACTTTTATGAAATTATTTGTTACGATTCTTGGAATTGTTTGTGTGATTACAAAACTAATGAGGTTTATGGACTATGTCGGTATTTATAAGTCAAGTATTGTTCCAGCTACTGCACACACGTGAACGTAATAGTTGCATATTACATAAGAAATAAGAAAGTATTGGATTGAATTTCAGACTAACTCCCGGTTTCTGAAAGACTGATTTTGAAAATAAATGTCTTGTTTTTCAACGGCATCTCTTCGTAATGTTACAACGACACTAACAGCTTGTTATGTAACATATAAATAAAGGAAGTTAGAAAAGTAAATACGGCTCAATGCAAGTCTTAGCATTAGCTAAACAAATACTTGTGACACAAGATGTCTGGTTCCAAGTACATCATACAAAAGGCATACGTTATTGGATAGGATAGCAGACTCATTTTGAAAAATAATTTTTATGTTGTTACCACTTGATTATCGTAGCTTGATTAGCGTAGCGTATGGGGCAGTTTTCAGATTCTTTGGCCAAGTGAAAGAAATGAAGCACAAGGTTTTATTCATTAGAGACTTTTAAAACTTTTCTTGATTCAGGAGTGAATTTAAAATGAAAGCAGCCCACAGTAAACAATATAAAGGAAAAAAGGTAGTATTTACAAACGATTTATTTATTGTTCTAAGATGGATAGTACTCGTAATGTTACGTTCTGGTCTTGTTGTTCGGTCCTCGTGCAAACTGTGGTTCTGAATTCGTTCTGAAGAAGTAATTACCCTTTGCACTGAAAACAATAAACAAATAAATTTAATGTTGCTTTTAAAACAAATAAATAAATGCGGACATCACATACATTGCTCTGAACCCAAAGTAATTGTGTTACAGACTTCAAAAACAAAAAAGGCCCACAGGAACCACAAACGCCCAGATCCGAGGCAATATAGAAAAGACGGATTCTACATTGACCCGTCCGGGGTACGGTACATCCGAGCTAGCGAACCCATGGAAACCGTTGTGTACGCCAGTCGACACGCGACCACGGAGGTCGTCAAAGTAGTTTATAAAATTAACTAGACGTAAGGCATTTTTTTTCAAAAGTCACGTGAAATAATCCTGCGTTAGTTAACTCACGTTGTATGAAGCATGTGCAAAGTGAAATAAAGTTTATGTACCCAAGTGTTAATTGTAAAGAAAGTTATATTTATACAATTAATATTAACATTAAATTTATTATGACTCGGTTATTTGCCCCGTGCCTATATAAACAATTTATATTGTCTTATTAGTCACATGGGAATAATTTTTGCCAGTATCTCTGACATGATGTGAATAAACTTATACATAACCTTATTTGGTATTTTAATCAAGCTAAGGTATAATGCTATATATTCAAGGAATTTAAAGTAAAAGCCTCATGAGATGCCCTTAATTTCGTCTACATGACAAAAACTTAATTCTGAGTAGCTCGCCTGTCGCATTTTCGTCACGTGTCTCTCACACTAAGTAATGAAAAACTTCTAAAGGATACTCACTTTCTCGGCACATATTCTCCAAAGAGTATATCATCAGCAGAGTTGAAGAGCTCGCACCATCCGATGATGTAAGTAATCCAGGAGTGGCACTTGGTGGCGTAGAAACCGACGTCAGTCGTGATGGACTCGGCGTAGTACATCGGTGCTCGCCCGTGATCGCAACCAGACTTGGCTGCAAGATTTCGATAGTTATACTTGCAAGCAATGACTTTCTGCCTTACAAACGCCCGGTAAACGATCAACCATGTTTGACAAACTTGCTTGTCCAGCTTCAGGGTTTTTGTAAAGCAAAGACTCAGACGATCAAATTGCTTTGCAAAAATCTAATGTGAATCAAGCAGCTAGATCGTTTACCGAGTGTATAAATGTTACGTGTACGGCTCTTTTTTATCGTCTATTGGTTCTTGCAAATTATTACTTATTAAATATAGTTTATATAGATCATGGGAGTCCTTAATCCTTCTTATAATTGAAGTTTTCATGACAAATAATTACCCGAAATCGATGGTATATCATATACTTAGGTCACTGACCGGGTGAATCTTTGAGACAAGTATAATTTATAGTTAAACCTTTAGTTCCTTACTCTGTTCTCTAGTAGTTCTGCAGCCGGGCTGCGAGATGCCACCGTTGGCGTAGAAGTCCACATTCCCACTGGCTTCCAGCTTCCCCTTCTCCAGAGCATTGGTATGAAGAACATCCACAAACTTGGCATCATTTTTGTCAATCTTTTTGTTCTCATTGGTGGTGACGAATAAAGGCAGTGCTGGGTCTAAAGCTTTGGACAATAAAAGAGGCAGTTTCAGTTAAGGTATATAGAAGATACAAAATTTGCGGCTTTTTCGGATTTTTAGAACATGCAATTTATACATTTACTGTAAATCATGGTCTACTAGACATTAAATACTACATTTTAAGCACACTACTGTTTATAAAGGAGCAACCATTTGCGCAAACACACTTAAGTGTTTTTACTAAGGGGCTCAAACCCGCAGACTCGATATTAGGTTCGAAAAAAAGGATAATGATAGTAGGCATTATAAGACACTAATTATGCTATCGAAATAGATCATCACCATACATAGCATTATTAAGGTGCATCAGTTTTTCTACGCTACTGTATAAGGCAAGTTATAAGGCAATTACTCGGTAAGTAGACTCATAGCAATTTTGTATCTCTGATACAGGTTGCTCTAAAGTAACTTAGCACATAATAGCATTAAAACTATTTACCTTTCATTTTGTATAAACTGAATTTATGTAATAGCTCCATAATTACCAGTAATTCTTTCCAGTTTTCCTGATGTAAGATAATTTCCTATGAACCCAGCAGTTTGTCCTCCAAGACTGAACCCTATGACGTGGAACTGTGAAAGGTTGAAGCCATGTTGCCAGACTAGTTGGTCGATCAGTTGGGCAGTGCATTTGCCGACTAGTTCAGTGTTGCGGGCAGCCTCTATGTAACAAGGCTCGCGAGCTATCGGGTTGTAATCTATAGATATTATGTTGTAGTTACAACATGTCATGTAAGCTAAAAAATAAAACAATTTCATATAGAATTTAAACCATAGATATTTAATTAAGGGCCGGTTTTCCCAACACCAGTTCATTTTTATTTAAGAGATGTAATATTGTCACTGTCAAAAATTAAAAAAAATCCTCAGATTAAATTATCTGGAGATGGAAAAACTGGCCTTAAGTCAAGACCTTTATGAGTATCTGCTAAGCATACACAAAACAAGCGTTAAATGTAATTAATTTCATGAAATTACTAACTCTTGTATGAAAATGTACATCCAGTTTTACAACTCTAAACACCAGTTGTACTTTAAGGTAATTTCTTTAGATAACAAAGATAATTAAGATACCAACAATGTTACGGCTCATTTTACGACCGAAACAACAACTCGTATTCATTCAACGTTTGTTAATTTTACATATTTTGCGTATGCTCGAATTACATTGTATAATTGCACATACGTAAACATATATACTAGGTATTTATCTATCCTTTTTGCTTGTAAGGGTAGGTAGTTGTTTGCCATTGCACAAATACAAATTTGGTCTACGTCACGTACATTGCTCTGAGCCAAAAGTAAGTAGGTAAAGCACTTGTGTTATGAAATTCAGAGACAACGAAGGTACCACAAACAACTAGATCCGAAACAAACTAGAAAAGTAAATTTCTACATTGATCCAGGGATCGAACCCAGGTCCTCAGAGAAAACGATACATTGAAAACCGGTGTGTACGCCACTCGTTCACGGAGGTCATCAAAATATATGCCTGTGTTGTTGACATACTGATTCCACAAAAGTAAATGTTTTTTTTAAGTTATGAATATAAATTACATACCTGGTCTAATTTCTGTATTAGGTGAGAAGTCCCTGTGTCCTGTGTAACCGTGTATTAATATTTTAATCGGCGCTCCCTTCACCCACGGCGCGGACTCGATGGACGAAGAGTTCAAAGCTAATACTTGGTGTGGACTGTTTTCATTTGCCCTATTTAAAAAAGATTTTTAAAGATTGTTAATTCATCCGTGATAAAAAATATTTGAAACAGATTTTGTTATTGTTGAAATCGAAAATTGCTATGAGTTTTTAATAATAACAATAAGGTTTCGGCGTTGAAAAAATCTAATATTATATTAAAAACAAATTCATGTTTAGCAAAGATAAATCTTTGCCCATCATCAATCTTTGTGTCTCTTAACTACGAACACTATTCATAGCGTTGCGGTGAGGAAAATTCACCTTGAATATCGATCAGAATTTCCTTTAGTTAATATGTTTGAATATCTAAATTGTATATATGTATAAATGCAAGAGGTCTATCAAAAGATAAATAATTTATTGTTATGTTCATACCTAGTGTAGAGCCAAAAAGTAATATTATCGTTGGGACACTCCATTGGTGGAGCTATGCAGCCAAATGCAGTAGAACTGATACCTAAAAACACAAATATTTATAACAAATAAAAACCTTCATAAATCTACTTTGATTAAAAAACATAATATTATTAACCTAAAAACTTAATTTTGTTTAATAGTTTGTTTAACAGTTACTGTTCTATTTATAAAGGTAGCTACGTTAAATTTAATTGTTTTAACGTAAAATAATCTAATCATCAGTTAATTTATTGCAAAAGCCATAAACCCCATTAATCCACATTAAAATTTATAGTACTACCTTTTATGACATTATTTAAGAATAAAATGCCATTTAATTAACTTAAGAACCCTTTTATCACCTTTCCTAATAATCAATTCTGAAAATAGTAACTAAGCGAAAACTGATAATAGCTGAATAACTTATATCTATTATGTTTAAGATCTAAATTACCTCCCCTTATCTAGGCTCTTAACATTCTGTAGAAATTCACACACGGCCATCAGGGGCGCGATGCCGCTATTTGAAGTCAGTGAGTGGCGGGTTAATAAACGTTCCAGTTTACTTGTTATTGTGACTACTTTTCGTTTTCGGATAAGACCAGTCCTTTGAAATCCTACAATAAAACCAGTGTGTGCAAAAATATGGGAATGTGAAAATAAGGCACAATAACAAGTACACTGGAACGTGTGTTAACCTGCCGGTCACTAATATAAAATGGCGGCATCGAGCCCGTGCTCCCAATCTCGACAGAGCCTGTACTTTTATCTACCTGACAACCTATATATTTCAAACTATAGCTATTTTCTAGATAAATAACACACAGATACAGAACAACTGATCATGCACATCACATTTAGATTTGACCTGGTTAGGAATCGAAACCACGACCTCCGGATTAATCAATTACAATTCATAGTTTCAAGTTATTTATTACTCTTTTCGGAGTATTAAAGTTATAAGTTATTTACTGTTTTGGTACCTTAGTATAATTTCTTGTTTTTCTTTAAAATAAATAAATAATATTATTTAAAAATATTTGCGTAGTATGTAGCTGTTTAACTTTACTGTAGATGTCTATAGTAACCATGTTTTATTCAACTCCATGTTTGATATGCTTTAATGCAGTTTGTATGAAATATATTCCACGTCGATAACAGTGTATATTGCGTAGCAAAAAAATCACGAGAATAATGTCACTGAATTACTTTAAATGCAGAACTAATGCAACTTTAAAGATATATTAAAACAAATTTAATAATAATTAAATATTAAGAGAATTAACGCGTGTTATTACTGCAGGGCTAGCTGAGTGGTACCTATAGGTTACCAAGCCAATAACTATTGTGTGCTATGTACTGTTCGATTCCGGCATTGTACAAAACAAATGTAATCCACTAATGATTGTCTTCGTAAGACACTTCTTGTAAAGAAAAAAAACAGACGGTTTGAATAAAGTTGTGAACATTATATTTTCTTGTAACTTTAATTTAAAAATAAACGACTAAACCGTTATTGATCAACCCCATAATGGTGGCTACCATTATATCCCACCGCATAGTGAGCATACAAAAACAAAACAACCTAGTAGAATCAAGAAAATATACTCTAATGTAGTCGGTTAAAAAAGAAATATAATCATTTCGGGGCTGAATTATTATTGCTAATTTCGACCATGACCGTTAACTGTATTTATAATGAATGATCGGTGCTGTTATTGAACATGATGAGTGATTTTATACCACTTCTGTCTGATTTAATTTCAAAGAAAGTTTCTTAAGTCGCTTCATTTTACCACTATTAGTTTTATTAAGAAAATAGATCTATTAAAATTATAATTTCTAAATTTCAAATTACCAAACAATAAATATCAGCGACTGCCTCAATTTTCGAGTAATTTTAATTTCACTGTAAAAACGAAAAATCGTTGACTTAAAAGTACCAAAATACTTACTTATGCAAATGAAGTTAATCAACAATACAATGAAAAACATTTTCACGATGTCCAACTATGTAAAACTGCTGAAAAGGGTTTTCTTGCACTAGGACTAAACTATGTAGTAACAAGCCGCCAAAATTCACGCGTAACTAAACTAGTTCCAGCTGATTAAATAGCGAAAACTATAGAACCTCCTTATATTAACTCTTATAAGCCAGCTCAAAGCAGACTGTGCGGTTTTAAACACTGTAAGACCTTATCACTAAACTGAAGTATCCGTTTTATTTACTCGACTTCAACAATCAAATTTAAAATGTTCTTGCCACATGAAACATTAATTGTTCAAAGAAACGATCGAAACTATTGATTCTGTGATGTACAACTGTACATACAAGTACATAATTTTAATGTAGGAGTTATCTGAAGCATTTATGGCAATTCACAATAGTTAGGTATACTATGATTTTTTGTTTAAACTGCATTAATTTTAAGGTAACTTAAAAAAACTTACCTTTTTTTCTTCGATATAAATTCGTCGCAGTCCGTAACCAGAGAAGGATGGAAGAAGGGTAGACATCATTTTAAAATACTTGGTACCAACACCTAGCCATAACAAAACTTTTGGGTCAGAAATAACAATATTTTTGAGCAACCGTCAAAACCCGGTTATTATCAAAAAAAAAAAACATTCAACGTACGTATAAATAGTTTTAACCACACATATTTAGGTACGGTAGCATACGCATAATTTTTTTTTTTAATTTGTCTTCAATCTTATTTTGATATAACTTACAATTAGTATGCTCAACTGGGAATGAACTCAAAATAAAACCAATGTTATGTCATCCATTTTTGGATTCGATTTTTGCGACGCAAATGTTTAAAATAAATGTGTTCATTCCTGCGATACTATTTAAATAATCTATATAGTGTCCACACTTCTATACTTGCACTATTATATTATTTGTATTGTTGTATTTTAAGACCGTATCGTGTCCGCTAAATATCAATTCAACCGAACAATATCAATAAATATAAGTACAGTATACCGTTATGCCTTGCTTACCGATATTTGTGTATATTGTTTTCGCGTGATATAGTACTAATCTCTGCCATACACTACTTGTGTTAAAGTAGAGATCATGGTGCATGTAACGTGACTGCAATTTTGAAAGTTTCTGATTATTACAGTAACTAACTAATTATAATCATCTACACAACTTGTCAAAAAATAATATTATTTTTGTATTTTGTCATGTAAAAGAAAATAAATAGGTTCTTCCGTTGTGTAAAATTGAAAAATTTAGATGCGTTAACTACCGCTGGCCGTTTTTACGCAGAGCGCGGGCAAATTATGCGTTCTCCTGAAAATTTTCTGTTTCGTATATAGATTCACTCTGACTCTTTTCATTTTTATCTGACTCATCGAACTGTTTTCGACATGTTTATTATGTATAAACAACGAAGATTTTCAGTGCTTAAAAAAACACCAAGCTATTTTCCGGAACTAAAGTAAAAAATACATCGTGAAATTAAAAAAATAAAGCAAACATAAAAATAATAAAGGTATAAATGCCACTCCAATGCTCTCTTGTTCCAAATTATTATGTAAATGACATTGAAATTGTTGTAAGGGAACAAGCGCGTGCATTATCATCTTATCTGCGTTTTGTGTGTTTTACTGTGTTTTTCTTTATACCTAATTACAGTTGAAAAGTGCGCTGATAGTGAATTAAGGGCATTCCTGTTTCTAGTTTTCATATTGTTTACTTTGTATATGAAAAGACAAACTGCCGTGTTTTTATCTGTACCTTTGAAGGTGGTATTTGTTTGATGTTAGTGAATACATCCGGATATTTTTTCCTGTTGTCGCATATTAAAGCAGGGTCAGATTTATATGATAATGTATATGTATGTTTAGTATGTACTCTCTAATCTTGAAACTAAGAAGGTACAAGCACATACTCACTAATACTTAATACTATTTATTTAGGATACAACTATAAAAATAAACAGTTTTATTATTTCCCCGCTTCCGGTCGTCCCTTGGCTCCGCCCACTTGAGTGTCTCTCTTCTTTGGATCCAAGCTTGTCCCATACCACATTTTATAAAAACCTATTCAGCTGTTAAGCCGTGAAAGCGTAACATACATACAGACAGAAATACTTATTTATAGTATTAGTCCGGAATGGATCTTCAAGTAGAAATAATCAAAGACAATTATTTTTCTTTTTGTATCGCCTGTAAAAATATTTGGAAAAATTAACAAAATAAAAATTGTGTCTATGACCTGACATAAGTCAATAAACAAATCAAGGTTTTGTAAATTATCATCATCACGCCTGTGTCCCCGAAGGGGTAGGCGGAGGTGTACCAATGTACACCCACAGTTCGCCGATATGTTTAGGTCCCATGTAATAGGGGGCGAGCCCATTGCCTTAGTGGCTATAGGCTCGCCGGGCACAAATCCAAACTCCGACCTGCTACTGAGAATTTCATAGAAAAACCCAATAACACCTTGGTCGACTCGGGAATCGAACCCAAGACCTCTATCGTAGCAGTCGTTTTGTAAATTGATTTGTCTTTTATATTAATTTGTCATTATATTATACGCATTTATATGCTTTCCATCTCCCAAGAATGTACGTCGCTTGAATCTTAATTATTTTTTACGTATATTTGAACCGTTATTTTACGTTTGTAAATAATACCATTCTACTTGTGTGTGTTTATTTTGATATCCGTTACCTCGATGAGTAAGAAGCCAAGCCGCAAACCTACTAAGGTAAGTACTTATAGAAATATTAAAGACGGCCTCTGGCACCTTGCCTTATACTAGTCTTCTGATATTTAGCTAATTATTGTAATCTGCATATTATATGCAAGTTAGGTGTATCTTCCAAATATTTGATTTGTTACTAAAGAGAAGAGCTCATTGTCAAGAATAAAAATTTCATACTTGGGAATCGAACCCTCTAATCTTAAGTATACTATAGGTAGGAAGGCGAGAGAAAATATTGTGAATAAATAAAATAAAAGTAATTTTAAATTATATTTTATTTATGAAATCAGTCAGTTATTTAAAATTATTTAAAGTCATTTGGCACTTTACTAAATAATATGGCGATAAAATCAATAACAGGAAAGAAAGCTCTGACTGTTTTATACATACATATTTCTGTTACAAAGAAAACTGACAACGTAGATTTATATGTGTACACAAACATTATCACATGGATTTATTTGATTCCATTAAATAAGCGTATTCATAGTATTTACACGACTGTTGAGCACAATACACTACTTAATATACCCAAACAATCAGAGCTGTTTAATTTTTGAATTAAAATTTGAACTAACATAATTCACTGATACATTTATACACAGATAGTTGGTGTTCGGATATAATTATATTTACAAACTATTTACAATGAGGTTTTACATTTTGAAGCAGTAACAATCCAACATTTGAACGAATAAAATTGGGATTTGACACTGGACAGTAAAAATCAAAAGAAACTATTACACAAGCTGTGGTTTGTTATATTACTTGCTTCAAATGACAATAAACAGAACCATCTAAAGGCATAGAACCCGCATGTTAAAATACAGCAAGTGACAAACACCGACTGCAATGGTTGACACTTGATGACAAGAGCTCTACCCACCTCTTAACGAAATGATGGCGTAAAGATACATGCCTTAACATTACATACACAATAACCATCACATTCACATTAATTGAAAACATATAAACAATATATGGCAAGAAAATATAGAGACCTTGATACAAGATCACAACAATCTTTTTACAAAATCTTAAACAAAAATAGTGCTATTTACAACCTTAAGCTAAAAATTCTTAAATTAAACGTATTCTTCTGACGGCTTCGGTGTGCCATTCTGCAGTCTTAATGAGGAAGACATTCTTCCATTAACAGAGTCAGGTAATTCAGCTATATCTTTGAATACATCAATCATGCTTTCGAAGTTTGGGCCCCAGTTGAATAAATCGAGAGCAGCAGGTCCCCAGCCGAGCGCCGCAGATGCGGGGGATCCATTTGCTTGTCGATACAGCGCTGAACTTACATGTGGGGCTAAGTCATCATCAGATGCGACTAGAGTACTAAGCGAACCACGGAATGAAGAATCAAAGCTTTCATACGGTGGTGGCAATATAGGTTTCTTAGGATTACTTCCACTACTGACATTTTGTCTTCTTACATCTTCTAACTTATCTGCGTTTATACTATTATTATCATACTCTATTTCAGAACAAGTAAAGCTATCATTTCCACTTTCATCATCCGACCCTGTTGAGCTTCTATTATCGTCTGGAGGTGAGTGATGTCTATGAGAAATGTGGTGGCCAACTCCTCCTCCTCGAGGTGCTTCGCTTGAACTGGAAACTGCATCTAATGTGGAGACCAAACTCGAAGTTCTCTGTCTGGCATTCATTCTTTCAATTTCCTCTGCTGTTAGGCCCACAGCACCAGAACCGACAGATACTACTTGAGGAACCTGTGGAGGAGCGCTAGGTGTTTTTCTCCCCGCTGAAGAACTTTGCCCACTTAATTGTGACATAACGGGGCTGTTTAAGCTTCGTTCACTGTTACTATGTAGTGCGTCTTTGCCCACTCCACCAGAACTAGATGTTGTGGCTAACAAAGCGCTCTGCAACGGTTTGCCAGATATGTCGTGCAGAGTTAATATTCGTGGTTGCTGGCTTAGTTCACTACTTGGAGATAGTCGTGCTAAAGGCGTAGTTTGATGTTGCCTTGGTTGCGGAGGAGGTTGCGCCGCCTGCGGCACTCGTGATGGATATCCACTCGGATGGTGGGGGGAGTGACGGTGTTGAGGGGTTTGATGCTTATGGTGGTAGCCGGCTATAGGTGGTGGGGTAGCCTTGTATTTGCGAATGCCAGCTGCTTCCCGAAATCCTTTGTAATGGTAGACAATATCTATGTCTGAAGGTGCGATAGAACTTGCATTTTCTAGATCGTAGTGTTCAGGTACTTCTGAATTTAAGTCCATGCCGCTTGGATGATCGTGGGTGTGGTGTGATGTATTTGTTGATGGTGGTGGAGGTGGGTGATGGTCTTCTCTAAGGGCTGGACTTTTCCCTACAACTTCACGCTCTATAATATCTGGTCGTTGTGGTCTCGGTGGATCTATGTTCATTATTTCTCTGTCTTTATACTTCTTTGATAAAAGTTCTGGACCAACAATGTGACCAACGTTTCGTGTTATGTCGGCATTTTCTGACATGTAACTATTAAGACTAGTGTCATTATTGTGCAGATTTCGATTCATAATGCTGTCATTTGTACCAGCAATTAAGTTTGGTGCGTTTAACATAGCAGGGCCTCCATTTTGTTTTGAATGCACGATATTACTTTTACTCGCTGATCCATTGCCCTTTTCTTTCTTTTGCTTTCGAAGTCGGTAAAAGATTATAGAAACTGATATGGCCACTAACAAGATTACGAAAAATACTATCACAAGTGTAATGCCAATGCGCAAGGGATGGTTCTGGGCTGCTCCAACGCCAAAAGCACTGTGACAGCCGTTCAAGATTTTACCTCTATAGACCGTTTCTTTGAATATGCTGCCGTTTCCACTAAATGGTTGAATTTCATTGTTGATGGAGAAATTCGCTAAGCATCCTTCAAACTTGTTTTGACTAGCTGTGGAAATCCATTCATTTTTAACTCCACCGATTGATATGATAGTCAAGTAGGGATCCAAGAAATCGTGAACACCAGCAGCGTCCAGTTCTTCACCAACATTTTTATTGTCCACCAAAAGTCGTATACTTCTACCAATTGACACTAGGGTGACATTGTGCCAATTACCGTCAGACACATCGTTTTGTTCAGATTGAGTCATGTTGACGACTGTGTTCTGTTTCGAAGTATAACTTACTTTACCTTCCAACAGTTCAATCAAAGTATAATATTTGTCAGTGGCTGAGTAAAATAGGACTCCATCTTTTCTATGAGTTCTAAAGAATAATGATAAACTTTTTGCAGGGCTATTGACTTTCGGAATGACTTTACCAGAAGATTTGCCGCTTTTCTTCGACCAGCCAGTATTGCCTCCATAAAAGGTTTCAAGTAATTGCATTCTTCGGTGTTTTTCTGAGATCGTGTAAGATACAAATCCATTTTCAGCAACTGAAATAGATTGTAGCGAAAGGCCACAGTCAGGTGAAATTATGTTTCCTTTGCACTTGCATAAATTGGCTTTCCATCTATCCAAACATTGTCCTAAGCCACAAACGTCTTTCTTGAAGCAAGCGCCTTTTTCTGAGCGTTCGCATTTTGGTTCAACACTACGAGCCTTTAGAGGGTTCGTAAGGTTTAGCAGACGCCCGTTGATGGTGATACTATGCATGCATCCAACAAAGTCATCAGAATGGATTTGACCCGGTCGCTCGAGAACAGGATCTGCTTTGTGAAGTCCACCGATGAGCAATGGTTCATTATTGAAATTTAGGGTCCTGGAAAAAGGAAAAATTGAACATTAATAATAGATTTTTAGATCATAACATTAAAGTGTTAGACTGGAGTTAATATGGCATGTTGAATAAACTGAGTTTGATACGTACCCTGCTTGTCCGGTGTCGTCATCGTAACATGAATCATCACCAGGATCACATTCTGTACAGACATCTCCATGTTCAGTACAAGTAGCTACGCTCAGTGAAATCACACGGCCGTTTCTTGTGGCTGTGAGCTTGTACCAACTGCCATCAGCTAAATTTTTATTCGTATTCATAATGGCTACTGAAGTTATAGATGTTCTGGCGCCACCAAATGAAAACACAGGTTTTCCTGAGAGCAATTCTATTGCAATAAAATCTGACCTTCCTCCCGTCTGTGCGCCATAGTTGTAAAGTAGAAGGGCATCTGGCTTTGTAGTTGCAAATATAATAGTTATGTCGTTTGTTGATGCGTCGAGAGATGGGAATTGCATGTAAGAAAGTTCACCAAATCCAAATGTTGTACTTTCGCAGTGCGTTCCATATCGACCATTGGAGCAGCTGCATTTGTAACCAGGTTTTAAGCTGATACATATTCCTCCGTGCATGCAAGGGTTAGGTCGGCATGAATCGACTAAAGCTTCACAGTGATTACCACGATAGCCAGGACGACATAAACAGAAGAATGAATTTCTGTCAGCACTCTCTTTACAAGAACCTCCATTTTTACATGGGTTACTACTGCAAACGTCGTCTCTTTCCAACTCACATGTTTTACCATCTCGGCGAGCAGGACAAGTGCATGTGAAATCGTGACCTTGTTTTCTACATTGACCACCGAAACGACATGGATTTGGTGAACAAGGATCTTGCCGCTTTTCACAATTGCTTCCCATGAATCCATCTATACAGTGGCAAATATATTCGTGCTTCACTAAAGGCGACGATAAGATCAGAGATGGGCTTTCAATTATTTTTGTGTCATCCAAAACCCTTATTGAATCTGTACAAAGACCATCATTTTGGCATTGTTGGGAGGCACATGGAAAGTAGGCTACTATTATTTGACTCTTCAACAACTTAGTTATTTGTAACTCTTTTGCCTTTAAATACTTTTCTGTTGTTTCTCTTTTCCAAGTAGTATGATTGCCTTTTGTAGCTATCGTCAAATCCAAGTGTCCGTCTACTTCATTGATACTGTACATGTAAATACTCTCTGTGCTTTTGAGACTCTCTTTTAATGTTTCTAGTAAACTGCGATAGTAATGAGTTAGGAAGTCCGATGCTGTCATGTTTAATATCCTCAAAGTAATAGACTGCTCAACAGTAATATTGTCAAATGAGAAGTATTCTACACTAATAGAAGAAATAACATCTCGATGAACACCGTCATTTCCTGATACTGAAAAGGAATATCCCTGCCCAGGTTTAACAGCGTTTGTGTAAAGATTGCATCCAGATCTAATATTGAGAATCGATAGTGTATTTTCTGAGGTGGATTCTTTGATGATCTTGCATTTATAATCTCCTGTAATATCGGGATCGTTAGGTTTAACATCGGCAATTTTCCCACGTGGAACTTTGTTGTTAAAGGCATAAACAATAACATGAGCAGATCTTGGAGTTGGTGGATTGTCATTTCGGTCGAACACCTTAATGAATATTGTATAGTTGGATTTCATAACAGGTGTACCACTATCTTCTATTTGTATAATTATTTCTAGCTTAGGCGTTAATTCTCTGTCTATCTTCTTAGTTGTCAATAACACTCCTGTATGTTTGTGAACCTTCACATAGCTTTCATGTGCTCCACCAACAATAGCATATGAAAATGGAGCTCCATTAGGTGGCAAATCTGGATCTTTAGCTGAAAGGGTCGTTATGCTGGTATTAGGAGGTTCATTCTCATAGACAGAGCCTTCGAAACTAGAAATATCAAATATTGGCCCATTGTCATTGATGTCAGACAGTGTAATTTTAACCGTTGCCGTTCCAGTCTGTGGTGGAACTCCAGTGTCAATGGCACCAACTATCAACGAATACATTGGCAATGTTTCTCTGTCTAAGTGGCGTGCGACTTCAATTTCTCCAGTTTGAGGATCAATTTTAAAATCTTGGTTTGTATTGCCCCCGATTATTGAGAAACTAAACTGGTTATTCTGTGGGCGCACGTCTTTATCTACAGCTTTGACTTGTATTACTTCTTGTCCAATATTTGCACCCTCAGAAATAGTTGCTTCGTAGAAATGACGCAGGAATTCAGGCGGGTCATTGCCATCCTGAATAGAAATGATAACTTGTGCTTCATCAGTATCATTACCATGTATACCACCAAAGTTTTTGGCGAGGACTGTTAGTACTACTCTGTTTTGTGTTTCTCTATCCAAATACCGAGCGACACGAATGACACCGGTCTGTGAATTAATACTAAAGCCCTTATCGTTACTGGAACCAACAAACAAGTAGTATATAATGCCGTCATCTCCACTGTCTTGATCTGTTGCTTGAATGACACCAACGTTAGCTCCAACTTCAGCAGATTCTGATACATCGAAGTGAAACACGGGTTGTTTGAACTTAGGGTAGTATTCATTTACACCTGTTATGTGGACGATCACTTTTGTTGTATTTCTCATAATAGAATCTGGATTTTCAGCCCTTATTTCCAACGTATACAGTCTTTTCTCTTCATAATCAAACACTTCCTTGGAAAATATTTCCCCGGTATTGACATCGATGTGAAATAATGAAGCCATATCGTTATTAATAAAATATTTAATGATTGCATTCTTTGGTGAATCGATATCGACTGCTGTAACTTTGTATATGAAACTGTTTACTGGAGAGTTTTCTGGTAAATATGCCACATATTGCGTTTGGTTGAATTGTGGGGCGTTGTCATTGATATCGGTCAAAATAATAGTAAGAGTGGCGATAGTCTCTTTCGACTTGAAACCTAGATCTTTGGCAGTGATATTTAGCCTATATTCTTGAATTGTGTCAAAATCTAGTGGGCGCAAAATACTAATTGTGCCAGATATGGCATGAATTTGGAATTCCTTGCCAGCATTTCCTGATGAAATCGAATACCTCACGATACCATTGGGTCCTTCATCTTCATCACTTGCTTTTACAGTCAAAATTGGAGAGCCAATAGGTTCGTTTTCAGGAACAATTACTTGATAACTTAAAGCTGTAAATTTAGGGCTATAGATGTTTTCTCCAGTTACCACAAATATGACAGTAGTCTCATCAGATTGTGGAGGAACGCCGCGATCCACAGCCTTTATTTTGAGTTCGTAGTATTGTCCCAGGTAATAGAACTGCTTGCTTACAACTATCCAACCACTGTTTTTGTCAATTGTCAGATATGCTGTTCCATTTCCACCTGACACGTAATATTCAACTTCAGCATTGATGCCGAAGTCCATATTATCTTCTGCCGTCAGTTTTATTATTCGTTCACCCGAAGTTGCATCTTTAGGTACAGGTACAAACTTTTCATGTGTTTTAAACTTCGGCGCGTTATTATTAGCATCAACCACATTTATTGTTACTAAGCACTCAGAGGACATAGGTGGTTTTCCATTATCAGTAGCAACAACAATAACTGAATACGTATTTTCAGGAGATGAGTTGACAGATGTTCTTTTGTAATTCATCTTGAATTTACTCAATATCTCACCAGTCGCAGGATCGATGGAGAATAAGTCTGATGGCTGTTGTAAAGAGTACGATATAATAGAATTTGGGCCTTGTTTGTCTCTGTCAGTAGCAATAACTTGGCCAACAAAACTGTTCTTCTTTTGCAGTTCCGGAAAATTGAAACTATAAAATGAGTACTCAAATTCTGGTGCATTGTCGTTTTGATCTTGTATGGTGATCGTCAAAGGAGTCTCGGAACGCCAGGCTCCATCGGTAGCAGCGACTTTTAAAATGTATTCATCTTGTAATTCTCTATCAAGAGGTCGGGCAACTGTAACGTTTCCACTTATTGGGTCTATAATAAACTTTTCTCCTGGATTCTCCACAAAGTTATAAGTAGCATTGGCGTTTGGTCCAGAATCTAAATCAGAACTTGTGACTCTTATTACAAAAGAACCAATCTCAGCATTTTCTGTAACGTTGACACTAAAGAGTCGAGTGAATCGTGGTGGGTTATCGTTTTTGTCTAGAACCGTTACTATAACAGTTGACGTTCCAACCAATTGTGGCACTCCATGATCCACTGCTTCTATGATCAATTCGTAAAATGGAATAGATTCTCTGTCCAACGCTATGTTGGTATAAATTTCGCCGTTTTCTGCATCGATTCTAAATGTTTCGTCATAATCATTTACTAGTTTGAAAGATATTCTCCCGTTCTCATTCGAGTCATCGTCATGGGCGTCAACCTTTAGAACCAATTGAGGAGGATATTCTTCCTCTAAAACAGTTGCATTGTATAAAGCACTTTCGATCACTGGAGGATTGTCATTAGCATCCGTAACTTTTATTTCAATTTCGATAAATGATTTTAATGGAGGATTGTCTGAATCTCTGACTTCAAACCAAACTTCGTATAAAGGCATAGTTTCGTAATCAAGTCCTTTTCCGGTAATAAACACTTCTCCACTCATAGGTTCTACTCTCAGAGCATCTCCAACATTCCCTCCTGCAATTCCATACTGCAGTAAACCGGTCGGTCCCTTCTTGGGAGACGTTGCTGATAATCTTGTAACTAACACTCCCTCAGACGTATCTTCCGAAAAGGTGAAAGTTAGTTTATTAGTAACTGTAAATTTGGGAAAGTTTTTCACTGATTTTGGTATTAATATTAATTCCGCAGTACTTTGTCTCGGAATGACACCACTGTCTGTAGCAATAATCAACAGATTAAAGGTCTGACCATTCTTGTCCTTATATTTCATAAGATTTTCGTTGGCTTTAATCACGCCGGTTTCTCTATTAATTGTAAATAAGTTTTGATGTTCACCCTTTAAATCATACACGATCTTCTTGTTTAAACCAATGTCATTATCGCTTGCTTTTACTCCAAAGACAAAATCACCTTTGACTGTTCTATCCGAAATATGTGCCTCATAAACGGGGTGAGCAAATGTTGGTGTATTATCATTTTCGTCTTCTACAATTATTGTAAGGTTGGCGGTAGCTGTTCTCGGGTCAGTAGTTGATGAATCTTGCGCCATAATGATAAGGTAGTATATATCCCAGTCTTCCCTGTCTAGAGTAGCATTTGTGGATATGATGCCTGTTGCAGAATCTATTTGAAATCTCTCTGACTTGTCACCAAGGAGGCTGTATCTTATCTTAGCATTGTTTCCAACATCCTTATCAGTAGCTTTTGGAGTAAGAATCACGGTTCCAGAAGGTAAATTTTCTTTAACATTCGTCCTATAGCTTTGTCGCTCAAAGTCCGGGCTGTTGTCATTGACATCTTGAACTACTATTTTGACTGTGCCTGATCCTGTAAGTGGTGGTGAACCTGTAATAAAACGAAACGTTTCGATTACTAAAAATAGAATTAATCCGTACCTAAATACCGTTAAAATACGGAGATTATAACATGTGAAACAATAATGCTACGCATTTTACTAAGTTACTATTGTAATAAGAGGGCTTTACATTGCTGAATACGGATAAACATTCAGACTACCATTTAGTTTAAGTGCCATGAGTTTTAGGCATCTAGTGTTATTAAGTTTTATAGCTAAGTACGTAAACTCACCAGTATCCATTGCTACGAGGGCTAGGGTGTATTCATCCTGTGCTTCACGATCTAATGTTCTTAACAAGGAAATTTGCCCTGACGAAGCATTTATTTTGAAGAGATCTGCATCGCCTTCCTTTATGAAATAGCGGACTTGATTATTAAATGGTGGTGAATCAGCGTCGTAAGCATGAATTGTTATTATGTACCCGCCATTTGGAGGAATAACATTTTCCATTACGTACGCTAAGTACGGTGAGTCTAGGAACGTGGGCGGGTTATCGTTTATATCTTGAATTGATATAGATAATTCAGCCGTATCGAATCTGACATCGTCTTTTGCACAATCTTCAGCTCTAATCGTTAACATGTAACGAGATTTTCGTTCAAAATTAAGGTTTTTAGCCACTCGGACTATACCAGTATCTTCACTTATACTAAAATCTCTGTTTTCGTCCCCGGAAGCGATGGAATATCTTACTCTTCCATTTGCACCTTCGTCTATATCAGTGGCCGAGACCTGTAAATAATACAAAAAAAATATATTAGTTGAAGCTACAAAAATAGTATAAGAATAAAATGCTTTAGATAGACAGAGCAAAATATGACTCTGCTGCTATCAAAGCACCAAAATTACTGTTACAGAAATTAGAGAACTTTTAAAATATATTAATGCAAGATAAATAGGTTTACTTACTTGAAGTACACTGGCCCCGATACTGGCATTTTCAGGGACTGAGGCACTGTATTGCTTTGGATCAAAAACTGGACTGTTATCATTCTCATCTAAGATATTTATTCTTATTTTCGATTTGGTTATGTTCGGTGGGTCACCTCTATCTTTAGCTGTTACAGTAATTGTATAGCTTGCTTTTAATTCTCTGTCAAGTTTGCCTGTTGCTCGTAATATGCCGTCGACATTACCCAGAGAGAAATAACCATTGATATCAGGATCTGGCGTCATAAAGTATTCCACATATCCATTTCTGCCCTCATCTTTGTCAACAGCTTTTATTGTCATTACGACTGTATTCAATGGAATATTTTCGGAAACTGTGGTTATATTGGGTGTAACAAACTCAGGTGCCATGTCATTGACATCCTTTAGCTGTATGGTAACCTATAACAATAAAAACATACTATAAAAGTGTGTGAAAACGACGCATACAAATATAAAAAAATTTGATACTTAAATGGAACCAAAATGCCTCGGATGAGATGCTTATCCAAATCAATGGAAGATGTTTGACCGGATGTCGCGTCAATTTAATTTTATTATGTTTTCATATTTGTTACAAAGGCAGCATCTCACAATTTCTAAGAAAGTTAATGCAGGTAAGTAAAATAATAAAGCAAAACGCGTCCTATGCTTCCGTCTGCTCTCATCAGAGGCATATTGTGAAATTCAACAATAGACGCACTTAACAATAGCTCGTAATGAACATGTTTTTTATAAGGGTGTGGGATATAACCTTTAAAGTTCATTTAATTAGTTGAGGTATCTTACCTTAAGCATTAAAACATGATATTTGTAAATAGGTGTTTACGATTCGAAAAAATATGGAATAATCTCTTTAAACGGTATAAAACCAACATTGTATTTATTATCGATATGAAACATTTGGTAAAAGCCTTCTAAAAGTTACACCAATGTGTGAATTAAATGTAAATATACTTGGTCCTTTATAAACACAATGTTAGTTGTTCGGCTGTTAATTGTTAGGACACATAAAATAATATTTTACAAGAATCATTTTTTTTATTCTAATTAGTTATTATTCTGTTTAAATATGATCTCTGTATCTAAATCCCATTCTGTCATAGTATTTTTTCCTTCCTTGTGGTCTGATATCTGATACCTATTTGACTACATCTACTACATCTTAAAATTAAACCTTAATCACATTAAGTACACTAAGCCTACCTGTACAGTCGATGAAAGTTGGGGTTCCGGCGGCTTAGCCATATCCTTAGCGGTGACAACGAGGTTGTATATCGGCAGAGTCTCCCTGTCCAGCAGCCTCGCGGTGTATATCGTCCCATTCTCAGCTATTGAGAAGTCTTGACCCTCATCGCCTGAGCTGATGGTGTATGTCACTTTGCCATTTAGTCCTGGAAAATGATGTTAGGTATTAATATAAGTTAAGGTTTTTATACGTTATGCAAATTATTGTCTTGTCTTTTACCTGATTCAGTCCTTGGGGTGCAAATGTCAAAACAAAATATAATTAAGTTTCTGTTATGAAATTTACTTATTGACTAACAGATTATTGATTTTATAAAGGAATATTCAAAATTTAATTACCTGAATCCAAATCAGTAGCACTTATGGTGACCACCGAAGAACCAACAGGGACGTCCTCCAGGATCTCGTTTGAAAAGCTCATGGGGTCAAATATAGGTGCATTGTCGTTGAGGTCAATCACGTTGACGTAGACCGTCACAGTGCCAGACAGAGACGGATGCCCGTTGTCCTGCGCTTGCGCTACCAAAATGTAGTGCTGTGTCTGAAATTGTAATGATAGTAATGCATAATTGATTTTATTTGCAGCTGAACTTAAATTCACCTGCAGTTACAGGATAAATAATTTTGTTTCAATGTCATTAACCCACCCTTTATCTTATCTGTAGACATCTATTTTATCAGAGTACTATATTAAAAATATAATGAGACGTGAGTCGTTATCGTAATGTTAAATTAAAAGGCTTACAATGTATTCACGGCAGTTCGACAAACAACGTCATAAGTAACGAACAAGAAAATCTCAACTCTAACACAATGCATTACATGAAGTACGACGGTAACATTTTACGAATGACGGCGGCATTCAGATTTTCCATATAATAGGACACCAAAGCTTCCCAGCTATGACAAGCTCCCTCATTCGCGGATCGTGGAGCGAAAAAACAAGTAGTGGTCGCGGAATCCGGCTCGGGGATGTTTTGCGGACGGCTGCTTTGTCAGACATTGTTCGAGCCTTAATTTCGATGGCGGATCGAGCGGGCAAATGCCGAATATGATGCGCGACGCGAAAAAACTGTACCGGGATGAAATTAGCAGCTCTCTAGCGGGTTACGCGGAATTGGCGGGCGGTCGAGGGAACGAATGTACCCAGCGAATTGTTTTTACTAATTAGCGGGGCCGGCCGACTTGATGAGTCCAGTGCGGCGCGGATAGCCCGCGAACACCGCTCTTATGTACCTCGCCGGAGACACGCATCCGGGCCGAGCCGAGCACACGTAACCAAAAGATAATGTTTAAAAACAATGGAACGGGTTTCTTTTGGTTCAGATCTGAAAAAGCGCCGGACATTGTAGCTGGTACGTTCTCTGGGACGGAGCCAGAGTAGGCAACCTAGTGACTGACATCCTAAATCTGTTAGCAGCTTCATTACATTTTGCTGAATATCTAATATATTAGATTTTATCTACACTTTCGTTTTAGTAGGTATCTTCTTCGATACCTACTAAAACGAACGTTAAATGCTGTGTAATGAAATGTTGATGTGTTTACTTTCTTGACAAGTATCTGACCTACCTATATCTTCATAACTTTCCTGTGATCAAGAAACAAGTTTTCGAATAGCACCTGAGCCTACTAAGATACTTCTATCTATTTATAGTTATGTTTGATTTTGTTTGAAATCCCTTAGAAATACTGCACATAAATATAAAATCCCCTCCTACTTAATGCCAAAAAATTACAAAACGACTTCTGATTTATGTCCATAGAGAATTTAACGACTTGTTTGTCATTTTACTACGGCATTGATGAGTACAATATGGCGGTTACGACGGGTTGCCGCAAAAACATGTTAAATAGGCTTTATGTTGGCGGGCTTTTTGTAAAAAGAAAGGGTAAGCATATACCTACCATACTCGTGATTTTAAAGCGTACTTTTCTTCGAACAATAAGTCTTTTTTTATATTTTTCAAAACATGTAAATGTTTAAGTATCCAACAGCTGCCGCCTTGAGATTAATACTTATTTTATGAAACATCAGTGCTTCCTGTTTTACGAGGTGAATATTGTATACCTACATGGTATTCCAGCTTACAAATTATAAAAGCGAATTTGTGAAAATTTATGTTACAAATAGAGAATGCAGTTTGGATTTTGTGTTGATATGTTCAGTTGTGTTTACTCACTGAGTGGATAAAGTGGTTTTTGTACCTTAATGAGGATAGATGCAAGTAGCACAGTAGTTGCACAATAACCTACATACACCATCTTTAGTCATCTTTAATGCCATATCTATGACGCATTAGGCTTCGTAATCATGAGGTTAGTAATTATAAAGAGACAGAAAATCAACGTTTGTAATTTTGTTGAAAATCTACAAGTAATTTATCTAAGCATTAACACAAAGATAAATGATTATAATTTCTAGAATTTTAAGCTTAAGATGTAAATATTTAATTGCGAAATATGTCCAAATTACGTTCTGAGATTAGTACTGTAATTTTATATCAGAGTAAGGCAACGTTAATAATTGAACAAGTCAGAGTCGACTCGTTTCGTATTAAATACCTACATACTAGCCTGAAGGCAATATTGTCCTTCATTCTTAAATTGCGTATATTATCTACAACCTGCAATATTTTTCATGGTTCATAATAAATTTTATACATTTCTTTCTTATTTTCGTAAAAGACATTAATGTCTGTTGTATATCATGGTGCACTATTGGTATACAAGATCTTGATGATATACTGTTTAATGTTGAATACTTTAACATAAATTCAAAATTTTGAATACTAATTTATTTCTAGTTAGCATATTTTCAACCAAAATCCATTTTTTTTTCAGCAATCTACTTATCTTTTATTTGTTTATATTTATAAACGAGACTAATCACTTAAATCAAAACTTATTATGTCATTTCTATTGTTCCGCCTTTTGTTGCCATATCATTTGATGTTACATTGCAATTTGGTTCTCGACGTAGATAACTTTCATGACTATATGTTTTCCATTACTTGAAAATGTAAGACCAAATTTTAATATAAAACAGACATTTACTTTGCCTTTAAAGTTACTTTTATAGAAGTCGTATTTTGTAATTGCCTCAGAAGTTTAATCTCCATGAATGTTAGACGTAATCCGTGGATTAACGTTTATAATTCTTTGTAGCTGAGCTAATAATCTTATAGAACTACTTAAAAAAGTGACGTCGCGTCAGGAGAGGCCATGCGGTCAATGATCTCTTCAAGATCTATGTTACGATAATTCTTTCAACCGCAATGTGCCGCGAGCAGTAAGGGGCGGCGAAGCACATGTGAATCGACACAAAACACTATAAATAGTTATCCACTTTAAAATTGCAACGAATACGAAATTATGATAAAATGTTGCAGGCGAAGTCAAGGCTTCTTTAAGACTCAGTACAGTGTAACAAAATAATAACATCCTGTACTATATACGGTCGACTGCAAGTTGTGCCAACTTTATGTTGGGAATATAAAACACTCAACAAGTGTTCCATTTAACATTTGACTCTACAACTTGAAACGTCAAAATACACTCTGCAAAATAATAATATATATCTAATTTTGGCTCGTAGGTAATATTCATGTCTAAAAAGAGATCCATTCACAGTGCGTAGTAAAACAATGTACAAGAGGTATATAAATTATAAAGGCATCTTATGAATCATGAAACCAGAGAAGAGAATCTTGGTTTAAGAAGCACCAAATAGTTTTGACTCAAACCTACAATTAATACCATAATAACGAGGCGCCAATTTTCAATATTGTTCGTTTGTAATATGGAGATGAAAATATTAATAGTTTATGATACACGACTTTGCAATGAAACTAATTTGCACCCATACAAAAGCCCAACAATGTTGGACGCAGACAACGTAAATGAATTTAAAGTCCTTACCAGCGGTGTAGTCGTAAATTACTCTCAAGTAGACGAACAAAGATAATATCTTTATTATTCTCTTTAACTTCATAGAAAAAATGCTGCTCCGAAATGCTAAATACTGATATGTATCTTACCCATCGTATGTTTCTATAGATTTTATATGACTGTTTTTTGTTTGACAACCTACGTCTTTATAAAAAGGATGAATAATTGACTACAAAACATAATATTGCTGCCTTGTGTCCAATAATTTGGAGACCATAAGCTCTTAAGAGCAACACTGTTGCCATTTTACCTGGCCTTTCAGGTTGGAACTAACTTCTTCCTTTCTTATACCTATCATATTTCTCACACTATACATCCAACCAGTATAAAATGTGAATAATTTTGTAAGACACATAATTATAACTTTCCTATCAGAAACAAGAACGAACATTAAATATTTTAGTCTAATCTCTAGGCAGATAAAAGGCAGGCTGTAAACTTTGACTTACTTAGTTGCAGTTATCTCATCATAAATATTATCGAGTGAATGTTCCGTAATATATGTATCTACCAGGTTTCGTATTTGTGCATTCACTTATTTACGAGTATAATAACTAGAACTCCCACGTTATTGGATAAAAATGTTTATGTTTTCTCATCGAACAGTTCAATTTCATTTTACATCATTTTGACGGATTATGCCAAATAATAAGGGTTTTAAAATCGTCTGGGAGATACTATGAAATAGCTAGAAGAAAAAAAAACTTAATCGAAGACTAGACAGTGCATATAGGTGTTTGTTGGATAAGTAACTATACTCAGGGTCACACTACTTCCTTCATCAGAAGGACAGCATTATAACCATCGACATTTTTACAAGCATGTTCGAGTATTTAATTGATTATAACTCCAAGTGTCGCGTGTCGCCGTTGCAGTACTTATACAATTTATCAGCCAAATTAATTAAGCTTTAATTAATTCCGTATTTACACAAGCGAAATGTTTCAAAATAAAAGTCTCGGATCGCAATAACATCTACCAGATACAATTGTTATTTATTGCCGACTAGTAATCAACGATTGGATTGGAATCAATCAGACTATTTTAGTACATGGAAGGGCAGTTGCATCCATGTAACTGGTTGCGCCGGTTTCCATATACATTTTGGACTTTAAATCTTTTCATTACGGCTCAAATTTCATATCGACTCTCGACATCATTATTTGCAAAAATTGCAAATGTACTATTTAAAATACGTTTTTATTTGTCCGAACCCGATATGCCAAGGTCTAGGAGGCTGTTGAATCAAGTTTGTTTTTTGATCCTTTGCAAATATTTTCCACGGTAATCACTTAATCTATTTTAAGTGTTTTTAATTGCACATTTCGTCCGTTTTTACGATGATGTCGTGCCACTTTACGAGTGTTTTTAAACTCTTGCCTCCGTATCTCTGTGCTCTGGCATGCCCGCTGTGAGGTTATTGTCAATCTACATTTACTACTCAATCGTTTTTAAAGCCCAATTAACTTTTGCTGTCATTTTATTTTCGGTTCGGTTCGTCGAGACGAGCAAGAAGCACGCGTAACATATTTTATACCTGACCTTAATCTCTCTCTTATCTTTTAAGGTTTTTGTGCTTATACACCGCTGCCTATTTGTGTAGAGATTTCAAGAAAGTAACCGTTATTCTGCTAATGAGTTTCACTAGGCGACCTCAGAGGTAATGCGCATGTGCTAGACTATCAGTATCTTTGTAGTAGCTTACCTCTTCATAATCCAGTCTAGCTGTCAAGGTGAATACTCCTGTCTGAGGGTTGAGTGAGAACACGTCGTTGGCCCAGTCGGAGATGACGGTGTAAGTTAGCTGGGCATTTGGTCCTGAGTCGAGGTCAATGGCCGCCACGGTGCCAACCACGGAACCTCTCGCAGCATTTTCGGGAATGTCGAAAGAATATGCACTTTCTTTAAATACAGGCGGGTTGTCGTTGGTGTCAGTTACCTGAAAATGAATACGACCATTAAAAATACTAGTATTTAATTTGTGTTTAAGTGGACCTATAAGCTCTGTCGCTCCTCGAGTAGACAAGATCTTTGGCTTAAAACATGAACGGAAAATTTATTTTTGTTGAGATAAACTACCGTTTAAAAATTATTTCAGATGCTCATTAATAAAATGTAGAGAAGTACTTTGATATCCCTGTAGAATCTAAGAGCTTCAATGATTAGTTAATCGCCAGTCATTCGTTGAGCAGACAAGTGGATGTAGACGCCGTGATAAGAGTCCTACTGATTTGAGCCGACGCGGCAATGGACCGACATGCAGATGTTTGTATTCATGTACACCCGCTTACAAAATGCTATATTAAATAAATAAGTTAGGTAAATATAAATAGCTAAATTAATGGATTAATTGATGGAAAACTAGCTGATTTCATTTGATTTGACTCTGCAGATAGTGTCAGCAGGTAGACTTGTTCAAATTGAGTGATCGAATTTCAAAATGATTTTCCAATTTGTTGCTTCTTCTAATACAAAATAATATGTGTACTCTATCATCTATGACAAAAATCTTAAATTAGGAATAATTTAAAAAAAAAAATTGTAAATTAGGGTATTTAACTCATTAGTTTATAACAATACACAGAGCTCGAATTGAAAATGTACCACTTTATTAAGGTTTTTATTAAATTTGTTTATAAATTAAATTCACTGAATCTCGTATTGAGACAGTGCTATCCGATCTGTGAATCTAAGTTATTAAAGAATACCGATTTCCGAGATACAACAGTCGACCTTTTATAAGTGTTTTTACTGGAAGTCGAGTCATTATGCAATTATAGTAAACTTTGATATTGTATGTACTACAAAGATAGTAAGCAAAAATTAAAGTGTGCTGTGCAGTAGAATAATTATTGTACTTTTCCCTTTTTCAATGAATGCATCCTTTCATTTAGATTTAAAGATACAAATTATGTAGTGTAATAACTAGTTTCCGACTGCATGATACTGTAAAAACAATACTTTTACAGACACTGTTTTAGTAGTATTAAAAGTAATTTGAACATAAACGTGTGCTTCAAAGTGCTTCTGTAGACGGGTGTACATTACAAGATCTAAGTATCTTTACGAGTACATAATTCGGGTTTTCAACAAAACAACTTAACAAACCTGAACAGTAACTGTTACATCCGTGAACTGGATGCCGTCGTCAGCTCTCACGATCACTTGGTACTCGGAAATAGTTTCCCGGTCTAAAGGATCCTTGAGGGTTAGGACACCAGTTTGGGGGTCAAGGGCGAAGGGCGTGAGGTCATCGTTCTGTATGGTGTACGTGATGCTGCCGATGGTGTCAGGGTCTTCTGCCGAGATGGTCGCTATGCGCTGGCCTGGAGCCAAGTCCTCGGACGCGAGGTACGCCGGCGGAATGTTCTTGAACTCTGGAGGACTGTCGTTCTTGTCTAGTATCACCACTTCCACCTGAAAATAAAATATTCGGTTACTAAATGTATCCTCAATTTATAAAATTGCATTTAAAGTACTCATATCTATTAAATACAATTATATTTTAAACTGATTAATTATGTAAAGCCATAAAATCATGACGTCCTTAATTTGCAGGGTTGTAAAAACAATGCCTTTTAAAGTAAAACAATGCAACTTAATAATAACGTATTTAAGCAACCGTCGACTCCTATAAAACAGTCGCAAGAGAAGTCTGGTAATGTTTTATTTATAAGGTTGGCACAAAATCGGCCACTTTAACACAGTATAAGAACACGAACCAAATTAATAATTCTAAAAATGCAGCCAGTGAGCGAGTCGCTCGACAAATGTGTGACTCCGCTGACCGCCGCGCGCCGTCCGCCTGCGACGTGCCGCCTCGACGGACGGGATGACAAAATACGCCTGTAGCTCTTTTATTTGACACGCACCAACATCGGTAATCGATCAATTTATTTTTCAACCTAAACTGTATCATTTCCGGTGGAGACGCATTTGTAAAACATCTCGATGATGTTAGTCAAGGAATAAACGATCCAACCTAACACTTGTAACAACACACGTCAGCATACCTATACAATAAACGCTAGTCATGTCCACGCACGTGTTATTAAAACATTCACCTCAATCAATCCCGCGATTCGAAACATCATTATGTGAAGTTTTATTTTCCAAAATGTACCTAACGTGAGGCGTTATTAAAATATTTCGGACAACTTAAAAGGGTTGAATTGAAAGAAAATCAAAAATAATGCTCCAAGTAGAATGCATCGTATTCGATGTTAGTATCTGTGATACTAAGTGCATTCATCAATATGATTAATGGAGCACATTTTTTCCTTTTTTGTAATTTAAACATTTTTTACTTTTTCGGTGGGTCCCATTTTTTCATTCTTCATTTTTAAGGAGTATTTTTGATGAGTTTTTGTTTGAATATTTCGCAAAGATTGATTACATCAGAATATAATTACGTATTGATCAACGTTAATCAACTACTGATAGATGTTTTTTTTACAGTGAGTGACTTATGGTGAGCATTAGGCTGATACTTTTTTGATACGCTTGTACAGTTACAATTTTAAACTTATTGATCGGAATACGAAGTGTACTCGGTGTTTAATTCTCACTTGATACGATGAATTAGATAAGATTTTTAGAGTCAGAGTAAGCTTTATAAGCGTGGCGATGGACCATTTACAAAAAACAGTTCGAAAGGAACTCGACGAGTCAACAAAGACAGAAAGGTAAAAGACTAAAACGTAGCAGTATTTCATCATTGGTACTGTGAAGCACGAAGTATTCGGGACACAATGATCGGAGCCGTCACAGATAAGAAGAGGCCGATTGTGGAGAGTTCCCTGCCCTCGCCCGCGCTGCCGCCGCAGCCGCCGCAGCCGCGCCGGCCGGCCGGTGAGGACAGCCTGCGCATTTGTTATGATGACTCAATCTTTTCTTTGTATCTAGATGAGGGTGCCGTCTTAAGAAGCCTTCATAGAAAACCTATCCTGACAACTCCGGTATTTTACGTAAGAGAAGCAGCAATTAACGTTGATTGTGTGATCTTCACTCTGAAGGAAATAAATTGAAACGTGTTAATAAAATTTATTGTTCTCGAAACAAGAATGCATGAGAACCATACCGGGATCGATTGTAAACATTTACTTTATAGTTGGAACCGAACAAATTCCCAGCGGGTTTATTAATTTTTGAATGGAGGTAATATAATACGGAAATGACAAAGTTTGTGTATATAATTGTCTTATTGATGAGTGGGCTGCCTCGGCGATACAACACACTTGACAGCTGACAAGTCGCAAAGAAAGTGTATAAAGTGTTATAAAATCAAACAGTATATTAAATTGTATGAGATAGCAAAATACATATGACTGTTGACCGCTGTCGGTAGTGGCGTGTAGCGGGCATAAACAACGATCGGTTGAGCTGGCGAGCGCAGCATACTTCACAACAAAAAGACCAAAAAGATTTATTATGGACAAAAAGGTTAGGTACGCGATGGGTGCGCGTAGCTGGCCACAGCGCTAGTGGACCCCCTAGAGTTCATGTTTGAAGTAATCGATTAAGGGAAGAGAAATGACAGAATGTCGGTTTATTGGGATCGTCGATTAGTCAAGTTTCGATAATTGATTGCGGTCCGCTACTAGATTAATAAGAAATATTGAATGTTTCCTTGTACCTCGCGTGTGTTGAATAATGACCCGTACTTAATAGACGTAAAAAATTGACAATATCAAAACTTGAACATCTTATCGGTTAAATCTATTAGGAATATAAATTGTAATATCATTTACATAATACTTAGTTGAAAAACCATTAAGTTTCTTATGTACCGACACCTACGAGTTCTGTAATCACTGGATTGAACAAGAACCTATGCAATTATCATAATTTAGGGAAACGAATGCTGCCATTGAATGTAAGTGCTAAGGACTGAGTGTTTCCGATGTTGATAAAAATACGTTGCATATCCATTAAGAGACAGGACTCGCGTTGGCGGATAATATCAAAACAGGTAAATAATGTCTTGTGAGGTTTGACCTATCAACAGTAAGTTCTTAAATATAGTCAGCCTATAATACTTATTCAATGTACAGACAGATTCAACAAAGAATTTTTCTGTACCCTAGGTCTTGAATAACCTAGTTGTGGTTTTGTATTGCAGACAATTTATCGCCTTACATTACATGCCCATATGTTCATACAATTTTTTCAAGCCATTTAAAGTTATTCTTGTAATGTTAATAAAATATTTTGTTTTTGTGTTCAGGTCGCTGCACTTTACATATGATTTATCCGAGCTATAACTTACACAGATTATTATTGAAATGGAAATTATGTGTAGAAAACGATAAATGGCTGCCATTTATCTAATCCAATACTTGAGAACTAGGGAAAAGTAACGCGAGTATACATTCCTTACTTTTTTAAACACAACTTTTAATCTTTAAATATTTTTAGTCGTACGTAATTAAATGTGTTTAGTGTTAAGACGCAGCGTTGGCAGGCCTTCCACCAGGTGGACTGACGATATCGTCAAAGTGGCGGGCACCCGGTGGATGCAATTGGCGAGTTGTCGTTCATTGTGGCGTTCTAGGGGGGAGGCCTTTGTTCAGCAGTGGACGTCTTCCGGCTGATGATGATGAATGATGATGATGAATTGAATGTGACTTGAACTCATGTGAAAACCCCTTGTAGTTGTATGTTTCGAATTGCAGATTTTATGAGACATGAATAGCCCATCTGTAGAAGGTAAGGTTTACATGTCTATTACACTCGTAATCAAATCCTATACTACTATATACTACTATATACTACTATATACTGAATGTGTTTATTACTTGTGTTTCTCTTGAAACATTACACCGATATTTACTTCAAGGGAAAACATGTTAATCCGTATCAGTGTTTTGTTTTACATCGTCCTTTTGACGTGAGAGCATCATTTTAATCTCATTTTCATCTTAAAGTAAAGTTTGTATAGTGGAGTTATTTTGGGATTTTGATTGATCGTTTATTACTGAGGAAGTGAAGTAAAGAAGACATTGACTTACTTGACTAAGTAGTATGTATATGTTCTGCTAGCTATAAATGTTTGTAGTTAGCGTGGTAGGTAATTAGTACATGTTAAGTAAACTGCCATAACATACTGAGGGTAACAAAATTAAGATGGCAGATGTAGTGTCTGAATTATATTAATGATGTAAGTGAGTAATTATTTCTAAAAATCCAATATTAACACGTCACAAGATTAAATTTTTCATGTAATTACGATATAGATTTAGGTGCACATAACCTTAAGGTCTGAAAGATGACCACACAGCTCTGTCGTTTTTAAAACAGTGTAATTTTACGATCATCAATCATTCGAGTCGTTTACCTCCAAATTTTACGTCACTCCCTTTATTACCTCTTACCATTTTTTATGTAATTTCAACTTGCAGTGCAATAAGAGTGCTTTGATATAGGAATAATGAAATAACTTCGCTGCTTTTTTCATCATTTTTCATGTAGTGTTTCAGTTTCAGTACCACAAATTTCTTCTTGGTTATGATAAGTTTACGATCAGCAAAAAACACTAGTTCTTACTTGAGACATGAAATAGTATACACTTACCTATAAATAAGTAATTTTGCGTTAAATATAATCAATTAAAGTTAACATCTCAATTAGCTTAACCATCATCATCTACAGCCCTGGTATAACCAACTGCTGGGCAAAAGTCTCCCTTTGTTTATACCACTCCCTTTTGCCTCAACAGTCAAGCCGGAACCCCACCGCTGCGCAGGCTGTGCACGGATGCGTGGCTCACCTCTGCCGCGTGGGTTCATTAGTTCGGCGGCGTCGGTCTCCGTTTCCACTGAGGCGCACGGACACGGATGTGTCGGCCACGCAGCTCGTAGCTATGCATGGGGTACAGTCACGAGCAAAATTATGTATACATAATAATATGCGAAATTGTTAAACGAAATTAGTGAGTTTTTTTGTCGAATCTCTTCTGCCATCTGGCAATCAATGCATACTGACAGATGACACTTGAAAATAAAATAGTTAAATTTTTTTTTTTAATAAAAAAAATATTTGACTTCAAGTCAATATATTATTTTTATAATATAGACAGTAGCGCTTCCGAGTAACAATATAATTTAGGTATTGTGTAGTAACATCTGTTTTACTTATATGAATTATAAATAACTTAGTTCTTACATAAATTATACTTAACACAACTTAAATGTATGTATATATACCAGGAACATTAATTGTACCTCTTATTTATAGTAGCTTATTCTTATAATAATTTCTTAACAATATTATGTGTGTACATATTTTTGCTCGAGACTGTACATAGTCGTGGGTCGCCGAGAAATGGCCGACCCACGCAGCTGGGATGCGTGGGTCGGCCACGTGGCTGAGCTACGTTCCGCCTATTCGAGTTAGCTACGCGTGTGTTTATGACGTCAACTGCTGCGTAGCATGTCCGTGCGCTGCGGTGGAAACGCTCTCATACATTTTGTACTAAAGCGAAGCTGAACACACGTGCACAGCCTCTCCGTGCGCAGCGGTGGGGTTCCGGCTTCATAATAAATTTATATTAAATTAGCACTACCATACGATATATTCGCAACAAATATGCGAGTCAAAAATTAACATATTCTATAGGCTTACGGTAAAAAAGCTATTGGCTCTTATTATTGCCTCCAACTGAAATGTCAGGTGCCAGTTTGACTGCGCACTTACTATTCATTACTTGACCAACTGACTTTTATTGACATTCTGCCACATACATAGGGATTATATTAATTTCGCCAAACAAGTTTATTTATATTGATCGGTACAAAAGGTTGTGGTATGCATAAATAAGAAATTCGTATTTGTTTTGAAGAAGCTTTTCTCTTTATTAGGTATCTACATTTCAGAGTGGTATTTGTATTTAACAATCTTGACAAGAGTGATCTGGGAATTTATCGAAAATCGACGGTACAATAAAATAATAAACACCTAGGAAGTGGTCAATCAATTGCCTATTGTTACAGAAAATTCTAAGCAATGTGAGACATTGTAAAGCGTACATAGCGTTGTAAAACATTGGACAAATCTTCAATACCGTTGCAGTATGCAGTGTGCTCGTACCGTGTACAGCAGATATGTATGTTCGGTGTTCGCTGTTCGCGTAGCCGTGAGGCCGGCTACACGAACTTATGAGTAGATGTTGTCGGCCGACGGATATGGTGGCATCGTTTAGGGCTAGACTCTATGTTTAGAGCGCTTCGTGACCGCAGCGCGGCCGCTATCCCCCCGGGACTCTGCACAATTATGTTATGGTGTCAGAGATTAGTGGCCGAGAGACGCGATACTGATCTTTATTGCTTCTATTTATTTTGTACCTATGTATTACGAGTTTGATCTATGCCTTTTTGAACGATATTCAAGTAGTTAAATGAGTCGGTAGAGCCAATCATCTTTATATCAAGCAATCAAAGCAGTCAAGTTCGTTCTCTAATTTCGTTTAGCTTGTTTGTTACCGTTGTTAGAGACTTGGTAATGTAGTGTGATAAGCTGAAGCACACATCGGTACGATCATGTTAATGTTTAATTTACCTAAGTCCGAGTCTGCGTGAGCGCCGTTTACCGCGTGCATTAGCATGCGGCCGCTGGGTCCGCCCACACCGGCTATCGGCCGCATCCCCACAAATATATGTAAAATATGCACAAAAGTACCCCGGATAAAGTGCACCGATAACAGGCGACGCAATTTGCATCGCCCTGAGCACATCGATCCAAACCGTTTCGGACCTATGTTTACCGAAAATAATGTCCACCAAGTAACCGATTTCACGATCTGCCGCTATACATACCATCTCTCCCGTATTCCCTTAAGGAGAAGCAGGGTTGTGATGTGCTTACAGATTACATTAGCAATGACGGTATTAAGTACCGTAATGAGGGGAAAGCCTAATGTTATTTACCGGGTGGAATTACGCTATAAAAACTTACTGGCAATTATTACCTGGGAACCAGACCCACACGCTTGCCAGTCGCAGGTTTGTGCTCTAAACCTAATTTCTAACATGTCGACTAATCAGCAATCAGGCTCCATTCAAATGCAATGTTTGATTGAACAAAGCCTCAAAGACTAAATACTTACAATACGATTACTTACATTTTTTATTTCTAATTCCGTTACGTGTCGATAGCCATGTACAAAATATATTGTTTATATTATGTGTTCCTATTTGTATAGTACCGTTGCTAGAATTACAGCTAAGATATAGTGTTTTAGACGAGTAATCATGACAAATCGACTCCCGAGACTCTATAGTTTTGAAAATATTTTGATTGTGTTAAAATCGTTTCCCTTGTGCTATATGATCTTGCTGAATAACATTTATTATTGTGGATGCAAGGATTATATTGCTCGCGGGAAGGCACGCAAGGTACCCTCAATTTCTCCTAAATTCGCCTCCCGAGGGCACTATCCTCGTATTATTGCCTGATCGATAGTATAATTTCGTAATAACTACGCGCGTCTCAAATATTTTTGGAAAAACTTGAACAATAAAATCATACGTATTAAGCTGGCAGTTAAGTTCAAAATGTTTTGCACCAGATTACATGGGATAGCACAACTGAAATGATTTTAAAAGTTCGCAGATAAGATTTAACAAATAACGGAGAGGGTATTATGTTTTCTTGGTAAGCGTATCATTAGCATCTAGGCAGGTTTTGAAAATGTATGTTCTAAGTTTAGGATAAATGTTGGTAATTATAAAACCTGATCTATAATGGAGTTAAAGTGAAAGCCGGAAAGGACTCAGAGCTGTGCAGTAAACAATATTCGCCGTCTCCGTGCGAATAAATGAAGTACACGAACGAAAATCACGAGCTCTGAATTTTTCAACGTCGCTCGCGGATCGAGATCGGCGCAAGCGCAGCGGCGAGCACAAAGCACTTAACGATTAACGAACTGAAACCAAATGAGAGCATATCATTTATATTTTGGGGAGATATGATTATTTGCTCTTTTTCTAAGAGACCATTGCTGCGTGTACCAATTAAGATCCTTTAAGTAGCTCCTGAACTCTATACCACCTACTATCATAATCTAAAAACAATCCAATACATTTTTGCAATCGAATGTTGATTTGCTACAGCCATTTGAACAAAAATATTCTTTTGTTTCAAATCAAATCCTTTTAAAACCATCGGATATTATCTTCAATCTCCGAATGTATTGAATTGACAAGTCATCGCGATGAAAATAATAGCAATAGCAACAAAAGAATTATAATGTCCGCTGCCAAAACTGTACAATAACACCGGTCGTCTCGCAGGTGGTTCTAGCGATTTATCGGTGGGCGATACACCGTTCGATAATGACGGGGCACTTCGGCCGACAGAGGAGCGATGTCGCAACCAGCTCGCCGATTTCGGTCTGCCCGTCGGTCATCTCTAACGATGGAGCGATAATTAAGATCGGACGTCGGCATTATTTACGCCCGCAGCATCCTGCCTGACCCGCGCTCGAGTCGGTCACGACTTTTTCCATGTCGGGCGAGACTATTGTTGCTTTTACTCGTGTTTAGTTTAGCTAGATCTGCCGGTTGACGGGCGATTTGTACGGAGCGAGTTCAGCTATCGAGCGGCGACCGGCCCGCGCGATGAAGTTTATGACTTTTGAGTTGAGATAAACTTATCTCTATTATATTCTGTGGTTCACGCTACTCTTTCGTTAACTCTCAGTTTTTCCATTAGTGGTGTGGAATGTAGGCATTTGCTGAGATAGCTAGTATTAAACTACGATTTGGCTAAGAATTCCAAGCGTGGTATCTTCATAATTTACATTGTTTCTAAGTTCATACTAATGTGGCATTGTTAGTGCGTTTATCAAACATCTGCTGCGACACTGCTCGCTGTGCTGCTTTATGATAATCTCCGTTTCAAGTTAGTGCCGTGATCTGCGCACAGATACAACTCATCTCGCTCCTTTACCTTTGCTATTAACTAATAATATTTCATATTATATTTACTGTTTCTAGTTACTTTCTTATGGCACTAAATTGTTTGTAGTTATGATTTAAGTAGCATTAAAGCTTTTAACTTCTTAAAAGGCTCTATCTATAAAACATTTAATCTAAAGAGACAATAATTTAAAAACAGCTGATATAGCCAAAAAAGTTGAACATCTACGTCTACTTTTGTTGACCTTGTAAGTGTGACCTTCCACTTGAACCCACTTTAACATAAACGATCCCAAAGCACATCGACTACATAAAAACAATGGCGCGACGGATTGTGGAACGAAGTTAATATCATTTGTGTATCTTTTAAAGCACCTAATACCAGTAAATATTGCAAGTGTCTTGTAATACGAGACGTTGTAATCTATGTAACTGTGTGCAATTGGTGGCCCCGGACCGCCTGTCGCGTCCCAAGCGACATTAAGACCGACTGAGACGATACATCGAAACAAAATGAACATGGTTTATTAAAACTAGAATACATTTTCTCCATTCATCGGCTCAATCTGGAATGCGGCCAAGTCATATAGACTGTTTCTAGAAGGCTCGTGTACGGTCACCTTTAAATGCATTGGTAACATGTAGACTGAATCCATTTAAAAAGTATTTTAACATTTTAGCCAGTTGTCTGTATAATAGGCCTGGTTCAGAAAAGTTAACGCGTTACAATTATGAGCTGTAAGTTATATGGTTGTTTTTAATTAATACTTTACCACTAATAGCGACTTGTTAAAGTGTTTAACTTTATCATACGTTAGTGTCAAAAGATCGCAAATAATTTCTGAGCTTATTAAAGTGGACTGAAGTAAATACATAAATGAATGCTGATGACTCAAATACAAGACGCGTTGACTTTAATTTTGTTTTAAGGACATGTTTCTTTATTTTATACAACACAAACAATTTCAAGTTTAACACATAAAGTGAAGTAAAATCCGCGATCTAGGATCAACAGCATTCCGCTCGATCATTCCCATTGAGCTCAATTTTCATGTCTCCTATTCCAGTTATTTCTATTTTTCCGCTATCAGAAATAAAGCTAAACAGTTTCATACTTAGAAGGATACAAGACATAAGGTATTATATCAACGTGTTATGTTCGTCATCACATCACAAAGAACAATAACGCAGTCGGACGAGCTCTGTGGACGAGCAGAACTAGTTAATAAATAACAATAACTTGACTCATGGTTTGTGTATCTCAAACATTTAATTACAAAGCATTTATTTCCAGTCTATTCTTAACAATACATAAAATGAACACTTCATAAATAAATAAAAGTTCTCACACATGCAGTCAATTGTGCCGTCTCCACCTAGGTCCTTATGTTTCATCTTAAATGCTGGCGAGGTTTAATAGCTCGCCAAAGTCAACTTTGAAAGTATATAATAATTTAATAGATGGTTTTTATCCCTTACGATTTATTAGTCGGAGAACTAGTGACTTTATTGTGATAACTTCATTTGGTAAATATAATTGGTTGTAAATTTCAAAACATTTATGATGTCCTTATATTACAGGTAAAGTTTAATTGAGAAACTAATAAATAGTGCGTGTGTTTACTCATTTAATGTGCGCGAATTAAAAGTCGCGTGATTGTAATTCGCTCTTACTTTTGCTTATAATCGTTAAGTTATATGACTTTAGCTTAATTAGTAGATCGTAGTTTGGCTTTGACGATTTGATTTTTAACACGTGGAATTTAGGATTTTTTATTTATATGTGATCTGAGTTTTTGATTTTAGGAAACTAGCTCGAAAATTTAGTAATATTAAAGGATTTGTTTTTCATGTTTAGAGAGTCCTATAAATACTAATTGCTGAGCTAGTACTGCTCAGTTTTCGATCATCGTCTCGTCCATTTAAATGCCTGTTCATCGCAAAATGACAGCAAAAAAGCGGATGTACTCTCAACAATACCTCTGTAATTAATTATAATGACTTTCAAACTTCAATCATTTAGAATGCCAAACTTTCTAACGAGCGCCATCAATCTATACGCAAAATATTTCTACACAATTTTAAAAGTATAATAGATTTCTGTATTTAATTTTAGTACTTACTTTTTTAATTGTTTGCTTACTTGAAGTCACAGTAATTTAATTTGATGATTGTCACATTTATTTGTATTGCATGCAGCTTTAAAGCCTGTTGGCACTTATTATAATTTTAATCACTTGTCTTGTTGAACTTTCGGTACTATTAGTGTTTCTATTCATTGGTTTCAAGAGATTGTTTAAACATGAAAATCGCCGAGAGTACAATAAACGTAGACACATACACAAGTAGGTTATTCACAAAGCTCTTTTTGTCACGAAACCAAAATAGGTTCCAAAAACCGCTAGATTAAATTTAAAAATTATATTAATTAATGTGTTCATGTGAACATGTATAATTATCACCTACCAGTATTCGCTGTAAAATTCCAAAATAAAAAATGAATGACTGTTCTTAGATAAAAAAAAATAGGTATTTCTTAAGATTTATGCGTGACCAAAATGAATCTATAGTCTATGATTGTATAAATCTATGAAGGTGTCAAAGACATTATGTTTGGTTTTTCGACACTTTTTTTTGCATTTCATTTAATAGTGATGTGTGATATTTTATTAGGCACACCTTATGCCATTGACTTTTGTTTGGACACTTGCTAATGGATGGTCAAAACATATCGCGGAGAAAAAACTTATCTTTTGACAATAGAGTGCCATTAGTGTAATGAATTGGTACCTATTCTGTCCGTATGCGGAATCAATTGGCTATCGGTATTTGTCGTTATATGATAGATCGGTACTTTATTGAAGAATAATATTATATTACATTATCAATTGAGGTTTAAAAAAATATCTTACGTGTTTCATATGAATCTGATTATGGCAAGCATTAAAAAAATGAAGCCATAATAACGTGTTAAATTCATAATGAAGATATTTTTTCAGATATAATAAAGTTTATTTAAAACATGTACTAAAATAGAACATAATAGGTTACCAGATAAGCTTCCCATCGAAAATACCTTTTTTCTTACCAGTTTCATTAAAATTCTCCTTTTTAACAGTAAAGTAATGTTATCAAGCTCCAAAGCACACAATGGGGGCGAGATCGTTGTCTACGGCTGGCCACGACGGCCGCAGGCCTGGGTTCGATTCCCGTTCGACGAAATTCAGGCTAACGAACGGCCCTCCGATAGTCGTGTTGCCTAAATACCGTTTTTTTAACTATTGTTTTTTAAGCGACGAGCTGTTATAATAAGGTACCGTTATATCCTCATTTGGTGTTAAAAGATTATGTAGCGAATTTTGTAGATGCTTTATCGCTTATCTAAAAGCACTATCTTACTTCCTACAGTATTAAAACCTCTTCCACTCTTCATACATTGTTTGTATTGAGAGCAACAGAAAACCGTAAGCTTTCAATCGGCTTACATCAATTGCATTGACATTGACCGGTAGACCACCTCACAATATAATGCTTGGGCTAATGACTGCGGTGTGCTCAAACATGCAGAATATATGAACCACGAAGTAATAATACTAATATACTAGAGCTCTGGTGTAGTTTACAGATATATTTCGTGCTTATTTACTAATAATTATAGACTTTTTGCAAATTTTTGTTACACAATATTTGACTTATAAAATATTTTTTGTTCGACTTTTTACTGATATGTATTTTTCCAGATAATACGGTTACTACCTACAAGATCTTGATTTTCCATCAGTGTAGAGTTACAGCATTTTGTACCAATTTAGTATAAAAGTATTATCGAAGAAAATAGAATGATTAAATAATCAAGTAACAAAAAATACCTGCATAAAAGATACGCTATCAGAGCATTTAAAAACAAACTTTAAAAAATCTTGCCTGAATAATTTAATGACTAATAAAAAATGTGATAAGAGAGCTGCCTAATAAATTTAACGCGTATATCCAGGCTTCATTATCCTGCCCTAAACTTAATCGAAAAGCTAAAAATTGATGAGACGTCACCGCGAAAATAATTCACACTCATTTCGGCCGCCGAATATTAGGCTGGGTACACACCGTGGTTACGAAAGGCAAATTTATTTTGTGACCAGTATTATTTCATGTACTTTTATGCACTTTATATCGCATTATTATAGACTAAGATCATAAAAAAACAATAAAAGGAGGGTCAATAGTTGTTTCTACCTTGTTAATTATTCTAGCAAAGGTATGTACTTAATACGTTTGTAATGTGTAGGTAAGACTATTTTAACATAAGTATATAATTTCTTATGTAATATTTCTCATACTATTCATGATAGTGATATATGGGAAAGCTAACTGTGCGTCAAGTTAAAAATCAAAACATAGTATAGTTATCTTTTTCCGTTTGTTTTAATTCTTTGAATGTATTTTTAATTGAATTACAAATAATTTTATTGTTTGATTAGTATTTTATAGGGAACGGTATGCTCATGTCCTAATTCTTCGTATAATATTACCTAAGGGCTAAGTCAGTTCATTAAGGATCGTTCAATCATTCTTAAGGGGAGGTAAGGAACTCGAACCAATTTTTTCATTAATTTTGACGAGGTTATTCATGCGTGTATTAAAATCAACCTGAAAATCACCTCAAGATTAATTTTATAAGTTTCAGAATGTATCATTAATTAAAATGGCAAGATTCAACATATACATAATATACCTAAGATTACTCATTCATTTGAATCCAGTAGTTCATTCGTTCAACCTTCATTGTTTAAGATGAATTTTATTACAGGCCTTCAATTGAGCTTAAAGTACCAACAAGTCTTTTTGGAACCAGTATGACCTTAACACAAAAATTAAATATGGAGACAACTGACAGTTAAAACATGTAGTGAATATAATCCGATGATCCTCCTCGTAAATTATTAAAACAATTCAGGGATACTCGTCACTTCTTATGACACTTCAGTCATATTATTTTAGACACCATTTTATTAGTCCATAAGCTTAGCTGTCTTTTCGCTTAAGGCCTTAGAGCTCAACAAGTTTAAATACATGTATTTCAAACCAGTAACTAGCCTCATGTTCGCAATTTAAAAGTAATTGATACACTATGTAGAGCCAGGAAAATCAAGAATGATAATATATTTAGCACGGTTATTAAAACTTTCAAGAGCGTTGTTTCTCACGCTCGTCACGTAATGCATCGAAGTGGAGCAAGCGACTGCGCGGGCGCACTCATAATGAACTGTGACGCGTGCGCCCCACTTGCTAAGATACCATCAGCTAATCACTGCGAATTAATGTGATAGTAATCGACTGATTAACGACACGGCTCGTTCAGGAATTTCGTAAGGTCATGTTTATTTAGGTTAGATTTCCTTAACTTAACGTGCTTTCAAGTCAATGAGCATGTATCTTATAGAAGCTTACGCGCTTCAGCGGTTACTTTGACGGCAGTATGGATAATATTGACGCATAACATTGCAACAGCATACTTTGCATGCACTTAATTGTTGCTTCGTCTAAGTTGCTATATTTATTCCTGAAATAATATTGATTGTCCAAACAAAACCAAAATGAAACAAAAAGCACATTATAATTAAAAACTGTAAATTATATCAGATAAAAGACAAGTACATTATTTTAGGATGACAGAATAACTGACAGAATGAGAAGTGTTTCGGAAAGGTCCGGCACGAACCGATTTTGTACTGGAACAGCGAACACGGCGTTGTTCATGCCATGTCCTTGTAATATCACAGCAATTATCACTATTACTTCGCTAAATTCAGGCCCGTATTAAATAAAATTATGTTTATAAAGCAACGATCTGGGCTCAGGTCAAATAAGTAGATACAACTAACTAATAGAATAATGTTTATAAGGCAACCATCAGGGCTCAGGTCAAATAAGTAGATACATACAGCAAATAGTTGTGTAGAATTCTGCTTTATCATAGATCATATACTTTTTTGTATCTAATGGTTTGTGTAGGCGTGTTAAACATTGACACAGATCACGAGTAATAAATCGGTATCAAACATTTAAAATTATAATTAACGCTTTATTGAACGAAATAAAACTATAAATACATTTCGCTCAATCAAACGTCAACTTAATTTGGTGTACTACAAGTATCAATTGGCAACTGTCAAAGTATAGAGTGACATTTGAGATGTTGACGCGAACTGTAGAGCAATACCGACGGTTGTTGGTTGACAGAATACGCGCCCAATAAGGCTTCAAACGAAAGGACGTAACAGCGCATACCGTTAGACCAGCACACCCTTCTTAACCGACTTCAAAAGAAGAAGCTTCTCAATTCGATTGTATGTTCTTTATGCGATATTGAAGGCAAGTAGAATTCATGTAATTTTTTTCTCTCAAAGGTGGTCCCATACATTCTTTGAAGTCCGTTCCTTTAAACATGTATGTGTAATCATATTGTGTAAATTTAATTAACTAACATTCTAATGTATCTAGCAATTACTTGGACAGGGCTTTCTGTAAAATCTATCAATCTAGCGGCCGTCTAGCCCGGCAACTTATCGTCATGCATCAAGATCTCAGTAAACGTGTTACGAGCATTTATATCTTACATCGCTGCATCTGTGTGCATCACATAAACTATTTACATTGTGGCTTTGCACACGCATATAAACGATATACATAAATACAATTATAGGCAGAACTAATTCGATGTTACCAATATGCGACAAAATGATTATTTAATTAGCATATTAAATATATAAATTATGAATCATATTTTCTGTTTTAATATATATATGCTTATATGAAAAGGTTTTCTGTGAAAATAAAATAAGTATGGAACAAACTCAACTAAAATTTGCTTATAACGATATTGTATTTTAACAATAATTCAAAGTTATAAGGTCGTGACAAATTATAATGTATGTATTTAGCACATTTGGAGGTAAGTAACAAAACTAGTAAATATGAAACGCTAATAAAATGCGACGTTGCACTGTTATTTTACAACACAAGAGTGCATTTATAATTATGGCTTTTGTTTGTAACACATATTTCGTACTTGTTGATTAACGACTGAACACACAAAGAAATAGAAACTACGCTTTCACGTTTCGCCGTTGACTTTAGAAATATATTTGACATCTATATAAACACTGACGTTGAACTATTTTAACTTGGTTTGCTTTGTCCGAGGTACAGTTCACATTATATAGGTAGGCTAATTTATCGGCAAACCGAATGTAGAGAAACATGTCTTCGGTGAAGTGTTGCAACAGGCGATATATCCGCCTTTCGGTTTAGTTTGTTTTAGATAATTACGGCTAGCTGTCCGCCCTCGGCTGGCCTTGAGTTTCCCACTAATGGCCGTGCGGCGTGCCATCGTTCAAACCGTGCCACTTCGGTGACGGCAACATGGGTTCATTAGCGCTATCACTCCACCGCGTACCCGAGATTGTGGGGATGTGAGTGTGCGTTATCTTCCGATGCTTTTAGCGCTCAGATTACTGTTTCAGATTCTTTAAACTTGACTCGCTACTATAGTTTTCGAATGCCTAGATTTTCTTATCTGTTTTCTGCCTTCGAATCAACATAATTGACTACTACGACACCCACTAAACATACCTGCCAACCGATATACGAATGGATTGTGTCGCTGCAACTAACACAATATTATCTTGTTAATTAATTTACTAACACTGATTAAATAATTAACATAAACGTGAATTAATTATTAATAGTTTATAGATAAAAGTACGGTTCCAATTAATTCAATTACAACTTAATATTGTTATTCAAACAGCGTAATATTGCATGGCGATGGTGGCGATCGCCAGATCACTTCGGGCTAACGTTTTGTTATTCAAATGTACGTTCGAGCGAGCCAAAACATGAGCAGCTTTGACAAGTCATTGACAAGATACGAGCACCGACAAAAGATGTGACTACCTAATATACATACTTATCTGCTGCCTGCTTAGACAATTAAGTGTAGAAGCAATAATAGAATACAGTAATCCCACGAAACTCTGTCAATCCCTAATTGACAAGAGAAAAGAGCAAAAAGCTTGGATCGATCGAATATGACGTTTGTATTGGTTATTAAGCAGAGATGACGAGGCCCGCTGGAGTAGTGTTGTGCATTGCTCGTATTGGAAGTGAGATCGCGACGCGACGCGTAAAACTGTCACGATAAGAATCGATCGCGAAGATACGGATCGACTCTCTCGATCGGAACTCGGTCTGCGATTCGTACGACAGTTGCCCGACATTCCAGAGAAAGCACCCCGTCCAGCTCCTACCCGGAACATCAACCTTAATAGACGTGACATAGAGCGGATATTTATCGAACACGCCCTCGTTACAGTTCATTTAGAACAGAATAATTAAACTGATGTTCTGCTTGTAATATCATTATTGGAAACTCAGTTGTAACAGTAATAAGAGCTTGTGTATTAATTAATATAATTGCATATTGGTTTAGACCAGCGCAACTTTATTTATCTTTGAGAAATGTGAAGCAACTAAATAATATTGCGATGTGAGTATTCTATGTTTCGTCACATTGTAATCATGTAGATATTAGCTAGTGACAAAACACAGCGCAAAAAGGGTTTATGATACTTGAGGATGTGCAAACCGCATCGTATTAGTTTGAAAATATCTATTGCTAATACGCCTTCCCACTTACAGTCTGCGTTCAACAAATAGCACTTGCGATAGATCTAAGCATCACTATCATTTATAGGATACTCAGTAAACTTATTTGACCGTACTAGTGCTCAAAAGGACGGCTTGATAGTATCGTGAGTAGAACTGCGGCCAGACAGACGATAAAGATAAATCGGAAACAAACTATACTTGCGCAAAGTTTGCAATCTTTATGCCAATAACAATTAGTCATACGTTCGGATACATGAACGGTCCATCAAAAAAAGTAATTTCGTAAGTAATATCAATTATATTGAGAGCAAAAAAGTCAATTTTCAGCTTACGTTACTTATAATAACACAGAATTGTTTTAAATGTTCAATTAAATGTCATTATCGATCATTAATTGCACAGCTACGTCTTTAAGGGTGCATGTAGGCGCGCTCAACTAGTAATGCGAGGCTGCCATACTATTACGAGCCAAATGAATCTTGATTAATTTATTTACATTACGAGGAAACCTCGACTGTATAATATATACATGCGGTTGCAATATTTATTTAAGACTAGCTCGATGTTCACTGTATTTGAATCGACTTCTATTTTAATTACTTTCGTGTTACTGCGTTGTAATTTGGAGTCACAAACTTTCTATAAAGGAAGTGGTAGGTACCTACTTAGCTAGATAAATGTTCCCGTGACGGGCCGCTTCAGGGAGAGCTGGCGCAGAGGCCGGGTCGTTCACTCGATCTCGTCCAATTTATTTACTTTTTTCCCAGGTGTAGTGTTACGGCTATAAAATTCAGTTTTTGTTGGTCGGGCGCATGCTCGGCTAGATCTCCCGTCGCGAGATATGTTGATTTACGTTTAACGCGCGTGACCCCTCGACGGAGCCGATCATAGACTCGATAGACGATTCGAACTGGCGCGCACCTAAGATATCGCCACATCGCACTCGTGCCGATGTATCTTGGGAAATATTTCGCGGTGTATAGCCTCCCCGCCGGCCATTCGGACAAACATTAGTAGATTTCTTTGTTTCACACGATTCATTCTGTTTTTGCTACAGAAATAAGTGTTTTCAAATAGCATTTTCTCGGTCTTTCTAGATTACATGATTTATCTTGGTTTACCGGAAGTGCAGTGTAGATATGAACTAAGTCGGAGTTTATTTGTGCTGGTTAAATCGTTTGCTACTAAACCGCTGTTTCCATTTCTGTGCGATTTATACCGTGCTACCAGATTGTAAGGGATTTAATCGCGTACTTAATTAATGTTCCTACATCATGTGACAGGACCTTTAAATTGGATATTATTTCAATTAGCCTGAGACGTAACAATGTATTATTGTATGGAAATATTGGACTCATTACATTAAAAGTGGTAGTTGCGTTCTGTTTGAAAGCAGCGACAATGTTTGACCTTTTCCCTTCATGAAACAACAATAGTATCTATTGCTATACCTATATACGATTTAATTCAAAGACCTACAAACATAAGTACTATCTCTTCCCGGAACTCTTTTACTGAACTCGTATTTGCAATAAATGCATTCTGTAAAGCAGTGCAAAGCTTTTGTTTAGGATAAACATATTTTAGAATTGTCCACATCAAAGTTTAATCTGCTACTTTTTATTAGATAACGAAAAAGTATACTATTTTAATAAAATACTGCTTCTCAATAACGTTTCTCTATACGTGCGTCTTACATGGAACTATTTCCATGTATTACAAATGAATACTAATTAGGTATTTCCAAGCATGTCTGGGAATGAAAGAAAAACTCTTGTGCGCGGCTTGTCTTCCTGTCAGCCGAGACCCAGCTGATTGGAGCCATATATTGTGATACAACCGTTATTACCTAGGTAACCTAGGTCCTAGTATCTAAGCAACAATGTTTAACTTCCTCGATAATGGACACCTAAGTACGAAACACTTAAAATATTAATAGCACAATATATTACACAATATAACACGCACCGATAAAACAAATTATTTACTTTATATCAAGACAATGTGATAAAGATCAGAGTTAAGGCATGCTTTAGTATAGTAAATTAAATGTGTTTATTAAATCCAAGAAAACAGTGTAATTCGAATCCTCGTTATAATAACATCTTAATTTTTTTATCTCTGATTTCATCGACAATTATTTTAACGTGCTAATAGGTGAAGCCCACGCATATTGTCCTAAAGTAACGAGTCATCCTACATAACTCAAAGTCAGATAGCGTTAAAATGTTGCAATTCAGGGCCTCGATTCAGATATTTAAGAGTTGCTAGAATTGACTGAATGACCTGCTTCACTTGGTCATTTTTCGAAAATTGCCATTCTGCAGACTATCAGTACGATCATTAATTGGTACAATCATTTATTGTAGGCTTATCTGAATAAGAAAATTAGGCACAATAACAAGTACACTGACCGACCACTGACATGCATTTATAATATCCGAATTGAGGCCCAGAACGTTGCGCATTACTGGTATTTAAGAGCAGGAGGAAAAAAACTTCGAGACAACATCAAAACTTGAAGGTGAACATATCTTTAAAACACATTACGGGTTATCCGACAAATAAAAAGGCTCAGCTCAGATAACCACACTTCATTAGCATTTCGCTTTCTGCTTAGTTAGCGTCTTGTGTGATATAAGCAAGAAATATATGCAAATATGTCGTAAATGAACACATTTTTTTACATTGTAGCCTTTTATGTTTGTTCAATAGATCTGTTTCTCTAAATGTCTAGAAAAGAGAGTTATTTTTATTAATTGTGACACATGCAAAATGCAGTAAAGTCTTATGCGAAAAATTATTATCACATCACAAAATATTGCACATACAATTGATAATTATTCAACCATAAAACTGCATTTATTAATGTGATCAAATAAAGTGATTTTGTGAGCTTTGTTTAACATTATGGTACATTTATTTTATAACATATTCTTTTATTTTGAATGTTATATGTAAATTATTGATCAAGAAGCGATTTTAGATTTTATGCAAATGTACGAGAAGCCACGAAAATTGCGAATACACACCCTGCTGTGATTATATGAGACATATTTATGGCATCGCTAATATTTTCTTTTTTACTGCATAAAAGATTAAAACGTATGAAATTATTAATGTATGATTTATACTGGAATGTTATAAATATTTACTTTAATATTTTTAAAACGCATTTATAAAAAGCGTAGGTATCACGGATTTGGATCACAAGTAATGTGGCTGCTTAATATTTTAAATCGCTTCGATTTTCTTTAAAACATGTTTTATTTAAATCCCTGAATAAATTTCAATAGAATCGTTCCCGATAATCAAAATGTTCTCAGAGATGCGATTCACAACTATTTACCACCGTCCAATCGCAATAAAGCACAATAAAGCTGGACGTCTTCCGGCATCCGTCAAACGAACTCAAGTGGTGACTAGTTGCGCAACCCGCCACCCAACTAGTTGGCTCGACAAACCACCAAGTTGGGACAATTGAGCGATTTGTCAACTATTGCATTAGGTAACCGGTCACCGCGGGCGACTCGAAATTCTCGGAGCGTTGCAAAGATTTCCCGCTCCTCTCTTCTTACATTACGTAGTTTCGGATAAAAGTCGGTTTCGATGCGGTAATGGATAGTTTGTCAATCAATAGTGACGAGGATCGCCGAGCGTGGGCCGGGGAGAAAGCAAAGCTCGCAGGAATCGCATGCTCCTTACGCAAGATATATCTGCAAGGAACACAATGGACGCGGAATGCTTGCAGAACAAGCTTTTTGGATATTTATTGGATAGATTTTGTGTGGGATGGATTTACTTTGGTGAGTTACACGCAGACACTAACGCGTTTATAGCAATAATAGTTTACGTGATATCTTGTTGAATAAAGAGCCAGGAAACAATCGGATACCAAGCTGTACAGAGTACTTGGATTCTGAGGGCTCATTAATAATAATTGATCGTAACAGATTTACGCTTACATTTTGGTGTAGCACTTGCAGTCGCGTGAGGTTACTAATTCGAATATTGCTTGCACCTTGTACAAGCAATTGCATCTGAATTTCAGATAAGATCCCAATAATTCTTAATGCATTATTACAAACATTCAACTAACATTTAGGCGCAAACCCGTATCAGGTCGGATAGCATATGGTCATAGGAAATTTTCGAAGAAAACATCTACAAAGACGTTTAATTTCCATATAAACGGCCAATTATTGACTGCGCATGTTTGATATTAACCTCATCTCAATAAAACTACACACGACATAAGCAAAGCATTTCAAATAACGGTAAGATAATTCAGTACAAAGTTTGTAGATAATTATATAAATAGGGTCTTTGATCTGGCGAGTAAAATAAAATACATAATACATAACATAGATGGCGGTATCGAGCGCGGTACAATGTTACAACATTATCGGGTCATGACGATCAATGCCGGGTGTCACTATCGGTACAGTCTTTGCCGTAAACGTATAAACGTCGGACTGGTTTCTAGGATTGGGAGAGGCTCGATACTCCGATACTTGTATGAAATATGCCGTGTAGTTATCGGCTTAGACACTTTTATGGCTTTTTATGTGTTAATTCTTGGTAATAAAAAGTTTTCTCACAACCCTAGGCACTAAAAGGAATGACAACGGAAATGAGTCAGTATGGTCTTGACATGTAGCAATTTACTAACTAATATTTATTAATACCTATCAGCGAAATATACCTGCTCTCAGACTATGTGTAGATCTTTTCCTTGGAAGAGATTGGTCAGAGCCATATTGAGATTTAATGTTTAAATTCTTAGAAGGCGTAGTGTTGGGCTTCGATAAGAGGCAGATAAAGGACTTTCGTTTAAGTAAAATGTAGTTGCGGGGGTTCTGTACTTATGGATACTGCGAGATATTTTACTACCCAATTATTATCCTCATCATGCAGGTGCAAGGGAGCCTCCTTGAATGACGATACTTTAGATTCATTGAATATATTCATTCATTCAGATTTCTGCGCGCCTCGTGCCTCGTGTGTTATGCAATACTTTTAACATCCTTGTTGAATAGCAACTTAAAAAAACAAGGCATACTTTAGGACTTTATCCGATTTAAATCAAATCTGCCTATCAGTATAATAAATAACTTGAAAAAATAAGACAATACTTTTAAAGTCGTAAACAACTATGTTTCATGAACACTGTTGACCGCAACTATATTTCGACTGAATCCAATGAATTTTACATGGCAATAACTTGCAGAAATGCATTCGAGCAAACCTAGATCTTTGATAACTTATTCCGTTATTTTATCATGTAGATATAATTAAAATAATATTTCAGAATTCCAGTTATTTAGATACGGATATATTTGTTGGGGTTTTGTTTAGTATTTGCAGAGTTACTTAATGACTACTTAGCAACTATTGATTCAACAGACAGAGTAGCGTTGAAATGCAGTTTCTAAAATTTTCATTAATTAAACAACCCACTATATCTAGCTGCATTAAAGTTCGAAAAGCGGTTCAGTTAATTTCGAGGTGTAAGAGTTAATGCATTCAAGTTTATCGAATACAGCTATAACTACTAAGTCACAAGCCCCAGACCGCAGTATATAACGCATTTCTATATGAAAGTGGGCATTTATTTATACGTTTGCATTGAGTATTTAATTTATGCCGATTATTAATGTCTAATGACAGTCAGAGATAAGAGTAAACGCTTTAAAGCAAATCCGACGAGCTGCTAGAGTTGATGGCCGGTACAACATTATGATGCTGGAACACATTTGTTTAATCTTAAATGGCACTTCGAGTGAATTTATAGTGACAGCAGCAGTTTGAAAATGCAACCTTATAGTTTCAATATGGGATACATCGTATTCGTATAATATCAATTTTCTTCATTAGTTATTTAGCCGACCTCGGTGAACCGAGTTCGCTACCCGACACCGGCTGTTACTAGGTCGACATAGATGCTTGCCTCGGTGCGAACTATTTGTACCGTTCAAGCCCACAGTTAGGGTTACACGCGTGCTAATCCAATACCAGATAAATGATACTGTGCTATGTAGGACGATGACATTTCGCCTCTAGGACAAACAAATGATGCGGTATGCCGAACACTTTACGCATAGTTTCGCTCTACGTAACATTTTGCACTGCTATTCTTGCTATGTGATTTAACACATTGACATTTCGTGAATCTAGTTCTAGATTAAATCGCGTAAACAGGTATTTAGTGTTAAGATGTATTGAGCAAACGTTTGAACAAATCATGAAAGCTTGTAAACAGATCGTGATTTGCAAAAATCAAGCACATGCTGCTTTTATTAGCTGTGAAGTACGAACGGTATTTAGGACACAGATAGTTGTAAAACTGGAAGGTTATAAGTAATTCTGAGAACCAATTCAATCTGCACTTATACCAAATTGGATATCTGGAATGTATTGATGTTTATCTCACAATAACAAAATCTGCCGTGAAACAAAGTAACTCACGGAGTTGCGAATAAATAGGGGGGGGTGTAGGACTGCGGACTGTTGATACTAGCCTACTAGGTACCTAAGTAAAGGCTTGTGATCCCCGGAGTTCGTATGCCCCGGGCCTAACGTCTAACGGTGGATGCGCCCACTCTGTAGGTGTCGCCTGACTGCGCCGACCATCCGTCCCGATGTACCCACGATTTACGAGACATCTCCTACTTTATTGGCTAAAGGGATTCACATAAATCCACTAAGTACATCTTGGAGTATAATTTTTAATGCAAAGACCAATTTATACTAGAATTTCTATTAGATTGCTTCTAATTAGCCTAATTTTAATGTGTTAGTCGAAAACTAATTAATTTGCATTAGTATCTTAAATACTTAATGAGGTAATTAGTTTTATAGGATTGACCCCATTTAACCACAAAATTTCGCTTTTACATGTATAATCTAGACTTTCCTTACATCGCGGTGTGGCTAAGCCATAAAAGTTGTATGAATGTTTAATTTTTTAAATACACCTTTTTTTATTCGTTTTGTTAAATGATACTTAAATTTAATAACTTTTTTTATAGTTTTTGTAAAAGTTACCTACTCATTGAAAGGGTCCTTAGAAGGTATTTATGTAAAACATCACACCATGGGAGCGCATTTGTTAAACGTCGTAGTTCCAATACAGTTATTTGTTAACGTAGCTTATAATCGCCTGAAAGATTGAGTGACAGGACAGACCCGGGGTTCGGCCGTCACACAGTACTACCAAGTCTAGACTTAGACGCGTCCGTTAGGCATTCAGGCTCACACAACCTACCCGGAATCTGACTAGATATCATCTGCTCGCCGTTCGTTATTTGTTGACTTGAGAATAGATGGGGCAAACTGTACGAACAACTGAAATTTGTTGGCCAGTATATCTGTTTACCTTTTAAATGTACGATAAACAACTTTTATTTTTTCTGTAGATACCTATGAAATAACCTGGAACTGGAACTATTCTCAGATGTAATAGCTAATGACTTTTTGCGCCATGGTTATCATAAGTCACGGGAAATAATATTACTGTGGCCTTTTGCGGTCAGATGCGAATTTGAAAGTCACTATAGCATATACGAGTAGTTATAAGTATTCTGAAAGTATGTGGTACGTCGATACTCAAATTGCCAATTGTGTTTATCAAACAATCGACTAAAAAGAGAGAATTAACGTTTAATAAAAACTAATTAGCGATAGAAAGCATAACGTTATTAGGTATATAAAACAGTTTAATTTAAAATAAGTCTACATCAAATTAATTACTTACGATTAGAGACAGAAATAGTTAATTATTTATCATTTAATTATTTTATACATCAATCAAAGAATGTTAATAAGTAAGTTATCATGTTCAATAACTCGACAGGAAACGTGGTACAAATTTTGCGTTGAAAACTAAAGGAGAAAAAAGAAAGTATTCGAGTGTCCGTCTATTACGGAAGTTGTGTCGTAAACATGTTATTATGTTGTAGTTCGCGTTACGAACCCGTTGCGATAACATTTTATTATTATTTAATGTCTCAATGTGGAACGAATAGGGTTTATAAATCAAGCACTACTCCAGAGACGTTATAGCGTGCGAATTACTTTTGTAAATGGCTGAGTTGCCTTTATATTTGCCCACCCAAGTACTTACCTTTTATTAAGATTATAATATTATTATTAATATCAGAACTTTCCTCAAAGGAGAATGTAGTTACGTGATGACTTGAGTGACCTTATCCAGCTAGGTATACCACAAATTAGTAATCAATCTTAACTAGTTGGTCCGTGATAGAACGCCCACTTATTATCTCTGATTTGTTCTGTAAGAGTTCTTGGTAGTGTAAAAATTGTAGGTCATATTTTTGTCTTACATACTTATATTTTATGCTTAAAAAAATACAACCTTTTGTGGAACAACAAACGTTCAAAGGAAACTATGATATAATGCCGATCAATAACATAGTGAACACCCGAAAAATAAACTAAAATAAAACGACCCGTATGCCTAAATTACCATGTACCAATATACTAATAAATTTTGCACCTATATTTATGAATAAACAACATATCATAAAGTACTAAAAATAAACAACAATGGAATCGTATCCTACGCAAAGTTAGAATAACATTTGAAGCCTTCATCGGCGAGATTAGTTTATAATATCCTATCTACAGCCTAACAATGACTATAGCAGATATGTGCGTTTAAATGCAGCTATAAATTGGTGGTTGGCGAGACATCATGATAACGCCACAAATCAAGACAGAACGTTAATTACTAGCCCGGCTCTCTGAACTATGTGTTAGAGATGGGACACTCACTCGGAATACAATCGACTACAATCGACTAGTATTTTCATCTTACATCTACTGATGAACGTATAACACACGATATTAATTTTGTTCTTTTATTATTGAGTTAATTATTGGCGTTAAAGGGCTTTTGTACTTGATATTTCATTGAAGTAAATAGTAAATAAACTTAGTCATGTACAAATTATGTACTAAGTTTATTTAATCTAAATATAAATGAACTCTTATAAGAATATAAAATTTTTAGCTACTACAACGATACGATTGTTTTCAAACTAGATTTATCGTTGTATTAGGAATCCGTCAAGTCTCATCCCTATACTAAATAAATAGAGATGTGAGGTTACAACTGTACAGGACCTGGCTATACTGCACCAATTAAACTTGTTCCAACCCAAACTAGTTACAAATTGAGGATCACCAGTTACCATGAATCACGAGACTCTTGTTTACAGTTCCTTTGCATCAGATAAAAAATAATTACCTTTGTACGACCACATGAATTTGACGTTTATAACTGTCAGTGTCAAGTGCGTGTGAATATTCTCAACTGTCATGTAACACGCGAAATGCCATATTCGAGGTAGCAACGGTAATGTACGAACACAAAAAATGTATGCTTAATATTAATTGTTCGAAACTGCTACTGGTTCTGGAGACACGTTTAATAACAGCAATGAATGTCAAGCTAACATATTGGATGGAAACTAGAGCATTTCTCGACAGGTTTTCGATCTAAATAAACTGCGTAGTTGGACTTATAAACGTAATTGGGTTATATATTATACGCCAACAGACTTCCTTTTAATTTACCTATTTAAATATTGGAATTTATAGAGAAAACTTCAACGAGGTGTCTAATGGAAACCAATCTTGTTAAATGTAAATTGTCTGTTTGCATCTACACCCAAAAAAGTTTAATATAGCATAATGAGCCATCAATTAGCATCCAAATGTAAGATACATATTGGTTGAGATCATTTTCCTCGCCTCACAGAATAATTTTATGGTGTATATTTTATCCAGAGTTTAGCATAACATTACCAAAGTATTTTTTAATGAGATCTCTGTTCTCATGACGATTATAATTGAGTATATAAGAAGTTAAAAGTCGCACGGTATCTTCATCTCGATCGCAGATAAGCGACTTTCTAATCGGGTCAAGTAACGTTTATGTTTACAAACTAGTTAAGCAACGGATGTATCTTGTTAACTGTAGTGACAAATGTTGTCCAATTGTTAAAGTAAAAATCTGTACACCTCTCAAATCTTATCGTTTTAGATTTTCTCACTGTTCTATCAAGTTATTAGCCATGTAAGCAGACACCTCAACAAATAGAAAATTTTGAAACTAACAAAGACTGAGTTGATAAAAATCCCGCTTTACGAGACATAAAGATAAAAAAGAAATCTCTTCTCGTGTGATTTGTATGGTTTACATCCGAATACCGAATTAAAAATTCTACGAGCGTTCACCTAATGAAGTTGTCAACATATTGAGATACGACCAATACCATTCCGCCCTAGTTTTCACGCATAATAATTTAAAGACTTTTACTGCAACACTTTTACCGAACTTCCCGTATATATCAATTACGGACACGATTGCTTATCAGTGACTCGGAATTATTGTATTAAATGGTATTTTTACACGACGCTCTTGAATTTATGGCGTCTTTCAATGTTCCCAATAACTGCGCACGCAATGGCGCTGTCACGTCGCAAAAAGAACCAAAAGACAACGCTACAAGGCCTGCGGTTAGCGATTTTATATTTATAATCATCGTCGGCCGTAAAATAGTAAAAACTAAACATGCAGATATCGCTTATTTACATGTACGATGAATAAATTGTTGGGGAATAAATAGATACCTATCAGAACTCCTTGCAGGTTTTTGTGGGATTAGCTAATGTGCTGTGATAAAACATCTTAAGTAAAGGTGGCAGATAAAACCTTTTCAAGCGTAGTATTTATTTTACAAACATTAAGTTTACATACGTTTTAAGAATACTAAATGAAGTATTTACCTGCGAAATCTTCCGTTCTCTTGAAAGAGGTTCGTGACTGTGTCCACTTAAATATACAAGAAATGAATGAATAAGGTTTTAGATTATTTCTAACTATTTCATTCAAGTCAGCTTCAAGTATACTTCAGACTATGTTATTAGAACTACTGTTTGAAAACTTTAAATAAAGCAAATTTTTAAATTGCCAATCAAAGTAACGTATCTTACCCACACCCAGCAAGTTCAATTAAAACCAAAGAAAAGCGACTTCAAATTAAATTCAATAATTTTTATGTATCGTCCACATAATTCATAAGATATATCTTAATATGATTCACATATAAGGAAGCTTTGCTAATAAAGCGTGATTAATTTCCGTGTTTAGCCTACAGGCTGGTCTGGTCCGTGGTATGGACAGCGCGTTAGGTGCCGCCGCGGGCAAGCGTGGCTTAACGTAACATAGATAACAATTTTATAAATGGAATAGTTTACATCGAATTAAGTCGTATGAATAATTTAATCGGAACGGAACAAGTGTTGTTAGCGGAAAGTTTAAAGCTTTCTCTGTTCTTTTTTTGAAACAGTTACGAACTTAGAAAGTTGCTGGTTTGTGACAAATTTAAAAAACTAAGCAGTCTATTTTTTAGTATTGATCTTTTTAAACGACTGCCTAAAAAAAGGAGTGTTATTAAATACTTTTTGTTTCCAATCTCCGCCGATTTGAAAGTCGAAGTTAAATAATTACACAATCACTTAGTACAGAATATCGCCAAAAGTAATTAAAGTTAACATTCCATTTCCTTATTCAGACTTGGTTCAAAACGTTTATTTGGTATATACGAGTAATGTAATTTAGTGATAGTCGATAGACTCTAGACGTCAATAAATCCGTTCACTCAACTTCACTCTAATATACGGCGAAGTTCATCAAACAAAGCTCAGAACATATAACAAGGGCATTCACTATTGGAACAAGGAATTTATCATAAGTACTTGATGGCGTGATGTTCCATCCAAACGGCTGTAGCAGTCGTACCAAACAGTTTATTATCTACACAGATGGACAGAAGTGTGTCGGTAGTAAATAGCTTTTCGTGATAGCGGAGCGGGCCGCGTGTGAACTTTGCCACGACAACTGATCTAAGCCTTTGTTAACTGAACTATTATAACCTCGTAAATATACAGCAATATAAATTCCGTACCCTTTCGAAATTATCGGCGTCTTGACTCGTAAAAGGAATGCATGTGAAGATGAGTATTTTAGTGTCTATTCATATTTGTTCTTTATGTACGATATTAAACCAATTTATCCTCATAATACAACAAACTGGATACACCTCTCAAGATTATAAAGTGTCAGGATAATAAAAGAAAGTTTACTGATAGACCATGTTCTTAGAAATATAAATGAATCAATTCACTATTACTAATCAACGTAGTTTGGTTTCGTTACTAGAAAGGTAAATTTCAGTAAGGTAAGTTTAAATATGAGAAATCCCAGTTTTACATCGCGATTCTGACTGTCACCGATAAAAAGTGATATACGCTCCCTAACTCATGGGAAACCAATCATAGGCATGCTATTAGTGTTCCATAGTTATCCAATTACAAAAGACCCATTTATTAGTAAAAGACGGTGCGAAAATGTGAAAAAGTATTAAATAGTTTTTCACATTTTTACAGATGTTTATTTGACACAGACGTGTCAACGATGCGTGTGTACAACGATGAGTGTATATAAGCTTCGATAAGTTAGGAGAAATCAAAGTAATTAGTTTTGTTTTCAGACCTCAAGAAAACAATTCTTTGAGGTACAAACCTAGGAAGAAAGAAAGACATAGCCTTAACCATACTTGTTGAAAACCTTTATAGTTCTGAACGTTTGAAGCAATTCACAGAGTTATTGCCTCTATGTCTTCAGTTTTATTGCTCAAAATCATTGTTTCTGTCACAGCTTTGAAAGTCGTAGACCTTTTCTATGGATTCTTAATCGCAATAGTGTGTGCGTTAAACGTTATTTCTCTACTCGAGACAGATTTATGAAACATTTATGTTAAGCAAATTGGAAAAGGATCTGTTAAAAGCCGATTGGAATTTGAAGAGATACATAAAATAGATATTACATGTTATAGTCTCCATTACCTCACTGATTGTAAATAAGTATTTGCTCGTAAATAACTTTGAAATAGCTGTAATTTTAGTTGACTAGGGACTATACTGAAATTACGCACACATTTTCTATATATTTTTAGGTATGCTTCTAGTATTGGTTTTCTAAACACGTACGACTTCATTGAGCGGGGTCTACAAGCATTACGTTCTGTTTTTATACCTCATGTATCAGCGTCTATTCAGGAATGCAAAAGAAAGAAATTGTTCTCATAAATAAAACACCTGTCTGTGTTGAGAGTAATATTTAACGCATGCACGTGTTAATTGAATTAGCGTTGGTGATACAAGTGTTATCGGTTGTGTCACATGTTCATTATGCTGCGGGTCAACAAATGTAACTGTTTTGTATCCACCCCAGCTCGTGTCAGACAAGACTTAACACTTCGATTCTAGGTAATGTTACATACCTTATAGCCCACGTTTACCGTTAAAAATCATTTGTAAGCTCCGAGCTTAGCGAGTTGCATAGCTTTGAATATAGAGTTAAGGTATGTTACCTACTTTGTAATTGTATTTGTCTTTGTCTATTAAAATGTTGTGATGAATATGATGTGTTTATTATAAATGTTTGTATTATTTCTGAATAGAATAGAAATAGAATTTTCATTTCATTCCTTTGTTACTAAGAGGGATTTGAATGATAATACTATAATATTTTTAACTGGCATTTTATTTCTTGAAATCCCCTGTTTATTTTATTATTTACTATGTTAAATGTAAAAATCTATGCATGTAGAAAACGGCAAATAAATCGATTAATTGTGCTGTACCTACGTAAGATTTAATCATTGGGTCCACAAAGGCTTATAGACAAGTATCTTAAAATATGACTGACATGCAAATAGACAATGAAAACATGAGTAACGAGTGTTGCAAGTCACAAGAACACTATCTCAAGGAAAATCTCAAAATGGTGGCGGACCAACAAAAATTGATGAATCACATCGAAACCGGCGCGCGCTCGCCAGTCGGCTCAACCATTACCAATAACAATTTCCCGGACGCCATCTTTGTTCACGATTCAGTAAACCACAGAATCATAAAGCTTCGCGTTCTTCCACATTAATTTGTCTCAAATATGTTTTCATTTTAATTATTTATTAATGACACTTATTAAAGGCACATTCAATAAAATATTCCCGTGCAGCAAAAACCATCAAAACTTGATAGTTCATTAACAGGTAACCCCAAACTGAACAAACAAATATTTGAATAGAGAAACAGAAATGATTCAATCATAAATCGAACGGTACGATACTTGGGTAATAATATAACTGATAGACATTAACATAATGTGTATGAATGGATAATAAATAATATTTTTCCAGTCACGATTTCGAAATAAGGTAATGTGCGAGCGTATTCGTAACTCTCCGTGTAGATATTCCTGTGCTCAACGAGCGATATGATCGGACTCCCCGTCGCCTTATTGATAAGGTTTCCATACTTCCCGTGTGTATCGGAATGCTTCTGAGTTTATTTAATGTAATTCCTATCTGTGTATGGTATTCATATACGATACTTTATGTTTACGTACACGTTTAGGATGTTAGCATTATATTCTAATGTTCCTACTTACGGTGCACTGTTATACCTAATTACGAAATACAATAACATTGCACCTCAAGGGTTAAAACGATTGCAAACAATAACCAACATTGGAAACCGAATGGTGCTATATATCAAGCGATAGAATAGCCACCGTAAATTGAAAGCAGCGATTATGATGGGCAAAATAGATTCGCCCGGGGTCGAGGCGACATCACGAAGCGAGCCGAGGGTTAAAGAGCGATCCTTCTAAGCTGGTTCGAGTTATGGGCTCAGCCGACACAATGGCCAATTTCATAGAATTTCCTTTGATGGATACCAGTTAACCTGAAGCAGTTAACGGTGTTTTGCAATAATTTTAAATTAAACACACATTCAAAATTGTAGTGTACCGATATTATTTGTTTATTGGGATTAACATTAGATTTATCTTGGGTTTTCAATCGATAAACGGAGGGATAATGCCATGTAATTTTGTTTGTAAATGGGTGCGTTTTAGTCTCTATCACTATCAAATAAATACAAACAAATGAATATTATTGTTTATTCTAAAATAATGTTACTTTTCGCCTTCATGACCTCACCGGTTTTATCTCATATACGGGATAGTTCGCATTACGAGAACCAGATGCTCCTATGTCCACAAGCAGCAGTAAGACTGGTTTGCTTCTATGTTTTGCAATTAAATCATTTTGTAATTGCAATGGAAGCCTTCGCGAAGGACTAATAGTAACAACATCGGGGGACCCTAAGGGTAAGGTTATTAGTGAGGCCGAGAAAATGTCTGCTCTCCTTAAAAAGTTGTAAATACATAGTAGCATGTACTTTTTTTTTTCAAATAATCATTTATGAATTTTTTATTTAATCTGAATACATATTTTAATGTACTTGTATCACGTTACAATTTAAAAGAGTAATAAAATCATTCTTGTTGAATTTCGTAACGATTGACGACCCGTAACCAATCGTTTCTTGACCAAACCCTCGGCAGCGAGGGTTCGCCCGGGATGGATTCGTCACAGGCGCGACACGACGCCGACACCGACATCGTCACGAACACCACCGAACCATTCCCGCTATAAACTTAATGAATTTCAATATCCACTGCCAAATATCCTTTTTTTGTATCGCCGAATATTCTTCGTAAATTATCGGCCCGCAAGAATATTTTACATCAATCAAGATACCGCTATAAAAGAATAATTTGGTCAGTTTACATAATTAAATCAAATTAACTTGCAAATATTTCACCGTCCTTTTTTTGGCATACCTAACTGGAAAGTGATGCTAGCACATCGATCACAAGTCCGTGTCGTAAACACTAGCTAGAATTACGTGGGCATCCGATGCGATCCTTGTAAAATAAAACTTGAAGAACATCGCAGCGACAATTCGACACAGAGTCGACTGCGTCAGCGATCACAAAGCTTTCTCATTAAACCGTCACTGGTCGAAGCCGTGACACTAAAAGTCATTCCGACAAAAAATTCTTTAACCCGTTTTGTTACATTTCTCAACGCTCGGAAAAAGAGCACAAAAGATTTTCTTAGTTGAAGCGTGACTGTCGTAATTAGGTGGCGAGAGCACTGGTCGTGTTAAACGTTCAGCCCGATACATAATACAGAAATCATCAGCAGTTTGTCACTGCATTATGCTCGCATGCGAGTGTCACTCGCGCCGTATGCATCACGCGAGATAATCTCCCTTATTAAATAGTCGCTCGTACTATACGCAATTAACTAACATACTTTATGACTTCTTGTATGCAATGTTGTGCGTTCCATTTTTCATATTAAACTTACTGTGAGTATGAGCTCCGATCAGCTTTTTTATCTTAAGCGGAGAAGTGTAACTGCTATGCAGACATGCAGCTTATTAATTTATGAATTTTATTAATCGATATCAAGATTATATTTTTTGTAATTTAATGTAAGTAGCTATGTTTGGTAGCACAGAAGACATGTCATACAAGTTGCCTACGTTTCTTAGTCATGTTCTACCTATTTAGGGTTTAAAACATAAGCCGTAATTCTTAGTAAACGCACTCGATGTTTTCATATTAGAATACAAAGAGCATATTTCTATGAACCGTAAAAAGAATCGATGGTTCGGATCGGCTGATGCCAATCATTTACAATGTCCCATCACATAAAATCCCAGTTTAATAAGTTGCTTCCAATTTAAAATCAAAATTATTTTTAAGTCCGCTGTCTCTCAGAAGAGGGGACCCGACGGGGGCCGGATTATAAATCATAAATGCCACGTTAGTCCTGCCAGACGGCCGGCTTCGTATCGAAATTATCGCCCGCGAGCCCCGCGTAAAATATACAAAACAGTTTCAGGTTACTGCGTCAAATATTTCTTTTGGACGTCCAAAATAAAATACGCTGACTCATTAGCACACAATTTTATCGTTCTTAGATCTTTCCTTGACCAGTATTCTAAAATGATCACACAAATGAATCTACAAACTAGTTTTGTGATAATGCTTTATATGTAAAAATTCTCGAGATTAATAAGGTAGGTCGATTAACAATCTGCATATTACTGAATAATTGATTAAGTTAACTAATGTTTTGCTTTTATAAAATCATTGATCGATTTATTATAGTGCAGATAAAGATGATTAAATTTAACAGTGTCATTAATCTAAGAATAGACCTCCCATGCAAAGTGTAATGAATACATATTCTCACAGTCGTCGCTCGGACACACGCCACGGACTAAACTGGCTCAGTACTTCCGCAGCCGGCAACTCAAATAGAAATTGAGACATTTATACAAACAAAATCAGCGTACATGCAGACGCGAATGACAAACAGTCTAGTTTCCGTGATCCAAATAAAACGACTCGCTTCCTTAAGTATCAGTCAAAATGTCTCATGTCGCAGTTGACTAATTAAACAACTAAAAGCTTTTAATTTAGATAAATATATGCATGTAGGCCTGTGAATAAGTCAGCGCGGGTCAACAAAAAAGTTATGTCTTAAATCTACATAGAAATACGGTAACCGCTAATTAGCGAGTAATTAATGTTTTGCATATTATTTTAAATAGTATTTATGTCTAAATCATATTTTTTGAAACGATAAGATACTGGTGAAATTACACAAGATAAAATGGCTATTAGAAACGTAGACGTACTTAACAAACGTCATGTTTTCAACATCAACTCTTTGTTCTTATTCAATGCAAAAACAAATAATGTCACCGCAGTTAAAAAGCAATATGAGTCAAGAAAGACAAAGCAATAAATAAATAGCAATGTGCAAAATAAAGACGTAGAGGAGAGACGTATGTAAGCACAATCTACAAATGTCAAAGATTCAAAATCTATGTCGCGCACATATAACGAACACGGCTCTCGTGTGGGCTAGAAAAGCAGCACATAAATTATTCTCATTGTTCCGAAAGGCGAATGATAAATGTATTTGTGTTCTTAATTTAAGTTATGCTATTGGTAAAAGTCGACTGTACCGGTCCATTCGGGAAATCTCGAAAGTTACGTTACCACGCCGAGTTTGGTCAGCACAGCACTGCCCGGATTGGAATTAGGCGCGTTAATTGATCTATGTTTATCATGCCGGAGAAATAATCGACATTACTGCAATTGTTAGATTACGAGCAATAGCTATTTAGAATTGCCAATCCCTAACTGTATTGGCTTGGTGTGTGGTATGCAAAAACATCTCGACATATTTTAGAACAAGTTTCCCGACCGCCCGATACATCGTGCATTTTAGCTTTTCACGAAGATTTTAAAGAGCGAGTGTACGAATTCTACTGTAAATTGCGATATACCGCTGTACATTGGCGTAAATACTGTATTTATATTATACACAAAGTTCAAATGTATTCATTAAACGAGTTTTATTAATAGAAATATATTTTTTTATTTTTGAGGTATGGAATTTACTTTGAAAATGTAGACGTATTTTATTTCTCTTTACAGGCTCGTATCCGGCGCACCGTTCACGTCTTAGACCAACAATATATCATTCGGAAGTAGCAAAAACTTGGTGTCGGATCGTTGCGACAGTAATCACAGGTGCAAAAACTTCCTCACAAGCACCTACAATTACAGACCATTTAAGGCCGACTACGTGCCTTACATAATAGTTAAATCTTAGTGAAGAAATACTATCTAGAGTTTCAATCGAATGTTAGTGTACAAACTGGGACTTAATGTATTGACGCCCTTTTCAACACTTGTCCTGAAATAGCTCCGAGCAAGTTCACAGTAGTTAATGCGAGTGTCACACAGAACCTGCTCATGATTATTGCACTAACATGCACTCCGACAACTTGATAAGTTTCTATTAATTAAGAATAATTCTATTCTGTAATTAATGTTTGATGCTTTTACTGAAATGTGCTTTATTGAAATAATTACCTAGGGAATGGATTGTAGTTAAGTATCTCAGTATAAGGTATTAACATTGTATGTCTAATGTCGCTGGCGCGGCGACAGATCGTAGGCACGACCGTATCAAACACAGTTTGCAGGATTACTATTCTAGAAAAACGGCTGGGGGCGAATAGCGTTGCAATTACAGTCGGAGCGTCTTCTCGTCCGTCCGTCTGTCCGCGGATCCAAGATGGCGGCCGCATGCCTGCCCAAGATTGACTAGTAGCTGAATGCTTCTTTGCCAACGGCGATCTAGGTTGAGTCGATCTATCTGAGGGCATGCTGGCATGCAGGAATGAAGCTTTGCCCCTCGGTAAATTAAAATACTTTTTGTTTGATAAGTGTTCTGTGATTATCTCGTGTATTGGATATAATGCAGCCGTGCGAGACATGTCATTAAAACGCGAATTGTTTATTAAACTCACCGCTCAATAGCTGAGATTATTTAAGTACTGCGTCATACCTGAAACATAAACAAATTGATATATTAGCATAAATGCGAATGATTTTATTAACACCACATATTTTTTTCTAGTTAAATAATAAACCCCGCGGCACCGTACCAAATGTTTATCTTACAATTATCAGCGAATATGAATGAATATGTATTTATCGTACGGTCAACTTAATAACAGCTGTAAGGAGCATGACCGAAATCCTCAACAAGGTTCACACACTAAACGTTCTCCGCCCGATGTCCTAAAAACCCATAATTACACAAATGTATTCGCTGTTAACCCAAAACCACATAAGTCACATTTATCGCCACATCAAAAAGCAATCAAGCGACAAAAGTTGGAGCGAGTCATCGAATGGAACTCTGACGAAAATATGTTTGAAACGCACCTAATCGATTGGCCGCGAGGCCACAGGTAAGCTCTACCCTAACGTAATTTACAAAGGTGCCCTATAAAAAGATGGGCGTCAGGAGCTGGATATAGAATTTTATTAACAACAATAAAGTGCATTTATTTATGCGACTATCACTGCCGGTGTATTTACTACATAGGAGTGTAAATAAATACCTATTGTAATGATCCTGGTTATTTATCCGAGAGTTATTATTATTTTGCACGCAGTTTAGTGTATCACTCGTGAGCGAGGTCTCTGTTTTTCTATTAACTTGGGTATTAAGGTCGTATCTAGTTGCTTGGCACGCTGCATACATATTCTATTTGCGTAGCAATTAACGAGAAAAACGGTTAACAACATAGCTTCATCCTAATTGTTAACTTATCACTGAGTCATTAAGGTGTCACAGGTGCGCGAGACATCCTGACTAACGCCAGTGAATATTAATCGAGATTGACGTTTGCTTTTCGTATTTTAATTAACACGGTTTTATTTGTTTAAAATTAATTAACTGCACCACAGTAGCAAATCGGATTGTCACAAATTACGAAACTTATATGTCATTAATTTATACATGTTTTATATTCGGATGTTTAATTTTAATGCCCTTTCTTACAAACACTTGTCGATTGATTTATGTCCTGCTCTACATACAGAACCCAACATTAGAGATTCAAGTTTTTGTACAGTTAAATGTTAAGGTATTGTAAATCAAGCTCGCGTAACGGTTGACTTATTTAGATCAATTTTGGTACAAAAACAGAATGTAAGACTTTTATGAATAGCCGACTGAGATTAATAACTAGTTATTTTGAGATCAGTGTACGTTACTATTGTTTTATAGCTTATGGTCGAATAAATTCGATATGGGATAAGTAATGCCGGCTGCGCGTAGGGGCACTCCTGCGCATCCTTTAACTTTGGCCCAGACACCCCCCGCTGTCTCGAGAAATATGTTACCTGCCCGACGATGGAGGAAACAAACACTAACGTATAGACGACGCTATAAATTTTAGAAATGACCGTGGCATTCTGATTAAGAAACTAATTTCGGTGCCGAGTCTTAGACCTCGCAGGGACCTCTACGTTTTTTTAACAAGACATTCCGTGTTTATTGAATTTAAGTAAATGTTATTTTAAACGGGATGATTGTCCATTTTCCAATTACATGCTACTCGAGTGTACACGGCAGCTACTTATTACTTTATTAATTGCTAAACGGTTTTGCTTTCTATTCATAAAATTAACGTGTGACACGTTCAATGTACATTGCACATTTCCGCAATAGTTTAATGGCGACTGTTGTTTAAGAAATGGGCAATAACCCAAAGAGTATTACTATTGTATTGTCTTCATTCAATACGAAGCTAATATTTTATGTTAAATAATTTAATAATAAAATAACGTGTCGTGAAATTTACGATCCCACATAAAAGGCGGTTGGCTGAGTGTGGTGTGTCGTGAAAGCGCACGCGCACGCCGGAAGCCTCTCTCCTACATACCTGCTGTGAATCTGCGACTTACTGCGTTAAACCGACTTAACTACTGGTTTACTCGAGTTAAATAAATTAATGCCTTACTTTTGATTAGAGGGTCATTATGTTGTTGATTGGTAGGTAAAGGCGTCGGTCGCAGTATTGAGGCTAAACGCCGTCGCTGTGGAGATAGAAAATTTCTACTAATGCAAGCCGACAGCGCACAAGTTTGCACGTTATTCCCTACCATAACATGAGTGTAGGCAGTTTTATTACATTAACACTGAAAAGTAGCTGCGTTGTCGGAGCGTGTCGGCACGTTTTATTTGATTGCGATCGCTACGGGGCATTAGTAAAGCCGATCGCCGAAATAGAGGCACATAAACAAACAACTTTATAAATGCCATAATCAACAGCCAAGTCTGACATTAGTTACGCAATAGTAAGAAGAAAACCGTAAACCAAATCCGAAGGAATAGGCTGGTTAGACTATAAAAATGTTTATTGCTTTTCTTCCCACTTGTCCACAAGTTCATCGACATCATATATTTTGGATTGAATTTACAATACAACTAAATATGTACATATGATTAGCACGAATTAATCGATTGATCTATTATAAGCGTATTAGTATTATTATCCTGTTTGGTCAAGTCAGTTGTTTCATACAAACATCCAAGTTAGGGGAACATATTTATCATAAATATAGCTAATCAGCTGTTTTAACATCTGCTCTCATCTGCTATATGGCTCACAAAATCATGTACAACTAGTTAAATTATGTGTAAAAGACGAGCTTTCAAGTTCAAGTTTTCTTTCAGCGAGCCATTACAGAACAAAGATTCGAATTAATAAACAAACAGCCGAGAATCATATCCTTACATATAAATAATGATTTACTTTTATATAAACAAAAGTTTTATAGCAAATCGCTACAACCACTGTAACGATTATACAGTTAAACAGAGCTCTAGTTACATGAACTATCTCACACTTGGTTATTTCACTTTATTTAGTAAGTGTAGGCGATCTATTTGACACAAGATATTTGAAAAGCGACGCGATAATTATTATTTGGTGTCAAATAGTGAGAAAAGTCGTGAGAATAACATCAGGGGAACGTGAACTCGTGACTGTGTATGGCACTGACGCGCGCTGACCACTCTCTGTTAAACTTTATAACTACTTAGAAACCTCATTGTAAATTGACAAGTTTATCTTTTACAATCACTTTTTTACTTTAACTGTTTTCTGCCTTTTTCGGCTAAGGCCTAAGGACAAAGTCGGTAAGCAAAACAACCGGAGCTATTTAGGATGAACAATGTTCCTTAGATAACGGTTCATGCATTAAGCTTTGCGACCTAAAGCATATGGTTAAGTTGATGCCTTTGGCTGAAAACTATTAATTTTAATGACCTATGAGTCATAGGTATAGGTACTCGCAAACGTTGGCGGTTTGTACCATCCAACAGGCAAAAGGCGCCGTCCTACAATGAAATATTCATTATAAGCTATCGCATGACCACTCTCTGATTGTTAGTGCGCCAGTAATGTGAGTGAGCCAGGTATTGACCCCAACGAAACTTATAGTTCACCAATAAATTGTATGGGAAATACGGGATCCCATTAAATCACATGGCTCAAAACATGCTACTGGCGCCGACGACTAATTGAAAATTGCGAATACCCGGTCCTAGATTCAGCGTATTAATTAAAACTAAAGATTCTCGCCTCTCCTCGCTTACGCTGAAATACCTACTTACTCGCTACTATTTGTACATGCTCATCCCCACCTATGTCACTACAAACTGAACATTAATGCCGTGTCATAAGGGTTAGGTTCCAAAGTCTCTTCTCAAAAGTTTCATACTCAATTTTAGACTATAAACAAAGGGACTAAAGTCTACTTTAAGGTAAATAATAATAAGTATGAATGTAAAATCAAACAAGGAGCGTAGTTAATAATTTATTGATATAAGACATGCGAAGCCCATAAAGTTACCTTTGGCACACGTCTCGGTCTCTTTTAATTTGTAACTCGTTAGCATTAAGCAGCCGTTGTGCGTGGCATGCTTAGATTAAGATTTTAGCCGCGGTCAAAGAACATTTTCAATATTGTCGTATTTTATTGGATTCAATTTTATCGAGCGAGCTTTAATTTAAGTTCATCTAAGCTACAATCTTCTACTAATTGTTTAAACGCTGCATGTGTACACGACATAAACTGGTTACACGTTAATAGACACCAAAGCTCAATAGTTGATACCTATCTGTTACTGTTTCGTAACAAGTGATTAAACGCTTATTTGAAAATGTAAAAAGTTATAATAAGGATGAGGCAAGAGAGCTTCATTAAGAGAGCAAACACTCAAACCGAGCGTAACAAGCATCGGTGTGTCAAACAATAGTCATAACTGTTGAACAAACAAAAGTTATCGCTCATAAGACAGGCGTTTGTCCGAAATAGAGGGGGCGGTGCAAGCGGAGAATGTTAGAAAAACTTATAGAAAATGACAAGCGCCCGACAAGGACGGAAATAGCCATAACGTAGAAACGAGCGGGACGGATACAAAACTCGTTCTCCGGCATTCCGCCGCATGGTAGATTTAGGAACGGGGGCAGAACGATACGATTAGAAGGTTATGTTGTATTATTTTTAAGGATAGTTTAAATAATTAGATTTCAATAAATAAATGAAAAATTATAGCCCTGAGGTAAGAACAAGTTCACGGACTATTATTAAAATAAATTTACGAGGCGAGCGAGCGGTTTGCGAATGCTCACAGTTTTGCCAGGTCAGGATACAATCGATTTGTTTGGTTGACAACTAAATTGATACAATGACTGGTCGTTGATCTCATGTGATAGGATCATACGTAGATGATCTGCGTTATAGGCTGACATCAGAACATATATGGCAATAAAATATTTATAAGCTTTAATAGCCAACATATTTAGCTACGTAGAAATGTTAAAGCGTTAAGTGTTTAAGTTTTTTTGCTATAGATTATTATGGCTGCGTTATTTTTTGTAAGCTTATAAGCTTATTCACATTTGTACAATAAATAATAATATAAATCATCGAAAATAGGTAATTATCAGCAGTCATTTATAATTGATACATGATATCTACTAGTATGCGGTAAATCATTTGATAAAGAAGATAGGTACATAATACAAGTCTTCGTTAATCTTTTGACTTACGCATATTTCTTTATTGAGTTGTTGTACAAGTACTGGCTTTAACCCGCGATTCCGCCTGCATTGAAATCGGTTATCGCGAAAAAGGTGGCTGATGTATTTTTTGGGATATAAGCTTACTCCATGAAAATTTCATTAAAATATGTTTAGGGATTTAAAAAGTAATAAACACAAAAGCTACTGTCACGTTTTAAGAATTAAGTACCTACGTAAAGTTTAACAACGTTTTTCATATCTTGCTATTTTCCTCAGTATGTAAATCGTACCAAGGGAGAAAAAAATATTAGTGCCATAATTATTTATGACTGTTTGACAGTTATGAAATTTATACACATATCTCAAATAATACCAATCGATTGGCTTATTATGGAAATGAAATTACAGATTATGACAGTTTAGGTGTACCTTATATCAACAGAGTGAGCTGTTACCATGTGGACACATCCTGTTCAGTCGTGAAAGTATTCGATCTGTATTAGCTCGCTAGATGTGACTATCTGTAAAACAGGAACTCTACAATTGGCTTAGCACTTACATCAATGTTAATGTCGGTTTACGCGTGCGCTGCTTTATCGAGAACATTATTGACGTCTGAACGGTGTGGAATGTAATTTGTAACTGACACCGCGAGTCCCAGACTCCCAGTCCTGCCGTACTGCAGTACTGCTTGACCTTTGTTATTTACGCAGATTATTCCGCTATTCCCGCTGCGTGGAACAGATCTGTTGCTAATATTGTACGGATATAAGGTAGCATTATTGGTTTGTTATTGTTGTATTTTGTAGGGAGCTGGGGGATACCGCCCACCACACGCATGCAACACGCAACGAGGTGTCCGGTTGCTTGTCGTGTCACGTTACCGGCGTGTAACGAACCTCGCCGCGACAAGTTATGACACGACAACAAACGCCGACACTACCCGTGATAAAGGTTTTCATTTATTTTTGATACCGACTCCTGGTAAAACGTTTTTTGCGAATCCTCCGATCTTGATTCCGGCAAAACGCCAATGCAGCTCTAACACGTCAACTTAGAAACGAATTGACGTGTTGCTGTGGCAAGGACCTTTTTGCTACGGACCCCGCTGGTGCAAACCTCGCGAAAAAGTGACACAGTAACATAAGATTCTGAGATAAGGTCTATTCCCTAGACACATGAAGAATAATCCCCAATTCTTAGTCATGGTAGATACAACTAAGTTTCCATTAACCCCTTGAACGGGGTAAGTTTTCAGGAAAACTAGAAAGGGATATTTCGTTATAAATTTTGCATAATTATTATTATTTAGAATTATTTCAACAATGATTATCATATGATTAATTAACTATAAAAAAAACTTCTAACGGAGTTAGATGATTCACATGAAATAAATCCCAGATGCTTCTCATTCATAATAATACTTTCATACATGCAATCATAACCGTGTAACTACATATTTAGTGAATTAACATAATATAATAAAAAATACCCATCATAAACTCAATCGATCGTACCCTCAACCCTCGAGCAACAAACACAGTATTTTTTAAATTTTAAAGCGATACGTTATATAAATTCCGAACATGGGCGCTACATTCGCCAACCAGAAAAGTGTCGTAATGATATGGCCATAAGTCATAAAATTCCTTGAAATAATTCCATTCTGAGATACTCATTATGAATAATTCGTCTGCGAAACTTTTTCGAAAACTGTGTACACAACAGGAATTCATAAGCAGCATCTCCATTTTTTATGCTCATTAACCAACCGCACCGTGAAATAGTTGTTGCTTACTATTAGTTTTAACGATTATGTATGCACATGTAGATTATCTTTACAAGGTGTTCAGTACACACGGGCCATTGGCATTGGTGCCTAAACAAATAGTTTAGACGTACGAAAACTGTCACAATTCGTTCGTATTTACGTAGCATACGCTCGAAGCTCGACGTCTCAGAAAAAAGTCGAGGAGAGAAAAACTCGGCGACTTTTTAGTTTTTTCTCGGAAGTGTTGATGTGGACGCGCGAAGTGATAAAATACATAGCTGTATACGGTAACAAGTCTAGAGACAATGCGAGTGTTTTTGTGGGCAGTAGCAGCTCCTAGATCATTACAATAGCATAAAGTAGCCAGTTATGAAGCGGCCGTACGTTGTGAGAACGCGGTTTGCAACCGGTTTATATGGCTTAACGCTTTTTATAGGAAAAAGGATCCATCGTAACCCGAGCGAGTTCTGAAACACTTGAGAACATTGGAATAGTGCCAAAGCTGCTCGCTTATTAGTACCCCACAAATCAATGTTGCAGTGTTGTGTTTTAGAAACCACCGGGAGCGATGCAGAGCGAGAGACGCTACCTGTATAGAAATTATAACATAAAAGACCGATCTCGAATTATCGATACACCGCGAACAACCGATCCATAAAAGTCAGAAAAAGAAAAATCGAATATCGTATAAAATCGTATCGACAGAGATAAGGGCGGCGACGCGTTCGTGCCGCGTAGCCCACGGCTGCGACTCGATATTTCATGAAACACCCGATTTATATTCGCTGCCGTGGTCCAGCAAAACTTTAATGTTCACCGTTCGTAATTACTGGCGAAAAAGGTAATACAAAAACATACGAACATAATGTTCTCATGTTCATGCTAAACGTAGCTGGTGATTGCACAATGTGATTAGTTAGCGATATCAATTAAACCGGGAACCGCTCCTAACGACTGTCCGAAATCATTCCCTCAGGGTGATAAAGCATTCAAAATTAACAAACATTTAGAATATTGTCACTCAGTTGATGGAACCCCTTATATTAAAACTGTAAACTTAAAATTTCCATATGTAAAGCATTAAATACCAACAATGCGTTCAGCCGGGCGTCGTAATAAAATTAACGTCTGTTGGGAAAGAGCCGCGGGTGATCACTAGTTTTATAATAATTTATAATTATAAAAATCTCACAAATGACAAGAGTTGTAACGTTGCCATTAAACTTAATCCCGTGTTATTCATTAGGCAATTTCAAGTTTACGACCATAGATACCAAACTGTCCAGTAAAACTTGGATTGTAAAACTATTATTACTCGTATTATTTTGATGGCAATAATAAATTTAAGTCTCCTTATGGTAATACACGATATACCGGGTATGATGGTCTACTAATTATGCAAGGAAATTTTATTTCGCATTGGACTATTGCGAGTGTGAAAATGTATGCGACATTCTAGTTAATATCATATCGTTCCCAGCCTGATAAAGGTATCTTTAATGAAATTTGATCACATGTACGAGTATACTTTTATCCATAATTGCTTCTTCTTATAACAAGTACTTATCGTATATTCATAGAAACGATACATAAACATCTCAATTCGTTAAGGATAGCGTGTCAATTGACCGTGTTAAATTGCCACTTGCTAATTAGTAATTACAGTATAAATAGATTTTCCAACGTGTTTATTAAGGTGTAAAATAATAAAACGCATGAGTTGAAAACGTACTTAATTATTTGTTAATTTATTGCAATGTTCAGTAAACATAAAAAAAGGAAATATTTTTATTTGAAAATGTTTTAACACTATCTAAAAACTATAAAATCACTTTCACTAGCTGTGCGCCGCGGTTTCCCTCGCCTCACTTTTTATCAAGGGAAGTAACGTAATGTAACATAACTGAATTGGGCTACCAAATACAAAAAGGTTTTTTTTTCAACTCGATTATCAGTTTCAGTTGTTTCAAACAAAAAACCCTTTGCATTTTTCTTTTTTTTTAAGTTTTAAATGAATAATATAGAGCAGCAAACTAGAAGCTACTCGTACGAAACGGTTACACAATACTTTAGACGTCGGACTAATATATAAAGAGGAGTAATTGAGGCGCTTCATTCAGGTAGCTTGTCAGTTACAACATTTATCTGGCAACATGTATCAACAAGATACATTAGTTGCGGTACAGCTTTTTACTTAAGATACGTATCTTGCCGCATACGGATTTTGGGACAGTTACTTTCAAATGTCGACACGGAATTTAGTTTTAGTGAACAGTTATGCTTCCTTTAGACTACGACACTCGTCTGTATGTCGCATTATGAGTCCTAAACTCAAACACTAGTCTTCAAACACGTACACTCTGTGTGGTACACGGATACCCAGCTCTGAAACGTTTCACTACAAAAAAATGTTTAAGCACTAGTTAATCCAAATGTTAAGCCCTGTGATTGGTTCTTAGTCTTTTAGTCAACCAACCACAGTCGTAATCAGTTGATTTGACAAGCAATTTAATTGATCAGCTTTTAGAACACTGAGAATAACAAAAAGGAAAAATAAACTTAGCATTAGTAGTATAATATATTAACTTTAATTAAATATCAACCAAATTTCTCTATTAAATTAATATATGAAATAAAACGCGGTATTTCAATATTTTGTTCGACAATTCATAAACAAGCATTAACACTATACTACCAGTTTAAATACAAAAATAAAGCAGACTAGTCCTTATAATCCTGGAGTTCTAAAGAAAATAATTATTTTTAACACCTTTAAGTAATAAAAGGAATAAAACAATTCAAATGAATAAAAACCATACTCTACTAGATACCTAGTTAAAAGAATCTGCTTTAAAAAAACTTTTCATAATCACATTTTCATAAACTCTATTCTTATCTTAACTGTATTCTATGTAAGCTAAGCATTCTGCCCACCGTTTTGAGGAAAAGCAGCTTGAAGATAAGTTAAGAATTTACGTAGAAATGTAACGAACATACCGCGGGAATCTACTCGGAGTACTCAGGTGCATTGAAAAGGTGCCAAGAACCGGTCCTTATGACAGTTAATACGAATACCGTTTTATTTTTAGAAACACAATCATATAATTGTAGGCTTACGTATGTTTAGACCTTATCCAAGTATACTTATTAAGTTTTTATAAAGTATTATTATTCTAAACTGGGTGAATATGTGAATATGTGAATGTGACCTCATGCGGTCAGATTTGAACTTAAATAAACTATTAACTCGGCTAATTAATACATTAATTATAACTTATAACACGCATAAATTATGAATAACTAATCAAATTAATGTTATTACGCACAGCAATTTGTAGAATAGGTAGACCCAATAAATACACGAACGTTGTAACGTATTAATCAATTCAAGATCGGCCGCGGAACCCAAAGCATTACAAGTTATTTTTTATTTTTTTGTATGATTCAAGCTTTAATACTTATTACTGTGACAGGTATATGCCCTTATCTGTGGCCAGTGTCTGATGGATCGATGTTAAAAAGCCTCTCTTATTGCTCAGCCTCTAATCGAGTGCCCTTTAATGGGCGCCGCAAAGCGTTTTTAGAATTTTTATTTAAATGTTTGTACAATAATTCTGTTCTCGTTATCTCAGCACCTGTTTGTACAACGTTTTCTAGCTTTGTAGCAATAAAACTTGTCTGTAAATATCTAAGTAAATATTGAATCATTTAGTCAGATAACAAAAATAATCTGTACTGCTTATCTGGTAGAGCTTGATTTGATTTCTTTCTTAAAATACGATGACCTTCTTATCGTGTTTATGCTCCTTGTATGCTACTACAACATGTGTATATACAACATTGTATTATTTATGTTTATCATTTTAATGTCTAACAAGTAATATAAACCCAAAAACAACATCAACTACCGAAACATGATTCGTGCGGCAGTCAAACAAAAAAACATTTGATAAAGGCGATGTTCTAAATGATAGTATTTAAAAGCGTTCAGGTAAATTATCAGTTTTTATATAGACATACGAAACCATATGTTGTACAACAATAAATATTCGTAGTAACTCAAGCCGGCCTCCCACTAAACCCATACCAGCGCCGACCACAATAGAACACGTCAGATTATAAGATGAATGATTCGAATTTTGGCGTCCCACAGCCGCGTGCACCGACTCTACCTGAGATAAAAGCCTTTACTCACTCAACCCACCTACTCCACTACCTCGATTTTTATCATCTATCGAAATCGGAATGCGCTTTAATAAACACAATTTTTAATTAAGCTGTGTTCAGAATTTTTAATGGCGGTTCGTGAATTCATCAGTTCCATAGCTAATTATGGCGGGATTGCGTTTATTTAGGATTGAATTGTGCAATGGTCGGGCGAACCAGGGCTGCATATTAAAGCTACGAGTGTCGGATATCCGACGTCGAGCTAGAAGTACAGTCGCCGGCAATAAAACTCAATCCGCCATTTTATCTAAATCTATTAAGATTTGAATGTTACACAAAGAATAGCCTTCGCTCAATAGTTCACGTTTACTCAGAACATAACGAGTGATTTATTAGTAATGATCTACAACTATCACTTAGTTAAGTTGTATAGGTTTTTGTTGTCAACTAACACGGACATGTATTATGAAAATAAATTACATGCCATGTTTTAAATGTCCAAAAGCAAAGGGGCTCATGTGACAAGCTCGGTGCGTGGACGGCCGCTGGCGACTGTACGCGAGCAATCCCGAACAATGGCTGCTAATAATAAGGGACGTCGTATTTACGAGCATACGTGCCCTCCGAGCTGAGACGAGCTAGCCCTATTGTGCTCAGACCTCCTATGATTATTTCAGTCCCTTGCACTTTTCCAGAAATCCCCTTTTTAAGTTTAGATTTTATAGCCTTTAGATGGAATGAATCAGGCGTCCGCCACGTAAATCTAATTTACGCTTTACCGAAACATTCATTGAATAGGAATTTTAAGCTGTAGCCGGTCGTAAGTCATTTTTAAAGCTGACGCTTTCCTTTGCAGAAACTCATAAGGAATTGTTTTTGTTTAAATATAGTACCGGAATAAATTACACTCCACATCTACGTTATTAATTTAGTGCTAAGTACTAAAAGTGTTTAATAATATTTTATTACATGTATATTCTAATAAATGCTAAAGGAAGAGTTTACTAGCGAACGACTATAAAAATAAACCATGTATGGTAAGACGGTTATTACATCCTACTTTATGTCATCGTTATCTTTTTAACTTTTATAAAATACATCTGAATTCCAGCTTTAAAAGCGATATGAAAACTCTTAACGTAGCTTTTCAGATTATTTAAGGACTTTTATAGAAATTCATTCAGCTATAGATGGCTATAAAACAAATATCCCGGCACGGTAGAACTTAAATGGGAAATAGCAAACAAATGCGTTCAATAAATATTTTTAATTCACATTTAGTTAGAAGCACTAGTAGCATATTCCGCTCTATACAATAGATATGAATCATAAAGGCATAATAATGACATTATGTAATTGTGCGTTGGTACATAATTACTAACATAAGGTTCGCAATCGTTTCGCTAGCCCTGTTATAAAAGCTGTTGCTAGACTAGACCCACGCGGCGCTGTGACCTAAATACATGTGCCTGCGCTGCACCCGGCGTCAGCCAATCACACGCCGCCATTCAAATCGCCGGCGCCGATCCTAGTGTCTATAAATCTACTGAGATACATAACGCAAATTATAGGCAACCGAGCTATTAAATAATATTAGCAAATACCCTTTGTGCTAATGTATCTGACTTCTATTAATTTTGTTTAGCATTCGTCTTGCAGGGATGTAAATTATTGCAAGTTCAACTGGTAACTATGATGCATAGTTGCTTTTACTGCGTTAGGTTTAGTTATGTCTGAATTTAACTGCAACTTCAATATAACATTTTAAACTGTGTTAAAAAATAATTAAATCATAAAAAGTTTCACAAATCTCTCAGGCAACTGTTTTTATTTGCCAAAATAAAAAGATAAAATTAACGTGTTTGAGGATCACTTTAAAGAATGTAGTCATTCCGTAGGTAAGCTAGTATTATTTTCAGAGTAAATGCTTAATATTACGAAGCTATTGGTCATTAAAATATAATTGTTTATGCGACAGCCCTATGTAGTAAGACCGCATAGTGAATAGGCAGTAACCTTGCCTGGCGCCTATCTCATTCGAAAACACCACTGTCACTGTTTCAAGACATAATTCCATTTAATAAAGATTAAAACCTGTTTTACAAATTATACAAAAAAACACATTTCGAACAGATTAGTCGCGAACCTTGAAATTATATCTCATTATCGTAACAATCAAATAAAATTGAATTTGATCAGAAATCGTAAAATTACGCGATAAAAATGCTACGAGTTTGAAACTTTTAGATAAATTGTTGAGATAATCAACTGATTAGCTGTAAACCTGACCTGTAATAAATATAGTTTTGAAACTGCCAATCAAAATTAAAAGCATGTAGCGTAGACATATTTTTGTAAAAGTGTACGAATTTAATGTAGCGATGAATAAATTAATTCAATTCAAGGATTAAATCAATTGTTTTGTTTTGAAGACAACTCCGTTTTTGCCGACGTAAAAACGGATCACGCTGGTAAAATATGGCATATTCTATTTATATAGCTCGTCTTATTATTCTTCTATAGTGAATAACACTGCAATAGACAGTTAAACACCGTACTAAACTAAATATCTGAACCCATTAGTACAGCGTTATTGACTGTATAACGGGCAAACAAAGAGGTCACGATTGGTGATCCCGTCTTATCATCCTATAAATCTATGGCATAAGATTATAAGTACCGCCATCGCTATCTAAGCGGTTATTTCCGGTTTAATATTCGCCTCAATAAATCTAAGTAAAAAAGTAAAGTTTGGTACATTGGGAACACGAGAAGAGACTTCGGGAGACGGCCGACAAAGTCCACAGCGAATTGTTACATCTTGACCGACGACGGTTTAAGCCCATCGTAAAATGCGCAAGCGACACCTACCGTCACCGTATAAAACATGCTACCTTTAAGGTTACATAAAAAGCAAACTAAAGTAGACACACACTTAAAAATCTATACAAATAGAGTAAAAACAGACATCCAACAAGAATGGAACTTCTTTGTTCAATGACTTTAATTTTACCCGTCCTTTTTAATGTTTTAATGAAGTATTCGACCTAGACTAAATCATGTTTTGCAGAAAATAGAGCAAGCTTAGTTTATGTTGTGTGACTAAACTGCTAACAATAAACATCTTCCTGTGGGTGTATTAAACAACTTAGGAAACAGGTATTACTTGAGAATCTACTGAAACAAACTGTTTTAGCCTGCCTTACACTGGAAATACGATAAAATGAATAAAATCTCTGGTTATTCTACGAGAGATGTTTGCTATAAACACATTACATTTATTTATAAAATGATCTAGCATATAGTTATGTGCCGTTTTTTAATAGATGTATGTTCCAAGAATAATCAATTTTGATGGCATAAGTACACTTTTTTTTATAAATAAAAAGGCGTTGGAAAATATTTATTCTAAAACGAAAACATTATTGATGATATTTACTTACATTAATTTAGTATTTTGGTATGTATTTTTTAATATTTGGCATTTAGAGAATGTTATACAGGGATTGTCTTTACTGTTGACAAGGGAGATTAAGCCGGGAACAGATTAGGCTACCCGCAGCAACTGTGCTAAGTGAGAGATTACGTTTTATGTGAGCGACGCGCCATCGCGCCACGGTGGTTGTGTTATGTAAAAATATGAGCTTATCATACGTATTTCTTATTTTCGATAGCAATACGATTACATCTTGTGCAAGTGTGTACTTTTTAGTTTTTAATAAAATCTAGATACCTTAATGAAATATGAAATGTTTGTTATTTAATATTACTCTTTATATCCAGACAAAAATATATCATGGACTTAATAGAGCCATAAGGGTGAACGAGAGAATATCTCAGCCACTTTTAATATTTAAATTACATTGTAGTGTATGAAATCTCGTCTCATCTACAACGCGGGAATTATTCCCGAGTCATCAAGGTTTAAGCGCGGCTACTTATAGAACACCGGTGCGATACCTAAGTACGCGAAATCATGATGCGAACCTGCTAACCATTCACTTATAGGAATGCGCAAGCATTCACAAAACGAATAAAACTTAAAATAAAAAAGTGTAACACGTGAAGCCTTGTATCACAATATGAGCTTTCGTCGCTCGAGGGATGAGCGAACCTTTTAAAAGCTTTTCCGAGGCCGAACGGAGCATTAAGCCGGAGTGAAGATAAACCTGGTAACAACCTCCGGACGATATGTTGCCTGCACCATAAATATATTTATCTACTTTGCTTTTGTTGCCAAGATAAATCGGCTCGTTTGACTAGTGCATCGTTTCCAGATTGAAATATACAAAGTGTTACCACTTTGTCTACGCGGTTCTACAGCGTTGTTCAGTTTCTGCTGCGCTTATTCACGCTTCCCTACTATTTGTTAAATACTGGACGTAAAGTGTTAAGTTCATTACCTCAGTCAATGTGCAAAGTAATTGAAACGTGTTCGTAATTTGAGAATGATACTTATTTCTTAAATGTGCAGCTAATAGGAGAATACCTAAACACGGCTAAGTGATTTGCATGTTAAAAGATCATATGTTATTTGTATCCCGCTCGCCTTTTTTTGTACAAAAACTTAATGTTTGAAACGTTTTATGTTCATATTATAACATAATTTGGGTGCTTGTTTTAATGTTGTTTCACAAAACATTTAAAAGTATTCACGACCCTTGTCAGGCATGTTCCTACACATTTGTCCAAATGCAACTTTACAAGCGCCATTATATAAAATCAACGTATTTTTTGTTGGCTGCATTCAATTTATTATTCACACTGCTCAACTTCCACGACTTAAGAAGACGACTGTGAATACTTGACGTATTTTTTGCTACTTATTTAAGTAATGGTTTGACCACATTTGTTTATCAGATTCGTTACTGCAAATGTGGATCGCCTCTACAAAAGAGCTAAATAAATATCATAATTAATTCTAATAACTAACAAGGCTTAGTCGTATGTTACACGGTACATAATCGTTACCACAATGCTAGTAACATAAAATAAACAATCAATGAACGTAAATAACGTGGCCATAAATAAATAATTGTATACATTACAATTGACGGTTACAAAATAAAATAATCCCACTTGAGAACCAATGACAAAACCTCTCTCGATCCGGAAACATATTCTTAGTTCACATAATATATGAGTGTCGCTTAAGCAAAAGTAACTTCGATATTTCAAGCGGCAGTTAAGTTATTGGCCGTTATTAATAATGTGCCTTTCCTAACTTAATCTGACTTGAAAGGCATTGAGTCGCACGTCGTGCGGCCGATGTATTGTCCGGACAATACTTTAGGCGTATGTGCGTATAATCGTGTCCCTATCCTTTTACTGCATAGACATTTTTACATTGAGATTATTAAGCCGGTAATCCTAAAGTACTATCCCAGCTTAAAGGCCTTTGAACAATGCAGACTGGTTATATAGAGCATGCCATTGTGTTAGGTGTTAACTTTACTAGATGAAATCCCATATCTACGACTACCTGTGCCCCGCAGTTTCACTTGCTTTATTTTTCTCCAAAAGCATTTAATGTGATGTTAAATAGTTTATAACTAATCTCGAGTATAGAACTGTTATATTTTTTTTTAATCCTGCTGCTTATTGCAGAGATATGTCAAGCAAACAAACTCTTCAGGAATGGAATAGGAATTTAACATAAATGTTGCTCTTACGTTAAAATTCTACCTGTAGTCGATAAATAATCTTTGGATAGGTTATCATAATAACCGTTAATTTTTAATCAATCGAACTATAAACTAAGTAGTGCAGCTATGTATAAAAGCAACCGCCTATACTAAAATATAATTATTTTGTTCTTAGATAGAGTCGTCGTTAAATGGAAACTAATTTGCATACTTCATACAAGTACATAATCTCATCCTATTACAACATACTTTGTACTGTGTTTAAATCGTAACACGAGTTACGCACTTGCTAATTAAAATGTTCGCTAATATAGTATAGATACAAAGTAAAATAATTAGTAACCAGAACCTACTCAGAAAATCTATATATTTTCATCATATACACATCTTTGAGTTTTTAAACTGAGAACAGCTTTTTTCACTCGATAGATTATACGACTTTTTCCAATCTAATTACCCCAACTATTAACAGCTATTACATATATGAAGCAACTTAACTTGCCTCATAAATATACAAACTTTTTTTAGACAAATGGACAAAGCAGTCAAGTTCGCCCTTATTTGAATTGAATGTGGAAAAACATTGCGTCCGTTGCGTAGGTGTGTCCAACTCGACTCTGTTCCAAATTTGAATGTTTGTATTTGATGAACATGTGACTTCGAATAATTAGGCACAACCTGCATGACTTTCAAACTGATCGGAAACAATTCGAAATTTAAATTAGGAACTACCTATTTTTTTAAACGGCATCCCATTATTGTAAGTAACTTTTTTTACACCTGACAAAGTATATATTTTTATGAAAGTAGAGGTGTCGTTTTCCACAGTTTAATTTTGTATAGTAAATCTTTCTACGTTTGCAAACGAGTAAGTAGTAAAAGCTTTGGCTATTACTGGTCAACTAAAAACAATTGACAGATCGTAGCAATGTTTATGACTCAGTTGGAGCCTAGTCCTGGTTGTGGCTCCGGAAATTCCGTAGAATAAAAACATAAAAAATGTATGTTAAATATTTTCATCTTGAATTTTCCGTTTGAAAGCTCAAAACGGCATTGCGCCAGAGTACATACTCCCACGCAATGCCAAGCCATGAGCTTAGGTATGCTAATTGGACGTAATTTCAAATTAGATGCGGTATTTCAGAATAATTCTGAAAATATTACCGACAATAGCACAATTTCATCAAAGCATAAGTAGGTACATAGCACACAAAATAAGATCGTAAATATGATCAGATATCTTGAAATTTTATTTACAAACTAATAATTGTGTTATTATACAAAACACGTAAACATTTTTCATACAATTGATTGATATGAGATGAGCCTTAAGCTCATCCAAATTCAAGTCCAAATTTTCGTCATAAAAACTTTTATATTTCTTGAATACACAATACCACAAAAAAAATAAAGTTACTGTTAGTCCACGAAAATAAACTCAACTCAAAATCTTGTATTGGATTCTGAAGAAACACTCAACGAAAGCAAAATAAAATTCCAGCCCGATTTTGTTTATTGTTTCTGCATCAGAATCATTATAAATCATTAAGGCGTCGGGTTTATGTACTTGAAAATACTCAAGTCAATCATTACTCGTTAGCTAGGCCCTGGCTCAAAGTTAACTCCTAAAGAATCGAAGTATCACTTGAGAGTAAGCGCTGTGTCATTGCTTGAGTCGAGCAGAACACGGAAAACCATGAAGACTCTTTATTCTTTACTTTGGTATTTTAAACCTTTGTATTTTTTGTGTTGTGTTTAAAACCAACTTTATTGTGTCGTTGAATTATAAATTCACGTCACATTAACGTCATAATATATTTACTAATCGTGTAGAGTGCAATATTTTTTATTAACTCTTAACTCGTACCAATTATCTGGTACCTACAATATTATTAGTAGATAAACATTTTAATAGTACTGGTTATGGGAAAACCTTGGCAATGAAAATGCAATACTTTAACGTGTTTTTATTCTTTACGATCATTAAAGAGTGTAACTTCTCCCGTTTAGATATTGTTTCAATGTTATAACGTAATATAACACAAAATGTGTTCTTGGAAAAGTCGCGCGTCGACTCCTTAGGTTTGTATGTTCCGCTAGAGGAATACGAACGATTGAGTGGCCATAGGTTGGCGTGTGGGCCGTGGAGGACTATTGAGGATTTTCTCTTTTTTTCTGCGTACGCGCGTCGTGCCCCGCCGCTGCGCCCGCGCCCCCCGCCCTCCGCCGCTATGCCGGCATTGTCCACCATACACTAAAATAGCCCGCATTTTAGTACCAAGGCAAAATGTTGAAAATACATAACGCATGAGTTATGGAATTTGTGTGCGTAAACTTAAATGATTTATTGGGACTCTATTGCGTACTTAACAATAATTGAGTTTCCATATGAAAGCCTCGTATAATTAGTTTTCGTTTTATAGAGCGGAGTCTGTTAAGTAATGATCTATCTTTAACTAGTGCAAAACGGTTTTAATTGCGAATCTATTACTATTAAAATATTATAATTTGATCAAAAACTTTTTACCTCACAGATACCTACTATACTTACCAGTTATATACGTAAGTTTATTGATTGAATTGACAATGCTCTTTCTCTAAGAAATTCTAATGATCCACAATTCATATCGCAATCAATATAATAAATACAAGTGTCGCATTTTCGCGCTTTGTCTGCGCTATAAATATCGCGCTAATGCCTCGTGGGGACTGTAAAAATCACGAGGGCTTCACAACGAGAGATACCAACTATCAGAACGATTACTCAAGGGGACATGGGACGAATAAAGCCCACCCTTATCTTATGTTTAGCCGTTGTCGTAAACCTTGTAGCGTACTTTATGTCACGTTATCCTGAAGGCTAATTTACAATTTAATAATATTAGCTGCATTTGTACGACTTAGAAGTTAGAACCAGTTCAACTGACAAAAGTTACAGTTGACTGAACTTAGAATTAATCATTGTAGTATCGAATATCGTGTTAGTATTATGTAGAGACCAAACTTTTTGTTAATGTGTGTAATTATTTTTGATAGATAATCATTTAACTAATTTATTAATATATGTATATTGTTATAAGCTATATGACAAAACCCTCTCCTGTTTCTATATCAACTCCAGTATTTGATTCCTGGCTGACCTTAATAAATAAATTAGTCAGTAGAATATAAAAGGTACCCTTCAGTGTCAAAGACCAAGAAAAAAAAAACATAAGTACTGTTTAGATTTTAACATTGTTTTTATGCACATTTTTGTTTATAATTAGCATAACAAATTGATTATTAGTTGAACAATGCATTAAACCGAGTACAATTAGCAAAAACACCAATGATTTAGGTTGCCTCATTAAATATCTCCAAAAACGAAGTAGAAAAAAAGCTAAAGCAAAAACATAATAAGCTTTAATTTATCCTTAATGATAATTTATAAGAAGTTTTTTGTTGTATAAACAAAGTAGTGTAGAGCAGTTTGTTAGCGAATGAACCGCGGAAATATTCCCAAAGCCGTATTTTACGGACTGGCATGGTTTCAGACCAACTATATATTACAGCTTACAATATCGTTACTCAAATACGGTTACCTAAATTAAATTTTAATTAATAGCATGGAAGTAATTACCCTACTACAGCATGGTTTAACAGACCTGTGGAGAAATTTAAACTATGCATGTTGGTAAGCCTCGATAAAATCAATTTTGTACTTTACTGTCGGATGTCATAATAAATACTGCTATATAGCTTTTCATTTCCAGAATTGTTTCGTTCTAACTACCGCTCCACTGGTCAACCGAAAACATGTCTTACTAACTTTTATTTTAGACCAAAATTGAGTTAGCAAATGTTTTAATATGACGATATTACCTTTCTCATGTTTCGTGGACAGTATTTATTTTTGTATGAGTCCAAATTCTTGTTAGAATCGAGTGGCGAGAAGAAACAGGTTTTGAATTGTATCTGGTATAAATATGTAGATAGTAACGCCCCCGAGGTGATCACTACTTGTTATGAAGCATTTTAAATATTGCCTCGCATTTCAAATAATATGATATTTTGTATCTCTATCAGGGTTGGGAATGTTTATTTTGATCCGTTATTTTTATTTATTGCGTATCGAGTTAACGAAACGTTCTACGGCTCGTAGATTACTCAAACGCACTTAAACGAGATGAGCCGATAAGACTTCAAGTTATAACTACTTGTTACAAATAGGCCCGGCCTGGGCCCTCTGCGTACGTGTACCAACATCGGCTCCATTAAAAATGTACTACTGCATTTAATTGATAGAGAATACGAATAGCTACATAATGTTGGAATAATAACTTAGACACAAACTACTTACAACAAATAATTCTACCATCACATACCAGCTTCGAGTTGATCAATACCGTTAATTAACATACAATAATATCAATAAAGACATTACCTCGACATCTGCACAACTTGATAGAGTCTTCTGCACTAGACTTTCATAATTATGCCAAGTTTGTTCGTAATAACATCGAATTAATTTCTTATAAGCTCAATTAATACGATCAAAACAAGGACAAGTCTTTTTTCCAATGAAAAGACGTCTCGAAGATGATTGCAGTTATAACTACTCGCTGTATATGTCACTAGCCTTTCAATCAGTATTCAGAGCTCATGAGGCAGTGAGAAGGAATTAAGAGCGACATCATGTGATCCGACAGAGAACAATAGAGACAGTGCGGAACAAAAAGCAGCATGCGAGCGCAAGCACAGTGCGGAGCGTACCTGCGCTACCGACGGCGGGGTATTAATTAGTAGCCATAGGGTGACAACGCTACCCAAAAAATCGGGAAGCGAACGCTTTACGACTTGTGTGCAAGAATCTCTCATTCGAGAAATACCTTCTGGCGGAGACGAAGAATTCTTTTTATGAAGCTTTCACAACTTACGTTTTGGATAGGTATTGTTTTAATTGAATACCACTTTTTGTCGACGGGTTCATTGTCCGGAAAATTAGTCGTAATCATGGTTCTCCTAATTAACGAAAAAGTGTCGCCATATCGAGGCGCCAGAAAAGGATGCCCGAATTACTCGTGCATTGGCCGTCGCGAAACTCAAAAAACCGTTTAAAAATCACTCGCTCCGCCCATCGTCCGCCCAGCGACTCCTGCGCACTTATGATTTATCGTTACGAGGACAACCCGCCCCTCGCACTAACTACCCGGCTTCCGCACCGCTAATTATACGTACACATAGCCCTCTCAAAATCTTAAATCGCATTCTCGATTCTGTCATCGGGAGCTCGCAGCGAGCGCCCGACGCCATAATCGAATTCGATACGGCTTATTCGTCTTAATCGTTTAACTTCGATTCACGTGCTATATCCGTTTGTTCCTCATTCGATTGTACCTCGATTAAATAAACTCTTCTTCAAAGATATAAATAAAAGATAATTTGAATTGAATCGATAGATTGTCTTGGCGATATGTATCTGCTTAACTAAAATGCTAGGAAAAGTCAATGAACTTGTAATTTATAGAAAAGTATATTTCCATCAATATTTCAAACAGTTTACCCAGGTATGGAAGAACACTTGTAGTACGTCCTTCATATTACAAGTAAACTTGAGAAAAACACGCTACACTAACCAAGTGTTGCATGTATGATCGCCATAGGACATTTTTATAGATAATAAATAGGTAGTCTGGGTGCAGACGTACGTGCGAAGTAAAATAATACACACGTTCTACTGTATTGTTCGCTGATTTAGTAACCGGTCACGCATCAAGGACGTGGATCGAACGTATTCAGAATAATTTGGAAGTGGACACGGCCAGTTCTCACGCTATTGGCATTCTTACGCGGTAGATAAGCTATTCATATGCCTGCGCATAATTTCGCCATATATTTATGTTTCATACCTTTCCTTACTCTACGCACCATAGTTAAGACGCTGCCAGCCCTGACCTTCGAAACCCATTTCGTTAGCTCTATTAGATAATCGTCGCTTGAAGAAAACTGGTATTACTATAATAACATCATCCGAATAGAAAATCGATCGAGTAATGATTAAATTATTATCTGCATCCAGGCGATTCGATTACTGGATTGCTGAATCGTAAACACTCTTTAATCATGGATTGCTTTCGTAACATTAACTGGTAACAAATTATTCATATTTCTAGATTAAATAAGTACGAGGAGTTAATAGAGGTCAGAATCCACGTTACACGAGGGGAGAGCGTGACCTCGGGTACAGGTGTAAGTTTTGATAAATCGATCATTATATGAAAGCAATTACGTCTAAATATCAAAATGATTGAGTATTGCGTGAGCCAGAGAGTTCATCGTATGTAAGTAAATGTAACAATTATTCAAGAACACACAAACGCAGCGGGAAAGTACTCAAGGTTGGTAAAACTAAACACAGACTTGTCCGTGACAAATTGGATGCTTAACCGTCGAACGATGTTCTGAATAAATTATCTACAAGCTCAAAAAAGTCCTGTTTGCTGTGACCACACAATGATCTAACGATCGACGTCGTGTGTTCTTGTCTCGATGATGCATAAAATTAATATTTAAACACTATAATAGACTAATAAATTGACCGACTTCATTACACCTTAAAAGGAGTTTGTGTATAAATATAATATTTAAATCCGATCAGATATTTGGATTTTTATTGCAATGTTATCCTAATAATCAAGGATTAGTTGATATAATCTTAATGAATTAAAGCCAAAACGATTTATTCAACCAGAATGTCAACTATGAAAATATAAACCAAATCAATAGCTCCTATAAAAAATCTTATGATCGATTAAAGACTATCTTTAAAAATACACTTCTTTTAATTCTCACTATTTATTTACTAGTACCAAATATTAAAACTTACATGAGCTACAACGTATAAGTAATAATATAACATACAAATCCCCATATAATATACAGAAGATAAATTACATCATAGTTTTGTTTTTAATCTATTCAAACATAATCTCTGACTTATACTAATAGACTCTATCAGTCGAGATTAATTTACTTCCTAATTTTTTTTCTTGTTTTTGGAATTCCGTACAGAAATTATAAAAACGTTTCACATACGGCACACGTATTATCTCTCTTTGTCAACTGTCTTTTCAATGTCATGACCTTTTTTCTCGGACATAGTAAGCAGGTGCTTAGACAGAAAAAATACGGTCCTATGCTTATTACGGCATGTGTAATAATGTTTTAGAACTATATTTCCAGTGACAAGACAGGGATAGAGCTAGACTAAGAGATAGCGCTGTCTCTTTCTTTCAATAGATGTTGATGGTTTTTGACATTTCTTAATATGACGGTAAGGTTACTTAGTAAGGGGCATTAACACCACTTCTTTATTGTAATTTGCTTTATTTTGCAAGATTATCTTTAATCCTAACCAACTCTCACTTGACCAGTTTTTGTCGATGTCCTCGGATTCGGTAGGCCGTAAATTTTAAGAAATGGAATATATAATTATATTCCACGATTCTATCTTTATTCTATGTTAATCTCATATATAAAATTAGAACTTATCGTTGTCCAGCCATATTAATATTAAAAAGCATGGTATTTTATGTCTCTTAAAATTGTTGCGAATGATTTTAAACATAATTTTACACCTCTTAAACCTTCTAGATGAATTATAGAAAGACAGTGTTCAGAGTATTCTATGCTTCGCAGAATTAATTAGCTGATTAAAAGATTTAACATATCAGTCTACATTTTAGTGGCAATATATAAAGTAGTCATGAGCCATCTACTTGTAGGGATTGGTATGGAATCAATATAAATAAATTGCCCAATAGAATTGCCTGAGGAACACGCCTAGCCTCGGATCAGATACTATAACTCAACACGCAACATATCAATTAAGGGGTGTATTAAACATCCTCATCTCCATACACAGAGTGTGATTTAAATGCGAATACTCCATACTATTTTATTTATTAACTTGTTACTTGCCGCGACGTTGCAATTGTGTCAAGTGTGAGTTAGTGTTAGCCATTATTTCACCGCTGCTATATTACGTGTTAATAAAGAAATTATAACAGTTCCCGTATTCATACTTCTACTGTTATTTTTCAAACACATTTTGATGTAATAGCCTGATAAGTGTGATTATTATAACGACAACTCTGGGTGTAAAAAAGACTCGTAATCAAAAGAGGTTGCCATATACCTCGCATACGTTATAACTGTTTGGACGACAGCAAAAAGAAAACCCTTAGTATACATTGATATGAAAATAATTACAGCTAACGTGATTTGCACGTTAGCGAATAGGCAACATTATCATGCGTATATTTACTTGAAAGCTGACATTTCCATCAGTCGGAGGAGCAAAGGCTATCTGCATGTATACGTACGTTACACGAGCCACTAACGCCGCGAGATATCTCAGTTTTGTCATAAATCGCAACTTTATTTACGATCAATATCTCCACTTGATTTATAACGACAATGCTATTACGTCCTCTCAATACGTATGCATGACCATCCTTTGTCTTATTATAAAATACGATACTTAAAAATATCATGGCTGACAACACTAACCTCGTATAATATCGTATTCGCGATACCGGTTACTTTAGAACACGCATTTTTATGAACACCCTATTAATTCTTGCTTTTTCTCGGTAGTTAGGCAGTACTTTTTTTTAAGTAATGAGTGATACAAGACAAATTAATGTACACGCTTAAAAGTAATAGCTTTGATAATTGAAACATCCTTACACTCTTATGCTATCTAGATTGAGAATTTCAAGTAGATTGGTAGTGTTGATAAGTCCTAATAAAAAACTTGATGTGCCTGAAGCTCTCCATGTATAGTTAATAGCTTATAATATATGAAAATATGCATGTTGGACTGATCTAGAATCTAGATCATTTTTTATTGTAAAATTTCTTTTGTATTTATAATTTTTGGACACATAATAGTCACGTTTATATTCATCGTTCTAAATGCCACAATAATTAGAGTATGCACCAACCAAAAAGCCAATCTCAAAAAGTTAAGTTTATTAAAGTTGTCAAAAGCTAAATATAACAAGAATACCATAAATTTCCACATAACTATCATCAAGCAAACAAGTACCTACCGCAAGCTAAGCAATAACTTCACAATAGCTTGTAAATGGCCGCTTGATGGAAACGTCAAAGATTAATTTATCGTATCGTTTTAATAGTACACAACGATCAGTACAGTCACTAATTAAAAATGGCGGGTTGCAGTGAAAACTCCTCTGGTCGCTCTTGTCTATCGCGACAAGGTTTTTTATTTCCCTTCCTTAATAGGCATTGGTACCGTTGACCCCTGTGGCCATAAAACATACATCTTGAAGGAATTGGAGGAATCTAAGCGAATCCGTCTCGTATTCAATTAAGGCATTCTAAGCTTTTTCTAAGTTGTAGCTTTTAACGAGTAATGTTCTAAAGTCAGTGTTTTTTGATTAGATTTTACTTTTCATTTCGACAGTCGTGACCATAACTGCATTTTTTGTCAACAACTTTCATAATATTGGACGGGATTTTTATTTTTTCTCATGAATAGAATGTGAAAAAGTGACCGATAATTTGGAACTCACACAATCACACTCTGCAAATGTTAATGCAAAGACGTGACGGCATGATCCCCACTCATAAACTTTAAAGCACTTTATCGCGTAATTTTTATAAATACAAGAAAAAACACGTGGCACATAAGTCATTTTTTTTATAATCTAACCAACAGAGCAAGCCATTTTTCCTTTTTAAACGTATTCTTTCACATCAGAAAGTTCCAACTAAGTTAAAAAAAGATTTTCATTTGCATCTTCGTATCATACTGTGAATATAAATTGGTCGTCGAAGTAAAAATTGTATTTATGCAACAGATAGGCTTTACGACGAAGACTTTCATAACAACCTTAAGACTAGGAAATGCGCGAATAGCATTCACAAGTAACTAACTCTTCACATGATAACTATAAAAAGATTGTAAACAAAAGAAAAGATTTATATGATGACCATAAATAAAATAATTATAATGAAAAACCAAATTATAGAATTTGGTTATTATTTTTGATGGCTTATTTTAGTTCTAACATTTATTTAGTTTATATTTTTTCTTATTTCTTGTGTAGACTTCGTTTTTTATATTATTGTTAGTAAATCTTTCGAGTTTAATTTATCATAAAAAAAATCCCCATTATTATGATGAAATTAAAAAAAAGTTATACAAATAATAACATTATGACATGCAGTACGTCGGGGTCAATTGGCAAGTATTAATTTAATTGACTAAGAAATTGATTTAGGTATACAGGTAGTAACTTGTCTACACCTAGCCAAGTTGAGAAGTAAAGGAATAGAGTGATTAATAACTAAATGTTAATCATGAACAAAACGTCCTTTTGTTAAAATGGCGGCCTCATACATTTCCTGTAATGTATTTTTCTTACACAAATTCTAAACCTGAATATATATTGTGGGTACAAATTATACAATATAGGGACTTCTTAAAAATGTTTACATACTGAGCTATTCTATACTCGTAATCATATCAACATGCAAACAATTGTAACAAGAATCTAACGAGCACTGAAATTCAGATATAGAAGACTGTGTACATTAAGAGACCAAAACCGTTTACATTTTCTAACAGCTACAAACATCCGGCTAAAAAATAATTCTAGTAAACTTAGCAAGCACTCTAAGTGCTAACTACTCTATGTCGAAGCGTATAACAAGCCTTACATTTTCATTACAACCTATTGGGGGTCGCGAGGTTATCTCAGTTACGCCTGCGATCCTTGTCACTGTCCACATAAGTACTCGTTGTCTAAAACCGTCTGACATTAAATCGTTTCTCACTGTTCCACTCGATTGAGCAATGTTTAGTTATGAAGTCACTGCGGAAATTCTCAAGTCTGGATGCCGGGAGTTTACGTTATGTTTTTCACATTGCAGTGTTTGGTATAGCGGCTTTTGAGACTAGACGTTTATTGCAGGTTAGCTCGATTGAATATCTAGTGTGATAGACGTGATAATTAAATTATGCCTTATTTTTATGGAAAATAACATGTGATTATAGGTGTTTAGAGAAACTTTTTTAAGGAAATAATCAAACATATTATTGTGGCTTCTACGTACCTATTTACAAGCGCCAGTCAGAAGAGCCTTTAAACTAGGTAAATGTTAAACGAATAAAGGTTAGTTTATCAAATACACTTGTGTGTATCACACTTGCCTACTCTATATATTTTTATGCAGAAGCTACAAATCATATACGATGGCTCCACAGTTTCGATCCATGAATAATTATATAAATCGATTCGCATAACATAAAAAGCAGCGAAATAAATACATAAATGCAGCTACAGCCTTGACAACAATACACCACGGTCCTTTGATCAAATAATAAAATTTACACACACTCCGACTGGTTAAATATTGCGTGTCCAATCTCCTGGTGATCAAAGCCGCTATTTTTGTCTATCGCCATCTTAATGCTTATAGATAGACCCAATTAGCTGGTTACCAAGTTATTTACCGTGAAATTTATTAGAATTTTACTTTTATTGTCTGTGATAAAGTTGCTGATTAATTATATAAACAACATTAATTTCGGATTCAAAATCCGAATACTGTTTTAGGAGTTGTTAAATACTTTTAAGGAGGTTGTATAGTTTGGTGTTTTCGTTTCTAGGATATTTTATATACTCTAGCAAGTGACTCATAGCATGTTCTTTAGAAATAATCACTTCTGTTTAGGATATTTACGACTAGTATTGTTAACACCTTAAGTCTTACAAGTAGGGCAACAAATGTCTTGCTTTGCTTACAAAAACACATAAAAGTTCTAGGTGTATTAAGGCTTGTTGTTTGGTAAATAACGTTTCAAAGTATTTAAATTATTAAACTTACAAATTAAATAGTTTAAACAACAATAACTGTACAAAATTACATTTCCCATTAGTTTGTTGAGCCCGTTATTTTCCTCTCAATTTAAACGAGCCGCGTGACGTTTTACTCGGGGTCACACGCGCGTACAAGACTCGTTCATAACTTAATATCTCTATCGCACTTAATATATGCGTTTAGGATTTGTAAAGGGAAACATTCTTTTATTTGTACTCTGAAGCGTCGTATTTTCCAATTTATTTTATTTTAGTGGTCATTAAACATAATTTATTACCGAGAGGCCGCTATTAAAAGGCTCAGTGGAAGTTATCTGTAGTTTCGCTTCCACTTGTCATTTTTATTGATCTAAACACACTTACGACTTGCTCTAAATGGTTATAAATATTTTTTACATGCATTATAGGACCAATTTAAAAAAAAACAATACATATAATTAACTCTAACAATTATGGCATATGCTGTAGATCTCTACAGCATATGCCATAATTGTTAGAAATAATTACGAAAATATACAGCCACTACTTTCTTAGAGCTTAAAACACTTCGTATTCATTTTCATCAAAATACATAGTTCATCGGTTTAAGCATCAGCATAACAAACAGACAAACATATTTTCTTTTACAATAATAACGTAAACCTATGGATTTAAAACAAGTACTTACGTAGAGTCGGAACAAAGAGCAGTTAATTGTGTAGAATGTTTACCTGAAACCAAGAACGGAAGAGTGAGTTATTTTCCTCAGACATGCATATTCCAGTGAGCAAAGCAAAACTATAACAAACTGCATCTTAAATAAAAACACGGTTGGACCCAAAGAACTAATAGGTAAATAGTTAATTTCTATGGTAAAGAAACTTCTGTATTAGTTTTAACTACAGAAAGATGAATGGTTACCCGAATAAGTTTATCATATTATATGGTGCAATAATCCCTCTGTACATGTAATTTCTAGCAACTAAAGAAAAAGAAAATATAGAGAAATAATTCACACAGGAACCAAAATACAAGAATATGAAGACTCGTTTGAAATTCTTGAAACATAGATGTAATTTATGCGTAGACACATATGAAAGTGTTGCTAGAAAATAGTTGGGAGTCCAAGTTGGCACTAACCGGTTTTGTTTTTTAAATTGTTTCATATAATACAGATTCCAAGATCAGCCGTACCGTGCACAAATCGAATGGAGCGTACACAATTACTAATTGTTGTAATTGTCAATATCAAGACAATAAATATTTTGTTGTTTTAATTGACTGTTACACATTGAATTTACCGAATCGAAAAAACAGCTAAGATTACTATGAATTTTATTCATTTGTTGTACTTGTTAATTGGTTTTTTAATTTTTTAATAACGAAACTTAAATAATTTAAACAAATGTTTAACGATAATCACATTTTAATTTTAGATGAAAATTTAGTCTATTACAATGTAGTGCAAAGTATAAACATGTATCTATACATATTAACATACATGATTATCGTGACCGGCCCTATATCGCGTGGTCATTTAGATCATAAAACAATAGAACAGTTGCAACCGAGAGAATGCATTGCGCAGTTATGCAAATAGTAGGGGTCGCGACCGTAAGCATGAATATTGATACAGCATTGTCGAGATTGCAGATTTCCTCCGCGATAGCCCGGGCCCTTACTCTCAGCCAGCACGATTCGTAAACGAATTAACCTAAACTGATTATCTGACAATGGTATTAGATCTTTAAATAATATCCTTAAATCACAAAGAAATTTGAGCTAAGAATCCTGTCGCAATAGTACCTTTTAGAATAATAAGAATGGCACGGAGACGCAGCGAAGTGGTCACGCAGCCACAATGGTCGGTCCGACTAAGAAATGGCTTCAAAAACGTATATAACTTCGTCAAATGGTCATAAAATGAGACCCGTTTTATGGCGCACCTTTATAGCCGCGAGCTACGTAAGGATGAGCGGCGGATGCCTCGTCGAGTTGGTCAACCTGTTGGGCCAAACATTGTTCGATACGACCAACTATACCTGCATTTCTTACAGCTGAGTAAGACGCGCACATAATACAATTCTGGCTGCATGTCATTTGCACGAAACTTTTGACACGGCGTAATTCTTCAATGGATCTATAGTGTTCGGATTCCAACAAAGGATTTGTCGAACAATGAAAATGGCCCACTTCCTTTGCACAGGTATCGACAAACATCAAACTGAATGCATCACCACCTCTACATTCTACATAAACAATTGAACACGTCTTTAGGAAACTAATATTTTTGAGCAAACGTAATCCTATTTCTTTAATTAAGAATATAATTATAATCGGTGTCGGACAATTCATAATGGTATTGTTTAATAGCGACGTAATTTAGTGACATTCTAATACATAAATTGTTTTGATTTAATGTCGGTTGAGGCACTTGAACTCGTAATTATTTATAGTTTAAATGAAGCTATATCGTAAACGTCCTCACTGATTTATTTTCGACCTAAAGTCATTATAGGAGTTTCAAATCGTACACTCTACATTTCTCGCATATACTCACCACATTTAGTTTTTTTTAGCATTATATGTGTGTATTTACGAGCCTTTTTAAATTGATATCTTCTGCGGCCGAAGTATGAAACCTGTTTGCTTGGTTTATGTACAAACATCATTGATATTTATTAGATTCAGGGCTTGTTTCACTGCCACTTTTAGATAAAGATAACAGTTATCTAACAGAGAAAAGATTCATATCTACAACACCATGTTTTGAAATAAATAAAAAATATATACGTTATTAAATTACTTCTGACAAAGTGTGGAACAAAATTGATTTGAATTTTAAAGTAGCTTGCTGAGATATTTTTTATTTTAAAGTTTGGCGCAAATCCAACAAGTGGCATTGTTAAAAAATACAATATTTCTAAGAAACTACCTGACTCATTGTTACCGTCATAAGCCGCTCTACGAAGAAAAAGTTCACACTATAAATGTGCAAAAAGTGTTAAAATGTAAGAATAATATGACACTAAGGTTAAATAAAAAAATATATATATATATCGATCTATACTTTAAGCTTTACTTGTTTTAACTGCCCAAAAATTGTTTAACTAAACAACGTAATAAAATATAAAGCTCCTCATAAGCTTTACAAAGTACCCCGCTGAGAGATCACTGGGCTCTATTCATTCACTGCATTAAACTATTTACTAAAAGTTAGTGTCATTAACCTCTACGGCTCCTCAAGGTCATTGTTCAATAATTAAGTTCTTATAATCTTTGGCAGAATTCAAGCACTCGCATTAAATTGAACAAAAGCCTCCGAACCCCTTCACTAACTGAATAATTAAATTGAATAGGCTTATTACTAAAGGAAAGAGGAGGGCTCATGTTTTATGGTGTAGAATAACTCAAGTTCACACACTTGTTCTAGAACCTGCAAACTGGTTTCAGAATTTCTAATTGGTTTTAGTAAGCCATCAATACTTGCAAAAGTTAAAAAAAAAACACAATAATATCACATATCGTATCAATTAGAATCAATCCAATCGATTAATAGAAGAACAAAAAATCTCAACTCTATGATTGAATTAGTAAAGTTGCATATAAACTATTAAAATATATCTGAAATGAAGTTATTAATCGTTTCTTCGCCAACAAATATGACGAATGTAAAAACAAGCGAGGGTTCAGTTTGCTGGTAATTAATTTAAATGACCAAGTGGCCGTAATTCACGAACAGACCAACAAGCCGGTACATTTCTGTAAACATTTCCAAACCACTTGTGCAGTGGATTTACTCACTGGCCGAGGATCGTGAATAACTATGTAACAGGTAATTACGGGTTACGCGCCAACCAAATTAAATATTTTTAACGGCCCGTTTCCTCAGAATAGTGATGTGACATTGCGCTGTATTTTAATAACCCTTATCTATAACATGACAATGTGACATTGCATCGATATCGCATATCAAAGTAAGGCAATAATGTAACTAAAATTATTTCATGTTTACGTAAGTAACTTCAGATTATAATTTGCATTTGTGTCCACAACCTTTCCGTACCTTTCGTTGTTAGCTGTCATGTCTCAATTTTACCTGAGCCCGATATTTGTCCCATGAATGTCGGTAAGGAATTTGAGTAGACGTTCATAAATACCTCGGCGCAGACAAACGACATTTCTACTTGTCCAAATTCTATAAATTATTATCTTTAGCAGTAGATAATTCTACCTCATTTGACAATTACTTAAGAGATAAATGTACCTAATCGTTTAAGTGTCGGTTAAGTATTTTTCGACGTGTCTGTATTTCTAGCAACCGTTAATCGATATAATAAATAATAATGAATATTATCGATGAATCGCATCCCTAATAACAAAATGGCGTTTAGCTGCCGTTCGGGGCGCTTGCGCATCGACGATCGACTCACGCGCCCTCTACAATTATCGGATGAAATGTAGTCACTGCTATAGTCTATTGTCTTGCCCTTCTAGATATATGGACTCTACACTCGGCTCTCCCATCACATTCAAATTGCTACGTAGAATTATTATTTAGATATATTTTTATAGTTTCGAGATTATTTATGTTTTGCCCGACTGCGCTAGAAGTAGGATTATGTTTTCGAGGATAAAATGGTTTCAATCAAAATAATAATAATAATATTCCTGGACAATTTTGAAAATCAAACATTTTCATTTTTTATTGAAGAAGTCAAAATTAAAATTCGTTTTTTATTTATAATTAAAATAAAGCTTATTTGTAGATCGGTTGACCAGTTTCATATTCGTTATGCTAAATGCAAGCTAACTTGTAGAGCCACAAGAGAAACAAAAGCGTACTTAACTACAACTCAATGCCAATACACACCGCATTTTAATAAGCCATTGGATTTCTGAGAAAGATGAAGAATGCTAACCCTTGGTGTGAGTTGTCACTTGTCAGAGTGAATGTGCGCAAAAAATAACGGACCTACGCTGATAAGTTTGTGTGAATACAATTAGTGAGAAACTAGGATAATAAGGTTTTGAAGATACAAAAACTACGTGAATTGGAATTTCTTCATTTGCCCCAAGAGTTCTAATATATAAGTATATTTAAATCCGGTTGTATATAACCATATTTAACTGTTAACTAAGTTAAAACTTTAAACTACGAGAACAAGCCAAAATTCAAACAGGCATTGCATAATTAAGTAACTCTGAAGATTCTTGTTAATTTATTATTTTCGAACCCTTTTAAAAACATTGCAAGAAGATATTTTTCTAAAGTTATGTTTTACTAGGCACGTTCTGAGAACTGTAGTAAACACGCTCAAACAATATCATATCACTGGGTCATTATAGTAGAGTAGTAAACAAAAATGCCACAAAACGAAAGATAACGATAGTTTAAAAGCTGTCAGGAGTAAGTCGTTAAAAGCCCGACTTATGTGGAAGCAAGGCGCAGGAGAGATTGAAGAACTGACAAGAATCATCATATATAAGGAAGGCTGCAATACTAAATTATTTACTGAACAAACAGGGGCCCAAGTCTGCTATTTACACTCGGTTCAATGTCTTCATAGTGTCATGCCAGCAGATCCATTTTAGGAAAATTGGTATTCTACTAAATGTCAAAACGTAAAAATTGGCCATTGGGACGATTGGTCATACGATTTGACGATTGGTCTTTGAACATTGAACCGAATCGTCCCAATGGGCAATTTTGACGTTTAGACATTTAGTAGAATACCAATTTTCCTAAAATGGATCTGCTGGCATGACACTATGAAGACATTGAACCGAGTGTAAATAGCAGACTTGGGCCCCAGGCATAGGTCTTCGAACAATACACAAAGCAACACTACGCAATGAACATATTTTCCCTTTACTATTTAAACTATCCGTTTTTTAAATAAAGAAAAGAAGATTTGTAAGTAAATAGCTAACATTCAAACCAAAAATATCTTAGATTACACTTACCACCAAACTAAACGGTTCCTCCGATAAATTGATACGATACCATGAGAAGTGTGAAATATATGTAAACTTTTTACATAAAAAGTACCATTATCTATATTTATTAGTGAATACGGAATCCTAACGTAATGTGTGAATATATATATGTGAATAAAGTAACGGTGTTCGAGGTGTGGGCGTAAGATTCTTTACATTTCACTAGACCCATTTGCATTTTACAACTTTTATCGATGTACTAAACGAGATTCTACCGCGGATGGCGAGAATCAGTGCGTCTTCCATATTGCTTACATTTTATCTTATGTCCCAGGGCGTTAAAAAAGGATTAGAGACTATATTCATACTTGAAGTTTTAATTACACCATTTATTAACATTACTCAATATGTTTTTTATACGGTCTTAATTGCGTATTTTTAATCTCAATGCTTAATTAAACAATATCTTAGTCTGTTGCTTTAGTACCGCATATAAACTATGTTACCACTAAAAACAATCAATATCTAAAAATCAAAATAAGCTCCACCAAAAGGCGCTTATACATAAAACATGCCAAAACACTGTCAAAAAAGAGCAAAAGAACCAACAAGCACGCTTAAATATAACACGATATGTCAAAACGACGGTCTTAATTGTAATTTAGTAGGTAATACATGCGAGATATCGAGATCAGCCGGCTACGCTCATTTCAGCCTTACCAAAATTTATTTGACTTACGATCCTGGGATTGAACATTGCACATACCACATACAATAACGCACTAAATCATATCACAAGTTAATGCGACGGGGGTGTGTCGGCAATGGAATTAAAATGCAGTAATATCCCGGCCTTGCTGTAATTCTGGCCTGTCTCAGATCTCCGAAGATTATCGTAAAGTATTTATTTATCCAGCATTCCCTCGGGAGGTTAGATACCATCAGGAAATCAATTTTGCAATGAAACGTCGTGGAGGCGTAAGGTTTGTGGCCCTTTAGTTACAGGTGGCGGCATTATGTCGATTTAAAAGCTATTGAGCTTCCAAATCGTATAAATGTAAAACGAAATGGTTAGAAGCAAAATATACATATCGACTGAAGTATTTAAAGAAGATTAAAGCTTATATGAAATCTTTTGACTTCCTACGTTGAATTCTCTAAAGCTTTTTCATACAAAGCATAGCAGAATACGGGTAAGTACGAACTATGTGATTTAAAAATTAAGTTGCGTTCCACACAAATCAACTCCAGGCAGGAAGGTAACTATAATTCTACAATATATCTTTCGAATCTTAAATCTCGTTATACATTAAATCGGTACGCCTGTGCAATGTACGTACATAAACACACTATAATTTTTTGAACATTCAGATTAAAATTCCATGCATTCGGTTTAGCTAATTTGAATAATCAATACACATAAATTACTCTGTAAGGGTTATTTTTATGTTTTTATTTCATCGGACAGCTTTACATTTTGAAGTTTGTTTAACGACATCTCGGAGTTACTTATTCGACAGCTTCGATAAAGCATTTTAATATAATGAGATGTTCGTTAAAGATGGCCGATCTTCCGCAGAAAGCAAGACATGCGTGCCCGAGTGCTAAGCTATGGCCGCCTATAATATTGTTGTTCGTCTAGTTCGGAAAGTCGCAACGAAGATATAAACATAATAAAGACGACAGCTACATGCTCGCTTCAGCTAAACTCCCATCGCGCCTTCGCCAATGATACACAAATCATAATAAACTTCATACAAGTTCAACTTGTGAACTACATACACACACCGATCTCATAAGTATCCCTACATAAACACCGATGTATGACGTAGAAAGCAACAGAACCACTAGGAACCGGTTCAACTTCACATGAATGCACACACATAAACTGTCCAATTAAGCAAGGCCTATGACAGGGCGATCAGTGTCCCCGCGCGAGTCCCCGCGAGGAATGCAGCGCGGGGCGGGGCGGCTCACGCTTCACTGGTCCTTATAGTCAACAGCGATAAGAAAGCGGACTCGCCGAGGGACTGTCAAGAAACAATCTGTATTGTGATTATGGACAGATATTGAAAAATTGTTGCGAAAATAGATACCGAGATTGACCATACATTCCTATCAATAAAATCTGAATTTAAAAACACTTCATTGCCGCCGATTATATTAAAACTTATTACCACATTAATTTCAAACAAATATTGGAACATGAAGTATGACTAATTTTTACATTCAAAGATAACATATTTGTTTTTTTACATAATCTTGACCAATTTATCACAATTTAGCATCCTATAGATTAGAATAAAAATTTAATATAAATATCCAAATGTTACATACATCTAATCGCTCAATTTATAAACGTCTTCTATAATCAATTTCTAATTATAATGTAAAATGGTTATGAAATATTTCAGTAGCTACGATACTTTTTTTACCACCAATCTAGCACTAAACTATGAAATTATAATATCAATAAATTACTTTAATACCTAACTCACTAGTTTTTGCTGAGACGCGTTTCAACTGCAATAAATAAATGAAATAAACTCTCCTGCAAATACCTTGTAGATTATTAAAAGTAATTATACTAATAGCGACTATTAATATAACTAAGTTTCGAGATATTACATCAAAATGTAATTGGCTTAATCCTTATATGGGGACTGGTTGTTTTGATAAATTCTCTAGTGATCTGGGTCTCATGCCGATCAAATACAAATATCTATAGAGCGAGCGATTTCTCGAGTCAGTATCGTCTGCAATGGTGACGCAAACCGATTTTCTAGTCTTGAAAAACTAACCCGACATGTGAACCGCACCTGATAGCTTTATAATTTATTGCCGCCATGTTTTCTTTTGATAAACGAACGTGTTAAGATATTATCTGCTAGTGAAAAGCAACTGGCTGGTATAAATGGTTTCTGAAATTTATTTTTCATCGAAAAATCGATGATTTTTTTTTTGTAGTTATAGATTGGTAGTACTTATGCAGAACCAATCTGTAACTGTTACTTTTTTTAAAAGAATGTTATCGTAGAGAAGGATCGAGCAAACACTTGAATTTCATCTACAATTTTATTGTACTTTCGGTAAAAGTTTTCTGTATAAAAATGTCGACTAGATACATTTGAAAGTGGATCTCAAAACTCGGAGGCTTGTAGAATAACTTGTTTCGTGTATTCCGCCTTTCTTGTAGAAAAACTCGGAATATTAGAAAATACAACTGGATATCAGTTTTGGTAGACGATGTTCGAATTTATACGAAGTTAATGTTCCACAACCGGTATTCCATGTTATAAGGCCGCATAAATTTAGATTTTAAAGTATTTTAGTGCTTGTTTTTTCAAGTTGATAAACTAATAATTGGATAACAAAAACGCAATACATTAACATTTTGTTTTAAGAGGTAATATTGTATTACACCATATTTCATTGTACAACTGAATATTTTTTATTGTGGCTTATAAATCAATGGTCTAAGAGTCTAGACGGCGATACTAGTTTGGTTTAAGCAACAATAAAATATTTAGAGACGTATAACTTTACAGCAATCAAAGAAAGAGAGCTTGTAAATTCTAAATGATGATTCAATTGGTTTCTTCACAACGTAAATCTCATATCCGGGATTTATTTATAATCCTGCTATTAGGTGGTTCAAAAAAAAAGATAATGATGGTCTATTTCTTTACATAAGAAAAATATGATATTTCAATTAGTATAAACAAAAAATTTGCACTGACGAAGGTGTCAGTATTGACAGGAAACCGTTACTATAAAGTAATCATTTCTGTCAGCGGTTGACTATAAATTCTTGTATTTTATTGTTTTAAAAACCAGTTGAACTTCTTAATAGTCACTAAGTTTGGTGATTGCCACATAATACGTTTTAAAATGAGAAAGAGTTCAAGATAAAGTTTGAAATACTTTTTGCTACATATTTGTACATTTACGATTTAAATTAAATAATAAAGTGCTATTTGCTATAGTAGATCATTATAAACATACAAACTTATGTGAAGTATCATGGTATAATGAGTTATAGTATCAATCCGCTGCAATGGATAGTCTTCCCTTTAAAGGAAAGATGTCTGGTACTAGGTTTCTCAATATATTTGCCTTTCTCTTTAATTCCACATATTTCATCTCCGTTTTCGTTCTTACCACGTTTTAAACGAATATCTGATCCCTTTGTAATTTTCTTTACTTTGATACTCAAAATTTGTTATGTCTTTTGAAGGCGCTTTTTTATTTTGTCGAATTAACTTTTTTTTATTTATGAAAATCTGCTATTATTTCTATCCGTATGTAACATATTTGTGACATAATTTATTTAAACATTGAACTTGAAACACTTTCAAGTTGTGGATATAAAATTTACCTAGCCCATTACATTTAAGTTTTATTTTAAATGTTATCGTACCTCTCAAAGGCTTGTAAAACGAACTTATCCTTTAAGTTAAGTTTGTAGAATTAAGCAACTAGGGCTGTGTAAGTAATTTGATACCGAACTAAACTTAAAGCTCGCACGATTTCGCTGATTTACGCAACTTACTCAAATGGTACAGCGGTGCAGCGTAGGATTTCACTTAGGATACTGCGATTCAAGTCAAGATTCAAGTCACGACTGACGTCTTTCGGCAACTTGTCAGTCACCGGTTATCTACCCGATTATACCAATATAATGGCAAATGCTAGTCGCGTGACACGAGCCTTATAATTGGTTTATTATTGTCACTATAAGCTCATTAACGTTAGGCAATCTCGCGACCCAACGGCTCCTGGCTTGTTAGGTTCTGCAAACATTTCGCTGCCGAGAAGATTCCGACGTTACATGAAAGCACTCATTTCCATTATTATGCAATTAAGAAGTGTTAATAATTAAAATGAATAAATTTATTTCAAAAACTCATTTAGTATTTAAATTGAAAAATTAACGGAAATTACTTAATGCGTTTAAAGATATGACAAAAAGTTGTGTTTATTTGACTTTGGAAACCAAGGTAAGTGATTTTTTCTCAACGATAACGCTTTTAGGGGACGTGCCACCCAAACTCGTTATCAATTGCGCCTCGGAACGCATTTAGGCGGGGTAACAGGTTAAATAAACGTTGATGTAACATTTAAAGTTTTCGTCCAATCGGCACGTTTGCGCTGGCCACCAATAAATTCATTGATAAAAAACCGAAACGCTAATAAGTTAAAAACAGCCGACTTTAAATCGGCAATTCCAAGCAACGCTCTCTGTCGATTCAAATCATTGATTTTTGTGTCTTTAACTGAAGAATGTCATTTCCGCTCTAATGTGGGAATTCACAAAAACGGTTATTCAGGGTTGTTTACGAGCTGAACAAATTACTCCGTTACTTTTGAGATAATTTAAGTAATACTAGGTAATTTTTATCTTGCCAAAACATTTTCTGACTGCCTTGAAAAGGAATTTCGAAACAAACTCAGGGGTCATAGTCTCTTTTAAAGTCCGGACAAATGTTAAAATACGAGTTAAATTGTGTAAACAAATGCAGGGTATTTTCTGGACTGGCCTTTTGAGGAAATAACCAGATCGATCTGAACAAGCAAACAAGCGGCACGCATGCATCGAATAGTTGATATTATAGAATATATTATAGTATATTTGATACATGACGTGCTTACAAATAATAGATACTACATAAAATCCACCATTCCATTTTCGTATTCATGTACTCGAATATGTATAATCTTTAAATGGTAAGAAAGAATAAAGAAAGCATTACGCAAATCGGGGGTTAAACGCGCCGCGTAGACACAGGACTATTAGTAGTGGCGTGAAATAATGAAAGCCATTCCACAGTATAACGTAACGTTGTACGTTCATTAAGGCGGGTGTCGATGCCCGCGCCGCCGGGTGCAAGTTGCATAAATCAGTCCCGGGAATGCAGCCCGGCGCCCTAATGCGCTTTCGGTGTCGGTTGATAGTCACCCCCCTCCCCGTCTTACCTTAAATCGCTCCTTTTCACACAATCATACCCCCCAAAGATTTTATGGCGGCCTCCATTAAAAATGCAATGATAATTGAGACGGCCGTAACTGCACACAACTACTGCAGATTGAGCAAAGACACTAAATGCATTCTCAGAATGCTACAGCTACGAAATGTGATTTGAACGCTGCGTTTATTCAAGTAGCTGAAGTAGGATACCAAAATCATGAATCACGTTTAAATTTACATTTTCCTACATTACCTTTTATGTTTTTTTAGACTAGAAAAACGTCGTATCATAATATGAGATCAGTAACGCTTGAGTAATCTATTTGATAATATCTTTTTTACAAATCCCCACGCATAGCTAACACGTCTAAAACAAAAGATTTTCTATTTACCAGCAATCGCGGTTCACATCGTTACGCGATATAACTTAATTATTTTAAATTTAATGTCAACTGACCCGTAACGGTTTTGTAGTCATGATCGCTCAAGTATGTGCGTCAGCCCGCACCTGACCACTTTTCGGATTACGATCATAAAAATAATTGGAGTCGGTTTCTCAAACTTGACACCTCCAACTTGATGCACATTTTTTGTATCATACACCAAGTACGAAAACTCTTGGGAAGGCACCTAACCCTGTAATTTAGGCATTAAATCGGACCATCTAATTTGTATTAACTTGGTAATGTAATTATTAAAACGTTTGTCAGCACAAGAAGGCTATGTGTGTATAAGACAAAATCGGTACTGACGAAGAATATCCTTATCCCAATAATAAAATATTCATGCAATTCTGAACACTCTTGATAAAGGTAAGATGATCTTTTATCTTTGCATAAAACATAATATTTCCAAATAACGTCTTCGGCCCTAATTGTATGTAAATCAGCAAGTGAATATAACGAGATTTCGCATTATAAAATAAAATGTTGTTAAGAAGTACTGTTTTATGACAATATATTGAGTAGTAAAAGTGACACTTCTCCTTCGGCTCGACCAATCGCTTGCCGTCGATTAAGTAACATTCGATTCGTATATTCAAATAAGTGAGCCTCGGGTTTTAATACGTTTTATATTATTACTCCAATTCCTAAAGATTTTACTGTAACTTTGGGGACATTTCGGTCGCCCGTTAAAGATAACGGCTGTGCCAATGTAAAATAACTTCGCCAATTTTATGTGTTAGCTGATGTTAAAAATAACGCGATAATTTAAAACAAAGTACTTCCTAAATAGAATAATTCGTATGGTGTGACATTTACGACGCGGTGCAGGATTTTTACATTGAATCACCCTGAAGTCGCTGTTTTAATGGAGTCGTAAGCAACAACTTTATGACAAAGCCATTACCTTCGTCGCCTGATAATATCTACTGAGGTATCTCCTAACCACGTTATTCAAAAGGCTTCCATCTAGTTACACTCCTTTTTTATAGGTGGTATTTGTATTAAAACCAACACTTGTAAATTCCATAATGCAGCCTGACTTTATTTAAATACTAAATTTTATCTGTAAAGAAGTTTTATGTTTATTTTATGAACGTAGCAATTAACATGTTCTTATTGTTTTATTACAAAAATAATTATTGTGTATTTTATAAGGTTGATGGTCAGTGGAAAGTATTACTTCAATTGGTTTTAGAATGGTTACTTTAGAATAGGTAATTATGCCATAAACAAAGTGTTTTTGAAATAAAGCACTGGAATTACAAATTGTGTCGTGTGGTGTAAGCTCTCCACACCCGTATGTCAGAGGTTCAGCATTTTATACGTCAAAGGTGAGGAACAATATCGTAATCGTAATGTGACGAGATCTTTTACGAGCACACGACCAGTTTTAGGTACTTTTTATTTCCCTTGCAAATAACAAAATTGCGCTTAAAACTTGTGACTCAAAATGGCTTTTTCGGATCGAAGGTTAAATTATTATTATTAAGCTGGCTTGTGTTCAATGAACTTGGAAATATTAAACACTTCAGAATTAAACATATTTTGACAAGGTAACCCAAGTATCCTGTATTAAAATGATGTTGCGACTTATATCAATAGATTTTCTGCGTATTTTTTGTATTGCACATCTCGTCCCACGGCTTGGCAAGTGTCCTCATATCTTCCCCATAATGTGTATGATACTAATAAAATGATACGTGTTACAAACAAAAGTCATGTTTCACCTACAGTTAATCTTTGGAAGGTTTCAGAACGAGTGTTCTGATATCGTTTGCGAGACGCGACTTATCGTAATTTAGAGCCCCCGATTAGACTGCGCCGGCCGACATACGCTAACGAGCATTCATTTTTTATTTATTTTTGTTTTAACAACAGTACGGTGCCGATGTTTTGTCTCTACCGGCGATTGTGCCAAGTTAATTGGATTGTTCCCTTTGAATTGTTAACTGTACTACAACGCTAAAAATCACTCGATGCGACCATACAATATGTCCAATTAATTATATTATTTTATTTTAAACTTACCTTAGTCGTTGTCGTTTTTAGCGGAGCTCCTGTAGACACTGCACATATCTCCACTTCATACCGGTCCACGCCGGCTTCTCGGTCCAGAGACACAGCTGTGGATAGTATTCCCAATGAAGAATCTATATCGAACAACCTGTCCACTTGCCTACCATCACCAGTCACATTCACTATGTAATATTCTAAACCCGATTTATAGTTATTAGTCAAGTTTAGCACAGCCGTACCCGCTGGTTCGTTTTCAGCCACGGATACCGATCCTACGTTAGTCCACGTGACACCTTGCAGTTCTGCACCGCCCATAATGACTGTGAGATAGGTTTCAGTGCTCTTCTGTTCACTCAACACTGCCTCATCCGTAGCTTTTATTACTAAGTTCCACCTAGCCTCCGGTGTCGCAGGAGGATAACGTAAAGTCAATGCGCCGTTACTTCGGTGCAAATCAAATAGATCGTTGCCACCGTGGATAAGCTTGTAAGTGACCAATCCATTAGTTCCTGAATCTAAGTCACGGGCTAATACGTTCATAATAAATATTCCACGGCCGGCACTTCTTCCTAGCCTCTCGGTGTTGATCACGGCTGCATTCATAGATACGAAAACTGGAGCATTGTCGTTAATATCTTCGACGATTACAGTAACTAATTTCTCCGCAGATAGCCTCGCCGATGGTGGCTCTGCTCTATCATAAGCGACAACGGTTATTCTGAATGTGTCAATACTTTCTCTATCAATAGGCAATAAAGTATGTATGACCCCAGTGATGTTATTTATGGCAAAATGCCGCTTGCTGTCATTAGGGTCTTGGTGCGTGATCGAATAATAAACTTTACCATTTAAGCCTGAATCTGGGTCCTCTGCGGTGACTGTCACTATTGGAGTGTGCTTCGGAATACCTTCTCTTATTTGACGCACAATTGCAGTATTAGTAAAGATGGGCGCGTTGTCATTTGCGTCGATTACATTTACGGTAAATAATATGCTTGAAGATAAGCTCGGGTTGCCGTTATCTGTCGCAGTGATGTTCAAAACGTACGAAGTTAGGTCTTCGTAGTCTAATTGTTTGTGCAAGAACAACTCGCCTGAGTAGCTGTCGATGAAAAACGCTTCTTTTCTGTTTCCCGACGATATAGAAAACTGCAATTCTCGATTAATACCTAAGTCCGCATCGGTTGCATGGAATTGGATTATCTTTTTATTTACCGGCTCAGTTTCTAACACAGAGACTTTCATTTGGGTTTGAGTAAATACCGGTGCATTATCATTTTCATCTAAAACATCAACTGTAATAGTTGTGGTTGCAGAAAGGCGGATTGTTGGACCGGAGTCATGAGCTAAGATTGTTAGCCGATAATGGTCAGTCGTTTCACGATCCAAAGGTTTGTTAATCAGTAATTGTCCGGTAGCTTCATCTAAGGAGAACTTTCCTAAGTCATCACCGCCGATCAGTTTGTAGTATATGTCACCGTTCAATCCCTCGTCAGCATCTGTCGAGTACACTCGCATAATAGAAGCTCCCACAGCGGCACCTTCAGACACCTCCACCTTATATGGAGTACGCGTAAAGACAGGCGCGTTGTCATTGACATCTGTTATGTAAATCGTAACTCGTACAGAATCGGACAATTTAACTTTACCGTTATCACTAACCGTTACGGTTAAGGTTATGTAATTTTGTCCATTATTTAGTGCTAAGCTTTCTCTGTCAAATGACTTCAACGTTTTTATGAAGCCATTTCTAGAATCTATTCTGAAATCATTTTGCGCTATAGGTAACGAAAATGTTAGCTCAGCGTTGCGCCCGATATCCCTGTCCGTAGCTGTTAATTTTCCAACGAAAGTATCAGGTGGCTCATTTTCCTTTATTTTGAATATGAACGTTGTGTTAGTAAATTGTGGGCTATTATCGTTCTCATCCAAGACATGAATAACAACAGGCACTTGAGATGATCTTGCGGGCTTTCCGTAGTCAGTTGCAATGATCGTTAATGAGTAGTAATCTCGTTCTTCTCTGTCTAGAAGACTCTTCACATACAAGTAGCCGTCTGGGAACACTCCAAACTTTCCATCAGTGTTTCCTTCTGCGATGTAGTAAGATATTCTACCACTGGCTCCCAGATCAGCGTCAGATGCAGATATAGCGAAAAACCTTGTATTTACTAAAGTTGATTCAAGTAACGAAGTTTCATAAGACGTATGGTCAAAGACAGGGGTGTGATCATTAACGTCATCAATTACAACTGATATGGAATGCTTTGCTGCCAGAGATGGGCTTCCGTTATCAGTAGCAGTTACTTCAATAAACATAACAGTGCCTGGTTCACTCGAGATTGGTTTATTCAAATAAATAACTCCTGTTGTTTCTGAGATGCGAAAATTACTTTCTGGATTGTAACTTAAAGTATAAAAGATAGTTCTATTAGAGCCAGAATCACGATCGGTGGCTCTTGCAAAATATACTTCTTGTCCAACTGCCATATTTTCAGGAATGTGTATTTCATCCTTGTCCTCAATAAATATAGGATAATTGTCATTTACATCCAAAACTGAAATATTGACAGTAGTGAAACCGAATGCTACTCCTGTTTTCGCCATGACTTTGAGATGATACGTCATTTTATCTTCACGGTCTACATTGGAATCAGTCGTAATTGCTCCGGTTTTTTCATCCATTTTAAAAATATGCTTTGGGTCTCCTTCAAGAATATAGTATGAGATTGTATCACTTGATATTCTGGCATTTACTTTGCCTACTAAACGCCCAATTTCTGCCTTTGACGTACCTTCATCTTCAAGAATTTTGAATGTGTAACCGTTATAACCGTCAAATTGAAGATTCTTACGTTGTGATGTTTTCACAATTTCAACGATAGCGTCTTCAAACGCACGTCTATTGCCTTTATCTTTACAGGATATTTTTAGAGTGTACACTGTTTCAGGTGCCTTTCTAAAGTCCTTTTGCAAAATAATATTGCCGGTCCATGGCTCTATATCGAAATAACCGTCACCGCCACTTTCAAGTCTGTACATAATTCTAGCATTTTCACCTTCATCCAAATCAAAAGCTTTTACTTGTAAAACGTTTGTACCGACAGGCAAGTCTTCATTTATGCTCTCAATATATCTTTGTGGGTAAAACATGGGATCGTTATCATTAACATCAAGAACTTTCAATAATATTGTGGCAGTAGAAGATTGAGGTGGGAATCCTTGATCTTTCGCAAGAACTTGTAATTCATACAATGGTATTCTTTCCCTGTCTAATTCAATTACTGTACTAAGTTGCCCTGTTATGGGATCTAATATAAAAGTATTAGGGTATTTTCTCTCTATGCTTGAAGGTAAATAATATGATACTGAACCATTTGTACCCTGGTCATAATCTGACGCTGTTAGAATGAGTATTTCTTTGATTGGCTTTATATTTTCATGCAAAGTAGCATTAATTTGAGGTTGAGAAAAGCAAGGAGCTTCATCATTTTCATCTAAAATTGTTATTTTCAGTCTAGTATACGCCCATTTAGGATTTGGTCCTCCATCTCTTGCTGAAACGTTTAACTCAACTGTTCCTTGTATTTCGCGGTCAAGCATTGATTTTGTAGTTACTAATCCTGTCAAATGATCGATAGAAAACCACTGTTGTTGATTTCCATCATAAAAGTCATAAAATATTTCAGCATTTACTCCGGTATCTTCGTCAGTAGCTGTTATACTGGCCACATAAGATCCAGAAGGAGCGAGTTCGGTAAGGACTGCTGAATATTCAGATTTTTCAAAGACAGGTTCGTGGTCATTAACATCGTTAACATGAATAACTAAAAATGAGGTAGCTGTACGTGGAGGTGATCCTCTATCAGTAGCAACAACAGTCAAATTATATTTGCTAATTTCTTCTCTATCTAAGACACCATTTACATGTACTATATACACACTTGATGAGTTTTCCAAGCGAAAATGGTTTAGTTCATTACCAGCTACTATGCTAATACTTGTGATACCATTTAAACCTGCATCTAAATCAGTTACTGTAATAGCAGCTACAAGTGATCCGTTTTTAGCATTCTCGTCTACCGTAGCAAAGTTGGCTGTAGGCGGAACGTAAGTGAACGTTATGACAGGATCGTGATCATTGGCATCTATGAGATTGACAGTAACATACGTACGTGCATCTTGCCGAGGTACGCCATGATCTTTCGCGATTACAGTAAGAACACAAGTCATGTTACAAGTAGTATTACTACAATACTTAGGGCAAGTCAACTTCTTTGTCGTTGTTATCACTCCAGACTCAGGATCCACTGCAAACTGTCGTTCTGTATCGGTCACTTCATAGGTTATTTTACTATTATCACCCAAATCACTATCCGTGGCTGTTACTTTTAGAACTGTAGTTCCTGGGGGTACACTTTCGTTTAGAGACACTGAAAAGTCACTTTGATCGAATATTGGAGGATTATCGTTAACGTCTAATATTGAAACATTCACTTGGAGATACCCGTACTTGGGTGGATTACCACCATCTCGTGCTGATATGTTCAGGATATAAAAGTCTGTTGTTTCTCTATCTAATTTTCCTGTTGTTTCCAGGTGTAAGTATGATGTTTGACCACTTGGATTAACGGTGACATTCAACCGAAACTTTCCCTCGGTATCACCATCAACTATTCTGTAATCGTTAGTAATACCATTTTCTCCTAAATCCATATCGGTTGCGGCATCGAGCAATAACTTTGTCCCGGCCGCGGCACTTTCAGAAAACGCCACCGCTATACTTGGTTCGGGGAATTCGGGATAATTGTCATTCACATCTGTCACCCGTAATCGCACTTCTATCGGATAAGTCGGCTGACTTGATAACACAACGAACGCATAGCGGTCCACAGCTTCCCTATCGAGAACCAAGTTGGTCCGGATTTCACCGGACACAGGATCCAATATGAATTCCTTGGGTGGTTCATTAAAACGATAAGTGAAACCGGGTTTTGTAGGGATCCTGCCAACGATGGTGCCGACGGGCTGGTCCTCAAGCACGCGAAGGTCGACGCCGGTATCGACGGCGCGGGACTGCATCTGCTCGGCGGCGGCGCCGACGCCCGCGCCTAGGAGCGCCGCCAGCGCGACCAGCGCCACGTGCCATCGCCACATCCTCGTCATGACACCGACAAAAACATTGCAGGGTTGTTCTTCGTCAGCGAAAGTTGACGCGCGCCGGGAGCACTCGCTGTGTCCCGTTCGCGCAGACTCGCGCACTCGCTCCCGTCAGGTATGCAGCATGGCCGCGACGACCTGCGCGCGCACGAATATCTCACGGAGAGTGCGACCCGCCGCGGCTGCGCCTACGCCGTCACATTCATTCGTAAACACGTGACAAAACACTATCTACGGTAGTCTAACATGTACGTCCCGAGTTGCACTGAACAAGACTCTTAACACTATAGTCACCCGATAACACGCAACACAATTTGAATCACTTTTCAGTTATGTTTTTGTTATGTTTGACAAGTAAAGTACGCGACGGATGCGGCATGCGGGCGGCGTCGCAGTCGGCGCGGCACTGGCAGGCGGAGGCTCCACGCGGCCCGCGCCCCTCCCTCCGCCAGCGAACCTCCCCCGCAGCTTTGAAAGCTTCCACTGTAGCTGCGTGATGATGATGCCGAGATAATGGACGTCGAAGGATTCTACTATTTATTGTTCGATACGAGTTACTTACCATTCCAAGAAATGCTTATAGGAGCACAGGTAAACAAATATAAACGTAACCACGTAAGTATTTGGTTTATTACATAGGTTTTTAACAACCACTTGTGAAATCTATGTAGCGGCAATTTGTTTTATAACTTTTGTTATGGTTTTGTTTACAAATACTACTTTTTTATAGCTTGCAATTCTAGAAACCTTTCTTGTTTGATTGGTCATTCAAATTTATAGAATCATTAATTTGTTTTCTCGGTACTTAATCATGATGTGATTATGGAAAATTTCTAAAAAATTATAACTGTATAGAATTGATTTCTATTCTTTTTATATCCTGACTAAAAATCTAATGGCATGTTATATTGTGATAAATAGTGATATTTGCAAGTCGAGTACCACATTTCAGAGATAGCACAAACGATGCGCGTGCGTTGATGTCTATTACATGAGGCTCCGATGCCCAGGCGCATACTTTTCGGTCAGCTGTGCGAGTGTGTACTGCGCAGTGTGCATGTAATTTAGTTACGCGTCAAGTTGACAAAGTTTAATTGAGACTGTATATTTAATATGCAATTATATGTTATTGTAAATAAAGACATTATATCATTTAAAGCTTTCGCTGAATATGTGGGTAATTAATAGTAAAGTAGATTTCGTTACTTTTGAAACAGGTTTTATTTTAGTAATGTTTTGATTAATAAATATTTTCTTAAATGTTTTGTTTTTATTATGATTTCAAATTAAACATGAAACCTCAAATAACGAACGAAAACTTATTTAAATACATATTTATTTTTAGTATATCCTAGTATTATTATTATTATTTATTAAATATATATTTAGAAGATGTAAATAATTATCCTTAGAATATATTATAACATGACTCTTTTCGTAGAATTAAATCAAAAATTACTTTTTGTTTTACTTCTGGTGATGATCTTTCATTATTCAGAAGAGAAGGGTAATATTAATATTGTAAGCTAGGGGTATATTATATAGTCTCAAAATATACAAGTAAAGCTCACGTTTCCTGGGCACAATCCATCTATCGGATGGTACGAAAAGCTTGTAGCAGAATCCTGGAAAGCTCGTGTGTGGTGACTGAGCTTTTAACGTTTCTTTAATTTATTAACAGATGGCGCTTTTTCTATCCTCAGTCACGCTTGATTGATAGGAAATTGAATAATAAAGTTTTATAGCTCAAAGGCTTCATTAATTACTGATATCGAAGAAACCAGAAAAGACAATATTTAACTGAAGTTGATATGAAACGAACAAAGCCAACCTTATTTCTCATCTTCTTTTTAATATCTAAGTCAATATTATATGTCTTGTTTCAAGGCTCGACGTAACTAAAGGATTGTTAAGCAATTACCATTATATATTTCATAAAAACAAAAAACTATAATTTTAAATAATAAGAACTAAAGTCATGTTCTCATAGCTTTTCTAGTTACGAAGTTATTTGTAGCTATGAAAAGCTCCCTCTGACTACGTATCTTAAAACATAATTCTCCAGCTTTTGTTATAGATGGCGTTGAATTCCTTAAAGCTCATTCTTTAGAAACTTAGAACAATATAACCTACATTTTTAAATGCACAGCAAAACACAATTCCGTAAAAAAAAAAAAAACAAAGGAAAATATGACAGTAATGAGGAGTTTGTAGTATAACCTTTTTTTTATAACCAGCCTGCTAAACAAATCTCATAAAAACCTGAAAGAAATCAATTTCTGATTTAAAATTACAGATGTCATGAAAAAGCTCCTAAAAATAATTGTCAACAAAAAAAACAATTTCAATTTATAAACTGCAGGAAAATTTATCAATTTTACTAATTATTTAGAATTTTAAACCAAATTATTAAATTGATTTTCATGAAATTCATATGGGTTCACTTCTGAGTCATCCTATTAACGACAAAAGATTTTTTAAAACGATTACAATTAATCACAATCACATAAAATGCAGTTCTTGCAACCTCTTCCTTTTAAAATCGGTAAAAAATACATCTTTCCAAATAAAACCGAACAGCAAAATAGATTTAGAAATAAACTACTTATAATACTCGTATATGCTTTACCGATTTTGTGCCTTAGCCCCTTATCATTAATGTATGTTTTCCATTAGCATTTTAGAATACGGCGCGCGCCGTTGGGTGGTTTTAGGGATGAGGTCCATTCTCGTCTCCACGGAATGACACTTGCGTCTACGTTTATTGATTAAATGGTTCCTATTTTTAAAATGCATACGTACAGAAATTTAGGTATTGTGTAAGAGACTGAAATACCTCTATCGATTTTGTCATCAGAAGCTATTACTATTTCTGATTGTTCTAGAAACCATGTTATTTGTAGTTCTAGGTTCTGGTTTAATTCTTCCACATTAGAATAGTATGTTTACACTTAGTGCATTTAAATGCCTCACTAAATAACCGATGTCATAATACAAAATACGCAATTTATAAAAACATATTAATTTTATTTACAAGTGTCAATGTTCACAAGAAAATCAGAAACAAATAATTCGTTCAAGTTGTATTCTAACTCGAAAGTACTTGTCGGCGAAACCAGATGCTATCAATCTATGTACCACTTATTGATTGACTTGATTTGGACAAATTGGAACAATTATCATGACCTTTGTGCAACACATCATTTGAAGGTTAAAGGCCGTGTAACGCCTACAGTAAACTGATCTCGACTATTAAATTGTATCAGACTCGCCAACACTAATTTATTAGACTAATTGCTAGAACATGCAAGAAACGTTAAAATACAATAGGTGCGTAAGAAGAAACCTAACTTTCATAGTGATTCACTTTCAAAGGTTTTCAAACAGTAACGTTACCTTCATTTAACAAGTGAGATTCCACCAACACCTAAGTCGGGGCAACTTGAATGCTTAAATAAGTAAATCTTACATCAAGTATGAAATCATAACACACAACCTACTTACAAAGGTGGTTGAGCCTTTTTCGGGAGTCTAAAAATAGCCATGTCCTATACCTAGGTACCTATCACTTGTTGCATGAAAGCTTGACGTCACACCTCCCTCCATTTTGTGCGCTAGTGCCGAGAGGGGGGACCGCGCCTCCTAAGGGGGGAAGCTACTGACGTCAGCACTTACATTCATGAATGGATTGAAACCCAAGTCTGCCATAGCTTGATTAATACCTATACGTATGTTTACATTATAATATAGTAGATCATAGTGTAGGATACTCTTATGAACTTTAATTTGGTTTATTCCTATAGAATGTGGACGATATTTTAAGTGTATACCAGCCTTTTGTCCGCTGGAACCAAATATAGATTTTTACTTATAGGTACTCGGTCTATTTTTAAATCGAGTTCACGCAATCACAGAAACGTATTCTTCGTGGAAACGTTTAAACAGTACACGATTCTAGTGACCTTTGTAGGAACAGGATGGGTTTCAGCCCTGGCCATGAACCTCCATGACATTGAAGGACCTTCTCTCCTTTTTCGCGACCATGTGTATTTGCACGTGGTCGTAAAAACACATATGTCTTTAAAGAACTCTGTTACCCATTCTTCAATTACAAACTATTGGCTACGGGCCACTTAAATTCTATGACCAAATAGTCCATTGATAATTTAATTCCAAGTGATTATTTACAAGAACAATTTTGAAATCTTATTAGCGACCCTGAATATTATAATATTTTGAAAGACCTATGTCTAACCATCACTGTATTAAAATAAGCTGATTGATTGATTAAAATAAGCATTAAGCCCTAATATCTGATCATTGATCTTCATAATTCACTTACCACAACAGATTTTGTCCATGATAGCTGTTTCAATATAGCTCTAAACAAAACACCATCTGTTTCCACTTAGCGCTGATATTGGTCGGTTATTGTATAGCGAACGCCGGCTGTACTATATAGCTTATCCTGTGCTAGTTCGAAAGTAGATCAAGGATAACCTTTGCTGTGGTCGACGGCTCGATATTGCACTCGTGGATACACAGATTGTACGCTTATTAAGGAAGCCATTACGGAAAGAATAAATATTATTCTTATGGGGTTTTTAAAAGGGCTCATTTTTCGTACATTTATTTAGATAACATTTTATTTATATTATTTATATATTTTATATTTATTTCTATTCAGTCAAATGAACACTTTCATACTATTTCATTTCACAATAAGTGTTTTTTTCCTCATCTTCTTCTATGTATAATCTACTAAAGGACTTAAGCATTTGCTTTAGCCACTCACCTCTATCTCCTGCCACTTGCATCTATCCTAAATTATTTAAAGAAGATGGCAGGAGTAGAATGGATACAAGTAGAACTGATGCAAGTAATATGGGTGCAAGTAGGAAAGATTAGTTACATTATTTCGTAGTATTTCAGAGACTACATAATAATATTCTAGTGTACTATAATAGTAGTTTTGTGTTTGGGTTGGTGTGACGCAACTCCGCGAAGCAATCAATATTGTTCATCGGCGACGGAACTCGACAGCACCCGGCCAGCTCATAATATTTATAGACAGAAATTATTTTTAAATTATAATATAAAGAGATAATCAACTTTCATGATTATAGTAGCCAGGATTTTTATCTACAATCCTTCAAAATTTAGTCACATTCGATAAAATCAACAGCTTTTCCCTTATTTTGACTAGACAGAAGAAAAGGATTAAACATCATTGTATCTTAATTAAATATTTCAGTTGTACATATTTTAAGTTAACTGTAGTGGGCTGCATAGAAAATGATCTTACTACGCATTATTTTACGTTGGCTAGTCTGCACTAACACAATGTGGCATTTCCTACTGTTTTCAGGCAGACGGCCAAAATAAGTTCTGCGAATCATTATGTTTGTGGGCTTGCCATCTACTACGCTTGTACGATGTCAAACCATTCATATTTAAAACGAAATACAACCTAGTAAATATTAATGTTACTTAATTGCTTGGTAGGTGACGTATACTATATAGTGACTGTGGTCAAATAAAGTAACAATTCAATTAGTTTAATTGCTAAATTGGATAAAACTTAATTGGTTTTCTTTTAACTGCCACGGCTGTATTACTTCCAAGAACCATGGGGCTACAGGACAACCTTTTATGTAATTCATCCTTCGCAGTTGTACGTGCTTCTACCAAATATTACACAACCATTTCTATTTTAAACCTCCTCTCGTCTGCGCTACAATTATGAGCAAAGTTGAAGTCCAATAATTTTGTAGTGGGTATACCAGGCACTTCTAAAAATAGCTGCAGCTACCCTCCAGCGAGAAAGAGAAGGGTATATACAAAACTCGAATGCGGGAACGGGACGAGTTACTTCCACCTGCGCAACTCAATTTCATGTGTCTCGAGAAACGTTTCCTTTAGTTACTTCCGGAACGACAAATATTCGATATTAATGTAACACAGAATGTATCACAAAAATACTATCGTTTTAATTTTATTGTTGTATTATGCGCACGTTGCTGTTGAACGAGGAACTGTAACTAATAAATGAAGATGTGTTCTGTATGAAACCCATTTTGAATGCTATTTCGCTCTATAACTTTTTATGTGTTGTCCTTTTTTTCGGTAAAATAACAATATATTTTTATTCTTTGCATCATTACTAACATTGTTGACCGAAAATAGAAGGAAAGCATGATTTATGTAATATGTTTGACGAAATACTATATAATGCTATTTTCACATTTTACCATGTGTGTTAAGTTACAGCAAGCTCATGCCTATAATTAAGTATATGGATATAATAGAAATGGGTTCGAGGAAATGAATAAAGTAAATATTCATTGAAGGTTGTGTAAACCTAATTAATTTCATCGTAATTATGAATACATTTATTCAACACGTGTCGGTTAAAAATGGATCTCTTGAAAAGTTTTTCTTGTACCTAACCGATGAAATTGTACATTAAGTATACGTATTTGTACATCAATACACGTGTTAGTAAAATAAGTATTGGTTTGTTGATAACATACAGACGTAACGCGCAGTTAAAACACTAAAGTACGTACAGCATTTTGTTTTTGGTCTGTAATCCGGAAAATAATGTAATGGAAAATCGCCATGTTACATTGAATTGAATGTGCGACAATTTTTTGTAAAGTAAAAGTGTAGATAGTATTTGCATTTAAAAAGAAAAATAAATCAAAAATGTAAAAGCCTTTCTTTAAAAATATTTATTTACACCATCTACAAAAGAGGAGTTTGTAACACGTTTGTACGAAACGCTTTCATCTAAATTTGTTTTTAAGGGTTTTACTGCCGGCCCTTTACCGCTCGCTGAAACCTTAAAACATCTAATGAAAACTGTTACGTACATAATGTAAGTAGAAGGTTCATGTAACTACATAAAACAGTTATATAAATTATGATACAAGCTTTTGCTATCGGCTCCGCCCGTGTAGATGTCGGTTATCCGTCAAAAATGTCCTCTTGGGATTGAAACTTACTCCATACCAAATTTGGCAAAAACAGAATAAATAAATAAAAATGTGGACAGTATCACATACAAAGTGTACGTTCTTTTGGTTCACCCAAAGAGTGGCTTAATCAAATGGAGGTACCACAAACACCCAGACGGGGATAGAATGTTGCAAAGAGATTTTCTAGATGGAATTCTCCGGGAATCGAACCCTTGGTGACAGTTTTAAAACACCTTGTCTTTTCAAAAACTATTTAATTTTGGTTTCTCGTATTAATGGACTCCTTAGCTGTATACCAGCATTTAAAATGAAACAATTTTCAGTAAAATTGTAACACATTTTCTTTTTTTTTTATCTTTTTAGCCTGTGTAATGCTAATTTTCTTTTTCAGCCAAAGTTGACTGGCGAAAATTTTCTAGTGACATTAAGACGACCTTTTATTCATCATTAATTTTTATTCAAAATTGTGAATTTTAGAGACCTTCACAACCCATTTTACTACATTTAACCCTTGTTTAGACTTTTTTCCCAAAAAATAAAGTAATTGTGTAGTTAACTATGACCTAAGCTGATAGTTTCAGCAATTTCTTCCATTGTAGATAAATCAATATTATTATTACCAAGGGCCAATATAATAATATAACGTATCTGCATCCATTCCCTATTAGAAATAATATTTTGACATAAAGAGTTGCTAAACTTATTCGCATCTATGGCAGACCAAGTCCATGAATATGCTATTAATTTCCATTATGAGTATTCTATAGATAGGTATGATTAAGACCCATCTCAATGTTTCTGTAAGATAATTTAAACTTTACTTAACATTTGAATACGAAAACACATTATACCAGCAATTCCAAGTTATGTAGGCAAATGAAATACCGAAATGTCATGGGTCAAATCGTTGCTATAGCTTTGTAAATTTTAAAGTAGATATACGTCTTTTTTGATGTATGAAATGCAGTACATACATTTCTAGTGAGAATGCAAGGAAAGGGAGGATTCGCACTGACCTTATTTGACCTTCAAATAGGTCAGGAGCGGAGAACTCGTAAACTGGAGCTCAACAAGATTAAATATTTACACGTGGAGAGAACTGTGCAGAGTAAGTTTTAGATAAATCATTCATTTTTCTATTATAATTTTAAATTAATAATAAAAAATACTCTAGTTTTGTACGTTTTGTTGCTTTTGGTCCTGTATTTTCAGGCATATAGAATTATTAATTTTCTTATAGATTTTCGTTGTAGCTAAGGACCGGGATTGGAAAAAAAGGGATGATTTTGCGTAGCTGTGGGACGATAATGGCTGAAAATAAATAAATAAAATAATATATTTGTTATTACGACGTAAGTGGCGTTTGTGGGCCTTCTTGCTGGGGTGTCGGTCACAGAGTACTTTTTTATAATATGAAAGTGTCGGTCTTATCTATTGTTTATTATTCAGTCACTGATGCCAAATCACCGTGACAAGTTACACAATTGAGCAGAACGAATAAATGATCAAACTTATTATCAGAGTAAGTGTATGTTATTACACATTTTGTGCCCATTTTATTGCTGACTCGGTGGCCCTTCTCAATCAACTCTCATATCGTTTTCAGAAGGATCAAAGTGGACCAATCGTCTATACGTTTTTGAAGAGACCTACCGAAGTTTGCCTGAGCAATATTCTTTGACTGCTTTACCGGACATAATTCGAACTACATTATGCTATATTACATATGAAACTCTAAAAGAGAATTTCGGAGATAAAAAGAATTTTGTACTTACCTGCAACAGAAAAAATTGTTTGTTTTGAGGTGATTTACACCTCTGCTGTGCAACATATTCGTTTCACCATCGCGTGAACGGATGATATCAATAAACATGACTATGATTTTAAATTAATTGATGATCAACAAATAATCGATGTAAATCCTACAAGATTCTACGAAAGAACTACTGGTGAAGTAGTTCCACAGAAGATTGCCAGGCGTTTCGTCAATTTGTCATTATATTACAGGAAATAAGTCTTCAGTCCTTAGATACCGGAGGTCACTGTGACCGGACAAATCTTCCACGACATCTGTTAACCTCCCTGACTCCCAAGCCAATTATAAAGTTATAGTCACTTGGAAATGTTCTGATTCCATGCAATGATATAGATGTCTCATTCGTAACACGAGTGTTTTGGTAATTAACTTGTAATTATTTCAACGATTGCTTAAAAGCGATTTCAATAACGATGTGAGTAGAATGTCAAGTACATCATGTAAATAGGTCCGTGTATGTGCAAACAGTGAGTACATAATTTATAAATTATTTTAATTCATATTACCAACACTTAAGAAAAAATTATTACGTTATATTTGCATGAAATTCCAAAATAACTTTTTTAAGTGGTCAGTGTTCTAGGCCGATAAAGTTATCTTGTTTTACATGAATGAACAAATATTATATATACTAGATTTTCGGCTAAAAGAGTTCCCAAGATGATTTTGACATTTCTTTTCAGCAAAGTCTATTAGGAAATGGAAAAATGGACACAATCATACATAAAAATTAAGTAGCCCTTTTAAATGAAATCTCCAATATAAATTAGCATAAAATATTTCATATTCATCAAAGGTATTTTTTTTGTATTTTTTTAAATCTAACCCCAGCATGGAGAAAAAAGGCGTTCGTTCGATGAACTTTGCGTAGGCTTCGAATCTTGCAAAAGGCTTGAGGGATTGGCCTGAGCCCCAGCAACGCCCACAAAGCGACCCGTTACCCTGAAACGACTGAAACTGATAACAACGTCAATTACAGGTACAGGGCCTCCTTAAACGATATTTATCAACAAATATTATTTGTTAGATTGTAATATTATGACATCTCTTAGTTGGCAATGGCAATAAGAACTTTAGAATGTTAGACAAAGCGCTCAAGGGCTTATTTTTTTTCTATTTTGTTTGGTATGTGGGTTTCATGGATTCTCTATCAGATCAATGTTCATTATTTACAATAATGAACATTGATCGATTATCTGGTTTCAGGCACGTTATTCAATTTAATCTGTTAATTTGATTGGTTGATCAAAGCACTTACATCGTACCCAAGAACTTGGTTAATTTAACCAATTGTGTAAATCTGATTTTCAGTTTTAATTACATAACAATGGACTCTGAAGACATACATAATTTCGTGCAAGTTTCCAACACATGACTAGTGGTAGGGCCTTGCCCGAGCTGGCTAGCAATAACGCCAAAGGCTGTGAATGTACCCACAAAGGCATATATGAACGTAGGCGTCAAAGAACCCGCAGAATCCGAATAATTATATTAAATACCTAAGGCAGGATTTTTTCAAAAATTTTGAACATAAATGTAATTATTTTATAACCTTCATGTTATTCGGCACCCACGCATCATACTCAAGTAACGTTACCTTACTTTGCCAGTAATTTAAATATAATTATTTATTTTATGTATTTAAATATTTCAGATCTTTTGCTTTACCTTTTCCCAAGCTAGGGGTGGGCTTCCAGTCTCACCTTATTTAGTTGAATACGGTTTACATAAAGCGGCTGCTTTTCTGACCTCTACAATGATTCTACTAGGTAATTCAATATTCATACGTATAAACGTACACCTATGACGTACCAATTTGTTTATATTAATTACCCAAAAGATGCAAGGGATTTTAAATATTCTTTAATTATTAGTTTTGTCCTTCAGTGTTCATTTGGTCTTTCACCGAAAGATTGACTGACAAGATACTTGGGGTAACTAATTAGTAGACAGCTATCAAATTTTTAAACCTTTTTTGAACATAAAGGCTTATTTAATAATCAAAAAAAATACTTATATGACTTAGAATTTTCAATTATTAGTGTTAGGCTTTCTCAACATCCGCTGAATACGCTTCGTACCGCTTTACATAGTGACATTAAAAGTATAGTTATTTCTAAGCAACAATAAAATTCCGTCTATTGTGGGTGGAAACTTGCCTGATATTTGCAAATCTATAATTTCCGTCTGACTTACTAGTTACTACATATGAGATAACAATACTCAAAACCTTAATAAGCAAAACGAGAAAACAAAACCTAGTTCCATATACTTATTATACATATTATACAACCTCTCCTATCGAACTCAAGTTTTTACGAGGCAAGGGATACAGAGTTCCTAGTATAAAGCCTGCAAACTCGAGGGCGTTGCTGTAAAATCTCCCACGTTCAATGAATCATGCCTTGTTAGCGCTTTTATTACTGCGCTAAAGCCTTTTTGCCATAAATTTGAGAAATTAATTTACTTTACGTGTGTACACGTACTTACTTATGTGTGTATTACAGATACTTAGTTATATATACAAAATAAATCGTAGAATTAGTAGTATGGTACTTACATACCTATCTGTATACATAAACTCTAAAACATTACTCTCCTTATTTAGGCAGCCATTCACCCGGAGGTTAGTTATGACTGAATTCAGTTTTAAAACAATGCTGCAAATTGTTATTCATTTAGCAGGCACACGGAAAACTCACATTACAAAAAAGAGTACTTTCAAATCAAGATTTCAGTTTTTCCCTTCCTCTGTCAGTATTTTAAAGGTATCAACCTTTAAACAAGAACTATAAATTTTAGCATGGGACAATATTGGAATTTAAAATATTTTTGAAGAGTAAGGACAGTGATTAGAGAAGGGTACAACTATCAATACGATATTCATAAACTCTGTAAAATTTGATAAAAAATCCTTACAGTGTGTACCATCGCGGCCGCTTTCCGAGAGTGCATTTTAATGCCGGCCTCTCAAAGCTGGACCTATGACCTAGTTTAGCGACCTGACACAGTTTACTGACCCATAGGACACCTGGAGCCTAACCGGAGAGCTTCCAGGTCAGAACCCGGCCAGTGTCTCTATGATACTCTATAGAACGTTGCCCGCTCAATACAATGCAATCTAAATGTAAATAACTTCAAGACGGTAAGTATGTACGGGAACTATAACTAGAAGGCTTGCATATAAAACTGTTTACGTATACTGTAATTGTGTTTTATGTCTCTTTTAGACGTTGTATTAAAATTTTCATTGCTCACTTTAAGATTACTGTACATAAAACATTATTCCTGTGATTAAAGTCAAAAGTGTATTAGTATTCCATTTTACATAAGTTACTCAAAGAATCTTATGTAAAGTTTGGGACTGAAAGTTATTTAACATTTTTTAATGGAAGTAACAAATTATTCTAAAGACAGATTTCACAAGGTCAATGTTAGAAACTGTGTTCTTATGAACTAAGGCATTTTTAATCAAGATTATATTGAAATGATTTAATTTTGAAAGTTTTTTTTTAATAATATGCTTTCAGTTTATTTTGCTGAAATACAAAAGAGGATTGTGTTTCGTTAAACGCGAAAACAGACATAGTTTTAACTGATCTCGTTCATTCTACCTTTCAAGAAATTAGCAATATTAATTTGATTCAAACTTCATACATTGGACAAATGAATAGCATAGGTACATAAAAAATCCATTTGGTTAAAAATGCTACTGAATAATCCCAAAAAGAAAACACGAAGAAAAGAACAGTCCTTATTTTTTCACTTAATATACCAACAATGTACAGTATTCGTGTTTCATTTTATCTCCCCGAAAAGCTTACCTAATTAGTTTTCCGAAATGATGCGTGGGATTTGTACATTGTGATAACATCGCGGCCATTTCCCATGGGGTTCGGCAAATATGTTGGTCTAGAAATATGTAGGTACTCATAAAATGACCTACTTTACACTTCAGCTTGGCTGGGCTTGGAGTTCTGATTAACTAGATTTGACTCTTACCTGCTTTTTGTACAAACGACGTATATCAAAACAATATTTTAATTTGATTAAATCGGATGGCTATGATGATAATGTTATAGTGAAATTATATTAGTGTATCTAGTAAGCAAAATATTTTGTAGGCCCTAACTTACTTACTTAAATAAGTTATTGGCACTATAAGTTGGCAACATACAATTTATATATAAGCCCATTGTATATATTAATTTTATATTTACATTTTGTCCGATTTATATTTATTTATTTAGATAAGGTTTTCCTTTATTTTCTTTGTCAGATTTTCATTTAAGCTTACTGGTCGCCTATTAAACTTATTACTTCTCTATGCTGTATTTCTATTAATTTATTTGTATTGACAATAAATAAGCTCAATGCAAACATCAAAGCCGATTAAGGTGCGCCTTTCAGAATCGATACGAATCGAGCACCTATCGATAAAATCGATTCAACTAAAAACATGTCGAAATACAAATGCCAAGCTACCTTGTCATTACCTACATAAAAGTTTATAGATAACGTTTCGTCGTATGTCCAAGGGCAGTAAACAAAGTCCTAGTGTTTTCCACTACGTGGTACCTCTAGTTGATTTTCCTCCGGAGTTTTCCGCTCGCCTCGCATGATTCATTAGTTCAGTGGGCTATGGGTGGATTCGAATGTTTGAGCTTCGGAATTACAGCTATAAAGTGGTGGCTGTAATATTATATTGGACAGTATAGTATATGGGAAAAATAACAAAGATATCTGTTCGTTCAATCCGATATGAAAGTTATTAATACTGTAGTACTAAAATAAATATAAAACATTTACTACCGAATTTGTCAGAAAATAGTTTGAGATTCTGAAATTAGCAGAAAATAAGTCGTTATTAATTTCACCTTCTACCATAGTGTTTTATTAGAGCTTTTCCTTTACATAATCATCAGTTTCTAACCTATTTTCAATGCCGAAAAAAAAGTAACACTTTTAGTTTTGAAAAATGACTGTTGGCTATACCGTCTATTTATTTACTATTTATTATATTATATTTATTTACTGAAAGTCTTTCATAAAATATGCCCGTAGTAAATAAGATGACAAAACAACTGAACTGCATATTGAATGATACTATAATTTCCTTCAGATTTTCCAAGTATTCAATAGCTTCGGAATCGCTATTTCTGTCTCGCACAAGACATACTCGTAGCCATAGCGAGCCAGACACTGAATAGTACTGGTTATTTATTGTCATTTTCTTTTCCAGACTAATTTACAGACTTTCTTGAATCATTTTCTGTCTGTACAACTAATATTACACTTAGTACATTATATGCCCAAATCAAACATTTCATTTGAGTTAGTTGCACTTTTTGTATGCTTCTGTTTTTCATGTGAAAAGGATATGAATTCTGTCTTTAAAAAAAAAAAAAACATTTTTTTTTTGTTTTTCTATTGGTCCGGCTCGTTATGTTACTATAATAGTGACTGCTATCTCCCCACTCAAGATAAAACTACCTCATTATCATTTTGGTGACGCGCTTTATATAATTATGTTTGAAATATTACAATGATAAGATACTGCCAGTAAGCTTTACTTGCAATCAGCAAGTATACTAAATCATAAAACATACATAATACATATCAACATAAATTAAAACAAAATAAGTATTAACAAATTAACATAGCCATAACAAATATTAAAATTTGTAATTAATTAATTAGTTACTGAAGCACTTTAAACGCTAATTAGCTTTCGAACTTTTTAAATACGGTTAATTTCTTTGTTTAAAATTTAATACAATTTCGCAACTTAAAAACATTCAACAATAGATTGAACCAACCACAGAAGCCAGGAAAACGTCGCTTTGCGTAAGTTTCGGAAAGTTTCTGTTAACGTAAACAGTTTTGAAATTGCTAGTTTTTATAAGAGTTACGTTGCTGAAACAGGTACGTATGTAGGTTTGTACCTACAGGTGAAATTGCATCTTGGATATATGTACGACTGAGAGGCGCCAGGCGGGCATTGAACTCTTGTTTGTGACGACTTCCGCTCCCAAACCTGACGATGCACTTCGACTGCACCGAAAATCACCCAATACGACCCCCTCTCCCGACCTACCCCATGAGCGCAGGGCGGGAACTCCGCGCGATCTATAATGTTACGAAACCAAATAGTCACCGAACCCATACAAGTAAGTATACACCTCCCGAAGAACCGATCAATACCACTCAAATCCAACACCAATTATTTGTTATTTTAATACACGAACCACAATAATAAATCAATTGTAGTATTAAAAATAGATCGAAATTTAATAATGCTTCAGTCTGTACGGCTTTCATACTCTAAAAATAGCTTCTAAGCCACTTCAGGTATAAATAAGGTGAGCGGAGAATAATAACCGTGATCCTTCTTAATACCAGGACACACACACAAACTAGTTGGTCTAAAAATAGCCAAGAATCTGAGCTATTTCTATAAAGTTAAGATTCATGTAATTACTTGTCCACAGGCTTCCTTTATTTATTATCAGAACAAATAGACTGTATATTAGTTTCTGTTTGCGCCTTATTCATCTTCTCTACATAGAAAGGGGTGGGGGAGGGGGAAACTGCATATCTATTGTAAAAGTATCTACATAATATAGCCGAGTATACGGCTCTACATGAAATTGAAAATAAATCTGGCTTTCCAAAGAGGGTTATTGTAAATAAAATATACATATAAAAAAAAATCATATTGGGAAGATTGGTAAAAACTGCGAAACAGTATCGGAAACTTATTTAAAAGTGATGTCATAAACTTTAATAACCACTTTGAAGAGAATGGTGAATATCTGTAAGCACACCAGCACACATTTTCTTTACATAATGCGGTGTACCTTCAGAAAAAGGTTAAATAGATTAATAGCAAAGTAAATAAATAATTAACAAAAGAAAAAAGCATTTGCATGTGATCCTTTGTGTCCTTGTGCATATTATATTAATGTTGTTTTGAGATAATCTCAAGTTGTAAAAGTTGCAAGTCTCAAATGATTTAATTTAATCTTTACAGAGCAAATGCATATCGTCTAATATATCTAAAAATTATGCAGCGACCAGCTAACAAGTCAATTAACATAAAATCCCCCTGAAACAGTAAGTACAACCCCGGCAAGGTTTTACTTTTAAATATTTGTACAAGTAATTAATTGTCTACTTTCTTTTAGTGTAAATGAAAGTAACTCATTTTTCCGACCATTTAATTAACTCCGCCTCCTCAGTTACTCTGAATGAATAATAAGTCAATTTCGAAAGGGCGTTCTCTGTTACATGAATTTCATTTTTTTAAGACATGATTCAGTCCCTCTCTTAGGCTGCCTGTCCACCGGAGCGGAGCTAGGCTGCGGAGCGGAGAAACTGAGAAATATTGACCAATAGGATTGCACAAAATAGAGGAGCGCAGATTTTGTGCAATCCTATTGGTTAATATTTCTCAGTTTCTCCGCTCCGCAGCCTAGCTCCGCTCCGGTGGACAGGCAGCCTTAGTATACACTTTAGTAAACGGATTAGAAAATGTATTTTTTTACTATGCTATCTCTTGTTTCCTTACAATGCTTGACAACAAAAAAAGTCGGTCATCCAGTTGACGTCAATTATATTATTAACGCTAGCCCTAGATAAAGACGTTTATTTATAGAACTGATTTACTTTGTCCTACTTACAAGAATCAACGCGGTGTATACCTAAGTTTATAATACTTTCTTTTACAAAGTTTAATTAATGCGTCATAGCTTTATTTAAAGCTTTTATGGTGAGCATTGACGGGTAGGGACCATGACTCCCTGTTACCAAAGTTAAAATAAATAAGAGAACAGAAATATACTAGCTACCTTCTACCTAATAGTACCTACTATTACTTATTTTTTAAACCATACTTGGCTTTTGTACCGTAGCATGATTTTTGAAGTAAAGATTATTACCGAATTGTCTCTTATTTAATTTAAGTAATGTGTTTTAACACATGAAACAAAATTGAAACTAATAATTTTCTTGATACAAATCAAGCTTTCGGTTTTTAATTTCATAAAGTTACAACTATATTTTTGTATACATACGCAGTGTAGCTGCCATAGCCAAGAAAAGCTTTGTACAATTGTTATACACAGAAACTGTAGCAACACTACAAAGCACAATAAGCGCAAAGAAAACGTATTTTATAAAATGCGACATTATTTGCACATTCTAAAGTACATGTTCCAGAAGGCTTTCTTCAGTAGCCGCCCACGCGCTGCCTACGTTCGAAACAACTGTGTTTCTATGTACTGTATCTGTTTGTTCGAAGTTTTTCTCGAAAAATACTAAATGAGATTCTTTCTAAGATTTATTAAATCTGATAATTCAAGTTCGCTGAAAATGAGAATTTTCTTTGTCTGCACTATTGATGTACCTAACGTGTGTTCTAATTTTATTTATTTTGGAAAAATGCTTTTTTTAATACAACAAACGATGACGTCGCCGACATCTAGATCAGTTACAGTCTACTTGTGAAAGATAAACTTGATTTTCCGTTAATATTCAATACAACTACTCTAAACTACATTATAGTAAGGGCATCATATGTGAATGAATTTTCCTCGCTTTCAGTGACGTTAAATGTCAGAGCGGCACTAAAGACGTAGAGATGCTCATGACGTACTCGCCCACACCCACTCTAGTTTTATACTGCACTTAAAATGGAGATTACGCTATTTAACCTCTGAGAGTTAATTGCCATGTCTGCGAAACGCATGTACCAAACATCATTACAATATGACCATTTAATAGAGGTTAATAAAAAAATTGTATTTTAATTCATTTTACTTTAATCCATTTTTCTTTAAAGAAGATATTTAGTATATGTACTCTAAGTAATGTAACTTTTGTTTAACGAACTGAAACAGAAAACAATTTTAGGGAGGCTTCTTATTTTGAGTACCTGAAGTAACATCGAGATCAGTTGAGAATTATGTTTCAAAGGATTAAGTTGTGAAGCATAATTGACAAGTAGACTCCGAACACTTAATGTTATACTAGCCTTTGCCCGCGGCTTCGTCTGCATAGTTAGGGATTTTAATTCTAATCAGTTGCTTTTATTTAGATCAACACAAATATATTTATAAAGAACACAATTTCAAAGTTACAGGTAACTCAGTTAAACGGGACTTGTCATACTTACTAACCCCTATATCAAAAATACCTTGGGGATTGTTCCTCTTAAAAACTTTTAACCGTTAAAGTTGCTGTTTGTGCTGTTAGTAATGTAGTCCTGCGAGGATATTCATGTTTAACGAATAACTCTGTATATAAAGAAATAGAAGATTAAATATTCTAAGTCCGTCCCTACAGGACCTATTCTAAATAGAAACCAGGGCTAGCTTAATATAATATGTCTGCAGAGCCACACGCGCCCGCATTATCTACATATAGACTGTCGTACATCGGTAGGCAAGTGCCACCCCAGTCGATTGTTATGTCTGCTTCCACATTAATGAACTAAAATCAATACGATGTGATAACAAGCTAACCAGACTGGAGCGAAAAATGTTATGAAATAATCGCTTGTCAATTGTCATCGGTTCGTGAAGAACAAAAACAGTGCCGTAGTTTTGCAAGATGAATAATCTGTGGGCGCGATCGATACCAGTATGCCGCGGGTTGAGGGTAGCTGGGGTGAGAGGAGCGCCGGCTGCCGGGGGCTGGGGGCGCAGGGTGCTGTTTCATTGAGAACGTGTGGGCGGCGCGCGTGGGCGACCCGCTTATAAAGCCGGCCGGGCCTCCCCTCCTACTTGTAGTCGTGTCTCGATCGTGCCTAGAGTAACATCCAACTGTGAATCATGTGCAACATACGTATTTCGAGCTTCAGGTGAGTTTTATATTTTAATAAAAATATATACATATAGTGCAAAAAGGAAATATTTAAATTAAAAAAAAATCGGATTTTTTTCTTTTCCAAAACAGTGTAATTTATTAAATTAATTAATAAGGCAATATATTAACTATTATAATTAACATAGTGCATTAATAAAATGTAATATTGTTTTAGGCTTCTATCAGTCTTACTTGGCTACTTAGTAGCTCAATCAAAGGCTTACCCTATGCAAGGATGGCCCATGTACCCACAAACATCTCGGGAGTACCCAGATGAAGAATATTACTATGCGCCTAAAGTACAATACTTTTATGATGCCCCGGCGATCACTGTACCTGAAATGCACGCTCAAGTTCAATACCCCTATTTCTATGATCCGTATGGCCACTTTGTTGCTAACGAAGCACCTAAAAGACAAGAAGAGAGACTAGCGGCTCTCCCCATCGGACAGGAGACGTGGTTCGAGAGTGACACAACGCCCCGCTGGCAATCCAACGACGTCGATGACGTCAGTGCAGCATTTCTCGACAATTTAATCCTTACGCAAATGGCTCAAGACGCCCAGAGGCGGCGCGAGAATGCCCGCGCAGCCTTCCCGCCTGTTGATTACGAGGAGCGCGACGCCGAGGACGAAGACGTTCGCGAATTGAAGGCCTTAGCCGGCAAGCCTTTGTACCACGTGCCCAAGACCGTGCCCAGGATCGAAGAGGACGACTATGCTTCCGATGATGGATTCATCAACTGGAATGGAAATAAGAGGAGCATGGACATAACTACAGCAGCCCCAGAAACGACCACTGAACTTACCGAAGGTGACAAGGAAGTAGTGATGCCCCGGCCAGCACAGAATCCGTTCAACCGAGGAGGAAATCAGAGAAGTCAAATCAAAAGAAACAATGCTTTCTACGACACTATTGTTCAATACTTCGCAAACAAGTCAACAAAGTCTAACTCACAAGTAAGTAAAATAATTAAATCAATTCAATTTTTTTGCAGAATTATAGATTAATAAATACAAAAAATATTTTAGTTCATAATTACATTACTGTCTGTTCAAAAATATACAACGCTACAAAATTTTATGTTTCATTGTTAGAAAACCGACTAAGACTGAAAGCTCCAATGTCTAAAAATAGCAAGGCCGGGCCGGGGGCGGCGGGTGACACAGTGGGCCCAGAGGCCGGGTCAATCGACGCCCGGAGGGGTGCTAGCGCTCACAACCTCACAGATAGCTCAACCCGCCTGGAATAGTTTCGACTTTATAAATGTAAACTAAAAATTAATGTTTGTTCATTTTGTCAACAGGATCCTGTAAAAGGGCGTAGAATTGAAAAGCGTTTCGTCGCCGATGATTCCGATCTAGTCGTGGAACTCCGAGGCCTCAAACACCGCATCGCAACTTAAACAAAAACATCTGATTATCGCCAACAAATATGAGACTGAGTAATAAATAGACTAAATAGTTACGCAGCGGCGACGGTATGAAAAGGTCGCGTTACGGGGCAAACAAAACAACAAAAAAAATACATTTGTCACGGTCATAATGTATCCATTTCATCAAATTTTGTCGTCCACTTCGAATAATAAGTAATTTTGTGTCAATGATTATATTACAAAAAAAAAGTTTAGAAGATCCTTTTCTATCTCTATTATTCTCTAAGAAAACTACTATCGGTACAGAACTAGTCGTAGATATGTTAGTGTGTTGCGGGGTATGGGTGTAAATGATGGTACAAAATGTGACTATAATCCATGTAACAAATGAGTCGATGACTGAATAATGCATGATAGTATAGGAATATAAAAGTTGCTCCTTCATATGGCAGCTATGTCGCACAATGAGTGCAATTTGTAAATAATGTAGGTACTGATTGTCTAAGACTTATAATTATTTAGATAGAAGTCAATACATCAAAAAATCTTATAGATAAGAAAATAATTACACTATGTTTTTTTTGTTTTGTATAAATCACTGCAGGAGAATGTCACTGCTTTTTCTATTGCATGCTAAAACAGCCATCATGCCGTAAAGGCCTCGCGAGAATTTTCTTCGCTGTAAGTGTCTAAGTATTTATTTTTAATTTTAGATAAAATATTTTAAATTGTTTGTATGATATTACGTAGAATTTTACAAACGGTACTAAATTCACATGCGTTATCGGCCTATCAGGTAAACATTGTATTTTCTCTCGGGTGCTAACTCAAAATATTTTAAGTTGAACTTGTTACGGTCTACGCGGACAATACCATTAACAAACTTTTTGCAAAGCAAAGTCGTACATATAGTATATCTATTTATCTGTAAGGGTTAAGATTCTCTCGAAAAATAGAGGATTGCGTGATATTTTAAGCTTTACTGCTTCTTAACTAAAGATTTAAAATGCGGATGATCTATGAGATCATTGAAAAACAAACCTACCTTTTTTGTTACCCCTTTTCTATTTGCTCTGAAAATGTAAATTGCTTTTAAGTAAACAAACAATTTTGTACCACTTTTTCTAACATTCCAACGTTTGTATTCATCAAATCACCATTTAAGATTTAATAAGTAAAGTATCTTCAAAAGTACATATCTGTTTAAAGTAAAGTCAAATTAATTTCCTATGTTAAACTTCACGGATCCTTTTAATTAGTGATAATGTTATGTAAACCTGTAAAGTATTACTAGTCGATGTTAAACATTAAAAGTAATATAAAATTGTACATTACTGTTAGGGTTGTCCATACAAATGTTATGTTGAATTTTCGCTATTGTTTTACCTGTTGCAACATTCTACAATAGTTAAAGCCTTACAAAAGGTATAAGATTACCTTCCTAGGAAACTTTCGTACCTATATATTTAATAACTTGTCCAAACAGGTGTTTAGATGCCGTTTTGCAAAGTGTTGCTCAGAATATTATCTGTAGATACCTGAATGGCTATCTGTGTATTTGTATTTTATATAGGCATTACCGAATTTTAATAGATATAGGTATTTTTTTAATTATGGCCTACTTGTAACTGATAATGTACCTATGGATACAAAACCGAACCTTAGCGAGCTATGAAAATTGTATCAATATAACGAGAAAAAATTAAATCATTACGTAAAATGTATGAGCATCTTTTACTATCGTTTTATTTGTGCGCATACCCTACACCTGCTCCGCCAATTTTTGCGAATTTTATTATCTATTTCCAATTACCAATACACAAACAAAAAATAAAACTAAAACCCTTGCCAATGTTTGGCAACGTCTGTTTGATGGATGAATATGATAAATTCAAATATGTAATTCAAAAATATTTAGGTAGCTACATTGATTTAATCGACATGGATCATTCTCAAAATGCCTCAGAGTTGATCCGTATATCGGATTGTGTGCTCTTGAATCGATCTTATTAAAATGTAAACAAAAACCACTGCTCCCTAGGTCCTCAATGGAAAGTAATTAAATACGGAAATAATAAATACAGTGTAGTCAAACTGTCCTCATAGCATTTTCTTTACTAAGTATATTCACCAATCGAAGGACAACGTGGTTGAATGTTTCGTCTTTTAAGCACCTCTGGTTATGTAATTTTGTTGTTTGTTTCCGCTTCCTATTTTATACGGTTAGAAATAGAAATCAACTGATGATCCTATCTCTATTCTTAAAGATCCCTGTTTACCTAAGGTTCTCTATCTATATTTAAAGGCTATCTCTATGTTTCTCGTTTACTACATCTAACTTAGTAAAATTCAAGATGATCTACCTATGCTACTCTCATATCTGCCTTCTGTTCGATGATGACGCGACGTGGGTCACGACATCCCTTGCGTACGAAAGTGCGTGTCTTTAATTAGGTATCTAGTGGAATAGGTTTATTAAATAAAAGAGAGATACAATTTTCAAGATAGAAATAGAGAAGACAACTCAACTGGTATTGTGTTCTTTTTTCATTTTGTTAATTATTTTTATTTTCCTTGTTTTGTTTGTTTTGTATTTATGTTCTGTGTGTTGTCTTGTGTACTGTACCAAATAAATGTTTTTCTATTTCTAAGATTGAACTGAAATATTACGTAAATAGTAGCTACTTAAATTGTGCTCTTTGGGGTGCCAACTGAAAACCAGCGCTGGGTGTTCTACACCTAGCATATGCTGAGTTGGCGACCTTTTTGGTGCTGTATGCTCGACAACTCTACTAGTATTGTGTTTTTGATCTTCTTTATTGTTCTTTTTGTTATCTATTATTATTTTCCTTGTTATGTTCTTTTTGTATTTATGTTCTGTGTATTGTCTTGTGTACTGTACCAAATAAATGTTTTTCTATTCTATTCTTTTCCGATATTTTTCTTTTAAGCTAATAGAAATTTGTTGAAAAGGTAAATAAGGTACCTGAAAATAAAATCTAGTCTAAGCAGGGTTTCTGAAACTGTTTCTTGTAAGCATATAAAAATCTTATCCATTTGTAAACAAATTGGGTCGCTCAGATATATGTAGACCACTGTGAATGATAAAAAATGTAGAAGATGGAATCATGGTCCTGCCTGTATAGCTGGATTGTTCGAGTTATAGGACTTCGGGAAAGAACCTGGTGAGAAGAATAGAGCTGAGATAAGGATATCACCATCTCTTTTTTTATCCCCGGCGAGAAAAGAGGTTTGCTATACCTGAGCATTTACAATGTTTGTACGTTTAGTTCTAGTTCAGAGGTCCCAGGAAATAAAATAACTTAATGCAGTATTTTCTGTTTGTTAACTATATGACCGAAATTTTTCGTACCTAACAATAAATACCTGAAAAAGAATTAGCTTTCTTCCAGATAATAATAGGAAATCAAAGCATTTCAGCAGACATTTAGAGCTTAAAAGCTCCTAAATTGATCGATTCAATCGCTTGAATTCTCTGAGTGAGTTCACAAAAACCTAAATGTACTTATAGAATATGTTATTGTAATTATTAAAACTGCAATTATGGCCACACTATTGAATTAGGAAATTCCTGTAATCATAGTTATGATGAGATAATATTTTTTTTGCACACTACTCCTAAATTAAACTCTCTCTATTTGATAGACCAGTTAAGTATTAAAAACCTTACTTTCTCGACGTAATTTAATTAATGACAATACGTTGCTTTCTTAGGTACCTACTCGGAGCTCCTGCAATAGGCCAAACTTACAGAGATTTTATGAGGCATCTGCATATTATCATAAAAATATACATATTTTGATGACTGGACCCACCTTATAAGATTAAAACTACATTTAACTAAATCTATACCGACAATCATAGGTTTTTCTTCCTTTTTGTACTTAATCAGGTGCTAAGATTATCGCAGCGCATCGGGAGGGCTTACTGTACCGTGGGTCACGCAGCTGCATGCGCAATCGCTGGTACTCCCCCTTGGGAGCTAGAAGCCAGGGTCCTAGCTGCCGTATACCACCAGACGGCTGCCCGGAAAGCAGTCGGGGAGCGCTTAGCCCTTGATGAAAGCGGCGCCATACGGCGTGAGGCCTATGATGAAATGCTGCTCCGTTGGCGTTTGGACCTCATCAACGCCCATTATGGACGCCGCGTCACTGACGTTGTGGGTCCACTTCTGAAGTCATGGCTGGAGCGACGACACGGGTTCCTCACCTTCCGTCTGGTGCAGGTGCTATCCGGGCACGGGTGCTTCGGATCGTACCTGTACCGGATCCGGCGGGAGGAGTCCCCTTCGTGCCACCATTGCGGCGCGGTGGAAGACACGGCGCAGCACACCCTTGAGGTCTGCAGTGCCTTCGAGGCGGAGCGCCGTGTCTTGCGTGGGGTTACTGGACCGGACCTTTCACTCGCGAGCGTGGTTACTGCCATGCTCGCAGACGATCACATCTGGCGGGCAGTGTCTCATTTCTGCGAGGTTGTCATTTCGCAGAAAGAGACCTCGGAGCGCGAGCGGGAGGCTGATCCTTCCGCTCCATTGCTCCGCCGACGGCGGGTGGGTAGGGCACGGGCAGGAAACCCTGTAGTCAGACCTGCTCTGGGGGGGGCGCAGAGGGCGGGGACGGGGGTCCCTTAGCCTTCTTGCACGCGGCCCCCTCCGCGCTGGGCGGGGGTAGTGTAGTGCCATGCACTGCTTCCGCTGTCCTCCTTCCTGCACAGGACGGAGGTCATGTCGGGCCCGCCACTAAGCGGGCAGTCGCCGGGGGCGTTATGGTGCTTAGACTTCGGTTGGAACCGTAACGCCGTCACTAAGGCGAAGAATGGCACCAGGTGTTTTGCCGGAGTAGTCGGAGCCTTTCTCAAGGCTCTGGAAGCCCGGACTCTTGCATCCTCAACCCCCTGGGGATGCAAGGTAGCTCATAAAAGAGTTTCACCTGACAAAAAAAAAAAAAAAAAAAAAAAAAAAAAGGTGCTCAGATTATATGAGATCAATAATTACCTACAATAACATAGATAACTACAATATCGAATTAGATGGATAAACAATTTCTGTTCAACTATGTTTATTGACTTAGCGTAGTGGCACCAATGATCGACACTTTAAGGATCTTAATCGATCATAGTGGGTTTCTTTATTAAATTAAAGGTATATTAGTCACTTTTAAACCAAAAGTAACATTTGAGTATGGTAAGGTATATTCTTGAGATAAGAATAGAAAGTATTATTTTTATTTGCTATAAACAGACAAGAAAAAAAATCAAAAAAATGAAAAAGTGTAAGAATCTCCAGTAACCGACACCTAGTCATTTGACTGTTACCAGTAATCGACACCCCAGTTATCGACACCCCAGTCATCGACACCCCAGTTATCGACACTTACCAGTTATCGACACCCCAGTTATCGACTATTATCTATAATGAGTATTTGCCAAATAATCACACAGTTTGACCACATTTTTCGGTCTTTAAAATAAAATTACCTGTTTAATAAGTATGCATATTTTGTTACAATAACCATATTTCTCTTACTAATGGGTATTAATCATGTAAATACTCGTACAAGACAGAAGATATTGACAAGTTGACTAGCACTTGGTGAAGGGTGGGCGATTTGGGGTCGTTTCATATCTGACGGTGGTGGCGTGCTGTCAGTCACGTGGCGCTGGGGCGGGCGGGCGCATGATGGAGGATTCGGCCTTTCACACTGACCCGACGACGCGTCAGGTGTGGGAGGTTGGATGTAAAGTTGTGTGCTTGTTCGTTCTGGGGTTGCGCGGCCGATGTTGCGCGCTGCCTTTTCCGCCGGATATGAACCGACCCCTAGGGTGCTGTCTTTTTTGTATTAAAATTTTGATGTTTGATAAGTGCTACTTTGTAGCTTAACTTAAATTAATGATTTTTGATTTTGATTTTGGTTCTGATTTTGTCTGTGTAAAATTTTTTAATTTTTGAATTGAACACTTCTTTAGCGGCTTTTCGTAATGGGTAAAAAAAATTAAATTCGCGTCAGGTTAATAAACGTTCCAGTGCACTTTACACTTGTTATAGCCACTGGCAATCCTACAAGGTCAACATTGGCAAGTAGGTGTACCTAAATTTTTCATTAAACTAAAATTATCTGGATACGAAAATACCTGCCACTCACTGACTTAAAATAGAAACATCGGGCCCCTGGACACGTGACCTGATCGAAAATTCGTATGACGAAAACTTCTTTAGCGGTGCTGTACAGTTTTTTTTTTTTTTTGTAATGAGTAAAAATGATAAACCCGCGTCAGGACACGTGACCTGATCGAAAATTCGTAAGACGGATGTAATGTTTGTGTACGATAGGGCAATAAATTTATATTGTATTTCTACCACAGGTATGATAGTACTTTAATACTGATAATGAAAGCAAATCGTGCAAAATTATTACCTAACCGTATGGTTAAAAATACTATAATTTTTATAAGTCCTGGACTTATTTTTTTTTTTTTTTCGGAATCTTTCCGATTTTTTTCTTGTATTAGGTTGACCTTGTCTGTAGCAACTATTTTAGTGTCAAAAAAACATGGCCCCACGACGCACCGTTTTCGAGTTATGAGCCTTTTACTTGAACGGCCTTTTAATGTCCAAAGGCCCATAAGTCGGAAACTGTGCGTCGTAGGGCCATACTTCTAAGATCATTAATAGTTTCTATAGATAAGCTTAATCAGATGCTGCAATAAAAATGCTAGAATTCTATAAAAAAAAAAAAACTAAGGAAGGACTCCCAATTTTTTTACCATTTTTTTTTTGTTTTCTTTGGTGCTCATAGTGCCCAAGCGTATGCTCCAACTCCTACCCTCCGCCCCTAAGACGGCCCACTGAACCTAACTGGTCGGGAGTATAATTTTTTCTCAGAGCCATCTCTAAAACCAATCATTGACACATTATTTCCCAATAATCGTCACTTGTCGATTTCTGGTAGGTCAACTTTGATTAGTTTACTTCAAATATCTACCGAGAAGCAAAATTAGAAGAGCTATATATTCACTTATCAAAAGAAAAATGTTTCTAATAATTACTATCGACACGTGTCGATAACTGGAGAAAGTCAGTTTGTGAACACCAATGATCGACACCAACATTTTACTAATATTAAAATAATCTTGAACTTGTGTTATAACAAAATTCCACCCTTTAGTTCTTATAAAAACCCGTAAAACTCATAAAATTCAAATAACTTACAATACATTAGCATAATTAACAAAGAAATGTACTCCCTTCGTTAACGATTTCAGTAAGAAATGTTGTTTTTCTCGCCGGTACTCGAGTCACAATCAGTTGTCACACCGCTACTTTCAAATAAAACTGTAAATATCGCTCAAATGTCAATGGGAGCCAGTAATAAGTGTGCTTTCTATGTTACAGTGTCGTCAAATAAATAAATCGGTATCCTATTCTTTATTTTATTAAATAAAAAAATAAAGTGTCGATTACTGGTGCATGTCGATTACTGGTGCCACTACGCTAACTGCTAAAATAAATACAGAGAATAGCAATGAATTTGGTTAAAGCTTCCCACCCACATACCTACCTACTTGTTTCACCTTTAACCTTTTCCCAACACCCACTCACTGGCGTCCTTTATTTTCATACTGCGGAATTTCTCGGGTAACTTAATCATCGAAACGTGAATCAGACTACAGCTTCTTCGTTCCAAATAAAAATTAGGTTAACGAGTAGATTTCAATAATAAAAACATGAAATTTGAAGCCTTTCTAAAAATAAAACAGTAGCTAGAACCTATTGCTGTGAAAAATAACTAGGTGCTTCTCTACCATTTTTTTTTCTTCCTAAATACACTTCTTTAGGCAGAATGAAAGAACTTTTATAACGGTGTTTTTAAGTTTCAAGTCACTTTAATTAGTATACAACCTACATACATTATTTTACATTAATAGAAGTACAGTTATAGTAGTAGTTTTGTTTTGTTAGTGTACTTTATTACAAGAATCTAAGCAAGTGCTTAGATTCGTGGTTAGCCGTGGTTAACAAATAGGTTGAAAAAAGAGGAGTAACTAGAGTGGCACATAAAAAGAGATGCCTATGCCCTGCGAGCACGACGTTACGACGATCACAAATATAATGTCGTATACATGCATTTATTCTGAAGCAAAATAACCATGAGTCAAAGCAAACAAGTAAATAAAAATAAAAACAATACCGAAAATATGGCAACACTAAAAGAAATGTCAACGTCACGAACTATCAAAAGTTCACAAATGAAGTCAAAACAAATCGTCTTCGTCTACTTGCTTCTGTTTATTTTTATTTATTTATCAGAATAAATGCGTGACAAAGTTTTTATAGGTATTTCTTTCAACATTCCAGAATGCCTGGGGCTGTTTTGTGAAGTCGTTTTTTACAGTTAAGCGGTTTAATTTAAAAGCCGCTAAAGTTCCCGTTAGTTGTGATTTCCACGTCAGAACTTCTTGTTTAGCCTGTTGGGATGGGTCGGTCTAGAGGATACCAAGACTTGGATGACAGTCATGTGCGGCCCCGGTCTCCGGGGCCACCGATGCCGCCTCCCCAAGAAATAGAAATGGCATCAGTGTCAGTGGTGCCTGACGGTAATATAACTTTCATTTTCATAACTTTACCTAACTATACATCGATAAAGTTTTGATTGTAACTGATTTTGAAGTTTATATGTAAATAATTGAATACACGTAACAGTTATGTTTGCTATTTAGAAATCAGACATTAATCATTCGTTGTAAAAAGTTATCAGATCAAAGAAACAATGCGTTTAGCGTAATTAACAGCGTTAATAAACATTGCATATTTCAGACACTTTCACTGTCACTCAAGCAGTGAATGCGCTTGGTTTTGGCTGGTTCCAAGTTAAATTGTCGCTGTTTACTGGGCTGTGTTGGATGGCTGATTCTATGGAGATGACTATACTGAGCATTTTGTCACCGGCCCTCCACTGTGAATGGAATATCAGCAAGTGTGTACTTTTATTATAAATATGCCTCTTAAAAATAATTTTACTACAGTATAGTCAGATAATAAATATCAGGAAAAGCACAAAGAATCTCTCAAATTTGATCTCACCATCGGTAAATTAATTTATGAGCTACAGTGCCACACAAATACACAAACCAACACATCAAACTTATTTTGCATTAACATTACCTGAAGGAAATACCTTCTTTATACCCTTGAGTACTGTTTACAATTAAATCTAATCTAATTAGAAAGCTTGACAAAGATCAGTATTACTAGGCAAAATATTTATAAACTCTTCATACTATTTACATGACAATGGGAGATAGGATAGCTTATTTCTTACTAAGGTGGCATACTTTTTCAAATGTGTGGTATTTTATTTACACATATCTATTTATGTTGGAATTGCACTTGTTTTGTAGAAAAATAAAATATAAAAAAGGTATTTTCTCTACTTCTGGGGTCTTAAAAATTTATCAATAATTTCTTCACTGTTATAGGATAGGACAGGGTCCATACATAAACATGGTCTTTTTTATAAATGTAGTGTATTGTTAAATATTTTCAGGTATCAGCAGGCACTGACTACAACTATAGTGTTTATGGGAATGATGCTCAGTTCTACATTTTGGGGAAATATCAGTGACCGTTATGGAAGGAAAACAGTGAGTTGAAGGTTTATCCTTTATCATAATTGCAAAATTACCTTTGTAAAATAGACTTAAATAAACATAGAGTTTAGTACCTTAAAAATACCTATTACATAATCAGACTTATTCTTTAAGAGTAATGAATACCAAATTTTATCTAACCCCTTTCATGGTTTAGCCATAAAAGCATAATGGACAAACTAACAGACAGAGTTGGTCATCCTCATTTCAAATGTTTTTATTTCTATGTCAAGTTTTATACTATACTTCTTTATTTCCAGGCTCTGAGTATGTGTGGAGTACTGCTGTTCTACTATGGATTATTGAGTTCAATAGCACCCAATTTCCTGTGGTTATTATTTCTGAGAAGTCTCGTCGGATTTGCGATAGGATGTGTACCACAATCGTAAGTAAATATTGGTTACATTACGAAAATTACATTACATTACGAAAATGTGACATGTACTATTGAAAAAATTTACTCATGATTTTTAATTTATTTCAGAGTCACTTTATACGCGGAATTCTTACCCACGAAACAAAGAGCAAAATGCGTTGTTCTTCTTGATGTAAGTATAAAAATCATTCCTTGTACATAACCTATACATAAATTGATTTGAAAACCGACTTGCAATCGCCTTTTTATCCCCGAATTTATAGATAGAATGGAAAAAGTATGCATTAATGGAAACGCATTTTATCAAACAGTAGGAATTAATTGCCGATATTTTTCTATGTGTCTCTAAAACATGAGCGGATATTTGATAGTGCTGCTAAAAAGAAATCATCGAATCTTTTCTTACGACTATGCCCGAATTCGCTCTTTTGGATAACCCAAGTTGTCTGAGTGTTCTGCTGTGTCTGTGATCTTCCGAAACCATCTTAATAGTAATGCTATATTGCCATAGAAAATTAATGTTGTAAAACATACCCTATAAATATTGCCTTGTTGTCTTCGCCAGTGCTTTTGGGCGTTAGGTGCTTGTCTAGAAGTGGCACTAGCGCTGGTGGTGATGCCCACGCTCGGCGTGCACTGGCTGCTCGCGCTCTCCACTGTACCTCTACTTTTCTTCGCTCTTATATGTCCTGTAAGTTTTTATTCAGTATTGTTGTATTATGTATTTATTTATAGACCAGCTGATTTGAAGATGCCATCGGGAGTTGAAAAAAATATTGAAATAAAACAATTTTAGATGGACTCTATCGCGAAATTACGACGCCTTATGGTCACCGGTACACGAAAGAATACGTTAAAATATTTTTTACCTATATGAATCTATAACATTCACATAAGCCTCAGACATCATTATCGAAAATGATTGTTTTAGTCTTTAACTGCTAATGTAATAAATTAAGGTCTGCAACTATTTAAAAGACTTTATATTTTACAGTGGCTTCCAGAATCGGCAAGGTACCACGTAGCGAGCGGCGAGCCTGATAAGGCATTAGCTACTTTGGAACAGGTAACTACCATTTTTAAATCAAAATTCAAATTATTAATGAGAATGAAACTCACCCATAGAAATTGTCCATCTTTTTTATTATATTGGTAACTGGCTCTGAAAAGAATCCCACGAGAACCTTTCATTTTTTGCGGTGTTAACAATAGCCTAGATATGTGCAGCTATAATCGCCGTTCTGGCCTGATTGAGGTACAAACATCCATCCATCTAAATATTAGCATTCAAAAGAGTAGTAAGATTATGCAAGGCGCTACATTACTTTATACAATATGAAATATGACCTATAAGCCAAGCATGGCGTGTATTTACATAATACCACAATTAAAATATACCTCATTACGTGCCCTTTGTTATTAGATAGCACACGACAACGGCAGACCGATGCTGTTGGGACGTCTGGTGTGTGATGACTCCGTCGGCATTGGCCAGCGGGGAAGGCTGAAGCATTTGCTCATACCACATCTCAGAAATACCAGCTTACTACTGTGGTTCATATGGTAAGTAAATCGGTAATTAATGAAGACTTGTCGTGAACCTAACTAAAATAACTCATTAGTAAATTTCTTGATTGTGCGAGCTCCTCTTCACTTCTGATAAAAAAGTTCAAACAGCAAACATATTTTGAACTGCATCACATTTAGGTGATTATACGTATGGAGTATCTCTAAGCGATCCTCATAAATCGTATGTATCGGAAACAAGGCGGATGATCGCGAAAAAATGACGTGAATAATCCGCTATGTTCAAAGCAGTCGTGAAGGCGAATCTAACAATCAGAAATACTAATAGGGATTGCTTCGTTTCGTAGACACCTTTTAGGCTTGATCATCATTATTTGCTCGACGCTAAACAGCACCATGATATTTTGACCGAACCATGTAATTATGCAAAATTTAATCTCAATCAGATGTCAGGAAGTGGTTCTTATTTAGCTTGCAAGATTTGACCTTATATCAATATATCAAAGTAGGTTACGTTTGCAGGATGTCGTGCGCGTTCTGCTACTACGGGCTGGTGCTGATGACGACGGAGCTGTTCGAGACGGAGCCGGGCGGGCTGGAGGAGGCGTGCGCCGCGGACTGCCGCCCGCTGCAGACTACCGACTATATGGACCTGCTGTGGACCACGCTCGCTGAGTTCCCTGGTGGGTTATAGGTTTTTACATCTTCCAGTGATCTACCAGAATCTACCTAAACTTTAAGTAGACACACGGCGGCAGGTGATAGTAGCGGTAGCAACTTACACAAACTTGTCAAGTCAGAGATGTGATAGGGCAAGTCGCTCGTGATAAAATCTACAGTCGTTGAAGCCTGTATGGTGCTAATTCCAAATTTTATAACACATTTCACGAACCAAAAGCTACATGGATGTGTACACATAAATCGGCAAATACATTAAAAGTTTGAGCAGCGGGCGCCAATATAGGTAACAGCGCTGCACTGCACTTACATGCAATTAAAGATATTTCCTAACCAATAAATGTTGTATTTCGTTAAAACTCTTGTAAGTTAAATAATACTTAAATTTCAGGTATATTCGCAACAATATTTATCATCGAGAAGTTCGGTCGTAAGAAAACTATGGCTACCCAATTCGTTATATTTGCGATGTGTGTCTGCGTTCTCATTTACAACGGAAAGTGAGTATCTAGCTTACATAATAATATCGTGGTCTATAAATAATGATTTACGATAATAATAAAATGTGTTTGTTTTCAGTCGTACATTTCTGACGTGTGTTCTATTTCTTGCGAGAGGAATCATCGCTGGTCTATTTCAAGCGGCTTATGTTTATACACCAGAAGTAAGTTGATTTTTATTCCTATATTTTTACGTTATGTAGGATTACGTTATCTATGTTTTTATGTAGGTTTATTGTATTCAGCAGACTGTACTTACTTACCTACTATTGTTACTAGTCGTTGTTAGAGTGTAGATCAGAACATAGCATTTATTTTGCATCTCAACATACAGAGTTATTTAAAAACATAAATAAACCCGTAACCTAGATAATGGCTAGCCCATACCTAACTTTTGATGAACTATAATGAAATGGTATGTAGATGAGTATTGTAATGGTTTTCAGGTGTACCCTACGGCGCTGCGGGCTACGGCAGTGGGCGCGTGCAGTGCTGTCGCCAGACTCGGCGCTATGATCACACCATACGTAGCACAGGTATGAACTCGTAAATTAGAATAGGTAAAGATAAATGCTTCTTTTTCGTCAATTTGGAGGGAAATATGTACTTTGTTTTAATGTGAAATAACCAAGATAATGGTAAGAAAGGGAAGTAAAATATGTACCTAAATAAAACAAAGATTCCATGTATCAAGAGTTATGAAATTTGAGAGATCATTTATTAGTTTTGTACATATTTAAATATACCTAAATAACCAATAGATCTCGGTGTATCAATAATTTTATTATAAAGAGACAAATAATTTAAAAGAGACAATTAATGTGTTAAAAAATGGTAGTTCAGTGAAATCACCAGAAAAATAAATAATCATATACATAAAATTTGCAGGTGCTGTTAAAGAATTCCATAGTGATAGCGACTAGCGTATACTCGTTAGTCGCCTTGCTGGCCGCCGCGGCCTGCCTCGCGCTCCCGATAGAGACCAAAGGCCGCGAGATGAGGGACACCGTCACGGTAAACAATTAAACCTGGGATGTACAGAATAGATAAGGAAGTGTAGAGTGCCGAAAGTAAGGACATCGGTGGCTGTATGTACTAATTGTTTACTGATTCATGTTATGTTCCGTACAAGGACTGATGTTTATGCGAAAACATTGATGGTTCTGATGTTATAACGGTAATGTTAGGTCTTAAGAAGAAAAATGGTGCTGAGATAGTGTTTTTTAAACAGTGAGCTCTTTTGACAAGATTTTTACGATGGGTCTAGTTCATACTCCGATATGCGCACTCTATACTTAGTATATACTTTTTTCTTATCTCTGTACTAATCAAGGTACTGTATTTATACTACGTAAGGACATTTATGTACTTAATGCATTTTACTAAGTATGACACTCGAGTATATCAAATGTGTATATAGTATAAAGACAAGTTTATCAACTCAAGAATCTCGCAGTACCTTTTAGTAAACTTCGTTCCGGGTTCTAGGAGTAAAATTAAAATATTTTTTGAGCGAGGATATACAAATTAGGTGACCTTTGATCGAATACTGAAACGCCAATCAGTTTTAAGTCGCCATCAAGTGTTATGCTTTAAAGAGTAAAATAGAGGCAGAAAATTAAGAACTTCTTTAATTTCATTCGCGTTTCAGTATGGTCAGAGTTGTCAATTAATCGTCGTTTCAGCTTTTCCAAAGTGTAGCTTATGAATGAAATATGAATCTCTTTTATATAATAGAAATTAAGTGATCGATTGGACCAGTTCTATCTAGCAAATAATAAATTATGCTTTAGTATTTCACATTTATAAATTGTATATTTTTTTTATTTTTAGACTTAATAATCTATTTTATTATAATAAGTTTATATTAATCTCAATTGAATCTGATAAGATATGGCCTACTTCATTGTTAACATTTATATTAATGATAATTTTCTACTTTGTTACTTTATATCAATTTTCGCTTAGCAAGCTTGACTGAAATAATTATACAGTATTTCTTAGCATATAAAATATTAAGTATATTATTGCGCTTAATAGCTTACTTAACAAACCTTTTTAATGAATGATAGGAATGGTATTTTCTTCAACAAGGCAGAATGTCCTTCTATGTTTAATGCATGTATTCAAAGTTCAAATATTGAGAACAAAGTCTTGTTATACCAAATATGCCTTAAAATAACGAATCTTAAGAAAAACCATAGTTTTTTTTTATAAACTGATTTAAAATGTTAAGGAATAAAACAGAGTTCTGAAGTTTGGATAAATGCAAAATGTACTTAAAATACTCAATACTATAGATACTCAGAAACGTATCCGTCCCATGTCTTCCCTAGTAATAGCGATAAATTTATATAACGCTTAATTTTTAGAGGTCAGACAAACGATTTTGCACCTTATTCGAATTGCATAGACCACCATATTAGCATTTAGCTATGGAAATATTTACCTGTCGTTAACTAAGTAAGAATTGTTAAACAAACGTTAAATAATTTTATTTGCATCTGATAATATTAGTTCAGTATCTGATAAATATTGTTGTGTGTTGTTTATATTGACGTTTTTATTTTGCCCATTCGTGTTGACACTTTAACATGAACAACGACTTTATGTCAAGGCCCTAAGGTTCATTTTTGTGTTTCGCTGTTGCCAACCACTTAGAGGCCATAAACCAAAACATATCGGCCGATAGCTGACTATCATACTAATCGCTGTTTCATTGATTACATTCTTTATTTAACCGGAAGTACGCCTGAATATGCAGTTATCTATCGAAAGCGAATTATTTAATAAATAGCGATAGTAAATAATAATGACCAGGGGAAAACCTGCGATTTTTTGATTTGCTTTTATTGAAATATTTTAAAAATGACTAATAAGATGTAGTTTTTAAGGTTTAGTTTAGATTTTAAATCGCAAGCAGAGATGTTTTTTTTAAATATCGTGTAAACGAATGGAACAACTTGTTTTTTTTTTGTTTATTAGCGTCGAAAATTGTGTCACATGTGATCGAAACACACTTTTTCTAGCTATATCTAATTAATGATCTTTTGAGCATCAAAATAATAACCTATTTTCCAAAAACACGCGGATATATTAATTATAATTGGTTTGTAAAATGGCAAACGTTTGTCTGAGCTCTTTCTACTTGTAATTAGTAACCTAAGGTTGTGAACATTTTATACTGTACTTATGTAAGGTGCTATTATTATGTCGCATTTAAAGAGATCAACGAGAATCTCGCAATATATTATATGTTTAGTATTATCACATTTTAAACCGACTTCAAAAAAGGAGGTTCTCAAATTGACCTATTTTTTTTTTATGTTTGCTACCCCAGATCTTTTGATCGGGTGAATTTTTATGTTTTTTTTTTTATTTGAAAACTGGTGCTTCCCTTGTGAATAAATATACGACTCATGAGGAATAAATATACGACTTTCTGAAGTCGTTTTTTTTTGGTAGAATTATATTATGTATTATAAAAATAGTATTGACGTAAAGGTAGTCTTTGTGTAGATACATATGGGAGTATTTGATAAATTATTAGGTATGTTTACCTACATATAAAATTGATGTCTTGAATGATGTACCTTATTTTAAGTAGTTGTTGAGTAAGTCAATCATATTCTTTAACATTTTTGAGAGTAGATCATGTGAGTACCGTATACACAGAATGTTTTGATATATTACGATGTATATAAATATTTTTACAATGTTGAAACGGATTAATGTTTTTTATAAAGGAAATTATAATACTAGCTTTTGTAAAGATAATACAAAATGCAGTTACCTGTTTATAATTTTTTGATTAACATAATACAATGAACAATTTTATACTCAATTTAAGTTCAAATTAATAGCTTGTTTACTCGCTTGTTATTGTATGGTATGGACGAATTTGTGTCTTGAATATTATAGAGCAAAGTAATAACTTTTAAACTATCGCGCTGCATGTTAATAGTAATATTATAGAACGGGGATTAGCGCGTACATGCATAAATACAAAACGTCAAGCCTTAAAGGTATTTATGCATGTACGCGCTAATCCCCGTTCTATAATATTAATGTAATTTTTTTAAAGGTGTTTTATAAACGTGTACAAAATATACAAAATTAAATAATATGATACATATTGAGTAAAATGTATGCTGCAAACTTATTAATTTACTTCTTTTCACAAATCCTATTATGGAAATGTTTACTCGTGATTTCGATATTTCAATTATCTGGATGTATTTCTTCCGTTCGTTCGAATAGAGTAGGTACTTAAAAGTATTTTATACTAACAGTGTCTGCTTTTCTCAATATTGTATTATTTATCTACAGAGCAAGATGTAACATTTTGTCCATATGAAAAAGCACTAGTACTTATTTAAGGCATAATAAATGTTTTAGTAGATACATTATTGTAAGTTCTGATAGTTCTTTATTGTGATGTAATCACAGGTATAACACCAAAAATATTTATGCTTACGTTAAGTTTTACACGATTTTAATAAATACTTATGCACAATTCAGTTTTTTATTTAGAAATAAGTTATTTTTATATAATTGAGAAATCGGTAGTTAAGTAGGTAAAAACTTACAGATAAATAGGAGTAAATTGTAAATCAATAAAATAATGCATGCTTGGCTAATGTTTCCTAATGCTGGCAATAACTTCTACAAAAGGTTAAATGAAAGTCATATTATAATAATAAGAATTTAATTAATTTTAACACTATTGAAATTAATACTCACACTCATTATTTTTCATATCCGTCACAAGCAAATAAAAAATTTTTGGAATCACAGTTTAAATCACACAACTCAATAATAATTTACTAGTAATATTCACTGTTAAAGAATAATGCTAACATTTATAAAACTAAACATGAATACAGGCTGTCAGTCAAAAAACGTTGTCTTACTTCTAGTGTAAACCTATCGGCGAAATAACCTGGGGATCTTTAGTACATTCAGGAACAAAGAAATGTATACTCACAGGAAAATATAAATCGTTTATGTTCTGCGCACATAAATATTTTTGACTGAAATTATTAGTTGTATACATTTGTTTGTACTAAGTGTAGTAATTATCCCTAGTTATGTATTTACTTATTAATAAAAGTTTTAAATATACTTTGCTCGTCAACAACTTTATAGATTCACTAGAAATAATATCTAGAAACGCAATGGCTCTTCAATTAAATTTAAAGTGCGCGTGAAAACTTAATTGATGGATAATCTTGATTAATAACTAAAATAAATATAAATTTTGGCTATTCTTTTCAGAAAAACACTTTTTTACACATTTCATAGCCTGTTATACAAGTACTTAGTATAATTTAATACAATTAGAACCACAAACATATTCATTCATTCATTCTTAAAACTATCAACTACTCTAGTTTTAATTGATAGCAAGCTAATTTATATTAAGAATGGTGACAGGAGATATTTGATCAGTACAAACATAAAAATTATGTTTTAGAAATGGTCAAAATACTCAAAACCAACTCAATTTTAGGTAGCCTTTAAGTCTCGTGCAATCTTTGTCACTCTATGGTGCAAACAAGGGATAAACGTTTAGGAGCATCTTATAGTTAAGTTGCGTTTGAGTATTCAGGGATAAGGACGTCATTATTGGCAGAGATGCATAAGAAAACAATGGCCATTTGAGAACCAGTTATTTAAGACAATGTTTTACATTTATTTAGGTTACTATCTTTCCAAACCAGTTACATTTAAACAGGTCCTATACTGCGTCATGGTTCTCAAACAGATCATTTCATTACACATATCTACAATTAACATGGAAGATGCTTGATACATAATAATATAAATATACCATAAATATTTATAGCAACCCTACATGGTTATTTAACATTTCAGTATACTGTCGCCTATTGATTTTACTGACAAACACATTCACTCTTATAATAATATACTATTATTGGTATATAAATATTGAAAAATATGTATAATTACTGTCAACATCATAAATATATATCAATTTGAACCTTCTTGCAAGAACATAGGTAAGGCTAATTAATAAAGCTATTGTTGATTACATATTTATAATGCTGATTGTTTATTGAGATCAACATACCTAAGTTATAAGGGACATAAAAACATTTTTGAAACTATTGGCAAAAAATTATTAATATTGATTATTATCATTAAACTTTCCGCCATATTTATCTTGAGTTTTAATATTCATAATTTACATTTGTTAATCTTTAATCACTCTGTCTTTATAGTTCCAAACTGTAGCTTACAATGCCTGTCTGTTTGTAGTATTTATATAAGTAGGTGGACCTACAAATATGTCCCTATTATTTGTCTTAGTTCAACAAATTATGATTTTAAACATAAATATTAGCATAATATTACTAATTGAAAACTAAAAATATTTTTAGAATCTTATTTATTATGATACGGTGGGAATTCACTACAATAATAAGTCATACCTACTTCAATCAAACATTACAAGAAATGGAAAAGCATTACTATATATTTATTATTTACATAGTAAAAAAGTACTCTATTAGTAGGACCAAAATATACATTACATTATAATAAATGTTTATACATAAAATAATGTTCATTTAGTACTTAGATATTCCAATACGAAAATGTTCATTGAAATCAAAATCATATAATTCAGTTTCTCGTCAATGAAGAAACAAAAAACAAAATCTGGAAATTAAAACATTATCAACTTCGCCCACGAAATAATCTCTCACTATTACCTGAGTGTGAGCGCTTAAAGCTGCCATTTGTGATGAAAATACAAGTGTTATGTAATATTGTAAATATGTATCATATAGCTAATCAATACATTATAGTTTTAGTTATCTTAAGAACTTCTAGTGCTTATTCTATCAGATGATAATATTTTGTACTAAACCAGTCTATATTAATTAATCATCATCTAACTCTATGACAATTGGTTCAACATTTTCTGAAGCTTTTGTGTAATCTTCCTTTAGCTGTGCTAACAATGCACACTTTGGTATTTTAAGTTCCTCTGCCTCATCTATCAAAGTTTTTAACTTTTGTAGCCTCCCTATATCTGGAGCTGTGGGAAGCAGAATGTTCTTTGTTTCAGTCATCCACTTGTCAAAACTATTGACTCTGAAATCAATTGTCTGCAACATTATATGAAGTTCATCCATGTCATATCTATAGTTTAACATCTTTTTGCCTAGAGGGCATTGACAGAGGTTGTCTGCATGCTGCAAACAAACCATGTGTTTACAATCACTACAAGAAACTGAGGACAAGAAACAGGTTGTTTTACACACTTCACATAGCCGTTCATCATCACCAAGTAACTCAAATGCAGTCCTACGCACACTCTTAAGACCCTTTTTGGCTATCAAAGCTCTTAATGAACCTTCCTCTTCTGTTGCTCTTACTAACTCCTTTTGTGTTTCCAAAGCAGTCTCCAAATCTAAACGATCTCCTTCTAATGCCATTTTACAAATTAATTCATCATGAGAGAAAACACAGAATCTTTTAAGATTTTTATAATGTATTATACACTCACGGCCTACCTTTAACCAGTCAGGAGGGGCAAAATTAACAGCTTCAGCAAAATTATATCCTTGGTTAAATCCTGCATGGTATGCTCTGGGAAAAGTGACCACAAACTCTCCGGCATGCTGATCTGTTCTATATATTGGGACACCTGCTGCCATCAATATATTTGGATTCATTATTGTTACCAGTTGATGTAATAAATCTGGTTGTGATTTAAATAGATCTGGTGCTGCTGCTTTCATGGCTGTTTCCAACAATTCAGCCCCACTTCCTGGCACTCCATACCAAGTTTTAGCCTCACCCCAATGTAAATAATTAATGGAATAGCTCCAATGATCTTCATTATGCCAGCAAAATGCTGAAAAACACATACCAACATACATCCAAGGCACTGTCATACCAGATATGTCAGCATTTATAAATCTTAATACAGAGCCATCAAGAACTGGAAGATTATTTAGGTTCCACCCAGAATCAACATACTCCTGATCTCCAGGATAAAGATTTAATGAAGATTTTGTAGGGAAGCCCGATCCGTGATCCATTGAGTGCAAGTCAGCACCATACTCAACAGTAACATCCTCCTCAACGGATGATATTATTCTCCAAAATTCTTTTTCAGCTACTGTAGTTGGAACTAAATGTCCAGACATTCCAAAATAATCAGATTTAAATTTATCAGCCATTTCTCCAAACTGTTGCAATGTGTATTCTCTTTCTGCTTGAGCAAACCCAAAGGCCTCTGCAGGTTTATGAACTTCTTCAGCAATGCAACAGGGGCAACGCCAGTCTCCATCCGGTACTGAGCTGAGTGGAGGCTTTAAGCAAAATGTATGGTATGTATCAGAACAACCATTGCAAATTAAAAGCAAATCATCTCTGTGGTCTTTTTGGCAAATAGCACACTGATAAATAGCCAATGGATCAAGATCATAACGGGGCCTCTTCCTGGACTTTGTAATATCAAATTCTTCATCATTCAGCCCGGGCATTTTTGGTCCAGGTCCATAACAGGCTAACCTTCGCAATTCTCTATTACGTTTTAACTCTTCACATTCAGTTTTGTTTTTGAGACTATCAACATCAGGTTTGATATCAGATCCTGTCTTTGTTTTCTTAATACTTGTGTGAGGCTTTTCATCCATAGAATCGTATTCTTCTTTGATTTTTGTTATTCTCTCAATGGGTACTTCTGTAATCAATGGCTTTCCTGTTTCATCACTTTTTCTTTCAATTTTAGGTTCAGTCTTTTTTACAGTTTTTAATATATCTGCTTTACTTTTCTCGAAAATTTCGTAAGGTAGCAAAATTTTTTCGTAATTACTCCTTAGAAAATTCATTGTACTTGTGTTTTGACTGTATCCCATTGAACTGGCTATCTTACGCCATTTTTTAGGACTATTACAATTTTCAAAGCCGCCTTCCTCGTCGACCCAGAATTTAAGACAATATAAATCTAATGTTTTATTTTCAATCATGGGAATTTTCAACGGAGATCCTTGCAGATCCCAAAATTTTAATATTTTTTCAAGAAACAAAAGTTTTAGACGCGTTATGGCTTCCAACTCGTTCACTTTCTGAATCCTAGGAACAAATTTTAATTTGTCCACGTCTAATGAAAAAGGTGGCTGCCATCGCGATGGAGGCTTTATTTTACATATGCCTGTTTTCTCTGCAACCGGACGAATTTTTGCTATATATCCAAGAGGATCCAGGAATTCTTCGGGCGTAGGTTCGAACACAGGTGCCTCGGGTGGTGGAGTGAAAGTAAATTCTGCAGTTTTGTGCATGGCATTTTTCTGAATATTCTTGCTATCCATGATCGCTACGTAGTTAATGTACACTTTGAACGTAATATTTTATCTCACCGTATTTAGGTAACAAACAAAAAACATTTCACTCGTAGTAAAAGTGTACGTGACTTCTCGCCATGTGTAAATGGCTCCTAAAATACTGAGATAGTAAAATACACTTAAAACACTGCCATTACTATTATTCCGCAATATTATTGAGACAGGTAACAGTTTTAAATGGTAAGTATTATCAACACAGATTGCCTTGATCACAAACCGTATTTAATAGTATAATGAAACAAAATTAGTATTGATTATACGATTTCGTTTACAAAAGCTGTATCGGGCTAGTAAGCAGCCCCAACCAGCCAGCTAGTAACTTGATAACTCACTCGTCTACGGATCGTTCATTGATGATGCCTCGTTCAAACGCAGCTTGCTCGTCAAAAATATTTTTACGTACACATACACATAGAGACGATTGTCGATTAATGTTGTCGACTTGTTCTTCCCTAATCCCATTGGTCACATAGATGGTTCGTATTGTTTTGGCTGGTGAGGGAGGCGCTGTTTTGTAATATTATGCACATGTTTTGAAATGAATCATTTATGTTGGTACATGGTGGGTAGGTATCTTTTATAATTTTTATGTCAATTAGACTGATTAGACATAGGCAACAAGAAAGACACGAAGATAAAAAATGGCAGTTGTAGGCACGATTTAATAGGTTTTATGATTTTTACTCGGAATATTATGTAGGTAGCAGAAAAAAAAAACACTTTCAAAAATGATTTCCTATCTCCAATCAGCACCTAGTGCTTGCTTTGATATCCGTAAAGTCAAAATATTGCGCGTAATATAATTAAATAATAATTATGTAATGTAAATCACACTTAAGGCTAGAACACATAGTAAATGTGATCTAGCCTTTATATATGAGATTGAGGTAGGTATAACATAAATGAAAAATATTGATGTTATCAATTTTGTTGAAACCTTGGTAGGTAAAATGTCCCAGAAGTACTTGTATTGCAGCTATGTTGGTGTCGTGGCTAAGAGTAATGGGTATGTTATCTGAAGAACCTAGGTTCAAGCTAGTTTTAAGGTTTATTTATTTCGGTATAAGAGGGTAGTTAGCTACCATACACCTTCTTTCTTACACCCAAATATTAACTTCACTCTACTTGTATCGTACGAGAATATGCAATATTTTATTAGGTAAACTTAAGGTTGAAGGAAAGAGTGGGTATTGATTTGGTAAGAGTATAACAGCAAATAGTTAATAACGAAATATCATGTATTATTCAATTACCATGTGAATAGGCAATATTTGTACTAGTATTATAAAAAGTTTTTTTTTTATATAGTTTTAAATGCAGTGATAAAAATGGTACGTAGGTATATAAAATATTATTGTAGATAACACTGAATGTAACTTGTCAAATTGAATGTCAAAAAACATAACCTTAATGTGCAAGCACAGAATAGAATCTGTTCGCTTGCTTTATTCTTTTGAATTAAATATTTTATTTTATTAGAATAATGTTACTTACGTTTCGTGGAGTCTGGACGGCTAACATACAATTGCAACAGATAAGATGTGCTCATAGAGTGAGGGGTAAAGCTCCCATTTATTGTCGCACGATAAAGGAACGTTTAGACGAACTAAACTACAAAGATGAATTATATACAACAAGAATTGATATCGGTTTACCTCGGATCAAGTGTGTATCTGTTTCCAATATTAGTCTAATGTTATAATTATAATAACCGGATTATATACTAACTATAGTGCCATTCCACTTTTAATCGTTTATAACAGGTATCTTTATTCAATATCTCATTTCAGGAAACCGTCGGACGAAGACCGTTTATCTCGAATAGACCATATTAGACAAATAAAAGCTGATAAATCGAAGGAACAACTTGCACGCAACTATAAATTAGAAATTGATTTGAATGAAGCAAAAAAGCTATGGCTTGAAACTTTAGGTCCACAGCACAAAAAACAAATTGCAGACCACTATGCTATATTTGAACACTTATATGGAGAAGGGTACTTTGTGCCATATCTAAATTTGGAAGTATTGTATGACTTAAAGGATGGTTCATACTTACCAGTTTATACTGGGAATGTTATAAAGCCTGCTGAAGCGATTGAATATCCTATTGTTAATTATGAGGCAGATGCTGATAGTTTGTGGACACTAGCCCTTACAAGCTTAGATGGCCATTTAGAAGAGAGTGATAAGGAATATGTACACTGGTTGGTGGCCAACATTCCTGGGAACTCTGTAGAGAAAGGCGATACTTTAGTTGAGTACCTACAGCCTTTCCCAGTAAAGGGAACTGGATATCATAGATATGCATTTGTACTCTACAAGCAAGACAAAAATGTAACATATGACTTACCAAAAGGTAATATAATAACATGTTTTTTTTTTTCTGTCAATCAATATTAATATTACATAATATATTCAATATAATCAAATTAATGTTTCCAGTATCTTCAGCCTCTTTAGAGGACAGGACATTTGTTACCAGGGAATGGTATAAAAAGTACCAGGATAACATAACTCCTGCAGGGCTGGCATTTTATCAAACTATCTGGGACAGTTCTGTCAAAGATTTCTTCCATAATGTACTGCAAAAGAAGGAACCAGGTAAATTAACCCATCTTCATTACATTCATACACAAATATGTTATATACCTCCCTTTTAACCATCTATCCTAGTGCCTACCTAATCTAAGTGTTTCCAGAAATTAAATTGTTTCAACCTGTTCAATGCTATCAGTTATATAAAAGGTCCTATTTATCTCTATGACATAAAATTGTGATATTTGCTTTCAGTTTATGAATATGACTTCCCTGGACCATACATAAGGCCGCAAGAATGGTTTCCCCTTAGAAGGCCATTCAATTTATACATGGATAAATATAGGGACCCAAAGCAGATCAATAAGGAGTATTTATTACGTAAGTTAAGAGAAGAAGACCCATTCAAGGCACCCCCACCACCACTGAAATTCCCCAATGCTCAGCCTTTGCCGAAGAGCATGCCATCATGGCTAAAACTTCATGAAAGGAAGATAAGGCTAGGTTGGGGAAGAGTTAACGATGTATAGATTAAATAAAAGATTTTTAATGTAGTGTAAATGGTTGTTTTATTTATGTTGACTTGATATGTAAGTGGTAATTGAATTAATGTGCAAACTGTAAAAACTGTAGTTACGGAGGGCTCAGAAGGGTTTATTGCAACTGGCAACTCTCACACTTCATTTAGTTACTGGTGAATGAATGGAGATGGATTGGGGCTTGTTCTGAATCTGATATAGAAAAATCGCTCCTGCAAACTCGTATTATAAATCATCTTATTTATTTTGCCCGCGTGAGTGTTGATAAACACAAGTATCTATAGCCATGTTAAAATCGATTGAGCCGTTTAGACGTGAATGTATAACAGAACAGAAAAAAAGAACCTTTTTAAAAAGCGAGTGAGTCTGCGTCGACACAGATGATGAAACAAAAGGCCACCGGCCACCTATATTATCGACGAAAATAGTGTCGTAATTTTTCCTTTAATCTCATAATTAGGGTATTTCGCGGTAAGAAAAGGTTATTTCACAATTCACTATTATTGTTACTATCATGAATATTTCAAATTTAATACTTTTTTGGGCATATGACTGAAACCTGTTAGATATCAGCCTTTAGGGACGGAAAGCTCTTTCTTAACACCCTGTATGTATAAATAAAAAGCTGAATTCGTGTTTTACATACTTTTATTTTAATAAACATTCAAATATTAAATTTACGGTCTTTAATCAGGCAAAATTCATATTGTCGTGCAAAATATTTTTTCCTCTGTACTTTGACTAATCTAGGTATACGAAAAAACCCTTTTATTTGAAAAAATATCAAATTAGACAGAAACATAACATCCACCTATACAAAAAGTAGTTAAATAAAAATATCATATTTTGTACAATAATAAGCAGTTATACAAGTAAAATATAATTATAGGATTTAATAACAACAGAATGCTGTGATCAAATGCTGTCTAGTTCTCTGAAAAGAACCTACTCTATTACCTAAGTAATATGGCAAAAAGAAAGTTAATTAGAAATCACAGTATCTAGTTATATTAAATGCTGTGGTGTAAACCACACAAGTATTAGGCACCAATCTTCAAAAGCATCAATGTGTAGGTATAATTGGCAATAATTTTAATATATTTGGTGGGCTCACATTTAAAAATTTTATGAATCATGTTGAAAAATATATACCACACAGGATTTGAATTATCTTCTCGAAAACAGTAGGAAGCATACTTTATCAGCAAACAAAAAATAAAAAATATTTGCTTAGTAGGATAGTATGAACTAATAACCTGTCTAAATTATACACAAAGGTGTTGATGAGTTTTCATGTAGATTATAAATAACCCACTCCATATTATACGAGTGCTTTAAGGTATTTTATATACTAAGTGAATTTGCAATACTGAATACGCGTTGGATATCAATATTGCACGTATAAAGCTCGATCCAGACATATATAATGTAATTTACGTAAACAATAGGTAGCCAACATAGGTCAAGATCAAAATTAAAACATATAAACGTTATCGCGCGCGTTTGTATTTGCGATATAACCGCCACTGGATAAACAGCGCCAGGTCCGACATAAGCTTTACATTTAACTTGGGTGGTGACCACACTAAGAATACATTGGCGTTATTCTTCACGATACATTACACGTGTCTGGACCCGTCTTGAGATGTATTTAGTCTAGGCCAACATCATCGTCCGACGGTCCCTTCGGCCCTCCTGCCCCGGGTGCACCACCAGCGCCGCCAAAACCTGTGACAATTAAAAAAACAATTATATAACAGATGGCACCCCATAGAAATAGTCTTACTGCCATAAAAATAAGGGCTGTGACAATAATAAAGTTACTACAGATCATCAACAGACAGTAGCAATATTATTCATGTTTCGTGTCAGAATAATGACTTACCTGGGAAGCCGCCACCACCACCCTTTCCGAGTTTGGCTTGAAGTTTTTCTATGACGGCAGCAACTTTAGGATTGTTTTGATACTTCACGAAGTTAGCTGGGTTAGATGACACATCCTGGAATGCTGTGGCAACTTCTGGATCCTATAAATGAAAATGAATATATATTCAGTACATACAAAAACATACAGTTAAACAATATCAGTGTTAAAATCTGCATTTCGTTAGAGTGTATGTGTTAGTTTGATAGGCCTACCTGGAAAGCAGCCATTATGTCTTGATCGAACAGAAGGTTGCTGAAGTCTTGTGGGTTAAGTCCGGCCGGGAAGCCGCCACCGCCTCCGGCACCGGGGAAGCCGCCGGCTCCGGGAAAGCCGCCGGCACCGGGGAAGCCGCCGGCGCCCGGGAATCCGGCACCGGCGGGTGGTGCGCGCGCGTTAGCTTCGGCTTGTGCGCGAGCTGCACGGGCGCGTGCCTCTTGCGCTTTGCGAGCTCTGCGCAACTTGTCACGATGCTAGGTAATAAATATGAGTTATGTAATGTTATATCTGCTGTAAAGCTCTCCTCACGTAAATGAGGGAAGATCTCATAAAATAAATATTTACCTATTTGTTTCAACCTAAATTTACTGGTAGCCCTGAATACAATTCAAGTTGCAGTAGCTATCTATTTTATTTAAAAACTTACTTCTTTTTCTTCCTTTTTGCGTTGCACACTAAGCTTGTGTTGGCGCAGTTTCTCAGCATTAGGTTTGACCTCAGTCAACCACTCGTTAGTTTGATCATCATAGTCGATCTTAAGAGATTCGCAGAGATCATGAGAAGCCTCTTCAAATTTGCCCAACAACCTGATAAATGCAAAACAGGATAAGCAAAATTCCAAGACTGCATACTGAAAAAGTATGTTTTGTTTACATAGCGATAATAATTATTGTTGCTAAGGAGAGCGTCAATGTTAAATATACACACCTTAATCAGAAACAACATTTTGAACTTTGGTCACAAACCATATTGAGAAATTGTATGCAAATTAACTGAATTTAGCTAATTTAATAAGCAGGTTGTTGTTAACCATTTTAGCAACAAATGACTATACCTGTAAGCACGCCCACGGAATTTGTATGCAGCTGCACTGTCGCAATTGAGTTCCAGGGCATGTGTGCAGTCTTTGATACACGCATTTGGTTTGTTCATCTTAAGGAATATCTAAAACAGGAAATAGCATATTTAAATATAATTCAACATGATCCTGATGTTAAAAAGATGTATAGGATGCATGAATCCTTATAGGGTTAGAAAATACAGGTTTAATTTACTCTAAAGGTTGCCCTTTGCTGTGGCAACCAATTCACGTAGGTAATCAAAACGTGTTTCATACCTGTCCACGTTTTGCAAACAGTAAAGCACTCTGCGGGTTGAGTTGAATAGCTTCATTGTACAGTTTGATGGCTTCGTCAAACTTTTGCTCAGAGAATGCCTGCATTGCCTCAGACCTCTTCTCATCAGATTGATCTCTTTCCTCATCCGTCACTTCCTTCGCCAAGTCACCCATTACTTGAGAATCGTCAACATTGTCTGGTTCTATGACACCTATTGTGAAATAAAAAAAATAAAACATTTCATTAAAATTTTTCAATTAATTTCTTGTTATTTTTTGTGATTTAGAAAATTTGTCCACCAAGCTAGCCTCTTTTTCTTAATCTTAGGCAAAGTTAATGAGTTTTTAAATGTACTTAAACAATATGTTTAAGTACATTTTATCCACATCATTTACATATTAAGGGACATTACATGTATAACATGTTATTTTTAATTGTAATATACATTATTTACTTTAGGAACCAGATGAACAGATCATCAAATACATTAACTTTGCTTTATTTATTGGTTTTGGCTTGTACTTTTGGTATTTTTTGCAGCAAATGACCAAATACTGAACCATCAATCAGTTTTTAACTGCCATAAAGTCTGATGCTATTTTTGTCAATATGTTCTAAACAGCAACAAATATACATTAGAAAATGTGTTAAAGTTCAATGGCTTCTTAGTATTTGGGGAATAAGGTTTTGGTTGAATTACCTTCCATGTCCAATTCAACATCAGACTCAGCCGCTGATTCCTCATCTGATGAAGACCGAGTTTTTTCCTCAGCATTGTTGTTTGCTGTGTTGCTGAAATTTTGATTTATATTTAATATCCATTTTAAATATAAAATATAATTTGCATCATTAAATATTCAGACAAACATATTATACAAAACAAATGTAAAAAATATTTAAGATTTGTGTTATGTTAAACTTATTTCTGCAATTACTTGGTACACCTAACACAGAAATATTCAATGTTTGAGATAGATGAGTGTTGTGCATGTAATTTTTTTACTAGTCATGACAGTAACTATTCTAATTAATGGAATACTTGCATAATTAGCATTACAAAGATGTTTCTAGAAACTAATCTAATAAATCTTACACATTTGGTGGTATGAATAGTATGTATATTAGTTATAAATTCTCAATGTAGGGCTTGTTATCTGTTCAGCTTAAAGCTTGTTGTGATATTGATCTAATTAGAAACATTTTCACATTTACCAAAGCAATTCTAGGCTTCTACCAAAGCATTATCTATTCAGCAAGTGGAGACTAGCAAGAAAGACCATTGACAATCAGAGAAAAATTAAAATTGTAATAACTACTTACGTATCGCCGGAAGGTGTAAAATTCTTAGCACCAAAGGTTGGAGCCGGAATAGTTACCCCTAAAGATGCGAGGTAATCTTTAAAGAAGGCTAGTTTTGGATGATGTATTATCTGCGGTTCTCCTTTGCAAAACTCGACAAACGCTTTCAACTGTGTCAGCTGCTCCTCGTTGAACGGACAATTCATTTTTCTTGATTATCACTGATATACCTACCGGCAACAACGATTAATATTAACTCTAGAACAATAAAGCTTAAAGAACAAATAGATGTCGATTACAATGTAAATCACGTAAAATACAAGTAAATAACTTTTTCTCAACAGCCGTAATATTAATAACTTCCTTACTTTCTAATGAAATACTAGAATACCGCACTGCATACACCGCATAAAACAAATAAATTGACACTTTCTGTCTTGTCGTCGCAAACGAACCGACGGAAACGGATTATTCTCGACTTTTTCCAAAACCACAGATTATATTTTGTTTGACAAAGGCATTTTTGTTATTCTGCTGATTCATTGATTTTATTTTGACCAAAGACTAGTTTTTTTTGAGAAATTAAATAAATAATTGTTCACTTTTACAGAGTGTACCAAACAATCACATCCTAGGCGGTAATACCTCCTACCGGAAATCCTCTCGCAACGTTTTATACATATATTATTTTGTTATATGTTTTATTACATTCATGTTACTAAAACCAGTAAAAATTACTGTTTTTTTTAATGCAATAGCTGAATATTTTCTTCATCTTCTTTATTTTTTTTTTGTTATTGTTATATACGTATTTTTTTGTTCACAGATGAACACCGTTCAACTTAAAATTATTAGTATTGTAGGAGTAAAATAATTTATATTATGAGAGATATCTGTTGACGCCTAAGCGAACTGAAAACGCTAATAACTGGAGCTCTCCTCAAGGTTTCAAGCGTAGTATTCAGTGCTACTAGTAGATGGCAGTATATACTTCGTTTTAGATGATGATAGCTGAAGGGGACCTGCAGAATTCGGGAGTAAGGGCACCGACGTTATAATTAAATAACTGATTACTGAAGCAAACTTTGTTACTAATAAGTGTCCACGTGAAATATTAGAAAGTTTTCAAGAAAAATATTTAAATGTAAGATATAAAATCAAATTCTTCAATATTTTATTTAAACTTATCTTTTATAGCTAATTGGCCTGCTCTTCATTCATTGCTTTATAAAGTGCTCTAGCTGTGGAACTAATGACGATTTCAAGCATTTATTTTAAGAAATAAAATACAAAATTTCTAAGCGTCTAATGGAAATCACCGTAGTTGCTTAAGTACCTATAAACCGAAAATCTCTTTGCCCGACAGGAAATTAACTCAAGACCTCACAACCGACAGTCCGGTTTGCGACTGTGGGACCGAAGAAGCGGTTTCGTAATTAAACAAAGCCAGGAAAGTGACTATTAGTCGGTATGTAACCGCACATGGATTGATTTAAGCTCTACAAAATGAGATCCTTTATTGGAAATCAGGGCTTACAAACATAAGGTCACATAAATAATTAAATATTGTAGACATGCTTAAAAATATCGATCAAAACGGCAGGAACGAAAATTCTTAGTTTTTGTTAATGACCTAGGTTATATCTAGCTATGTACCTAATAAAATGTCTTCCTATGTCGTGTATCCTAACTGACTCCACGGTTTATAATATGCAGAAAGACGTGTGTAAGCCTACTTTCCAGTTAACAAACAAAAATTCTCTCAAATTTTATAAATGTAGATTAAAAAGCATAAAATTTTCGGGGTTTTGTTTCGTTAGGAATTTGATAATTATAATATTAATTTAACCAAGTCAAAAATGACCGAAACATCGCTTGACTATGCTAGCGTAAAAATTGAAAATATTATAAAAGGAAGGTGAGGATGGGTTACCTACTTAATTGCCTCCTGTGGTGGTGGCGTGACCTCTTTTATTTTTCGACACGTTCAGAGGTCGGGACGCAGTCGTCCTAATGCCACATAGCTTTTTAATTAATGTTATTATTTGGGTACATTTACCGGTTGTTGGGCATTGCTATAATTAACATGACCAGATTTTTGTCTGACTTCTAGTGGTCGGTCGGTACTCGTAGGTAGATAGGTACCTACTTATATTTTTGATTTCACGTTCAAGTTTTCAGGACTTTGAAATAGACATTTACATCATTATTGTGTTTATATGTATACAACGGTACCTAACATTTGTGATGAAACGTGAAAATAGTCTTGTAAATTATGTGTATAGCCATCGGGTTGAAGACCCGAAATATTATTTTCAAAACTTGGGTATGCAAGATGCAAATAAAAAGTAATCTTGTAAAATCAGTTTTAGGTACCAGTACCTGAACAAGTGTTTATATGTTGTATCAACCTTAAGTCTTTTTGCGAGGAATCTAGGTTACGTGACTTCATACCATCTAGTGCAGTGTGCACGTCTGATAGTAATTTGTTGTAAATGCAGGTGTGTACTTAACATTTGGAAGAACTTATGAAATGGCGCTTTACAGACTAGCTTGGATTCCCTTCTCGATAATAAATGAGAAAAACTTTTTGGCACTCATTTATGCATCGCATCGGATATTACACTTAATACCTAGCTACCTAAGTTTATCTAGATGTTTTTTCTCATGACATGTTACTAATGATGTCCCAAAAGTATAGACATATTTAATACAAAGCATATATCTACTGCGCTAACGTTTGCCATCGTTTTGTATCAGTACCCAATTTATCCTTTATTTTTCCAATACAGGTTTATTCAACCGAATAGTGAGTGATAAAATTTGATTTATAAAACTCATAGTTCTCATAACATGAAACTAAAGGCCAGTTCAAGTTGTTAACTCGTAAATGTTGACAGGGTTTTGATAATATCATGTTCAATGGGTCTTTAATACAACCAACTTATTTACATACTTCTTTGAAGACTAGAACTGAGCTGTATTTTAAGGTTCGCTTTGAATTGGAGACCACATCATAAAGCATTAAAAATTTTAATAACCCTGGCAGTAGAAAATACCACACATGACAATAACATAAAATAAAGTAGGCCTCAGTAATTAGATTTACACATCGTTACCCAATACCTAAACGATAAAGGATGCAGTTTGCAGTTTATCATTCTTTACCGAAATAAAGTCACTATCCACAATTTAATCCAGCCAATAAAAACACATTTGCAATTGGAAATTCTGGGTAATTTTCAAATGTCGTTTAAATGGCTTGATAAATCTTGAGGTAAAAGTAATAAACATTTACCGAATACTTACTTAATTACTTTTAGCTGACAGGTTTAATATGAGGAATTACCACATCGTCAGAAGCGATTAGTTAAGCAGACAATTTAAGAACATTAGTCGAATATAATTACATTTCTTATAGATCGTTCGATGAATTTGTTAGTTAGTGGGAATTTGTCCGTTAAAGAGTGCGTGGTGTAGTGTAGATACATATAGGTTTTACTTATTCCTTTATTAAATGATTTAAAAGTGTTTTATATCTTGCCAAATAGTGAACATCAAAATGTCGTACAGAACAGTTAAAATGTTGAAATTTGCGCTATGTAAGTTATACATCAAATATTTTTTTTTATAACCTTTCATGTGTCCCACTGCTGGATAAAGGTCTCCCCCAATTTGCTCCAGGCTTTTCTGTCTTGAGCCGCCTCTCTCCAACCCGGCAGATAGCGATCGATGTCATCGCGCCAAATATTTTTACTAAACCTTTATTATAATAATACGTTGTTTATATTTGAATGTATGTATTTTTTCATTGTTGTAGTATTGTTAGAGATCAGTATACTAAGTGCACAAGAAGTTCCCAACACAAGTAGTAATCAAGGCGCTCCGTTAAGTTCCGTACAGCCGAGGCTTTTCGATCTCGGCGCCATGGGATTCCCAAACTTTGGTCCGGGAAGATTCGGAAATCCGACAAGTAATTATCCAGCGAATCCCTTTTTCCCTAACGGAAATCAGGTAAAGTTATTTATTAAAGAATTTCATTAATTGGTTCTGCTTTCACTTGTTTTATATTCATTTTAGTATTCAAGCTTTGAAGGGGTTACTTTTTATTATTGCCTAATTACTTACTGACATTATAAATTCTTTTTCAAAATTCAAACTTTGTTACATAGTTGGTCTCAGGCCATTATTGTAAATCAAAACAATTTACCAATTAGTTAATTTACTTCTTTACAGAATAACAACATGGCAAGACCACAAAATCAAGGAAACTATCCAAATGGACAAAATCAAGGAGGTTATCCAAACCAAAATGGGTTTCCATATCAGGGAAATAACATGAATCCGAACGCCAATTATCCAGGGCAACAGTACCCGAATAGACCAAATGACGGGTCAATGTACCCAAATCAAAATCAAAGAAACTTTCAGAATAGACCCGTATCCGGAGGCAACACGAACGGAGTTGGATATCCAAACCAACAAGGATATCCATTCCAGGGAGATAACATGAACGGCAACTTTCTACGTCCACAATATCCTAACGGCCCCAACAATCCCTCATTGAATACCGGCAATACTAATAATCCTTTTCAAAATGGAGGAATGTTAAATCAAGGTGGAAATTTCAACCAAGCTATCCCTGGACAGGGCGGTCAATACCCCAATCAAGGAAATTTTAATCCCGACTTTAGACCTGACGATTTAAGTAACTTGAATAATCCAAATGTTCACTTCCCAGGCAATGACAAGCCATATCAAAATCAATATAACCCCCAAACTGGTCTTCCTTATCAGAACAATCCTGGTTTTGGGCAACCCAACAACTATCAAACGTATCCTAATAATATGAATGGAAATAATGTACAATTTCCGATGTCATATCCAAATGGAAACCGACCTGCTCAGTTTCCTAGTTCAGCAATAGTATTCCCAGGTCATACTTCCAATGCTGACAATTATACAAACATGCCTCAGAACCAGCCTCAAACATTTAACAACCAAGGTACGAATTTCATTAACAACCCAAATAATAAGACAGTGTCCATATTGGGAAAACCTGTGATTGTACCACCAACGCAAGGGCAAGGTCTGTCTAATGGCAGGTAAATTGATACGATAATTAACGAGTAATTTGTCACTGTTAGTGCCAACATATTGTTTTGTATTCAAATAAATAATAATATTTTATCACTTATACACTTTTTTTTATTTAAGCACTGAGAATCCAACCCGGAGAAAGTGTGTTCAGGACTGCCCCTCAACGACTGAGTACAATCCAATATGTGAAACGAACAACGTAACTTACATAAATCCAGGGAAATTTATTTGTGCACGAAATTGTGGTGAAGGTAAGTACAGATAATGAATTCTGAAACACCTATTTAATTAAATATAATTTACCAGATAGAAGTAACCAGGATTACGTTTTGCGCAAAATATTTAGTTAACACACATTTCTATTAACAGTGATTATTTATGCCTCGTCTGTTATGTGATTTCACTTTGTTTAATGTATTAAAACTTCTTGTTTCAGTTGTGTACCTTCAAAAGCAAGGAAGATGTGATGGAGTGAATCCAAAGCCAAGTCTCTAAACTCCATAGTCGTATTGAAGCCATTTGAGTTCTCCTAAAATGAAAATTGTCTGGAATGTATTGTTAAAGTAATCTTGTACACAACAAAATATAAAGAAGAACGTATACCGTATATTTCTTTCACTATTTCTATGTTTATTTCAACGACAATATTTTAACGTTGTTTTTTATTTATTGTATATGTCAAGTTAATAATAAATACTTGGAAAAGTTGTATTGCGATTTATCTGAAGTATTTTATCTTTCGTGTGTCTACCATAAGGTTGTGGCTGATTGCTTGAACGCCGCCTATATCAATATTTTGACGACTCTTGAGATACAATAGTACCTATTCACTACTTTTGAATCGTATATTTGCTCAGGTTGTTACTTTATGTATAGTAGTAATTAAATGCCGATAAAAATACTATGTTTTTGATTTAAATAATGTACCAGTAAAAATACGTTTTAGTTTTCCGATTAGCAATTTTTATTTTTTTTTTTCTTGCGTCGAGATATTATTTTTCCCGCTTATAACATTTATTATTTAAAATTACAAAGTTTGTATTTTGTTGTTTTACATATTTTTAGGGATACTGGAAACCATATTCGCTTCAAAAGCGTGTGAAACAAGCATTCTGTCGGGCCGACGAAAGCCACACACTCACACGAAATTCGTAAACTTTGCAAAGGCTCTTACTGGCAAAAGGGGCTTTCCAATAGCGACTAAGCGAACTATAACACTATCGATGTCCTTAAGCGCTCAACTCGCCTTTGTAAGTATTTTTCGGTATCTCCAAGTAAAATCATTGGTTTGAGAAAGTAAAACAAGCTGGATACAAAGCCACAAAGCTGCAATAGCTATGTAGCAGCAAGGGCGAGGCGCACGCTCGCAAACGATTGTCGAATCACTGCGCACTTGCTACTAAATCGGAACTGTCGTTAAGCTTATCGGCTACATGTGACTCGTTTACGTCGATAACGTCACGATCTTCCAACGACCCTACTTCGGGAATGATAACAGACAATAATATGTTGATACTTATATCAAATTATTTGACGTAATCTCTTTTTATTTTTGTAGTTCCGACGATTTTCGTCACGCGATGAGGGTGGTATCGACAGTAATTTTACCGCTTTATTTATGTATGACGCACTCAATTGAATATTACGAGCAAAACAACTTGCCACACAGCCCTATTTATTACTTATTGATAACAAATCGAATAGAATTAATATAGTGAACATCGCATTAATAAAAATACTAGTAAAGATAGATCGTTATTCGATAAAGAATTCGTTTGATGTTACGTATTCTAAGAATATAAAAGAATAATAAATAATGTATGATATATAGATCTTATTGTACCTACGTAGGATTAGATTATATAGAATCAAAACTTATGAAAAGGTTTCAATATTTAATCATAACAAAAACTCGAGTATTTTCTATATTTACATAAGTGTGAAGGTTCTTATCGATACAACTGCCTCTTATTGAAAATGTCCAATCATTTTACAATAAAATGAGTTCAATAAATGCAGGCACTTGTCAACCTTTGATTATAAAAAGGTGAAGAGAGGTGCTAAGGCTAAGGAGGCAAAAAGGTGGAGTGTCGAGCGAAAAGGGTATGCCGAGGAAATTGTGTAAAAGCACCCTTGAGTGAATCTCGCCGTCTGAGTGCGTTTATATTGTCATGCGGCGAATATGCTGGTCGACGTTTATTAGATTACTAGGATGTATGCTGCACTCTGACTGCAGGAGATTCGTGCCTTCAATATGATACCTTTATACGTATGTCAAGATACAAGTACCACCTACTGACGCCTTTTCCCGCGTTCTCACCACTCTAAGCAGGATTTAAAGTGGGGGAGTATGTAAGGTTTACTTGGAGTCATTGAATTATTAATCGTGTCATCTTTGCTCTGATGCAAAGTAAGGGGTATAATGTCTAGAGCTCTATATTTAGGTACTTTTACATACTAAAAACATAATAAGATGAGAGAAGGCATTGGTTTTTCCATGTTTTTCTTAAATTCTTTTCGAATTATTACGAAATATTTACTTTGTTATAGCAAATAGTAATACTTTCATATAAATAGCTCCGGTATTGGAGTCCCAAGGGAGATACTAATCTGTTCCATGCTAGTAGGCCCCTTGGGCCATCGTTTCGTACGTGTGGCCTATTCTTAACCAGAGATCACACAGTTAATTGCGAATAAACCGATTATCCTTTGTAATAGGGGCTAAAAGCCTCATAGGTTACATAAGCCGAATACGTAGGGCAGTTAAACTTTCCACTTTAATTTGCTGTCGTTACCGAAAGCGATTTGCTTTTAGACTTTCGTTAAAATGTAATAAAAATGCTAGATTAAAAGCTGCTAATATCCGTTCTCTAATACGAGCATTGTCAATTTGTTAGCGCTAAGTAATAAAATACTTCCTTTCCCCTATATCCCTGAATTAAGTAGCTCAATGTTTGCTAACTAAGTCTCGGTAAACACAATTAAAACGGCATCTCGCGTGTGGACGGATTCCAAGAGACTTAGATATAATTTTCCGTTGTAAATCCGGGCTTTAAGGAGCCCTTAGAATTCCCTCGTCCACCGTAAAGGGAATTTTAACGATAGCAAATTGTCTATTTCGACTTGTCTCGTCTCCGACTAAAATTGTAGTCATAGAGAACATTTTTAACTAGCCGTTTGTGTCGCAGCGTCGTTCCCGCGTCCCGATTTCCTTTGGGAAACTGCCTTATTTAAGATACGAATATAATACTGCTCGTTGTCTGTTTTCTTTTTAATTTAGGTTGTTTTTTGTGATGCTGACGTATATTTTTGTAATTACTCATTCTAAATTACAAAGATAGAGAAAACTAATGTGAGTTCATTCAGTGCATTTCTTATGAGTCGCGGCTTCTTCGGATTTTCATATCAAAGTGCATAATACATCGGGTCGTGAACTGCGTATTACAGCCCGCATGACACATACATACATACTACTACTTTTTGACTTAACAGGTTTAATTTCTGATATGTGGACAAACATTAAACTAACAATAGGCTACGTGCCCATGTTCATAACATACAATTAGCTTTGGTATACCTAGAAAAGTAAATGTGTAGTTACTAAAGGTAAATTGTTCTAGCATTAATAAACCCAAAAATATACTTATTTCTAAAAACAACTCAAACTTTGTTTGTTGTAACAACCAAAAAGTCTAAAAACATTAGTTTTATATTATAAGGTTGTTACATCAAAAAAGTTTCCCATTCAACAACTTTTGACTTTTGTATTTTATTTACAAATAATAACTAGTTAGTAAGTATTAAATGAAACAGAGAACATTCGCCTTTTTGGAGCCAGTTCAAAAAGAAAATATTCCGAGGAATATTGTCGTTTGCTTTAAAGTATTAATAAATAAGGTATTTATTAAAAACCCTTGTAATTATATAGATATAAAAAAACTGAAATATTTTCTAAAATAATTTTAAATGAATAAAATTGCTGTTTCCAAACATTGTAGTGTTTTAGTCTTTTAGCATATGAGACTACAATAGTGTCCTAACCGAAATTTGGTTACGACAGTTTCTCGCAGGTTCAGCCATCCGCGTGGGAGAAATTTCTGTGTATTAGTGTATGCGTGGACACAGTTGCACTCTCTAATCCTTTATTCTCATAGTCCCATTGGACAGCAGACCAACACAACCGGAGAGAGACCAGGAGTAACACCTAAGGCTTTACAAGTATTCGGAGACAGAGCTTCAACTTGTTCTTTTTGTCCTGATCCATCAGAAAACCAAACGCGACAGGCGCGGCTTAACATTTATGATTTAATCTATATACATTGTACTTAAATACTGTAACATGTGGACTGTGCTTAAAACATTAAATAGTTGTATGCTTTCCACCGCATAACATGAACGAGAAACAATAGTTCAATATGAATAAATATTAACCAAACTATAAACTTTACACGTGTGTCGTTTCTTTACAATGTAGTCAGAAGTGGAACATAATCGTTAAGTAGTTCGTTACCTCCTAGATCGAGACTAACAAACAGCTACATGCTACGCCGTAGCCGCTCTACATTAATAGACGCTACGCTACGTGAGCTACAAGCGTACACGGACACGATTAGTATTCGAATACGATTTAAACATTTGGACAAAGCAATTCATTGGCTGTATGTGTGATGTTTTATGTCTATAAAATCCTTATGTAAAAGGCAAACAAAGTTGCCAGACTTAATTTATTTATACCCCACGCAGAACTCGGAACGTAATTACTGTATTATTCAATAAAAACACGTTGGACACACAAATAATATTAAAAATACACGTGATTTAAAATTGTGCAAACAGTGAATTGGAGTAATACGAATTTATTATATTCAACCGCAAACAGATGAGCATCTGCTTGTTTCTATATTTAAATTTATAATGTTCCAATTAACAAATTTATTTTTTGGTTTTATACGAGAGAAAATGAGGTCAGGGTTTCGGATGGCCGGTACTGGCTAAATCAGAGTAGGGGGGGACAGAGCAGGGCTAACGAACTGGACCAACCCATTACTTCAGCAGACGGGCGCTGTCATGGCTACAATACCGTAATAGGTAGCTATACACCTCCTTGTTGCTGCGGAAAAATGATTTAAGACCCTACCATCAGCCAAGCGAAAGTATAATGTTCCTATTTTTATAAAAGTTTAAAATTAAAAGTTATGAAAGTCGATACGGAATTTTGATTTTCAAATTATTCCGTAATGACGTAATTAGACCGGAGTCTAATTAGTGATGTAACGTTTACCTACTCGTTATAGCGTGGCAACCCGTATTCGTCTGTGGATGAACATTAGACGCAGCGCACACCATCCATTTTGTGAACGTCACTAATTACGTACACATACCAAAATCAGTGTCGCGTACACAATCTACCAATTAACAACTTTCATACAAATACTTAAAATTTGCCTGTTTGAATAAATTATATTTACTAAAACATACTTAAACAAAAATAATTTTATAATTTCTCAACAAATTATTAATATTAAGTTAGCTCTTGTTTATCGCGACCATTTTTTGTTAACCTCATCATCGGGAAGCCCTTTGAAAGTTTTTTTTTACATTAATATAATATAAAATTATTAATAAAATAATATTATAACAAAATAAAACTATTCAACAAAGCAGGTTTAGAATTTCTTCTTTTTTTTAATAATTACCGAATTACCTACTCACAATAAATTATATATGTATTAATATTAAAATAAGGACTTCTATTGTTCTACAGCATAATCTCTAATAATAATAATCCGTATGAAAAGATACGTTGGCAGTATCTTTTCATACGGATTATTATTATTAGATCACCGCACTTGTAAACTTGCGGGTTTGCGATTTCAGATTCCAATTTGGTATCCACTTTACCGTTAGTCAGTGGTCTCTTAGAATAACGACTAAATTAGATTTATTTGCATTTACTATACAAATGAAGCAACATGAGTACCTGTTTTTTTATAAAAATAATAACATATTATTTTTATGCCATGCAGATATACGCTCAATGCTAAAGTCTAAAAATCTGCTTTTATTGTTGTTTCTTTGCCAGCCGGCCTATACTATATGTTTTAATTTTAATAAGGGTAGATAGCTGTTAACATAAACACGAATTCAAGGAAAAATTATAATCCGTAAAGAAAACCATAATTTTATTGAAATTATAACATACAGGGAAGCAAGGACACTCAGTTAGTATCCAACATAAATCTTTGTAAGAAAATGTATTTCCCTGAATTGAATTTCCGATGGAACTACTTCGAACCATACTTATAGGAGTTATAGATAATAATATCTAAGCTGGGTTCAAGTAGTGCTGCAACATATAATCCTTATTAATCTGAGAAGACACGATGACAGATTAATATACATACCTACAGAGAGTTTATATTAAGATTGTTTTGGCAATCGATACTGCTGTGTTTGGGTTGTTTAAATATTGAGCTCCTGTTTGTTGCTTGAGTCGCAATGTCGAATTTCTATTTAGTATACAGTTTGTTTGATCTTTGGGATTTTGCATTGTCAATATACTATGTTACATGAAGTCGTGTGTAAGGCAGCTTGCATTTTAACAATGTAATGAAAGCAGTCCTTTATATTATTTTGAATAAAAAAATGAAATGCAGAATATTTTTTGATTAACCATCAGGCGTTCATTTCAATCAAATACGGGTAACTAAAGTAAAGAGGCAGAAGTTTTTGCTACGGCAATAGTAGGAATCGTAGAACTCTTGCTTCAACCACACTCATTTAATCCAATTTTGATACAAAATCATACATATAAATTCATAAACACGGACAGGAAAAACATTGTATTCTGATATAAAACACAATATTATAATGTAGTGACTGAGTTCCGCAATACTTTCTTCTATCGATTTATAAACCATTATCTTCAATCAAACCTCATTCGATTAATATTTAAGTACCTTACGTCCCAAAAAAATTGTAATACAAGATTGATGCCCTACTTTACTCTTTCAGGTTGATTTAAAAGTGTAGGCCTTGTTACTAACTTTGTGCCTACTTCTGCAGTATCTTAAATAACAATACACTTTTGCAATGTATTTACGAGTAAGTTGGCTCTGTTAGTTACTTTACAAAATAGTGCCGTTTCTCTCGCCAAATTTAATTTTGCTTGTAGCAATTACAAGCAATATTAAATAAAAATTACGACAAATATTGTTTCGGTAAAGATTTGTTTTTGTATCTTCCCATGTTCTTGAGCAGTACTTCCTTGTATAATTTAACCTATTACCTAAAGGCACGTGCTTGCCATAACTCCAAGTTCAAAGGGTAAGCGGCACGTGTAGCGGTTTGTCCGGTGATGGGTGACTTCCTATTGACATAGCTAAACAAGCATGGTGAATCCTTGGTCCCGATCTTATGATTCGTAATCTTGGGCAGAGATTAAATGATTACGGTACTGGTAATAAATATACTATATAGGTGAAAAGGTTTAGACGACAAGCTAACCAGAAGATTGATAGCAAAAGAAACCGGGGCCTATGATTATTTAAGGGTAGATACATAAGTCTCTTGTTGTAGGCTTTCAGGTAGTTATAATAGTATTTAATGTTTAAAAGACTTAGAAATGCATCCATATTGAATAATCAAGTGTTTTATAAAGAAGAGAGATTAATAGAAAATGACTTCCTAAGAACTTCGACGACATTTTCTTCTAACGATTTATTTTATTCATTTACTAGAAAACAAACGGCTCTTTTATTTTCTTTAGTTCTTGGATTAGTTTCTCTTAATATTATAATCGATTCTTGTTAACACTTGTACTGAGAAGGAAACACAAAGGTTTCTTTTTAAATTTATTTATTAATTATCATTTTTCCGTATTGCAAGAAAAGGCAGAAAACATTTAATGTGGTTTTACCGAAGGCTTGAGAAATATCTGATATTTAACTAAGTTCAAATCTCTGCAAAAGATTTAAGCCCGGTTCAAAACTTTGCGCAAAGAGATTTGAGGTCTATCGTATCAAAAGGGCGAATCATGTATTTTCGAATTCAACAAATTACTTGGGACGAACTGAAATACAAACTCATTACTTGTTTACTCATCAAAGTAAAATTACTTTGAAATGGGTATAATTATTTCAGATAGGCCAGATACCTTTGTATCCTTGTGTTCTACATAAGGTATATCACAAAGTTGCGACTAACGCTAAATCTTATATTACATGTCTATAAAATATATGCAAAAAAAAGTAATTATTAATTAAAGTAAAAAGACGGAATTAATTATTCATTAAGGAAATAAATTCCGGTCTGATCGATGGACTTAAATATGATTGCCTAACAAGGTACAAAAACTAAGTTATCTAGAAGACGTTGATTGAACGACCGTGGAACTTTGCAAGAAATTGTCTAAAAAGAAATTTGAACTTGTGAAGGGATACTTTGGGATCCCGAAAAAATCCCGATGAATAATATTCAACGAATTACTTATTCCGCAGATATTTAGAACTAGTTTCTTCTTTATATTATATGAAGCTTTATAGTCTGTTTGATAAATGAGTATCTTTTTAATACGCTTTTGGAAATATGGCTTCGCTTAATTTCCGGGTTTGATTGCGAAGTATTAACTTTTTCTGCTGAAAATTCTTTGCACCTTATCCCTAAACTACCCTAATAATATAATCTACCTCATTTTCTCAATTAAATCCGGAGTATACAACTTACGTGACTTAAATGGACTAGGTACTCGATATAAAGAGCATTCAATTCATTTTTATTAATTAACGAACAAAAAAAAATGGACCGTGATTCGTCTCACCGCAAAGAGTGCTTACTCTAGCTCAATAGCAGTTTGCAAACACAGCTCCACACAAACTGTGGCCCACTATAATGCCATTGTTATACTCTGCAAGAGGAGTCATAACAGTTGATCCCGATTTTATTGCACTTCCCAATGCAATATTCTACCTTTTTTACACATACTTACCTGTCAATCTGACGGATATTAGATTTCTGCAGACGACGTTATTAAAGTTCGTTTTGAAGCGTTTCAGTGACTCCATTTTTACAGTTTTAAGAATACGTTTTATGCTGAATGTAGACTTTTATGATAAATAAACACGTGCTGGTTGTGTGAATAGTTTGTAGGTTATTTTGTTCTGGATGCTTTTCGTTATAGATTAATAATATTGTTGATAAAAATTTGAGACGGGCACGATTTTTACAGGATATTTCTTTTAAGAAGGACAAGCGTCACAGCTAATGGAGGAAACGTTTTAGCAAATCAATATTTAGTGACGCTAGTAAAACGTTGTCACAAAATAGACTATAAATTAAATCAAAGAGACAAAATCACGTCATATATAAACAGTAAATCAATCAATTTTAGTTAGTTTTGAATTTCAATAGAAAAATACATAATCTTGTTTATTGTCAAAACATACGAACATAAGAGGTATGTTATGCAGTAGTCAATGTATGAAGTGTCGATACATAAGTAAATGTACCTATAAGAGTAGTAGATATAAAAGTTTGTTGTGCCCTAACTGGATCCACAATTTACCTATGCCTAAAAACGTACCATCTACTTTGTATAACATTGTTAAAATGCAATAAAGAATATGGACATAAATTGAATAGAAACATAAAACCAAATTAATTGACTGTTCGAAATAAAACCGACGAATTCAATACAGGTTATTATTTAATTTTTCATTCCAGTTTTATTCGTCGCTTAATTTTTTATTGTTCTACCGCCGTGTTATGCATACATAAAATATTTTTACCTTTTTAGTATGAGAAGAATATTAATTATGCGTAGGTTTTTCAGAGTACATTCGCTGTATCAAACTTTATTACGCGTATTTTTTTAGTCTTTGGCGCCGAGTTATATATGTATACCTACCGTAGGTATATATATGCGGGAAGTACCATCTCTAGGTCATCATCTTCCTAGCCTTTTCCCAAACTATGTTGGGGTCTGACCTCCACAACCCATTTTACTGGGAAACACAGTATCCCATAGTAAGACTGGTTATCAGAATTGACTTAACGACTGCCAAAGACTTACTTACACATGACTAGAGTATAGAGACTATTAGATGAAAATAAAAAGAATATAATGTTTGAATATGTTTGTTCGTTACTGTTACGACATTAATCTTCTTTGGTTGCAACAAATGAAAAGGTGTGTTAGGTACCTTTTAAAGCCAACGTGAACCTGACCACAGCAACATGACCTAATCTCAGTCATTGGCTAGTTTACTATTTAAATCATACAGATAATTACAGTTGGTAAAATATTATCGATGCAGATGAAAAAGAACTAATGCCACAAAATATAATTGTAATCGAAACGTGATCACATTCAAAATTTTAACGTAAATTGAACTCCAAATAATTTGCGTGACATGAATTTCGATAAAACAATATTAATATGTAGTAAATAAGAATAGAATAGAAAGCGAATACAGGAAGATAATCAGAAACAGGTGTCAAACCATCCTTTTATATTTGTCCCGACCGCGCTCGCCAACGGGTAGTCGTAAAAACTTACCACTTCATCGAGTGGGTTTTATGAATCGGGTTCGAGTCGTGCGGGTTCGGTGCTCCTCGTGCCGCCTCGGGCCCTTTGGGCGGGCGGAAACTCAGTCTTCGAACGCAGCGGCCCCGGGACGCCGCGTTTCTCTCCCCCACAAATTTAGTTAACATCGTTAAATAAACAATTATTATACTTAATGAAAAATCTCGAGAGCGCGAAAAATTGTTTTTAAAGTACACAAATATTGTACAGTTATTTAAGTACCTTGTGGATAGTGCTGGAAGTTTTTTACAAGTGCAATTGGATTGTGAACAAAATTGACTTAAGTGCGTCGGGAATTATGCTAAAGCTGTCTACTAAAAGTATGACATTTATTAAGGTGAGAGCACGGAAATTAGATTATTTAATGAATGCCACTTTAGAGTGTGTTTCAGATTTCAACAATGAAAGATAGAGATCGTATTTAGAACATCTTTTAACTTTTGTAGCGAACTTTAGAAAATTATTTTTTTTTCAAATAATTTGCGGAATATAACAGATTTAATTATTATATTAGCATAGCATATGAGTTCTGAAATATATAAAGAGCGAGTGCAAAAACTTAAAAATAAATATTTAACATAAACACTTTTAATTATCATTGCTTTTTAAATACCAGTATAATTCCAAAACAGTAACATTTGGAATTCAAAGCGTTTAAGGCAGTATTTCACAAAAATCTCATTTTCCTTATTAAGTAAAAAAATAATCAATCGTTTTGGAGTTCGGTTGCGTGTTAAGAGGTTTAATTTCCTTAATTTTTCGTCCTCGTTGATACAATTTGAATAAAAAAATACAAGGTTATTTCGTAATCCCCTCTGTATCTTCGAATGCTTTCGCTTTTGTTTCTTTTCATTCTGCTTCGTAAAGGTTTCAGGTACTTACCATTTGTTCCGTAGTCTATCGGAGATGTATTGCCGAGGCCTTTGCGTCTGGTCGTTATGCCGAATGTTTTGATGACCTCATTATTATTTTTTGTATCAACATTCAACTTCGTGGTGTTAGTTTATACCTGAAATATATACATACAATGTATAATTGTGTATCTGCTTTCGCTTCAAAAGATTTATTTTGTTCGTGTGAAAAGTGACCTATTTTTAGCCTGAGTTGGTTACTTAATTATACTTGCAGGTATCTATTTAGCATCTTTTGACCGTGTTTATATTGTGCCCAAAAGAATAAAACACAATGGACTATTAAATTAGTTACACGTCAAGAATAAAGGGAAGCCTTTATTGCAGTGTTGTATTTAGAAGGTGGGCCTTGCGCAAGTAAGGGCCATATTGTTCATTAATCAAATGTTTGTTAAGTAAAGAACCAAAATGTTCAAGTTTAATGAGGTTAAATCATTAGGCGGTGGCTGAATAGTCGTAAACTGTCCTGACATTATGTAGATGTATAATGTGAAATTATGCCGGAATTCATAACACTTTTACGATTATCGTGGGAGCTTAGATTTACTTACAGTGTTGTATTATGCAGGTTCTAATCCATTTTCTTAACCCCTAAAAAATTAGTTTTTTTATTAGAATTTTAAAAAGAGAGCTTGACTTCCTGGAAAGGAAGTTAAAAGTATTTATTCGTATTTAATATCAACGAATAGTATTGTTCTTCTGGCCGTAATATACATGGAACAGTGATAAAATAATTTTGATATTTGATCGTGCCTGGTAATTAGTGTCAGCTTCTAAATGAATGTCTAATATTTTGTGCTTCGAGGCATTTCTCGGTTCGAAATTAATCAGTGACATCGCTAATTAATATTAATATTATGGAAGCTCTTACATTAATAAAAGTTTGTCTCGGGGATTTCTATAGTATCGATTATTTTGGTTTCTATTTCGTTAAATTGAATTTGAACTTGTTGAAACTAGTTACGATATTTTTCATTTATGAGTATAAAATCAGAACATTAAAAATTAGTAGTCTTTAAACTCAAGTGCTCTTTTCAATATGAATCTAGGTTTCATATAGGTACCTAAATATTCACTTTGCATCCAATAATATGAATTAAATATTAAATGCTATCTGCGTGCTATTTGGCAAAAATGTTACTCATTTTCATGAATATCTTTTAGCTGTCGACTGTACCACGACATCAAATAACCGCAATGATTTCTGCCCGGATAACCGGACTGAGTTGGGAGAGTAATTTTAAAATAATTTAAAGTTTAAAATATTATGTGATATTTTACTGGCACTTTTGTGGTTAAATAGCGGTTCAATGGCCGTGTCTCGTGAGCACTAGAATGCAAGTTCGAATCTAGCGATTGTCACTGGTGTCATAAAATACTCAAAAAAGTACATATATGTATAAAAAAGGTATATAGGTATATCTAAAAAAGTAACATTGGTCTTAGTTCAGGTTCGAACCTGCAGCTTTGCATACGAATCCGGTAATCGCACCGCTAGGCTACAACGATAATTGGTCAGTTATTGAATATTGATTAAGATAATAGAGTCGTCAATAATATCGATTAGGATAATAGTGAACGCTATTGTCTTTACCTAATTTCTTCCTAAGACCAGTAGTGCTATTCTGTAACATTATTTTCGTATCTCGACAGCGGAATCCGCGGTGAGATGTCAAAAAAGTATTCGCAAATTTGAATTCTAAATTAAGGCCAATTGGGTTTACTTTTAAAATGAGCTTTATTATCACTCAGGTGAAGCTCGATATCGTAATTATTTACAGAATAGACATACAGGTTCAAAGGAAGACTTTCCTGAATGTTTATTACCTTCATGTTGTGTTGACTTAAGTTTTATTAACTAGACTTCCATTATAGCGTAAGGTAGATGCATTACCTATTGTAAACCACGTACTCGAGAAAGTTTAACAAAGAGTTTTCTATACTGGTAGTTCTGCTTTAAAGTAAAATATAGTGTCGATAGCACGCCAGTGGTATCAATATTTAAGTATTATTATTTTTATTTCTTAGCTTTTCTGTCAAACTGCATGAAAGTAGCAATTTGCTAAACATTGGATCAATCAATTAGCCTACTTTTCTAATTCAATTTAAGCAGTCTTACGACAAAGAATTGTGTTAATAACTGCTATTTAATTTAATTCAATTAATATTATTTCCCATAGGAGGGTTGTGACATTGTGAATGTAATTAGAAAACGTGGAAAGTGGTCAATCTGTAGTGTAAATTGTGTATTTATTTTGTATAGGTACGTGACTTTTGCTTCCCAATATGACTAGTCGATTGACTATCTATGTGTGAATAATAAACAAACCAATCTCGAATGGACACTTCAATTAACATCACCATCAATATATCTAAAAATGTATCTGGGTTACAAATGTTTCACAGAGAGTACATGGAAAATTAAATGTAATCTGTGGCGTGTACAACTCATTCAATTTTGTAATTATTTTGTGGTTCACTTAAAATGGACAGTAAAACTGTTATCAAACAGCGCGTGTATTTGAAATGCCAAACTAAACGAGGCACGTCCCATGTTTTGGGGACAGACGTGAAATATATACAAAGTACCTTTTTCAGACGACTTCAATTACAAGCAAACATCTTTTCACTGCTCAATACGGTTGAGTATCAGTGAGTAAGGTTCACTGGGATCATAAAACTGGGCATTTTATGATCCTAGAGCACTGCTGCGGCTTTGCATACTATGCATTTTTATTGGCATTAAACCTATTTAAGTACCCATGTTTTATGACTAAACTTAAATTAAATAAAAATGATACATTGTGCATTTGCATGATTAACGAACTGATAATTTCGTGCTCAATTAAAAGCAATTGATTCAATTGGAATGTAACAAATATGTGTTCATGAGAAATGTGTGCATGCAGTTATGGCTTGTTATTATTGTTGCATGACATTTCTCGACAAATTTATTAGTGCACAGTTAGTGTTGGCTAAAACAATAGCATAATTTTCATTCGGTATCATTGTGCTTTAACATTTATTACTCGCATAGTCGCCCGCTGAGTGTGTGTAATTAGCTGTATGTATTTTAAGTACATAACAAGCTATTTGATTAATATCAAGCGTAATGAGAAAATGTGATTTATTGATTGTAAATCAGATTGAGAGCTATTTGGGGCTAAGTTGGTATAAGCCGCATGGATATCAATCAGCCAATCATAGTCCACTGCTGGACATAGGCCTCTCCCAATTTACGCCACAACACCCGGTCCTCCGCCTTCCGCATCCAGTCCCCTCCAGCGACCTTTCTCAGGTCATCGGTCCACCTGGCGGGCGGGCGTCCTACCTTACGGTTGCCGAGCCGCGGTCTCCATTCTAGGACTCGTCTGCTCCAACGGCTATCGGTCCTTCGACAGACATGGCCAGCCCATTGCCACTTCAGCAAGCTAATTCTACGAGCTATGTCGGTTACCTTGGTTCTTTGTCGGATGACCTCATTTCGAATTTTATCCTTCAAAGAGACTCCGAGCATAGCTCGCTCCATAGCCCGCTGTGCAACTTTAAATTTGTGGACTAGTCCAACCGTTAATGTCCACGTTTCGGCACCGTAAGTCATAACAGGTAGGACGCACTGGTTGTACACTTTGGTCTTCAGGCATTGCGGTATAGGCGAAGAAAAGACTCGACGAAGTTTGCTAAACGCTGCCCAGCCCAACTGAATTCTCCGATCGATTTCCCGCTCGAAGTTGTTTCTACCAAGCTTGATGACCTGCCCTAGGTAGATATACTCTTGAACAACTTCGAGCAACGATCCTTCGACATATATCGGTCTCGGCCTGACATGTTCATTGAACATGATCTTTGTTTTATCCAAGTTCATGCCAAGACCGACCAGTCGTGAAGCTTCATTTAGGCCATGCAGCATCTCGCTTAGCTGGTCCAGCGACTCTGCTACTATGACGATGTCATCGGCAAATCGAAGGTGCGAGATGTGCTCACCGTTCACATTTATACCCCGTCCAGTCCAATCCAGAGTTTTGAAGACATCCTCGAGCGCGTTGGTGAACAGCTTTGGGGATATAACATCCCCCTGTCTCACCCCCCGACGCAGCTCGATCGGATTCGTCTTACGGTCATGGAGCTGGACAGTCATGGTGGCGGTGTCATATAAGCATCTCAGCACCTCGATGTAGCGCCAGTCAATACGACATCGTTGCAGGGCATCCAGAACCGCCCAAGTTTCGATGGAGTCGAAGGCTTTCTCGTAGTCCACAAAGGCCAAACACAGCGGCTGATTGTACTCTTTGGTTTTCTGCACAATCTGCCGAACAGTATGGATGTGGTCTACGGTGCTAAAGCCTTTTCGAAACCCGGCTTGTTCTGGTGGCTGGAACTCGTCGAGTCTTGTAGCGAGGCGGTTAGTGACTACTCTCGAGAACAACTTTTAAATGTGGCTCAGGAGTGAGATAGGTCTGTAATTCTTCAGCAAGGTTTTGTCTCCTTTCTTGAAGAACAGAACCACCGCACTCCCACTCCACGCTTGTGGTGTTAAGCCTTGGTGAATGACGGAATTAAAGAGACTCGCTAGTTCTTTCAGGACTGTGGTCCCACCGGCCTTAAGGAGCTCGGTCGTAATTCCGTCATCACCCGGCGCCTTGTTGTTCTTTAGTTGTCTGAGAGCTGCCTCTACCTCGCCCGGGTCGACATCCGGGATGTCCTCGGTGTAATGGCGCGTGAGTGGGGCTCTGTGGTCATCTACGCCTTGTCTCGGTGGTTTAGTCGTCCGTGATGCGTATAGGTGTCTATAGAAACTCTCAATTTCCTCCAGAATCTCGAACTTAGAGGTGACGGTCCTGCCATCCCCGGTCCTCAGTTTCGCCAGATGGGGTCTGCCTAATTGCTGAGCGAAGACTTTGGTGCCTCTATTTCGCTCAATCGCAGCCTCGATCTTACGAGTGCTGCAGCGTCGGAGGTCACGTCGCGTCAGTTTCCTGATTTTCAGGTTTAGGGACCGCCTATCTGACGAAGACATCTGGGCATCTGGCGTTTCTCGTCTTTCCTTCATAAGTTCGAGAGTCTCTGGTGAGAGTTTGGACTCCCTTTTACCGCGTTTTCCGGGGAACAACCTTCGAGACACACTCTGTAGCGTTTTGACCACTGTGTCGGTTTTTTCGTCAACATTGTCCGTGGTTTCCAGCAGTGCGAAACGATTTTGGAGTTCCAACTGGAACTTATCGGAACCTAAAGCTATTTGGGGCAGCGTGGGTCGGAGAGTAGGTCTCATCATCCTAACTCTTTCAGCCTTAAGGTTGATATTTAGAGAGCCTCGGACGAGTCTATGATCACTACCGGTATTAAACCTATTGATCACCGAGACGTCTCTAAATATATGCCGCTTGTCCGTGATGATGAAATCTATCTCGTTCCTCGTCACATTATCGGGGCTTCGCCATGTCCACTTTCTGTGGGGCTTCTTCTTAAAGAAGGAATTCATTAAGAAGAGCCCCTGGGACTCTAGAAAGTTTACCAACATTTGGCCCCTGTGATTTCGGCGCCCCACGCCGTTAGGTCCGATTATCGTTTCGCCGCGTTCTTGTACTCCCACCTTGGCATTAAAATCTCCCATAACAACGTTGTAGTGAGCCTTCCTGGTACCATGTAGTGCCTTCGCTATGTCTTCGTACATGGTTTCGGCTATCTCATCAGAGTATGTCGAGGTCGGCGCATATACCTGCACCACCTTCAGGAACTTCCTGTCGGTGATTTTCAATAAGAGGTACGCTACCCTTGTCGACACACTACTGATTTCCACAACGCTGCTTGTGAGACACTTGTTGACCAAGAAACCGACACCACCCTGGGAGGGCCTATCACCTTCTCGGTAGTAGAATAGGTCACCTGAATCAAGGGTTATCGTGTCCTCCCCCTGTCTTCGGACTTCGGATAACCCCAAAATGTGCCAGTTTATGCGACCTAATTCTACTTCGAGTTCGGTGAGGTGTTGGTCCAGCCGTAGACTTCGTCCGTTATACGTCGCCAGGGTCAGTTTTTTGAGGTGGTGGTAGCCTCCCGTAGCCCGGAGATTCTTAGCACCCCCTGTCCCGCCGTTACCGCGACCGCTACCTTGGCCGGGAATAGCGGGACTACCGGGAACTGGGGGCCGTTCTGTGAGGTGTGGCTCCATCAGAGGTTTCGGCCTACTAATGCCACGCTGGCCAGACGGGTTGGCATAGGGTTTGGTCTCGAGTTTTCCTTCTCTAAGCAGTGATTGTTGGCTCTGCTCAATTTTCCCTTAGTCGCCTTCTACGACACCCACGGGATGAGATGGGGTGGTGACCTTCGTATTCTTTAGGTCCGTCACCACACGGACTGTCCGTCACCACACGGACTGTCCGTCACCACACGGACTCGCATGGATAGGTCAATCATTTTATCTAAAATCCGATAAATAATTTCAGCCATTGGGTAATTTAATACATAGTATGTACCCAGTTCTACAAGTAGCCTGAACCAAATAATAGAGTCATAAAGAATTGTACAATGTGCGGTCTTATTGCAGCAGTAAAGTTCTGTTCATTTGGTTTCAGTTGATTCCCTTAGAAGACACATTTAGAACAAAAGAAATAAAACCCGAATTATACATCTTACAAAGGACAATAACACAATGGTAGGTATTACAGCGAATTCGTCATTCGTAAATTATTGCCGTCAGTGGCACAATAGACGATCGTTACTCGTACGACGATTCGTGTCCCTACAATTATATCGCCTCTGTATTTATCGGGACGATTTATTTATCGAATTACGTAGCGACTGCTATTTAATTAACGCGCGACAAATTTAGTAAATTGCTTGAATTAATATTTACAAACCGGAATCGGGACGAGATAAACTTTCCTTAACTAGCTACTCGTCGCCGTTGTGGGAGAGTTTGATTATGTAGAACTCTGCCTTTATTGCCGGACGCTTTACATTCTTTGGATTTCATAATGTTATTTTTAGAGGGATATTCTGAGGTTGCATATTATTTTATTAAAATTTTTCCTTACAACGCAACTGCACAAAAAATCCGGCTTCTTTATAGCGCTATTTTGTAGGAAACGAGGATAATCTAAATTGATCTTTACTTTTTTATTAGTTGCAGTACTTGCAATGTACATAATTTAATAGTAAATTTCTGTATAACTTGTGTGTTTACATTTACGAAGTCTAGGTAGTATTCTTTTATAAAACTGGTACAAAATACTAGCTTAAGATTGTTCAACATATCCTTTGTTATGCGAATTCACAGTATCAGCAAAGAATAGCATGTCTTCTAAACGTAAGCCTCATAAAAGACGTAAGTAGACAGAGTGGAGGTATAAATTGAAACACTACTTTTTTATACACGTTTTATTCTAATACCTAGCGTATCTATGTACTCATAACTTATCATAAAGTAGTAATACTGCACTACTTTTTCATATACCAGTCTAAACATGGCATAAACGTTCATTTTATGAGCAACATCGCTCATAACTTTATTTGTGAAACATTGAAATTCAAATGTGTTTTGCAAAATAAACCTCGACAGCGGTAGTATTTAATTCTAACTTGAACCGATGGTCCACTGAAAGCCACAGAACTACACAACGTGAGGTAAAAATAGCTCGTATATTGAATACAAAGTAGTGTCGAGTCCTGAATTTGGAGTAACTAGTTTGAAAATAGCCTAAAGTGGAATAGCTAGTTATCTGTCCGGCACTTGGCCAGTTCGTTACCCACTAAGGGGATTATCGGCGCCGCCTCGTACTCGAGCGGACACGCGTGACAAGTTAGCATAATATATATATTTATGTACAGAGGAGAATTCTTGCAGAACGACTAGTTTAAGCCGGTATATAAAACTTTATCGTTTATTTAACAATAGCATGATTTCGTCGATGGTAGATTCAATAAGGGATCAAGAAGTTTTGAAAAAAAATACAATCTGAAAAATATTTCGTTTCATATAGAAGAAAATATATTTTTTGGTGTAGGAAAGGAAGTCGCAGACTATGCGGAAAAAATCGACCAAAATAAAAATAAAAAGTAAAATACTTAACATAAATAAAAAACACGGACCTAGAGATTCTTTTGCGAGTATTCTGAATTTATATGATAATGCATAGAAACTACTACAGGTATGTTTGTTCAAGTTTATGGTTAAGGCAATTTTAAAATTGGATAGTTGTTTGTTTTTAATCTGCTATAAATATTCTGTAGCAGCAGAAATGTTTACATACATTCAGTCCACCGGGACTGTTGTACTTTCATTTTAATGTTAATACAGTTTTCGTGTAATGAAATGTTCTCGACAAAATTAAGAAATAACTCGACATAATACTAATGGTGGTAATAGATCTGACGTTGGACGTTACTTAAGCGAGGACCTTGGGGACGCAGTCAATAACCGTAAATAAGGCGCGAAGCATTCGAGGTCAGAGCTCATGCTCGGCTGTAAACCTTTATAGGCTGGTCCTTACATCATAACTTCCAAGAAATATGGAAAAAAGATAAACTACAGACTGAATAATTTAATGATTACTTGTCAAACAAGGTTAGGTTTACATACGCTTCTACTTTTACCAATGATTCTATAATTCGGGGAATTTGAGAATGTTAGTAAAGACAGCTCAAAGAATATTTTTCTTCACATCCTGATTACTTGACTTCACGACCATCAGGGCTATGAGCTGCATATTTGCAAAGTAAAGGTGTCGAATTTCCAAGTCGCCTTTCATCTCAGAAATCTTCAACAGTTTAATTAAATTAAACATAGCCAGAATGCACTCATTGTTCTTCTATCCCGCAAAATGAATGTAAAATCCCAAGGCTCTTTATAATATGGTAAGTACGTTATAACCCACTTATGCAATTTCTCTCTGAAAATCTGACGCTGAAAATGCCACTACATTCCACAAACTTCTATGACGTACCATTTACATTGTTGCTGCATGTGCAATACATTGCCTGTTATACTAAGACATGCTTAATCCCTTTCACCATCTGCTTCAGTAATACACATGAAACAGTATTAATAGCCATTGAGGAGTACACCAAATAATGAAATTAATTTAGAACAACATGTCTATTTTAGTGTGTTTAATTTAGTCAGTATGAGTGGTTTTTGTAAGCCTCGTTAATTATATTTGAATAAATAAGTAGTAATTGTAAACATTATCTATGATAGAATTCGAACTACTGCTTCCTGTGAATTCATCATTCAAGTCAGATGATTAATTAAACAGATTTAAAGTTTTTTGTAGTAGTTTAAAATTCATTATACTTTGTTTCATAAACTTATTAAAATAATTGTTTTCATAAGTTTGAGAACTTTCAGATAAATATTCAAAATCTTTTTATACCTTTAGAAAATGTGATTTAATACCATTATCTACCTACCTAAATCTATTCAGCCTTTATTCAGGTTAGGTAACTCTATGATTTCACATTTGCTAGAAAACGAAACATTAAGCTCATAAGCCGTATTGCCGAAACGGCTTACCGCTTACGCTAACAATGCTATGAATAGAAGCCGGAGGATTGACATCTTCAGTTTTCCATACGAGTATTGGGATAATTATGACGTCACATTTCACTTTCGACACAGTTCGACACCCACGCGTGTCTTGCGTGGGTGTCAAAGAAAGTGGTTGAATAGGGCCGAGTGTTGCCCATTCGCATCCGTTTGTAGGGGTGAAAATGTTGGGTTCATTTATAAAGTTATTTTTGTTCGAATTCATTTGTCAAAGTCCAGGTTTTCCCGCGTTTATTTCGCTTTCTTCAAGTTTGTGTCTCAGATGAAGTCGTTGAATACTTGTGACGTTGAAATGGGTGAATGCATTAAATCAGAAAAATAAACACAGATAGATAAATATTACTCTTATATTGACCAAATAGAGCAGACTGATGTATTTAATTATTTTTGATAACTATAATAAATAATGATCTAAAAGAATAACTTTTATTTCGACGCCTTTTTGAACAGACGAATAATTTTAGGATTTAACCAGGGTACTAAATACACTAAAAAAGAGTCATTTTATTGACTTCAATATTTTCTTCTTACACAAAATTTATGTCACAATCAACGTGTTATTATCTATAGTTACATTTTAGTGTATACATTTGTTGCAGAGTATCGCTCGATCATATGGTAAGCTTCGACCACTCGCTTTGAATAGGTGGCCTTCCGTATAAGAATGGATGACCGATTACAATCGCGCCCTTTCTTTCTTGTAAATCTATTTTGAGTTATGGATGTACCAAAATGTGTTAAGTCCTACTTATAGACATGAAATTTGGGATTTATATTCCAACTAGATTTTACTTGCGGCTCAAGAAAATTGCACATAATTTTGTCATTTACAATATTAGTACAGTAGTAAAAAGGAAAATAGGCATTTTGATTTTATTAATTATATGAACAGCCGAAGTGAAGGTGACTCAAGACAGAACACTTTTGGCGGCATAAGTCACAAAAAATCCTTGCGTCTGAGTTATATTTGAATACGTAATAACTGGGCATTCATGGAGAAAGATTTGTAGGCGAGAAGAAATGTGTGAATATTTATATATTTAGGTAATAATTATTTTGGGTATATTCGGAAAGTCAAAAAAGGTAATTTGGAACGTTAACAAGACATCTAACAACTTAGTAACAGTTTTCGACATTATCGATTTAGTAGATAATTGATTTCTCATCTAAATTAAGTACTCACTCCACTTACGAGCGTCCCTGTAATCTAATTACAAATACTTTCCTCAATTTTAATATTGTCATCATCTTGAAAATTAATGGATCTTAAGAAATTAACGTTTTGAGCATGCTGGGGCTCAGTTCTCATCTCTTATATCTCCTGGTTCATAATTAAAAGGTTACATTTTCATTGCTTTCGTTGTTTTGGGACACTTGACGAATATATTTACATATTTTAGACATTATTTATTAATATTTTTTATGTCGAAAATATGTCTGTATTTCTTGTGATTTACGCTCCAACTTAAAGTCAAATGTAGGTGGTTCATTTAAGTAAATACCACTAAAGCTTGTAGTTACTAGGCACGTTTTATAAGATCGTGTATAAATTGTATTTCAATTATAAAAGTTATTTTACGTAATATTAAAATAAAAATGTAACTGTGGTGAATAATGCACAAACATAGAATAAATAAATGGATGCATTTTTAGGAATGTATGGCCAAAACCACGTGGCACGTTTACGCACATACTTGAGTGGTATAAAATACGTTTTAGTGTAGAACCTATTACTAAGTCTATATTATATTGTTAATCACAATTGTACACTAAAAATAGGATCAAAAACTAAAAATAGGTTTATTTAATGAAATACCAACATCACTAGTAGAAATAACAAAGGACTTCTTATTGCTTGATAAAACAAAATGTTCGGTTATTCAACCATCCTAGAAGTTTATTGGTACTCCACTTATATTCAAACTCGAGTCCTTTAAATTATCAGTCACCGCCAGATGTTAGGCTTCTCGCGAAGGGTTCAACTACCTAAATAATCACTGAGTTTAAATCCCTTTAGTAAAATACGCAACAATTTTCAAGTATTTTGATATCTACTTTTCATTAACATCCAAAACACCAGCACTGCTTGTTTTTGGAACTCATTTCTAGTTTTCATTTGTTTTTAACAACAATGATATTATAACGGAATGTAAAAGAAGCGGCTATATATAACACTTAATTTATTTTTCCGCTTTCTGTAAAAGTTCAAATTATAATAATTAAATCATTTTATATAAAATTCAATACTTAAATCTAATATAACAACAAACAACTACAATTACGCTAAAATTAAAGATTTTTTCGTGTCAACAAAATACGCTCCCCTGGGATATTTTCATTGTAATTTGGCTAATAGAAATACATGTGTGATATATTTTACGATTAACTAAAAACTATATCACAGAATGAATGAACAAATTTCGCCACCATATTTGCTGGTTACAGTACTGCATACTTATTTATACGATTGTATAACATGGTTGTAAGTATTCCTCATATCACACTGTATTCGTTCGAAGTACGAAAGTGAACTTATAGTGATTCCAATATCGTTTGTAGGTGGCGTAAGAAGTCCTTTAAGTATGTGCAGGTTATATCCACACTGTTATTACGTCTGGCTGTATTATAATACTTGAAACTGCATTTAAGTTTTCACTTAGTGTTAATGCAGCGGGTAGACTTTATCGCAGGATTTAAGATCTTTCTTTGTTTTAAGTGAACAATAAAATATGAAAATCTTTATTTTGAATTTGTTGATTCTGTAGATAAAACAAAGTCGGTTTGGTTACACCAATTATAATTCAAGAACGGGTGGATTTGGTTGGGGTTGTCTTCACCCGTAACGCACAGTAACTATAAAATCATCCATATAAGTCACAAAGAAAAATTAATGTCTTACATGGATTATATACGGGGGATAAAACCACGGGGCACTGCTTGTATTATTCAATAGAACGTTTGTTGGAAATCACGATATTCTACAGTTGTGCACAGATTTTGACAAACGTCAGAATCAAATCAGAAAACTCTGTTTGCCAGTATCGGCTCTACCTTTTGGCAGTTGCTTTTTCAAACACGGATGATGTTTTTGACTAGAACTGGTATTATTGTTGGTTCATTCTAACTGTATGTAAAGGCTTCGTTTGCTTTGCTAGCCCGAAGGATACAAATCCTTGCTATATTCAAAAGGTAAGACAATAAGGCTCTGGCTTCGAAACTAACTTGTTCAAGCAAATAACTTAGTTGTCTAGTTTTCGACTTGAAATAGAGAGGCAAACGAAGGCTTATAATGGACATCAAAGACTAGCGTCGAATCCAACGTCAGTAAAGGTATATAGATTCCGTTTAGTTTAAAATACAGGGGCTCACAATATTTTTTTAATATTTTAAAGCTTTTCTTATGTATTTTATTAATTTATTCGGGACATACAACAGTTACATATTTTAACTTATCATTAAACAATATAATAACTTATAAGATGCTAAACATGCAACCCACACCTTTGTCCACAAACCACTGACCGAGTAACGATATACAACTATTTTTAAATAGGACTGAATCTACATCTATTAAAATAAGGCTTATTAACCTATAACGTATTACATAGACCACAAGTGGAAGCACCAAATAAACCGAATCTCTTAACTATAAACTGATACAGTATGTTCTGTATTTATTTATGTACGCCTCAGTACGGTAAACATAATTGAGCCATAACATACACTATACACAGTCCTATGAATTAGAAGTGAGACTGTTATTTGCTAGCACTCCGGGTTCCAGGACGTTTCTGAGAATTGGTTTTAGTGGAGGACCACTAAAATAGAATTCATCAATAATCTTGTTGGACATCTGTTCACACTACCTGTGCTTAGCGTATTCATACGAGGTAGTAGTTCCCCTTCCTCTAAAAAATATTATTTTAAACTCAATTTTGATTCTTATTCTGCTATAAGGTATGGAGACAAATGCGAAACTGAAAAGATCATAAAATCGGCCAGTTTTTGAGTTATCATTAGTGTAACTAAGACTACCTTATTTTATACACATACATTGATAAAAAATCATCATTATATCAGGCTCGGACCTGATATAATGATGATTTTTTATCAACAACAAACCTAAAAACTGGTGATGAACATATACTAATGTGAACGACCTATAAATAAGTAATTCGATAACGACGTGACCCAACTAAGAAGCGTACACGTAAAAATACCCTTAAATCAATATTACCTAATTAACGCCTCTTTATAGCGCCATAAAATGCTCAATATTCAGTAGTGGACGTATGTATATGAAGCCAATTAGCGGGGCGTGTCGTGACTACATGTACTCGTGCCATTAACAAGCGGGAAGCGGCACGTCACGTTACTGTCGCGTATCTTAGCCGGACCGCCGTACTACATGAATGCCGGGGCCGGTTTCACGAGCAGAGACGTAAACTGAAGCTGATCTCGGTTTGTTGAAAGTTTATACAAACACAAATGCTCCTACCGTGTCAGTTAAAAAATTTACTTGGTCAGAGAGCTTTGTTGTTTTATTATAAGTTCTACGTGCATTATGTCTGTTTGCGGAAGATGTCACATTACTGTAACATTAAATATCAATGAAATATATTTCATTCTTATTTATTATTTTAACTTAGCTCCTTGGCACTCAGTTTCGAATGTAATTGGTGGAATTGTCCCTAGCATTGTATACTCACTGCGAGCATTTCCATCGCATGCTCTTTTCGAGAGCGGGCTCAACATTCGGTCGTTTGCTTGAGGCATTCAAGTCACATAGTTTGCGAAGCCTAGTATGGTTTGCAATGCTCCAAAAATAAAACGAGAGATCGTCAACTGTTGATATTGTTTCAAAAGGCCGTTTGTTCCTTGCTTTTTTGTGGAGCGTTGGATACTAATTCAAACCGCAAAATGCATGCCGCAATATGTATACAAATACTTTTCCTTCAGTTTTAGTAAAATTGTAATAATGACTTATGACGTCATAGTTATCAAAATAAATATCCGTCCAAAAGGTGTGGATGATAAATTTATCAAAGGATGAAACTACAAAACGAGCTTCCGTTTAAGGTACCCCTAGAAGATACTGCCTTTTTTTCTTTAAAATTATTACTTGGAAAACGATGCAGGTAATTTTATGCACCATTTCCCTTAAGTAAAGCATGATATCTAAAAGATAAAAAGTTTAAAGTGTTTATAGTGTACTGAGTACTACTTAGTGCTCTAGGTATGCTAGGTATAAATACGAATAACATCCTAAGCGTTAAAAATTCATGAAGTAACTCGATAAATTTATCAGCTATTCGATTTTATGATGAGATATAAACTACTGGCCTATCGCGATCTATGAATAAGTAATCGAATATATTTTATCTCATTCAAACTTATTTCTATCAGAATATCCGGCGTTTTATAGATACTTACATGTTTATTTAGGTAAATTTCGTATCCTCGGATAAATTTCGATGTTTCAGAACGTTTTATGAATGTTTTGAGTGAATAGGTACTATTTAGTTAAGTAGCTGTGCCTTGGGCTCCGCTTTCGAAGATTATTTTGAAAATATCCTTATTTATGTTTCAGAGATCTTCTTTGAAATAGTTTTAGTTACTTATACGAAGATTAGAGTTTGCTGCTGATTATTTCCTTCCTTGACTTTATTATTATTACTTCAACATTTTTACAAATCGATTTATATTTACTACGTTATCATAAAACATTGTAGGTACACTTCTGTACACATGTTTTGTACACGTTTTGAAAGGATACAAAATTTATGTTCGCTTTTATAAAATTTGTCGAGTTAGTGAGACTTAATCGAGTGTCTATCATCGTGGTGTCATCGCGATGAATGCGTGTCACTGGTGACTGGATGGAACAGCTCATCGTAATTCAGACGCGACATGACAAGCAAAACCTATTGTTTAGGACTTATTAAAAGCGCGTAAATTTGTTCCGTTACTGAACAGAGTTTTAAGTAATTACTTTTTTATTTTTTTGGTGTTTTTGAATTTTAAGGCCATGTTATGGACGCTAATTATCATATAGCAATAGTATGGAAACGATGTTGTTTTTTTAATCCTAATACTTTAAAGAAACGGGAGGCCTTTCCACAGCATTATGATCTATGGCTCAAAAAAATGTATAAATAAACACAAATAGTAATTTATTCCCAATATTTTAAATGCAATAATTTAAAAAAAAAACTAGATGATGAAAATAGCTGACTCTAAAAACTGCAACCTTAATAGAAGCAACTCAATAGTAGGTACATAAGTACCAACTTATTTCTTATCACGGTTTTCATAAATTAGAGGCCCCACTCAATTCCATCGTGACGTAGGTATAATAACTTCTACCGCTAATTAATTAAATAATACTTTCCCTCGGTTATCAATTTCAATTAATTATTTTAGTCTTATTTTCTGTACCAAAATGGTTATGGCGTAACGAGAAAATTGCCTTGTGTATTTGTATTAATAATTATTTATAAAATAAATTCTTCTCCCCGACTTTTAGCGCATTGCTAATTACTTTCAAAATACCAAACAGATATCCATAAATGATATCAAAGAACTATCGCAGTCATGTCGGATTTCAAACAAAAAACCGCATCATAATCGCTATTTTTCGTTTAGGAGCTACGCTGTCACACACAAGCATTCAAATAGACAAGCACGTCAAACTTCTAACACCCCTCATTTCACGTCACGGATAAAAAATAGCTCCGTGCTACTTTATATTATAAAAGTGTCATCACTATAATTCTTGTTAGCTACAGCGCTGCTCTAGTTTTAAAGAATCACTTGCAATGTTCACGTGCATGTGGCGTATTATATGAGACAAACGTTCTCGGGCTTGCCTATGACAGAAACAACTGTTTAGATAGGACAAAAGCTTTAACTGGGCCACTTACGTCGCGCCGTTCTACTTACGGAGTTGTATCACAGCCTTGTCAGATTTACTTTGTTCATAAGGGCTACTTCAAGTTTCGTTCGATAAAATCAAAGATGTTCGGGAAAATATTGTTCTTGCAATTTTTGTGAGTTGTTCGAGTTTTTGTGTTTTTAATTATTGGAAAGGCTTGAATACTTTCACATAATTACTCTTACAAAGTTAGATTTATTTTGACTCTAGCTGTAGCTATTTTTATATCCGACTTCAAATGGAGGATATTCTTAATTTGACGAATGTTTTCTTTTCTTTGCTTTTATGCGATATTATTATGGATGATTTTCTACAATTATTTTCGCGATCAATAAATGATCCAATTAGGTTTACCTTCCTACTTCACAGATTGTCCTATAGTTAGACAATTCAATTATTTCTTTTATCATTAATTTGTAATCAAGTTAATTCTCCGTTTTCAAAACAACAATACCACGTAGTTCCTGTTCTGAATTACAGCAATTCATTAACAATCAAAAAGTCACATAACATTTGTGTTTTCTCTTAGTTTGAGGATAGCGTGTCCGGAAAGAGATTCGAAACTTTACCTGCGAGCATGTGGTTGAACCGTAAAACTTAATGTTATTTACTGAAGTCGCGGCTGTTCCGATATTGTGGTACAACCGTACGAACAATGCCGTCGAGATGTAGAACATATTACGTCAACCGATGCGGTTTATGTTTTATTGTAGTAAGGTTATGGTATTGCATGTGTCTCAACTGTTATAGAAAAATTTCCTGCTTTTTTTCTCGTATACAATTCAGTACGTAAGACCATACGAAGGATTTGACTAACTTTAGTTTATAGGAACTCGTCAGAACATAATATTTATTTTCGTTAAGTACATACATATTTTCTTAGTAATATTTCAGTAATAGGGAGGATTACGTACAATAGGAACTCTTAAAGCAGTACTGTTGCCATTGCGGAAGCGAGACGGCGCTCTACACTGCATATAGCAGCGTCTCGCTTACACAGTGGCTACCGTCCTACTTTAAGAACTCATAGTACAGGCACTGGACAAAAAATACACCCCTCATTTCTCATAACATCGAATTAAAACCTGTGTTATAAAACATCTTGTATGATATGATCAATAGGGAAAACCACTGAAACATTTGGAAAACTCAGAGGAGGAAAACCATTTGTTATTATTTGTTTAGTTTCAAAAACATATTTCGGAAGAGTGAGAAAAATTGTTTGATGAAAACTATTATATTTACTGTCACTTAATATGAGAAGAGACGACAAAAAGCCTTTTATTGTGGAATGTAGAATTATAAAATTAAGTTTAACTCGTTCGAAAATGTAGTAATGCATAACGTAACATAATATATCATCACGCCTGTATCCCCGAAGGGTTAGGCAGAGGTGTACCAATGTACACCCACAGTTCGCCGATATGTTTAGGTCCCATGTAATAGGGGGCGAGCCTATTGCCACTAACCGGGCACAAATCCAAACTCCGAGCTGCTACTGACAGACACAGAAAAACCCAATAACACCTTGGTTGACTTGGGAATCGAACCCAAGATCTCTAGTGTAGCAGGCGCGCTTAGCGCCACTAGGCCAACGAGTAGTAATGCAGTAGTATAAAAATAATTATGGAAATTAATAAGAAATGGAAGTTGGTAAAATAAATAAGTAATGTAACAAGAAGCAATACAATTTAAAAGACCTAAAATTGATCTGGAAATTCAGTTTTAGCAACTTTAAAAATGGATGTTTATATTTTCTGTTGTGTTCAATAAAATAGAGCGTCAAATATCAACATTTGTTGTTGTTGTTGATATTTGATGTTCCTTTGTTATTGCAAAAAGGTGAACGCGATGGATGTGTACAATGCCTGCGGTTAAATTTAAATGTTAGAACAATATTTGTTTAACTTTTCCTTTCTGCTACTTCTATTACTATGGTACTTACTATTTTAAATCCTTGAGCAATACATTTAAGGAAGATTTATAAAGTCTAAGTGATAGGTGCTACATGTAAAATAAAATGCCGTTTATAATTTTTTTTAAATTAATTATTTACTATTTTATTTAGATTAATAAAACCTAGGTAAACATTTTTATTTGAATTTTGTTTGTATACATTTACAATGCGTGGGGGCGCTGAATAATTACATTTAAGCTAAGGTATTGGGTTGGCGTACAATATCTAGAGTGTGGGTGCATGTTGTTCCCAAAATAAGTAGCTTGAGCACTGGCTTAAGCAACTTAGTTTGGGTTCAAACCGTAGCACGTGATGGAACACATACACATTTATAATTATTAACTGTATTAAACATGGTTCTGCAGTTGACAGCGTCAGACTATGCAAATGGTATATGAATACACTGTCGCGTTTGTCTTCTTCTGTCAGTCGTGGTTAATCCCAGCCATTGTCCAGCTTTGCACTCAATTTTACTTCGTCCAGCATTCGTAATCCCCAGAGATCAGTTTACGATGGTACGTACTTACATTGTAAAACAAAGGAAATTAATCTCGCCCCAAATAGCAATAAAAGTAAGTTCGTGGTCAACAACAATTAAACTTGAACCATTTGATAGCAACAATAAAACAGCAAAGCAAAACGCGGCTATACGTTTATATTTACGACAGTTAAAATAGTTGAACGGATATGCCATAGTTTGATTTGTGCTTTCTTGTCAAGGTCTGGCATTGTTTCAAATATTGGAAAACGAAGCACGTCCTCGGTTCTGCGTGTGTCGAATGGTAATCTAGCGTTTTCAATATTTTTGTTATAAAACGAATACGTATATGTTACGTACTTATTTCAGTATTGATTCCGCTAACGTATCGTTATGCGAGAACTTGTAACTTGATAGTTTTTGTTGCTAATAGTTTTGTGAGTTACGCGAACAATGAATCGTAACATCGGAACAGGAACACACGTTAGGTATATGAAAAAGAAATCGATTACCATCACTTTTTTGAAATGCATAGTTATTAAATATTTTACGAAAATTTGGATAAAGTATTCGGGAAAAAACTCGTTAAAATTGTTTCATTACTTTTTAAAGATTGTTATGTAAAGTACGAGCCTCAGCAACGTTGTTGTTCCGGAGAAATCCTTTGGTGATTTGAATATTTTTGATCTCCTTTCGCACCGTTCTCGCTGTTTCTATGAATCTACTAAATTCTTAAACCGTCACTTCGGAGGGACCGTTTCCTCCCGAATCCTCATTGAATTAAAACAAGAGGTGTGAGGGTTTTCGCTTAAAAACCCTTATTTATTTTGAATTAAACTGGGCCGTTCGTGATGAAATTATTAAGGAGGCAGGGAACAAATTAATCATGTTAAGGTTCTCGAGTAGATCTTGTTTCTAGCACCTACCTACCAAATAATGTCGGCCTAAACATCAAATTTAATTAAACTGTACAGTTTTATTACCCTCTTCTGTAGTAACAAGTTAATAAATCTTTTAATCTAAACGATACAATATTATTATGATTATGATGTATTTAAATTTGAAATTAAATTTACTTTCTTTGAATGATATGTATAAACCTAGTGTTATTGTAAGAAAAATAAATACACACACAGTTTTACATAGAACCTCTTCCTTTTTGGAAATCGTTCAAAAAATAGCTTTTACCTAATTTTAGAACCATTAAACCCAGGTAAAACAAAAATAATTTGGTGCTAGTGGCAGTAGCAAGGCATTAGGTATTATGATTGTACAACGTGACACCAATTTAAAAGGAATTTGAGCAAAAGATGTCGAGGAAATTGGATTAAGTAACAAGCAACCTTTTGGGGTTTCAGCAAATCTCTTTGTCATTTGTTAGTGGCGGGCTACCCGCGCCATATTCCTTTATTCTTGTTATACTTCTCAACGGACTTTTAGATATATGGTTGCGAGTTTTTAATGTATAAATTAAGCAATCGCCAACGGCTTATTTTGGTAATATTAAACTAGAAATAATGTTGTAATGTAAGTAGTACGTTTTCAGCGTTTTACGTATTTGTGTGCCCTAACTGTCATGGGAATGATGTAGATATCATATTAAATGACAAAGGTGGTGGTGACTGCTTAGTGATAAATGTAATAAATAGAGCAGAGGAGAGGGAAATGCCTATGTTCAGCAGCAAACTGCGATATACTGAATGGATTGATACTTCTTGTGACTAGACTTCACTGTTGCATTTTAATAAACTACTTTTGAACTAGTTTTCAGTCTTTAAGATTTCAGCTCAATTTTACATTGAGCGAGTAATGTACCTATACGAAGTCCCCAATGTATTTAATAACTTATCCATAAGAAGACTGATGTCAGCAAAAACATGGACGATACGAGAAATATTGTTTGAGAAAAGCAAAGTTGCTGACAAAAGAAATTTATGTGTCTCATGTCGTGTAACAAAGATTGCACCAGTAAGAAGGCTATCGACATTGTAATACAAACTCAGAAAAAGATGAAGAAAGGACCTATATTAGAGGAAAAATACAAGTCTAGGTTGGTACCTACCTACTGTACCCGACAAATTAATCGTAAGTCTAAAAAATAAAAAATACATAGCCTACGAAATCTGTTATATAGCATATAGGTAAGGTATACTAACGGATTTCTATAGTATTTAAAATAAAACGTCTGCAGTACATAGATTACACTTTACAAATAGTACGATAAACTCTAATAGAATATCCGTAAGTGTTTCCAACGTCGGCCAATGTGTGCAGTAGTGGCCACCCTGTCACTTAAACTATAAACTACGGGCGAATCAAGATTGATAGGCGCACGCCACGATGATTGACGCTCGATTAAATACTTACCGTTTTCCCCGGAAAAAGACACAATATACGAGAGGAAATAACAATTGAATGTCTCGAAGATTTAGGTTAGTTCAGCGTTCTTTTGTTTGTGTTTGGGATAATAGATTTTTGTAGAAAGGCATAGAAGAGGCATTTTTAAAGAAAAAAAAAGATTATACACTTCGACATTGAATTTTGAACAAAATATATTGATATTTTATGCTTAATTTTTTTTAAAGCGTTTTACCATACTATGTTATATTCACGTGCCTATTATATGGTAACTTTAAAAAAATGATTTTTTTTCCTAAAAGTATGCGTCTATTAATAATAATGTAATTTATTTCGTCTGTATCTTTTGATGACCACCTTATGTAAGTAGCACAAAAATCGTCAGATACAATTTTATATACCTCCCCCACATATATTTTCAGCTATGAATTGTACATCAAGTGTGAAATTGAGAAAATGTATCCTGTTTCACTACCTACAGGAAAATGCTTTTCCCCATAAAAGTAATAACAACGAGCATTGAAGGCTCAGCGTAGAGTTGTCCATTTCAGACGATTGAAATTCTTTATGAAGATTTCCTTATTGTTCAAAAGTTCAACGACCCTTATCCATTTCATGTTTCATAATTATTTATAAAAAAAACTATCTTTTTTAATAATTAAAATAACTAGTTATGTCACCATAATAAGGTACCTTTAGTATTTATACCTACTAGGGCGGCAGACGTGGTAAGCGCGCGACAAACCGGCGGCAAACGGATAACATTATTCAATAAGTGTCATTTACGTCATCATGTGTCCCTCGCTTTAATAAATATCAGTTTCGTTTTATCATTTCACTTCAGCACTACCATTTCTGAAACCTCAAAGTATACAAATAAAGAGTATAAATGTATTCTTTAAAATGTATTTAATTATTTATTCAGACATTTCCGTATTCTTTGCAGTGTGAAAATCGTTTGAAACGTTATTAAGTATGGTAATAAGGATTGTCCGAACGATAATTTTATTCTGCAAAGGGTGATTATGTTTGGGCCCTTTAATAACCACGAATTGTTAACGATGCTTTTGTTTCAGTCACAAAATATGCCGATTGCGTTTTCTGTTACTGTATTTCTACCGACCCCATGATAGACAGTTTGTGCATCTATGTTTGACACTTAAAACACAGTTTTATGTTATATTTTCGTGAGTTATCTACCTAGCTAAGTATCTGCGAATACGGTGTGGATAGCAGAGTGCCCAAAAAAACTGATTTTTAGGCTGGTATCTTGGTTTCGACAATAGTAACGATGAGCAATGTTAATGAAATAAATTTTATACTTGAGTTAATTTTATAAAGCTACAATTACACTTACGACGGAATTGGGAAATGATTATGTTCACATTATTTGCCTATTTTGATATTCATACCTAAGAGGTACCAGGTTTCAAATACCCCTTGTATTTGAAACCTGGTTAAACTAATAAGATACGATCGTCATATAACAAACACGATCGTAAAGTAACACAATAGGGGATACATTTTAATGTAAGCAATTTTTTAAGCTATTAATATTTATGAATTTTGGAAAATGTCTTTCGGTTTCTTTGTATCCGTTGTAATGTATAATTATTTGTTCACTGAATAGATTTACAGTTTTCGAAAAAGGTTTCTTATCGTAAGCTTTTACCATGAATGGTAACACATTTTAATGTCACATGACCACATCTAAAATCAATAATATTATGAATAAGACTAAATTTATCGTAAAATAAAATTCAGTTTTAAGATGACTATTCCATCCAATGCGACAAAGTAACAAAATAGGAAATTCCTATAATTAGTGCCCAGTATCAAATAACAAGAGTCCTTTATAGCTTGATACATATTTCGCATGTGAAGATAATTTGTAATTATACATGAGAAGTTTTAGAGGCAATTTTGATCGCTGTTTGGTACCTATTGGTAATTAGTTTTGACGTGTTACGTAGACGCAAACTGTCAGCTTTAATTAAACCTCACATCGTGTTATCTAATAAATGGGGTCTAATAAATTTTTACTTAATTACTACAGAGCTTATTAAGAAAATGTTGGGACCTACACTATGAGAAAAAAACTGGTATATCAATTAAACAATATTCTTAGAAACATTGTTTGATAAAGTCTTTATTTTTAATTTTTTCTTTTTGTTATGTGTGTAATGGTCCTATATTCGCTAGGATACGCGCATCTAATGATGAGTTCTCAATCGGTAGAAATAGTCATATGTTTCAAGTTTTTAAGCTCTTCTAATTTGAAATTATTGTCACTTACTAAGAGATTTTTTTTTCTACATCAAATGTTATTCAAATGCCACATATGAAATGTGAGGATTCGAGTCTCATATTTGTAAAAGCGATTAAGTTATTTAGCGAGTATTCAGTGGTTGAGAGGTGCGCTCCACGCCACCACTAGTTTAATTTCAAAGTAATGAGCTAATCTGTTTTATTCTGCGGTGTGTGAAATAAAACTATGTTTTCACATTTTAAAGTCTGCGGTATGTTGAAACACCTAATAATTAACGAGATTTTTTGGTAGCGCAGCTGCTCTGGGCTGCTTCAAAGGTTTTATTACGTTTCATTATTTAAAAGCTGTTGAGTATTTTGTTAGTTATAACTAGATCCATAATTCTTTTGCTGCTTTTTGTTTGATGCAAACGCACGGCAAATATAGTTTCAACCTTTACAGAAATTTCAAGATTTCTTATTAGAAATTGACAAATTAAAAAATACTTTTTTCTTATGAGCACATGTTTCACAAGAAGTTATATTAGATGAGACATAATATGAAGTTGGTACGCACTTTTATCTGTGATTTAGGAATAATAAAAACTATTTAACTGACCACTTATCTGGTTAGAATTCAACAATAATTTCGCCCTTAACAGTTTCTTGGCAGTCAACTTTTCGAGGCAGTAGTTAAAAAACAAACAGTAACGTATCTCGTACAGACAGACATGCAGTCCAAAGTGTTAATGGCTCAAAAAAAACTCCCAAATTAAAGCTGCACATTAAGGCTTAAACACACGTAAATTCCGTTTTACTGCGGATTTTCAGAGTCAACTGGCTTTATAGCTATTCGTTATTATAGAACGCGGGATAAAATAAAGTAAAAACATGTTCTTGGTGATATAACGACTGCTTTCAGGGGTCATTAGCCTTTAAGCCTGACTTGGACCGCTCACTGCCAGTAAAAAAATGATAAAGTTTGTTTTAAGAAGCGGTTGTCATTTGTTTGTTGCAGCGAGACTGGCGACAAGAGCTAGGATTTAAAATCTTTATTATCACTTTAGAATCAACTGAATTTATAGGTTAGCATAAGTTTCATGGCATGTTTTAGATTGCCAGATGACAGGTATCAAATAGTCGTTATTAAAGCATTCTATCCGTAGGGCAGCACGTTTCCGAGTAAATAACATAATGACATAAAACTGACGTCCAATGCAGCGGAAGCCACGATACACGATTTTAATGCACATTTACAATAATTGACAGCAAGTTGGATATTACTAAAATCACTGCTTTCTCTAACATGCTTTGTTTGCTATAATTAAGGCCTCCCAGATTTGAATCAACCACACTACTATATAATTATAAACATAATCAAAATAATTTTGGTGTTAGTACGTAACTATGTCTAAATATTTCTTTATTTATTTATTTATTTGCCTACAATTCTTCTTCATTAAGAATACAATACTTAATTGCCACTCTTATCTTTTCAGACATTCAGTTTTAATAAATTATTACATAGTACATTGTATAATATATGTTAAAGATTAAATTACATAAATGTAGTCATATACATACATACCTAAATTCCTTTTAATTACCTGGTTTGGTATTCTTATACCTAATAATTACTGTATATTTTGTTGTAGTGAATTCTAGATCAAAGTATTTGAAAAAGGACGATAAAAAATATCTATTAAAAAGCGTGTATGTTAAATAGACAAGAGTGAATGAAGTAACGTATGTCAGGAATGCAGAATAGCGAATAAAACTTCACTATCTCTGCTGACCTTTACTGGGAACCATTGTCACACTATGTACTTACCTATGTTGTGGATATTTTGACACACACACACACACACACACACGCTCACGCTCACCCATAGACACACACATTTCAAACGTATATCAGATATCGTCCTTTGTTATTCTAAAGAAATATGTAAGGAACTGTATTAGGTTTCCCTACTAAAGACATAATATTGGAAAAGACAATAGCGAAATTGGAATTCCTTTATAACATGCTCTGAGGAATTCAAAGATATTTTAAAAATCAATCGCTTTACTACAAACTGGATAGCGCTTCATTGACTGAAAAGTTTGGCTTATAAGTATCAATTTCAAACTCATCTATAGGGTGAAACTGAGAAAGCTTAAAATTCCGTCTCTTTTGTAGCTTCAGCTTTACCGCTGCCTGCTTGGGTACACTTTGTATAATTTTTGCATGGAAAAATTGAAAAAAAGGTAATATTTTACAAAGTAGCAATTGGCCACTATGAATAATAATTAATTTTGCTAACACCTTAATGTCAATGCAAAATATATTGTTGTCATTATCGTGCACTATTTTTTACGTAGGTGCATAATCATATTTTTATGTTCTTTGCATATTTTGTATCGAATGTATTATCATCACACAAAATTAAACACGTCATTCAGAACTTTTACTGTTGCACGTTCGAGTCTTGCAATTATGAAACAAACAAAGAATATGAACTAACCTAACTGAGTGTGGCGACCACAAAAATAGAGTTAACATATTAGTAGGGCTGACACGCTATGAAACTTCCAACTTGTGTCGCGTGTGTGAATTCTATCGCGTGCCTATTAGAATTTTCTATATTAGGTTTTTATGAAAAATATGAAAATAAAAGTTCGCCGTTCATACTGCAATAAAATAGGTAAACATAGATAAAAAACGGAGACATTTAGTACTATGTTACTCGCAATTGCTCGTATCGTATCTCTTCTGTAGCGGCGTGATATATCTCTACACATGTTAATATGATGCATGATGATATACACTTTAATAATTAAACATGTCTCATACAAAGTTTCAACTAAACATAAGTTGATAACCCTAAAAACTATTCGTACGGCTAGCAATTAATCTCGCTGGCCACAATAAGCCTAGCGGGAAATTAACACTATGATAAAGTTTATACTCTCTGAATGTACGGATGATATTTGAGATTAATTACACAATGTCACAAGACGCTAACGTTGTCGCTGGATTACATCCGTTGACGAGGGTCACTCTATTTGTTCAAACTTTGTGCAACCATTACATGGACTAGCCGTTGTTATGACAACAAATAGATATGGGCTAGGTGCTCTTAGTTTCATCATCATTTTACTCTCACGATACGCCTACTGTAAGAACACAATTACAGTCTGTAGCGATCTTTTAAATTGTTGTTGATAGTAGTTACTTATATCGATTGTTTTTTTATATATTCCATTTGAGTAAGTGTATAAATCAAACAAATAAAAACACTAAGCATTAGACATTTCGAAGAATGGAGCTTTATCACGTATCAAATTACGAAATAAAAAAAGTACAATTTATTGTAAGAATGTGATCAGAATAATGGTTCCAGAATTTCTTTTTACAATGCAACCACGAGTTTAAAACGACCAAATTGTGTAAAGAATTGACGGGCCGACATTGCCGACAAGTAAATTGTGTGAAAGCAACTCGTGCTAAAAGTCAATAGTCTGACAAATGGGTGTTTCCCCCATGCCGAGCTACTCGCAGCGCGTTACAATAGAAACATCCAAATGTCTCATAATACACCGCCGCCTGCATTACAACGACGACAAAAACGTTTTTACGTGTATATTGTTTTCTGTTTCGAATATAAGATGTTCCGTAGTTTCCGGGAAATGGCGGAGATGTAGTGGGTGTGAAACCGAAACCACTCATCGCTTACCGTGCGAGTAAGTTGTAATAACAATAAATGTAGTGGGTCATTGGGGTAATGGACTATAAACATGTACTCTTAGTATTCTTTATTAAGATACTTAAGAGCCTATATAGAAGTTTTTCAGTGTTATAGTGTAATAATGTCGCTTCATATCACGGAGATGAGTAGATACTCATATCTTACTTAGTGCTTATTAAATATAGCTGAAATAAACTCTACTTTATGTGCTTCATCCCGAAATAGACTAAAGTAACATAAATGATTTAAAAAAGAGGTACCTATCCTATTACCTAAACAATTTTCAGCGAAATACTAAGTATGATAACCTTAAGTGAAATTATTTAAGCTCGACAATGGGTTCCGTGCTAAAACTGCGAGCAATTCACTCCACATCGCAAATCTGTGCATACCGTAAGCACCCTTAAACAACATTTGGAATGCTTTGTGTTATACGTGTAACCCTAAACTTAACAAGTATCATTGCATTTTGTTTTCCATTTATAAAAAAGGTTCGCATTGCTGACGCGGCGTTTGCGTGCAAATTCCCGTAATATTGTAAAATAGGTGCAAATTCCGGCCAGTAAATGTGTTACTTTCATTTTGCTTGCATGTTACATGCAAATTTCAACTTTTTTGTGTGAAAATTTAGCTCACTACCGTCGAACTTTAAAAAAACCCGGTAAAAGTGAGTCGTTTGAAACGATTTAAATTGATATATTTATGTAGTAGGTATGATAGGATTTCGTACTAGGAAAAGTTTTAACAAGGGTCCTTACAGGTCAAAGGAAAAGTATTTGGCGACAATATTTGTTCTTTTCTTAAATTAAAAAGTTCGCAATAAGGATTTGGAAGTTAAAGTTTTTGTGTTTTTATGAAAACCCCTCGACTGGTTGCAAATGGGCTTAAAACAGTTAGCAAAGTCAACGACCATTCGCAAGTAGTTTAATAATTTCTGATAGCAGGGAAAAGTCGGTGTTGTTTTGTTTTCCTTTTCTTGTTTTGTGAATACTTGATTGAATGCGATTCAGTCATCGACATCAAATTAGATGTTTTTACAAGTGTTTTTCGTGGTCTGACCTGGATCGAGTCAATCGAATTCGCAATGGGTCAGGTGGGCGCGTTTGTACGGGCTCGAGGTCACATTACGAGTGTATCTGAAGTGGGTTGCGCTTGTGGAAATAAGTGACTCCGACAAATAAAATCTTTGTCAATTCCAACCGCCGACGTCGCAGATAAAATCCGATAGAAGAAAGTGCGACAAGTGTGTTTCAAGTACCTTGTTACTTACTACCAATTTATTGGATACTTTTAAGAATTAAACGTAAGTGGTTTAGTGACGGTCACTTTTTGTAATCGTACTTTAAATAGTATTGTCATATTTAAGTTTGCTATATTATTATTAACTCGATACAACACGAAATGATAAAAACTATCTACATAAATTCTCTCACTTTTCCTGCGGGGAACATAGGATATAGATCACAAAATAGAACAAAGTGAAAGATGCAATTGCATTTATTGTTTTCATCGTACAAAGCAGAAACTAAACACATAAACTGCAAACTAGGGGGGCAAGAAGAACGGAGCTTTGTTGTAAGACAGATAGGTTTTTATTGTTGAAACTTGTTCTGAAGCTATGAAAACTTGACCTGGTCGTGACAGCGAGGCGTCGGGTTCTGCCTTCCTTGGAACAGCGTCTCATGCCGCGGTACCTCGGCACGCGATCGCGTGATGTCCAAAGGGCGCACTACAATTACCGCAGAATGACCCATGCTCATTCAGCACGCGAATGTCGCTATTAAAAAGAAGAACCCGAAATTGGCATGTAAAATAAAAGCCGGTGAGCTCCCGCGTGACTAATGTTTTGGTCGACTAGATTGATTCTCTTATCACGCTATGTGTTAACTGTCACTAATTCCCGTGTTTACCAGACACGCACTCGGTTTATCTTATTAATTTGGAATACTTAATGAAGTTTTGAGTAGTAGGGAATGTATGTACCTACAAAGTTGTTTCCTATTTAAATATTTATTAAAGTTAGAGTACAAGCAGCTGTTTGACCCACTCCCACATGTTGACTATTAAGGTAAAATCTTGACATTTCCGTGTACACAAGTAGATTGTTACATGAATAAGAAAGGGTTAAAATCCTTGTTTATTTTCTCCCTAAAACTAATTAAAAAATAATTACTGTTATAGATATTTAAAAGTTACCTAAAATTGGAAGATAAACACGACTACAATAACGTTTTAGTTTCATGATTAAATTAAAACAATAAATGAATCAATTTGTTTTTTCTAAGTAGGTTCTAAAACTATGTACTAATTCAATCAAAATATTTAAAACTAGCGCTAATGCGTTGAATAAAACTGAGAACAAAAGTTACAAAGAAAGAAGGTAAATTTCCCATAACTTGTGTTCGCGACTGCCCAAGTAGTGCAAGTAAGTATGCTGTGCATGCCTGTACATTCGATGTAGCTCCATAAACATTACCTAAGTATAAATAGCTATGTTGTTGTGTAACATATGTTCTCCTTCCCCGTTTTAGAATGGGGCCACCTTTCCGTGCATTTTTTATTTCAAGTATACGTTCGAACAACCTTTACGGGAAGGAAATATCTTGTGTGTGACTACAACTTAAATTTAAGCATTGTTATTGTGTTTTGTTCCGCGTTCAGGGTAATCCTTATGTAACTTTGAGATCTTAGACTCAATTTTAGCGAATAAAAGATGTACCTTTTTATTTTATTTTATCAAAATGTGAAAAAGAGACATTAAGTTTACGTTGAATTCCGAATAAGCTTACATATTCTTAATTATTCGTACACAATCTTTAAAAATCAAGTGTCTTTAAATAAAAATAAACGTAAAAGAAAATATTCTTATAAATTTGTAAAATGTTAAATTCAATATTTCTAAACTGTTTTAGGAGACGTGACGAAAGGTATACATTGAAAGTAAAATAAAATACAAGGCCAAGACATTTCTGGTCCAAAATAAATAACGTAGACCGTTAGCGAAATAGGTAAGTAAAGACTGGAAATCCCTAATCCGCTTTGCTCCTAAAAAGAGAACAAGAAGTAAAACAAAATTAGGAAAAAAAAATAAGGTGATTTATAAATATAAATGTCTAAGCATATACACGATACTATATTTACATAATTATTTTAAACAATTAAGATTATAAAGCCATGTAATTGTGCTCAAAAACATTAAAATATAAAATAGGAAATTATACATTTATAAAGCTAAAATGTGTCTTAAAAAAGCATTGAAAGCACTTGTCCCGGAAAACGTTCCGTTAATTACCCGGGTAAAGTCGTGACCATAATAACTCTTAGATAAAGGAAAAATATAGAAATAAAATATATTTGAAGTTAAATATAATGGAATTACGAGTTGACTGAACTGTCCCGAGTCAATGAGCTTTACCTAGATTTTCATATTAAATAAATTGGGGTTTATTTATAAAAGGTTAGAAACGTGGATGGCTTGGCTTTCCTTCTCGCCTTCGTTGGCATGTCAATTTATTTGACACATTTTCTATTACACACTATTATTATACAAGGTGTTTTGTTATTGTTGTACAAAGAATGTATATCGGTTATAGTTAGAAAGATGGGTATGGAAATACCAGTATAATATTCAACGGAAACAAACTAGTTCTTTTTTCCAGTAATTACTATTTATATTCGAATTTCAGTAGATTCGAGATCTTTATTTGATCATTGATAATAATCGTTTTATAAGGTACATCGAAGTTTTAGTTTTCGTCAGTACAACGATCAAAAATCACTTTTCATAAAACCACATTTCAGTTTTTGAAAACACAGGAATTTTACAGTTTGTTATGACACTATCGTAGCTATATTTTATACAAATATTAAGAGTAGTATTAAATAGAAGTAATTATCGTTACTTATTTTTTATCAATATCTATTTAACGTATCTTGGAATAGATAAAAACATGACTGCGTCCATCGTGACGAGATTGATGACTCGCCCTCAGGTGATTAGGAGATATGTAATTAGTGGGCCGCAGAAAAACTCTCCCTTAGGGTGAAGATTTTTTGTATGTAATCTATTTTGTTTAAATGACTAATGTATTAAAATTATATCGAATCGTGTTAGATAATCATGAGAGAAGATTTCTTATTTTAATGACCGCTAAGCGTTTGTTATATTTTAAGTTCTTTAAATGATTGCAAAAATCTATGGATTCTTATTTACATAACATAAAATACACATCATCACACCTGTATCCCCGAAGGGTTAGGCAGAGGTGTTCCAATGTACAAACACAGTTCGCCGATATGTTTAGGTCCCATGTAATAGGGGGCGAGCCTATTGCCACTAACCGGGCACAAATCCAAACTCCAACCTGCTACTGAGAATTTTATAGAAAAACTCAATAACACCTTGGTCGACTTGGGAATCGAACCCAAGACCTCTAGCGTAGCAGTCGCGTTTAGCATCACTAAACCAACGAGGCAGTCTTCTTTGCCTCGACTATTTATAACCTAAACAGAAAGGTAAAAAATGTTTTATCCAATTAATATTGTAGATAAAAATCAGGCACCCTTATAACGAAAAGTATTTGGACTTTAAATATAATTGCTGTCAAAGTATTTGACACCATTCGTCAAATTACGTGCCCATTAATTTGTCAACAAAACCGTTAATAATTCTTTAGCGATAGCAAAGGAATTAAATATAAGGTTTCTTGAATAACGACCGCCGTATACTCAGGATCTCAGAGAAGCCAACTTATTCAAGTTGTTGATCTCAAGTTAGAAGTTAAATTGTGATGTTAGATGAATACCTTCAAAGAACAAGTCTAGAATGTTCTCGTACTGATTAATTTGTCAAAGTAAAAGTGGAAACGAGGACTAGTTTTATGTGCGGGCTCACTTTTTAGTCTGGTCTAAAGTTGGTTTCTTAGATTTATGCGAATGTTAAACATTGAAATAAAACTCTTTTTTTACGTATTTGGACGCGGTTTATTTCGAATTTAGGTCCTGACGTTCTGGTCTAAAGTTAATATTACACGTGACAGCTGTCTTGAAATACCTTAGTGCTTGATTGGTCGCCTATTCTAACCGATATAGACATATCAGCCTGTTAAGCCCTCGATTTCAGGTATAGTCATTTTATTTGAGCTATTTTTCTGAAGCGAATCGGGACTTATTTCTGTGACCCTCTAGATTAATTAGTTCGAAGCGTATAATACCGACAAAGAAATTAACAAGTGCAGTTGACGTTAAGCTGCTGAGCCTCACGTGGTACAGAATTAATTTAAAAGTTGTGCTAGCCTTATACTAGGTGATATTTAGATGCTCATAGTTTGCGGAAATTTTACTTATGAGTTATATCAGTTATGGTTTAAAGCTCTGTTTTTATTGAGAACGAAGCCGAAGAGGCTGTTTTAGGTTATGGACAACTAAAAGCCCGAAGCTTCGGCTGTGAAATACAATCTTGGAGAAAGCGCCTCAAGACTCGACTTTTAAGGCGCTTTCTCCAATATTGTTTGTTTTACTGTTTTATTAACCTTTATCATTTCATTGCTCGAGGAAAACACGAATCTTAGTCAGTTAGTCTTTTATATAAAATCTCACTATTATCTAGTATATTACCGTAGGTTTCCAGAAATATAGACAATGTGACGAGAAAGCTTTTCCTAAGGATTCTATGCCCACATGTTATTTGTCACGCATCTAACTCAAAGGTCACCACAAACTCTTCCCGTGGGTGTGTCGGTACCCACGGGAACAGGGTTCGTTGACCTTTTCATCGCTCCAAAACAATTGCATTGTATTTAATTTCTATTTGATATCATAGCCGCCATAATTTAATTATGAATTTCTAAATGTTATTGAATTGGGATAGTACGGAATTCTTAGAAGTAGTTATAGTATTCATTCGCTAAATGTAGAAATGCAACATTCGTTTAGGTACAATCATTAACGTGAAATGGAAACTAATTTCAAAAGACCTTTTCTGATAAACTCTCAATTGAAATGTCGAAATATTCCATTACATTAGATGCAAAAGCGTAAAAACTAATATATACTTAGTTATTGAAATGTCTATTCATATAATTAAGCTGATTGTTTGATTGATAGCAAATATTATTATAATAATAATATTCCAGCCTATAAACGTCCCACTGCTGGGCACAGGCCTCTTCCCATAGAGAGAAGGCACGAGCATTGATCACCACGCTTGTTCTCTGCGGATTGGCGATTTCAGATACCATATTTTTGAAATCCAGGTTTTTTTCACGATGTTTTCCTTCACCAGAAGTGTCTTAGAATAATTAAGAAAAACATACTTCTTTAATTCAAAGACGTCACATGCCGAATAAGACGCTGTATAAATGAAGCTTAAATATGATACATGATATCGTTTTGTTTCAGATATCGCTATCAACTCTAGGCCGAAGAATACTGAGTATTTGAGGTGAGTTGGTAAATTAGCGTAATCGATCATCCGTCACATTCTGCGGTCGGTGACGGCGACGGCGCGGTGGCGCGGCGGCAGCGTCGCGGGCTCCGACCACCTTAATCGACATTTAATGTGATATTTTTAGGAGTCCGTTGTCAAAAGAAACGAAGTTTTGCTTCCCTAGATCAGTATGTCTATTCTGTAAATAATTTCGATACCGAGCCTCACCTGAATGATAATAAAGCTCATTTCAAAAGTGAGCCCAATTGGCCTTGACTTCGAATTTAAATTTGAGAATACGTTTTTGACATCTCATCTTCAGAGATACGAAAACAATGTTACAGAATAGCTCTACAGACACTCTTGTTACTAGAAAGCTGTAATGAGGATGATAATTTAATTTTATTTTCCATCATTTAGATCAGTAGAAAAATTAGGCACGTATTATTTTTTTTTTCTATGTATTGTAAACTAGCTACGACACATTTATTTCAATTGTCACAAGACGTCACAATTGTTTTGTTTGTGCGAAAGGTTGACGTCATTAACTGTGATTTGGTTTGTCAATATTTTTATTATCTTACCGTCGAATTAAATAGAATTTGACTTTTCATACCCGGAAACCCGAATACCCAGTCATCTACCCCAATTTTCCAAGGGTATACATACTAATCGCGCCGAAAAAGAAGTAATAAGATATTTGAATAAAAAACCCTTCCTTAAAGCTAAATTCGGAATATGTAGTTATTTTTATTTACCTAAGTGTAAAAATACTTTATTTATTAATTTAGAAAATGAAATGCTATTACTTTAAATATACACTCTAAATGATGACTGTTATGATAGTTAATCAAATTTAAATGTTCAATTAATCAGTACCTTATTTACCTTCGCTAGTTTCGAGCGATTTCAACCCTAACAAAACAATTTTCAACAGCCGTAGGTACGTCGCGTAGTTATTTTGTTGCTTATTACAAAACCAACCGAAATGTAGTCGCAATTAAATGTAAACACGCACGCTAACGATATATTATAATGGCTATATTAAACTGTTAATTTTATTAACCTTAGTTCAAAGTACCAGATATATGTACCCGATTAAAAGTACCTTATACTGAAGCTTTCAAAATATACATAAAAAGTATTAAAAAGAAAACCGTTCAAGTGTTAGTCGAATGGGACCCATATTATTGGTTCCGTACCATCGGAGGTTTTATTAATAGTTGCTAAAGCAGCAATAGAAAAACATGAATTTATTTATCAGAACATTATTTAATCAGACAGCTTCATTGAAGCAAATATTAATTGAATACAGCTTCATTAAATAAACAAAGTGGTTACTTATTTAATGTGTACGGCAAAATCGAAAACACACGAGAACTTAATCTACCATAAATCTATTTGTTAAAATCATGTAGAGCTCATAAATAAATAATGAAAATGTGTTAATAAAACCGTATTAAACCTTAAAGTCAAAACTCAAACTGTAGACTGATAAAAAATAATTCAGTTAACAAATATTAACTTGATGCAGAATTCATTTTGTAACTCTGATTTTCCACTGTAACTTTGGTGTTTGAGAGCAAATGTTTAAAGGCTTCGTTCGAACTTAAACTCGTTTAATACGAAAAGGATTAAGTACATTACGACATTAGAGAACCAAACTTCAAAGGTGTATTTAAGTTAGTTATAAGTTAGTGGTATTTCTTCATTTTGACACTTGGCGCACATAAGTTGTAACCCTAAATCTTAGCTCCACTGCAAGTTCCCAACTTGAAGTACTAAAGTGCAACTAATAATATAAAGTGGTACTTACTTTAGGGGAAAATTATTACCGGTTCTGTATGGTACGGCCGTCAGCAAACAATGGGGACGGAGACTTTTAAAAATGAACCTTATTGCTTTGAGATAAAGGTGAAGTGTTGTTAAAGTGTTAGTAATGATATGTGGTGTACTGTACGTGAGTGTGATTGAGGAAATCTTTTCGTCTTCTCATGTTACCCTCTCATACTAATGTGTGTTTGACAGGTGGTTACACAGAGTGCTTCGAGTCACGTTTTTACTTTTTACTTAAACTTTTAGGGTCTTACCTCGAGTTTGTCCTTGAGGTTGTTTTTAAGGTTTATTGGCAGGCTTTACTTTTATCTTGATGTGGTCGGACACTTTGCATCATGCGTCAGTCATTTTTATTATAAACTCGAAAGCGAATTCGGAATTGAAAATACTGTTAGCACCGATTAATGGGAAGTCTATGCATAAAATAACATAATAATCTCATAGTAGAACAATATACCATTTAAAAAATGAGTCGTGCAACACAAATCATAAATATCAAACCAATTTCGTATACATTTTCTTAAACCGTTTAACCGCTTTCAATTACCTCTAGAAAAAAACCATCTAAAAGATTTCTTTTGCGAGGGTATGATTATGTTAATGGACGTCCGTTAATAGTTTTGTTAAGTATAGTCTGGCCAAAAGAAATAGGCAGCCTGAGCGGTAAACACAGCGCCGGTCGAAATTTTGCATACAGTTGATAGCCGGGATTAACATAATCCGTGGTATATTTTGATTGCTTTCAGTGATACATGGGCTTTTTTATGAGTCTGTTATTCGTTAGTGTACCCCGATTTTTTAATGGAAAATAATACATTTATTGCTTTTTTAACTTGTTTTGTTTATCACCCGCATGTGAGTGAGCGTTGTGATCAATGCTCTTCCTTATAGAGAAAAAAGGGCTTTGCCCAGTTATGTGACACCTATAAACTCTTATAATTATTCTATGTTATTTGTAGGTACTTCTATGCACTGAATAGAGACTTGTAAACCTACAATGAGGAAACTGTAAACCTTTTCTATTTTTTTGTCGTGATTGCAGCTTTTACCAACGAAAAACATTTATTTAAAATTTACGAACTATTTTGTAAACAAAAGGTTGCCGATAAAAATCTGATAGGCCTAACGACATTTTTTCAATATCATTAGCACTTCAAAGGTAATACAATCAAGGGCGTTCTCGGTTTACGGTAAAAGAAAGCATAATTAAACAGGGACTTAATGACGTAAAATCGTCAACACATAGCGTAAAAATCGATATCGCAAAAAAAATGGGTTAGTCCCGCTATGGTATGGTCCCGGTATGGCACCCTCTTAAAATACCTATCAAAAAGTCCCGCTATGGTACCCTTCAGTTTTTGGTACTGTTGTAAAGAAAAGTTATACAATGCGTTAAGAAAAAATAGTTAAGCAAGATAATATTTATTAATACTATTTTTTAAACAAATCACGCTCGGTAATTGTCGTTTCACTTCAGGTAGTTACCTGACCAACCGGTTTTTTCGTAAAACAATAGAGACGAGCCCTTCCTCGAATTCGTATCTAGCTCTTCCCTTTTGTTTTTATGAAAATAGAGAGAGACAGTATTATTCCGGGTTTAGTTTGCTATTTGCAGCTGTACTTTTGCGATATGAGTAATTAGGATAGCTTGTTAGTTTATCTATTACAATGTCTGGGTCAAGTAGTTCACGTGGTGTAAATTTAATAATTATTGACAGTCGACGCGGTGGAAAAACTTTATTACGTGCCGGACATAAATATATTAAACGCAGAGAAAATAAAAATTCAAGTACTTGGCATTGTGTAAATAGGAGAAATAGTATTAAATGTAGTGGATATATAACTATTGAGAATACCAATAATACAATAATTAAAGATTATAAACACAGTGATCAGTGCGTGCCACATTTTGAAGACAATGAAGTTCAAATGGCTATAAGTGAGTGCAAAAAAGAAGTAAATTCAAATTACGGATCAGTTCAGAAAATTTTCGAAAAACACATGGGTAACTTAAAAGACAAAGGGTTACACCTTACAGGAAATGTTCCTGACTATAAAAAATTAAAAACAGTATTATACAGACACCGAAATAAGTCGTTGAACGTACCAAAAACACAATTTAAGAATGTGGAAGAAATTATAATACCAGAAGAATTTAATAAGTATGTATTGGCTGATTATTGTAATGAAGACTGTAATCGAATAATTATATTTTCCTCGACAGAAGTAAAGGAATATATAAAATGTGTAACGCATTACTTTGGTGATGGCACTTTCGACGGCTGCCCAAACCCATTCGAACAAGTTTATGTCATTCATGGAGACATGGGAAGCACTGAGTTATCCACGAATGTAGCACCATTATTTTATATTCTGTTAAAAAACAAAGAAGGGAAAACTTATGAAAAAGTTTTCGAATTGATTAAACAAACTTTGCCTGAATGGCGTCCATCGAAATTTACCTTCGATTATGAAATAGGAGTAATAAATGCAGCAGCGAAGATTTTTCCTGATATCAAAATAAATGGATGTAACGTACATTTTCAAAAGAACGTTATCAAAAAAGCGAAATCTTTAAATCTCATGGAACACGAAGAGTCCTCGAACCATGTTAAGCAATGCATAGGCTTGGCGTTTTTGCCAAAACAAGATATTGAAGACGGCTGGCTGCATATAATGGAAAATAGGTATAATATCTTGGTTACTTTCCAAAATGATGTTTGACTACTTAACTCTAATTATATGGCAAAAAAGTAAAGAACAACAATATCAGTAAGGACCTGTTAATTTCATTGCTTTACAAGTACGAACGTTTAATAAGTATTTTTTTCAGTTTCGACGATGAAGCTATGACCAAATTCAATGACTATTTTGTCACTCAGTGGCTTGAATATCCAGACCTCATTTGGTGTTGCCATAATGAACGCCATAGAACAACTAACTTGGCGGAATCATGGAATGGCAGATTCAACAAAATTATTGGAAAAAATCCCAGTTTATTATTGTTTCTGCAAACAATTGGCAACGACACATGTCACTTTGATATAAAACAAGACAAGTAAGTTGTATTTTTTAGACAATATTTTTAAGCAGATATAATATTTTTAAAAGCAGATATATATTTTTTTACATAATACGAGTACATAGAAGAATTTGAAAATGGATTTGATTTTATTTATTTTGGTAGATATTATTGGTTGTCGCCTTCTATTACAGAGGGTTACTGAAAAAAAATTAGCTTAACTTAAATAACTGATGATTTTTGTTATAGCTTTCGACTACAAAAATCACCTATAAATTCAAGAAAAAGAACAAGTATAGAAATCGAACGCCAGATTCAAAAGCTAACAAAAAGTTACGAAAATAAAGCTATCTCCATTGGTGATTTTCTGATTAACATATCAAAGTCAACATTTCGATCAGAACATTTAAAAAAATAGTTTATTTTAATTTTGTTTTTAGCCTATTAAAATGTTTAATTATTTTTCTCGATGTTGATTATTTTTTGTAGTTTATGTTTACAATTTGCGCCTTTTTCTCCATGTTGATTATTTGTAATTAATATTTATGTCTGGATGTTGTTTTTATTTGTAGTTTATAATATTTACAGTAATACTTTTCTGAGATGTGGATTTTTTATATTTTTTTTATTGTTGATTATTGGTAATTAATATTGTTGATTATTTTAAAAATTACATTGCAATTAATATTTCGTTTTACTGTTTGATATTTTTTTATAAATATTTTGAATTAATAAAAGACTGATTTAATATCGCAAACAGACGTTTTATTGATACACTCCTAAAAGTATTTATTTATAGCTACACTTTTCTTTTCAGTTGTACCTTCTATTGTCTAACGTAGATCTAAAAGATGGGTACCATAGCGGGACTTTTTGATAGGTATTTTAAGAGGGTGCCATACCGGGACCATACCATAGCGGGACTAACCGAAAAAAATAATACATTGTAGAGGTAAATAAAACAAAAGCTGTAAATACAAATCAATGCATTCTAATATTTTTTTTGGAATTTTAATGTTTCTTAACGTTTGTGTTAAATTCGAGCATTTAAGGCGGTTTTTTTTAATTCGGAGCTTACAAAGGTTCTTCTGATGCGTCTTCTTCTTTTGTCTTCTAGTGATTTGCACGTACAAAACAATAGACGTTTGAAATAAACCGAAGACACTAACGAGAGCGAGTGAAACACAAAACCCATGAATTCCACATGGTTTTATGGTTCGAGTGTAAGAGCCGCTCAAAGCATGATAGTATCCTATAAAACAAATGTTGCCATTTGCGGATAAAATTCGACACGCACGCTCCACAAAAGCCACAGGAATGTGGACGCTGCTGACCGCTGGGACCCCCATTCAAGATTACCCTCCGAATATTCGATTCGATAAGTTCTATGTTGTACCGCTAAAAGTGAAGATTAGGTAGAACCAATATGTGATCTGGGAAAATTCCATTGTGGTGAAAGTCGAAGGATAACAACGTCGCGTTCAGGCGATGCCATAACAGTTAACTGAAGGAAATGCAGTCAGGGAAATAGGCAGTACCCTTGTTGTCCGCATTCGTATATAAACATAAATTGGAGAATACAATGGGTTCCCGATATTGCTGTTAAGTATTTGTTTAGAGTTGTGTCGTGTTTGTATTATTTCGACTGAGTAAAGGAGTAGATACTGACTTTATATACGCTGTAAACAAAAGTTTTTTTTTTTGTAAATTATGTCATAAACGTAGTACCGCGTTTTCTCTTCATAGGTAGTATAAATCTGTTTTCCCCTCTGAGAATTAGGCGTAACTTTATAGCGCACTGCGAACGTGTTAAGGGTCCTAATCTAACGATCTAAGCACAAACTGAGCTATTACCTTCTGAGGTAACTATAATAAATAATTACGATGATAAATTGCTACGCATTCGTGAATTTCATAAGTTATTTTCCGGACGGAGGCATGCATAAATTTCTGACATAAACTGATCGACTAAAGTTGCGGTGGCAACGTTTATGTAAATATACGTGTTTATATGATACTGTAATAAGTGTCAACAAACTATAGGAAGGGGCGGGGCTTGAGAAGATTGTTTCTCTGGTTTATGCTCCGGCGGAGTGTTGTCAAGACATTAATGACTTGTAATTATGAAAGTAAGGATTTTGCTTGTCACGCAATATTCTCAACTATGTACATATTTGTTCCACTACGACTGATAATTGAAAATTACTAAGATGAAAATTACAATGTTATGCTTGAACAAAGATAAGTTCGGGATGACTCGTGTAACTTGTAATGGGATACAAGTTCTGACAACATTGACAAATAATTTTACATAATAATACCAGAACAAATATTAAAAGTTTATCTAGAAGCTTTTACTTAGATATTACAATAATATAAATTTAATCAAATAAAGTAAATACTTTACATTTAGAATAGAATAGAATAGAACAGTTCTTTATTTGCACAGAAAGTAGGTACAAGATACAGATTTTTGTTTTGATGATTTGTGGTCTGTATTGTTGGTTCAATCCAAATCTTTTATAAGTTGTAACTATTTTTTCAAATTCAAATTGTCTATCTAGTTTTATATTTGATTAAATTATTAGCACTTGTTCATTGATCCATTTTTATTGTCTACTCGTTTTTTAGATAAATCACTCAGAAAAACATAGGCTACATTTTGCAGCAGGAATCTGTGAAATAATTTACGCGAACTAACTCGCAAGCGTCGAGTACAATAAGATGATTTATGACTTTAGTTGTAAAATATAGACTTTACAAAAGTCTATTCACCTCTATTTACATCAGTGCGCACCGCGGGACTTCAGGACTTCGTTTATGTTCCGGTTCGTACGGTTTGCATCACAAACGCTCAAACGAACTACATTTTTGTTGAAAACTTAAAGAAGTATATATAAGTAGTCTCTAAAGGTGATACCTGAAATCATGTAAATACTACAAGGTATGGCATGGAAAAAGTACTTTCTGTAGCCATTAAAATTTAGGTATATATTAAAAAATATTTTTTCCGTACTTAAACTATTATTTCTACACCAAAAAATAGAACGTGATATTTTCGACCACTACCCCAAATATTCATTTAATAAAAATCCAATATAATTACAGTTAAAAATAACGTTCCTATAATTAAAAAACATGAATACCGATACCGATACATCCAAAACAGAGGGATAAAAGTATTACAATAGAATCCAAATATACAGTAACATTGTGAAAAGGTAGTTATTTTTACAGTTTCAGACTGGAAGGTATCAGATTTTGTTTCACAACTAATTCATACGCCAGTTATTTTAGTATTTTTTTGTGAAATATTTGAGTTTAGATTTCGTGCTTTCATTGTGTTCGTCTAACGAGGATGGTATAATGGTAGTCCTGTGTGGAGTCGTTAGAACAAAAAATGTTGTGCTTGACTGATCGATTTGTGAGTACTCTGCGCCTCTACCACTTCCTTTAAAAGGCTTTTTTTGTAACATTAGAATTCTGTTCTATACCTAAGGGAGCTGTTACTGATCATACGTGACTCGTAGTTTTGAATAAAGAAAGGTCATATTTAGATTACACTAAAATTCCTTCAAAATAAATATATCAAATAAAATCAAAATATTTTGGTCCTTGCCTAGCTCCTTTAAAACGTTAAATTTTAACCTATTGGTTACCTAAAGTTGCAGGTTCCAAAATGTCGTTTCTATAGAGAAGATACCGGTTCTTCTCTCCGAAGAAACTCCATATCCTTAATAAATATAGTGAGCTTGAGGTTTGGTAAAATTATCGAGTTAAATTATTAATAAAGCAAATACTGTAGTATTAACACGTTGTAAGATCATTAGAAAATATAATTTCTATTGTTTGACAATATAAATAATGTACCAACATATTTTACGACTCAAAAATGTTTTATCATAAAACTTTATATTCTGATCCACAAATCTACTTGAGTCAAAGTAAAGTTAAAAGTTTTTGTGCCCGCGGCTCCACTAACGTGAATAGTTCTTTATGTCCCGGGATGAAAAATGTTCTGTTGCTGTAATAGAAACAATATCTAGACTCAATTGTAGCAAGCTAAAGAATTTCCTCATAAAGGGAAGGAATGGTGAATATCTGAAATATTGTGGTTAAGTTGTAGCTTATTTGAAGTAAGTACCTACGTAGCTACGTATTGATCAAAGTTTATTGTTGTATTGTATTTGTGACATATAATCTGATAATAAAAAAGGAAAAAAAAATAACAAAAGTAATGCAATTGATCGATAATGGGAATAAAGACTAAACAACTTTTTCTAATCCTACTAATATTATAAATGTGAAAGTTTGAGAGAATGGATGTGTGGATGTTAGTTACTCTTTCACGCAAAAACTACTGAATGGATTTTAACGAAACTTAACAATAATGTACCTAGCTGATACATCGGAATAACACATACGCTATATTTTTTCAAGATAGTGTATGTATTGTCATTCACGCGAAGCCGCGGGGCACAGCTAGATATATAACTTCTATAGCCAGTGTTACTGAAGGTTTCAGTATTCTATGTAACGGCGATCCATGTTTCTAAAATAAAATCTATTTGGAGCTCATCGAAGTTTAGAAAGGATGGAAATTCGTACATTAACTATTTCAGAAATTATTACTATACTTACTTTCTTTCTTTTTATGAGTAGACATGTAAAAAGACAACACAGTTCAGTACCAAGAGCAGTACAAGGACGTAACCAAGACAATACTTATAAGTTTGAAACTTTTAATTCAACAATGATGTTTGTAATTAGGTATCTTCAAAAAACTTTTAAATACAAAATGTTTTTGTCTTTAAACCAATAGTGCATTATTTTGTTTACATAAAACCTCCATGTGAAGTACGTGGCTTCAAAGCATTGTTTAGATAATTAATTAGTTGGATTTTTTATTGAATTGCTTAGTTCTATTTTCTCCGTTTTGATGAATTGATTAAGAACTGCAAAGGAAAGACAAAAGCTTTGGTTTTGCTGGTATTGGTTGTGTTGAAGCTTATTGCAATATTTTTCTTCGAATAAATAATAATAATATTCCGGGACAACTCACACACGGTTATCTGATCCCAAGCAAAGCAAAGCTTGTGTTATGGTAACCAGACAACTGATGAACTGACTTATATATTCATTTTTATAGCTAAACACAGAACAAATGATCGTGCTCATCATACAAAGATTTGTCCTGGGTGGGAATCGAACCCACGACCTCCGTCGGACGTATAACAGTCAGGGTCACTAGACTAGAATATTGTGGTTCAGGTTTTTTCGTCAGTGAATGGTATATTGGCGAAATCATAAGCGGTGTTTGAGTTTCAAGGGTTTCTGTCCATTTTGAAAGTGAAGATTTCAAGTATTAGTATTCTTTCTTCGTTCCCTAAAAGATAAATTTGTCCGTCGTCATCCGCCTGTCGGTTTGTATCAGTAATGCCTACAAAGAATTTTCTCCTAAAATGTTCGTACGCACACATATTGCGCCAAATAAGGTCACGAACTTGTACGGAACGACTTTTCTTGCGTTACGCCGGCTTGGGGTAGAAACGTTTTGTGTCAGTAGATCAATTTATATAACTTATGTAAAGAACCTCTAAAGAATGTTTGACTAAACGTTTTTTAGTTCTTTTGAGTATTAATCTTTGTATTTAATAATCTTTATAAAACAGTCGGGTTAGCTATATTATCTAACTCAAGAACGTTTGAACTGATTTTCGTGCTATATCGTTAGTCGGTTTCGTCTCCTTCCCCGAAAAGCAGATTAAATAAAATATCGGTAAATAAATAAATAAAAATGGTATCCTACGGGACGTATTACACGGGTGAAACCAAGGGGCCCAGCTAGTAATATAATAATTCCAAAGTGCGCGAAGGCAGCCCTCAGGTAAACAAAAGAAAAATATACCAAAGAAAAAGTTCTTTGTATCAAAACATTTTTGTTACTATAATAATTGCCTCTTGCTAGTTTTAAAAACTGCGGGCCTCGTAATATTAGGTCTATTAGGTCGTAGGCTTACATGTTACCGTAAATATATAAAATTTCCCCAATATTATTTCGTTCGACTATTTATTATAGCTTATAAGAAAGATTTATTGTTTCAATTTGGACCTTACGCTATAAAATAACAAACATTTATTACAACAAGTCGTAAAGATAAGTCCTTCTTCCATACTATTTTTAATGGGTTTCTGGCTTGAATGATATAATATAATTGAATGATATAATATTAAAGTCCTATGTATTGCAAAAGTTTATAAGTTAATTAGGCAACAATATATAAAATATTAGAAATAAGTGACCTTAATATTCATTAACTCAAAAAACGAATAAATTGTAACTGACTAGCAGTGATTTCTTCTTAGTAACTTAGATAGTTTTCCATTGAGTAGTTCCATCGCTTGACGTTTAAACTGCCTGCTATAAAGTGATTATAAACAAAACTATCCCTCATTATAACAACAAGAACAAACCCGAACTCCCACAAGCAGACTCATCTAGCTACATAAACGCAAATTAATTTTAACGTTTCACTAAAAGACTCGCAATAAAAGGCGTTTACATTTTCCTTAGAGGCTCTAAAGGTCGTTGGGAAGGACTAGCCGTAAATAATAGCGACAGTTTACCTGAAGGTACGCTCACCGAAAACTTTACTTATGAATTAAAGTTTCCATTGTTATTACGTGTGAAATTCAATTAGCTACCGACGTTTGCTATTCCAAAATCGAAAGCACCAAATTGTTCATAAGAATTCTCCAGATTATTGGGGCAATCCAATTGATTTTAAATTATTCACAGAGTTTTGTGGATTTAGGGATGAACCGGTAAGGGCTGATGTGTATTAAACCGTTGCCCTTTTTATACGAAGGGTCGAACTTTTTGTTTGGGGAATCTTCAAATGATTGAATGATAACGTTTATTATTCTGCGCTAGCACTTTAATAGGATTATTTGTGCATAGAATCCACTTTGCAAAATATTTTATCCATAAATCTAGTACTGCGTCAGAGGGCAGATTCAGTTCGGCGTAAACGACTATCAAAGGATTAAAATGTGGACTAGCTTTGGCGTGTATTTTCATTACTGGACATAAATCGTTAGGACGTTTATCCGAGCACTTTAGTTCAATAGCAAAATGCGGTACCTATTGTATAGTTGGTAGTCAAAGCAAAAACGCCGCTTTGATAATTATAGGAAAACAAAAAACTGGGCGGGAACTTATTAATAGTCCCTAGATGGTTATTTAAATGAGTACAATGTTCAGACTCAACCCTTTTTATCATGTATGTGTGTATGTATACGACCTCGTGTCCTACATAGCCCTCGCGGCATGCAAGGCTTATAGGTACGACGTGGAATCGAATAATCATACTCGAATACATTGCATATGAGTTCTGATGATATGAGTGAAACAAAGCACGCGAGTATTGCGTGATCGAATTGACCATAGTTAGTCGTATACGTTATGCCATAGATATGGGAAAGTACGCTGGTGTCCAGATTTGTTGCGGTGTAATTAGGTTGGCTCTATGTGCCGTATAGTCGGCACAGTTCGCTGGTGGCACGGTTTCAAGTAAGGCGTATGCAAATGCCGGAGTGATTTGCGAAGGACAGTTGATTTTATGTATTGTATCTGCAGTATGTGCTAACGTTTGTAGTCGGGATGACACTTTGTCACAGACATATGCGGACACATATAGTAAAGTGATCTAAATTACGAAAGGATTCTAAACATTGTGACTTTGAATTTTGGGTCAATTAATAAGTATATCTGAAAGTTTACTTCGGCGCGGGTTATAGCCGACTTAAGTAGAAAAAGTTGTTAAATATTAAATAACTTATTTTAAGTATATGCGTAGGCGAAACCTTTGAAATTAATATCGTTTTATTAATTCATACATCTACGGAATTAAATTGCCACATCTTAAAGGGAAAAAGGAATTACTTCATTGACTTTAACTATGTGGGTATTTTAGGTAGTTAAACTACTGTTTCGCAAAGAATAATAATATTTGATTATACAATAATTTCTTTATAGTAACATTATTTTCTTAGTCTTGAAAATCCTAAATATTTCTCAAATTATGTTTGTAGTGAATAGTGGGGTATTGAAATGTAAAGTGTATCTGGTATAGTGCAGTACACATCATATTTATTTTTATTTATTCGTTACAAAGGAACATGGTCTTCTTAAGAACTAATAAGTGTCCCACAAAACAGTACAAACTGTTTGACTGGAGATCAGTTTTAGACAATTTTTTACATTTGTTTTACATTTAACATATTTAATATACTATATTATATTATAACATTATATTAATTAGTTATACCATTCCTTAATTATTAAAGATATGAATCAAAAAGGAAAATATAACAAGCATTGGAAAAATTAAGAAGGAAATCAATAAAACATCTTTTTTTATAAACGAAAATATAAAATGTATATCTTGAATATAATGTAAGTATAGTAGGCAAAATATTATCGTGAAGTTTTTGTTCGTCGGCAAACGTCGGAGCTAAGTTAAAACTTGTATTTAAGCATAACAGTGGGGTAGAACAATGTCGGTATTTAGGTGCCCGGACTGATATCAGTATTTGCATAACAACCGCAAAGCTGTAAAGTAATATTCGGCACGAGAGCTTAGCTCAACAAAGTTGTGGTAAACTCTATTCGATACTATTCCCTCCTTGTTGCTATCATGTCGCTACTACGAACACACACCTGGGTTTCATTTACAACCGTTTTCCAATGTTAATAGCATTGCCAAGTACTTTAGAACCCACTGCGTAGTAACAAATAGAATCAATATTAGAACCATAGCTTTTACTTTATATTGTAATTTCATAGTAACCCTCCATAAACCACAGGGTAGAGAACCATTTTCTTAGTTTTTTCGGTCAAGCCATAAAGTTTATAGCCAAGCCGCAAATGTGGCTAGTTATCTAATAAAAACATTTTTGTTGAGGAACATGATATTGCCAATAAAAATAATGCATTAGAATTTAGTAGTGGTTTTCTCGAGTAGTGTTAGTCAGCAAGTAAAACATTGAAATTATGGTTAAAATATTTTATTTAGGGTGTATTTTCTAGTTTAAATGTATTAAAGACAAAAACTATTATAATAATTTTCTATATATGTGTTTGATCTATTTTATTTTTTTATTTATTTAATGAACATCAAAGCGTACAACATTACAGTTTAACACCAATTCGTTGAACAATGTCATAATCATACAGCATAAAAATAAAACTTATACATAAAACTAAAACAAACATATTAAACAATTCCAAAGTAAAAGTTAAAACAACAAATAATAATTAAAATAAACAAAACTAAACATTAAAAATCAACACAACATGTCATATGTCATGTCATCTGTTATAAAAAAAATATATTTTGTCGACAGGGCTGTCGCGATACAGGGGATGATGGTGGGCGGTGAAGACGTGCGGCGCGGCGCTGGGTGAGCTGGCGCAGGGCATGTGGGTGCTGCTGCTGCTGGCGCTGGCGGCGGCCGCCACGGCCGACTGCCCGCGCCACTGCGAGTGCAAGTGGCGCAGCGGCAAGGAGTCCGCCTTGTGCGTCCGCGCCGGCCTCACCTCCGTGCCGCCGCGCCTCGACCCCACCACGCAGCTGCTCGATCTCACCGACAACCGCCTGCCAACCCTCCGGGACGATGCCTTCGCCGTTGCTGGCCTGCTTAACCTTCAGCGTCTATACCTCGCCTCTTGTAACGTACGAACCATACGACAGTATGCTTTCAGAGCCCTCGTAAACCTTGTCGAACTGGACTTAACCAAAAACCGACTAGAAACAATACCCTCACATTCGTTTGATTCAATCCCGGAGCTTAGAGATCTGCGACTCGGTGATAATCCCATTACGAAAGTTGTAGACGAATCCTTTATGGCATTACCCACTCTAGTACGACTTATACTCAGTGGTTGCAAAATAGCCGAAATAGAGCCACGTGGATTTGCAGGACTTGAATCTTCTTTGGAATTTTTGGAGCTTAGTCAAAATAGACTACAGGTACTTCACGTTGCGGTATTAGCACCGTTACGATCTCTGAAAGGTTTAGAGCTGGCGAATAATCCCTGGGAATGTACCTGTGCATTGAGGCCAATGCGACATTGGATGATAGAAAAGAATTTGCCGGCAACTGTGGTACCAGACTGCGCTCTGCCACCTCGATTAATGTCTCAGTCATGGGATAGATTAGATCTAGAAGACTTTGCATGTCGCCCCGAAGTGAGTGCTACATCGAGTCAATTTACCGGCCTAGAAGGTGACGAAGTGACACTTGTGTGTCGAGTTAACGGAGTTCCTGCTCCAAGGGTGCGTTGGATACGTGCAGGACGGTTACTAGCCAATACCACGTCGAACAATGTCAATTCCGGAAGAGCTTTTATGTTACGTAGTGCAGGACAAACTAGTAATTTAACCATAAAATCAGCAGATTTACAAGACGCTGGTTCTTATACGTGTAGTGCTGAGAACCGTGCCGGTAAAGCAGAAGTGATTTTAAATTTAACTATAGAGAAAAAACCAGAAAATAAAAGTTTTGGTGGGCGTGCGCTGATGGCAGGCATGGCTGTGTCGGCAGTGATAGTTTTAAGTTCGTGTTTAATAGGACTGTGCGTATACGAGACTCGTAAGAAAAGACAATTAGATAGATGGAACGAACAGATAGTGACTACAAATCATCGTGACGACAGTTACGATAAATTAGAAGCCAATTTTAAGGCAAACGCAGAAGTTCCTCGTGTGATACCATCTGACAGTGCTCGCAAAAGAGGTGATTACAGAAATGTGCCATTACATGACCCAGAAGACGAGTTTGAGGGGTACTTGAGGGGCGAGGCGCGGGAGGGGGAGAACTCCGTGACGCCGCCGCTAGAGGCAGGCTGGCGCCGCGCCGACTTCGAGCCGCCCAACACGAGGGGCAACATACCCGAACGAGATCTACACATACCACGGTTCAGCGACTACAACATACGGTAATTAAACATTCAGTATTCACAAAAAGTACCATTGTGAAGGTTTTGTTTAAACATCAAGGATTGTTCCTTGCTCTTCAAACAAAACCACTCACCTTAACCTACTAAAATTCCTGTAACTTAAACGATAAAAAATAAAAAATATTATAATATTGTATTTCAGCATTACAAAACTGTTTTTGTATCATTAAATACATTATTGTTTTACGGTTAGGGATCTCTTAACACAGGAAAGCAATTGTTTCTGGTTATGATGGAAAACACACATGTTTTACCACTAAATGCTGTTAATACCTATAATGATTATATGGAACGTTTAAATCTAGTTAATATCATCAATAGCTTAGCATCGTTAAACGTTAATTACAAAACAAGCGTATAATATAATGTAATACCGTACCCATATGCATGCATAAATCATTCAACACTCATTATCGGATATAAAATAACGTAGATGTTTCTCATGATCCAACTTGGCCGTTAAACGTTTATATGCTGGGTTTTTATGTCTGTGAGGGCTTATGTTAAGCCAAGTGCCCAAATCGCAGCTGATTGCGAACCTACTACAAATTAACGTGGGTCGTGGGGCGAGCCTGTGATGAAAATCTCCCCAAACCTAGAGAGCACGAGGGAAAATTAGTTCAGTAATTATAGTCTAATCCCTTTGGTTTAGTAGCTTAATGTTTCAGAGAGTCTTGGATTCAATCGTCAAGTGGAATAAAGTTTATTTTGGGGATTCTAGACGTATCAATTGTCTGCGTTCAGGTCTACGGCGAGACCGACTCGGTAATTGTGCCAATCACCTTCACATGCGCCGATAATTTCAATTATCGAGGCCTTTGTCTGGCAGCCATTGACTGCAGATTGTTACAAGCCCTCTAGCTGTGCTTTCAAGATATTGATTCACATATCACAATGCATGAGTGAATAAAACCAAAACCATAGCGTACATTTTTAACAAGCGGGAACAAGCAACGATATTTCTATTTTATATGTTATTTTGGGGAATGTTAAACATACCAATTTATCATGAACTGTCTATAAAAATGTAAAACAATACATTTTTGATTACCCATCATGAATAACAAAGAAAACTTTTTCATTATTACTTTTATTCAATTAAAAATGTTTTCAAAATATATTAAACTTGAGCACAAAATCTAAACCACTTCATTGTTCATTATTGCTTTTGAAAAATCAATATATTCGTTTTGTTACAGATCGGATGCCACGTCAGAGTCAGTTCAAAGTTCCAATTCCACGGGAATGATGAGTGCTCACGCGGAGATATTATCAGAAAACAGTCGTTTCAACAACAATGGGCGCACATGTCCACGTACGAGGGCCCGCGAACGGCTCGACAACGACCTGTCTGGCAGTGACAGCGAAAAGAATTACCCCGATCTCATCGAAATGAGTGCTCTAGGAACCTCCTCTTATCTACGAAGTGAGATAAAACATGATCCCTACTACTTCTACACGATACCGCGCAAGAAAGATGGCGATAGTCGTAGTCCCCTACTTAATAGCAGAAGAAATAGTTCCGGTACTGACTCTACCTCATTTCTTGACAGACCATACGATAAAAGTCGACCAAGGTCTGGGCGTAGATCGAATAGTTTTTTAGACCTATCAACAGGCGGGAATAGAATACGTCGCAACCCTAGTCTCCCGGCCTCACCTTCAAGGGAACAGCCCACAGTTCCATCCGCGACACCTCTTCTCGATCTCTCTGGTCTTCGAGATTATTCGCGAACCGGGCCGCCTATAGAGGATTACGATTTTAGAGCGTCGCAACTTGAAAAATTCCTTGAGGAATATAGAAGTTTGAGGGAACAACTGTCGAGGATGAAAGAGACTAGAGAGAATTTGCAACGAAATCGTGCTTCTGAAAATGATGAGTTGCGGTCTATTTTGAAACCGAAACCGAGCATTGCCGTCACAGATTCGTCGTCCTCGGTGGCTCTAGCAGATGCTGCGTCTCCCCTGGCTCTAAGCCCTTCGGAGTATAAACCCTCACAACCTAGACCTGAATGGTTGACAACATTACTTTATCGAAATTAAGTAGATGTTTTGTAAATATACAAGTAGAACGTCTGATTTATTAGACGATTATGTGATTGGACATTTATGATACTCTACTAGGTACGGGATGAATTTTATATAATTCAGCCCAACAGTGAAACGTTACAAACATGAATTTGTAAATAAATACGTTTATATTTGAACTGATGTTGAATATAAGTAATTTAAATAATATAATTGTTTGTAAGAAATTGAAAACGTGAAAGCGTAACTTAAAGTTGAAATAAATCATTTTTAAATGTCTTGTTTGTTTTCTTTAGGATGTCTTATTTATTGCCTGATATTTTATGAACGTGCTTAGTCTAGGGTTCGAGTCCCTAGATGTTATGACTTAAATAGTAAGATTTCTATATTACGTGAAGTCTAGAAGGCGGGCTTCAATAAAACCCCAATTTATATAAAAATCAGATAATAGTTCAGTTTGCACGCACGGACTGTTTGGCTGAATTCCTATATGTATGTATATGCATCAGGTAAGTATCAAAACGTAAGTAAAAATATGATAACAAAGTATGTAGGGGCCGTAACGGGACTTATAAATAAAACTTGTGGACTGTATTAAAATAGGTTTATGCCGTTAAGATAATCAAATTTAAAGAAAACAAGTAAGTGCCCGTGTTCAAGCGCAGTGATGAGTGAAGTGAAGAGAGTGCGGCCGCGGGCTCGCTAGCCGGGGCCTCCCCCCGGCCTCCGCAGCACTCCCTTCTGTGGCCAGCGCGGTTGCTCGCTGAGGTGCGCCGACATACTCCCCGGGTTGAAGCATGCTCGTCTTCAAAAATCTTCAATAGGGAGAGGGCAGATGCTATTGAAGGCACGACGGATGGTGCCCCTCCTGGTCTTCAGTTCAGCCACCCGCGTGACTCCGTCAACGCCGGGATAGGTCTTAGTGACCCGACCCAGGGACCAGAGCAGTGGTGGCGCCGTCTTGTCCTTGATAAGGACTAAAGACCCTGGTTTCACTTCGCCTCTGGAATGGAACCACTTGGATTTAGCCTGCAGCAGAGAAGTGTACTCATTATGGAAGCGTCCCCAGAAATGCTGTCGAATGTACTGGATCCTCTTCCAGCGATCCAGGCTCGTGATTTTGGCATCAGTCACCTGAGAGCACGGTACAGATAAGAGTGGTCGTCCAATTAGGAAGTGAGAAGGTGTGAGTGCTGAATAATCGTTAGGGTCGGAAGAGAGAGGCGTAAGAGGGCGCGAGTTCAGCACTGCCTCTATGTGAGAGAGACAAGTAGACATCTCCTCAAAGGTAAAATGCGTGAGACTGAGCAGTCTTTTTAAAATTAAGTAGGTCTTTTTAAATTTGCTAGTGCCCGAATATTTTTATTAATAATGTCTACAAGATTTCTAATGGAGGCACTAGATTCCTTATTTATTGATTTAACATCAAAGAATAAAGCTTGCAAATGATTAGCCACAAGCAGGTACTCATTGTTGTACCGCTCGCACAACAAGTCCCAAGCAATTTTGTAATGATCGCTACTAAATTCAATATTTTTAATTATAGAGGCTGCAGTGCCCTGTAAAGATGCACGCAGGTAATGGAATTTATTAATGTTACTTATACTAGCGTTATCGTGAATCAATGACGTAAACGTGTCTCGGAACTCGAGCCAGCATTGGTAGTTCCCATCAAAATGAGGCAAATCAATCTTTGGCAAACGAACAAAGCTATTAGAAACATGTGCACCTGAGTCAGCATCTCTGAAGCCCGCCTCAGAACCAGCACCGTGGACCGAAGAACCGAGCAGGCTGCGCGTGAGTGCCACCAGATTGAAGAACTGGCGGTCGAAGTCCTCACGCTCCACGAAAGCAGTCTCAGCATCATCGGCAAGTACTTCGATTTCTGTCTGCAAATCGTCAAATTGACTATGTAAGGAATCGAACTTATTAAAACGTTCCTGCAGGTCTAATCGTTGCATCTCGGATAACTGTGCACTACTCTTAATTAAGTTTATAAAGTTGCTGTAAATCGTAAGCTTCGATTTTAACGAACTACGTTTTCTAAGCAAAGTCTTTAAAGTGTCCGCCATTTTGAAGTGCAATTAACAAAAGAACGATCACACGTGTTTTACAGTAAGGCGAATGATAACACTAATGAGCTTCTTATAGGAAAAATGGCAAAACAGCCGTGCGCAAACAAAAGGGACCGGTTTTATTACCTGAGATCGGTCACGTTAACATCTGTGTAACGGTGAGTTGCGTGCGCGCACAGATGTTGCTATATAATAAGCAATTATGAATAAGCGTCGAAACAAAACACTACGTTAAAGCACTATTAAGAAGAAATAACTTGTGAAAGAGGAACTATACTTGCTCAAGGAAAGAAGTGGAAAAAAAACGATTATTCACTAAGAAAAGTTGGGAAAAAAAAAATAACTAATTGGAACGTCTCACTCAAATAAGTAGTTATACTCCCAGAAAATGACTTCAGCTCCTTCCAAGGTGAAGCACGCTGCACGGGGACGACTCCCTTGTCTTCAAAGTTCGATTTTCGGTGGCCACGGTGAAGTTCCACGCGGCATCGGCGATGACCTTTGACCGTTGATAATGACGATGCGAAATCGACGAATGATACCGACACGACTGGCGTTAATTTAGACGATCGATAGGACCAAACTGTAGGGGCCGTAACGGGACTTATAAATAAAACTTGTGGACTGTATTAAAATAGGTTTATGCCGTTAAGATAATCAAATTTAAAGAAAACAAGTAAGTGCCCGTGTTCAAGCGCAGTGATGAGTGAAGTGAAGAGAGTGCGGCCGCGGGCTCGCTAGCCGGGGCCTCCCCCCGGCCTCCGCAGCACTCCCTTCTGTGGCCAGCGCGGTTGCTCGCTGAGGTGCGCCGACAAAGTATTTACAACCTCAGTAAAAAATACCCTGTTATAAACTGAACAAAATGAAAAGTATTCCACAACCAAAACACGATAACACAATAAGCATAATATTTAATAAATGTGCGACAAAGGAACGACCACACAAACAATATAAAATTGACTTTTTAAACTTGCGTGGGAACGAAAGCGGATAATACATTCCAAGTTTTTCTTCCACGCCACGATCAACATAAAAACATTTTAAAAGAAAATTTACAACTCCTTCAAAGTCGTTTACGTGAATTTGATTATTTAATAAAAGGTTGAAAATGTTGCTGAAATTTCGTCAAAGTAAACATATAAAAAGGTGAACTATTAGGTATTCGACATTCACGAGTACGAATTCTTGGAGACTTCGAAAATCCTTCGAAAGTTGATATAAAAAGTTTGTGTAACAGTCGCTAGACTCGTTAGTGTTTGGTTGAACATATTGTATGTCAGTTACATGTTACACATTGCTATATAAAGAGCGTATAACAAAGTCCTTAGGTTATCTGGTTTTCAGTAGACCGTACAATTTTTGAAATGATTTCTCTATAATTACATATTAAAAAAAAAACGCAATATAGAATTGAGATTGAATTTGAAATGTCGCCAAATAATTTCGCAAAAACTACTTGACGGCTCATTTCTGTAATTGCTATATTTTTATATCAAGAAACCTTACATAAAGAAAACATAAAAAATCTTAGTATAACCCAATCAAGCTTGAGTTTGAACAGCAATAAATAAAAAACCACAACGACTGCTTTGCCCCGGTTTACTTAAATTGAATAAACGCGCAGTGTCACCCCTTGATTTTGCCGAGAGGTAGCTATTTTATGAGAATGATGCATGCAAATTCATTCATTCAGAGCCGAGCACCTGCCGTGGATTGTTTACCAAAAGAATATGCTTTATTATGGCCGTGTAAAGATGAATCATTTAATTTTTGAGTCAGTCAATGGGTTTGTTTAAAGGCTTGCTCTGAGAATTAACAATGTTTGATTTTGAAAGAAAATATGTTACTTAAGAATTAATATGTGTCGAGACGAGTGGGTTATGTTAATCGATATACTTTTAAATAAATCTTAATTAAGCCGGCGAACTGTGGGTGTACATTGGTACACTTCTGCCTAACCCTTCGGGGACACATTCGTGATGGTGTGTTATGTTATGTTAATCTTAATTGTAAACTTTACATTAAATAAATTGTAGAACTTATTATCCGTATATTCGTATCTGTCCACAAGAATATAGATAAAATTAAAAGAATACTGGAAGGTGTTTTCTGTTCTGAAAGTCGAACAGATTCATAAAAATATTTTTTTCTAACAGTAACACACATTTTGGCTTTTATTTTTGCATGTATTTACCGTCTATAGCGTAACTAGACAAAGAGAACGGGAAATATTTAGCTGCACCTTGTAACGTCCCAAACGCCTGCAGTTTAATGCATGTGACTGCCCCACTATAAGCTCTAATTGCCTCGCCTGCGCCGGCTAGGACCAACTCCAATTACAATTTGCTCGATCTAGAAAGTAGAATATTACTATTATTGAACACAAAGCAATTTTGATTTTGAAATGAAATGATACACAAGAAAATAAATATCATGTTTACTTCGCAAAATGTACTCGGAAGTCCTTTGTTTCTATTTGCTATTATTTTGATACGAAGTTTAAAGAAAATTTATTTATGAAGTGCATAATAGGAAACTGATACTTTTGCTTCTTCAAGATCTAGGTAAATTAATAGCTAGATTTATGTCAGTAAAGTTCTGTATTAAAGTCAATATTGCCGTTCGTATTTTGAAATACAATGTACGGCATAAAGTTTGACTTTCTTACTAGAAGAGGCATCTTCGTCTTCAGTTTTTGTTGCAAATATTTGTACGTTAGTATTTTCCTTAACTTAGTCTAAGATATTTTTTGGATCGCCTCGAACTTTTTCCTTGTACTTTTTGATTAATTTGTGACTATTTCTTTAATTGTTCTTTCGAACTTGGACGAAGCCTTATTTTACGTACCGTCACTTCACTGAACTAAGTGTCCTCTAAAACTCTAATTAATGAATTTGTTTAATATTTTATGTGAAAAATCAACGGTTTTCATTTCTCCTAATCTATAGATCTATTATATTAGGTAAGTAACTAATTCAGTATGTTGAATTACGATTTTATCCTACAATCTTATACCTACCAAACTGCCGCACTTCCTTAAGAAGATTATTTCTTCATATCGATTTAAGCAACTACTAACGTCTCTGAGTGCAGTATAAGTGTACATTGTATTTATATATTGTGTTCAAATGGAATGTATAGCCTAAATGAGATCGAGTTACATGCTTGTATTCTGACGTCTATTAGAACAGAACAAACAATCACAATGATAGATCTACCTTCTGAGTAACGCCTACAGTACCTTGTTTATACTAAGTCTGTACTAGCTCTCAAATATTGTCCAGGTCGACTCCAGTGTAAATCCACCATTATAGAATACACTCAGAGCTTTGAGAAGTAACGATCTGCTTTGATATTTGAATGAATGCTATTCACCATTCCCTTTTGTTTGCAAATGCAAACGTCTTGTTGCAATCTATATTCAATGGGTTTCAAAGCACTTCAATTAGAAACATTATTCCTTTGGATATCGAATATTTCCGGTCCTGCTCTGCTTAAATCTAGGGTTTCATTATTAAATGTTGTCTTAATGTTGGTTGTTAGTTTATACCTAACTGTACCTATATTGTTATTGTTTGTTGTATTATAATATTCTTCAATCCACGGAAAATTTATGATTAATTGGGACCAAAATTATTTAGGTGTAATTTTCTAGTTTTTTATCAATTGATGAATAAACAATGAGCAGTAACAGACCACATAATGTTATGAATAGTAATAGGCTCAGTTAGAAGTAAAAATTGCTATGTTAATGGCTAATTAAAGTTTATTAATTACCTACACTCCACTTAAATAAGTCCCCTAAGTATCAAAATATAGTATACCTAGAGTTCACGAAGTAATTAGTTTTTGGATGCAAGCCAAGCGGGCCAGAAGCAGAAAGTACAAGTGCAACAATTGCCTTTCGCTATAATGTCACATGAATCATAAAATATATTAGCAACTTGAATCGTTTTATACTCAAGATTTATTCAAAGAAGCAAAAACTTTGTTCAATGTTATAAGTGTAGAGTTTTATATAAAGAGTACAGTATCAGTGGAACAACTATAGTAAATTGATTTTCAATTTTATAGTCTGCAATATAAGTTCCATACACCTAGGTTAGTACTGAATTAAACAAGGTATTTTAGCGGAAGAAATAAACTTGAAATCAAATTGTGCGGATGGCAGCTTTTGGGGGCGAGCAGTCGAAATCGCTATAAATTATGTGGTAAGTAAGCAAGGTTGGACAGGGAACAATGCAAAACTAGCTTATAAATTGTACAGGGTACGTGGAATACATGTTCGTATGAACAGGAAAACATTGTAGCTTTTTCTCATTTTAGTTTCGGTGTCCCGAACCAAGATGGATGACTGCGAGAATGGATTGGTTTTACTATGATGTCGCGTAACCTATGACGGCTTGACTGACATTATCAGACAGTGTACGATAGGCCTAGTTCACTGATCAGATACGAAAGAACACGACGGCAGACTCCGGCCTTGGCTCGGCTTTTCAAAGTTGTAGGTGCATCTAAGTTAAACTGAATTAACTTGTAACGAGCGAGCGTAATGTGCAATGCTCGTCATTACCCTGAATGAGAAGACGCATTTGCTCCACAACGACGCAGGAACAGACTGATATTATTATTATATCTTAAACAACACCTTAATAAAGCGTATAAACAATGATAATGATACTGTTTGGACCTCTGCCCAAGTAGGCCACATTATGTGTATACACACTATGTATATAGGACCAAATCGACAAGGACATAAATGGAATGTTTGAAGACGAGAGGGCCTGTCAAATAACTAGACAGTATGTCTTACTCCCTTGAGGAAAATGATGTTTGGGAATCGCTTTCGGACTAAAATTTTGTAAGTGACGTTTTATCTACGTCTGGGTTTAAGTGGCTTACGGTAAACTTTTATATCATCTACACATGCGAGAATTAGTAGATTTTAGATTATGCTTTACAAAGTAGAGTAATGAGACAATAAGTTCTATGCAAAAATCTTCCACTTGAATTACTCTATCTGGTGGTAAAAATCATTTCAAATTGTGTTCAGTAGTTATTGAGTTCATCGTGCCGGAGACGGGCTTTTTTAATGTATGGATAATAGCTTGAAAATATGGACTTATAATTCTGCACAGTAATGAATATCGTTGAGTAGAATTGTAATACACTTCTCATCAAAAAAATCGAAACACTTTCGTTTTTATTGTTTTTGTCCTAATTTTTTACAAAAGAGAATTAATTCCATGAAAAAAAAATCATTATTGTGTAGCTGGCAGTTTGGTCATTACAGTAAGAAAAAAAAACAAAATTCGAAATTAGAATTTCATTTGTTTATCCTATAAATGAAATTAATCACTGTTTTGAGACAAATGTGTATTTAGGGTTGGAGTACGTTTCTCGTTTAAAAACTAAAAATTAGCGCTTGTCTTTAAACTTTTTGTTTCTTAAGCCGGAACCCCACAGCGGCGCACGGAGAGGCTGTGCACGTGTGTTCAGCTTCGCTTTAGTACAAAATGTATGAGAGCGTTTCCACCGCAGCGCACGGACATGCTACGCAGCAAATGACGTCGTAAACACACGAACGTAGCTCAACCCACGGCCGTGCGACGCATCCGAGCTGCGTGGGTCGGCCATTTCTCTGCGACCCACGACTATGTACAGTCTCGAGCAAAAATATGTATACACATAATATTTTTAAGAAATTATTATAAGAATAAGCAACTATAAATAAGAGGTACAATTAATGTTCCTAGTATATAAACATACATTTAAGTTGTGATAAGTATAATTTGTGTAAAAACTAAGTAATTTATAATACAAATAAGTAAAACAGATGTTACTACACAATAGCTAAATTATATTGTTACTTGGAAGAGCTATTGTCTATATTATAAAAATAATATATTGACTTTAAGTAAAATATTTTTTTTATTAAAAAAAATATTTGAACTATTTTATTTTCAAGTGTCATCTGTCAGTATGCATTGATTGCTAGATGGCAGAAGAGATTCGACAAAAAATCTCACTAATTTCGTTTAACAATTTCGCATATTATTATGTTACATATTTTTGCTCGTGACTGTACCCCACGCATAGCTATGAGCTGTGTGAGCGACACATCCGTGTCCGTGCGCCGCAGTGGAAACGGAGGCCGACGCCGCCGAACTAATGAGCCCACGCAGCAGAGGTGAGCCACGCATCCGTGCACAGCCTGCGCAGCGGTGGGGTTCCGGCTTTATTTCATTTACTGTGACTTTGGGACGTCTGAAAAAACTTTTTTTTTCTATAACATATGGATACTTCGCCCGCAGAAGCCGCCCAAGTGGTGGCATTGCTGGATTCTGGACTTAGTCAGCGTGTTGTGGCTGCAAGATTGCATCTAAGCTTATCATCTGTTCATAGAGTCTACAAACGCTATCGGGAGACTGGTTCGTTCACGCACCGTTCAGGATCTGGCAGGAATCGGGTCACTTCTGAGCGAGATGATCGATTTATTGTAACAACTTCTTTACGAAATCGACGCCTTAACGCTTTTCAACTGCAGCCGCAGCTTCGCGTTGTACGAAGAGTAGCTGTAAGTGACTCTACAATAAGAAGAAGGTTGAAGGAACGCGGATTGGCACCCCATAAGCCAGCGAATGGGCCGAAATTAACTGCAGACCATCGAAGAGCGCGCCTTAACTTTGCACGCGAGCACCTAACCTGGTCATACCTTCAGTGGAGCAAAGTACTGTTTTCTGATGAGTGTAAAGTTATGATGTATGGTAACGACGGAAGGAACAAGGTCTACAGAAGAGATGGAGAACGCTTTGCACAATGCTGCATTGAAGAAAAGATCAGCTATGGTGGCGGTTCGTGGACGGTTTGGGGAGGAATCAGCGCCGACGGTAAGACAGAACTTGCCTTTTTGTCTGGGCCACGGCTGCCTGCACTAAACTCTCATCGGTACATCGAACAGTGTCTTGAACCTCATGTGATGCCCTATGCACATTTTATTGGCAACGACTTCATATTCATGCACGACAATGCATGAATTGACAGAGCTCACACCGCGGGCTTCGTACGAGATTATCTTACCGAAGTCGGTATCTCCATTATGGTATGGCCAGCAAGAAGCCCGGACATGAATCCCATTGAACATCTATGGGATGAATTAAAGAGACGAATTCGAGCAAGAGATCCAGCCCCAGAAACACTTAGCCAGCTGCAAAATGCAATCCAAGAGGAATGGGATAATATACCACAACATATGATCGTGACTCTCATCCGATCGATGAAGAACCGTATGGAAGCAGTAATAAGAGCTCGCGGAGGGAATACAAGTTATTAAATAAACGTTTCTTACATATTTTTTTCATTTACGCGTGTTTTTTACCCATTTCCTTCATATTCCACATAGGGTAAAAATTACTCATTATACAAAATACGAAACCTATGAAGACTTAATTTGAATTTAGAACATTAACATTAGGATTTTAATACCTCATGCTACTCACTATTAAATGACATTTTACATTTATTCCTAAATATACACATTTTTCTGATAATCCTTATCAAATCATAAACTGCGAGGTGTTTCGATTTTTTTGATGAGAAGTGTATTAGTATTACAATTCTACTCAACTCATGTAGTTAGCTACATAACTGTAACAATGTTTCATGACGTTTGTGACATAGTTAGTGTATCTATGTCCAGGTGTGACGATAGGCGGTTCTGTATACCCTATTGTCTAAATAACGATGCATAGATACATATCTGTATAGTTATGTATACGATATGGCTTGTTGTCCCTTAACAATAAGCTGCACTACAGGTTGAATTGTTCGTTGCTATTATTATAGTTTTGAATTTATAAGAATTTGAGTACTAGTTCCTCTTTAGCGTGTATTGGTATCTTAATTGATATTAATTTGCTTGATGTGCAATTTTTTTTTTCTTTTTTTTTTTCAATAATTAGTTTTTTGATTGGTAACGTTTTCTCTGTACTCTGTTGTATATTTTATTCAAATACACAGAAGAAGCTTTTCTTTTTCTGTTACTCTAGTAATAAAAAAAAAACATTATACAGTTTACTTACTAGAATAGAATAGAATAGAATAGAAAGATTATTTATTTAGTACGGAACACAAGACAACACAAAGAAATAAACACAAACAAGCAACACAAAAAAAACAAGGTCAATAAAAAAAAAAAAATAGTAATAATAAAAAGTACAAATACACAATTTCAGCGGTGTTGTCGAGCATACAGTACCAAAAAGGTCACCAACTCAGCATATGCTAGGTGTAGTACACCCAGCGCTGGTTTTCAGTTGGAACCCCACAGCGGGGAATAACGTAAGTACTATAAGAGTATTATTAATAATTTATATAAATGTAAAAACTAAAATAAAATGTTAAATTAAAATGTTTACTCTCTTTAGATCAGGCTTAGGACCACCCAATTATTGGTGCTGGTAAATAATTATAGTACATTATCTAATTACATAAAACCATTTTATATGAACACTTAAGTAACATAATCTGTGAATATCAGACAAAGAAAAGTCTTGATAAAATCATATTTCTCATTGATTCGGGTTCGAAATTTCGTCACCTCGTTCAAGATTTTTTGGGCTCAGATCTTTATGTCCTATTATAGATTGCTACCCTGGCCGTTTCTTAAAAGTCCTGACGACTTGGCTATTTTTGCGCATGGATTTCAATATTTTTTGGACTGTGTAGAGATGTTTTGAGTAAAGCAAGATTTCCACAGATTAAAATATTAAAAGTAATTTAAAGAGCATTTCTTTTAATTTCATTTCTATGGATGTATCACTGCGTTTTGATTGTTGTCACGTAATCACATATTAAAAGTATGGTTAAGTAGAAAAATCGTTTAAATGTACAGACAGATGGACAGAATAACGGCCAAAAACAAAACTTACTTACAAATAAGTTCTTATAACAAAACATTTAATTTAAATATCCTAATATTTATATTAAAAGTTTTGTTAGAAGAACTAAATCAAAAAAATGTCCCAATTAATTTTGGCAACCAGATTTCCGAAGGGTTGCAGTTACATCGGACCTTAAATTTCGATAAGGTGGTTTAGGCGTCCTACTTTGTAGGAAAACTACTCTACTTTGGCACACGGTAACCGACACTGAGAGGGATCAGGTAGGGGAGAGGGGGGTATTGGGGAGGGGGGTGCATTTGGCGGTCAGTGGTGACCGCGGTCGCCGCCTTGGAAACCACGGAGCAGCGCACAGCCGCGTGTATTAGCCAGCTAAAGGCCCTTTTTGATCAAGGCCTGGTTAGTACAGGTTCCGGTATAAAGACAATTTTTAAAGATATTTGTTTATTTTCTATTTTTATGTGTCATTATTTTATTGGATGCCCTTACACCTATGTTTTGCGTATAATACTTACGTATTAAAGCAAAACAATAATCAAATTGTCTTATTAGTAGTCTTGCTTTAAAAAAAATATGAAATACTGATTTAATTTTTAATGATATTTCATATAGTGTCTTGTTTTTTCTCTTTACTGCTCTCCCAAAGAGTTCGTTTCTTTTAGTTTCATGTCTATCATTATAAAGTAGGCTGTATGAAACTCATCTGTTATTTTAGAGCTTTGATATGTATTATATGATATTTTCGACGAGCTAACTAATCATTATATAGCCTCACTGAAAGCAGCTGGGTCTAAGCTCAGGTGATTTTAGCGAGGCTTAATAATTTTGTAAAACTAACGAGCCAAAAATATTCAGGATACCACTGGCTTAGTGCCAGCGGCGACGGCGCTTCACACGCGCTTTTCCACAAAATTTTGCTAGCGATTGATGAAGTTGTAACTTGATGAATCGGTCTGTAATCTATATTGACGTGTACACGAACATCTATCGGAGATCGGCATCAAATAGATTGTCCATATTCCTTAAAATGGACTTCAATAATTCTACAAATGAATTTATGCTGAGGTTTGACAATTTAACAAACAATAAAGGTGAGTTCCATGTATTTATAAGCTTTTATTTTTTTGTCGTTAAAAGTTCAATTATTTGCTAAATTTACAGTAGCACTCCCGTTATTTATAGGAACGGTCAGTTAGTGCAGAAAAAAGGCAAAAACAAAATAAAATCGGCTCAGTATAGCGAACATGATGCTAAAACTGTGGGATCTAAATTACGGAACCAATAGACAGTGCGAGAGTTTGCAATTACATCTGTCCGAACGAATTGTGTTCGACAATAAAAGCGATACTTTTATTGTTGCTGTAAATTGCCTTTCCGTTGTCGGGACGATGTCGTCGCGTTCCCGTTGCCTACTCCAGCTATAAGTTCATGTTGATTTAGGGTTATTGTCCAGTGAGTCCGCCGTCTGTCCGCATGACATGTCGGCCTGCATGTCTAATTCGATGCACTTGTTTTCCTTAATAACATATTAGCTTTCATGAATTGGATAGTTTGTTTAGGGAGAAGTTTCTATTTGTTATTGACTATAGACGGAAAATAATCTAATTTTAAGAAGATGGATTATATTTTTCTTATTTAATTTTATTCTCGTCATAGGTTTATTTCCTTACCTAAACACTGGAAACGTATAAATTATTATATAATTATAGCTATGAAAACAACACAGTTTGAATCATATTATTTTATGTTTTTTGAGCGAGCTTTGTTAAATAAGTAACTAAGTTTTATCTTAAATTTACTTTAATTATAAAAAAAAAACTGTTTTTAACCGACGAAAACAGAGGAGGTTCTCAATTCGACGCGTATATTTTTTTTTTTTTTATGTATGATCACGCATATCTTTTTACTGAGTAGTCCGATTTTGATAATTCTTTTTTTATTGGAAAGGGTATACTCCAAAGTTGGTCCCATATAAATTTGAAAAAAGAATTCCCACCCTAAGGGTGGAAAAAGAGGGGTTAATTGATTGTTCTCGCACTGATCGTAATGTATTACCACGCGTAACTTTTTACAGAATAGTTCTATTTTGATAATTCTTTTTTTATTGAGTAGATTATACCTAGAAGTTGGTCCCATATAAATTTGGAAAAAATATTCCAATCCTAAGGGTAGAAAAACAGGGATATATTGATTGTTCACTAACTGATTTTAATATATGACCACGCGTAACTTATTACAGAACAGTCTGATTTTGATAAATCTTTTTTTATTAGATAGGGGGTTATACCTTGAAGCTGGTCCCATATAATTTTACTCTAAGGTTGGGAAAATAGGGGTGATTTATTGTTCACTCACAGATTTGAATACTAAAATAAGGTAGTTAGCTATTTTAAAAATAATAAATAATTCAGCATGTAGCAATTAGTATATAATAGCCACAAAAAAACATAAAATAAAAACTTTTTAACAAAAAAATTAAACCGCCGAAAACACTGAAAAGCAAAAAATAAGAAACCTTTTTTTATTTAATCTTAATAACTAAGTTCTTAAACGAATGTGAGTATACCTAAATAATTTTGAGGCGGCGCCAAACTATCAATTAAAAAAGATCACAAAATTACCTTAAAAATAAAGAAACAACCAAATCAAAAACGCTATATACTATAATTATATTCTTTACTACTACAATGGACACCTACACCTACTAATTCCATTGTGGAAAGCAAATAAAAGTTTTGAGTTCGAGTTTGAATCAACTTAACAATGCAATGAAATCTCCAGCGATAAACATTAAAATTTCAAAAAAAAAATTAAGTACCTATATATCGTAATTAATTAATTTGCCTGTTTGGCGCCGACTCGAAATTACTTAGGTATACTCACATTCGATAAGAACTTAGTTATTAAGATTAAATAAAAAAAGGTTTCTTATTTTTTGCTTTTCAGTGTTTTCGGCGGTTTAATTTTTTTGTTAAAAAGTTTTTATTAAAGGCTTAAATTACTTTCTGCGATTTTTTGACAACATAATATATTTGAGAAAATAAACTAGTACACACAGGGTGAAACTATTGTGTCACAATCAACTGTCCAGCTACTAATGTGTAGCTACAAAAACATTAATTATAGCCCAGTATTTCCCGACGTCCGTGAAGTTAATTACATTTCGCTGTAAAAAACTGTGCGCGATTCAACATCGAACGTAGTCCCAAATCTGAGTCGTATCCAAACCTTGTTAAAAAGTCCACGACACATTTCAAATTGGCCAGGTGTCACGGCGCCCGCTGGTACCATCACCTTTCGCATTCGATGGAAAGTGGAAACGTAAATTATATTTAGCGAGTCTAATTATTCAGTAATGACAAGTATTGGGTATGAAATTATTTTAGTGATTATTTTTAACCAGGAATTTTCTGGACACAGCGAAAGATCGAGACCGCTGGATCGAATGGAGGAAGGTCTTTGCCTAGCTGTGGGGGAATTCAGGCTTAATATAATAATTCATAACTTTTCAATTGACTCTTTAACTACCTATCGCTTTAAAGTGAGAATTATAAGTCAATGTTTAGAGTTATGTTAAGAATTGCATTGTGTCCCTAATAAGTAAGTAGCAATTATCTAATCAACACGCTTCTGGACATTTCAAGGAATTTTATAATTTATGTCTAACACCCTAAATTCTGTGGTCTGCGATTATTTGTCTCATTGTTTGAGACCAAATTACATGTTGGAAAACGAAATGTGTTCAATTCTCTCACTGTTGCACCGCATTTACATGTTAAGTATGCCCTCTATTCCGCTCCATTCTAATTTTAGTGTTAAGTATATTGGTGTAGACAGGATATCCTGCATTCAAATACCTTACTTTTGTAACTTTTTGATACGAAATTGTAATACGACCGATAGGCACATGCCTGTTGCGTGTAATAGGTAGGCATGTAGGCATAGCGGTGCGAAAATTAATAGGCAGTCGAGTATGTAACGCTAAACGTGTAACTTTCACACAAAGAAACCGCAAGCAGTTTATATAGTGTAGACAATGGGAGATAATGTAGATGCCATGTATATGTATAGAGTGTACCGCAGGCTATAGATACATCCCATCTCGGATCCCATTTCTAAGAATGGCGGTTTTCCTTTTTATCTACAGTCAGAATACTGGCTGCCGATTGATGGAATCTTGTCGTTTTTATAGCACTGTTTTCCTTTTTTTTTGTACATATGTTCAACAGATTTTGACGTTCTTCGACTAAATTTAGCGGCGTTTGTTCAATATATTAAAGGTATTTAGCGACCGATGAATTTCAATATGAATATTGAAATTACAATTGTTACCAGAAACGTATGTCATTAAATAGTACCTACATAATTATAATTCTTGGTAATTGTGTACATTTCCAAAACAGCAATCGAGAATGTTTTGAATTTGGGATATTATTAGAATGTTTCGAATTTAGGTGAACAGGGGTAAACAGCGAGGGCCGGCTATTATTGCTTTATTTAGGCACTCATACTGGCGAAGAAAAAGACTGAATTACTAAGTTAGATCAAGTATTTTTAAGTAAGTTAGGTTAGGTTTATTTTTGATGATGCGAAGTTATCCCCAATTACTGATGTGTTTATGTTTTTTGTTTGTTGAGTTAATATTTTTGTTAAATAAAAGTTAACTCTATTTCGAGGATACGAGAACAGTACCTATAGAAAAAAAGTATTCAATTTCAGACAGTTCCCAAATTGTCGATGTTGTATGAATTTTATAGACATGGTATACAATTCCTAAATTTCATCATTTCTGGTAACATATAGGTACCTACTCGTAAGTAAACTCCACTATAACGCTAGTCTATGACAAAGTCATGCGATTGACTGGTTTCTAAATAGAATGCAGCCATCGACGAACTTCTAAACATCCAATATGTTTCTTTAAAAACTCGGAACATTATTATATTGTAAACTTGTCAAGAACTTTTGCTTTGTTATCACGGAATAACTTTTAGTTTGTGTCATCTCGAAAGTCGACTTATTTAGTTCGGATAATAAGATCTCAGTGAGTGTTCTCCAAATAAATTTTTATTCATAAAATCAATTTGGGTTAGTTATACGTTTATAACTCATGAACGGGAAGACCGATTTTCATAATGTTTGTTCTTCTCCAAATCGAAAGGTAGAATAACATCAAGAAGGGGGACTAGGTGATCGTGGGTGGAATCGTGGAGCACAACTATTAATAGGTAAATAAAAAAAAATCTAATTATATCTTTACCAACTGTTCCGAAAAATGAGAAAAATTGTTTTCTTCGCTTCAGTACAGAACAATGAACAACTTGAAACTATCGTACACAATTGATAGTAGTATAATTTTTCCAAGACAGAAGTGGAACTCCCCGCAAGGGTCTACGGCGTCATTTTTTGGCCGCAACCCGACCACGCCACCACGCCGCGCCGCTCTCCGGCCGGTCGTTTAGCAAAATGACGGACGGACCTTTTTTATCTTGCCCAACCGCAATTTGTTGCCGGCGATCTCTGCTTGCGATACACGGCCCCCGTTACGTACCCGAATACATTTAAAATTCCTATCCTATAAATATTTAGGTATTTCAATGTTGATGCCGATGCTTTTCCATTTCAAGTTCGACAAAGCCGTCGCCGCTAACGAGTGCCTCGAATGTTCCAAACTTGGCTTAGCGGACATATTTCTTTAGATAGGTATTCAGATATTTTTTTGACAAAAACGTTCCAAAAAATATACTTTTTAAAGTTTTCAAATCGAGTATGTTTTCATATCCAGTGTCTAAATATTATCTGAAAACGAGAAAGAAAAGAGATTTATCGATAATCATACATGAGCAATGATATGATAAGAAATGTATCAATATTATCACTATCATACTGAGTTACAACTATCTTGGTAACTTTCTTACTGAACTTGGGCGATCAATTGATTGGGATGTTTCGACTAGGTCGTGATTTAGTTGTATGAATTAATGAGAATATCGGGCAGAATTTGCAATTAAAACTACCTCTCTTTACCAATCTACATATAGGTTATCTATTCATAAAGGCTGATTAAAATAAAACCTCGTAGAATTGTAAGCCAATAATTGATCAAAATACTGAAATTAATTTCATAGAGTAACAAAAAGATCAATGGAGGATTTTTCAACGAAGCTTCTTTGTGAGAAAGCCAGCCAATACCATTTTACAGCCAAACGTTTTCGTAGAACCAATTTTTCTAACAGTCACTATTCTCTTTGAACTAGGTTCTCTGAACGTGTCCTTAACCGACTTTTAATAACAATTAAAATATGTTATATAATTTAGTAATGTTGTTTATTTACAAACAAGTTGTCTGTTTGTGTGTAAGCCATTGCATGCCCCTATTTATTTTTAGAACTGTTTGACTGATTTTGATATGGTTTTCTGTATCTCTGTAACCGATTTTGATAAAATTTGGTATGGAGATAGTTGAAACTTCAAGGAAGGACTTAACAATGAAAGCAATGCCGCAGGCCAAAGTAAGTAGGTATATGAATAAACAGAAGCAATATATCAATTAAAGATTAAAATTGGCTACTTACATGACCTATTTCTATAATTGGTCTTCTAGAATTCGAGGACCATTTATTTTGTTTCGCACTACAATAAAGTAATCAGAAATATAATTTACGTACAACAAAATTATAATGAATCGAGTTAATTTAAGTTAGTTTGAGGGCAGCAAATGGCAAGCACCCGAATTTGATTTATTCAATTTTTTTACGACTGCCTCGTTGGCCTAATGGCGCCAAGCGCGACTGCTACGCTAGAGGTCTTGGGTTCGATTCCCAGGTCGACCAAGGTATTATTGGGTTTTTCTATGAAACTCTCAGTAGCAGGACGGAGTTTGGATTTGTGCCCGGTTAGGGACAATAAGCTCCCCCCCCTATTACATGGGACCTAAACCATATCGGCGAACTGTGGGTGTACATTGGTACACCTCTGCCTAACCCTTCGGGGATACAGGCGTGATGATATGTTATGTTATTTTTTTATTTTCGAGATATTAATAATAGTTTATTAGATTATAAAAACAAAAAAACTAGTAATTACAAGAGTTGCGCGGGCAGTTCGTGAAAAGGGTACGTCCGTGGTTCTTTGAAAAAGTAACCATCGTTTCCAACAATGGAACTCGACTGTGTTGTCACGAGTTTCTCGTCTGAACTTTTTCAATTCATGTCATGTTTCATATTATTTTCTGCTAAAGAAAGCCGATCTTTTGACTTAACAAAGAAATTGCTGAACGCCTAAACTTACCCGTCATGGTGTCGAGTGAGCGCGCCGCTTCAATAAAATAAAACTTTACGCAATGTATACTTACTTATGTTTTTTTGCAAGTCATAAGCTTTATAACTTGTGTTATTACCTACATTCTGAGTTTGTTGTGTTGTTTTTGTCTTTATCTTTGTTTATTCAGTGATGGAAGCGAGATTTTGGTATTGACATGGTTTTGTTACAATGTACTAGTAAGCTGGGGTTGGTAGGAAAGGTTCTGGCATAGTATATAATTTAGAAAATAATTCTCTAAAAAAATATTCCTAAAATATTAAGTTTTTAGATATTGCTTTCTCTTTATGATGTGGGTTCTTGTGGATTCAAGGGTCAAGAGTTTATTAATGTATAAGTTACAGTTATTTTTACATTACGTTACGGTCCGTCAATGTAAAGGTCTATAGATATATTTAGACAATAATCAAATAAAATAGGTATGTGTACCTCTTGTTCTACCTTGAGTATTTCTTTGATGCCTAGTTAGAAAGGGGAAGATAATAGTCCCTTCTGAAATGTCAAGTTTTTGGGTTAATAGCATACACTTATCGTATACTGCGCCATAACTATACAAAAAATGTTTTCTTAGCCAGAAATACATGCCCATTTCTGTGCGAACAGCTTATTGTTTTCGTTTTATTCTCAAAAGTAAGGTACCTTGGAATCCGCGCGAACATGTAGATGCCTTAAAATTTGTAAAGTATGACGTGCAAAGTCGTGTTAAAAATGTAAGGAAGGAAACGCAGAAACTCGGCACAATGGGAGGATAAGTAACAAAACCGTGTCCAAAAATAAGTATTTGAAGTAAAAAGTCCGAATTACATTTTGATTGTACCTAAAAGTCATGAACGGGGACTTAAACGAGTTTTACTGTACGTGTTTTAAGTGCAGCTTGAGACAGGAGTTTGCATTTTGGAACCTACGTCGGTATGTAAAGGCAATGTAAACTGTTATCACGCCATTTCTTCGTGAGAATGAGGTATTTAATAGAGTGTTAGCCGTCGTGTTGAATGTTTAGTCGATGTTGGCACGTTGCTATAGGAGTTGGGACTCGGTGAGTGAATAAGCCGTCTCATGCCTGCTTTTCGGTAGTTATTGTGCGTTGAAGTACTTTGTATTGCGATTAAGTATACTAAGTATATAGAACAGTCGTGCTTTATATGCGACTTTATCTCCGTTATAGTAGATATACCTGAGAAAGACATCGTATATATAAAGGAAATCAAGGTTTCCTGTATGATCAGAGACTTCTTTTTGTAAATTTTTTGAAGTTTATAACTGATTCGTAAAATAGTCTTTGCCAATGTTTCCTAATTGTAAATAAAAAAAAAGCCAGAGGGTCTCATCAAGACTTTACTGATTTATGTTCTAAGTCTTCCTTGAGTTACGGAAACTTATACCTGCTTCCTATCTACCTGTATCAAATAACACAAATAAATGTACCTACGTAGATTTTTCTTCATTACAAAAGACCTTTAGTACGTAGCCGCTACAATGGGATTTGAACGTCCCTTCCAAGCTCAATGATATGCCCTGGGATTTTGTAAATAAAATTGAGCAAGGTATAATGCGAACGTAGGTAGACTCGTTCGTTTATGCGATTCAACGGGTAAATAATAATATGTATGTAAATAAATTCTATTGAGCCGAGTTAAGGAATCAATTTGTAAAACAGCAAAACAGAGGAAGGTATGTGAGTGGGCGCTTAAACCCGATTCGTGGTCATGTTGTTTTTTTTTGATTTTCCAAACTTTTTCCATTTGGGGATTGCTCGTGCTTCAGTAAATTTGAAACGATTTAAAAGTCTATTAATCTATGTTTCGGAAGAGTATTGGTGGTATTTATCGGGTTGTAAACTTTTGCTTTGATACCTCCATAATGCTACTCCATACGCTTGGAAATGTAACTTAATTTCAAACTAAAAGCAAACGTATTAAATATCCATGTTGCTCAGTACGAATACATTTGTAATGATATACGAACGTAGATTTTGTATTTCGCTCGTTTGTAATGTAAATTTACCTTTCCTTAGTTAGTCCAATACAGCGTACGGATGGGCAAAGTGAGGTAAAATGCTCGACGTGGCTGAGGTTCGGCGTTGGCTTGTTATTAACTTTAAATTAAAGTATCGAGATTTTGTAAACTCATTAAAAAAGATTCCCTTTCACAACAAAGTCGAGATAAGCGTTACAAAGTACCTACATACGACTTTTCAGAATTCATTTTGTAAAATCGCCCGTCGGATAAAGCGTATCTTTTTCCTACCTTTAATATTTTGTAAAGCATTTACTGAGTAGATAGTATATGTAGTAAAATATGTTAGTACTGAAATTGATTAGTAGTTAATTTCTGTAGAGATTCGGTAGATTGATTTTTTTTTAATCTTTGATAAGGTAAGTTAGTAAGGTACCTTTAATATTATGTAGAGCATCTACAGAGTAGGTACTTATATGAATTAGTACTTTTTTATGATAAAACCGAAATAAATAGAAGCGTAGTATCATGTGTAAAGTGCGTATTGTTGAAGTAAAACATGACATACACATAAAGGGAACATTTTTCTATAAGAATTCCAGCTTCAGCTAAATAGAGCTAGCGTAACTCTTTCTAGACCGTACACCGCAAAGAGTCAATTTTCAAAAATGACGTCGTTAAAAGTAGTGGGGGAGCTAGTAACAGTTTTCAAGGGAACTCATTACCAAACTCCTTGAGGTACTATTTCGGGTGAATAGGAGGGCGGCGCGGCGAGATAGCGCGCTTATGAGCGATATCGCGACAAACGAAGTGCGCTCGGGAGCAGACTCTGCTCGGCTCTCGGGCTACGTCGCGCGTCGGCCTCGGCTCTCGATCGTCGCACGATTCTAGTGAATTCACTCCAAGCAGCTCCAGACCGCTTGTTAACTACGAGATTTATTGGCCGCAGACGTTTCCTGAATGTATTCGGAAGTGTTTGATGATTCTACAATGGAATTGGTTTTAATGCAGGAAGCTACTTAGACTTTACTGGTAAAACTTTCAATTGTTTCGAGTGTTACCTGTATAATTACCTGTATAAAACTACTGATCCGATTTGGACGAGATGTTAAAAATATACATGAAAAATAAATGTTTACGTTTGTAAGTATAACTAAAATGCCTTGATAAAAAAGCTAATTGACAATAGTTTTTTTTTTTTCTGATAAATTCTATCTGATTATTTCATATTTTATTGTCACACCTACTAAGCAAGTCAATTTAATTACTATAGAGCTTTGTTGGCACATGATAACAATGAAAAAAAAGCTCCTAATTTTATTTAATTAGCACGTAATGTGTACGTGGTAACAACGACATTGTTGACATTGTCATAAGAGAACTCGTTAGGCTTTCAGCGTAACTCAGTTTTTTTACTTCCTACTCAATTTGTTTGGGTATAGGCACTTGTAATAATAAAATACATTTGCCCTCAACAGCAGTCCCCTAAATAATTTTGAGACAAAGGGATCTCAGATAACTTTCCATACTTTATTTCCTTTTTGTTGATGAGAACTTCCCGACCGGTCGAGTTGGCCTGTGTTTTATCGTCGTAAGTAAATAAAATTTAGTGCACATGGGTCCCGATTCATATTTTATCGATTCGGTGATTTTATATGGTCGTATAAAGGAACGTGAGCGTGTGTTTTCGTATCACGCCTGTCTCAATAACAAAGTTAAAGCCTTCGTGGAATATACTCCTTGCATACCATTTGGAAAGGTCAAGCGGAACTATTGTGCCTAATATGTTATTATCCGATTAGTTTGAGGACAGGAAGCTTGAATTAGTAATCAAATGTGTTCGGACTTGGTCCCTTCGCGAGTTTATTCAACCGTCAATAAGCTCTTGATAGGTGATTTCATGATCTAAACATGTCAAAAGAGCAGGTATATATGAATATCATTCACTCATCACATTTCGTTGTATTTATGAGTATTGAACGGTAGTTGATTCGTTTAAAACCCTACAGCTACTCATATGAGTATACATTAGAAAGAGGCGGCCAAGGTATAGTTTTTTAGCTTTAAGTGAACCAATTTCGTTGAGTTGTCGTTCACAAGTAACATGGGAAAATAAACAGATGGTGCACATGGCGTTCTTCTTTCAAGCCCAGATCAGTATGAAAATAAATTATTTAAGTTATTTGAGTGTTTTAGGAAAAAGGGATAACTGGGTATAACCGTGGGGCTCACGTCAACCCATGTCAAACAATATAAACGTTGAGATAACAACTTTAAACGATATTAACGAATTCGGCCGGAATACACAAATATTAGTCTTTATGTATCAATAACGCTCGTCAAGCCAGTGACAGTTTAACACTTCCGACGTCTTTGTGGTCCTGCTTTGAATACCATTAAGGTTTTATAGTCTTGTTATAAATGGCCATGGCAAGTCAGTCGTACCTTGCAACTGTTTACACAATATTACATGCGATTCGATATTGTATGGGAGACTGACCCCGGAATTTGTAACATCTTTTTAACACTCAGTCTGCAAATAAACACGTTGACTTTGTTATAATATTGCTTCTCAGTTTAGCCAGGTAATATAGATGTCGCAGACAAATAGTATAATCTGCGTGTTTACATACGGCGTCGTCAGTTTAAAAACGTTTGCGATAAGTAATATGCCGAAGGCAAAATGTATATTGCCGAGTCACTTTATAATATGCCACAACATTTCATCGAAAATTTAAACACCATATACATAATGCCTAGGCAAATTGAAGTATTTAGTTTTTGAGGTTATCCGGCACGTCAAAAATGCTAAGGTATCCATAAACTCTGGGTCGTGAAGGACTCCTGCGGAGTATTTTTGGTCAAAAAAACATGTATTTGATCGAATATTCAAAAATTCATAGGCCCAGAAATCCATTGCTTGATTAGGTTCTACTTTGTGACAGAGATCAATAGGTTAGGTTAGGTTAGATATTGTGACCTTGCAACAGAGCGAGCGAAGCGAGCGACGACGTATGTTATTCAAAATTTGTCTCGAGATTTTAATGAGCATGGTCACCCTAAAATAACACAAACGTCGCGATATAACGATTGAATGAGTTGTCATTTTGCCTACGGCATATTACATAGCCGCAAACGTTTTTAAACTGACGACGCCGTATGTAAAATGCCATATTATACTATTTGTCTGCGACATAGACACCAGTTAAAATCCTGTTTAAAACGTATTTCAATAGCAATTATAATTCAACTTGTTTTGTCAACGGGTGTTAGTCATGCGCAAAATAAGGGTACATGTTAAGGCGAAAAAAAGCTTATGGAGATTTTGCATGCTTATTATTTTATAGATTATAATAATTTTATAGATATCACATAAACTGTAAAATATACATTTTTAAGTTAGTTAATTCTGCTTCAACTAATACAAGTATATTGGATAATATGAGCAAATAATATAATTCTATTGTAACGCATACCTGTATCACCATCACGTAACTTTGGTATACTGTAGTACAAGAATGTATTACTCTGTACTCACATTAATTTTGTACACAATAACATATTATGTACATGTTGTACACATAACAAACAATAGTAAACAATTTATTGTTATAAGCCAAATATAATAATTAACATGAAATGTACCGTTATTAAAACGTTTATTTAAATAACAACCGTTTAGAATGTTAATCACAGAATATAAATGTGTGCAAATTTGCTTGGCAATAACACAAATGTGGTGCAAATACGAACACTTACCTATTATTCAGCTATGATTACGCTGGCTAGATGCCAACCGGTGTCTATTCTAACATTTAAGTTTTGGCGGTACGAACAGCTCCATATTACAATATCTCAAATGCAGTCGAGATTAGATTGCTTTTGGTTAAGTCTCAAAACGTTCTCAAGTCAATCTTGGACGTAATATGTTAATCTCGTCTCAGACTTGCCTACTGTTAATTTGTTACTGTTCCGATTTCTGTTGCTGCGGCACAAATGCTAATTGGTTATTATAAGCCGCCTTATACCTCCTTGCTTTGAAGAGAACATACCAATGGAATCACGTTGATATCCAAGTGTCAAGAAACATGAATATCAGGCTACAAATACAAATAAAACACAGATAAATAACAGTTTAATAAAGCTTCAAGTCTTGTAGTGGATCATGTCTTATAAAAAGCAGTTACATTGTTTGCTCTTTATCAAGATCAATTAAAAACCGCAGATTTTCTATGGTAGAGTTAATAGCAATTTAAATGATTAAACACTAGATTATAAAAAACTGGTTAAATAAGATCACTCTCTTAAATTAAATAATTTTGGTGTCTAAGGTCAAATTACGAAACATAACAAAACAACGTGAATTTACTTTATACGAGAGACGGATAAAATAATTTTGAAATCCTTTCAGCTTATTATGAAGACTTAAAATGGACCGACAGCGCTAAAACTTAGTCCATTTGAACCAGTTTTCATTGCGAATAACGAGACTTTTCAAACCAAGTATCTTAGTATTTACTTTCTGATGGGTTTACACATTTTATAATAATGATATCATTGCAAGAAAAGTCATAAGTTTATTTTTAGTTAGGATCTATTTATTCTTATTAGGTACAGTAGAAACTTGCTGCTTATATTATGAATTACGAATGCTAAATGTTATAACTGCATAATATATGTTTATGTACATAATATGAATGAAAATATGGAGGAAAGTCAATAAGGCTTTTTGTGCAGGCGAACTTGGTCTTACTCAAGTTCCTAGAAAGTTAATTTAAGAAAGAACAATAATTCTGACTTAGGTTAAAAACTTATTTATGTCAAATTACTTTATCGCTATACTGGGACTGTATAAAAAAACAGTCTGAAGCTTAAGGTACCTGCCTCATCAGACATCATATAAAGCCATATTTCACAATATTTAATTCTCCTATTCGAGTCATTTCGCATTTCATTATTTCAATACATCAATACATATTCGCTTTCAAGCCAACGAGACATAAAAGCAAGCACAAAGTAAGGCGAATGCACATAAAATGTATCTCGATATTAATATTTTATAAAATATTTATATTCTTGGCTTATAAGAGCAGTAAATGCATGCTATAGATGTACTTTATAAGTAAGAATTTTACTACTGGAACTAAACTCGATTTTAATTTTCAACTCAACGTGCGACAGCGTTTTAAATGCTTAGAAAAACATAAACACTTTTAATCCTGCGGCAGTCGTATTTAATTATGTTTTTTTTTCGTTATTTTTTTCGGCGGAAAACCTTTAAGGAATAATAAGAACTCGGTTCATGAAGTATGGGATTCTTACTTCACATCAGAAACTCTTGAAAAAACAACCAAGGTAGCGACAAGTGCAACGCCTGTTAGGGCACTTCCCTGGGCAGGTAAAATTAACCTAAATAGTAATGGCGAAACATTAACGTAAAAGTTTCCAATTAGATATTTGATGAACAAACATAAAAAAATCATATTTTCGTAACTCGTACCTAACCTAGTAATTAAGTAATCCTTCTCGATTTGAACTCTCCAATATTTTATTTCGTTACTGCAGCTACAAATAGAGTTTTGTATTTCAAACAGAAAAGCAATGCGATATTTAAATAACACCAGAAAAAACTACGGACCAGATAATAACTAGTCTGTTATTGTTAAATATGACCACTATAAACATTTCATACAAACTAATTAGTCGCACTGATATATATTATCATCTATTACACACGATCATCTGATTTCAAACTAAGTAGACCTTTAATAAGGTAACAAGAAAACTAATGTACACACTTACATATTTCTAAAAACATATCTACTCGTACTATTAACTCAGATAATTCCAACATTCTAAGACTCAAAATACTCATTTCATGCCGCTAAATTTTGTTATTTTTACAGAACAAATGTAGTTATCATCTCGAAAACAAGGGCGATATTATAATGATAAGATAAAGTGAAAATATAATGAGTTAGTTGACCATGGTAGGTTCGTCTGTCGTTATCGAGATGTACAGCTGTTACCGTAAAAGAATCTGAATAAAGTGCGGCTCCACTTACACTTGGATGTGTGAAGATATTGGTTCCCTGAGAGACCGGCAACGACGTATTCATACATTAGGTATACAACATAAGACCTAGGGAATTACTGGGGGCACGGTAGTATCTCCGCCAAGACGAGACAGCGGGCTTGTGAACGGAAAGTGATTCAGTGGGCGGTAATTTGTACCAGTTTGTCTTTGAGACTGCCTCGTTGGCCTAGTGGCGCTAAGCGCGACTGCTATGCTAGAGGTCTTGGGTTCGATTCCCAGGTCGACCAAGGTGTTATTGGGTTTTTCTATGAAATTCTCAGTAGCAAGTCGGAGTCTGGATTTGTGCCCGGTTAGTGGCAATAGGCTCGCCCCCTATTACATGGGACCTAAAAACATATCGGCGAACTGTGGGTGTACATTGGTACACCTCTGCCTAACCCTTCGGGGATACAGACGTGATGATATGTTATGTTATGTTTAGGTCTTTGAGTAACTAAACGGAAAAGCTGCACATTTTGACTAAGGTGTAGGCTTTGTATATAATTAAACATCTTAATTATTTTAAGACGCTTTTGAAAAACGGTGAAGTAAAACATTGTGAGGAATCCTAGATACCAAAATAGGATAAATGCAAATGAGCTAGCGTGGTCATCAATGCTCCTGCCTTCTCTATATGGGAAGAGGCCTGTACCTAGTAGTTGGACGTTAAAAGGCTGGTATTATTATTATAATGATATGATGAGTATATAAGAGTGTTAGGTTAGGGTGTGTAGCGTTACGAGCTTGGCTCTCTTTAAGATTTGGTTTTATTACTTTAACTCTTTTACAAGCAATATGACTCGTCTTGGCCTTACTTTCCATGAAAACGTTTTTGGTGTCATTTATTGATTATCAATGCATTATCCCCGACTATTATTGTGGTAAGAAAAGTTGTAAATAGAGTGATCACGTCCTGATTATCTCCTACTGTATTGGACGTGCTTATTCTTATATTTGGGTCACACTAAATTAACGCTGCCATTGAATGAGGAAAAAGATGGAAAGTCACAAGATTGGAGGTAAACTGTATGGAGAAGTTATTATGGTGATATTATGTTATATAGATTAGTAGTATGCAGATGTTTTTAGTTTTAGTAGATCTATTGGTTTCATTACTAGAACAATACTAAAATTACAAATTTATTTTAATATTTGTCAATGTAAAATAAAATTAAGTTTAATTAAAGTTTTTATATTATTGTAAATATTTTATTTTATCATGTATCTCGATTTATCATATAATGAAACAGGAATAATTTTATTTAACTTTATGTTATGTATTAAATATTATAAATATTCTTAATCTCTACGTGCAACGGACGTGGCAGTGACGTGTGTTAAGTTTTGATGAAGTTCACAAACTCAATCTGCTTCATTTAGTTTTGCATATCAAAAGGTTTAACGGTAGAGCAGCTAGTTACGAAGAGCTTAACGTCCACACAACCGGCGAATTACTGCCCAACTTCATATGCTAAAGTACCTGCATTACCTACGTACTGTACAACTTGGTCTAATAACGTTTATAAAGCGAACATACCTCTGTAGCCAAGTGACATATCTTCGGTGTTAACACTGATCCTATAGCTTAAATGCATGGAAGAAGTAAGTCTAAATCACGCGACTCATCGAAATGAAATGTACTTTCCGTGCATAACACTTGAAAAAAATTTGTGACACTTGTCTACAAGGGCTATTCGAACCGAAAAAATATAAATTTACTTCCAAATTTACCAAAACGGTAATTTACATAGTGTGACTACCAATCTAACACACCGCATTTTCATAATAATCTTAAAAGATCGCTGGCAAGTCTGGCACTCAGAATTTTAACGACTGTCGAAGATCAATTATAACCATTGTACCGAATGTCCTGACAAAGACCTAAAGTGCTTTCTGAGCCACGGCCCCTGCGTGCCTCAGAAAGCACGTTATAACAACAGATCTCGGTGTGTCAACAGATGGTCAGCCATCTTCGGACTAACTTCGCCAAGTGCAGCTTAACTTTTAAGATCCGTCAAACCGTAGATTACTACTATCTTCACTTATCTATGAGCTTCGTCTAGAGAAAATAATTAGGCTACTTGTTTAAATTGGTAACGAAAATAATCGGATTTACTGGAAAAAAAATCTTATTGCATTGATTCTTGTAACCATCACCTTCCAAATTAGGACACCTGTTAATAAAAATGGTGTAATTTATTGTAACACATGGCAATAGTATTTTCAGAAGAAACTTTAAATTTCCCAAGCTATTAAAGTTTCTCGTCAATTCTTGTCATACATACAAATCATAGTAACATTCGTGATAAGCATGTTAATAGGCACCTTCCACACTAGTCGTACACCCGCGGTTTGATAATAAGTTTATAATACAAAGCTTCGTGTCTGCCTGTAACTGTCTCGCACTGTCTCCTAACAAACTTCCGAGATGCAATTTACTTCGCTGCACACACGAACTTATATTGTGATCTAATAACCAAGTTTCAGGTAAATATACGAAATTTACTGAAACAATCCTTATCGTGAATCAATGAAGCGCGATAATGTCGCTGCGGTGTTAAAACTTTTCCGCCTTAAACCATGATTACCGTTTACTTTAAGCGTTTTGATGGAAGGTGTGACAGCGCAGATCCGATACTCGTAATTTAGAGTTAAAATTATAGACTCTATAAAAGGTGGATTTTTGTATATTAAGTTTTTGATATTGGGATATAAGTTTTCTGAATAAATTACCTTCTCGATAGTGATTCGCGGAAGCCTTTTGAATATCGTATAATAAATTGGATTCGAAAGTTGTGACCCGAAAACTTATTGCATGGTTCAATCTTAAATAATAATAATATGATATCTACAGCATATAGTACAAGGTATATATCGAAGCATATACTTACAGTCAACCTAGGAAAAACCTTGAAAAGTGATTTTATTCTCTTTATATTTAATAAAAAAATAAAAATACAACGATAACTTTTCTTTCACATAATGCCTGGATATTACAGAATTCAAAGTCAACCGATATTTTAAATGAAACGCAAATTTTTATATTGTTTGAGGACCAAAATCAAAAGTGTGGCCAAATCGAAACATGTCTTTAAAACAAGCTTCTTGAGCCTCATAAAATAACTACGTAACATGTACGTAAGGCACTTTGGTCACACTTCGTCCACGCCCACGCCCACGATTCCTCGTGAACAATGGTCAATCAAAATAGTTACCGAACTACAGCTATTAACGGTTGGTAAGTGTTGCCAACATCAATCACTATACAAGCAAGTAAGAACCGAAAGTTAAAGTTGGCCCATGTTATTAACTTCACAACATTACTTATGGAGGTGATATGATCTGATACCTCATACATGGAACATTTATGTACTTAACTTTTTCAGTAAAATTGTACTAAATATTTATAATTCAAACCTGCTTGTAATTTTATTGAATACTAGTTGAGTAATAAAATAATATAAAATAAATAATACTTTATTGAATACTAATTCAAAGTTTTAGAGTTAAATTAATATTTCATTTAAGTGGGATTTTGTTTTTGTTCTTGTTATCAAAACGATTTTCGATAATTACTTAGAAATAAAATAGTGTTATTTTAAAATGTCAGAAGCAACTTGAGCCATTGCAGTAAAACTTATTTACAGTAATAAAGTAGATGCTTGGGATGTTCGAATGATCTATTGAATGGAAAAGAATGAATGTAACATGATCACCAACAACGTTATTAACAAAGAAATCAATATAGCCCTAGATAAAAACAATATAATGAGTCATTTAAAAGAGTCATTATAACTAACACCCAAATTAAAGACGGTATTTTTTTCTAGGTTTATTTACCACACTTAAAGATTTGTGTTACAGGAAATGTAAGCAAAATAAGGTTAATTACCGACGATCCCTCATTAAGGTTTTCTGTTTAAAGTTGAACTTCGTCACAAGCAGGAAAACGTTGCTTCAAAGTCTATAAGATAGAAGCGCACTGACCTGAGACTGAGCCAAAAAAGAAAAGTAGAGTGTGTTACTTCTAGTGCTAGTTTCTTGAATTAGATAGATGTAAATATGGATATACAGAATACAGATTAAAGCGAGTAGTTAAATATTACAACACAAAGATTTAGGCCTAGCATTTTGGTTTTCTATTTACTACCCCTAATTATTACAGCTATCTTATTCAGGGTTTAGGGACCCTAATTTAGTGTAGTGTAAAACCCGGTAAAAGCCTTCCTAGGACACAAAAAAACATAAAATTTATTTGTCTTATAATAATTTAATTTAAGGAAAGCTGTAAAATGGTTTTTGTTTACTTTATAAAGAACTCAATTATAAGCGATATTATATTTGGAAAAATCTATTTTTCATCACTTGTGATTTCAAATCGTAACCAAGCAGATTGTAGTAAAAGAGTCTAAAATAAATACAGAATATTATTTCACGAAGGGTTTACCACACACTGAAATATAAAAATAAACATTTCAGCCTATATTGCTTTTATAAGGAATTCGAAATTTTTATATAAAACGCTCATACGTATAAATATAATATTATAGAATAAAAAGATTATAGGAGAGATATTTATATAAAGAGGAAATTCATTTCATCCTTATCCAGAATCCAAATAGAGTATCTTTATTATTTGTTCGTTTCATGTAACTCGGACATGTTTTTAAGAAAATATTCAATAATTTCGCAACGTTTTTACGATATTACGGATGGCAGGAGAAGGATTTTTTTCAGGTCAGCAATCAATGTGTCGAGATATAAATGTATCTGTATCAATGTTGTTATAAATATCTACACTGTATCATTTTGAACGTTCGTTTGCTATGTTTACAAGCCTTGTTTATATTTATTTTTGAAGCAATATTTATATGTAGGGAAAATAATAATTATTATGCTTGGTTGGTCATACCGATATCCTGGTCTGTTGGCCATAAAATCGTGTTTAATTTTTATCTGTTTTTCTTCATTTTTTTTTGCAGTAATATAATTTTTATAAAGATAAAAAAACCCGCTGAAACGACCGTTAAATAGATAGATTTTGTTTATTTTTACTGGTTAGCACAGACTCATTAAAATTACATTTTTCTTTTATTTATTTTTTTCTCCTTTTATTATATAACAGCAGCCTGATAGAGCGAAAGCGTCTGCACAAGACGTCCTTAATAATTTACGGCATAACTATCATCGGAAGCAAGGTACTCGTATAAATAAACGGGACGTTCCTCCAAAATTTGAGACTTAATGCAACCCTATTTACGAGCGGCCCATTAGGAAGTGACCTAAATCCGTTGCTGTCAACATTTCTCATGTTTCGCCGTCTACTTTCATGTATGTAAATTATTAACTTAGCTTCATATTACCGTAAGTCGGAACTGACGTTTTTTTACCACCGAAAAACTAGGTTCTCAAGTCTATGTGTAGCTTGTATGTTTTTTATCACAGAAGCATAACATCAAAATGGAATTTTTAACGTCGAATAAAAATCTCGAAATATGTGTAGCAAATCATTTTTTCTGATGAAAATTTTGTACATTTATATGCCCTGTATACATTATTATTATTATGTGAAAAGAGTTCGTTCTTCAGATAATAAAAATAATATATAGGTATCAATTAAACTACTCTTTCATCTACTTTGGACTTTCGACTCCGTAGGCGTATGAGAAGCAGATGGATAGTAACATGCCATTTATAAACACAGGTTGTTAGTGTAATACGCTTTAAAATAAGTTCGTATTAAAAAAATGCTGAATAAAATAAAGCTAAATAATAAAGTACGCTAAGATTTATGCTTAAATCGACAATATTCGAAGTTTGTTGTCTATTATCGGCTGTCTAATGGTATCATTAAAACTTTTAGTGCATCTTCTCCGTACCTACTCTTGGCGGTTACTTCAAACAAAGTTCCATAGCCAAACATAAGCTGCCAACAAAGAAAACGAGAACAATTTCCAATTATCTGCAATAAAGCTAAAGAGTTTATTTTAACTCCCTTATCTTGGAAACGACTAGTCTAATTTGAAAAATAATCTTTCATTCGATAGTCTAAATTAACTGAAAGATTATAGGCTTTTTAACATCCCATTACGAGCCTTCATGCCCCAGAAAAAGGTAGGTAAAATCGAGGCACAGCTAGTTCAGTAACAGTTAAACAAACTAAAATTTCGGCTATCGGAGTTGTTTAAGTGGTAATTTAATTATCAATTCCAATCCTTGACTTGATAATTTAATGTATTTTTTTAATGTTTAATTAATTAATAATTACGAGATCAGGAATTTCAGCTAATAAAGACAGCATTACTCGCGGCTGATTGATCCTACATAATTCAGATCTGGAATAGCAATTACCAATGGTTAGATTCCAATTTAACAATCTACGCACGGCTGGCTGTGTAACCAGCTAGATAACATAATATATTATTGTTACGTTTATCTGTAATGCTTATTGTATAAACTTGTATTTGTTTGGCAGCACCTTATAATATCTTAAGTTATCGATATGTAGGGTACAAAGTAATGTGACTTCTACTAAATCGACTAGGTATACTTTATTTATTGGAATATCACACAGCAAAGGTGTAACAAAAAGGTTGATCCTTATAATCCTACTGTTTAGAAGGCACAAATTTTTAGGTACAATATTATAACTGTTGCACACAAGTTTCCTGTATCACGCTAAAATAACTATTACATATTATAAACAGTCAGACAAAACTTAATGATATTTCAATCATTTTTTTAAATTTCCCTTCAGGTTCTATTAAAAAAATAAATAAAAGAACAGTCATGATCACGTCAGGTAGGCCAGTAGAGAAGACAGTTCGTTTATAAAAAAATAACCTGAAGAAGTATCAGGATGAAGTCTCATGTGTTTATAAAAATTTAAGCTTAATTAGGATTTAGCTCAAAGTCGTTAATCAATTATGATGTGGCTATAACAGGATATGAAGAGCCTTGAGAATGCTATTATTTTTATGAATCGAGCAACAAAAGTCCTTAAGCATGTTATTAATATGATTTTATGCCTTATAAACTTTGTCCTAATAAAACTGGCGCCAAAAGAAAAGATTTTTACCACGATAGTGTAACTAGACTTTCGGCGGTCTGTGGTTACCAAAAAGCTGTAGGATTTTTTTTAACTTAAGTCGGAGTTCCACTTTAATCCAAAGTACCATTATGTGCTCGGGCGTGTGTTTTTTCTTCTAGGGCATCACTGATTTCCAAAGGACAAAAAAAAACGGAACCGAATTTCACAGAATTTATTCTACTGACTTCAGGTTTTTGCGCGCTTCAACATTGCTGTGGTATGGAATGACCAGGCAGGCCTTGGTTAAAACGCTGATGAGCATTAAATGACGCTGCAAATTATGATAATACCAAAACAAAAACTGATAATGTAAACGTGATTAACGTCAGTTTATTTCATAAAGTGTTAACCGTAATGTAAATAAACAAGAAGCTTAAAAGCGACGTCGGCTAGTGAGAAAAAGAAGTTAAAGTTTTCACATTATTCCTGTGAGGGAACAAGAAGTGCGCAAGTTTGCGGGGGATGTTTAAATTGTCGCTCGCAACACGAAACTGTTGGTGTACAGTAGCGCCATCTGTGGCCCACAGCCAGAGTAATGCTCCATTGAAAGGTTCACTGATTTGTTTTGTAAAACCTAGCCACCCGTGCAGCACTAAGCTAAGTAAGATACAACTAGAAAGTGATTTGCTTACACTACTAAGTCTACCGCCTACCTCCGTAAGCGCTTTGACGTACAAAGCACTTTATCAGGTTTAGTACACGTGTTGCAGCATTCGTGATGCTATCAAGTCGAGGTATTGTTTTGTCTCTTAATTAAATGTGTATCCATCGATATAAAATATACAACGTTCAGTGTAGAAATTCAAGTTGCTGTATATAGTGGATCTTTAGTAAGTAAATAGTACTGACTAGAACAGTAATATTATCACAACAGACCTAGAATATTCAGTGTCTCACCTCGGATCCTGAAAGAGCAACTTTTAATTCACTTAGCAAAGTTCTTATTGAAGTCCGATCAGAGTAAAATTTGATTTCTTTTATGCGATTGTCTTCCTTTCACAGATAGTATTCAAATGTAATTAAAAGCACTATAGATTTTTTTGTCTTTCATTAAATGAGATTGTAGCCGGATATTCTCTTTGGCTGCATTATCTAAAGATTTATTAAGGAGAAAAGGTTTGAAATAAAATATTTAAAAGGTCTTCTTCCTGATGCATGTTACTTAGATATTTTGTTAGCAAAGCAATTACATGTTGTAATTGCTTACTAAATGTGACATTTAGGTCTCATGTACTTCTCAAAGTCTTTCCTCATCCATTAGACTAATAATAACTTATTTTAACCATGAACAAATGGCTACATGCTAAACACATAAAACAGAAAATATATAAATATTAACTAACTGTCACATAAGCAAACGCGACCATTCAATTAACAACAATTAATATTACCAAAGATTAAAGATAATAACTGAGACCTTGTTAATGACCCCTCCATTAGATCTCCTAAGGGTACAACTTTAGGTACTAGGTACTTGGGTGGGTCAACGGATGCTAGAGTTAAGAGTAAGCAGGTACTCATGGGGTTTGGCCCTGGCCGACTAATAAAATATGCAAGGCAAAGCGAATGCTGTCCGATTTCCTAGAGATAAATCCAAGGAGGTAGATACATTCACAGGTACATCTCGGTAAGTAACAGCTCGTTTCGTCGCTGTAAATGTGAAATTAAATATTTATTTCGTCTTATATTGGCATCTTTTGAATCATTACGCTACAACGCGTTCATCTGAAAGTGAATCAGAAGATTCTTTTTATTGTTTTATTTTTTTATTTTATTTATTAATAATAACCAACTTGAATTTACAGTTTTAAACCACACACACAAGTTATAGGTCTGTACAAAATAACATAACTACTTAAAAATAACAAATTAAACATACTGACAAACACAATTATAAATATAAACAGAAACAATTGAAACAATATTAAATGGACTATAAATTAATAAAAAAGAATCAATAAACAATTATATGTACAAATAAAAATAATGCAAGTTAACTATTAATTAAAAGCTATTGTAGTAGTGGTAACAATAGACTCTAGGTAGCAAGTCGCAGTGCTAAGGAATGTCAGCTCAGCAGTCGCAAAGACATCTAAAGTAACATCAAATGATAGAATATTATTTAAGAGTGTGATTGTGCGTATGTATATCTAGTATTTCTTTATACACCTACAACAATGATACATAACTGTAAAGCAGGTTCAACGTTGTCACTCATAAGTTTTTATATATTCCTGTTATATTTTCATACCAGTGCCAACGCTATTTGTTTTTTGAAACAAACATCGTACATTCCATTACAGCTCTTAATATATCGTTAAAAGTAAGTATATATGAAGTTCCCTGAAATCTCAAAGTTCAGGAAGTTAATCAACAGCCAGAAAGTTAATCCAGAAACATTTACCTCTAAAACCGTTCGAACGCAATAAAAATAGAAGCAAAAATGTTTTCAATGCGAAAGTAACTTATTGGAAATAGTCGATGGCTATTGGCCACAGTTGGAGCGATTCGGGAGTCAAGTTACCAGCGGAGTCTAAAATTTTAACAAAGTTTGTTGCGGTCTCCGGACATGGCTGGCCACTCGAACCTAGCCTGCAGAGCGCGGCAGCTTGCAAATTACACGAACAAATTGATCGACGAACGTTACTAACGGTCAATTAATCCACTACAGTTTTACCAGCACTTTGAAGAACATCTTTTTTAAAATACTACCCATTTCGTTTGTTTAACAGTTAATAAATACTTCCAATTTATAGCGAAATAAAAAAATCGTAGATTCCTTTTGTTCAAATATTTTTGTCTCAAATTTTGAAGAGGGCTTAGATTTATGGCAATATTTTATGTCAGATAAACATTTACAAAACAATGAGTCGGTCATAAACCAAGCCGTCTGTGTCTCGAGTACCAAAGTAAAAGTATTGCTATTTCAAATGTTCAGTCCTTCACAAATTTTAAACAGCGTTACTAGCTCCATTTGCTTCGCCATTGCGCGATCCAAAACCTACTGCTTAAATAAGAGTATACCTATTAAAACGTTAGTTTAGGTCTGTGTGAGTCACATATTGGGTAGTGGGCTGCTGTACCGCTATAAATTGCGAAATCAACGAAGCTCGGATTCGATTCCTACGTCCGGGAGTTATTAGGAAATTCTCAGTTGTGGTCCGGCGTAGAACTGTTGCCGTTAAATGCCTAATAAAATCACCCTTATGATTTCGGAAAGTAATGGCCTTAGGTATTTGTTTGCACTGATTTAGAAGGATGCCCAATTTTTGTTTCAGGGAAAGGTACGTTTCTGTTCATTATTAGTACCAATTCAAGTCAGTTATTGGACTTGAAGTTATGTAATCATTTTCAACAGCTATGCTATAGGCATCCTCCACCAAAGAATAAATTAGAACATAGGGAACATCTCTTTGCAAATATTATTCATAAATTACTAAGCTCTTATCACGCTCCGAAAACACGAAAAACACGGCAATAAATGCAAACAGATTCTTGACCCCCTTATTACGTCATGGCTAAATATCGTCTCGCGTGACTTACATCAGCAGAGAACGAAATATTTCTTATTTATCCTACAGACGACATTTATAATCACTGATGACTATCGAGATTGTATATGTATGGATGTATGATGGATGAATTGTAATCCAATGCAGCGGGTTCACAAATGTTGTAATCACATCAAGGAACACACAGACTTGGAATTTAAATTTGTGGTGCATCCAAAATATGTTGGTCCAATGCGTGGATCGAACCCGCAGCATGTCGCTGAATGGTTGTTGGCAGGTAAAATGCAGTAGTGAGTCATTATTTAAGTTTGTAGATTTGTTTTTGCTAATGCAAGAAAGGAATTTTAAAATGGAAGGCAATTATAACTTCTATACTTAAATGTCCATAACCATAAAAAGTTCACAGCACATCAAATCTTTTCACATGTTCAACTATTCGTAAACATTTTGTTTTAAATTTCCATAAAATGTATCCAACATTTTAATCGAGTATTATCTGTGTTTATTCATAATTTAATTACTTATAAATCTTGCATTCAGTTATGCCATTAATATTAAATATCCTTTTAAGTAAATCTTTATTTTCGTATAGAATGATTTTCGAAAATTAATGAGTTATTTATATTGTTGACTGATGGGAGTGATGGGTATTTAATATATCAAACAATTGACTTTTACGTATCATATAGAATTTCAAGCTTTACCATTTCAAAGGCCGTCGTAGAATGAAAGGGTAAAAGCCGAACCCAGCCTACCATTTAATGAATATCTCTTTACTGAACTAACGTGAATCGTGAAATGGAATGTAAAATATATTTCCAATCTGAAATTTTGAATGAAATATTAAAGAGGGTTCATATAGTATCATGAATGAAAACTGTACAATAATAATCTCGAGAGTGAACGTACAAACATTCTATGTTTGTAACTAATTTTAGTATGTATGTAAGTCAAGTTCCCGAACGGTGCGAAGTTACAATAGAAGCGCTTTAGATATGCTGGACAATATTATTTATTTATACACAGAATTTTTAGTACGTGAGAAATTTAAAAACGTTAAATCCAACTGTTTCAATCCATTGGCAAAATGTGGTCCTAGGATTTAGACATCGCTGTAACGTTCAGTCACTGATTTAAATTGTACCCAACCGATCCCAACGAGATTATCTCATTTACAATTTATTATTTGCTATATAAAATAACAATGACCAAATTACTTGTAATAGCATAACTGAATACGTGGCATACGTGACAAATTATGCCGCGGAACGAACGGTCACAAACATTGAAATATAATTGGCATCGGTAACCCTTTCCGAATTAGAACCATTGCCTGTACCATGAGCTCTTAAAACAAGAATGTTGCGGTTGAGTAAGCGGGACAGCGCTATGCGAAATGTCGCGCCGTCTCACTTCCACATCGACAACAGTACTGCTTTTCAAAATCATGGTACGGTCCCAGCTCTATACAGATAACATCAAAGACGAATCTCGAATTGTAATTGTTCTGTCTACCCCGTTCGAATACAAAATGAACACTAACGTCGTTCTGTCAAAGGTGAGAAAGCGACTGTTAATGCTGCCTTCCTCTCTCCATAAACTACGATAACTTCGTTTATAATCCGACATAAATAAGTTATACAATTCAATTCTATTCACTAAGAATATTAATAGTCTGCACCGATTTCACTATAGCCGATTGGACGATGAAAAACAGTTGAACTTTGAATGTTAAACGAGTTAACATCAGCAATTGATTGTAAAGTGTTTCAAAACTCATATTTTATATTGGAACCATCGTGCCATGTATAAAATGTTGTTGTGTACTGTACAGTAAATAAATCAATCATACTTGCCCCATGTTTTATTTTTACAAAATATTCCCTCGATTTTCAAATACAATATTGTTAAAGTTACTTTATAATAAAAATAAAAATGCATAATTGCTTCTTTCTAGTCCAGCATATTTTTTACTTGTTAAAGTAGGAACTATAAAGATACTTACAAAAATACACAAAAACACTATAATTGAAGTAAACTTGTTTCACAGTAAATCTAATTAAATTAATACTTTTATTTCATTTTTACTCTTTAAAATAGTACCTCTAAATATTATTAAAAGTATTATAAATAAAGTAGCTAGTGTAGAAACGGCACGGGAAGTTCTAAACCTGAATAAAACGACAGTGCGATGAATATTTGAGTGAGAACGGTAAAAATGACATCGTCCAAAAATATGACGTGAAACGTTTAAGTGGTTCAGCGATTCAAACATACTGAACGAGAACGGACGAAAGATTCAAAGAACGCTCGTCCCTTTAAAAATAACAGTTAGTCATTCAAAAAGTTTTACGTTTTTGAACCTGCGGACATGTTGAATAAAAATAAAATTGAAATTCAATACATCCACACTCCGCACTAATATTATGGATGCGAAAGTAGCTTTGTCTGTCTTTTCCGACTCAACCGCTGAACTGGTTATAATTAATCTAGGTTTGGGGTTTAAAACATAACATATAACATACCATCACGCCTGTATCCCCGAAGGGTTAGGCAGAGGTCTACCAATGTACACCCACAGTTCGCCGATATGTTTAGGTCCCATGTAATAGGGGGTGAGGGTGTCATCTATTGCCACATTGGGGTTTAAAAAATCAATTGTATTTTGCTAATAACTAGTAGAACCTTTATTACGTTTAAATGCCTAGTCGTTCGTCAATGGTTGCAAATAAAAGAACAAATTGTTTGAATAAGGAACAACTTACATTATTCCTAAAGCCGTCGAAACTATTCCCAGTCAGGGTTGGTACGAATAGTTTGTGTCAGAACTAAATTATTTCCGTTCCGGGTTAAACGAATTACTCGATTCTGTTAACCCGAGTACTAGAAGTAACCCTGACAGATATGATTTATTTCTTCATAAATATTGTAGTCTTATCCATACTGTTATGTATAGAGCTTAGTTTTATATACAACTATATGTCTGTTCAGGTTTCAAAGGCTAAACTGCTCAACAGATTTTGACGAATCTTACTGTGAGTTAAAATTGGATACTAAGGAAAGACTTGAACTAGATACTTTTTGAAACAATAAATGACTGCGACGCGGTGCGTATAACCGCTAGTTCATACATATTTACTCTAAGTTACTAAAATATTTTTGTTCTATAACAATATACTTTCCATCGTATATTAATAGCTTTGTTTTGACTTCGTTGTTATCTTTATAATTATTGAGAGCAGCTCGCTGTATCTATTAAAGCCAATAAACCCCTGAAGCAATATCAACAAAAAAAAGCTTTGTGGATGGATACTATCGACAGCGTCTCTATATTTTTATTTAATTCATTGCATCAACAAATATTTGCTCAGCAACGAGAATGACTCATTTCTTATATATACAGCAAAATAAATCTAGCATTCTGAATCATTAATTTTCTTATTAAATCAAAATATCAATTTCGCAATATAAACATTGTATTTGCATTGATCTGCTTTAAAATGATAACTATGAACATTTTAGTTCGTAAAACTTTGATACCTCTAAATGTCAAGTAAAGTGTATGAAAGAGAAAAACCGGAGTATGTAGTAAAACTATATTATATGAAAACCCTGGCCGCGGTAAAGTTTTTGATATTGTATGCAACACAGCACGCTCACCATGAGCTCTTAAAGCAGGACTGTTACCGTTGAGCGAGACAGCGCTATGCACAGTGTAGTGCGCCGTCTCGCTTCCACTACCGCAACACTACTGCTTTAAAGATTTCATGGTACAGGTACAGATCTCGACCACAAGGGCTATTTGGCATGTCACACTTATTAAATTAACCCGTCACGGTACTCGAGCAGAATTTTGATGTTTAGGTTCACATCAAAGGAAAAGTAAAATATTCTCGCGGTTTAGTTTAATAATAATATTACCCTATGGAAGTACTGTAAATAGTGAAGTAAAACTAACAAATATTAGTAGAATATGAAGTTGAACTTTGAAAACCTGGCTCTAGGTTACGTGTCACTTGTTTCATCATTTACCTTTTTCCGTTATTGCATTTTGGACCTCATTTAAATACGATTACGTTATAAAATTATACACTGTATTTATTTACCTAGTACCTATATTAACTAAGCTTTGTATCATACTTATATACTCTACTTATACAGTAGGTTATAGAGGAATTGTACTTATGTAGAACGTTACGTTCCATACCTTTTGCTAGTTATGCTAAATGCGCAATGTATTTAATACAACTATGACAACTAAGTTACTGTCAGCCTTTAATCAGGGTATTGAATGTGTAGGATCTGGCTTAATTGATATTTACATTTCGCAAAAATTTGGAACCCATATCATATAAAATGCTTCTAATTAACTACCGATCAGGCTCTACATCTGTATGTATAAATATCGCCCTAAGTGTAATTACTTTAAAGTGAAGCCAACAACTTTTATAATTCAATCTAATAATATTAAAAGTTGAAAAACTAGATACATTTTTGTACAGACTGCAGAGTGAACTATATTCTATGTCAGCACAGTACCTACATTTGATCTCCAAAAGCTATGAAACTTTCACGAGAGAAGCGCCGGGGGCAAAGCTAGTATTCTTAAAACGCTGCTGAATATTATAGCTGTGTTTTAAACTTTCCTTGTCTATTTTGTATTGCATTGTCCCCGCTCAAAATAGGTTACGTGTCTTCCTATGAGTTTTATTGAAATAGTTCTTTTGTTTTGTCTTTCAGTTCGACTCGACACCAACGCTTTGACTCCGAAACGAGTTGAGCGAGAACCGTTAATTGATATGAAGAACAAGTACAAAGTAATAGTGTTCTATGCAGGTACTTGTGTACGAACCGAGTTTGTTTGAAACATCATTCTTATCTCAAAAACGCACAATGTCTGTATTTAAACACATAAGATAAAATTGAGCTTGGCTGGTCATATTGTCCTCATGGAACTCGAAAAATTGAGGAAGCCTTAAGTAAATACTTAATAATTATAATATAATAATAAATAATTATATTATAATTTCACAGTTTATACAGTCTAGCTATAGTTTTCTGGTTTCTAAAAATCTTTCAGAGAAGAAAATTTATCATTCGGTGATTGTTTGTTCGATAACAGTATAGGACCATCCTACATCACATTGAGACCTGTCATTGACTAAACGTGGGTTTGGAAGAGTTTGTCTGCCTACCCGCTAGGGATTACAGCCGTGACGTTTATGTAAATAGACTTTTGGCTTAGAAGATAAATTCTAATTCCATGAACAGGGTTAGGGGCTAACAGATTTGTTGGTTATGTGTGGAATGGTACGCCATAGTCGGGCAGCGTTCATATAAAGATTAATAGAGCCGGCGAACGTGACACATGGTGTGCGCGAAGTTGCAGTTTATCTAACACATAAAACCGTTTGTCTTGTCTAACTCATCAACGCACAGCATAAATTTCCAGAGAAACGGAAAAGTTGCGCACAGTAATTATACACTGAGTTTACAATCTCTGTTTATAAGATTTACGGAAAGTAGGAATGGAAAGTACAAAGAAATATTTTTGTTACTAAGTTGGTATAAGAACAAAGTCGTCCTGCTGCTGCGAAGAGGCGTTCGGTTAGTTCAAATACATTTTAGCGATGGACATTTTCCTTGTCCCGGAGAAAATTAAAAGTGCTTTGTAAAATCTCACTACAGTTCATTGCGGGACATAATGTAAGTCGGAGTGAATAAACAAGAAATATGCGGTCGCCCGTGTTTTGTTTTAGCGTTTATAAAGCGAGGAGCCTTTATGGTTTATGGCTCAATAATATAGGCCATAAAAAGGCCCGGACCCTCGTCGCATCTCACTCTGTTCCACAATTGAGCCATCCTAGTGAGTCCCTTCGACTCCTTTAGGACTTCTTGAATAATTCCGCTGTTTAGGTAAAATAACACGAGAGAAACTCCGTGAATGTTGCTTTGCTATCTGTATTATGCAGGTCATACTTACGATGTTTACTTGAGCATTACATCGGCGACGAGCGTATCTAACTCAATTTAAAACACAAATCCATATTGCTGAGAATCCACTGAGAGTACAGTGGGTCGATACTATGCAAGGATTTTTCTTTTAGTTAACTTGTGGAGTAAAGGTCGCTTTGTTTCTTTGCATAAGTGGCATATAATGCAAAGGATTTAACCTTTAGTCGTAGTGATCAGGTGATCACGGGCGCCATATTTTGGGCGTAATGATAATATAGATTTCTTTTAACAGTACAAGTAGTAGGGCATTGCTTTTATTTAAGTAAAATGTATTGTTTTGGCAACGTTTAATGCATAGGTAGGGACTTTTCGATTAAACAATAATAATATAGCTAATTTTGTTGGATAAAAATATTAACTTTGCTTTGTTGACAACGGGATCCTAAAGACTACAAAGAAATATACCTTACCTTCCTTATTTAAAAATGAATCTTGGTTAGCTCATGTTAGATTTTAAAGAATTCAATTCTTGGTTAAGATCGATTGTATGATTTATATTTTCTCATAAGCATTGTGTATAATAAATAATGAGGTTTTAAACAATGTGTATACCTAATTGATATTGTGGATATAAAGGTGCCGAGTAAAGAGCTCTTCCCGTTACAGGATTATAATCTCTGCGCCACCGATCGAATTGACGATAAACTTTACTGTGGACTTACAAACTGCCATTAAAGAATATTTTATTAAGCGATAACTGGTACAATATAATTTATATCTTCGCTCGTTTTGTATCAGATACGTAGGTTAACAATGATTATTCCTATACTTTAAGTACTTAGGAATTATCATACAGATTAACTTACTTTTAGAATAAATTAATTTAAGATACTCAGCCACTACTCTTACACATACACCTAAAACATACATAAGTGTAAATTGTATTTTTAATGCATTTATATTTAGAACACAAATAAGTAAAATTAATTAATATACATTAATAAAAATAAATAATAATTCTATACAGTTGACAAGACTTACTAAAAAATAAAATTTTGACATAATATTATACGATCTGAAAGGTACAATAGACAGTCTTGTCGATCGCAGTTGCAAACTAAAACTTTGCATGTATCCATGTGACTTTTCCATTTTAGTTTTAAAACAAGTGACGATACGACAAATGCCTATAGTATTTATTTTATTGTTTTATTTGTTTACGTACACGAATTAAACAATTATTACAGGTAAAAACCTAATTCTAAAGCCACTGAAGAAAACAGATAAGATCCTACGTTAGTATTTTATTTCCATTTGATTTACCAAACACTTCTGAAACCACAAAACAGTCAAAGTAAATAAAAAAATGAATTGTAACATTGTCCCTCACTAGATTTAATTACTTTATTTCTAAGTTGAGGGACCGGAATTATTATCCAACACTAATTAGGTATTCAACCGTCGTACGTTGGTACTGCATGAAGTAAGGCTTTTGTTCAGATGAAATACCAGCACCTACGTGATTAAATAATTCAAATTCCACAAAATATATTTCACTCGCATTTCTTTGCGACCATTGCTTTAATACGTTTTAGCATTTGTTATAAGGTGACTCAATTTGGTGTATAATCGTGTGTGGTTTAAGGAATAGTGAGAGGTGGGTTTTGGGAATAGTATATTTGAGTCCACAACTGAAAAACCAATGTTGTCAAAGTATAAGCTTTAATCTTTATATTTACATATATTATATACTTATAAAGTTTAATCTTTCTAGTTTTTTAAAATTTACGCTTTAGAAACATATTTATTAACTTAAACAGTGGCTTTATTCTCCGTAAATGTTTGTATTATATGTTAATTTCAAATGTAATTTTATATAAGTAACACCTTACTTCGTTTCATAACTTTACAAGGAAGCAATTAAACATTCAATAATGATAAAATCGTATTGTTTTGATATCGAATCTGATCAATCGGCAATTATTAATTTAAAATAATTAACAATAATACGTAACCAGACACCTGATTGGTAGTATTCCGTCGAAATAATTAGACGAAAATTGCGGTATTAATTGAATAAGCCAACATGTCTGCATAAATTATAACCGTAATGGTTAACAGACCAAAAACGTGAACATCGACCACAATTCGCACAGGCCCGTCACAAATTACAAACTAATCATAGCGCACCAATTGGGTCGCTCGGAAGAGGTTAATTTTCCCAATCCCGACGCCGCGTTAACGTTGTGCCCGTTACTGCCGCCCCACCAATTAGCTTTTACTGCCCTTGTGGTCCGATAACTACTCTACGAGACTTATCTATCGAACGATCCGGGTATTATGTCCTAGTAAACACTAGTAGAAATTGTATCTAAGCTCACTTTACTCCTCGATAGGGTTGGGTGTTCCTTTATTATGAAGTGTTGCGAGATAATGATGATTGATGTAGTTACCTTGTAGAGAGCGTTGAAATGGCCTTATGTTTATATACGTCAAGTTCTTAGAGGTTTAGCAATGAAAAAAAGATATTCCTGATGGGTACGTAGATTTTTAAAGGTATTTTAAAATTATTACAAATTTTGAAAATGTGAATTCCAGTAGGCTTCGGGAGCAAAATTAATCTGTAAAATTAAAGAAGTCAATTTTAAACTGGATTTAAAAATATCACCATTGTTATAGCAAGTGCAATATCAATTTTCCTGTGAAATATCGAGAAAATGTTTTCGTTGCAATTGAATCATAGCGCTCGCATACACGACGGCGAGCAAACATTATGCCTGCACCGGCACTCGGAGCGATATCTTTCACAACGACACGCGCCATAAGTAACTCTGCCAATTCCGGCAATTCCTTCCCTTACACATAAACATCTAGCGTGTATTGTTTAACTTTTCTCTCTCAGGACGACACATAAACTCGTCGCAAATCCTACAGAGGGTTTGAGAGCGTCGTCTCAGAAATTTTCCAAGTCAACGAAAGCAAGAAGCGACAATCTCGCCGACCTACGTCTTATTTTTCAGGAGAGCCGACCCGTTACAACGACAGAGATTTACATTTGAAATAGGCTGAGACACTCTTTTATTTCGCTCCTTTTATTTTTTGTCTGTTCGTATCGCTGCAGCTCCCCTTGACGTCTACATCTGGCGTAACTCGCGCCGCGCCGAGCCGCCGAACCCGCGCCGGCTAAATAAAACTTGCTCTCCTTACCTGTATAATTTTATTAACGGAAATAGAATAATTTATAGTAATTGAATTTGTAAATTAAACACGGTCGGATAGCTACTAGTTTGCTCGGTTTTCGACTCAGCAAATTACAAGTATGCAATTATGAAAGTTAATTTACTACTTAGTGATCTCAAAGTGAAGCGCCCGGCCGCTTATTAGATTAAAGTGCTAATTTTTAATTATTCGTTCAAGTCTTTGAGTTAACAACTGTTATGTTCAGGAATGGCTATAATAAGGTTGAATGAGCTATAAAGGTGGAATAATTTGTCAGACAATATTGTGGGAGCAAATTGTGTCTGATGGCGCTATCCATCAAATATTTTCTTTTACGATCTAAGCAGTAGGTGTGAGCGTACATGTTTCTACGTTATTGATGGACCCTCGCAAGCTATTTACCCTTGCTAAAAAATATTAACCCTTTTCTCTTTTTATGACTTGCAGTTTATTTTAAAGCATTTTAATGACTAACGCAACGCCGCCACCGCCGCGTATTATGCTAATCACAAAACAAAAGTTGAGCGGCGAAACATGATTTTAATATCTTCACATTAATTATCCTGTAACATAAATAATCTTTATATCTTATTTATAAAAAAAAAACAATTTATTCAAAATATTTATAATTATACAAGATGTTTTTAAGTTACAAAAACTAGAAACATTTACGTTTAAAAAAATAATAATATTAAAAGCGGTACATTTGCAGGAAATACATTATATTAAACTACTGCGAAGTGTTTTAGTGCCATCTGGAGCCAGCCATAATAATCGAAGGCTTAGGCAATCTAATAAATAATACGCTGTTGGTGAGAGATAGGTCCAAGCCTCTGGGTAGTGTCTTGCCGAGGACCATTTACTTGATACATCGCCATTACACCGAGGAAGTTTTATACACTCATATCTCCAATGCGAAACATTACGATACATATTCATATACTTGGCTTGAATATTTAACACCTATCAAATTGACATTAATCAAAATAAATGTAAATATAAACCAGAACCGGCGGAACCCGATATGTAAATCCACTCGTTTATTTGGGGGAACAGAATTGGGGGCAATTTATGCATTTGTTAATTAAATTATATATTAGAGAAGACTTTCCCATGAGGACCTTTTAATGTCCTACTCATAAGATCGGCATAAATTAACTGGGCTATTCGTTATGCTGGGCCACGCGCGTTTAATTATTAAGGCGACGTTACATTTCTCTACGGAACTAGGGATAGGGCTGTAGCCGTAAAATACAAATGCGTCAAATGCATAAATGGATAGTAAAGACTGAACTGATCAAAGGAGGTACTAAACTACACCATAACCTGTTATATATACCATCAATATCAAATGAGACATAAACTTTACCACAACATTGTGTTAACTGAACAAGTAAACACACTACTCAATATTGTCCTAAATGGATTAAAACTGAAATCAGGATATGGCATCTACTTCTAGACACAAAAGAACCTCGGCGACGAACAAAAATCTTCTACTTAAGGATGCATTCATCCTTAGAGAGTCAAGATGAGGCCTACGGGAACACAGTGGGGCTACACAAAAGAAAACTTTATACGTAGGTACTTACTTACACATAAAGCGCGCAGTGGAAGTCACTTTCATATTACCTCTAAAGAAATTATTCTTTTTGTTTAACTTTGTAATTAATCATGCTGGCTACTCTTCCTTCGCTTAGTTCTGAACGTTTGCCGGCAGCAGCTGAACAATTTCATTTATTTACCCATTCTTTCTTACACTTGCTTCACTTGCTTAAACTTACTTGAACTAGATAAATTAGCTGAGTACCGAGATTTTTATCTTTGGATTTTTTGTTGTTGACATCATTCAAGCATGAATATAATATTACATTTTTAATAAATAAATGTGGTCAGCATCATATTCATTGCTCTGAAGCCAAAATTAGTACAATAAGCACCAGTGTCATGGAATCAAAGACTGTGATAGTACTACAAATACCCAGAACCGAGACCCCATGTAGAAAAGCACTTTTCTTTATTGATAAGTCCGGGCATCGAACCCGGGACCTCAAAGTTATCCTGAAAACCAGCGTGTACGCCACTCAAACGCAGAGGTCATGATCATGCCTATGAAACATTATTTTATAAATCTTACTCGTTTATTATCTGTGTACGAAATTCGACATTCGAACGGGTTTTGTTCAAAAAAGTCTTTCCTTTTTCGGTAAATTTTGTGAACGTAGTCCTGTCTCCTCTTTAATAATACGTGTACCTACACGAGATCCCATGTTTGTCGTTCTCACCGATACTTACTTTTCTATTCACTCCGGTAGACACTGCTATTAGGCTTTAAATACGCATACGGCGAATTTTCCACCCTTTGAAAGTATACAGCGTACTTTGTACAGTGTAGAGCAAAGAAACTGTACTTATCTTGTTTTCAGATATTTCAACAAAAAATCATTTTAATAATATTTGTATTTAATCAAACGAATATTATAAAGTAATTGAATTCTAACATAAGCCGATTACTGATATTAAAGCAAAATACGTAGGTAATTATGTATTTATTTTTATAACTATAAAATGAGGGCTTTCGATCTTAAGAAAAAAAAAGAGTAGAGAAAATAATCCATAAAACATTAATTCTCTTGATAGGTTATTTTTACAGGATTAAGACTCACAACTCAATTGAAAAGTAGGTACTGAGTAGTGTGCAGTCACTGTGGTACACATAATGTTTGTGTACCAAATACGTAAGGGTAACGTAAAATGATGTCCCGTGTTTTCATAATATTGCAAGCAAGTGTACGGCACTTTATTGTGGCGTCATCAGAGCCTCCCTCGTGACAGCTTACACATGAATTCGGGGATAGACAAAGAGTGTGCACGATGAAAGAGCTTTTCATTCATCCTAGCTCCCAGGCGAAGTTCTGCGACTGCTGCGCACGTTTTGATAACAGTTAACGAGCCCTTGGAAGTAAATAAATTGTTATTACGTGAACTTATCTGAGTAATAAATATTATTGTAGAGTTTACAACGCGGCGCCGCAAAACTTTTAATTCTTTGATTAAGTGATAACTGCCGATTTATCACTTATCGGTCCCGTGTGCCGGCACGACTCTGAGATATATTATGCCGCATCCATTGCATGATTTTGGTTTGAAAAAGAAGTACGTATCGCCGATGGCGCTTGTCATCACAGAACAAATAGGGTCGATTTAGCATCAAACTTTACTCTGACACGCGACCATAAAGTTATAAGCAAAAGTCTAGTCTCGAAAAAAGTTAGTTTAGATATGACGTAGATTGATTAAATGAACAAAAAGTTAAATAGAACAACTTTTTTCTTATTTTCATACACTGGTTTCTTTTTATCGTTTGCTGTATTTTGACAACTTAAAGCGCCATTCAGGTAGGTAACAAAGGTGATATCGCACAACTTTACTCGTAGTAACACCAGATACAAGTACGAGTACCTAAATAAAGGTGTAAAGAGAAAACGGTAGATTTTATTTCAAAGGTATACGAGTATGACGTCAAGGACATCGTATATTTCATTAAACTTTTCCTCCGACTGTCAATCAATTAGCTTTTCCGGTAACTTTTTCCTACCTTTTAGATATACAAAGAAAATTGAATATTTCACTACAAAGATAAATGGCGCAATAGCCTTTTAAACTTCGCACGGCGTTTTTCGGCGCTGTGTCAATATTGAATTGTCGTAGCGCCGAATAACACTGACATACAAGAGGGTTATTTTCAACTTTGTGATGTCTAACAGATATGAAAAATGGCCAAAACAAACACATAGGTACCTCGTCAAAGAATTAGTGCATGGGATTCGTGAACATGTGCAAATTTTATAAACTGCATATTGTTATTTGCACTCGTAAAAATAAGTGGTTCTGGAAAAGTTTCATCTCTTTCTATTTACAATATTAAGTCGTCTAAACTCACATAATTCACTTAGCTCTCTACTTAGACAAGTAACAATACAGCGTCTATAAAGCTTTTAACCACAAATAAATACGTATTTAAAAACATAATAAAAAATGTTCATCCAACTAAAAAGATAAATGCAATTTATTTATCATAATAATTCTCGCTAACTAAACAATCGGAATAGTGTCGCCAACAGGCACTAAAGTAGAAATACATTTGGCATTCTAATTAATTAATTGAGCACGTCCGTGTTGTACCGACCTATAGTATTGATGTAGATTCAGTGTTATTTGTACTGGGTTAGACTGCGAGTCGTTTAACAAAATGACGGGCCCTTTTTATCTTAGTCGAGCTGCAATTTGTATCTGGCTCTATTTTCTCGAGACCGCAAACCAACGGTTGCTATTTAGAATATCCCTTTTCTCTAAAATTAAACAGTGTACGTTACTTTGCCGCAGAGCCTCATATTTTAAACCTTGAGAATTGTTTCATTAATGTTTAACTTATGAGTTTTTGTGCTTTTGTGTTCCCTTTTCCTTTAAGAATGTTCAGACTTTAATCTGTAATATTTCTAAGTTTCTCCATATTTCTTAATAGTAAAAATAATGAGCAAGAGGTTTTGCAGGTCATGCTTTCTAATAATAAAAAAAGTATTTTCAAGTAGCCATGATAAATCTAGTATGTTTTTCTTCTGAACATGGTCGCTAATTAAGTAACTTGATCACTGCCTTTTTCTTAGGTATTGTACGCACAGTTTATTTTTTGTCTATATTCACGAACGCAAATGCATAATGATAAACATCATATAAGAACTTAAGAGGGTAATCCTTACTAAAAGATTTTACCCAAGCAGATTTTTTGCTAATATTCTCTGACCGAATATCCGTCACGGTGGCTTTTGGATTAATATTAGCTATATGCGCAGGAGATGCTTGAGTGTTTGCTCAAACACAGTTGCTTTCTCCATCCCTTCAAATTACACGGTTCCTTGTTGACTACGGAACCATAAAAAGACATATTTTTCTTCGTTTACGGAAAAATTTTTATAAGTGAGGGGTAAGTCGATAAATATAAGTTCCATGTGTCTTGGGAAATACCTTCTCTTATCTGTTAGCAGAGGGTATCCCAACGATTCCCTCAGCGACAAACAACTACATACAAACGAGATGCTCAACTTAAGAAAGTTCAAAAACTTATGCGTGTAAACAAGCATTTAAAAGTAAGAAATATATTTTATAACTACTGTTTTAACAATAATTCTCTTTTTAAAGTACTGAGAATAGCAGAAGTGTATTTTTACAGACTGATATCTGTGTAATGTTTTTTTACTATCAATGAAGTATGATGACGTACCTATCTTATATATAAAAATGAATCGCTAAATGTGTTGGTAAGCGCATAACTCAATAACGCGTGGACCGATTTCGCTAATTCTTTTTTTGTTGTATTTTTTATTGTCAAGAGAAGGTTATTATGAAAGCAAAAAAATTAAAAAAAAATGCGCGGTAAATTGGAATATGACCATATTTTGTTGGATTCATCTCCTCCCCCAATAATATAAAGGCACCGAGAACAGGAGCTATGTATTCACGCGGGTGAAACCACGGGGCACAGCTAGTCTTAACATAAAAATCGATGCATTGTAAATACATTTAATTTTCTTTCGGTCTCTGAAAAAAGTATTTGATAACTGGAATGATTGAAAGTTTTTCAGTTGTCTGTTGTAACCAAAAGACTCGTGTTGCAATCAACTTTAATTGAAATGACAATTAAATTTCCAAAGTGACAATCACCGAAAAATGTTCTTCTCCTTTACAAAAGAGTACCGATATATTAACGAACTTTTGTGCCCCTGGAATATGAAGCAAGCTTACACGTCCGCAACCATATTTGGACAGTGAAATTGGGCTTGCAGTACTCGTCAAACACCGTGAAAAGCGCAGAAACACAATATTGCTACTCCACGTTAGTTCCGTGAGGGCGTGATATTTTTTCGGCCGAGCTCGCCAATTTATGAGCTGTAATCAACTACCGGCAACAGTTAGGCTAACAAACTAGGTTTTAACAAATCCTGGCAACACCAACTTCACAAAAACTAAAGAGCTTATGATTGTATTATATTTCTAATATTCTAAAAAAAATGTTAAAGTTATAATTGAAGACACATCAATGTAAAATAATTAGACTTCAATGTGTATTTCGGATCACTTACCCATGACTAAATACTTTTTTAAATTGACGGAGATATCGCGAACCAAAAATACAAAAAAAAACACAGTTGTACTGAGAATCCAGCGAGTTCTTTTCTTTGAAGTCGGTTAAAAATAGAACATCTCATCATATAAGAAAAGCACATCAAATCATGTTTATGTATTTGTGTAATGTAATCCAGTGAGCCAGAAAAAAATGTACGGTTCCGACAAGACAGCAGTGCCATGACAAGGGGTAGCCTGTGACGCAAGAAGTGACATCACAAATATATATTTGGCATTTTTTCTTTACTGTGATAGGTATTTAAAAACTCCTTCGACCTAACATAGTTGTAAAAAGACTCGGGAGATGATGATGATGATGATAAGCAGGTGCCAGAGTCCCGGAGAACTTTGAACTTAATAAATAAAAATAATAAGGGTTACGTTAATAAGTTGTAACTATATATAATCATAAGTTTGTATGCGCAAGAAACTAACAGAAAACAGCGACTGCTATGTAATGATAGGTACGTGCTTACCTTAGTATAAATATTTTAACCAAGTTATACTGTAGTAAAAATATTATTTTAAAATTATAGTGGAACCACTTGTAGTCATAATAAAGCATACTTTTTGTCATATTGTTTGCCTAAAGAAAAAGCGTGACAACGAGTGAAACGATAGAATTTTGATCACAACGCAAAAACTTAGCTTTTCGTTTACCTATATTTACCAACACTTCATTCACCATACGTGCATAATAATAACATACAAAACTATCCTCCCAGAGCCCAATGAAATATTTTTAATGAGGTTGTAACACAAAAAATATCTCTAAAAAGGGAAACACTAATGATGTACGTCAATGCAAAGCAGATGCTATGGGTATTTGTGTTTACAAATAGCAATAGCAATAGCACCCAGTAATCCTTAATTACTCTGCAAATACTTTCCACTATTTAAATGATAATAATAAACTGATATACATCAGAAAACACGTAACAAAACCGTCTGTTTATACAGATAACGGACCTTAATTAGTTTGACGCAGTTATGGAATAAAATCGCATCGCCAATATTCAGTTTAATTGCGACGTAGTCTTCATCGGGCTCATTAATAAATTGGTTCGATGTATTTATTTATTTCTGTGGCGGTGCAGATTTTTTTGCGTGTTACGAGAAATGTATGAAACTAGGAGTTGTTTGAAATGCCTAGGAAACGTGATGTGCATTTAGGCTTGAATTAAAAAATGCTAAATTACTCTTGATATCTTCCTCACATAGTCAAGGATACGTATGTAATATCTAAAATCATTAGAACTTTAGGAAATTTCAAAACGATAAAAAAAATGAATTTATACCTAAAATCATCAGTAATGAAATCAATAGTAAAGTATCGAGAAAACCCAACAACTTAACTAAACAAACATAATCTAATGGTCCATGATCCCAAAGCCGCAGAGGCCTTTATTATATTCTGAGAATCAATGTATTATGTATTTGACTAGTTAGAATAAACTTTACAGGTAGGTATAGTTGCTAGCTAGATCCGAATTACAATTTTCAGGTTAGATCTATGCGGTGCTGAAGTCACTTAAAAATATTAGTAAATTTCCTTAAAATCTGAATGCCGATTTTTGTCTAAAATCTAAATGTCGACGTCACCATCTTTCCCTTTATTACTTATAACGGAACAATCAAAGCGTGATAATTTATTTTCGGGTTTTTTAAAGCGTAAATGTCGAAAACAAGCGAGTTCTGAAACTCGAAGTAAGGAAAGTAAGGAGATGGGGGCCCCCCCACTTCTATGCTGTAAAAAGCTTTTGAATTGATTGTCCAGTGTCAGGAAATTGTTGGGTGTTGGCATTGTTTCTGAGGCCCACGAAGGCTATCCAACTTTTCTCATTAGGGCGATCTGTTGCGGCGCACCATCGAAACGCTTACGATATTACGGGGGTGCGTTATGAACAATAGGTAATTTTATGAAACGCCAAGTTTCAATTAAATTGCTACGATTCACTTTGACACGAATCGGGAAGTAATTAATTATAATGATCTAAACGTAATAATTATAAACAGATTATTAGTATTCGGAGTTGAGCTGTGTAAGTGTTAACGACTTGTTTTATATTATGTCGTAATTCTATAGCTGGCTTTAAAGCCGCATTTGTTATAACCGATTACGTTCTCTCATTATAGTCGGCAATAATAATTAGGGCGAATGCTATTGGCTGTACCTTAGCGATTGGAGATTAAAATTTGTAGCTTACGCTTTTTTATTCAAAATGAATAACGTTACCATTTAAGACTTATCGATATTTTAATGTAGTTTACAGTATCTTTTCTAATTCAAGCAATCATTTATCGGTCTGTTTTGTGCTAGTAAGTTACATAATAGCGAAGTCAAATTAGTTTGGCAGCAAAAAAAAAATCATTTACTGCATAGGCACCTTCTGATATTTTAACAGTAATTTTCCATGGAATTCGCCATAGCTCCAGGTATTCAACGCTTTAATAACCGTCTTCAATAGGTCCCGAAAATCAAAAACCATAGCAAGTATGTAATAGGTTTAATTAAAAACCTACCACAAACCTAAACAGCCCCGCAACCTCATTAACTTAAGCTGATAGCATTACCATATCTGAACACCTATCTAACTGAATATAGCCACTGATATAAATTTACAGTGAATTTACAGTTTAATAGCATTACGATGTGACGCACATAATTGCGAATTCGGGCGGTAATAGATACCCACTTAATTGAATCTCATTCCATTAGGCAAATTTATTCATATCAATCTAGCCCCGCCATCTGCCACTTTCTCGGAAAAAACTTCTCTTGGAAAGTATATGGCAGCAAATAAACCACTCTCAACAAGTTTTTCGTTTAATTTTTATTAATGCAACAGGAAAGCAGCCGCTATTAAATATGTCTCATCAAGCATATTTTAAACGAGTCTCCGTAGGTTTGTCAAGATCTTTTAAGGAGCGTGAGAGCGCAGATTTCATTTAGCGTTTTTCATTCATAGTTCGTGGTATGTAAATGTATGAAGCTAAAGAGAGTAGTCTGGTTTCTCTTACCTACATAGTGTATGTACTACAAGATCGGAATAGTTTGTTTGTTCTTAGCCTATGTTGAAAACATCAGATCGATGGGTATTGGATAGGTAGGTTTAATCATGGTCGATAGGACCCATTAGCATTATTATTGTCCGGGACATGTCTGCCACGGATGATGGAACTGGTTGTGTGCGTGCTAATGCGCGTTTGACCAGTTGGCTATCAGCCAGGAAAACGCTCCCACGAAGTTTATGAATTTTGAATCATTTTACAGCTTCCGATATCCAAGTATTTAAAGCTAAAAACATTTACTCATTAGGGATCCTACTTGCTTTATGATTAAGTACGTACTAGCTAAGTTATGGAAGATATCGAAGGCTTTCTATGTAATGAGCTCATCATTCCACCGCCCGCTCGTGTATAGGGTTTTGTACAAGATGGACGGCTTTCACTCCCTTGATTTATTGTACGATACGAAAATAATATCCATAATGTCATAGAACAAAACATACTTTATTGCAGACAATCATGTAAAGATGAATAAACTCAATGTAAAGAAGGCCATTAATTTGGAGGCTCTTATTAATCAATGTCTGAAAATTCTTTTCTTCTCTTTCTCAGACTGTTTTATAAAAAGAAGTTTACGTATATAAAGGTAATCTTATAAAAATGCTATACAAAATCAGTAAATGACAACTTTTAAATAATAACAAAGTTACTACTAAAGTTACAAGAATATGATTAAAAAAAATACCACTACATACAGAAAAGTTTGTCGAAAGTAAATTGAGAATTCATTTAGATTTCTAACTGTGTAAACGTTACACAGTTACCCGAAATCCCCGATAATATCTACCCATTCGTAACCATTGATGGATATTATTTGGGTTTAGTTTTAGAAATAGCCAAAAGGTTTGGTTACACCCTTCAGTTATAAATCAAAGTGAAAACTTCTCCAGTTACCTCACATTAATTAGATGATTATATCACCGCAAAGAGCTGACAGGTTTAAAATTAATGCGATTTAATTTTAGATGTTGCAGTTCAGGTGACGAATATTTACATAAATGTTTTACTGCCGTACTCAGAGAAGTAAACTATCACTTTCTTGATTTTTACTACTAGACTATTGACGATATAAATAAGCCAACATTCAGAAGTCTGAAAGTTGACTTACTGAAATCGATTAGAGGGATTTCTTAGTATCGATTTAGGGCTCCTACACAAACCGATGATGCGATGTGAGTGTATCGCAAGAATTACTAGTTAAATAATGTTCAAAATAGAACGCGACCTTGCAGATACTTGCGGTGCAATGCGAATTCGCAGTAATGTGTGCGAGCCCTTAAGTAAGTTAACTCTGAGCATTCTGAGAGGTGGTTCATTTGAATCGATAATATGAACTCTCTTAAGTAACCATCAGTCTCTCTGAGTTCAGCAGGAACAGTAAGGTAAAAGTACCCACTACTATATAATACTAAATTGATGAAAGTGATACAAAATTATTTTTAAACACCTATGTAGCGTCGACCTAGCAACATCACACGACATAGAACCTCCATTACCCTACACGTCTACATAACATAAATTACCTACTCCAATGCCGAAAGACTGAATTAATAAATAAATTCATTTATTATGAAACGTATCGATAAAGCAATTTGTGATCCTGATCGGCAAATATTTTAAGGACAATCTTCCTTATTGCTTAAAAACAGAGTACGTTAGAGTAACTTCGGTTAAGTCTCCGACGCGGGCCGACAGAGAGGGAAAATTCTAAAACATACTCACGTACCTCATTTCCCTAGTAATGGGGTTATATTCCGCGGCACAATTTTCAATTTACTAACCTCTTTCGACATTACGTACCTTTTTTACAATGAATTGTATTTTAGATGCAAAAGATCTCGGAGAATCTCGCTTAAAAAATATTTAAGGAGGTAATGACTTTGCTGTATGTACTATGAAATATAAGTATCTAATCGAATACGTCCTAGTTACATTTAAATTGAAATTGAATTATTTTTTAATGAAATTGAATACTTAAAGAAAAACAAGTCATTTTTAAATTAAATAATATGACATGGTTATGACATGAATGTGAACAAATTGATGTAATTTTATTGATAAATATCGAAGATCTAAAATGTCGGGTATTTTCCATTGAGGTAAATAAGGCCCGTATGACCTTTACCGGAAGCTTCATCAAATTCTGAATTCAGGGCCAATTGTATCATTGTTTACCTAGCTGTTAGCAACCGGATCTCTTTTTCCTGTTAAAAAAGGAAAATAACGATAAGATCATTTAAACAGATCAGAAATTATCGACTGGTGACATTATGTACTGGAGTAATAACAATAGTATAACATCAGGCTGCCATAATTCCACTGCTGGGCAAGGCCTCTTCTTCTGTAGGTAGGGAACCTGCAATCTTATGCATAGGATCATTGCACCGGTATGACAACTGAAAAACAAATTAAGGGTCCTATGTGATTCAAGCTGAAAAGAGATCTCATAAAAAATATTTTGACATTTCAGATACCATATATTTAATTCTGGAATACTTTTGAAATTCTGACGAAAATAATTTGAAAATGTTACAAATAAAAGCTTGTGTACCTACATCTCAAATATTCAACACACTGCTCTTAAACAGTAAGTAGCTACTTTGTTAAGTACCGCTGGTAATCCTGCCAGAGAACATGCCCTCATTTTTTAAAACAGAAACTATTTGTTAATTAGGAAGCTGCTATGTAATTTCGTCTTCCATAAATAAGCCTGACGTTATGCATTTGCTACCAACATTCAACCCAACTTACGTACGAACAATTATTTCACTATAATTGGCGGGACTTGTGTTGCATTTTAAATGAACACAAATGTATGTTCTCTGATTAAACGAACACACGGTAACTTTTGATAAGACAGAAAACGTAGTTACGAATTATATTTTTAACCGAAAACCAAAAGAGCTATGTTTTTTAAAGTGTGTTTGTAATATATTTGTTTTTTACCGTATCTATATTCTCGAAGCAAGTATGACTATACACAACAAATCTTAATTTAGTGGCGGTCGTAAAGCAACAACGCGATACACTACAGAAACCTCCTAAATTCCCTTGCGTATATCTTGAAGTAACTTGTGAGTTGTTCATATAAATGGAAAACGTTACGTCGCCGAATCGCGGAGTCAATCAATCGCGCCACCCGCCTGTGTAGCGGCAAATCGAAGAATCTCTAAAATGTCTTTGATTTAGTCGACACGGATGAATAACTCGGTGTCAACACAAGATACATTATCAAGCCGAATCAAGTCTTATGAATAGAAATATGTGCGGAGATTTATAATATTTATTCTGATTGTTTGTTTTACATTAAAATTATATTTAAATAGCGTTTCGCCCTTTACTTTAAGTATTTTCTGAGCAATGTAACTTAAAACAGGCTATAACTACTTATTGCAAAATTTTAACCCCAACGGTGAGCATACTGAGCATCTACATAGTTTATAATTTAAGTTAAAAGTTTGTTTCTTTGAGTTTGTTTGAAAGCTTAAATTATGAAGTCATATTTTTGTGAAAGAAAATCCATTCCATTCTACCGTTGAAAATTGATTGATATAAATAATTTACAGTAAATATTATTAGAATACAGACACAGCACTTTTATAAAGCAGTTGCAAAAACTCAGTCTTGACCGACATTATATAAAATGAAAGTACGTTCGCTTTCCCTTTGAAGTAACAGAAGAGGAATCTTGACGGAATCAACATTTCATTTCGCTTCGTGTAAGTAACTTTGAGGAATATAAATACATTTTGAATTCCTGCTGATCTGGAAATAACACATTTGGGATCATCAAAACTGAAAGCTAATGGTCATTAATTTGATACATTCGGGTACAATTGAGCTGTCAGACGATATACCCGCATGACAATGCATAATGTAAATTGATTAATTGATTACCAGATTAACGTAATTAATGTTAAATTAAATAAAAAATAATGACTAGGTTCTATGAGAATGTTAAAACGAGGGAAGTTTGTAAATTCACGTTCATTTATTAAAAAGGGGAGCAACATTATTGTATTGTTAAGGTAAAAAAACAACAATGTAGGTAACATGTCATTAACAAAGCCAACATAATTCTCCGTACAATCAACTCATATTATAATTAATGCGAAGGGATAAACTCATACCCTTGTTTTTTCGGCCCTCGACTTGAAGAGAAAGGGCTGACATTAACACGGAACAGTACTTCATATATATTTGATTCAATAACTGGACTGGTCAATTTCATTTTATTCAATGACTGTGGTGATTACAAAGATATATTATTTTGGGTAGGGAACGCTGGCAGACCGCGGCGCCGCAGTGTTAAATAGCTAAATTATTCGTCGCCGTAATGATCGCCAATCAAGGATGGTCTCACACAGAATCGTTTCGCTTTACACTCTATTAAGTAGTCTCACACAATAGGACATTACTTATATTATTTTAAACGTCGTTTACAAAATGTTGTGCTTTTAAATATATGGGATAGTTTGAAATTTTCAGTCACTAGATAAATACTACTACTAACTGAACTAAGACTAAATAATAACAGATACAAATTGACACAACGTAGGTTACATTACATGCCACGTTGTTCTTTCTAATTCATTTTTTTATAATCACGACTTTTAAAAGTTATACATACGTCGGCGATTCGGCTTTGTTATCATTCCCCTGCAGTCCGAAAAGGGTAGCCAAGAATTAGCAAGCCAGTATTTGGAATACCGATATCGCGTTATAATCGGGTGGTAGAGGTCAGATGGCAATAGCCCCTGGCTAAACGTCAAGTATACCCTAACAAAGTTCAGAAAGCGAGCTCATTCTACACTGAGATCAGTTTTAAACATAGAGTAAAAAAGTAAAAACTATAGAGGGCGCGAATCGCAGTATGTAGTACATTCGTTTACCGATTAATGTTATTTTCTGTGTAAAAACTGACTTTTATGCAGAAATACTGATGGTTGAAATATTATTAAGGTAATCTTAGGTTTTGAAATAAGTAGAATTATTAAACTAGCGGACTCAGTTTTGATACTACATATTTTTACTACGAAACTAGTTCATATGAGTGCTAAGGGTTCATACCCGAATATGCGCACTCCGTAGTTTCTAGTTTATCCTCTAAGGTTTTAAAGCTCTTATATGCAGGCTAAGAATGGATGGGAGTTCAATACAAATTAAACGCAGTGGAGCGAGAGCCGTCGTGATCCGAAATAAGACTTGTTAGAACGAACACAATTTAGACAAAAGAGTCTACTACTTCTTATTGTAAAGCTGCTTAGCTGCTGTGAGATCTGTAATTGAATTATACCTAACTTTACACACAAATCGTTGTACCATTGCTGGTTTAAAATGCGATTTAAATGGAGTCGCCGACCGCCAGTGAGCAAAGCGTGGTGATCAACGCTTGTTTCTTCTTTATATGGGAAAAGGCATTTGCACAGCATTCGACATTTAAAGGCCAGCAATACTATTATTTCAGTAAAGTCTAAATAAATAACATTTTACAGCGTTGTGGCTGGCTACTTAGCGGGAAAAACACCAATTTGTGTAAGCATTCATTTTATTGCTTTTGTTTTAATGAGTTTATTATATACCTACTTTGGAGTAATAAAAAAGTCTAATTTTATTTCTTTTTAAAAGTTGGATTTTAACATTCTCGAAATTTGTCTCGAGTAGGTAATTTCTTGTTTGAGACTTTAATATAAATTTGATTAAGCAAAATCAAACAATTTCTTCTTTTTTAAATCTTTTTTTCTTTGGTCTATCCCCGTCTCTCATATACTCATGAAGCTTAATAGTTAAATTAAGAATAACAAGCTTAAACTAAGTATATATATACATGATTACTACACTACTATCTACAATGGTAAAACCCACTATCTTGATTACACTAAGGATAAACAAACTTGTGCGACTTCAAAACTTTTGTATTAGGTTTATATCTGATTTTCGGAAATATGATCACGTATCGGAATCTCGAAGATTTCGCAGTCTCAAGTGATTTTCAACTTGTATCGTCAAAATACACTTATTTACTTCTGAGTGATGTTTAAAAGATACCTTATAAAACCGGCAGACTTATAATAACTTAGTGGCTATAATAAGAAAGTATCTTGTTGCCTAAAATTAAAATGTATGAGACGCGACATTCAGTCTGTCTTGTAAAGACCACACGTGGTGTCTTACTCTTATTACAAGAGTAAACCAATTAGACAGTGAGAGTGTGTTTGGCCGCACTAACTGTCTTACGACGTACGCCTTACGAATGAATTCGAGTGCTACATTTAGCATGGTGAGAAGCGAGCTTGTCTATTTAGTCAGTCAGACTGACTAGTTTTTCGGGACTGAATATAACTCATTAATGCCAACACATTGCCATTCTCATATAAGAAGAACAATATGAGCTTATGTTTTTTATACAAATGCAACAGATACATTGAATCCAGAAAACAAAATATTATCAAAGAGATGCAGGCCGCATGTGGTAGGACAGCGAACAAACGGATTTACGTAAACGATGTCTCATTTCAACATAAATAGCGAAACGTAAGAACTCAGTAACCCAACAGTTTTACTAAAATGATATTTCAAATAGAATTTCATAACGCACAAAGCACAAAATAATTCAATAGCTTTGTTGTCAGGAAGCCATTTCATTTCGGCAATTATAACATCGTTGGCGATTTTTATTGCTTTCTCGTCCAAATCGATGTAAACAACAGTGCAGTTGACTTATATTTTATTAAAGCTACATTCTGTATAAAATACAGTTCTATTTATTACTGTGAATAAAACCTTCGCTATGATTTCAAAGGCTGAATTTAAACTTTGATTTGAATTCAAAAGATAATGCAAATTGCGTAATAAATAAATGTAAAATACAAAGAATTTTAAGAGAGTTGTCGAGTCTTCTGTCCATTCTTCCCTCCTCGGTATGAAATTTGAAACGAACGGGAAGCAAGAATATTTACTATTCGTAAGAGTCTGAAGACGGTTTACATAATAAAAATATTTTTCATTTCTGAATGAACAATATTGAGTTACGAGTTGTTGAAAGCATTTCATGAAATGTTTTATGTTAAATGAATTATTAAAGTCGGTTGCTTTTACTGAATTAATTAAATTAATATTGTGTGCAGAAATATAGTATAAATATCAAGTTTGTTTGAACTTGAAGTTATTACAATGTTTCTGATGTATGCAAACCAAAAACTAATTATTTTACACTTACCTGCAGTACAACGTACTTTGAAAGGTTGCCTGGAAGAGATTGCCAGGTGCAATAAGGCCGCCTTTTGTACATGTTTTTCTTTTATAATTTTTATTGTATTGTATAATTTGCTATGTATAATAAAGAAATAAATAAATAAAATAAACAAACGTACAATTATGTTGAACGAATAAATTGTTGCAACAAAAGTTGTCAATATTCACTTTTAAAATACAGTTTTGTAAACGATATAGTAACACTCGATAAATAAAATGAAAATATATTTAGAACACAGAACTAGCATCTAACCGTCCCACTGCAGGGTAAGCCTCTTTTCATACATATTTGGAACGTGCATGGATCAAATTCACCACTCATGCTGCAAATTGGCGATTTTAGGATTAATAATTCTAGGCTTTACAATGTTTTAAATGATCGAGAGGTATCATATCGGGAAAACTAAACCAAACACACTATTTTTTTTTTCTTTTTTGTATTTTTTAATAGCGCATAAAGGCTCGATCAGATTAAGTTCGAAGGGAACTACACAGTTGTTAAGATATTCTTTCAATTTACTTGAGACAATTCTGAACATTTTTTAGAATGAATTGATCCAAAACTATCAATGTTTGAACACATCCAGAGACGGGAAAAATTATGTTTCAAACTTTTAGCCGTTGCCGAAACTACAACTCTGATCTGGAGCCACTAGGCCACCACGACCGTAACATAACAGTATATACCATAACCACAGAGTAATATACAGTACTATGTACATGCTTGGTACACTGTTAATAACATTACATTATGTATGACACGGAGCGGCTCAGAGTCAGCGAGCCACCGCAATTCTGGTGCGGTTTGACGCGAACGCTATATCTTTTTAGTGGTCTTGTATACTAACAATAATTATTAATTATTTAATACTTTAAAGGTACAATAAAATGTTGGTGCTCACGCCATAATTCCATAGGTATTCTATTCACGTTATAAGCCCAAACGTGTGGACTTCTATTTGGACCTAAATCTCGTTTTTCATTGTTTTTTTTTTGCTGTAAGTTCTCCATGTACTAAATAAATAAAATAAAGAAATAATATGTGTGTCTTATTTTTTATAATTAATTTGAACTTCAATCCAATAACTACACATTACCTAAAGGCGACATTCTTTACACCATGTTATATTATAAAGGTTTCATAACATGACTTTCAGTAGTAACTTTACCATTAGTCAACGTTTTTTCCCTCGTCGTATCATTTAAAAGTTCCAACCAAGAGCAAAATTAAAACAATGCCATAGCAAAACTGAAAACCTACAAGTTATAATTTAAGTCAAACCAACTAGAACGGAAATACATTATAATAGTTTCCTTAATTTAAATACATCAAGTCAATATCAATAATGGCTCGACGATATAGATTCGAATTGAAAGCTAACTTCGACACCGTTTCTTACTACAAGTTAAACCAGACTAAACTAGGCTAATTTTAGTGCCGTTCTCCACGACACTAAGGACTTTACGGTATTCCGACGTTTATGCAATTCAAGTCTTACTTAGAAACCTATGAACTATAAATTTAGATTCTGTGGTTGAATATTGAATACGTGTTAAATTTTTCATACTTGACTCAAAGTGATGATCTTGGGACTGTAGCATGATTTCGAAAATTTGTTTCTGAGACAGCTTTTTTATAGTTTTAGTTCAATAAGTTTTTTATTCAATAATATTCTAATTTTTCACTAAGTTTGAATTTAAATGCATTTCCACTCTTTCTTTTTTTGAGTGTAAATCTGCTTAGTTAGTCTCTTTACTAGACATCAAACATTATCGGATTAGAATAGTTAGGTAGCTAAAGGATAAGTCGGAATAAAATTACAAGATTAAAAAAAAAGCATTCAATCCGTACAATAATACGCTTATGTTAAGCCCCTAGAGGACCGGAAAATACTGAGAATTAAGACAGTATGAACGTGAACATCTAGGTTTTAGTCTATGTATCTAGAGATGTCGTGTCTTTAATACCTATTTCCAAGAATATATCTGAAACAGTATTGTTTTTCTTTTTGTTTTCTACATGGATTTTTCTCATATAGCCGTAAGACTTTTTGACCACTAAACCAGTTTTGAAGAATTTTACTTCGTAGTAATGTGTGCTCTGAAATCAGTCAGAACAAGTGGAGATGTATTTTGTAGATGGCTAGCCCATGTCATGTTGTTCGGTTGACTGGGTAAAAGTAATTACGAAATAAAATCAGATTTTTTAGCTGTCCAAAATGAAAACATAAAATCAGATTTATTATTGCTAGTAGGTCTTTTTAACATAACATAACATATCAGCCCGAAGGGTTAGGCAGAGGTGTACCAATGTACACCCACAGTTCGCCGATATGTTTAGGTCCCATGTAATAGGGGGCGAGCCTATTCCCTCTAACCGGGCACAAATCCAAACTCCGACCTGCCACTGAGAATTTCATAGAAAAACCCAATAACACCTTGGTCAACCTGGGAATCGAAACCAAGCCCTCTAGCGTAGCAGTCGCACTTAGCGCCACTAGGCCAACGATTCAGGTCTTTTTAAGCTCTTTCAAAACGTTGCGACACTAGTAGCAGGTTCCAAAATGTCATTCCTTTGGAGAAGAACTGGCAAGAAACTCCATACATAGATTAATCTTTTAAATAAGGGTTAACATCAATGTTTAGAAATCAATAATTTTTAAATTTCCTTTAACCATGTTATTATTATTTGTGTCAGATATTGCTCACATATTTGCACTAACTGGTTGTAATTCGATATATGTAGAGCCACTTGACTATAACAGCCGTCAAAGTGTATTTCAAGTAATATTATTCAGATAAGCGTAATATTAATTACGTAGCTAATTACATAGCATGCTAGTTCTTAGTTTAATTAGACATCAAACGCTGATCGTATCTCAGTGGGCGTTGTATGGTACATTAGATAATATTCTTAATTGATAATTAATTTATTAATTATCGGTTTTGACCAAGATCATTTAATAGATAGTTAATATATTTGTTTTTAAGTCAACATAAAATTAAAGATAGGTTCATATATAACTTTGTAATTTATAATATAATAATAATATTCCGGGACATCTCACACACGGTTGTCTGATCCCAAGTTAAACAGAGCTTGTGTTATGGTAACCAGACAACTGATAAACATACTTATATATTTCTAAATGCATACATATTATAGATAAATTACACCCAGACACCGAACAAATGATCGTGCTCATCACACAAACTTTTGTCCCGGGTGGGAATCGAACCCACGACCTCCGGAATAGCAGTCAGGGTCTCTAACCACTAGACCAACACGCCTGTCAATGTATAGTTGGTAACTATATAGATATTAACGATTATATAAAACATATTATTATAATCGTTGATAACTAGTTCGTTTTTGATGGATTTTAGGGTTAAATTCCTTCAAAAATGAAAAGAATTGGTGGACATTATATCACACTTCATTATTTTGAAATGTAACAGAAATTGTTTTACGCACCGTTTATAAATAACGTAATTGGGGTATTATTATATTCAGGTTAACATATGTAGGTTTGTGTTTAATTGGTTATAAAAAATAAACTGGATATAAATAAACAAAAAAATGATCATCGTGTTTAGGCTATTGCTTTTTGGTTTCGCAAGTTACTGTAGACAAAAGTTGGGACTTATGTATAGAGCCTTGTTTAATGTATTTTTAAACTAAAGCTTAAGTTAATAATTGTGTATTTGACAAGCGAGTCCCCATTAAAAGCACATTTTATACGTATACACAAGGTATTTAAAATCTTATACTTGGTATTTTATTCAGCAGTTTAAATGTAATAAATTTTGTTACAGCGCCCTTGAACGGCAAGGAAGGGTCCCTCCATTGATAAGGATCCCACGGTCAGACTCTAGAGATACGCCTATTTCACTCAACGCACCAAAGCTCCAAAGCTAAGATAATTAAATGAATATATTTACTTAAGTACATAGAATTTTGAAACAATTTCACGATTTTATAACGCAATTTAAGACTTATAACTATTGTTTTAATAACTACTTTTGTTTGAATATGTTATGCAAAGACATTAAGGCAGTGTTTTCATTAAAAACATAATTTATAACTTAAGTACCAAACCTTTCTACGGCTCCCCACTATTGTTATAATAATTGGGTACATTTTAAACCCGTGACCAGTTAATTAGCTAGTCATTTAAATGGAACATCATCCAAATTACATTTTTAACCAGAATTTCATTAGCATAGATAGGAAATTTCAGGTTAATTAATAGTCGTCGTTGCTTTGAGAAATGAGGGTTACGTCTGACCACTTCATTCTCCTTTGACAAGATTAATGGAACAACGCCACGCGAGCACTAATGTAGCACAATCATTATTATTGGACCTAGGTGTTTTGAATAGGTAATCAATTTAGTTTCATTACTAATTGTTTCTATTCTATCTGTGTAAATCAGACTTTGAAATGTAAAACTTTAAATTGTAAACCTACAAAACAAAAACGGACTAAATTCGCAAAGTTGACTTTTAACCACAAGAATCCGAGTTCTTAAAATAATGTAGGCAGTAACATCAAGTACTGTTAACGTAGTGAAAAGCCTTTGTTTTGTTAATTACTGAGCTCGGGGCCAGTCCGCACCTGCTTTCACCGCACCAGAATAAACTGTGCGACTAAATTTCCTCTGTTTAAATTAAAAGATACTCCTGACCAATAGTTGCTTCCGCCCGCACAGAATGGAATTTCAAATTAACTCGAATTTCGGATATATTAAGGGAAACTTTTAAAATACACTTCAGGTGGGCCACTATACAGACCCACCCTAAATGATGACGTTAATAATTCCATTATAAGAGCGGTAATAAATTTTTTGGGAAGACTTTTGTGTGCTATATACAGTAGTTAAGAAATGTAATGGAACAGAAGAGGTATGTCGGTGCTTCGGAGTAATAATTGAAGCAGCGATGGATGTTCGCTACACACGTAAAAAATGTTGTTTGGAAAATAGCCTTTTGTAATTTATAGACCTATGTAAAACGTTTCTTACTCCGCACCACATTTTTTTGACCTTTTAGGCCTCAGTGAATTGAATTCTCAATTCCACTTCAGTCCTAATCTGTCTGATAACGTGATGTAAAAATGTACTGTTTGCCAAATATTAATTTTATTTTGATTATTGATTGCGTCTATAGCGGTTATCGAATAAACTATGAAATATATCTTTATCATTAATAAATCCTGTCTCTTTATAACAAGGAATTAATTTGTCAAGAAATTTCTGAACAAGTTAGTGTATTGTAAGCCTCCCTAATGAAATTCCGAAGTTGTACATAGATTGAGATTAGTGACGGATTGTCTTAATATTATTACCTAAACGTCTACTCGGAGCGGAGATAACGGGAGACACGGTTCAAAAGAATATTATTTATAACGTTATATCGATTAAACTGCCTCGTTGGCCTAGTGGTACTTAGCGCGAATGCTACGCTAGAGGTCTTGGGTTCGATTCCCGAGTCGACCAAGGTGTTATTGGGTTTTTCTATGAAATTCTTAGTAGCAGGTCGGAGTTTGGATTTGTGCCCGATTAGTGGCAATAGGCTCGCCCCCTATTACATGGGACCTAAACATATCGGCGAACTGTGGGTGTACATTGGTACACCTTTGCCTACCCCTTCGGGGATACAGGCGTGATGATATGTATGTTATATCGATAAATAATGATATGTAACTAGGTGTGTCTAATAAATAATGTGCCTCGAAATGCACGTTAGATTGCTAATCCCGATTTTTTTTTATAATGATAAAAATTCTGATAATCAGTCTTACTATTAAAGACTGTTACTGCGGACCCATATGTATACGGTACATATTCAACTGAATTCAGTAATGCAGGAAGCTGATTCCAAAAAAGCCTGAAAAAATGATGTCTAATAAGTAAAGGTAAAAAGTAATTGTGAAACATTCACACAACAATATACACATAAGAAAACACAAATTACAAATAAATTAATGTACTTCGAATTTTATGTTACTGATAATTATAATAATGTGAAATAACGTTACATTAAAACTATGTTTATTAATCTTACTAATTTTATTTATAACCATAAATATTTTTATAAAACTACGGGCTTTCGACATGGTACGCATTGAGCTAAGTACGTACTCCTACGCTCTAACATTTATATGCTAAGCCACTGATAGTTCAGAGACGGTATTTTCTCTTCAACTTTAGCTTATAACATGTTGTTAGGTCGCGTATATACAATAAATAAATAAGTGTATATTTTACTTCTAATAACGAGGATGTCTAGTATTCAGTCTAGACTAGAACAAAACAATACGCGGCAAAACTTGTGAAGTATCCATTGTAACAATTGTTGGACGTAATCACATTAGTACTTGAGGTGAGACGGCGACGCGTGCGCTATCACTGCCGGGGGCGAAGGCTCCGTCGAGAGAGCCCTGGAGCACCCTTCACGCCCCCACTGACACGAGGCCTACCCTTAATCAAACTACGCAGTTAGTCCTGCCCCTTAAACCACCTTTAAAAGGTGTCTGAGCGCTTCGCTGTATTGAGAAAGAAATATTACATTTTAAATATTTTGCGCATGTAATGACTTTTGTTGATAGGGCAATAGACATAAACTACCTTTGCATGGATAGGTACTGTATTTGTGTAATAAATTAATATAATTTTCGTGATGCTTACTCAGAATCTCAGAGCCTCTAGGAAAGTTTTCGTAGAATTTTCCACCGATTTGGTACAATATACTTCAAAGAAATAATATACATATGGCACGTGTACAAGTCTTAATATAATAAACACAACTGATTTTGTTGCTTTGAGCAGCAAAGTATAGACATCTTTAGCCTAAGTTACTCGTTCTACTTTTAAATAGTCACTGACCTAAAACAGCTGAAAGTAAATCAGGATAAAAAAAGAAATGAGATTTTTAATTACACACAATTATTTCAGTAATCCATTTAACTAATTTAACAAAAATTTATTCCTTAGAATATAGAAAATTTCTGTTTTCAAGTTATACTGAATATTGTGATCAAACATTTTACCTGAATTATACACAATCATACAAATCCTTTCCAAGAAGTCCCTGTTCGTACGATAATTTTCCAGAAAATTCGACGAAATTGAGTGTAAATTACGCAGAAATTCTTTTTTTCACAACACGCTTCACTAATATAAGAAACATTTCGGATATTCAATGGAAACATGATAAAGTTATGAATTATCTCGACGAGGCCGTACGTTAATTACTGAATTTCACTGCAATATTTACATACGGTGAGATAAATATTAAATGGGATACGGATAATATAAACAAAGAACAATCTGTTACAGCTTGTATAAGTAGTATCTAGTCGTGTGAATACCACAAGTATGTAGGTATAACGCTGGCCGGCTGTGGTGCGGCGGTCACAGAACTCACCGCAGCTTCCCCCACTCGCACCCCACACAATTATAATAGACCGTACAGAGAATTAGCTTCAAGTTAATTTAAATAAAAGTAGTAAAAGACAATTGTAGTCTACGTCGGTGGACTAAGCGTTGTTTATTGTTACTCGGTGGTATTAAGTGTCTGTTTGCTCGATCGGGGGAAAGCTAGGCGACGCGAGCTGCTTCTAAAACGCGAAATTGTCTTGCCGATACAGCAGTTTGTGGACAAATAATGTTTTAATAAGCGTGTAGGAGTTAAGGTTCATTCGCATTTTTAAATTTATGATACTATTGACTTACATAAAATACCATAGGTATTGTTTATCTACCGGTTTTTATTTCTTGAAAGGCTTATTTAATAGGAAAAAAATCTCATTAGGTCTTTTTTGTAGACGGATATAATAGAAGAGATTCGATGATTATATTTCACAATCTTAATTTTCAAAGACCATTTTATTCATATTAAAGAATAAAATGTTCTTTAGAAACCATACATTACGGAAAAAAATAAGCCACAGTGTGTTAAAACCGTAAACGAAAGCTTCATAATTTTCAATGATGTTTGCTAAAATAACATCTTGGCAATGAGGTTAAGCTTAATCCTAACTTAAAAGTTACATAAAACTACGTCTCATACGAATGGGAATATCCTTAAGCTGTATTAAAAGCTCAAGATACGAAAACGTACTGGCTTTTTGCTTATTTACTCCAGCTGTATGTAAATTCAGTCGGTAAGAACATTATTCTAAGAAGCGTGTGTTTAACCGGCGCTCAAGATACCTTCTTTATTTTCCTTTTTGTTTCAAGAAAACTCCTTCATTATTTCTTAAGGCTGAAATTAAATTTTGAAGCTGAATTTGTAAGATTTTTTTGATAGTTGCTTCTGGGTTCCAGAACTGTAGTTACTGAACTACGTAAGTATAACCACGGATGGCGGAGAGATACGAACATTGAAAATTGCGTTACAGGTTGTGATACCTAAATTAGTGTGATAACAAAATTAAGTATTTTTTTGCTAGTAAAGGTTATTGCATCTGTAATTTGAGTTTCAAAAACGGAGACTAGATATTCACGCAGGTAAAACAGCAGGGCGCAAATAGTATTATGTAAAAAGGCAGGTAATCGCACCTCTACATCAGATCAAGAAGATTTCACTACTTCAACTAAATAGGTCAATAATGATCTAACGTGTCCTTCAAAAGATTAGAAGGATCCGAAATCAATAATTATAATAATTGGCAATTTAATTCAAACAAATACGATCAGATGAGATCATCCTATGAATGTTACCCCATTAATAAATGGGACTCAAAAGTCGGGTTGACCAATATAAGCCTCGCATTGTACGGACATTTAATGAAAAGATAAAAAACAGAATACTAAGTAGATTCAATAATAAAGGCAATAAATTATATTTGTTTTTAAGTATGTATTTTAGAGCTACCATTTTTTTAAATATATATAAACAGTAAACTATTGCTCTGCATGTTTATAGTAATATTGTGAAGAGATAATAAATGATTTATTATTATTATTATTTTAATATATTTCACGGGAATAAGTATATGCGTAAATTTTTTTTTTAATATATGTTAATTTTAATACCAATATCTATATTACTTACATAACTTTACCATAGTACCATTTCATTAGGTATCTAATACTCGCTGTAGTTAACAATAGGCACGTATTAATATTACGAGACCAAAGATTTTGTATCGAGATATAAACCTAAGTCTAAACTAGCAAATTATTACAAAGGTCCACTAGACATAACGTTAAAATTGCTAGTTGGCATAAATGTGTATTTCTAACTCTTTTTGATTTGTTTCAATTTAGTTTTTCTAATCATCCAATTGCTGTCTAGGATTCTAGCAACATATCATTACCATTATTTTACGTCTTTAAGTAGTACATTTTATTTAAAATTGAATAAATTTTAGTGCGAAATAAACAAAGAATGTTGAATTTATATTTCTTTTTGTCTGTCAGTCTGTTATAAGGCTATGTTTCGTAGGCTGCGGTAAATGGACCTTCTTGGTATTCTTGTTTTGTGGCATTTACCGCATTATCCCGGCCATTCTGAACTACGACCTGTTTATCGCCTTTAATCCCCGGATAGGTCACACAGTTCAGATATTTTTAATGGAAAATCAGTACTTTATTGCAATATTTTGCGGAGAAAGAATGGAAAAACAATATTTATTTCGTTAGGATTCAATATCTTTTTAATAAGCGGGAGATTTATAAGTTAAAAGTTTAAATAATAATTTTTATCATTCGTGTAAATAATAAAGTAAAACGAGTAATCTACTCTCAGTCAAGAAAAATACCAGCTCAGTCTACCTGTGATTAAGATACTGCAAAGGTTTTGAAATTTTGGCAGCAAAACAGAAATGAAATACCACATAATCCGTAAAAATTGTTTTATTTCAGTGTCTAACATTCGCTAAACTCCCGAAAACATTCGTGTAATATTTACAATCCAAGCTAAAATACAGATACACACTAAAAATATTTATTCATTAATTAGGGTTACAATGTTAAACGAGATCAAACACGAAAATAAAACATTTAAATACACACCGAAACCTATTTAAACACAAATTTTACTCAAATTACTAATTTAATAATTAGGGACGCCGTAAACGGAGGACATATTTTGCTCGCTATTTCATAGATTACGTCACGAATAAACATTCGAGCTATTTTCGCGTAAAAATGTTGTTGTCAATCGTGTGATAGCCCGCAATGATTCCGCCCCTAATGGGCATACACTCAGTTAGGTTTTACTGCTGCACCGTCATTCAATTTAATGCCTAACACCGACCGCTCTCGCACAGGTACCTATTTATTTTTATTGACTACAACAAAAAACAACAAACTTTTACACAACACAACATTTGTATAATAAACCTTTGCTATTTAATATTCCATTGCGAGCTCAGACTCGTTGTGTAAAGTTTACCTTTTTACTTTTATTTCAGTCTAGCCAGATTTGTGTGGCACAGTCCTCGTTTAACCTTTTGTGTGATCGAAAACGAATATCTAAAGAAATGCGTTGAAATTAATATTTGTAAGTAAAAGCACAATGTTGCAACTACTTTTTTTTTGTTGTGTATAGTTTATACCAGGATTTAATATCGTTAGTTTTATTAAAGCTTTCATATTTGCTTAAACTCTAATCGATTTTGTTCATAGTATAAAAAATTTTCATCATATAGTTTTCAAAATTGATTAAATATTATATAGATTATATACATATACCCTGAAACAAAAATATCCTGCGTTTGAAGTCGGCTAAAAGTGATTTGTGTTGTTTTTCTCATAACAATATTGTTATAATTTTTGATCAGCATAACAAAGGTATTATGTCTGACGACGGCTAGCAATATTCTTAGCGCGCCATACTACAATCACCAATTTGTTTGACAGGAAGAGTGATTAATGTGAAATTTTCTCGCCGGCGTTCATTATTTATTATTATAGTTATTAGAATGGAAGACGTATAATGATGGTCGTGATTTATTTACATTCTATAAAATGTTTTAGTATGAAAAACCTTTGGACAGTTATATTTTTCATTTTGTATTAATATCTGAACTCCTCGATCCAAAAATCCATTCTTCCTGTATCCATTTTGTAGGAAATCCTACACTAACTTTTTCTTGGATACTTATATCACGTTTTTATGTTTGTGGACAGGTAGATTGTCAGCAAACACATTACTATTCCAGACACGTAAGCATTAGGGCCAATTCTTTTTATTTACACGTCATATAACATTAGCGTTAATAAAAATAAGTGTGCACCTAAATATTGGTATAGTCCATATACTGCTCAATAGGTAAAATATGTAATTTTAAGTTTGATTCACACAAACGACAGTGAAAAATAAAAATGTACTTAAAAATTGCGCTTGCAGAATATTGCATATAAGGTCCTATTAAAGTGCGCAGTCAGCGGTGCAGTCATGCGTTTTATGCTAAAAATTGATTCTCGGAGCAGGCGATGCCCGTAGACATCCAATTATAGACATCAATATTATTGAAAGGCAAACGCGAATTCGAACTTCTTGGAGAAACTGCTTCCTCCGTCGTTTATACAGCGGAGTTATTCGAGCGTCTAGCCGTGCGTGTGTTACCGCCTTTATCCTCATTCTAATGTACCTATTTGATCGTTTAACTTTGCTAATAAACGTTCGAACAATGATTTGAACTGAGCTCAGCGGTCGGTATTACACAAGAGTGAATAGTTTCCCCTCCGCCACTCGGCGATGTATTTGACTAGATATGTGATTATTGCCGTACGCAGGTAGGTACCGCTACGGAAAACTATAATTTACCGGTTCTCTGAAAACTTTTGCACGTGGAGTCGACGTTTCTGTTTGCATTTCATTGCTGGAGTGCGGCAGAATGATCAAATTTATTCAGAGGGGGTAAAATTATTTTATAATTGCATGAAATGTAGAGCTGAAAGTTGTGTTGCTGTGTTTTTCAGAAGATACTAGTAATATTATTTTAGCACTAGCTTGAAAGATGGAGGTTACTTTCTTAGCTAGAGGTAAGAAATAATTTTATTATTGAACGACGATCTATGTGACATAATATTTTACTAGAAAAAAAAAAACGTAGACAGAAAAAAAATACCATTCACAAAACGTTATTTAATCATATCATATTTCTAAAATAGTATCTTATCCCTTAACGAAGCATTATTACCTGTAAGTACTACAATAATAAGAATGTAATGTTTGTTATTAAAGGGAACTTAGCTTTGCGTTTAAATGTTTATTACGGCGGTACCCTTAATGGAGAACATTATTAACAATTGTCCAAACTAAAATGACCCTCTGAGGTTGTACTGCTAAGTATTAATTGTCACACGACATGAATTCATAACACCACTTTCAGATTGTAATAAAAGTCGAGCATCATAAACGTTAACGACCGAGTCATTTAACTTCGATTAAAAAGAAAAGTAATAAAAAAGGCCGCCATTGCGAGTTACTGAGTTTGTGCCAATTTTATGCTGAAACATTTGAGATACTGCCTTTTAAGTAACCACAATCCCATCACAGGTTACGCTACTGTTTTATTGCGGAAATAATAATAAAAATAATAATAATGCGGACAACATCACATACATTGCCCTGAACCCAAAGTAAGTTGCTAAAGCACTTGTGTTATGGATTTCAGAAGCAACGAAGGTACCACAAACACCCAGACCCGAGACACTGTAGAAAAGTGAGTTTCTTCATTGATCCGTCCGGGGATCGAACCCGGGACCTCAAAGATAGCGTTACCTTGACACCGGTGCGTCTTCTTTTCATTTAATAGCCGTTTTTATATCCTCTTAAAAGTTGAAACTGTGTCGCACTAATGAATGCAGTAAATAGGACTACGTGCACAACAAATTTTAAACAGGGACAGCTTACACAGCTTAATTGTACTTCATTTTTCTGTTCAGCTTAAAAAAGATTCCAAAATATGAATTATTTGCGTGACTGCTTTGGTTTTATTTACTTCTCTCCATGTTGTGGTTTTATGTTCTATATCTTTTAACTTTGGAATTGTTATTTAATTAGTTATTTAAATGTTGATCTATTAAATAAGTTTATTATATTGATGCCGCTGCATAAGTGCTTAATTCAGTTCCTAAGCATGTATAGTGCGACATCGTTATTGAAAGTATAACTGTAATTAAAAGTTAAATTATTATTATTCTTAATTGTCTTCAAAACTAGAAATGTTATTTCTTATAAAAAATAAGAAATAGATTTTTTTTTCAAGTTCAAGCCGACTCAAAAATAAAGGTTTTTTTTGACAGTAAATTATTATGCCGATTGAAGACAGTTCCAACATGAAAGCTAGAATTCAGTTAAAGCTCTTTAGCTTGGAACTCGTACACTTCCGATTCCTAGTGCTACCTCTATGAATTTCAAATGCCTGTGTTAATAGGCGTTAGCTGCTTTTAAATGTTCCATTATTCAACAAGGAACTTTTCTACAAAGTTTAAGTGAATTGCGACGAAATTGGTTTTAGACATTTGGTATTCAGAATCGAATTGAATGGCTACTTATTACAAGTTAAGCATTGTCGATTGAAAAGCAATTGAATACAGCAGACTTGTTTGTGTTTTTATCAAAGAAAATACGAAGTTTGTTATTTAATTTAAAGGTTCTTTAGATTATAGGCACTTAGGTTTTATTTCATTACGGAAAAATATATGTTGGAAATTTCCACTACCGAGCCTACGACTTGAAAAGTTGACCTTAAACTTCTAAGCTGACTTATAATTATTCATATTCTGGTTTCATTTATATTATACTTTCTAATAACAGTTTAATAATTTAACTATATATACATAACTTGAAAGCACATAGGACAAGTATCAACACACCTTAGTAGGTGCGTTGTACGGTTGGGTAGTCACAAACGTCATTTATAAAAAAACACACACACATTTTATACATCGAACACATAAGCATTAATTATGTATAAGTTTTGATGTACCCGTCTTAAACTCAGCCCAGCGTGCGTTAGGATCGTTCGATTAAGCGCAGTAAAGCTACAATCGAGCGAGCGATACCAATTTATGACACTTGATCTCCTACGTGCCGAGGCATGGAAAGCACATTAAGCTGTCGGTTACGGTTCATGTGCCTGAGTGGTGTACGTCATTCAAGTACATTGTAGCTCTAAGATACATTCAAAACCAGAATATAAAGAACTGTTATGCTAAAATTATTTTGTAAAAAGTATTGTTTACTTGACATTTCAGTTGGCAGTCGTGCGTATTTTGTTTTTATTTAAATTTTTAGACGATTCTAGATAGGCGGGTTTTTTAAAAAGTAGTTACCTAATAAGAAGTAAGACCTATTTGCAGGGTGGGCGTAATTGGTAGATAGAGTAGCGAAATGTTTAGAAGTTATATCAAAGCGACCAGTCACATGGTTTAATCACTCGAGTGAGTATCCCTGCTCTTAACAGAACTAACCGCCAAGATACTTACTAACTTAATTACTTCTCATCAAACCGTTATTCTTACCCTAATGTCATATATGTACAACTTTGATGTTCTAAAACGGCCAAATTACTGAACATGTTCACTACACATTATTTGGAAATGGGGAAACTCGCCACGGCTATGCGCGGCTACGTCATTTAGTGGCAACTTAAGCTTTAACATAAGACTAAGCGAATACATGAATGTTTGAAACGCTTTTAGTATAAAACATGTGATCTCGGGCTTCGCTCAGTAAGTGAGTATAAAATCTACAATTTACAGTTGTAGGCCATTGTGTAGGCTCGTTGTGCGTGCTTCCGACGACTGTTCAGATACAATAAGAATTGATATGTGTTGTACGTCCGTGCGACAGCAATATGCACTATTTTATTTCAATGCAGAAATGGAACGTACTAGCTGTGCCATTATTTCATGTGTTTACTAAACCGTAACTTCGGTTTGTAAATTCACGATTATTTTTTGAGTGATGGTGATTTTATGCAGCTTTTCGTATTTTTAGTTTAAAGTACGTTGTATATTTGAAATATTACTAGCGCAATATTGTTGAAATATTTACGTAGATACTATAATGTATGGCCATTAGCATTATCTCTTAAACTCCAAATTTTTTATTTGCTATATTTTTTAAATCCACGTAACAAGCGTCAGCCACGTGTGTTTTAAAATAGTATTTTTAAAGTAATATGAAAAACAGTTACAAGCAATGCTTTTGAATCATTACTGTCAGTAACAGGTATGGAATAACGAATAACATTGTTCTGAAATAAATTCAATGAGTTCGACAAAGCGGGGCTATGTACTTACACCGTACGATCCTTTTTGTGTGCTACAAAATTTTAATGCTTCACACCATCGTACGTGTTATTTCGATTATTTCAACGGATTTATTATATCGAGAGTCGTAAAATCAAGATTGACGTTGGAGTTGAATTTTGCGATATATCTTCGAAATCTTTGCACGTTTATGTTGTTTCAAGTACCCTTAGTCTTCCGGAATGCGCAAAATTTATTGACAAACTTCAGCTGTTATTTTGTGAGCTGCCTTATGTTAGTAGTTTATTGTATTACTTTTTATAAGTGACGTAAGTACCTAAGTAGTTTTCGAGAGTTCCTTATCTGCTCCGCGTATTAGGATAATTTTCTTACCACCAAAACATGCAGGTACCAGTTAGAAAATCCCTCAACGTAATAAAATATTTCATTTTTTTATTGATATTCACACTTTTTGTATCTACGGAATGATGCTACATTTTCGCGTAAGTTCGCGTAAGTTTTTTCGCATTTATAACAGTTCCGCGAAAACTGTATCATGTACCAGTTATAAAAGAATGTCAGACACACAAACACATCCTCGTATGGTACATTAAATTCAGAATATTTTGTTATTGATTCTTTGAATGCATTTCACGCGAAAGGAGATATCACCGACTCACAAAACAAAACAAAAACACAATTGTTTTCCTCGTTCAGCACGCAATATGATAATTTTGATAGGACTTCCATTTTTGTTATAATATAAAGAAAGTAGTAGTAACTACATAAGTAATAATTAAAGCGATGTTTTTTAAATACTCGTGTTTCTATCCTCTGCGCCCTCATTTAAAAAGTTATGATAAATATTATATTAGTAAAGTAAATGTTTATGAACTGAAACTATTCTGTGAGTTGCCTACAAGAATAACAATATTTAGTAGCCTAGGTACAGCTTGGCTAAAACATTTACCTTTTTCTTTTGAAATAGTAACATAGTAGATGTCCACTAATATTTTGCGATATCTTCTGACGGCTCTACGTGCTATGGAGTCACGGTGTGCAAAATGTATAGTCACCCATCCAAATGTCGGTTAGTAAACAGTTGCTTAACGTTGATCGGCCATATTACATGAAAAACCCTGATTCTCCAACGGTCTGACAAAAATTTTATGGACAAAAATGCAAAAAAAAAAATAGGTCTAAAATACAAAATGGTTCTCGTTTCACGTAATGTTATGTATAAACGTCTTATTAGAGGTGTTTATATTAATATTACTTTTACTCGTAAGATGAACACCAATTTCGTAGCTTATGTATTCCCAATTAATTGAAATAAAGTACTTACATAAACTTCATTCGAAAATACTTAGTCGAAATTGGGTAGATATGTTATTATTTTATTAGCTTCCGTAGTAGTTTGTAACGTGAAGATATTAATGATATTATAATACTTTTTAATTGAAGTTAATAAAAGAACAATTATTTTACTTGCAATTAACTAAATTATAAGCAGACTAAACATGTTTTTTTTTAGTTTCTACCAAGTCCTAAGTATTATTAGTTAGTAAATTTACAAAAGAAATATATTTAAGTTCAAGAACATCTCAATTACATAAATCTTTCGTGTAAAGTGAAAGGCATAAGTACCATATTATGCTTTGCTCGGCTTATGTCGGAATCGTTCTCGTATCCCATCCAAGTTTCTTGCAGCTTACAACTCAATTTCCTTTAGCAAATCCTGGATCAAGAAAGGTATACACTGTTCAGCTATTTTGTGAATACATCAGATCATCAAAATACACAAAATAATCTCTCTAAATATATATTAAAGGTCTTGTTATAAATGCTTGAAGAATATAATATTTTTAAAGTAGAATATTTTTATGTCTCTGTATAAAATATCATAAAGTTATAGTTGGGAACTTTGTGTTCATCATGGAAATCAGAAAATAATGAATGCAATATTTTTCAATTGAGCCGTGTTTCTTATATTTTATGTAGGTATACCTAGTTCAGTTCTTCAAATATAAACACCTATTTCTGGAGCATTTGGTTGCAGCTATTTTGGTGACTAAATCAAAGTACCTACTAGGTTTCCTTATAAATTCGTAGCCATGTGCATGTTATGTGAAATTTTATTTAACAAAAATCGTTAAGTAGAATAAATTTGTATAATATTAGCTATATAAATTATATATATCGCAAAATATTTAATTTCAATAAATATAAAATAATGAAACACAAACACATCAGATTAAATATGAGTATAATCTTTTGTTAGCAGTAAGAGTAAATTAATACCTTATTACTCTCCTATTAAACTTATTCACGTTCATATTTGACGTGGGAATGATTATGTCATTCGTCGTTACCAAAATGGTGGTCGTCATTAAGTCGGAGTGCCCTCGTTTAAGTCCGTGGCGCATAAACACCAGCGGAAGGAAGGCGGGCTAAAAGCCAGGGGTATGGTGCAGCTTGCAAATTAGCCACGCTTGCTGGAAACACATGAGGACGGACTAAGAGATTACTTTCTACGAAACACCAGTGTATTTGCATAGGTACGTTTAAGGGCTCAGCTTTTGACTTTTTTCACGTTTGGAAAATTTGCGAGCGTGTCCCAGTTACCTTTATTGCTCGTTTGCAGTTTGCTGAATTTTTATGTAATTTCTGTCTTGTTCGACTTACTCAAGTTAATACAAATTTTCTTAAGTTTCGTAATTACAATTTGCTTTAAATAAACTTACGTCTTGCGAATGCACATCATAAAAGTTTTTGGGTTACCTATGTCGTACAGTATTAATAAATTAGTTAATAACAGGAAGTTATTATTTTTCACGAAATGTTTAATGTAACTGGTGATGACCAAACATACCTAACTTCAGTGTGGGTTCCAATGTTACGAAATGATTTCATTTACTTTGTGTATGAGTATGCGTGTATCATTGCCTAATCAATTTATTTATAGAAAGACTGCTGGTGGTGCTATTTTTATATTACCTACTTGGAATTGTCTATGCAGATGGGCTCAGTTAATACCTACACTATCTTTTCCGTCTATACGTAAAATACACAAAACAAGTAAACAATAAAGAATATCGTATTCATAAATACCTAGGATCCCTGTAAAATGAAACTTTCAAAACTGTTAACCAATATAAATAAAAACCGTTTCAATTGCGCTAATGCCTTAAACTGTTCAACAAATACACGTCGAACTTTATCGTTAACGGTTTTGTATATTTTGCTCAACTTTAAGTAGAAAACATAGAAATCAAAAGCTATAATAATCATCAATCTTCGGGAAAGTTTTACCGCGAAACATTGAAATATAACGTTCCGTAAACGATTACGGAGCGGTCCTGAGGGGTCGTGTTCTAGTCGTGTTGTCGATTACTCCACTTTTATGTACTTGTGCCACCTTTGCTGATAGCTTTCAGACAAGTAAGTATATGTATTATTTACACACAATTTACATTATAGAGTTTTACTGTACATTCCTTGACCATTAAACGGTTTTATTGGCAGCGCTTCGCACGTTTGAATTTTGAACACGAGAAGTAAATTTTAAAGGCTAATTAGTACGTAAATATACGAACAGACTAAACCGTTATTTATGAATTTGAGTAAAATTTAAGTTTTCATTGTAAAATATTTGATTTCTACTCAAATATTTTCAACCTATTCTTTCCTTTTTTAAAACGAAATATGAAGAACTCTCAAACCGTTAGAATCTCAACCCTTAATTCACTCGACCATATTCAGTATACCGTCTAGGCCGGCAAGACAAATATTACAGACACAAACAACCAGACAGATGTATGAGACTTAATTAATTTTGATCCCTGTAGGCACTGGTATTAAGGGACAAACTCTTGCGCCATGTTCTAATTAAAAAACACAAATAAAACGAGACTTCTTTTTACACTCTGCTGAAGCTATGCAGAAATAAATTATAATTTACAAAGTGGGTAGTTATTTGTACCTAAACAAATGACTACACAGTGTATTTCAGACCACAAAGCAAATGTGACGTCAGAGTTAATGAAACCCATCTGTTTTTACTTACTCCCCGCTTTCTTTACAGCCCTAAAGCAGCGATGACTTGTGTGGCAGTTGTTTGGGCTTCGTGAGATATAATTTTATTTTCTGAAACTTTGCTTGCGTATATTTTTGTTTTGTTGACTTGAATTTTGTGAGTATTTTATCTTCAAGTCGTTGTGAGAGAGAAGAAGAAGCGTTGAGGCACGCAGAATTATTTAAAATATTTGCTCGATGATTGTGATAACTCAAAAACATGATGATTAAATGGTTAATCGACCCTCTAAAAAGGCATTCGAGAAATTATCGGGCAAAGTTGTAATTTTTTTTACAAATGGGTATTGGACATAATTAGAACCATGGATACATCTATCGTAATAGTTATGCTGATTAATTTAAGAACACAGAATGGCTGACCAAAAGAGATTTTGAATAATAAAATCCGTACCTTACTTTAACATCTACAGGGGACACTTTAAAAGTTCAACAAAAAAGACATCGGACAACATGTTCAACTGTTCTACGACGTTATAAATACCCCAACAAGTTGTAGCAATAAATGACGATTTGCCCTCAGAGTATAGCTGTCGCAATGTTAAACAAGTCGCCGGGGCCCACTGTGGAACGCGATTTACTGCGGTCAAACTTAGACGGCCCTCCCAAGGGATGATCACGCAAAACCGCTAATCTGCAGACAGAGACATACACAAACTACACTATTATTTCATCTATGATGTTTGTTAATTACAAACAGTTTAACTACCTCTTTTGGGAAATATTTTCAATAATAGATTGGGATTTCTACTATTTTTTTATTAAAAAATCTGTCCCGTATCACCGTGGCATGATTTTAATTATATATAAATACATGGAGAAGCCTTTTCGGTTTTACTCAGAACACCCCTCCAATGTAACAATCAGAATCTGATCATAGGTTTCGGAAGGCATAGGGGACGAGCATACAACAACATTGTTAACTAAACATGTGGGTATCAATCAATAAATCACTTGTGTAAATGTGTGAATATCCTACATATTTTATACATGTTAGGTATTTTTTTTTAATATAAGATGTGTCCATGTAGTTGGATAAAGCCTCAAAAGGTCTGTCTCATAGTAAGTTGAAGAAAAAATATTTTATATTATTATTATATTATTCAACGAGAAGTGTAGCGCTTCCTAATACTAAAATTACATCAAATCTCATGTAACTTTAAAATGCTAATGCTGTATTCTAAGTTGTGTAATTACTTTTTTCACATTAATTATTTTTTAACTATTTATTTTATACCGGTTACTTTAACATTGCTAAGCATCACAATTAAAATACCGATGTGGTACGAACTTTGAATTTATATTAAATAACGACGTGCAGGAAAATTGTTTTCGTCGGTGACAATATTATTTTATTTTAGGTGCACAGTGGGCCGTCTGGCTCATTACAAAGTTACGAACTGGCCATTCGTTTTACCACTGTGCGGTAATTGCTCATCTCGTACGTTAGAAGTAAACTTTTTGCGTCGTCCATATTATTACCATATTCCCCATGCGGTAGGTAAAATTGAGGTGCATATACTTACCTTTTTTGTGTTAATGTTATCAGATAAAATGGTATGTAAACAATATTTTGCATTTTAATTTTCCCCAATTTCCCGACTTGTTAAATCATTAACATTAACAAAAATAAATGAGAGCCAGTAAATATTGTAGTAAGTATTTTTTTTAATTTAATTTAATTTAATAATTATCTTTACACTCTATTAAGCTATATTTATTTTATAGAGCTTTTTGCAACAAGTATATCCGAAAACGATCTTGGAAAACCAATATTGAAGCCAGATGTTGATAATTGGAAAGAAAAATTGCTTTTAGACTATGTGTATATAGTTTGAAATGTATAAACTAGCAATTTTAGTAGAAAATAACTGGTGTTTGTAACATTCAAAATATCTATTTCCAAACGACAAACTTTTTCGTATACTATTTTGTTCAGACAGACGAGTATCAGTTTTAAAATAGCAACATTTTCATCCAAACGTTTCCATCTGGCGGATGGGATAACACTAAGATCATCTAAGCTGCTTGTTACGACACCGCGGTCAGAAATGGACTTGTCAAAACCTATTCCAGCGGTTGCAGCGGCTATACACACTACTTTGTTTTACTTAAGTTTTCCTTCTAAAACGAAAGTTCATAAAATAGTTCTACGCTCCGCAGAAACAATGCAACATGCTGTAGATAAAGTAATATTTTTCTGTTATTTGTCCTTTTATTTATCAGACAAAGTGTTAGTTTTCCTCAGTGATTTACTCGTTGTTTTCTTAGTACACACGTCTTATTTTCCTGGTGTCATAAAAGGTCTTGACACCCAAAGCTCTCATTCGGAAAGGGATAGACAGCGAGACCGATACGTAGAAAGTATTTTATAACCCACAGTGTGACGTCACCAAGTTGACCATTACTTGATCCTTTATGTTCTGGGCAGGTGCCATTATATTTGTCCGGAGTCTAAAAATAGCCACCCGATGACGTATACAGTAATTACGTTTTACTTTATTTTTAGTCTCTTTTGTAACTCGAAATTAAAATAATCTTCTTTGAAAACTTTTGTAATTTTGAAGGTGTTTCATTGATGAAGAACAAATTGTAACATAAATATAAATTGTAACAATCGTAATAAACAATCGTCAATCGCGACAAAATAAATAAACAATTGAAATTATAAGGTCACGTTTCTACAAAATTGAAAAGATTTACAAACGTAAGAAATTGCTTTGTTTAAAGAATTTTAAAGGAAATTAAATGGTCATACCCTCTTAAACTGAGTGGCTCACAACAGCGCAACTGCAGTTCTGGAATAAAGCCTTTTGTACATGTGCGTTTGTTTACGCTACATTAAAACTTTTTGTGGTATCCTAAATAGCGCTGTTACACGGTATCTAATTATACAAGGATACGCCGCACAATTTTTAGGTTTTTCGCTCACAATTTGAGTGGAATTCAGTGGACTTAGCTATTTTCATTTGACTTTCATTCATGTGAGTATTTTTAGCGATTTTTGTAAGGAATTCGTATAGAATTTACGTCAGATTTAATTAGGAGCCTTTTATATATTTTAAAATAGACTGTGAAATTACATTGAGTTTGATTTAACTATGCGTGTAGTTACTAACTGACGTTTGTTCAATCTAGTTTCCTGAATGAATAAAATGGAATCCGAAACGAAACATAAATTCAGAGGTAAGATAACTAAACCTTTTTTTTATTTCCGCTAGGAATTTATCTTATTTCGCATAAAAATAGATGGTTTATGGATTTAAAATGTGTCATCGTGTCACAATTTAATACCTATATGTACTAAATTTTGGCGTGGTATATGTCATATACGACATTATCATTTATCCTTAGTTTTATAGTAAAAAATATAACACTAAATAAAATTACTTCTCTCTTTAAGTTCTCATACCCAGTTATGTTCTTATCATTTAGAGTAGAATGATTACTAACCTTTTTAATACAATGTTTATAAACACATGAAGTTTATTTTCTTTAGTTGCAAATGTACGCATTGAGATAAATTATCGAAAGGTCACTGGTTCCGGAAAAGTCAATCTCATAATGATATATTTCAGGGATTCTAAGTATATTTTCGTAACATTATTTTGGCTTAACTTGCTCTTATAAAAGCTGTAAATGAATGTCAATATTTATACCTACTAATTCTTTGAGTTCTAGTTATGTCTCGCTGATTCACTCGAGAGTGCCTTGTCCCTGTTCCCTTAAGACGTTTAGATTTTTTTTCGATGTTTCAAAAGTTATTTTACTATTCAGGATGGATACGGACCCGACAAAATAATAATCTTGGAAATCAGTCCACCAGTTCTCGACTTATAACTGGTAACTAACCCGTCTTTGGTTTATCAAACAAGATAATTCCGCCAGTTTGCTATCAAAAAGAAAGAAACACAAGAGTAGAACACTGAAAACGCCAAAAGTTGTCATATCATTACACAGATGAAATGAAACAAAGAACAATAACAGAAAACAAACGTAGTATGAATTCGCCTGAAAACTTCAATATCCTGTCGCAGTTCATATTAAAGTAAAACAAACCTGATCGCGTATTTCTCGTCGGATCTGCACCCCGCCTTAAATAACGTTCGTTGTTTTGGCTGTCATCCAAGCGCTTGTTAAGGAAACTAGGGAATTTCGTGGAGCCACCATTGTTTCTTGTTGTGTACATAAAGGCGGGACAGACGTCCTGAGCCTCAGTCCGCAAATGTATGCAATAGAATAATTTCCGTTCAATTATTTCATTATCCAGTGCAATTGAGGTTTCCATTTTGGAATGCGGTATTTTGGTCATTAGGATTATTGGTTATGATTACAGTTTTATTCGTTTCATGAAACTAATATATTATGTTGTGCGGTTTTGTAAATTTTTCGGAAATACTCGACATTATTTATTACAGATATTAGTGCTTTTTTCGGTGTTCTGTAATCTGTGTTTAATATAAAATTTACTATTCTATTTTCTATTTGTTCGGGAAATTTGATGCCTAATAAAAAACTTTCATGGAACATAAATAGTTTTTCTTTGACAAGAAAAAATTAGTTGTGAATTAGAAATTGCACTCGTACCTCATTTAAAAGGTAATTTTTTTAGGCTCCAGTGCGTTGCAATTCTCAGATGTAGATTGAATTGTCTAATTAGCAGCAAGGTAAAGATCATATGGTTTTAAAAATTTAGGCAAGCATTGACCGTCTGACCTCTTCAGTCTGACAGATACAAGCAAGATAGTATGGTACACGTTACAGCCAAATAGTCTTTATATGTTATTGACTGAATTGAATTGGTTCCATAGGCGTTGACCGGGCGATCGTGAGGTCGTGAATTCAAATACTGCGACCCCGTTCAACTATTGTGGTGAACCCATTCTTCGGTCGAAAGCCTTCCTTCAATAGTTCGCCAGTTCACGTTGATCCAGTAAAAGCCAGCGCGTTTACTAAAAATGTTGGCATGTCAGTGAGAAAAAATAAAATGTACGAAAGTTTTTCATTTTCGACGTTGTTAATAAAACAATGACTCTGGACTACATACCTACTAAATATTTTTAACAACGATAGTTTTCATTGCGAGTTTTTGACGATTATTCTTTCAGAAAAAAATAATAATTTGGATATATTCTCACAAAAAGAGAAATCTGTTTATTTAATTTTATTTGATTGAAAGCTAATATAGGAAAATAAATCTGTCTATAATATTGTTTTCGAACTTTCGTCTTTCTGTGTTGTAAAGCGTGTTTAAAAATAATATTCCTTTTATGTTTTATAAAGTCTAAAATGAACAAAATATTACTAATTTATTAAAACAGAAAGAAAAGTTTGAAAGGTATCATGATATATTATTTTGTATCTTTTTTCAAAATACATTAGTGATTTTAATAAAATTGTACTAGATAATTTACAAAAATACATGGAGTAATACAAATGAATACTGCTAAAACAAGTTTGAGTTATTAATTGTTGTAATAAAAAAAACTTGTGACGACCAAGAAGACTTTTCACAAGTAAATAAGGTTTCTTCACGGTGCTATTGTACAAAAACGTCTAATGTTACCATTCCAGAATCTTAATGTTCATTCTTTACTTCAAATAGCAAACAAAATATATTTAGGGATTTAGACGTACCAAACGTTGGTAGCCTTCCAAATGTCATTTAGATCTGATGTTTTTTATTGCTTGTTCTTTCATTTAAATGAGACAGTATATAGCAGAAACGAATCCTTATTTGATTGAATCTTTCTTTACAAGCCTGCCACGACCCACTCACTCCTCGATTCACTCAGAGAATTTGAATTTTATTCCAATCATGGTACACCATTCCAATGAAAACGACACGGTTTAGGAAAATACGTGGATATGTAAGCAAACGTAGCCAACACAATCATGTATTCAATTTGTGCGGGGATTACTCTTACTTTCATTCTGAATTTTATTCGTGTTGTATGCAGTACCACTGATTTCCCTTACGTGTTGGACGGGGCTCTGGATGGTGCCAAGATGTATGTTACATTAGATCGCTTGAAGCCAAGTACGGCTATAAAGTGTGTCGGCTTTATACACCAAGAGATTTAGCAACGTAATCAGACAAATGGGCTGCGTCCTTACATCCTGGATCTTCCTGGCTGTTGAGAAGATTAGAATAACTAAATGAGAATCGCTAATGCTTACTAATGAGCATACGTCTTTAATCAAAGTTGCAGCTGAGGACATTCCCCGATATTACCAAAAAGGAAAAAAGGAATTGAGCACAAGTAGTGCCGAGACGTCATCGTTTAAGAATAAAATATCAATTTGTTTTCATCACTTGATCCTCGGTTCTGAAAATGAAGCTTCTAGATTTATGTAGCAAATGAGGTTTATGCTAAATAAGGAATAATTTAAAAATATCCTCTCCCTAAGACTTTTCCAGTTTCATTTGTTGATGCCCTTAATATTCTTTGCGCAAAGAGCGGGTTTCTAAAATAAATGAGGGTTTTTAAAATGACATTTTGCGGCAGATATTATATGCGATGTCAAAGTGGGAAGTAATTTAGTTTTGTACAATATTCTTGACTCTAAAATTACTTTTCAAATACTCCTTTTTTAAAAACGTATGGCTGCTGTCTCATATATAGAAATAAAACATTTCAAAACAGATATTTTCATGATTTCAAAGCTAAACAATAAAACGAACTTGTGTGAGAATTGAAAGAAAAATATTCGTGTCAATATACGTGGCTGTTAAAAAAATATGAATGCTTTGTTACGCTATTATTTTGAAATGTTTTATTTTAATAAAACCGGATGATTAATACTTATTGATATTCAGTAGGATTCATAATGAAGTGGTATAGAAGAAGTTAGTATTATAACGTAATGACTTTTCCTGAATTAAAAGTCCTACTTAATTTAATTATACCTATAGCATTTCGTTAGCTACCAAAACAATTTATTAAGAGTTTTTGAAATGCACTACCTACCTACTGAGCCTAGATTAATTCTTTTAAACATAATCTTGTAATTATGTATCTTATTTTAAGAATATGACAATACCTAGCAAAGCTGAACTAAATCACTTGTAGGTACTGCATAGTATACAGGTACAGTCGCCATATTCGCACGACCCAGACCGAACCAGTGACCCTTCAGTACCGGCAAGACACCAAACATCGTAAATTTCCCATTTATTATTAGTGAAGTACCGTGTGGTTTCCGGCAAAAATGACCCCCTTCTTAAGCTCCTTTTCCACCCCTTGGGTGGCATAAGGCGACTAAAGAGTTTGGTCCAGGGGATGGACGTAATGTCCTCCTATTACAGCGAATTAAGATCTTTTATTTGAATGCCAACGTTTACTGAATTTTATCAACCGTTACAGTATTAAAGATGTGTTGCATTGAAATAAAAACATTGAAACGATTTCGTCGAATGTGGTATTAAAATTACTACAATGTAACTCATACTGTGAGGGAATTTCGATTTAAGCGGCGAATACTTAATAATAATAGCTACGCTTCTCCCTCAGCATGTGAAATTATTTTGACAAATTTTATTCCATCCGTAGTTTTGGCAAGTGGCGGAGATATTTCTTACCGCGACCCGCCCTCTCCGCATCGCTCCCGGTGCTTTTGTCGTCATATACCAGTAAATCTTAGTAGCTTCTCTTAAATTTAGTTGCTTTCTTCATCAAATATTCCTTCGGCTAAAGAGGATTTTCTGAAAATGGTTACCATGACAACTCGATTTAGAAATAAATTGAAGAAGACGAAATCAAATAAACGATCTAGGAAGTAAGACAAATTACGGGTAGGTACCTATCCAGCTTAGGAAATAAAGAATTGTATTTTGTGTTGAGCGTTAATGGTATTTACTGTACTAATAGATTTTATTTTCCCTTGCAATAATGTTCAATTCTAATTTCCAAGAATGAAAATTAATTCTATTTGGATTTATAATAATAGTAGTAAGTTTAGTAGTTTGAAAATGGATAATGATTTATTCGTTAAATGTAGAGTTATAGAACCGCCGCTTACTTACAACTCTTTTATTTCTTTCATTTAGATTATTTCGCATAAATTAATAACAAAATATATTACGTAGGACTTTGTTACTACCCAAACGTTAGTTAATTATAAAATGTTGTTATAGGTACGTATATCATAAATTGTTTTAACGCAATAGACTCTGACGTGGGTTGATTAGATTCTATTGTTACAACTGTGTAATAATTGGGCGTTATAGATACACATTAAGCTCAAGAATTAGACTCTATTGGCCCGTTTATTTATATTAAGGCCAGAAAGGGTATTTTCTTGGCCCAAATAATATTTTTCGTTAATGCGTTGTGCAAGTTCGCGGGTACGTCCTCGATTCTGTCGTAGCGCGGCCGAGTAGCGATAATTTTGCGAAAATGGCCGCCTTGTCGACAGCAGTGCCTCTGGTACGAGCCCGGGTGAAATAATAACCACATTATGATTTTAGACAGGCTACCGCTTAAAGTGGTTTAAGGTGACGCAAAGTGAGCGGGGCTTTGTGCCACTGTGAAAAATGTAATCAGGATATCCGGGTTTTCTTGTTTTCTTAATTTATTTAACCACCACGAGATGAAACTATGAATGGTTAGTCAAGTTAAAGTTTCTTTACAATGGCAGAGTTTTCACAATAATGTCACTCGTGAAGTAGTTACTAACTAGTTTTAAATAACTTTATTTGTAAGTTAAAACAAAATATCTTTAAAGATGTCGAAACTTTTGTAATATAAAACCTTTATTATATTTTCCAACAATAAAACTTGTTTCTTATAATGCTATATAAAAAGTTATGAGTTTCTAGTTGATCTCCAATAGACCAAATTCTTTGTAGAAGAAATTATATAAAATGAACTAAATATATAAAAAAAAATACCTACTCCAAAATAGTCATTGGTCAAAAGCAGATCTTTCAAGATTTCGTTTTTAATATTATGCTTATTTCATCAGTCATACTTATAGATATATAAATCATAATAAATCATTTCCTATGGTTTAAAATTATACGGAAGATTATACCACATCGATGTCGTTAAAGTAACAAAGAAATTAATTTCCCCCGTCTCGGCTTTCAGAAGTAATTATTTGAAAACAGATTGCGCCTGTCACTAGGAAAGACGTGTTCCTACAGACTTGTCACACTTTTGTCAAAGAAATTAAATAGAATTTATATTAAATATATGAATTAATTTATTTTTGTATTTTTATCCAACTTTAGGAAAAGAAGGTCTCTATTCCAGGTAATATTTTTTTTTTTTATATTTCATGTCACAAATTATTTTTCTGTATCGATATGGTGTATCTCAGTGATCCCTTGTAAATTGATTTAAATCGGTTCTTTTTCACATCTAAATATAACTTCTAAATATAACTTTGTTTTAAGTGTGAAAATGTTAAACCATCCCAAATTCAATACAGGTACATTGTCAAGCATCGAAAAGTTGAGCTACACGTTTCTCGCTTACAGATTTATCTAAAAAGTTTATCCAATCTTCGTGTCGGCAATTTGCTGCATCTAAACTCCCGCTAAAGCGGTAATACATAAATTTAATAATATCGACAAGAATTGATCGTTCTAAAACTGAACGTACACCGATGAATAGCATCAATTAATATCAAACTGATTTGAACTAAAATTTTCGGCATCGTATGCTTGAGAATATTGCTTTCAAACGACCAGTCTTCTTTGAAATGGATATAGATATGAAGCAAAGTATTTTGTATGGAAACCTTTGTTGCTAATGAATTGACCCTTTTAAATGGATGAAACGATTGATATCGGCTTGCTTGCTGTACATAGGAAGATCATTTTTTAAATGAGTTGAAAAGATTAATTTTATTTTTGTTATTTAAAAACTGTTAGTTATAAGTTATCGTAGATATTTAAGTGTAGGTAGTCATAGATCGATTTGTTAGATGTAGTGCCTTTAAGAAGAGAAAACATATTGTTGAAGAGTTGGAAAAGCTTTATGATATGTCTGGGTTTTTTAATAAAAGGCTGGATGTGTCTGAGTATTAAAGCGTTGTCATGGTAATATTCTAATTTTGTTACGTATGTATGTGATTTCTTTTTAGTGATTTACTTATTTTGTTATTCAATGAAATTGTTTATTTACATAAGACTGTACCTATTAAAATTTTACAACAACGAGATTAAGTTTTTCCAGTACGGATGGTACCTACAGAAGCACAGTCCATTCAATTAATTTTAAAATTAGATTAATATATCAGGATAACGATTGGGGTATGCTGTAAATTCAAAAAGACCTCCTGTTTCGTCATCATACAGATTCTTAAAATCAGATCGTTTAGAATGTACCACGGACACACACGATGTTCTTATCGATTTTCAGCAGTGGCAATCACAACTGTTTTGACGGTTGTCATACGTGCCGTACTCGTTACCCGATTGGTGCTCCTGCTGCAACTGTCATGACGTCACAACCGCTAACGGACGAACGGCCGCCCCACTAACTAACAAAAATTCGTATTCTCACCATCTTGCACGCGCGCGCGCTCCGCGATCTATCTCAAGAAAAACCCTTTAAACGCGTCAACTCGATCGATATTCTGCTAGGAATCCCTATTCCGAGCAGTTCGTGACCTTCAGCAACAACTGTGGTGAAATCAGAACGCAGGCGGGTCATCGGCAGCAGACATAGCAGACCAAGGTACGTGCACGTGTTTTAGTTTGTTACTGCTGCACTTCCTGAACATCGTTTGTGTCATCGTCCAGCCTCTCGGGCTGTCCCAAGTGTGTGGTTACTCAGCGTTTTTACCGCGACTGCACATTTTTATGGTGCCGAAACCCGGGACCCGCCATTATACGATTTAATTTTCAACCCAGTTTAACCTCAATAGTTACTGTAGGATCTCAATATTAGGCAATCTATCTCCCTTCGGTGCTTAATATTATCCTTTTCGGCCTATACTAACTAATTTTGGTAAATCGTATCGTAAAAAATATCGATCATAAAAATCCTTTGTTCGTGTAACATTTTTAATTCGTAGGTAGGTGTGACAAAATTATTTGAACGTACCGTGCTAATAGTCTCGAGTTGTCAGCGGCTTGCGTTCGGAAACGCAACCAACACGTTCCGCCTTCGGGAAACGCGATAATCCTCTTCTTGAGATTATCGTAAAACCAAGGCAAGACTATACTAGCTACATTCTTTCCTATTGCATAAAAGAAAAATTGTGTCAATAGGTATTACGAAGCCTACATTCATTTAACTTCAAAACCTAATCAACTTAACAAATTACATAGAACAAAGGATTTATGTTGCGCGTTTTACTCAGTCTATAATCTGTATATATAATATATATACACATACACATTAACAATACTACCGGTTGGCGTAAGTACTCGTGTTCTTATCGTGTTTACATCTTTATAAGCAGGTAGCGCTCATCTGTTGGAACCTTGTATCGCCGACTATTCGTTATCAGTTACCGATCTTGCTAATCGTTTAATAAAATAGTTTTCATCATGTCATTATTGTTGGGTAAACATTCGTCTCGTAAACAAAGTTGCTTTAAGAAATCGAAATCTCACTCTACGGACGATGAATATACAGTTCAAGATTTATCACAGTTACGTAGAAAGCGTACTATAGCTATGAAGCGGTTGGATAAGGCATTGGAAATAGGTTCATTAGCAATAAGTGATGACTCACAACGGAATTTATTTCTTTCTTATTATCAGGAACTTAAACATATTTTAGATAGCTTTGAAAGTGCTCACCAGATTATTTTGGAGCTTTTAGATGATCCGGATCATGCAGATAATTCGCTCCAGGATACATTTGACGATAAATATTTTGAAATATTATCTATTCATCGTAGTTTAACTAAAAGTGAACCTCAAGTAAATAACAAACAAAGTTCTTCATCGTCGAATATCCGTTTACCGAAAATTGTTCTTCCAACTTTCAGTGGTGACATCAAGAAATGGCCTGAATATCACGACACTTTTAATGCATTGATTCATAATTCTAGTAATCTTACCGATACTGAAAAATTTCATTATTTATTCTCATCGTTGACCGGCGATGCATTATCTGTTATCAAGGCATTCCCATTAACTTGTGAGCATTACCACGATGCCTACCAGGCCCTTGTTACTCGCTATCAAAATAAACGACCTTTAGCTTTTACATCATGGAAGGACCTTTTAAATATTAATTTTAATACTACTGACGGTAATGAGTTTAGAAAATCATTGGACCTGTTTGAGGAAAATTTAATTATTTTAAAGAAAATTATTTTACCTGAGGACCGATGGGATTTTGTATTAGTGTACCACCTTCTCTCTAAGATAGACTCAAACTTGCGTTGCGATTTCGAGGAAAAATATCCTGATATTGAGTTTCCTCCATATGCACAGTTGAAGTCTTTCTTACACTTGAAATGTGAAGCGCTTTTACGTGATTCTCATTTTTGTGAAGCTAATAATAAACCTTCGAGTAAGCCACAACAACGATCTGTAAAATCCTGCCAAACACATAAACGGGCAAACGTGTCTCATGCGCTTGTGGGCAGTACTGATAAACCTCAAGTTGCCACAGCAAGTACTACAAGCCGTGAACCTCCTACGTCACAACCGGTTAGGTGCGCGTTTTGTGGTGACACTCATTCAATTTTTTCATGTCAAAGTTTTTTAAATAAACCCGTAGATGAGCGGATATCTATCGCAAGCAAAAGTAATTGGTGTTTCAATTGTCTTCGAGCCTCACATCAATTAAAAGGTTGTACTTCTATTTTTAAATGTCGTAAGTGTAATCATAAACATCACACTTTACTTCACAAAGACAAACCGGTCGAGTCGAACCCAACCTCTTCATTATTTTCTAATAATAATAACACAACTGTTTTATTAGCAACTGCCATTGTGCAGGTACGGGATGCGGATGGCAAGTTCGTATCTTTTCGCGCTCTTTTCGATTCAGGGAGTCAGATTAATCTGATTACTGACTCAGCTGTAAAACAATTAAATTTAAAACTATCCAGTCCTACCACAACTATAAGTGGAATCGGTGAAGCCCCGGCTTCAATCTTAGGAGACATTAATTGCTCCATTGGGACTGGTGATCAAGTTTTATTTAATTTAAATATGCACGTAATGTCAAAAATTTGCGGGGACCAACCAATAGCTCAATTAAATACATCGGGTTGGTCTCACATCAATTCACTATCGTTAGCCGATCCCGGTTTTGACATTCCTGGCCGGATTGACCTACTGTTCGGTGCGGATGTATTCGCGGAATCGCTTCGTAATCGCACTATTAAAGGAAAATCGCATCAACCTTCCGCCTTCGACTCAGTCTTTGGATGGCTATTGCTCGGTAAAACTCGTTTAGCTACTCATTCGCTTGGTTCCCTACTGAACTGTTCAATGCAAAGTGATAGGGAACTAAACTCACTAGTTCAACGTTTTTGGGAATTAGATGTATTACCACCCGCAGCATCCCTTACCCCAGATGAGATAGCATGTGAACAACACTTTATCACAACTCATTCTCGTGACTCATCTGGGAGGTACATCGTGCAGTTGCCATTCAGGGACGAGTCCGAGCCTATGTTCACTGGTTCACGTGACATTGCTTTGCGTCGCTTCCATGCGATTGAACGTCGACTGTCACGTGACCCCGAATGTCATCGTCAATATTGCGATTTTATGTCCGACTATATATCTGCGGGCCATATGTCATTAGTCTCTCCAGATGACGTGGGGAATGGGAAATACTATATTCCCCATCACTGCGTCATACGTCCTGATAGCACCACGACTCGCCTTCGTGTCGTATTTGACGCCTCTGCGAAAGATGCACGTTCTCGATCGTTAAACGAAAGTCAACACATCGGTCCAAAATTACAATCAAACATTTTGGAAATTCTCTTACGCTTTCGTGAACACGACGTCGTTTTCATGGCAGATGTGCGTCAGATGTACCGACAGATTACACTCTTCGATGGCCATCGTGACTATCAGCGAATTCTCTGGAGAGCTTCGCCTAGCGAGCCTCTTTCAGAGTTTCGTCTGAATACGGTCACGTATGGCATCTCTTCATCCCCCTATCTCGCTTGCCGTACTTTGCGACAGCTTGCTGATGATGAGGGGGATTCTTACCCGCTCGCCAGGAGTGTAATCTTGTCGGACACCTACATCGATGATGTCGTCACCGGCAGTCCGGACTTCGCCACTGCGCAAAGAACAAAAACACAACTTATCGCTCTCTTTAAAAAGGGAGGTTTCCATCTTCGGAAGTGGGTGTCAAATGACAATCGTCTTCTATCGGATCTTCAACCTGAAGATTGCCTCACTGATTCTGTATCGTTAGATAAAGTTGAACCGGCTTCTTTCAAAGTGTTGGGACTCAAATGGGATCCCTCAACTGATTCGTTTCTTTTTGAAGTTCAATCTTCACATCGGCCATGTACCAAACGGTCTATTCTTAGTGAACTCGCTAGAATCTTCGACCCGTTAGGATTCTTATCCCCCTTGACAATACATGTTAAAAGCTTAATCCAAAAGCTTTGGATTATCGGTGCCGGGTGGGATGATGTTCCCCCTAACGAGGTCATCAGTACATGGAACAAATATCAGGAGCAACTTTCTCAGTTGCACCATCTAAAAATTTCGCGTAGAATCACTCGTACTGATTCACAATCCTACGAGCTACACGGGTTCTGCGACAGTTCGGAAACTGCATATGGCGCGGTCATTTATTTACGAGTAACAGACGTAGATAACAATTCTTACGTTCATCTCGTTTGTTCAAAAGCTCGCGTGGTGCCATTAAAACGTACGTCATTGCCACGTCTCGAACTCTGCGCCGCAGTTTTGCTTTCAGATCTGTACAAATTCGTTACAGAAACTTATCTGTCTCGTATTCCTATTTCAGCTGTCTTTTTGTGGTCCGATTCCACCGTTACACTCTCTTGGTTGCGTTCACCCTCATGTCGTTGGTCTACCTTCGTTGCCAATCGCGTGAGTCATATTCAAGAAATAACAGCTATTGAATATTGGCATCACGTGTCCTCTGCAGACAATCCTGCAGATGTTTGTTCGCGAGGCCAATTTCCAAGTGAACTTCTTCACAACTCGTTATGGTGGGCGGGGCCACGATGGTTATCCGAACCGCACGAGACATGGCCATCTTGTATTGACAGCGTTACTCATGACGAGCAGAAGGTTGTTGAGGCCGAGACTCGTAAATCTCGTGTGTTAGTATCGACTGTGCATCCTCGGGAACAACAAGTTTCAATTATCGACAATTTATTAAATCGTTTTTCATCGTTAGAAAAAATCGTTCGTACCTTCCCGACTATTGCTAACCGTAGTGCGTTTCTTAACAATTCAGAGCGTCATCATTTGTATCGCATAGTCGGTGATCAGGTTCTAACATTTGAAGAACTTTCTACTTTATTCGTACAAATCGAGGCGGTTTTAAATTCACGCACCCAACGCGCCAAATGGACCAAGAACTCAAAACCATTAGGTGTGGGCTCGCTTGTGATCATCAAGGATGACAATCGACCTCCTCTTGCATGGTCACTCGGCAGGGTTACTGATCTTCTTCCTGGCGCTGACGGAGTAGTTAGAGTTGCAATTCTTAAAACCGCTACCAGCAATTCCGTTAAGCGACCGCTGGTCAAACTCTGTCCTCTACCTATAGAGGATTAACGTATTATTTAACTTAAGATTATTAAGCACCGTAGGTTAGGTTGATTAGATTCATAGTTCAGTGGCTATTAAGGTTTAACGTTTTCTTCCTAACTTTTCTATTTATATTTCGTATCTTCGAAAATACCATAGGTATTTTGGTGGGCGGAATGTTTCGTCATCATACAGATTCTTAAAATCAGATCGTTTAGAATGTACCACGGACACACACGATGTTCTTATCGATTTTCAGCAGTGGCAATCACAACTGTTTTGACGGTTGTCATACGTGCCGTACTCGTTACCCGATTGGTGCTCCTGCTGCAACTGTCATGACGTCACAACCGCTAACGGACGAACGGCCGCCCCACTAACTAACAAAAATTCGTATTCTCACCATCTTGCACGCGCGCGCGCTCCGCGATCTATCTCAAGAAAAACCCTTTAAACGCGTCAACTCGATCGATATTCTGCTAGGAATCCCTATTCCGAGCAGTTCGTGACCTTCAGCAACAACTGTGGTGAAATCAGAACGCAGGCGGGTCATCGGCAGCAGACATAGCAGACCAAGGTACGTGCACGTGTTTTAGTTTGTTACTGCTGCACTTCCTGAACATCGTTTGTGTCATCGTCCAGCCTCTCGGGCTGTCCCAAGTGTGTGGTTACTCAGCGTTTTTACCGCGACTGCACACCTCCGCTAATTCATAAGGAAGGTGATAATAATGTAATGTGGGTAGCAATCCGTTAATTACAGGAGCCCTCGGGAACAATGCTACGTCACAATGTAACAATTGTTTTCCATTCTTATTTACAGTATCTACGCTTCAAGAACGGCTTAATAAGCCTAAGTAAATAGAAACCGGAGATAATTCACACAGCCTTATTGAGGGTAAAACTAATCAAAACCGGGCTAACAAGTACTCATGAATAAATTTCCGCCCACATTAGCATATCAAGTCGAAATAGAAAAATTTCACGTTGAAATATCCTTTAGTAAGTTGTTAAATAAACGAGAATGAAGTGACAGCTTTATTGTATTGTTGTACCTATAACTAGAACCTTCTTTGTAATGGTAAACAACATTCATTGTCTAGCCGCCATCCCGCCTTGATTTGTATTCATGTCACTTACTTTTAATTCATGTTATTTATTCCAGATGAAAATAATTAATTCTGTCTAAGAAATGTGTTTAGCAATTCCTGCTTTATTTCATTAAGAGAAATAAGACTGCTTCATTTCCTACCACGCATTTAGATAGTCTGGTTTTCGAACAGAGAATTTACAACCTAATACTCTGTTTCAAGTATTTTTCTTCAAGACTTAAACTAGGTAATAATATAAAGTCATTTTAATATCCGTATCAATACCCTTCAGCTGGAAATATAATAGTTTGTTATGCAAATAAAATATAATATGATACGCAAACTTTCAACGAAGCCTGCAAACTTCTATATTTCTTGAAGTAGTATTTGCAAGTTGTGCTTTTCAAATCTAGACGAGAAGTTTAACAATTTCAATCTATCTTACATAGATACTAAAACAACATTTTGGTTAAGAAAATTTTGCTGATTGATTGAACCCATTGCCTTGACGTCAACCAAACCCATGTCAAAACCAGAACCAAATTTGATTTAACTTTTATCACAAAGCCACAGCCTTTTTGCTGTATACCTACTACATATTTTTACCTATACATAAATACTCTGTTAAAGCCCGTTCGAATTTCAAATACCAGTGCATCAACAGGTCAATTAGTCCGTGTAAGTTTTAGAACGCATAAAACAACTAAAAACCATTTTATTGATAGTTTTTATACAGCGCTCGTCATTCCGGAACGCCATTTTTGTAGTTTGTAGGTCTGCTATTGGATTAGTAACTAGGGTCACGTCACGAGTGAATACAGCGACACGTGTTTTTTATGCTTGTAACAAATACCTACATGTAAAAAATCGTTGTCCAAAATACATAGATCGAGTCAACAAATCGCGGCATAAACAGAAATAATAATGCGATTCATTTTTTAATTAAGTACAAAATTATTAAAGAAAAAAAATCGTAAAAACATAATTTTACTAAAATATATAAACACTTTATACCTTTTTTATCAACGGCTTATTCGGTTAAAAAATAGCCCGTAAATACTTTGACTAAGTACCAATTCTTCTCATTGTTCCTTATCTCTCAAACTGCAAATCTTGCATCGACGATACTTAACAAGGGCTGCAAAATATAGTATATCTATCTTGGTCTCAACGTCTACAGCTATCAGTGCCACAGTTCCTGCGTACAATGTTCTTACTTCACAGAACTTTATTTAAGCTCTTAACCATAATACATTGTTCTTGTGTTACTTCAGTTACGTTCAGCCAGTATTTCTGTCAGTTAACTCAGTAGTACTACTTCACTATTTATTATATTATTTAATACAGGAATATATAGGAAGGAATATTTATACGTTATATGAAGCAATATCCCTCTCGGCGTCTATTTAGCTGAACGCAATAATCTCGAAAACTATTAAACTTATTTTCATATGATTTTCAACAATGGAAGGAAGGTTTTTGGTTTAATTATAATATAGAGAAAGTGGACTACCTACATATTGGAGTGGATTTTTATAAAGTTCTATTTTTCTCTTTGCAGTGTAACCATAAGCTGATAATGTAAAAAAACACAATTTTTAACAGGAGACAAGCTCAAAACGATCCAAGATACTACTCATTTCGAAGTAATTGCAAGATAAATATCCTAAAAAGATCAAAAGAACGTTCGTGAACACTTTATTATATTAGCAAACCTTGTACAAAATTAAGACGCCAAAATGTTACCGTCAAAATCCAAATCTATCGAATAGGTACCTATGTTTTCAACAAGATTTATTTAACACTGGCTTTTGCCCGTAGCTGCGCCTGGGTATTGCTTTTCCTTCAAAAAATTGCCTATGTCCATTCTTAGAATCCAAGCTGACAATATTGCATTTTTTTTATTAATATTGGTTCAGCAATTTCGCCGCGAAAGCGCAACAAACAAACAGAGTTACTTTCGCATATAATATCAGTATGTACCTCCAAGGCACCTTTCAAGGAAAACTTTCATCTCAACTTTTCACTTAAGACTCGTTTCTATCGCGTTACATGAATAAGACAATGTAGTAAGACCAGTGAGAATAGAGCTTGCTCACCAAAATATTCACCCCTGGAGGCGGGCTATTATACAAACTTCGTGGATATGGTATTGAACTTTTTGAGAGTAATAATTGATAGAATACCTGCGTTTATAAGCTACTCTAGCCTTCTACTTACTATAAATGGTGAGTAACACAAAATTTTATGAAGGAAAATACCTAATTAAATATCATTTTACAGTCATTAAAATCTGTATTTGCACATCAACAGATCACGTTTACAGTTTACACTAAAGCGATCCTATGAATATTAATCTTATGAAGTATACCATTGCTAATGTTAGTAAAATATAAACACAATTAATCAATCTTCACGTAATCAAATAAAATTAAGTTAAAATAACAATTATACACTTGATATATATGACATGCAGTAGCACCAGTTTTGGCAAACAAATAGCATTCACTAAATACGTAGATCTGTAGGTACAGTAAGGCTTATAAATATTGATGGCAGTATCGTAACGTCAATTATTTAACACAAAACAAGTGCCAACTGATCTCTAGAGACATAAATATTGTAAGGTGAGGCTTGTTGTCAAAATGTTCTCTTCGGGTGTCCGATATAATATCATAAATATTTGTAAAGTATATAGGTGTAGTTGGATCGGATGTAAGTGCTCCCAAAGCTCAGTGGGGGCTCGTGTAGAGTGATCACCAATTAAAATGATGGTACTCATGGTAACAAGGACGTCCTTTTGTATATTATCGATCAAAGTGAAGAACTCATTTGCTTGCGAGCTCGAAGGAAATAGGTTATGAAATAATATTTTTGACATTTTCGAGACAAAACTGATGAATAGTAAGAAGTAAGATAACTTCTACGTTATAATTAATGGAATATTGATGAAAGTAGTTTTTCGCTATGAAAAAACTAATGAACGAAAGGTCATTTGTAATACATAAATTATAACAAATGGAATGTAAAAATATTTTAAACATCTTTTACACCGATAGCTTATAATTTATACATTAAACTTAGTTGTAATTATATCTAAAAACATTGGTGGCATAGTAAACCGTAATCTGTACAATATACAAAACAAACCTACACCTATACAGTACCAAAGAAAAATATTTTGATATTGTGTACTTCAAATATTATTAATTTATTTAGATTGGTTTTTGGGTTCAAGTAATCCTTACTTAATCATGTAAGCTTCAGTGCGGATCGAGTTTCTAATTAGAACAAGTATCAATATAAAATAAATTAGTTACTATTTAATTAATTACATACCATGTTTGGTTAACAACTTATTTTAGAGGTTCTCAGTTGCTAGATATTCAGTGGATTCGATGTTTTAAGGAGAAATAAGCACTCGCTATTAATTTCAAAACTTACATTGCAAAATTTATTGGTTCTGCAAGCAAACTTTATCTTTGAGTGCGATACAAAGTTTAAATAGATAGTAATAGCAACAAACAAAAAAATGCTACAATAAATAAATCTTAAATAAAAGATATTTTTTTTTATTCTGTTTTTAGTGAATTTATTATTTATTTATCTCTAACGACTGCTCTTTCACGTTTAATTTTAAACCCCACACGTAATTGTAACTAGTTCCAATTTGTTATAATAACATAGAAATCTACTTCCCTAACCGCAGTTATTAAAATTTACTCATTTAATTAATTATTTGAACTAGATACTTCAAATTTAATGAGGCATAGAAAATTTTAATGTTACTGTAATGATCATCGAATATACGTTGCAAGAATATTATGTTATAATAAAATGCATTTATCGATTTTTGTGTAACATATCGACGGCTGCAAAGTGCTTATCTACAAAATAGTATTTTTTTTATAAGTAGGAACTATTTTGTTTCGATAATTCAAAGGGAAAACATAATTGCTTCCCATTTTAAACTTATTGCGTTCTGGACAAAGAATGATCATGAATTAAAAGATAAAAGCTTAGAGAATGTGTTTACTACTAATGGTTATATGACATAAAAAGTTACAACCTACTAGGTATTTGTGTAACTATGAAACATCCAAATTAAACCTCATTAAAAAAAAGGCTCGAATTAACATTTGATTAAATGAAAACTATTTTTAATAAAAGTCTATTCGAGAAAATTTCCATCTATTTACCAGCTCTAGTTTTGATGAAAAAATATCTGTAATATTTAGTTATTAAACAAAATGTATTATAATATTGTATGTAATCTACAACAACATTGCTTTATTAAGTTCTAAAATATAAAAGTATTGTGATTCATATCCTGCTGAATATGCAAGAATGAGGAATATTCATAGCTGGCTCGTTAGCGCTCGGGTCGACTGTTTATGGAAAGTATCGTATTAAATACCATGTTCTATGTCCGTACACTTTTATATTGGGACGCTTCATAAGGGATTTACTCGCTTTGTTAAGTTTATCAAGTATTAAATAATTATGAAGCGTAAAAAAGGAGTTTTGCTTTCGATGTAATGGAAGTTTTGGTCGTTTCTAAACAGGAAAATCAAGAAACTTTTTAAAAACTTACGTTTTAGATATTGTTACGTTAAAACAAAACAATAAAATCTATATCATGTATGTCTCGTACATGAATATACAAGTTCACATCCTTACTCAATCAGGAACGTGAAGTATCAAAATATATGATAACACTCATCTCTTTTCTCAGCAGAAACAAGGAACAAATTAATTAGTCTATCCACAATATTTAATACCTCCATTTTTAGTAAGGCGACATTGATTTACGAGTTAAACAAGTCAGATAGCCCTCGTATTTCTGTAGTCCGCTAGTAAAACGGCTACGTACAGCTAGCTAACGAAATAAGAACATTAAAAAAGGAGTGACATCGGTGCAGACGGTGTGAAGAGAGGACAAAACAAATTTGAAAAGCGCTCGCAGTGTATTCTAACGTTTATGCAGCCCTGGTACCCTGGCACCGTGTATGGACCCGGCCTAGGTTTGTGTGACTTATTTTGAATTTATCAAGCTCACACATTCTAGGAATCTGGTGGCTTAAAATATCACACGTCAAGAGAAGTGACTAACGTTATTTTTGTACATAGATTACAAATTGTTGTAGGATTTGCAGTTTGTTTCGTTGTTTAACCTTTTGTGTAAATAATTTTTAGTACGTAAATAAATATTTTTATGGAACGATACATATCGTATTTATTTGCATAGGTCCAAAAGTAATAGTTTCGGTATCACTAAATATCCATTCAGTAACTAGCAAGTTGTATCTAGAGATGTCACTTATGGTGTTACAATTAACTTTTTCTAAACACGTTTTCTTAAATCAGTTTTGTATAAGGTTAATTTATTTTAAAAGCACTATGTCTTAATCCCACAGGCTTAAACTTAGTCAGTCAGCAAATCTTCTTGGTACCTACCAAGCAACGCTATTATAATGAAATTGTACAAAACAAATTAAAGGTTTCAAACAAATACGGAATGTAGGCATGAATTTATTCCATAATTAATTACGTAGTTATATATTTGCGCTGCGTTGAATTTCAATTATAATTAACGAAAATCCTATTACCATAGAACGAGCCTAACATGAATAAAACCATTCTTCTCGCGTTTGTTGTTGACAAAAATAAGAAATGATTTACGGCGCAGGCAAGGCGCGCCAAACCGCGGCGTTTTCTTACCGCGCCGCGTCACCGAAGCTTACTTATGTAGACAGTCTTGATAAGTCCCACTTTACTCTGATTTGTGGCCCACCGTAAGCACCGATATATATTTTCATCAACGTTATTTATACGAACAAGTTATTTTTATGACATTCTTAAGGAGCACAAAATGCGACAAATGTCTTACAAGCATTTGAAAAATACTCTCCATATGTAAGGGGTTTTTGTACGACTTTTTATGTAAAACGTCCTGAATTATAGGCCTGTTAGGAACACCATGTGCGACATCAACCATTTTAATGAATAACTGTATGTTTTATTTCAGGCTACCTATACCTTTTTTCTAACCAAATAATAGTAGCAAAATTTTACCTACCTGTTTGTTTCTTATTAAAATGTAGCATTTCGTATTTGATACTTTAAAAGCAACTAAACTAACGAGTGCTGTATACGCTATACAATTTTGAATACGCTTATAAAAAATATTCAAAAGGTAACGATCGGGTGAGCGGATGTTATGAAAAGCCAAAAGTAAAAACAGACATTTATTCAGCTTTGACCTGACGATTTTGTAAGTGAAATCGGTAATTGAAGCCCAGCACATGTTCTCGTCGACTGGTAAATATCGATATTTACCTGGCTTATAAACAAAGCTGGCGGCAAAAGAAATTTAATACTCACGTGGCTATGAACCAAAGCTGTAATATTTTCCACATTATACCCGTAAGTTAGAAGTGAATATCTAGTAGACATTTCGCAGTATTAATTTTTTATTAAAATGTTGTCTCACCTTAAAAACAAACTTTCTTAAGTGAGAAAATGACTACCAAATACCGTTTTCACTGTTTCCGAAACTTGTAAGAGAAGCAGCTTTGATCAACAATGTCTTGTAACTTAATAAAGAGACGCAAAGCAACAAAGAACATTCAAACTTTTAATAGTTTCATAAAGACACTCCCTTCAATTTGTACATCTTGGAAACCCAATTTGAAGTCGACGAGGAATATTGTTTACGTTGAAATAAATGATAACTAGGTCTCACATCTAACAGCAAATGAGCATACGATGTAGATATTCAGTTTCACTTCCCGTTTTCCTCTTGGGCAAGCATAGACTCAGATTGGAGCTGGTAAATTCTCCTGGTAGAGTAAAAACGGAAAAAGAAATACAAAAGGCGTCCGTCGGCAAAATTACCTGTGGGCGCGTAACAATGAAATATCGACCTTACACTCAAGGAAATAAAAGTCAAATGGCAATAAATAAAATGTTGGTAGAAATGTTCGTGAGCTTCATTTGGGCAAAGGGAGGTCAAACACTTAAACTCCGGAGATACAAGATTGCACGAGTTGAGGCAAACGAAGCAAGCTTCATGAATCGCTTTCGTGCATGCGAGGGGGAATTTTTGAGGGCCGCTATGTAATAAACCTGCTATTTTGATGGTACATGCACTTTACTTGAGTGATACTTTCATGACGCCGAGATATTAATTACAAGTAAGGCTACACTAATTACTTCCTGTGCTTTGAATTGTGTTTTAAATTATCAGTGGAGCGAATTAGCGCAGCTATTCTACCTTCATTTGTACCTTGTAAGACTTGTGTTAACATCCGTTCGTTATATCTAACCCCTCGTAGTGTTTGTAATATAAATTCCCGCTCGGCGGAGCAACACATACTGTTATATACAGAACAGATCATCACTGGGGACCGTTTGAAAAAAGGGAAAACAGGAAACGTGTGAAAAAATAAGCCTTTTTTCCCGTCGAAAGGCGTGAACGCGACGCATCACCTATTTCTAAAGGAACGTAAATAAACGCACCTTTAAGAGTGCGTCTGAATCGACACATGTCCGTACATCCTCACCGTGTGTCAACATTAACTAGAGGCTTATTCTGAGGCAATACGCCATTACTAATTTACCGCCGGCAATCCTTTGCTGTCCAGACTGAAAGGCCTGCCGCTTACATGTGGCTTTCTATACCTACGTGACTTTACATTAATGAACTTTGACTAATTACAATAGAGACGATTTTTACTTTTCCCTTCTTACTTCATTACAAGAATTGATGATCAAACCAATATAGAACAGCAATCAATAAATACACAGAGAAAAGTATATTATACCTGCCATTCAAAAACCCCAACAAAGGATGAAAAATAAAAAAATAATCTGAATAATCCTTTTATCGCTTATTCAGAGTTCCGCTTGGAATTATTACTACTCGTTGGTGCGGTTGCCTTTGCCACATCATCAAAGGGATTGCAAGTGACGTTGCTACTTGCAAAGAAAACAGCTTTTGTTTTCTTTGACCAGGAACTAAGCATACGACAACTTTTAGATGTTCTTACTAGATTAGTTCTTTTGATTTTTGTTTTATTGACTTTTAACTTAACTTGTCTATAAATATACCTTCCTATATTATAAATGAGTAAAGTTATATGTTTGTAGAAGGTAATCGTCAAAACCATGTGATATGTTTCCAAGTTATAAGTTTAATGCTAAGTTTAAGCCACGTTCAAGGGATACTGTTACATTTATTGTTTTAAGTATTAAAATAAACATGCAGCAACAAATTAGTAGTTGAACAAATAGCGTTGCTTGACAAATCAAAACGCTTAGTGCACAAGAGCAAAGTTCGAGCGCGCTCCGTTGTAAATCTAGATCGTAAACTAACATTAATCGTCCGTAGAGAACAAACTAGTTTCTCTAATTATTTCCTCGCCTTCGACCCTCTGGTTTTGTCTCACGGACTGCTGCATTCAAGTAACGACACCATTAATTTCGAAATTCAATGGTATCTTTAAAGTCACCAAGTAGCATGAAATAATGGTATCGATAAATTTTAAGTAGTAGTTTTCAAATTGCTTAATTATTGCACCACTTTCATTGTGATCTACCGTTACAAAAAAAAACATATACCATTTTTTTAGGATCGGTACAACCACGACACTCATTTGAAGAAAAAACAAATTTTCCTAATCTTGACACTGATGGGGTAGGAGAATATCATACGAAAATACATTGAAGTACTACGTGACAAAAATACAGCAGTAATGCAAAATGTAACATGAAAATAATATAATATAAAAATATAAATCAACACGAACATTATTAACCGCCTTGACAATGCAGATACACTCAGGAAATAGAATATCCGCATACACTGTTTCAAATCCCTGCTTGTAGTCTGTATCTCACGGTATAATAATACGCCCTGCAATCACGGCTTGTGTTTACCCAAGGACCGAGGTATTTATTTGCAAAACTCTTGACGGTACGCCCCGTGACGTCGGCCTAATTTTAAAACGAAAGCTGAATAAGCATTCGATTGCGGATCGGATAAACAATTGGTAGTTCTCCGAGGTAATTTTGAGTTGACATTGTTTTCAAAAAATAAATAAACTTAAAATTAATTTTATCTATTTCTATGGGATGTAGGTAAATGTAAATGTTCACTTATTCTTTTTAAACGATGATGGAAAGTCAAACAAATACAATTATTACAAAAAAATCATCGTTTCATTTAAAATGATGTCTAGTGTAGTAGACTAGCCTTTCATTTTATTTATTATTTTTTGCTAATTTTAATAAGTGATACTATGCCATATATAAAAACTAACATAAAAAATAACGAATGCAATATTTTTATCAACAGTATTGTTCACAGAACATCATATAAAGGCAATTTGAAATGATTCCATTTCATGATTATGGTTGCGCATTGCAGAACAACAAAATTAATTATATTTTCCATTTATTTATGCATTTATGCAAATTTAGACGTTTCCGATTGTTATAACGAAAGTTTGACTGACTGAAATATATCACAGCGATTACTAAATACGAGTTTACATGTAGGTATAAAATATCTCAAATGTAAGCTAACTAACTTTTCATTGAATAAAATATCTTATGCTGACTTAGTACATTACATGTGGTATATTATGTTTGTGATGTTCCTCCATTCTGACTAAAATGAAAAGTTGATTTATTTTTCAAATCATATCCCAAGAGATTCAAAGAGAGAATCAATTAAAAATACAACTCACAAGCACTGACAAAAGACCACTCAAAAAGATATTAAAGACGAGGAAGAAAATCTGGAACGTGTCTACAAAGGTTAAACATTTGTGTCAATTTGTTTAATTAGAAGATTAACATAAAAGAAATCAATCAATCGTTTGAATTATAATTTCGAATGAATTCAATCGCTGTCATTTTTTTTAATAGCTGGGTAGCTGGGGGCGACTGCTCCGCAATTGAATAGGAGTTTTTAATTAAAAGTGAATACCGAATAAAGGCTTGTTTGATGGGTTAGTGGCGTGGCACGAACCTAATAAGTGCCCAGCCGACAAAAGACTCTCATCTATTAAATTTCAGAACGTCAACGCCATACCTACTTAAAAACTTCCAAATTCTATCCTAACTTATATTTTGTTCATAGATTAGATTCTTCGTAAAAGACGTTTTCTAGCTGAATCATTAATACACTACGCGAAACCTACTTGGGTATTCAGCGTAACTCCTGCATAAAATTTTTGGTTAATTAATACTTGTACGTACATTCTCCACCAAGTTTCTCTTCATTCACCTACATAGTGGTTTTGTGTAATGATTTACATATTTTATTCCGAAACATTCCGCTAAGGGCTTATAATAAATTCATCGTAATCTTAAACATCCACGTCATAATTTACTTTATCTTGCATATAACTCACATGTGTTTTGCGTGTACTTACGTACATATATATTTCTTGTTGTATGTATGTTGTGATCCAGACGACTTGGGAGCAGTATATCCTAAACTTTACCCAAAACCGGTTTGCAATATTAATGTATTGTACGTGGTAATCTTACTGATGTCGATACTGTGCCGAACAACTGAAATTATAATAACTGCTTTGATAAAGGCGCTTACAGATACGCTCGATTTTCCTGATCACTTATAAACACAGCAATATTCCTTGTATATGGTGGTATTTGATACTTCGGAGAAGCTATAAATATAGATCAAATAGTATTGTTTACAATAAAGTTACTCCAATAACATTTTAACAGTTACAATGGTTATTACAATTCAATATGAGAGTTCGTATTAGTTTCAGTACCTGTCCACGGCGATCTATTGAAATTCATTCATGCATGCCGCGTCAACTTTATTGCAAAATACCTAGGCTCCGGTTGAAATGCACCATATGCTCTGCCTTTTGAACTCCAACGCAGTGCATTTTTATGATGTGAACATTGTGTAGCATTAAAAATAACACAATTTTAAATTCACATGGGACGCCGTGTCATTTAATAGAGTGTGTGACTGTGTTTCTTGCAACAATGCAGTTTCAGACAAAGAAAAATGTCGCCAAATATTCACACAAACATCATGCAAAGAAAAATAATGTATTGTTTTCAATTGTTAAAAGCAAATACTAATATTATGTATTTGCTAATTGATAAAACCAACAGGGCTAGTAGGCTCTCTACAATGTGTTCGATGATAATGAAAGAAATAGAGACAAGTCGTACCTCTTTGTAAAAATCTGCATTGTGGAGCAATACAATAATACGTACAAGCTTTAACCGCTCCTTCAATTTAGTAGAAGCTTCGAACAAAACATAGCGAGCGACACAGGATATTTCATCGGCAGACTTGATTTGTAGCCGCGCCGCGAGCACGTTGACACACAATAAGCGCTTTAACTTAATGATATTCGCGCATGTAATTAATCCCAGCCCTACATTAAGTCTGCATTTGCATGCAAATTTAAATCCGTACCCGATAACCTTTAACGCTCATAAATTCTAGGGATTCAGATAGCATATTCCGTTTTTTCAATAAAACCTATTAAAGCGATCGTTTTAATTCGTGGCAACAGGTGCAAGAAATGTCAATACTAATTAAATGGAAGTAGCTAGAGTAAGCACCTCAGTATTATTGCAGGCTTGCATCTGTGTACTAAGGTGCAGGTTTCCTGTAAACAGAGCATCTGCGGCTTTAACGTGCAGTTAAACGAAGTAACAGCCATTTACTTAAGTGCACACAATCATTTTTAGTTGCGAATAGCTCATTTCGTTAATGCTGTTATAAAGAGCTTATTAAAGAAAAATAGCGACTGAAGAAAGCTCACTTTAATTATTTAGACGTCTCGACTTTAAATTCAATTTAGTAATTGTAAGGTTGTTTGCTTTGCATTAGTTAGGTGCTCATTATATTTAGAACTTTGAAATATCGTGTCGTGCTAAGTGAGTTGTTTGTCTGTAATTATAAGACGTGTTTGGTACGATGAAAATCTAATTAGTGAGCTCTAAGTAGCTTAGTTTATACTAACTTATTTCACAACGACGGACCAGAGAAGTTTTTCATTATGGCTTTACTTTATTTCTTTTGTATAAATATTAACCCAAAGAGAATTGATTATATCCCTGTAAATTTTGATCTCGCATCCTTATTCGAATGACCTACATATTTATCATGTATATCTTATCTATCACGCCTTAATAATAATAGTATCATGAATGAATAATCGTTCATCAATAGTCTTGATCTATATGCATGACTACCAAATTCAAAACAATCGAATATCATTCAAAATGTATCAATATTTATACTTATAATATTCACTGTTGACACTTATTAAATGAGGTCGAATATTAATGATGTATAATTTTATTCTTTAGTATAATCAAACAGTTGACGGCGCCATTGTTAACAAACCGCTCTAATTTAGCCACAGCTAGTATTAACCACCGCAGTGGTTGATGTACTCACTTTGTGGCCATTCAGTTAACATTCAGTGTTTCATTTCAACTGACCACGAGCCCGATAATTGTAGGCGCTATCTTATTGACCAGTCATTTGTTAAAAATCAATACGGTCGTTATCAGTGTCCCTTTGTGCGTTTATTGGGGAAGAATTAACAGTTTATGAGACATGTTGGTCCCGTTTATATTTTTCGTGTTGTCCAGCGGCATTTTGGGTTATTTTATTTATTACCATAATAATATGCCGTAAACAAACTGCTTCATACAAGCTATTGCAGGAGATTTTCACGAAATTTTTCTTAGTGTGAAAGACCAATTATTTCACTGCAAAATTTGCTTTAAACCTTCATTTATAAGAGAAGAACACTCGTCTAGAAGAAAAATATCAAGTGGAAATGAAGCATAACTGAATAGAAATGCAATATGAGCTAACTTCAAATGAATCTGGGTTGGTGAGTACAAGTCATGTTATGTATTTTTTGACAATAGTTTTCCCTCTTTATACCTTTATTGTGTATAATTGTAGTATGTTTCTATTGTATAAGACAACTAGAATATCGCGTATTAATAGAAACTCTATTACTAAATGAAAAAAAGAATTTAGTCGGAAAATTTTTAAATTTAACTACGGTTTATTTTCATTTTACGACTACGACTATTGGCGATAAAAAAATCGTTATTTTGAAAATTCGTTTTAGTACATAAAACGAAATATCTTATAGTAGACATAATAGTTCGCAAAACGATACTAAATAAAACGCATTACAATTGATTGCAAACGATTTCCTCCTACATTGTGTACCCAGGGTTTTAATACACAATTTCATGATACTGCAAAGTGTAGAAATAATATCGGAGCAATTTGTGCGGCGGTGATCATAGACGTTATCTTAACAGAATCCTGTCGAGCCAGCATCAGCCGAGCTCCGATGGTTGCTATTGGCAGTTGATTTTTTAATTTGATATATTTATCTGATCAAAAGCCGTGACACGCAGATATAAAGTTGCGAAGATGACGGTTTTCTTAACAGTTTTGTTTACGTTTTGAGACTTAGTAAATTAGACTAGGCTAGGCTTTGATTGACCTACCTATTGCAAGGCCTATGCCTTATTAATTGACGATACCAAAACCCTATTTTTTTTAAGTATATTACATAATTTGATAGACGTAGGTCATCTTAAAATTTATTAGGAACCTACTTATTATATTGACAAAGCAGCTACAGCTATATAGCAAATCAATACGTCGCAAAGCGTCCTCCAAAATCTTTTTACAACGAAAATCGAAAATCGAAGTCACAATCTTTATCCACTTTAGCAGTACATACGTATTAAAAGACTTCCATAATCGCTTTTTTATCATCTAGTGGGATATCATTCTGCATTTAGGCAATAAAACCACGGTGGCGCGCCCCAAGCCTTATCTCCGCGGAGCAGCCTCGAAAATATAGATCTAAAAAAAATTGATAGCAATTTATATGTTAAACATCGGCTTGAATGAAATATTTCGCATCTTGTACGTTGCGTGTATGATGTATGTACTGAGATGAGCGTTATTTAAAATTGGATCCCGGCTTATGAGACGAGTACATTAAATCAACGGGGAGCGGTGCGTATTAAGTGGGGTGGCTCGTACAATCACTCAATCAATTAAATTCATCTACACGGGTAAATAAGATGTAAAGTTTTATGTAAGGAGTAATCTTCGAAAATATAAATCAGATTAAAATAAACTTTTATTAAATAAAATCGAATGTGATTTCTATACTCTTATCTATTTTTATGATTTTGGCAATGAATAAAATTTATGTTTATGTCTTCAAGCCCGAATTTCCGTACCAAGTAATACATAATTAAAATACACGATCCCTCCATTTAAATGTTCATTAACAATCTCTGGTGACCTTTACGTTTAAAAAAGGAACTTTAAAGTATCTAGATTATGAAGACCTAAAATATCAAAAACTCGTTCGTAATATAAATAGAGAGCGATGAATTTAATTAAAAAAAAGCAAAACTCGATAAAACCAGAGTATATTATTTTTCAATTTTACTGTAACATCCAACTTTAACGTAAACTACTAAAATTATAATCAAACTAAATTTAGGACACTTAACTTCCTCGCTCAAATAAAAAAATCCATAAGTTTTTAGGTACCTACTTTGGTATTTCTTCACACCCAATATTTAGAGAATTTAATTTTGTTCTTATATTAGATTTAATCGTGTATTAATAAAGTGGATTAAATTTTATAAAAAATAAAAGATATTTAGAGAAGACTTGTTATATTATTATGTATGTATATTATATTAGAGTCGTAATAAATTATATTTTTTTTTTATTCAAATTAATACTACAATATAGTATTACTTTGATTAAAAAAAAATACAGATTGAAAACGAGTACAATAACTCACTTAAATAACATATAACTTGGCTAAGCCCTCAGCAACTCCGCAAAGGACTATCGCTAACCTTATGATGTTAAAAGAAACCCTTTTGGTACATCGTAACTTTTTATTTCTACCTATTTTTCGGGAGTACTTGAACTCGGGCAAAGATGAAAACATGCACGGTGACGTAAAAAGAGTATGTAAATCGTAGCCCATGGCGTTTGGTAAGGAAATGGCTTTATAAAAAGATTTATACTCTATGTAATATGAATGTTGTGTTTTAAATATGCTTCTATATTTTATGCTTAGGATTAATTAAGACTTATGATGTAAATGGTCAGTAAGGGCTGTGAGAAAAAGTTTTTTTTTCTGTTTTGAGTAAAAATATTGTTACAGTCCTAGTTTTATAATAAAATTTTAAAAGTAACACAATAAATAAATACCGTGACAGTCAGAACACCGATTGTGTTCAATTTGGTACATTTTTTTGAAATTAATAATTTTGGTTTTTCTCCTGCTCTTTAATATAGGTACTCAAAAAACGCAAATTACAATGTAATTCGATAATCATAATTCGCAATAACGTGGAAATAATAATTTCCCGGAGGTCTAATAAGCCACTAAACCAATTTTAATTTCAAGACGAAGTATACAATCGACCCACATTGAAGGAAACATTTTGACAGCACCTTTATTGCGTTGCACTAAGGTTGAATTTCAAAAATCCGTTGTCACCACTGACGTACTAAGAACATACTTTGTGACGTCTTCACTGATTTATTTTTAAATAATTTTCATTTTCTTATCATTTTTGGCGACGACAATCCGCAGTGAGCAAGCGTGGTGATCAATGCTCGTGCCTTCTCTAAAGGGGAAGAGGCTTGTGCCCAGCCGTGGGACGTATATAGGCTGGCTTATTATTATATATATCATTTTTGTTGTTGCAGATGTAGAACTTACTTGTTTCAACTAGCTTTAGCATGTTCTCTAGAGACGCAAGTTTGATAATAAAATAGAATTGCAATTTTATCAATTTAATGCGTGAAACATTAAACCTATACATATAGAAAAAAGGGCCTGAATAGTCACACATTAAATCCAAGCCAACTATTTTGAGTTACTTATAGTTCCACTGTCATATTTTTAGTATAAAATCTTAATCTATAAACATTTGAATCACTGACTATAATCAATTTATATCCTTTAGGTACTTTAAATATAATGAGACCAAATTAAAAATATATTAAAACAATACATTATCAAATAATAATAGTTTATATTTTTAATAGAAAGCTGAATTTCAATAACTTATTAAAAGGCAAAGGCTTAGTTAAGAACTACCTTTGTTTATTAAACCTTTCTGCCTTACCACGTTCATTTAACATTAATAACCTCCTAAGACAGACTGTGTCACGGAATAAGTAAATAGGTGTACTTTCAGGATTACTACTTATCTACTCAATTCATATTAATATGAATATTAATATTGTAAGTAGCTACGAAATATTAATCCAAATCTACGACCGGCTACGAAAATCAATGTCTACGTGCTACGACGACAAGTGATCATCATGTTAGGTGAAGATACAGTTACGAACAAAACATGTATACACATAGCGAAATATTAATACATATTAAGCGACGTTTATAAATTAAAAAGAAAAAAAAAATACGTATATTTTATGTTATATGATTTATACATAGCGAAATTATAACACATATTTAGCGACATTTCTTTTTGATACTAAAAGAAAAAGATGTACATTATTGTACATGATTAAGGAACTGTTTTCAATACTTTATTTACAACACGTTTTATAACATCAATCTAGATAGAAGCAAAAAATATTAAAAAATTGGAGAGTGTCTACTATATTTTCTCGCTCGTGACTGTACGTATACTATAACGGTAGAGCAGTCTTTTTTTCTTAACGCAATAAAGTCAAAATCTATCAAACGGATTTTCATAATAATATGGTTTTCAATACTCTCAGTATGAAGTTATGAAAATTATTCAAGAGTTTTGTTTTGTTAGGTATATTATCAAACCAAATTATATCAACCTCATTCCTGTAATTGGTTATGAGTTGTATCAAAAGCTATTGAAACAGATTTAATTTCGATTTGAGAATTTTGGCAATGCAAATTCTAGTTTCCGAGAAATGTAGGGACGAACATTCACTTACCTATGTAATTCAGCATACCTAACATACCTGTTACAAAGCCTACATAAATGAACACAACGAGTATTAGGAAATTCCTACAATATTGTTATACTTTTGTTGACATGTTAAGTTTTAATACAAAGCGTCAATATTGTTGCCTTTTTTACCTCGGTAAATGACACTTGTATAGTTGGATTCAAACTTAATGGCGGCTCTGAAGTTAGCTACACGCTGCGCAGTACCTCGCCCCGCACCCCCGCTGGCGCATAAGTTTGTTACTGCGCAGCGACTCGCTTCGTGTTCAGAACCGTCATTAAGTTTGCATCTATCAGTACTTGGTGTTTAGAATTATGAGAATGACATAACTCGAAATTGTGATCAAATGGATCGTGTAGACCCTTGACAATTAATAATGGATCCAAACATAAGGCTAATATTCAAATTATAACACAGCGTCTGTTTGGATAATTGCTTCCTGTTACTATGCCAAATAATATGCGTCACAGGCTGACAAGTACGAAGGGCATCTGACTACCATTTTTATAACTTTAGTATGGTAAATGTGTATGTTCTGTATATGTGTGAGTTATCCCGTTAGTCAATATTAGGAGGCAATATTTGCGTGTCGTTTGTCACCCCGGGGACCTGTTCAAACTCAATCCCCAAACAGCTCTGTCAAGGTTAAGAGGCTCGATTATTTTTCATAGCCTACCTGTTTATAGGCGTTATTGTGGAGGCATTTTGCTGTTCCATTTGTTCATCTAAGTAGCATCGTTTCGTAAAGTGTTTTCTTTTTTTAAAGGTCATTCTACTAAATATTATAGGTACCTAAATGTGTAAAAACCCTAGTAGAAATCTATACACTTTTATGTGTGATAGATATATATGATTATTTTACAATAGGTATTAGTAGAATAGATTATTTAGTACAGAGGTTTCATATGGTATTATGTAGTTATCAGTACCATCTAGTCCTTCTGACTGACACTGGAACTATGTGTTAGGAACTATTGTGTGGTGCAATATTAATCAAACCATGAAATCCGGTGCCCTGCTCCTTCGTCTTATAGCACCAGGTGATAAAGGAATCAATGTATGTATGGGTTCTACAAGTAAATAGCTACCTACTGGGATACTACAACTATATACATCTTTATCTATCTCTTGTAAAAAGAATTGGGTGAATATCAGTAATAACACCAAGTTTCATCAAAATCGATTCAGCGGCTAAGCCGTGAACTTTTAACAGAGTTACTTTCACATACATAATATTAGTATTGAACATATAAGGATTATAGATTACGCATAGTAAACACACAGGCCACAATTTATAAAAACACAAGCAAGGTCACATTTGGCTGTTAATATAACAGAACTTGGACTTGCCCCATCAGACTATAAAAAACCTTTCAAGCTACCTCTAATAAGGAAGAATAAAACGCTTTTAACTTCGGACACATTAGTAATGTGGTGCAATAAAGCTTAAAGGCCCCAATTAATCATGCAAACCAAGAGAAAGGTGTTTTTTCCCGCGCATAAATGGGTTGCGTGATTAACATGAACCTTTAATTACAGACTGTCCTACTGGACTCGTAGATGTTAATAGACGTTTGGAGTTTTAAGAGATAATTATAAGGAACTGTAATTACAGTAATTGTTGTAAAAAAATGTGTAAAACATCTGAAATATAGCATATAGCTATGTATAGCAAAGCAAGCAAATAATTAAAGAAATTATTTGCTATTTATTGCTAGTTATGTAAACATGGGTCAAAATGTGTGACAAATGTTGATCTAAAATTCTAAACAAACGACAAGATGGTTTATAATAAGGGAAATATTTAATATAGTAAAACAAATGGTTTACATGATGTAACCGAACAAATTATTTAAGCAACAACATAATAAAGTAAGTTGGTGAATAAAATTGACGCGTGGGTTTTTGTAATAGAAATAGTGTAGGCAAATTCTCTTTCAGGGACTAGGGTAAATGTTCAAATATTAAACATGTCCCGTACGTAAAATTATCGCAGCCTGAGAAATAAAATTACACGCATACGTACTCCCGCCCGCCTGACAACCCTATTACCGGCTACGGTCTGCTAGACCCTGTAATATGGGTAATATTTGCTACAGCCAGACTAATACGAAATAATAGTTATAACGATACTATAAATTATGTAGGAAGCTATCCAATTGTGCGTAATGTGACAAACTAGAGCGCTGCGTTAAACGAGTGAGATCTTGATTGAATCGGCGACGATACCCGAACACGTATTGTTTTCTGAGCTATTGTTCGCGTACACAATAGTAGTAAACGTTGTTTCCACTGCAGCGAGATATCATTACAGCGGTAGCCGGCGAGACGCGTAAGTACAAACACGGGGACACGTCTACAGGAAGGTATTTGTCGCGCAGCCTTGTCGCTCCTTCCTTTCAGCGTTATGATTAATGACACGTTATTTTTCATTGAAACAGCTGCTACGTATTTTTTCTACTTTCAAGTCTTCTGTTCCATGACATACACCTATTAGTCACGCTCTGAAAAGCTTTCGATGTGGATTTTTAAACTTGTTTTTTCCTCTATGTTCGACATTTGAACGCACCTCGTCGGTTTGGCTTTGACTTTTAAGAGCGACCCCTCATTATTGTTCCAACCTTTTTTATTTAAGAGTTGGGACACTTAACACATTCTACCTGTGACACCTTTTGTGTTAATACCCTGCCTCACAATTCCGTGTTTGCAAAGATGACAAAAATCCATAGCTGCAAATTACCCTCGTGTCACGAATATTGAGATGAAAATGTTTAATCTTAATATTACGTACCCCGCTAATTAATAATGTATGGTATAATGAATATTCCACGATGGCGGTGTAAGAGCTATGGAATAGGTTACAAGCATACGAGGCAACTCTGTCAAAAAATTGATGATAGAAATTACAATGTAAAAAGTTTAACATGACAACTAGGTTATTAGTTTTTACCTAAAATTAAATCTAGATAAATTCTCTCTCTTTTGTCTAGTTAAATAAATATCCTACGTTTATCAATATGTTTTTCATTCGTAGATGTATTTTCATATGTATAAAACATATAGGAACAATCATCCAAATAAATAGTACACAACAGTAAACTCAAACATGGAATCATTATTAAAAACCGAGTTAAATATTGGTATGTAAAACCTCTTTGTAATAAGTAATACAGCGGAAAGGAAGCGGTTTTCCTAGTAATGAAATAACCTTTTTATTCCGACGGGGTTAATTTTTACAGCACTCAACCCATACGTTGTTGAGATAATGAAATTATTTAATTACATGCCTAATTTTATCGTTCACGAGTCGTCGACTGCGAACAATATTTAAATGGCTTATTAAAAAGGTAATATTGTGAGGGATGTCTGTGTAGGTACAGATATAGTAGTAGGGGATGGCAGCTAGGTACGTAGGTACGTGCTGGGCGGCGCCGCCAGTTCTTTCATTTCCGTTTTTCGAGGAAGTTTTCGACTCTTCCTGCCTGTAATGGACTCAACTCGACATAATTTTATCCACTCTGCAGAAAATATATCAGGTAGGAACAGTGTTTAATCAAATAAAAGATTTAAGAAAATAGAGATGAAACATTTCATTTGTTTATTAAAATTATTTATTTATTAATACACAATTAAATCTAATATAAGAACAAACTCTAACTATACTAAAATTAAAACTTACATAAATAAAAACTAAATGGCGTCAAAGAACTCATCGTCATCCTTGTCAATGGCGGGGAACGTGCCCAGAAGGCTGGCTGCATTGCCACGTTGAATGGCTATGCCGATTCTCTGTGCAAGGAACAAACCAGCCCTCTGATCACGAGTAGATTCTACCAAACGTTTGGAAAGTTCTTTGAAAAGATTTCGTGCGCTCGGACCCCATGACCCGAGCGTTTCAACCCCAAACGGCTCGAAAATATAATCACCCACAATGTTATTATACTTCCGCCGCTTAAGGGTCTCCGCAGCTCCAGCAGCAGCGCCAGGAGAGGCTGCTGAACTTAGAACGTGGGACGGCGCAAGGGTGTCGACGCACGTTGCGTCCCACACCAAAGGCCGACCCAATTTCCAAGGCAGCAATGACATACCGTCAGGTCTCTTGCCATCGCCGCGCACCAAACCATTGGGTTCCAAAACAGCTGGTACTCCGGCGGTGACAAGAGCACGACGAATTATGTCATTCAAATTTGAGTGGCGAGATATACGCCCTGCGCTCTTGCTGCAGGACAGGCCATGGTGACCGAGGTTGTCGACTGTCTCACCGCATTGACAACGATGACATGCGACACAGGGTATACCTAAACGTAAACTCATGGCGAGCCGAAAAGTATTATTATTTGTTTATGTGATTAGAATCTCATTCCGATTGTCGAGAGTAAGTATTCCACAGTCCTAATATTAGAAAATATAAATGCATCCTGAAAGACATTTCCGCCCAATTCCAATCGTTGCCTTTGCCAATATTACGAGTATTGTAAAAGCAAGCAAAAATATAGATAAGTACTTACATTTAATTCGGAAAGGTTTATCCTCAAAGCCGGGTCCTGCAATCAAGACGGTTCTGTTAATATTTATAGTCCTGACACAATAAACGTGTAATAGACTTCGTCTATCTCGTGGAAACAAACATAAAATTTTCGAAGTCAATTCACACTAATAAGAACATTCTTCGGACACCACAAAGTTTATAACACAGAAATTGGGGCCACATCGGCTAGAGGAGGCAAACAGTCCCTAAGCTCGAATTTCACAAATTACACTGGCTGAAGCCGACCTAAATATTATTGAGTGACTTTGGGCAACAGTAAAAAGGGGCTCTCAAGATCTCTGGAGACCTAGTACCTAATTGTAGGTACACACTTAATAGATCTTGTGGTACCAGGCGCACGGTTCCCGCCTGACAATTTCGCAGCTTAAGTATCCGGCAATTTAGGAGCGGCAACTTAAATGACTTGCGGGTTTTGTAATATGTGAATACTTAACAATAATTAGGTGTCTATATGTTGAGTATTTCGATATTATTTAAAACAGTTGAGCAAATAATACTGTCAATAAACATTTACTTGAACTAAGTCGCAAATAAAATTTACTGATATATGAAACCTGAACAAAAAATATAAATGATACACCTACTTCTCATAACGCCACGTGAAGCCTACATTTCAAGAAAATTGATAAAATACAATTCTCAGGGATACGAGTATTGTGTATCTATCTTTATTATTTGGTAACAATGTCAGATTTGTTTTGTTTATTTTACGCAGATAAACACTTTGCCAACACATGAGCTATTCACATAAGTTGGCTTATAAATTACAATAAAATAATTATATAGATTTTTTAACATTATTTTATTAAATTATATGATATTTGTTACATGAAAAATTACACTTTAACGTTATTTAAATTCAGTTCATCCTTTCAAAGATTATTTTAATTATATTATAATAATTAAAAAAGAAATGTGTTCTGGAGATCATAATAATATATCGTTGGCCTAAGTGTACATATCACTAACCTGTCCAGAATCTTCCAAAAAACTAGCCAAGCTTTTTATTTTTTTAAATATAGTTCTTAACTTTATTATCTTCCGGCAAGTAGAATATAATTAATTGGCTTACGCGACTTAATTCAGCTGAGAAACTTAAAATGACATCAGTAAAGATACACAATCCTTAGTAACACAAGTTACGAGTACATTCCCGGCTTCAGTAGACAGTAAACCGATTAGGTCGCATCCAGCAAACTTAAGCTTAGAACCTTTGCGAGCTTTTCAATTTCCTTACTGTTTGTTGTACAATAAATGAGAAAAGAAAACAGTTTTGCTACTTAAATTTAATATTAGGAATCATAATATTAAAGTGTTATTAAGATAAGACGCAAAGTATCTATTATGCTGCAGAGTTTTTAAAATGTACCTTTTATAAATACTTCCACTTGCTCACTTAAAATGTAACTAGATTTTTTACAAAACATTTATCAAAATTGGCACACGTTTTTAGCAGCAACTCGATAATAAACCGATTAATAGAACAGCAGAAATGTTTCATTGTGTTACGTTCCCTTTAGAGGAGCAACGTTTCTTAATTCGTTTGAAGAGTTGAAACGATTTCCGCGCCTGTCACAAAAATAAATTGTATGTGGGTACTTGTTAACAATATTTAACGTAGCGCGTTGAGATATATATTCGTTCTTCATGACATGTAACAAGCTTATAACTGTGTATTATTAAACTGCCTCGTTGGCCTAGTGCTGTGAGCGCGACTGCTACGCTAGAGGTCTTGGGTTCGATACCCGAGTCGACCAAGGTGTTATTGGGTTTTTCTATGAAACTCTCAGTAGCAGGTCGGAGTTTGGATTTGTGCCCGGTTAGTGGCAATAGGCTCGCCACCTATTACATGGGACCTAAACATATCGGCAAACTGTGGGTGTACATTAGTACACCTCTGCCTACCCCTTCGGGGATACAGGCGTGATGATAGGTATGTTATGTTATGTATTACAAGGGACAATACCTACTGTTGCTACTACTACAAATTTCTAAGTCTGCCATGACCACATTGTCTAGATTTTGAAAAGATATTATTTAGTACCTCATACAGCGCAAACAACAACGCACATCTGTTATTTATATACTTTACTCGTAATCTTTGAATGTTTATAAGTGAGTTTAATATAAACTTCCTCTTAACTTACGGCGTTCATCTTTCATCTCAAACTTTAAGAAAACAAAGTTCGTAACAAAGGCGTTTCTTGCTTAGAAACTACCGATTTAACTAAATATTAAAACGTCTTGATTTACAATTTGAGCACGTTCTTCTATGTAATATATTGCAGGAGCCTTCATTATTATTGTTACTTGTAAGAGATCTGTTTCAATTTATTTATGACATGAAATAATGATCTCTACCTATACCATGAACTTTTATAGCTTTATTGTCGCGGTTGAGGAAGCGAGACGGTGCACTACACTGCGCATAGCACTGTCTCGCTTACTCATCGGTAACAGTTCTCCTTTCAGAGCTCATTGTAAGTGTGCTGAAGGCTCCAGTCTAGACTGTAGATCATATAATCTCTATCTATGTTAATTCGTGCGAACGTATCTTAAGACAATAATATAAATAAAGATATATCTCTGAGATAGTTCTGCATTTATAGTATTATCTGCGATAGTAATGAAGACTATACAAATAGACTTGTAAATTGAATTTTCGTATTTAAGTTAGTAAGTACGATTTAATTAACAATGTGAGTATTTACAAGTAAAATCAATACTTATGTAACTTGCTCAATAACGTATAGATTTTGTTCTGAAATACTATAAGTCATTATACATGTAAGCGCATTGATTTGTTTGTTATTCAAGGAGTGTGTAACAAACAAAAATTTCTGAATACCACATGTTCCTTATACGCAAACTTCTTACTACGTGCAATAGTTTACCTACACTATAACACAGAACAGATACTTTTAAGAATAAGCTTTTCACTGCAAAACCTTTTCCCGTTGCCGAGTATGTAAATACATATAAACCTCACGCGTACCTCTTTGTCGTGAAAGCAAGTCGCGAGTATAAATAAATACATACCTTTTACTCTTTTTGTTATTGTTCTTATACTACACACTGAACTCAACTTTCAGAACGATGTATACTATAAGACTTTGTGTAATCTGTCATAAAGATGAAAGAGACTAGCCTCCACGACACAGGGAATCCTAGTGTGGAGGCTAGTGTTCTAATAATGTCTGTAACTTTATTATTGAAACAATAAAGAATTATTATTATTATTATTATTATTATTATTATTACTCTGGGGCAATGAAATGGCGGTATTGCATTGCTTTTCATTTTTAACACCTAGGTATACGAAATTTTAATAAAAAACGCCATTCGAAAAAACATTCCCTAAATATAATATACTGACCTGTAACTTAACAGAAAAAATATTAGTAAATAGCTTCAAAATCATCAAAGTATACCCTAAGTTAAATTTGTAAAATTTGTGGATAACATACAGAAAAAAAAAGTTCCAAACCAACTATTTACCTTATGTTTTTTTGCAAATTGTGTTTAAACGATGTAAATACAAAGAAACTATGCTATACAGGATCAAATAACTGTTTAAAACAACTAGCAGTATCAGATAAATACGTACGTAGAAACAACTACGCTGACTGGTTAACTAAACGTTCATTGTTTTCCGATAACAGTCCTAGTTCTAGACAAATAAAAAGAATAATAACCATATAAACATACAGTCGAATGGGACTTTATATTTACTATATTTTATTTTTACTGTGTACTAAATGATGCATTTAATTGCACTTTGGAAAACAATTGCTATAGCTGCGCGAATCAAACCATTTGTCCTTAATAATTCTAGTTTTGTAGCTTAATTGCTGTCAGGTCGTAGCTAAATGCCTAGCTATCCGGGAAAAACTTGTTGTATACTACCATCAAATCAAAAAATTTCATGATGTAGTTAATTTACTACATACTTAGTTAATATTATTATTAAGACAAATTGAGAATTTCTTTAGATATTTTTTTCGTAATAAATTATAACTAAGTTCTTACATTTAACATCGACCTAAACGAGCACTGTTTGTGAGAGTAATTTTAAAAACCCGATACACGTATCCACTAGTTTGAGTTGACTTTAAGCAATGCATATCAAATTGCTGGACACATTATATGCATCTTCGGTTTTAGTGTTTCCACCGATCATCGTACCTGTTACTTTTAGCTTGTGTTATTCCTTTAAGCGTATAATAATATACTCTGTTAGTAATCTATGCCAAACTTACAATAATTGTTATTTATATAAAACGTCTTTTTACGGATTTTGTCGCGGTTTGATTTTAGATTTTAGGTCCCGACGTTTTGACATTTCTCTTCTATCTATCTTTGCAGGTCTCATGGTCACGGGCAGACTGAGATGGCGTTCATCTTGACAGTAGATGTTGCTCGTTCTACCTTCTAATAATTGTTAGTAAAGCGTAATAAATAAAAAACTAATCTCCTGTTTTTCCCTAGTTTCATTCACTCGTTCCTAATATTATGAAAAGTATACATTTCAAATACAAACAGTTTAGTATTCTGCCAAATATGTACGACTGCTAAAACAAAGTTTGTTTCAAATGCGTGATACATACGGGTAATTTAGTCTATTTTCATTCGAAAAAGTTGAATAAACGAACGAAGTAAACATTTCATTCAGGGAAAGCAAACGTTTTGTAAAATAAGTTCATTATGTTATTACAACATTATTTCACTACTGAATCTAATTAAATACGAGTATCTAGAACCGAATTCCAAAAATCTGCATGTTTAAATATAATTCATTGAATTCATGCTTTGGACGTCCTTTTTGTTGGTAATTAGAAGTGCATCTGTCGCCAAACATTATTTCGACATATAGCTGATTGGCCGTCCAGATAAATATTTTATAGACTTGATAATAATAATCTTAATAATCCTAAAGCAGATTAGCATCACTCCTAACACAGTCAAAATGAAGAAACTCACAAAGTCGGAACTCAAAGAAGTATCATAAATAATAATTTTTGAACGTAAGTTTATCTTAAAATATACTTAATGCTGAAGACAAACTTCTCGAAGTAAGCAACAAAGTCAGAAGTTACGAGTACCTAATACACTTTTGAATATAAACACGACGAAGTAACATTGTATTACAGTTACTACAATGCTGCCGACTGAAGTCCGACAGTCGGAGTTTGGCAACTATTTAGCACTGCAAGCACGTTCCGCATATCAAAAAGTAATGGTATTTACCTGCTCTTCAAATTAAGTAGATATCAAGTTTCAATGAAATGAACAACGGCACAACTTAATTGTGTTCCGTTGCGAAGGAAATCGTGACTGTCTTTGAAGAAATGTTTAGTTTGTATTCTACTAAAGCTTTTAGCGTTTTACAATACAATTTTAGTATTTTTTTTTCGTTTTTATCTTGTGTTAAACAATGGCTAGAAAAATAACTAAATTAAACTTTTGCATTGTACAGGACATATTTTAATTAAACAAGGGACGCCTGCAAGGGGATTTTACCGTGCTACTATGTAACGGATGAAATTTAAAATAATAACAGCGCTTTTATTAGTATGAATAGTTCAAATTATTCAAAACATTTTTATTAAGCGCACGGCTAAATTAAATTTGATGAATTACTTTCACAAAAATAAAATACTACAAACTAAAATAATCAAACATTGAATTTTAAAATGCTACAGTCATGTGAGCTACGGAGCTACGATGCTACGCGGACATAGTATGTTATAATAAATCATTCTTTTTAACGTCGAAGGTAAAGAATACTACATATTACACCTGAGTGGGGTACACACAATTACCAAAATAAAACGCACCTATGTACATACAATAAGGCAGCTATAATTATGAAAATTCGCTTTAATACGTTACTAAATACTACATACGCTTATATTAATATGGTTAAGAACTTTCGAATAGGTTATTTGCAGGTAAAATGGAATCAAAGTCGGTACTTCAAGTGCTGTTTGTGCCAAAGCCACAGGGATTCCCAATAAAGCTTTGTGAATGTGAAAGCCTACCAGGAAATCGGATGGGCAACACAAAGCTTGCTATGCTAATAAAGGCCCTTAATTAGGACTAATTAAATAGAGTTATGAGCACAATACATGACTTGTATACAATGCCTTTCGTTTCTACCAAGTTTGTTAATACAAGTTGCTAAACTTATTGATGGCTTACCTGATATTGAACATAGCTGCTGATTAAATAATAATTAACGTCATGAAATTATGTATGCATAATATAACTAAGAAAATGTGAATGTATAATGTAGGTATATTATAGTTATGGACAGCCCATAGCTATGCTCAACATACAGCAAGGTACAGATAGGTACGTTAATTTTATTATAATTAGAATTGGTCCAAAAAACTGTCTAATTTGTGCCTTTTCTATTTATTTTCACAGCTACCCGCAAGTAAATAGACTGTACCTATTTATAGGAACTTGAAATAAATATCAAAATTATTTATTTATTTAATAATTTATGTACACACACAATAGATTATTACAGATGATGTACAAAGGTACTGCTTATTTCTAAAGAATTTATAGGATTATACATTCCAGGACCGAGCAATTATGTCCTAACGTTAACTAATAAGCCTTCTTTAATTAACATTAATCATTTTCATCTATAATTGGTTCAGGTACATTTAACAAACATAACATCTAAATCGAAATAGGGTGCGAAGTATACTCGCTCTCGAAAAGTTCTTACTGGGTCCACTTATGTAAGAGTGGATACTCATACCACGGAATAATATTAAATTAATGTTGGAAATTATTCATGACTAGCTCAAGTAGTGTGTTGCTATTTATTCTACTAATGAATAGTTTAGATTGGCTTGTAAATTATATGATACGAGTATGAAGCGAAAGTGTTTTCATAAGAGGTGGATTTCAGTAGGGCTGTTACCAAATGGTTTAACATGGCCTAGCCATATTAGAATTGATTACGTTTTGCTACTAATTCGGTACTAGGACTACTTGTTACCTGCGACTTCGTCCGCTTTGATTTTAAGATAATGTACTACATTATAAACGATGCCTAAATTACTAATGAAATCGTATTTTGTTAAATATTTATTTTTTGCCTGGACCGGAACCCTTATTATTTTTCTGAAACCAACCCAGTCTAACTATTGTAGTAACATAGGCTATGTACCATTTAAATGAATTCTGCCGTTTCAGAATTCAGCCAAAACAAACAGACATTTTCAAATATCTAAAGACAAACGCAAGTCTAGCGTCTTAACATCATCTCTATCTATATCTTACGAATATTCGCATTCACAATAGTATTATTGTGTTTTGTAAAATGTAACTACAAAAGTGTAACAATAAAGAATATTCTATTGCATTCTATGAATGTACTTCATTGAAATGCTGTTGATAAGCCAAACTAACATCAAATCTAAACTACAATAGAAAGAAGCACGTTAAAGCTATTCTTTTATCGTTTACATCTATCTTTATATAGTTGTGGTTCTTGTAATAGAGACGGCGCATCTCTTGAGTATCGTAAATGGCGGCCAAGGGTCAAGAGGATAGCCAAGTGTCTTCATCTAAGACCGCTCGTACATTGGACAACGCAAGCCTCAAATACTCGAAGACTTTAGTCCCAGACGCGTACTTGTGTACCATCCTCTTTGAACGGCAATAGTTGCTTGGATACTGTAGTCGTTGGTTATCGGAGATATGCGTTGCTTTGTGTACGAAGGCCTTACGTTTATAAAGGATGTAACAAAATCCTCTAGTAATACTTTAGAGGTTTGGTTTTACTCATCAGATTGAGTAACATCTACTTTAAAAGCAATACCGAAAACTTTTCTTTTTTATGATTAATTTGGTACCTGTATAAGTAAAGGCAATTTATTATTTTTATATAGTGCCGGTAGTAATTGTTACTAAAATGTATGACTGAAATCGATACCTAAATATTATTGATTGGCGTTTTTGTTACACATTTTATTGTTCTGTAACGTAAAATATAATATGCTAGATGTAACTCTACAGGCAAAGTGACTATTCGCTGAATGTATGTATAACCTTAGAATAAGCAGTAGATTTGACTTCAAGACTTCTTATAAGCAGGTAGAGGTATCCAAATATATCCCTTGTATAAAGAGTTGAATCATATAGTTCCGTACGTCGAGTCTTCCAATTTCAGTCTCTATTTTTAAAATACATCAAAACCTATAAAACAAAAGTCCTTTTATAATGGAAGTAAAACAATAGTAGTACAGGACGGCTGGTGTTAGTTGAAATAACAATGTATTTCGACAAACCGCTCGCTTCGATTAGAGCTGGATTAGATTTTCAAGCGAATCCGTTATAAACTAAATAAACAACAAACAGTATTCAATTGCTGTGTATTAGTTAGGAGGATAAAGTACTATTATTTTACTGAATATTGTTTCATGTTATACAAATTGTATAATATTTTGTAAGGTTTTTTATAATGAATACAAATATTTAGATAACTTCTGGAGATAAGCAGGAGGCATAATTAGTTTTGAAGACATTCACTATCATGACAGTAGTCAGGAATTGATTGACACATTTAATTAATGCTGCTCAGAACAGATAGCTTTGTACCTACATAAAATTGTAAGCGAACAATCATATTAGCTGATACCACATTAAAAAAGGGTAACAAAAACTACCAAAATAATAGTCGGAAACTGAAACATCAACCAGGTTTTAAGTCGCCGCAAAGTTTCATGCTTTATTTCACTTTAAAGTGTTAAGTAGTGACAAAAATACAATTAAGAACGTCTTAATTTTCCTTTCAGTATTCGAGGGACAGATTTTTTTTCCTTGAGACCTTAGCTATATAGGAAGACAACTACAAAAAATATTGTATAACTTTTATAAAACAATAATTAAAACTTATAAAATAATTTATTTTACAACAATAAGAATTACTGTTTTAACAGTATTATTTACTTACTTTTAACTAGCAATAAGCAGTGCCTTCATCCTCTCTCATGTTTAACTTAATCTATGCTGTACCCGACATGGTCCATGGTTGTGACTATTATTTACTTCCTTACCAACGATGTACACATTAATACGTAATAAAGAATGGAGATTATATAATGCATATTGGTCGTTACAGACTGTGGAACTTAAGTGTCTTCCTCACAGTTGTAAACGTATGTCCCTTAAGTTTGACTGTGAGTTGTCAAACTATGACCTTGGTATAGAGGAGCTTAACATTCGCGAAGCTTACCCAATTCGCAATGGGGCTGTAATAGAACAAACTCTGATTTACCTGGAATAACTTACAGCTAGGTTTAGTTTAACAAAGCATTCAATTGTTACCCAGCTAGATAGATAGATACAATAGGAATAAGAAAAATGTTAAAGGACTTTATTTAACGAGCTGGAGAGAACCGTAAAATCAATACGGAACAAGGATTCTTGTTGTAATTATAAAGAGACTAGTCGTTACTTTAATGTCGTTTGCCTGACTCGCTTTCTTTATTTCTAGATTCTGTTCTATGAATTTCCTAATAAATCATCTGTAAAACTACTAAATAATAATTAAAGAGATTAAACATGCAAGTGCTTTTAAAATTAATTCCATATTTTTCATGTCAAATTAAATAAAAACGTACATGATGGTGAATACTTATTCGTGATTGTAAAGTCAAATAGACGTAAATAAAATTAAAATACAGAAACCTTCATTTATTTATCGACCATGTTCTTGCATCTGGATAACTCAGTAACGTTAAATCTCCATTTTAAAATGCCTTTGATATTTAGTTCAAATATGCGCAACTATAAAAAGTATTCTACCTATTATTTTAAACAAATTCATCATGTTGTCATAGCATGTACTTTAAAATTGTACAATAGTATTTAATAATGATACCACATTCGTTTTAGAATGGCCTGCAAAATAACACGAGTGGATTACAATGTAATTGGTCCTGTAATTTCCACCGCATTGCGTTAAATTTAGTTTGAGTTATTGACCAAACGTTTATTAATTTAGAACTGACACATTATTTATGGTAATAACCCTACAGTTGTCCGTTTGGCTGGCGAATTGTGTGCGATCTGATAGAAGCAATCACGTAGAAAGTTTAGGACAACACAACTATTAGTACGTAAAAGGTAGGTACTTGGAGTCTGAAATAACTTTTGCTTAAAGACTACATCTCCTCTAGATTTCCAGACTTTGGATAAGGTATTCATCATATCACCTTCAACTTTAGCATGTTAACTAAATGCCAGAGTTAGAGTCGATACCTGAATTTACTAAGAGACTTCAACTATTAATACAATCAGAAATAAACGGCGGGAGTGTGAGCGTCTCGCGAACACTATCGGCTTAATGTTCGTGGTACGTAGCCATATAAATTGGCCTTATCGCCGCCAATTATAACGAGAGTTCCATACATTTAGCGCGGGCTGACACCCGCTCATGTCTCACTCTGGTTAGCAAACCAAATCACGCGATATGAACCGCGTTTATAAATGACCTCGCATTCTGTACGGGGAACGTGCATTCTACTTTCTATGCAATCGATGTGCGTCCCGCAGCTCGTCTAATGAACCAAGCTATTACTAAAGCAATTTTACATCTTTCTGCTCTCATATTTTCGTGTGTTTTATTTGTTGGAATGTTCCGTTCAATTCTTTTCTTAAAATTTGTGATAAAAATTGAAAACCTTTGAAATATAGGTTTTTGCTTATAAGAAAGGCGATATTTATGTCGATGGTGAGCTGAACTTTTTATATACATAATTTAATCGTAGAAGTTGAGTTATTTACTTATGATCACCGTAAACGTTATAAACCAACCTTATAAAGAACGTAAATATTATTATGTGGCTCCCACAAAAGTTAAAAATATCTCTTTTCTTTACAGTCCGATAAATAGTCTTTTACAGGCAAATACTTTTAAGTTAATTAAACGTCAATAAAAGGTTTCGAAAATCTGTTGACTGGAAAATCGAAATAAGACTTTAAAGTTGAATATTTTTCTGTAGCCTTGTAAAAAGGTCTGGCTTGAAGTCTGCTAAAGATACGCGATGCATTAATTATTTTATGCTCGTGTGGCTTCGCAAGTATCGACAATCTGATTTTTCACATGGATGAATATAATTGAAGTTTCTGTTTGTAAAATAAGAATAAAAGCTATTTACAGTAAAGGATACCTTTTGTCTGTCGATCTGTCTGCCTGTTTGTTCCGGAACGGCTGAATCGATTTTGAAAGGACTAGCTGATTTCATCTTCTTCTTCTTCTGGATGTTGTAAGAAGTAGAACAAAGATTTGTTTAAAGAACCGTGAAATTAATTACAATATCCTATCAAACAACAAAACATATTTTTATATTGGAACAAAATCTGATATTTTATTTGTTACGTATTCCGATTTTGATATAAATGTGATGGTTACATTAATTTATTGATGGGATGTAAAGTTTGTTAGGTAACCCAAATTTCATAGAAGAGTTATTCTTCTTTTAATTTGTATCCAGTAGTGTCACACTTTTTATAAAATTTCAATTAATCTAGCAAAATTGAAAGCCGTTTAATTTGCATCGTTGCACAACGGGTTAATATTACTTTTTTAATAACTGAGCAGCAGATATAAACAATAGACTATGTTGGTAAATACACATTTGATAAACAATTTACAGTCGCGCTTCAGACACTGGATAAATTTAAATTTCAACTGAACGGACTATATTAATTATATTTGCAGATTGAAGAAATCCATCGCAAATTGCTACATAGCTATTAAGCACCATTGCAGACAGCCTTTTTGAAGCCATACACACGGACAAACAACAAAATCCATCATAAATATCGTATTTACAGACAAACTTTTCTGGATATTATTTGTATGTATTGCTTACGTGACGTGGATAACTTAGAAGTATCAGATATTGAACACCACAAAATTGTTTGCTTTGAAAAAATAAGTTGTTTGGTCTACGGATAGCGCTTGTATGTACATTATTACCGTATATTCGAAAAGCTTAGAGGGAGGATCGTATTTTTTACTTCACTGGTTAAAATACAGATAGTAAGATCACAACTACAATCTCACCTGCGAGAGAGAACATAAACCACGCTACATAAAAACCAGATCAACATTTTAGTTAACCCATGTTTTACATATTACGTACATTGACGGTCTACTTTATTCATAACGAGGCAACTTTTTTATTAAAGCCGCTCTACAAAGCTAGGTTAGTGTGGCGGGCGCAACATAATCATTGAATTAAATCAGTACCGTAAGCATGTCAGGGGGCAACAAGCTATAACTCAGAAGTGGAGAGCGTCTCGCGGCCCATAACATTCAATCGTCCGGACGGGGGGAGAATTTTGATGACCTCAAGGAAAAGTTTGCGTCTGAACACTCTGTATAAATCCGGGGAGTCATGTCGGGATTTCCTAAATCGCCTTTTTTATTTATTGCGAGGCTAGTACAGTAGGCAACCGTTTAAGGACTGACGTTGTGTTACATCTACGTGATACATTTCCCCGGCAGGTCAAAAGCATATGTGACCCCGCCTTTATTTCGCGTGTGTCGCTAACCTTATGTCTCAAGGTAGGAAATCCACATTTTCTTCTAGGTACTTAACACATTAGCGTGTTGGTGGGATTAGCTAATTCTCGTGCGGTGTTCCACGATTATTTCATACATGTGTTATTTTGTTTTTAATGGTAATCTCTCGTTTTGAAATGTCGCCGCAAATGTTTGTTCCTCTTTATTGTGTTATGACATTAAATTAAATTACTTAATAAACAGCGTGTTTACACGGGCTTATTAGAATACGTTTTGGATTGTGGGGGAGGTTTGTATAACTACGTGTGAAAACATTACGCTTATAATATAGGTACCTAATGTCAAGCAAACGTATATACCACAATAATATAAGGTGAGATTATATAACGAGAAGTAATGCGGAAGTATGCAAGGCATAGCTGTTTTATGCAATATCTATTCAATAACCACTACCTAATGAGGATTTCCAAGAATCCAACACAGTCGCTCTTCACAACCCAAGAGCTTTTCTCTAACACACAATGAGCTATTAGTAAATCCTTCAAAGCCATTTCTAAGCTCAGTCTACAAGTATAAAATAATAATTATGTTGTTCGGCGAACTCAATTATGGTGAGTAGTACATAAGAAATACCAGTAAAAAAACAGAATAATTGTCAACCAAGTTTAATGACACTTACAATGTAAGAAATCGTAAGAAAGAGTAATTTGAATTCAAGCAACAACCCGTAGACAAAGTCCACTAAAAATAGTTTTACTTACTTCAACACTACATTACCGTAAACATCAGAAATCATTCTACAAATTCGCTTAATGCTTAACTACAGATAATAAGTCCACGTAAATAATAGTCCAATAAGTACAAGTAAAATTACAAGCGTGGAATAAAACATAAAACTTTTCCGCAGATAAACAAAATAATTCCTGTTTAAAATATTTATACAGAACGTAGGTACTGCGGATATTAAAACCACGAGATTGATTACAACCTGATTTGGTTCCATCCCCGGATTAGATAACAAAATATATTTAAACGACAAAAGTAATTTCCGAAACGTAGCGTAAATAAAATAAATCCATTCAGCATAAATCCTTATTTCATAGAAAATTCAAGTCATGTACACAATCGGTCTTCCTCCTGTTAGCCATTTCGCTTAATACGGTTTTATTTAGCCAAGTCCCTATTTGTTGTTGTCATAGCGTGTACCGCGGGTAAACAGGTACGATTCTTAGACAAAAAGTAATTCTTTGTTGACATTTACGATTACGGTCCTAATGCGAATGAAGGTATATGCGATAATTGCGAGGCTATAGCACGCGCTGATATGTAGAACAAACAAAAACAATGAACGTTTAATTTGGTTTTTCGATCAATATGTTTAACGGCTATGTACCTACTTATAAGTAGGTCAGGTTATTTTGCAATATTATATTTGTTTTTATTGCTAGTATGACTATTGTTTCGGGCCCAATTTAGTCAATTAAGACATCCAGAAAAAATAAAAAAATGTGAAATCTTACTTTTATTGCCCATTAGGTACATACGTTATGTATACAGGCTGGTCATTATTCATAGTGTCCACACTTCTCAAGTTGCCTGTAACATATACGTAAGTAGGAGTTTGATTCAATTCATCCGTATCACAAGGGATCTTCTCAGAAGAAAATGTATTCAGATTTACACGTGGACGAAAAAATATATTGAGCTTAATCTGCCGAACGGTAATTAATACGGATTTTGATTTGGGTAATAACTTAAAAGGAATATTTAAATATTTTTAAGCTTCGCAAAAGGTTCTGAAGTTGGTGGCAGTAATTATGTTCGCCAAAACAAAAACTACGATAATATGGATTATACCTGGAGCCCATTTTGTTTTTAACTTTCAACTTTTGTACCAATATTTGTAATAACTCAGCTATTCATCAATATATAGATGGAATAATTTAATCTACCGAATCTTATTATACCTACATTCTATTATCAGCCTAAAATGTATGAAAAACGACTTTTGTGTCAATGGCTTTGCTATGAGAATAAAAAATTTTGTCAGGTTAGTACAGGTAAGCAATATTCTCTCACTAAGCTCTTGTTGTTGATCTAATTCTAGTAAGGTCGAAAGTACCTTATGTGATTACCTCTTACCGCATGCAAACGCTATTATCTTAATATGGGGTTAATGAGAACGATCGTGAACGGTTACGGTAAAACTCTGTGCAAAATAAATGATTGATTAAAAATCCTTTGAATCGCATACAAAAATGAAATCAAAGAAATAAATATTCCACTGCAATTTAATGTGAGAAGCAACTGTGAACGTCAACCAATGCGTCTGGTTGGAGCGCTCCATTCATTATTTTATTTGTAGAGCTCTATTCATAATAGTGAAGCTCTATTGAACTGGGTGCTCTTCGCACATGTAGCAATAAAAAAGCTTCAAAGGCCCTTAATGTAATTGCTGAGTGGGAGCTCGAATAAGCTCTTGGCGTTAAAATAATTCCCGTCAGTGCGGCGGATGTGACGATGGCGGCCGGCACCGGCGGGCTGCGCAGCCCCACGTCCTTCCGGTCTCTGCGGCTCCCTTGAGCCCCTTAGGTGGCTTTCATGCTACACACTATGAGAAAATTATACGAACACATTTACAGTACTCCGACGACGTCAACGTCTTTATACAACCGGGACGGAATGGCGAATTAATATTTTACAATAGGTTATAATATATTCTGGTAATAGCTACAGTGGATCGTCCGATACAGTTACAGGCTATGCATAAAATTATACCTACTGTTTTTTTAATTTCTGAAACTTTTCAAATGCCATGTAAGCAAGTACAAGAACTACGACATTCGAATTTTGGCTTTGCAAATTTTTCTTTTTAATTTCCTTACAGAAATACGACGTTACTTCCTTCTTTAACGATTCCCCATTAGTTTGGTACCGAAGTACCTAGAGGTCGGAATAAAACAAGAAACAGTGATCGAATACCAGCGATGCAACTACCAATGTTCTTTTTATGTGAAGTTTTATTACCAGTGTTGTACCTTGTTTGGTCAGCCACATTACTCTCCCAACCATTTCTTGTTAAACTTCGTGAACAAACTACCGAACGGTCTTAAAGAAACAGTTTTACAGTTACCTAAAGTTTTTTTGGTAGCTACTTACATCTTTCCCACAGAACTGGTACTGCCAATATAGTTTACTTTTTATTTTTTCTTCTTGTTAGGTTACGATAGTATGAAAACAATAAATAAATATAATTGAAGTCAGCTTCTGCCGTTATAAAGTTGAACTAACTGGATACGTTCGTATCTACGCTCATACATAGATTGTTTTCAATAATTGCACGTGGTAATGAGACGATATTCTTTTAATGATGTACTTTTGTATATTCACTTTTTTCAGACTCAACTAAAGTTCAGCATTGAAATATGCATATACGGCATTTCTCGCTCATAAATGGCAAATTCACTGAAGCCATATTGAAAAAGAACCCTTATTCTGATAGATAATACCTAAAATTACTTTTAAACAATAAATAAATCTGAATATAATATGTATACGGGTAGCATCCATCACGTATACCACTTATCAAAAAACTATTCATGAGATACTACACAAATATTAGATCCATCAAATACCGATGCAAAGCTTTTAAAATATCCCGTCCGACACATTTTAAAATATGCCGTTGTATAATCTACCCCAGCAATCGGTTAAACTATTTCCGAATGGCCTTGGAAACGTTTGTAGAACTAGTGAGCGCAATATTAGGGAAGCAAGTCAAACAAATTCAATGTCTTTGATCTTCAAGTTAATTTTACCGTAAACATGAATGATATAAAATGTATCCTGGTTTTTCAAGTAGATTTTAAGTACTTCGTATGAAAGATGAAAATTCTCGGTACTACATTATGTGTGCATTTCAATTTTTTTTAAGAAAGAACCAATTTTCGTATGTTTAAGTTGCAATGCGGGTTTCACAAGACATGTTAAAACATTTGTTTTATAAATAAACGAATGTCGTTTCGTCGAAGCGCAAACTGTATGTATTTCAGTTAAGGTTTTCCTTCGATACTTATCGGTCTTCGCAGTATTTATCGACGATATTATCCGCAAACTTTCGAGACTTCGAAAATAAGTGCGATATCTGATCGAAGTTAAAAGAGCGAATACGAATGTTCGATCTTTGAAATCTCGTAATGGACGAAAACGACATCGTGAGTACAAACCGCCGTTTGTCACATCACTAATGGTGCGGAAAATCGCGAAAGTCCCGCTTTCTAACAACGTCGAAGTAAAATCGATAGATTGAAACCGAGTAACGCATAATATATTAGGCACACTCAAGTTTACGGGGGCTCTGCCTATCTACCTACATTAGGTGCTACTTACTTTACTACATTTATCTAAATACTAGATGTGAGGCTCGAGTCCGTAATGGAGTGGAATAGAATAAGGCCCAGCCGTAAGCCTATGTACGCAAGAAGGTTGCCATGATAATGATGATACCTCTCCACATTATGCCACAAAGGGATAGGGATAATGATTATAGGTTATATCTAAAATAGATCAATGGTTCCAGGGACAAAGCGGCACGGCATAAATCCTCTATAGCTTAGTCCCTAAAACCAAATCCTGAGATTGAAAGTTCCTTGTAACTTCCGAAAAGTAATTATATTTTATCCTTTCATTCGCGTCTTAGATCTTGACGTTTTATGATTTATAGTACATTGTTCAAATTGTAATGGCTTTAGCTCACCTGTTTTTATGACAGGGTTTTAACAAGTATGTGTACGGTGTTAGAATGGTTTCTTTTTAGAGCCCGTTTTGTTACGAGGGTCATTGTCGCACCTGACATAAAGTCTAACGCTGACTCGTAATGATAGAAAGAAGGCCTTCTCATTTCTACGATGTATATACGTATACTTGTAGATAAACTTGGTACGCACCCTCGTTGAAGCAAATTTACGAGTACGTAAGTACCAGCATTCAACATGATTACATGGAATGTTACAAACCAGATCGACGCTATAACTGTTAACGTTCAATCCGAACCCAAAGGCTTTATAACGTGTTATCTCTGTTGGTTTTACGGCCTGCACTAGTTGAGAGAGTAGGATTAATTTTGTACGATACTCTCTATACATTCGTTGCTTAGCTGATTATGGCTGTCATGTATTGGAACCAGAATCGGTAATTCGCCGCACTATATTTTGCACACATACGTAGAACACTATTATTATGATTCTGTTTGTATTTAAAACAAATGTATATGTGTAATTATTTAGTTTATTGTTGGGAATGATACTCTCAAAGTTGTCGACCACTACGTCTATCTTGGACAGATAGTTCAGTTAGGCCGGTCCAACTTCGACAAAGAGGTCGCCCGAAGAATCCAACTCGGATGGGCAGCGTTCGGGAAACTACGCGACATCTTTGCGTCCAAAATTCCGCAGTGTCTGAAGACGCAGGTCTTTGACCAGTGTGTGTTGCCAGTGATGACATATGGCGCTGAAACGTGGTCGCTAACGGTTGGCCTTTTGGAGAAGCTCAGAGTCACTCAACGAGCTATGGAGAGAGCTATGCTCGGGGTTTCTTTGCGCGACAGGATCCGGAATACGGAAATTCGCCAAAGAACTTAAGTCACCGACATAGCTCGAAGAATATGCAAGTTGAAGTGGCAATGGGCAGGCCATATCGCTCGAAGAACCGATAACCGTTGGGGAAGAAAGGTTCTCGAGTGGCGACCACGAACCGGAAGACGCAGCGTCGGCAGGCCTCCCACCAGGTGGACTGACGATATCGTCAAAGTGGCGGGCACCCGGTGGATGCAATTGGCGAGTTGTCGTTCATTGTGGCGTTCTAGGGGGGAGGCCTTTGTTCAGCAGTGGACGTCTTCCGGCTGATGATGATGATGATGAATTATTTAGTGAAATCCAATACCGAACTTAGGTTTCGTTTTAAGTTTCACATATATTATTATGAAGTGTTAGATCTGTAAGGTCAAAATCATATTAAGAAAATAAAAACATATTATAGGTACACCAACCTAGTAACGTATAATATACTCGCATTTCTCGCGACAACAGTATACTACGGCATACGTAGGGGAAACGGCGTGTAGCCTTGACGGGTGCGCGTTTATACCACAAAAGCGTAGGGAACGCTAAGATTATACGCCTGATTAAATATTTTCACTCCAATGCAAATAAAAGTTGTATGTACGGAAAAGGAAAATTTCCCGCGAACATTTCGATTCTACCTCATACACTCTACTTATTTGCGCGTTTGGATTGTGCCTGTATACCTTATAGACCTGTATAATAATATTTATATGCCTATTATTCAAATTTCTGGTTCCGGGATTGTGTAAAGCTGGCTGCGTTATTCTGTTTCGTTCTATAAAGTTTTCAATTTAATACAAACTTTGTGAATATTATTATGGCTTGTATCTGTAATTTTATTTGAGTGCATAAATAATTGTATTAGTTTAAAAGCAAATTCATCTTCTAATTAGGAAAGCGTGTCAAAAAAATATTTTAATTTCTGAATATAAAGTCTAAAAGAAACCTTCATTTAGAATATTTTTTCCTGGATAACGTCGTAAGTTGGTCAGTCTTAAATCTGCATGAATTAGAAATGGGTCACGTTTCGTACGGGTAACCAGCACCTACGTACGGGTAACCAATTTAAATAAAAAGCGGTCAAGTGCGAGAACATAATAGCGAACCACAAATTCCAAATTAAGCTTCGGAACTCTGTTAAGGACTGAATTAAACAAAAACTTAACGGTTAATTCAACTTTATGCGAAGGAATGAGCTCATTCTAATGATATATTACACCGCCCCCGGAAATTTTATGTCTAATGAACAGATGGGCATCTGAGTTGAATAAAGGTTTCATTGTTCAGTATTTTTTGTTATGGAACCCTAATTATTTATCAAAGCCAAATGAATGTAAGAGCTGACCTAAATACGTACGTGACATATCCCTTTAAAGGAGGTGAGACTTATTAATGCCACATTATTTTGGCACGAAAAACCCCAATGTAAAAAGTGGTCTTTTCCGGCTGTCCAAATGACAACATTAAAACCGGACAGAATTTTTCTTTAGCCCAGGGTTGGGTATCTCAGGTGTGTTCGTAATACGACGATAGCTAAAATGTCAAGTCATTTTAATGTTGTATAAAATTAAATTGTACAATTTCACGTTTCGTTTATGTTTATTTTATGAAGCAAACTCGATAATGATGTCCCCAAACCGAAGTTATGCCCACATTTAATATCGGCTATTAATATACTGGGAATCAAAGGTCGGCGAAGCGACGAAGTGGAAAGGCATTATTAGACGGATATTTCTATTGTTAAACTCTCGGTCGGGTTTACTCATCGATAAGTAACCCTATCGAAGAGAAAGCGTTTCATCGTAATGTAGAGATTAATCCGGGATAAACAGACAGGAAGCTATGACGTAACTACCGCGCCCACGAAATTGCTCACTCGACTGTAGGGCTGTAATTAACTAAAAAGTGTTTAACATACAATGATGAAGTATTACTTAAGAGCAAAAACATATTTGCCTTATTAGAAACTTTTCTAATTTATTCGCGCTTTATAATTGCGTAATATTTTACTCAACACGTAACGGTAAATTGGTTAATGAATATCCAATGAAGTATTAACGGCTAAGCTATTGGTATTACGAAAGTAAAATTAGACACAAAATTTCTGGTATTCAAATCTGTATATTATTATGTTTAGTAAAATAAATTTGGCAAGGTATATTACACTATTTATAACTCAGAAACGGCTGGAAAATTTTGTATTTATAACCTTTGATCTGCTGATTGATTTAAACTAAACATCGGAAATTTTCACGAAAACAATAGTGAAACTCAGGTAGTAGTCATAAAATGAGTCTCAATATTATTAGTACAACGCTGGATGATAGGTATGACATACATATATAGATAGATTAACAATACCATATACCGATTTCTTAGGTTTACGCGAATGTTAGACATTGAAATAAAACTACTTTTTACGGGGATTCGGGACGAAACGTCGGGACTTAAAATCTTAATATAAACCGCGAAAAAATCCGTAAAAAGTAGTTTTATTTCAATACCATATACCCTTTTATACATTAGTCCTCTATTTACAAAGCCATGGACGGAAAAAGGACTCCCTATTTTTTGTCGGTGACCATACGGGAAATGATTCAGTTGTCATAATGTCGCGAATTCGCCGGTGCGTCGAAAAAACAACACGCCAACCGTTGCTAAATAGAATTACGAACTATGTGTTTCAGGCGTCGAGGAAGGGACAACCCTATTCCGTAATATTGCGCTTTATTTAACTTTTCACATTTCCTGATGTTTCAAGCATTTTATAGAGCTTTAGTCGCGAGCTGAATTCGCTAGAACAACCGAGCTTAACCAAAATCATTTTTAATTACCATTAGGTTTAACTCTAAAAATCTAATCTACGTTTGTTGGATATTGTGGGATAACATTGTGGGAACCTTTTATATAAAGAGTGCTTTTTGTGCTTTGTTCCGCCATTTTGTTCAGTTGATGTACAATTACAATGAAACAATGTAGTAGTCACATGTGAAGTTGTATGCTAAACACATTCACACTCTTAAACCTATTATTGTTATTTCATGTTCTACATTATGTGCCTTGACCATGATACATGAAAAGGTGTAAAAACGTCCTAAATAAAAACAGCAATCATCGTCAGAATAGTTTAATTTCAATATTTTACAGTACTAATTTAGATCATCATCATCTCACTGCCCTGTTCCCAATTATTTGGGGTCGGCGCACTGCGTATTCAGCTTCCATTCATCTCTACAACTACAGTACTTATTTAGATCTTGCTATAAAAGAAAAACCATCAAAACACATCATCTCACAATAAAACATTATCAATCGTTCCTCTATCTATCAATCACTCAAGGATTAAAAAACAAATAACGATACTCACATAAACAAATATGTTTCAGCACAATACAAGTAACGTGAAGCTCAAACCGAACATTAATACGTGACTTTAAGTATATTTTTTGATACAGAAAACCCACATGACGGTGCAAATCCACTCCCAACAAAGTCACAATAAGCCCGAGTCATGTTCTAAAACCGAGTATAATAATAACAGTCTTTCGTCTAAGACTATTATAAAGACCTATCGTATTGTCCCGTTCACAATGCTCGTCGATGATATACGTCGATGAAAAATATCTCCACTCAGCTGAAATGAGGGTCACAAGAATAGACAGGATTAGGAATGAATAGGTACGTATATAAAAGAAAAGTTTGAAAATGGCCGTTCTGCCTATTGGATATATTTCAGACCTCTGGGCTTAGCCCGAAGAGATAGAATTGGAAATTGAAAGTTATTTGCTCTCGATTTTCTAGGTTACAAATGTGATTTTAAGGATCCGGCAACTATAGATTAAACTTTTTAGGAAACACTGATTTGTTTTTTTACATTTTATTGCTGTTAAGGTTCTTGTTTTCTCTTCACATATAATATAACTTTAGATTCACTATTTCAAAAATATATATTTATTTATAACTGAAATAGTCGGAATTCCAGTTAGGGCTTGCTATATTTTTAAGCAACCGAAACATTATTATTCGGTTCGCTTAAAAATATACTAAAACGTAACCTGAAATTCCGACTAGTTCACTATATAGTTTGCACATAACCTTGTTTTGGGTGCATAGGCAAACAAAGAAAGTACCTCCTAGATCGAGCAATTTATTAAAAGTAGAATCTCAATTGTTTCTATTCGATGGGCAACTGTCAAACCTGTCATTACCGGACCGCCAGCTAAGGATTTATATCATGGCTAACAAAGTAGCTTTAAAGTTACTTTGGATTCCCTCCAAGTTTGTTCCACCACTTTCTGTAGTGAAAAATTACCTTTTTATATTTCTTTAGCTAATCTATATAAATTAATGTCGTTGCAGTGTCATGATGGAACTGTTCTATTATGCGCGATACCCTAGATATAAATAGAATAAATAATTAGTACCCTTTTTTTAATGCACATATTACACTTCGTTACAAGCTTGGATTAAAATTTGTAGATATACTGTTAGTTAAAAAAATTGAAAAACAAAATCATAAAAAAATTGTTGAAAATCTTAAATTTTCTACCATGTATTCTTGGACACTACAATAACTTTTTTCATTACCATATTAAAAGGTCGAGAAAAAATAATGTAAAAAATTGTGTAAGAAAGGGCAAACCCCTTCCAGAGACAGTAAATTTTGGTAAATAGTTAAGATGAAAAGAATGCGCTCAGAAGTAGGTACCTACCTCATCTCAATTGATGGCAACGCTGGAAGCAGAACTCAAGATCATAATAAAAATACTTACTCCAACAATGTACAGAATTATATCAGTTTATTTCAGACTACAATAACCACAAACTGTTTAAAATTCGATCGCCTCTTATTTAAAAAGCTGACTTTATATGGATTATATTTAGAGAATAAGCGAGCTCATCTCCTCCCAGGAGTATCATGTGAAGCTATTAAGAGACTAAGTAAGGAGAATGGTATCATCTACCTGCGTACTAAGAACATCATACGGGGAATATCGGGCATCATCTGCATACAACTAAATGTTTATAATAATAGCTAGCATATTAAAACAACCAAAAGACTTAGCCAGCCAACTGCGGAAAATAATAATTTTATTACTATTTTTAAAACAATGACTGAACAATGCTTTTGTTTTCTGCGTTCATATAGGAAATATGATTCCAATTTAGGAACTACAAATAACAGAATGGAAAAGAAAATTTAAATTCAGGATATCTATGATGGTATTTTGTTTTATTGTACAGGATACAAGCAGCCTAGTTGGTGATAATATGATGAACACTACATGAATGCTCCAACCAAATATCAGAGATTCGTACCGTCAAAGAGATGGGAAGCCAGCCATTAAAATTGATTTAAGCTACAATGAAATTTTAAACTTTGCCATGATAATAACTTCATACGACCAACTTTGTTCTAAGAATATTAAGATGTGTGATTTCTAGTAAAGGAATAATAGGTACTTATCCGAAACCACTTATAAATACGACGAAAATCTCAGCGTTTTCTTGACATGTTGATTTTTGATATTACTCAGCGTTTAAGAAGGTTATAACAAAGCGTTTGTTTTGAACCCTGCGGCGATGCGCATCGTCTCCCTTCTTAAATATTGCGTCATAAATCAGAGTCGCTCCATGTCGGATCGGTGTCGCCTGTCGATTATCGCGCGGGAAGCGATTTCGCTCAGAACCGTTCGCAAATTGAGAACGATAGCGATCGCAAGAAAATTGAACGACACTAGGTAAGTAGATAGGTACTGATATCGAAAAATGGTTTGCATTAATATTAGAATTTTTGGGTGGCGATAACAATTAGTGTAAATTATAAGTTACAACATCAACATTTTAGAAAATAACTGAAACTGTTTAACCGCCGTAAAAGAAATATTTTTGTGTTTATTTTCGCGAACTTTAGTCTTTAGGTTTAGTAGCAAATTACTAATACAGGAAATTTTATTGAAATATCCAGCGACTGCTTGACATTTTATAATACAGCAGTCCTAGTATTGCAGTATAAGCCGACACCGCCATTACTTCCCAGGTAAAAGATAGGGAAAATACACAAAACACATAGGAATCTATATAAAAAAAAGACAATGATGAATCTTATCTATTATTCGCTTTCAACTTACTTCTTAAACCTAGAAAAAACGGACGCGTTTAGAATACATCCCTAAGGTAATCGGATAGCGGCTTTCCACGAAAATTTCGCTCACTATTTATAAATTGATGTTGAGTTTGTAAATCTTCTGGTGGGTGACGCGATTTAGCTTGGCTGCCTGCTAAGCATAACCAACAGCTGAAACGTGCCGCATGTAATAACCATAAGGCTAATGTTTCCTCATCTAATCTAAAAAGCCAGCAGAAATGACAAATATAATATTAATGAGTTTTGTAGCACATGTAATGTTATGCACTCATGGCGCTTGATGCGGTCGATGCTGCTCAATGTACTTACGAATCTGTAACTACAATTTATATACTTAGGTTCCAAAAACAAGTCTTGATTTAAAGGCAGGTCTAAAACATAAAGTTTTAAATAAATCATACCTATTAGCGGCAGTCGATGTGAGATATGACGATCCATTCATTCCATTTTTCAAAGGAGGCCGTGATACGAGACTAATGTAATAATTAGTAGATACGTCCTCGTAAAGTATTCTAGCGTAAATCATTCAAACAAAACACAATTATCATCTCGCATTAGATTGAAAATGTGAAGGAACAGCCTCCTGTAGGTACTCACGTAAATTGCTAAGCAACTTTGCTGAAAGCTTAGGGGAGACCAGCCCAAAACGGGTATACCGCCCAAAGCGGGTAAGCGTTCTAAATTTCGCGCCTTTCGCATAAGTTTCAATGTGTGCATGTAGAAGGATAGCGCGGGCGTCGCCCAATCACAGGCAGTATCCTCACACACACGGAACACGCGGTTGCAAGATAATTTGTAATCAAATATTTTTGCTACTTATGGTAAAATTATTAAAGAATTTTCAATTCTGATTAGTCGATTTTGGTTTGTTGGACGAAATTACTAGTTTGGTGATATTATTTTGTTGTATTTGAAGCTTTATATCCGTGAAGTGATTTGTACCCGGTAGCTTTGGTTTTGAGATTATGAATGTGCGAAATGCAAATGTGCGTTTGGGCAAATCAGGTATGGGTAAAACAGGTACCTGATTTGCCCTTACCCGATTTGCCCTGACATATTTTCGATACGTAACTTTTGTGTGACCCTATTATTTTAATGTATACAAAACTATTGATATAGTCACAAATTATTGTTTTTTTATCACAACATAAGTTGACCAGGACTTGGCTCCTATGCGATCTCAAAACTTTTTACGATGGAAGAATTACATAAAGAGACTTGGCTTTTTTACATTGAATGTTTTTGGTGGAATCTCATTCATTTTTTGTAGGTCTCTTGAACCTGTGCATGAAAGATTTTAGCTTTTATTCAATACATTATTACAATTTGTTAATAATATAAATCGATTTGTTATACTTTTTGAACCTAAACAAAGAACAAAGTTAACAATGCAGTCAAAATTCATAAACCATGTTCTTGGAAAATCGCAAATATAAATTTGTTTCCTATTATTTACTAAGTTATATAATTTCTAACCGTTTTTTAAATTTTTTCTTAACATGTAGTTAAAAACCTATCTTGGTGCCAAATTTGAAGGTTCTAAGTTTGTTAGAAGTACCTTAGATTATCGGCCAGTGAGTGAATCAGTGACTGACAAAATAGCGTAACTTTGATCGCTCTTAACTCGTAAACTATTGGTTCAAATGTTAGGTAATTTTGATACAGAGCTTGCTTTATTATTAACTCTACATCATCGAAAACTTAAACCCCTTTCTTTTTCCGTATCGATTATAGGTACAGGGGGGGTGAAATAGCTTCGACAAAAGGATGGTACTTTGGTATGGTTTTGCTCGAGACTTAGCCGGGCCACTGCCGTGCCTCTAGAAAACCAAAACTGTTATTTTAAGTTCTAACTAGATGTTATAGTTGATTAATTTCTCATTATTTTTGCTACTACCCGTTTTGCCCATTAGCCTTACCCGCTTTAGGCACCCCCTCCGGGCAAAACGGGTTTTTTTAAGGTTTTACATTTTAGACATTTTTGTTTTGTAATGAAGATTTTTTTTGTGTTTGAGACTGATTTGTTAAAGTTCTTTAAATAGGGAACTATGATAATTAAAACAAAAGTTTGAAATCTGTTAAGAACCTGTTTTTTTTTTCATCTAACGTTAGCTTACCCGTTTTGGGCTGGTCTCCCCTATTATATAGTCGCGTTTGACAAATTCACTTAGATTTTGTTCATGACGCTCGCTTCCGGCAACTTCGCAACTCGGTTAGTCACACAGTTGAGTTTCCTAACTGACGTAAAGAAGATTGTAAACATGTCGGAAATAGGTTTTACCGAGATAGGCACAGTAATTTAATTGGGTTCGACCCGCGAAGTCCCTAACTACAATTAACAACAACATAGATAAATAATTACAAAAACATGGAATTACAAACTTTACAAATTACGGGGACATAAATTGATAAATCTGATTTTGTTATCTATCGATTTGTAATCAATGATATTCAAACAGCGCTATTAAGGACAATCAAATTAAATATTCAGGATTGATTTGCTCGTAGGTAATTAACATTCCAATATGTCAACTCAATATGTCCGCCGCAATTGCACAATACTACATTAAACTGCTATACCTACCTAGTAAAATATACCAGTAAATGTATGTAGATCATAATGATCTATGTAGTAGCCTATGCCTGCCTACATCAAACTTATTTTCGTAGTAAGTAGTGAATCTTGTATCTATAAGACACGCAGGTGTGTTGAGTACACACTAAAGGACTGCATAAGGAATGTATGGGTTGACCTAGTTGTGGTAAGACCCCATGGGAAGGCAAAGGAGCACTCGACAACGGGGGCTGATGTGAAAGCTAACAGTGTCGCTATCGAAGATGCATTTGAACGGAAACAGGGGGAGCCCATGACGAAATTCACGAAGCTCCCTGATCCGGTACACTGCGCTAATTTTAATTTAACGAATGTCACTAACATGTCTGACGCATGGAATAATTTGGAAGAAAGAAACCAAGTTCGATAACGTGACGTGAACTTCAAGTTCGAAATTCCGTAACAGATGACCTCCCGTTTTCCATTTCCGTCATAGTTCTATTTTCGCGAAACTATAACGGCGCCGGAAATGATGCTGACACATGGGTACACGATACCATAGTATACCATAGTATCGGGTGCGGAAATGTATTCGTATGTCCGTGACACACAAGTGATGTCTCATTTGATATTCTCCTCAGCGGTTAAGTTTGCAAAATTTAATACGATTTTATTCGTAACTAACACAGTTCATAGTGGCGCCAAATCATGCTCGTTGCCTCCCCATTCAAGCGGGGTCCGGTTAAAGCGATCCTGATTGCGTATTATACACTACTACATAGCAAATTGTAACAACTTCAACTGAATGCATAAATTTTAAATGTAAACTAAACCACTCGATTTGATCTAACTGAGCTTTCGATTATTAGGTATTTGTTATGCTGTGTTAAGCGAAACGACATCCAATTGTGTATAATAATACGTTAATCAATAACGTATAAATACGGTACTGTGACAATCATACATTTATAAAGGCATACATCAATATCTGAAGAGCAATGTTCAGTGTTTTGATATTTAAATAGTACTTAGTTTAGTGTTAAAATGTTCAGATTTACATTTTTACCTACAGTTTCTACTGCTTACGTATTTACTTGTAATAAGAATTCTTTTAAAACATCCTCTCTTTATAGTCTTAAAATACACAAATATAAATGTTTTGCTGAGCTAAATTTTAAACAATACCCTACAGTCTTAGTAAATCTAAGCAAAAAGCGCCTAGACAACCTTCACAAAATATCTCGCAATTATTGTCACGTAAACTAGAAACCGTAAGAATGCCTCAACAATTTGCGTAATTAAACTTGAACAGCACTCCTGGGTACTTATATTACAGTGTAGGTATCTTTGCAGGTACGGCATAGTACGTCTATAGAGTGAACCCACCAAGCGTCCAGTCCGTAAAGTAAAATGAGCGTGAAAGCGAATTCCAAAGCTTTTAACTAAAATACTATTACTCGGTGGTCTCACTTTTTACCAATTTACCGCAGCCACGTTTCTGACGATAAAAATTTATAGTTTTCAAAGGTGCTTACGCCTCACGAAACTACGCGAAACGTTGCTTTATAAGTGGATTTCTGTCAGTCCCTTTTTGTGTCCTCAAACAAAAGCTGAGCTATAAATATAAATTGTGTAGTAGAAGAAAATTAAATCACAACGGTGTATCGTGTGTATCTTATTGCGATACAAAAATATACTGTGACAGGTAGATATTGCTTGGCGGCACATGGAGATTAGAATTTCATTACTCGAGATTAGGTTCCATTACAGTTGTGCGGCTTTTGTGGCCTCTGTTTCATGGAATAGTAAAATGTTACGGACTCGTACATTGCATTCAATCTGCCGGTTAGCTTAGTGTTGTTTAAACAAAGGTTTGCTGTGTTTAGTTAAATATGGGTACCGTACCAACATTGTTAATTAATTCAACAAATCATAACGAACCTGCTACGTTTGATCCTAAAGAATTTACTTGTACCTACTCGCATTTAGATTGTTTTTATTATTATTTATGATTAAGTTTTACAAGTAGGTTTAAAAATTTGAAACATCAAAGACAAAATATATTGTTTTTCTCAACATAATGCCCTAAATATAACTTAATTGTTTTCACTAATTTCCTATCTTGTTGAGCGAAGTTTGATGTCTTACAAATACGTTTACTGAATAAGGGTCTGGTATCGATTTTTCATGGCGGCTTCAGGTCTTAGACGAAGGATAAGTCGGGATTTTGTAAAATTCCTCAGGGACCGAAGTAATCAAAAATAAGTTACCAAAGTCCACGGTTGTATTTATGACCAGTCCAACCTTTTAATAAGACATACTCGTACATAGTAAATACCACCAGTCTTAACATTTTTATTTACAACCATAATACTTTTTAAAGTGGTTAATAAAATCCATGTTGTTACAAAAAATACAAGTTCGCTACTTTGAAATACTCGAGAGGCATAACATTTTATTTTTTAATTAACTTAAGTAATAAGTGCAAAGTACATTTTATCCCTCCTTAATAAATCTGCGGGGTGGATAGCACCAAATTTAAAACTACTTTGAGAGCAATTAACTTAATGATTACAAAAACACGAGGGGATTTAAATTATTCTCAACAATGAATGCAACTTGAGATTTTGAAACACTTTTTGGGTGTTGTTAAACGACAGCTTAAAACTATACCTATTAAGTAAGTTTGCTACATCAAGCTCTAAGAGTTCAAAAGATTTTAATCCGGCGCTTAACTGTAGGCAAGTTTAAGAAACAAAATTAAGTTTTGGTCCCGTACAAGAGAATTAGGATCACAATTAATCTATAAGCTTTTATCTGGGAAGCGGCGTTTTATTTACGAGACATGTAATCAAAATTCCTTAAACTTTTACTGGAAACGTGGCTATATTTATCTAATATACGGTTATATAGGGGTATTGCAACATGTAAAGTTTTTATCCGGTATTCGCGGAATTATAAAACTTTCTGGGTTTGTGTTTATTCACCGTGCTGACTATTTCGAACCCTCCTGCCGCTATCCGCTTTGCATAAAACCGTGTGTTCATCTCATATATGTTGCAAGTGATTTCTGTTACACACACCATTGAAAACAATTTATTACTTGAATTGAATAAACGTGGATATTGCTATAATACTTTTCTAAAGCAATAGGACAACCCTAAATTACATGCATCGATCTTCTCTATGAAAAATCTTATCTATCAAAAAATATATTTAGCAACTAGCTCTGCCCGCGACTTCGTCCGCGTGGAATAGTTACTTTTCGGGCAGCATATTAAGAATTAGGTTTTTATACATATACTTTCGCTTGGGTAGCTATAAATTTACTTTACAGATGCTTCTCTGTATACGATTTTTCTATGTATTTCTATGGATTTATTTATGTACCGATTGACATGAAATAAACACTAAATGTTAAGTGAAGCTAACTACAATATATTTGTGAAAACCGCATCTTAATCGAGTAAGCCGTTTCTGAGATTAGCGTGCACAAACACACAGACAAACAGACAGACAAAAAAAAATTAATTATAATTTCAGGTTCGGCATCGATATTAAAACAACCCTTGCTACTTTTTTTGTTTATATTTTCATTGTACAGACACCACTTTTCTACAATTTTATTATATGTATAGAAGATGATTTTTCAAATTGACATAACTTTTTTATTTATGTACCGATTGACATGAAATAAACACTAAATGTTAAGTGAAGCTAACTACAATATATTTGTGAAAACCGCATCTTAATCGAGTAAGCCGTTTCTGAGATTAGCGTGCACAAACACACAGACAAACAGACAAACAGACAAACCGACAAACAGACAAAAAAAAATTAATTATAATTTCAGGTTCGGCATCGATATTATAACAACCCTTGCTACTTTTTTTGTTTATATTTCCATTGTACAGACACCACTTTTCTACAATTTTATTATATGTATAGAAGATGATTTTTCAAATTGACATAACTTTTTTATTTATGTACCGATTGACATGAAATAAACACTAAATGTTAAGTGAAGCTAACTACAATATATTTGTGAAAACCGCATCTTAATCGAGTAAGCCGTTTCTGAGATTAGCGTGCACAAACACACAGACAAACAGACAAAAAAAAAATTAATTATAATTTCAGGTTCGGCATCGATATTATAACAACCCTTGCTACTTTTTTTGTTTATATTTCCATTGTACAGACACCACTTTTCTACAATTTTATTATATGTATAGATTTGATAGTTCATTATCTGTAGGTACTAAATAAGTGCCTAGTTAAACATTAGAGTAACAATCATAAGAAAAATCATCCTATTGGACGAGAAAGCCCCGTCTTCAATGAAAAGCAATTTACGCGCATCATTTTACGATGGTCCAGCCCGTTCAATACTTCATAACAAGTATCCACATTCGTATTGTACTTGTGTTTCATATTCTCAATAGATGAAACTATCCATAAACGAGATCACAAAGGGGAAATAAATCGGTACGATTTTGCTAACAGATGAGGGTAAGCGATGTTCCAATCTTATGTTTGGTCTGACATTCAGAATAACGGCACTTTGCCTTTATTGTTCAGCGCCGTAATGTCATAGCGTCACATTATAACACCCACGTTTCTATTTTTAAGAGTTCAATGTACCAGAAAAGTATATTTACTTAATAGTTTTACGAATTATTGTATTTTCTCCTTCGACCTCTGTTCATACAAAAAAATGTGTCCTTTTGTTATCAGATAAAAAAAACAAAGACTAAAAATGCTCTGCGTGACTTTTGAAGGTTTTCTTACTATCACGTCAAAATAATAAGAGTAAGTACTTACCGGTACATATAGATGAATACATTATTTGATATCTAGATTTGTGTGCTTCTTGTCAACTACAGATATCAGTCAATTTCGAAGAACAGTTCAATTTATTGGAACACATTGAAAACGTGTCTACCAAATACATTCAATATTATACACAGACACACTCACTTCGACTTTAAATCATCAATTAAATCACCAAAACAAAAATATTTATTCTAATAGACACCGTCGGATCTACCTCACAAGCGCAACTAAAAAAATGAATTTCGTCTATAAACATTAACTCCGTTTTTGAAATTAGAAGTAATGTTATCGGGAATTAAATCTATTTTTTACGAACGTTTTCTGGCTTGTTGGTAACCTCATGCTAGTGTTTTATTTATTTTAAACATAACCTGATTATTTTAAATAACGGGTATTTCCCAAAAATTATAAAGAACTAATTAAGTATAAAATAAAATTACACTTTTTGCAAATGATAAATATAGCTTCGTGCATTTCTTTGAGGATTTTGCCTAAAGAGTATGTAAACGACATTCTTTATTATTATTGTAATTCTTATTTTCCTAACCTAAAGTAAAGAATTCCTAGGTATATTTCCCGGACCTGTCTTGAACACGACAATTATTATGTGGGCTATATTATTTACACCCGTTTTTTGCCTCATATTCTTTAGAAAAAAAAAGCTTTTAAAATAAAAGGATTTTATTTAAAATGTATAAATGAGGCCATGAAAATGTTGAGTATTCTATCCAGGAGTTACTAAGAGGGTCGTTGCCCTTTGTAAAATATGTCCGGGCTTCACAATGACTGATGCTCGCCATTTGACATGACAAGTCAACTCAAATCTTACATAGCTCTTCCAGTTGACTTCGCTTTACTTTTATAGTCCATCAACGTTGTTCGAGATTTCAAGGAGATGTCGACATAGCTATGTAATGTAGTTTTTTTGGAATTTTAACCTTATTTAAAGTAACTCCCTATTTGTATATATGTTACGGTAAATGTGATTAATTGAAAATTATTAATAATTTTACAAAATTATTAATAATAATCACATGTTTTGGTAAATGTGAATAAACGATCGAAATTTATTACTTTTAGTAGTAATTATTTATAATTCGCGACACATATCGGTAAAAGTGATAAAATAAATAAAAACCCAATGTTTTTTGACCAGCAGGTATTTCTTTATATTATTCACTCTTACCGCGACATATACACTGACATATACATATACAGAATAGAATAGATATATAGTTCTTTCAGTAACAAAAGCCACACTATTCTTGTATGACAACCTCAATTTTTTTTAAATCCACACAAGCGATATTAGATACGTTAAATATTTTTGTGAAGACATGTCATCGGCCCATTAGCTCAGTTGGTTAGAGCGTCGTGCTAATAACGCGAAGGTCGCGGGTTCGATCCCCTCATGGGCCAATTCAGTATTTTTGTTGAGTTGTAATAGTAAGCTTTCTCAAACAAGTTTATTAATGATAGCTAAAAAGTTTAACAGTACCAAAGATAAAATTAAGTTTTACTAACAATAATTAACAGCAAGTTTTATAAAATAATTAATAAATATTCATCAAAATAAATGCTTTTATATACTCATGCACACAAAACGTTTTATTTGAAATGTCCCGTCAATAATTAAAGTTTCACAATCCCGAGGGAAAACCGACGACACAATAAGTTTTACAAGTCAGTCATTGCACTACAAATGTACCTCATCAATGATACGTTGACATTTACAGTACCTAAATATATGTGCACTAACTTTATTATAAGTATTTTGAATCAGTAACATGTCATGGGAAAAGGAAAGGGGGGCCTTTGCCCTGCAGTGGGATGATTATTATTATTGTATTATTATTAGCCATAATCGTCCCACTGCAGGTCCTTCTTCCAATTCTCCCAGACTCCACAAAACTTCAAAAAACCTCGTGGCCGGTCCAGAAGGAGATGGCGGGACGAGCTTGACACCTTTTCTACATTATGGACAACAATAGCACATGGATGATTAAAGCTAAAAAAAAAAGATTTCACAATTTATGAGGTACCTTTGATCTGTGGTACCGTACTAAAGGTACCACTCGTTGGCACTTACCTTTCTTCGCACGTGTATGATTAGCCTAAATATATATTAAGCTAAGGGTTGACCGAAGTTTCTAAGTGTAGGTAGAAACTTCGGGTTCACTAATCACCGCTATCTCACTAGTTTTGTTTGCCAACGTCCAAATTGAAAGATAATTCCGTTGTATTGTTTTCTAAAGCGGTAATAAGGAACTTTCGGTGAATAGTTTTTTGGCCTTTATGTTTTTGGTTTGCTCGATGTCTTTAGTTGTTTTTCGCATAAGTATGTAATTCGATACTATTTTTGCATAAATGTTATGATCAGTTTAAGTATTCGATTAATTTATGGTGTGAATATATGACTGTATTTATGATGCAGATAAGCCCTACTGCATAACAGACATGCTTTTTACAGAGAACACGAAAGTTTTTAAACTACGAAAGTTGTTTTTGAGTCCTTTTTTTTAACGAGCTTACCTTATTTATATACTTTATCTAAATAAAAATACCAAACTCAACAGTAAATATATTTCTACCTAAGCTACTCCTTCTGCCATCTCTTTTTCATTCTGGGAATCAAACAACGCCATCTAGTCGACGTATACTACGGCACAGTTCCCGCCATCTAGTTTATGTGCACTGAAACACAGTTTCCACCGTGTTTTCCGAAAGGTTCTTACTGAAAACTGAATTTGCGAATCGTAATCATCATTTTAGTTTTTCCGATTAACACTAGAGTGCAGATTGTTAAGCATGAAACCGTTTTAGGCAGGCAGTATTTATTTCTGTAGTATACACTACATTGAGTGTATCGAAGTATCAAACCCTGGGGGTAACTATCAAAACACGCGTAGAGAAAAAATGTTTTTGTTTACTCTAGATCTTAGATTGCAATTTTATGTATAATTTGACATCTCCTATCCCCCGAAGTGGATTTTCAGAAAACAATTTAGCTTAAATACTTTATTTTATCGCTTATGTATAGACCTATCGATTATATCATCATTCAGAAGACAACTAATAGAATGACTAACACTCTAATAGAACAGGCCTCTTCGTCGACTTTCACTTAAATTTCGTAGATGTACATGACTTATATTCCAACTTAATTACTAAAATAAATCAATGATAAATAAAAGAGTATATAAATAGTCTTGAATTATTTTACTAACATCACAAACAAAACTAGCCCACTATAAAAATTGAACATCGAACCAGATGATGTGAAGACAAATGACCAAACATTTAATTCGATATCCCTAGAGAGCCATTCGTCTACCCGGTGACTCTGTATAAAACGTCAGTGATAAAATAATTCAACCTAGGTTCTAGAACCAGCCTATTTTCAATAAGTGTTATTGTTGTTTCAAAAGCTCTTAAAAAAATATCATTTCGATTGCCGACTCTACAATTTCATATTTTCATGTCTGAAATTGAATAAGTTTTTTTATTTTTCACAACATTGATTAAGGGGAATACTTTACATTATATTAGGCAATTTAAATATTATATCCTTAAATGATATTTCAAATGTCTATGTCAGTTGAAAATCAACCTATTTCATCATATTATTTAATTATTATTTTGGGCTTGATAATATGTTGAATAATATCATATAAGCCTTTATTAATACAAGACAAGTATCTGATGAGACCAAATCATTTCCATTTACTAACAAGAAAATTAAATCCTACATTAGTTATCAAAATATTACTTTATTCGTTACAGTCACGTTTACGAAAATGTGACCTGCGAAGCAATAATTAATTATTTCCAAACTTTCAATAGATTGCGAAAAATCTTGGAAATTTTTTATTCATTTCTTTAGTAGTTACGAAATCCACCTACAGTTTTCACGTGTTAGAACTCGGGCTGCAAAGTTTCCTAAGAAATTATTATAAAAGTAAAATGTAGACGTTTAACCTTCAACTTGTAATGATTTTCAAAGCTGTTTTGCCCAAACCAAGTATTTTTTAAGTCAGATTAGCAAATAAAGATTTTTATCAATCTGAAGTATGATGGTAAATTTATACATGACATTAATGTTTATTTATTATAGTGAGCCGATATTTTAATATTTAAAACCTTATGAACGTACAACATGTTACGGCTTCCAAACAATTGAGTGACATGAAAATAAGTAAAAAATTGTTAAATACTTATCTAACATAGGCATAGTTTCCGTAGCTTTGAAAATATCTTAATTTTAAGCAGTCATTAGCTTCGCTGAATAAAAATGGTAATACTTTCGTGGGTTTACGAATACTCCGTAGTGTAGCAGTTAAAATCAAAATGAATAAACATTTTTATTTATTTACTCCTAGGCCCTGACATCGAATTTAATGTCAGTGTTAATATGTGTTTTGCATGGCAAAGCCTTAGCTTCAGTAGGTGAAGGTTCTGCCTGCATACATGAATAAATTCGGGTGTTATTGACTGAAAGAAAATTTGTGGTGTGGGAGGTACTGTTGGAACAAATTTTGAAAAAGCTAAATAAAAAAAAACATTTTGCTTTCTGAGATGTACCTACGCAAAATTAAAAACGCGAAATTAAACTACTTTTTAAAGATGATCTCTCGATTTATTTCAAATTTTAAATTCTGACGTTTCAATTTCTTTGCAGGTGTAATTATCACGAACAGACCATGACACCTGCAAATCCTATATGCACGCATATTATTATTAAATAATATTCGTTTATATAGGATGTAGAAATGAATTGAGTATGTATACAATGCAGTTTAATATTATAAAAGGATGCAATAACATAGATATCGATGAAGAGATACAGCACTGTCAATTAAGCTTGATCTTTCTGATCTAAATAAAACCTTTCATACTGTTGTTAAGCGAAACACCCTTATGTATATTTATTAAACAAGTTACAAGGTATAAGTTATGAATCATACAATGCCCAAAAAAACTATATTTGACATAGTTTGTCTACTACATAAAACTTGCAGTAACAGAAAATGCTTTGAAATCACTTCATAGTAGTTAATCTATTGTGCTACCTAAAAAACAAATAGATTACGGTATATTTTCTGCAGTAGTTACATGTAATTTAATAATCATGTTTTACTAATAACTGAACATTAAAGTGCTAAGAAATTTTAATATCCGTATAATCCTATATTACGAGTTGACCTTTGGTTGTGGAGTTGGCTTAATTAAGGACTAAGTCACAATCATATTCTTGGGATCACACATAAAAAATATATACGTAACGGAATATTTTTTTAATTGCGGTACAACTAATTAATTTTCTTTCAGTAATTCTCTTTGACCTTCATAACAGGACCTTCAACAACTGCATTGATATTTTGTTAAGGTTTCGAATGAGATTTGATGATAAAAGCTGTTTGAAAATCAATGAAGTTTAGCAATACGATGTCGTTTCGGCTATCGCAGCCGCTTCAGCGCTTTTTATAGCAGGCAACACTGGTTACGACCTAACTCAGAGGTTATGTACTAGGATACTTATATTTTTTTATTAATTCACACAAAGTTTTTGTAATTTATTAAGTGTTCATTAAACTGATAAAACAACTTATTAATATATCGATTTGTTAAGCGCTATCCAACTTTGTAAGTCAATCTAAGGCTCACCGATTGCGTATTACAAAAGAAATTTATTAGTTTATTTACGGAAATGAAAAAGACTAATATTAAGATAGCTATGTTTTCGGCAGCATATATCGATAGCATACAATTTATCGCTTAAACATGTAGTACCAGTAGCGCTGAAACGGCTGTAACCTTGCTGCAGGGGCGCGAACGCGACGACAGCGCCGCTAAAACCCAGTTGAGTTTCAGGCGCAAACCGCGACGCTACCGTAACACAGCGATCGAACGCCACATTGTCGAACAAACCAACCGCGTAATGGAAATAGACAGTGCTGTTAGTTTTCAAATTTAGTGACTGATAAACAAACGGTAAGTCTGATTTTCTTTTTCAGATAGACTCTATATAACAGTACGTTGACTCTGTTTTATTGAAAGCGTTTTCTCACATGGCTTTCCTCACATCTGCCGCCTACCTACAGTAGCAATAATTAAATCGATATTACAAATATAAATTGAACAACAATATTCTCTGGTAATTTTAAAACATACACACATATTTAATCGCAGGTACAGAGATCCGTAAATACATTATAGATTTTGTTCACTGTTCCCAAATAGGGATGTGCCGCAAATAATTGTCAAAATTTCGCTTTAAATGTATGGCATGAGACCCGGAGATTGTAATTATTGTGGTAACTGGGTCTTAAGTCAGCATGTTGTAATACAAAAGGACCCTTACCCTTTTCACTTTCTCTAACAAACATACGCTCCTTTATAAACATGATATTACCTACATGATATTACCTATTTATACGTACTAACTCATATACAAACTATAGAACAAAACTCATTGTTAATTAAGTATTTGACATTAGTAAACAATCAATGTTTGTTGCTATAATAAATATTATGTACTTAATTATTTTTCCTGTTTTACTCAGATTGTATTCTAGTTTAATCAGTATTCGTACAGTTATCGTCAATTGTTTTTATATTTCGCATTTAAATAACAACAGTACACAAGATTGAAAAGACGGTTAACCCAGACTGTGCCCTGACCTATGCGTGTGTACATAAAGGATCATTTTGTAATAGGATATTTGGGAACAGTCGACCGCGCATTAGTAGCAACTATAACATTCGACTTTATTCCAAAGCGTTATGGTTGATTTTCCAAATTCGTGGTTACAGTCATGCTGTCCGCATACAGGCTGATGTTATTAACGATATAGTTGACATTTACAGCAAGTTCAGTTAGTGACGTCGACTTAACGTCACAGTGACGCGTGCAAGCCTTATTTTACAAAGTTTATAAAGTAGTTTATAGACTTCGAAAACACAACCTCGCCATTAAACTTGTTAAGGCATTATGTTATTATGTAACTAGAAACAAGCGGTCTGTGGAAATCAATACTACCACACACAGTAAACAAAAGAGTAACCCAAAAAATTCCATCGAGCATAAAAACAAAAGAAAATGTTGATTAGCTCAAAGTCGCTGAAGACGAAATGTCGAAAGTCAATGACATTTCTGTCTGACGGAAAAATTGTCCCTTGTGTACTCTGCGTCTAATCGACCAGCCGTTTAGTCTCGATCGCAGCGCTACCGACGTCAAAATGAAGTTACAGGACAAATTATTTTTGACGTTTCAACGCAGAATTTAACCCTCCGCGACTCTCAACGTCGCGTCTGGAGAATAACACCGCAGTAAATAATAAGATGGTATCAGCTAAACCTCAATAGTTGCTGAACATCTCAATTAACCTTTATATAAAACAAAATTCATTTAGACGAAAATATTTCCATACACATTCATCTTCTTTTTAAATCGATTAATATTCGCATAAATAGTCATTGAGATTTTTTGATAAGACATTGAATGTAGAGTACTTTATAAATAAAGAAGTACGAAAACACAAACATTTTAATGACATTGCTAACTAAATATATTTAGTTATCTATAAATAGACGGGAATTTTAGATAAGCATATTCTTTCTGTGTCATTAAACATTTCAGATAAAATTTTGCATACCAAAGTTTAATTTTAACTTTTTGATTATTGTGGTTCTCCATAGGTACTTTTTGTCTTGTATTGTTATTACAAAATCAGGAACTATTTAAAATTATTGTTAAATATCATGTGTTTAAGTACCGGACTTCTTAGTAAAAGGGCTTTATAATGGGTAGATGAATATTAAACGCCATTTTTCGAACTATTGAGATTTTTTGCAGACATTTTTTTTAAGTTTTATAAAACTCTATCCACTTTCTGTGCCCAACAGATAGGTACCTATTATCATCTAAACCTCTCAGCTTGGTTTTTTCACGATAGTTCGATAAAATCTCTTTGCACAGAAGTGTTCCAGACATTTCTATCTACAGTGACATTTCTATAAACGTTAACGGTAATAGAAAGCGCTCAAATACATGTAAATGGCGCTTCTTTGCGATAAGTCACGTGACTTAGACTTATCGCTTCCATACATTAGCGCATTTTCTGTCGACAATAACGATTGTATGAATCTCTCTTGGCAAAGGGGTCCTCTAGGTATAGAGTTACATGAATGATAGTAATATTTTAAGACACTTAAAAATATATGTTTCGTGTAAAATATCAGTTTCTTATGAGGCTTCTATTCCATTATTAAAAGAGTTTCGTAACTTGTAAGGTATTAATAACATTCAAACAAAACCTATTCGTAAAAATGTTTGTTTATACACCATAGAATATGAACGAAGTTTTGAGCCTACTCATTTAAATGAATCAGAGTTAAGTGGCTAATTACGTGAAAATAAATGGCACCCATGTGGAATAGCGTGTAACACAAGTTTGTTGAATTACAGCGAAACTTACAATTCGTTTATAACTCCACTTGACAAACCAATAAACTTTAAACAAGGTATGTTCCGTCGTTTTACAGCGTGGGAAAATCGATTTACATTCTTGATTGGATCGGGTGCACCTCTATACATGAATCTGCGATGTAAGAAAACATACAAGAGAAGTGCTACTGATCCGATTAGCTACTAGTTACCAAATAAATATTTTGAGTATGCACACGACCTTTAAATAGACTGAAAACTTAATTTGCCCTTTATGTGACATAAGACAGTGTCTGCTTGTTGCAACCACGTTTTACAGACAAAAGAAGTAACTTTTTATTATTTTAAATAGTAAACGTACATAATCAAATTAAAAAAAATACAATTATCTCGCTTAGGTATTTATTTATAATTTATTTAGGTCAGCGAACAATTGTTTACACATAACATTACATTTCAAATTGACATAAAAACATTTGTAAGTGTAACAATCACTTATAGGCTAACACCACATGCACTGTAGGTAAACGGCTTAAATTTACTAAATTAATTATTGTGTAGTATTTTGTGAAGTCTGGCCAAAGCTATTGAAAGTTAAATATATTATGCCAGGGACTGCAATGTTATTGCTTCTTCAGTATTATTATATTCCAATTTATATTCTATTATAGGAAAGAGATAAAAAGGTAAGATTGTATTTCTGAAGGAATAAGATGAGGGCGTCACGTCACGTTCAATACTGGTCTAAAATTTTATAAAAAGTAATCTAGGTCGAGTGTGAACAGAATTTTGCGCCCCAAGGGTTCCGTGCCAGCGAGAAACTCGCTATTAAACGTGACTTATGACCTTAGAAGTAAAATACATCAGCTACTTTATTCAGTAACAGTAAAAAAGAAAAATATTGTTTTACATTAATTAATGAATACGTACAAAACGCACAAACAGGTATCATTATGAATTACTGATATTATCCTGAAACATTGTTTAGTATAAGGGACTTTTAAAAAGAGAAATTGTGTAATCATAAATTGTCAAAAATCAATTTTAAGAAGAATAAAAAGTTATTTAAAAATTGAAAGATATAAAGACGGAGAAGAGTATGAAGTCGAATAAAGACGCCTATTTATCAAATCGACGGATGCTAAGATAAACGTTAAAAAGAAAATATTATGCATATTTATAAATTTATAATGTATACCTACTTTACTTTACACATAAGTACAGTAATGTAAAACAGTAGCTGGCAATAAAGATAACTAGTGACAACAAATAAAAATAATACTTAGTGGGATTAAGAATGATCTTTGCATGTGGTTTTTCTCGTCTTAGTTAAAATAAAATAAAAACATTGTTTTTTTAGTAATAGAATATAGAAACATGACGGCCTGTTATGCGGCCATACCGACTGTTTTTAATATTTCTATGTACCTTAGTTTACCCACAGGTAACTTTAGTTACGCGTTCTGATATCACTGTTGTTTGTTTATTCATTATTCAAAACGGCTACACAGGTATAGTTTACACATAGTTTAGATACATTGCGTTCGATCTCATTACTCAAGGCTTACCTATATTTATTTACATAATATAGAGCGTCTCAACCTATTCCTACAAAAGAAATGCTTAGATAATTAGCTACACTTAAAAGCTGTTTTTTATGAAGCTATTTTAGAAAACGATAAGAAGCTATTAGAAATTTAACTAACAAAATAATAAAAAACTGGAATTTAGTACAACATTAGTAACCTAAAAATGGTATGAAACGCAGGCCCATTCAGCTGAAAATGTATAAAATGTCCACAATAGGTTTTATCCCAACTTCGAATACCGCGCTAGTCATAACGAGCGTGTTCTGGACGGTTATTCAGGGAAATAGGTTACAGCCACGCTCGAAGCATCGGACTAGACGGTTACAGACAAACTATATACAAGTAGGCCAGTCCACCCGCATCTCAAGTTCTTAGCTTAGCTAGAAATAATGGGAATGTGTGGAGCACCTATGCTATGACTAAAGCTTTATAAATTGTAGAATAATTATCTTCTATATTTATTTTAAAACAAAGTCCCCCACTGCTTCCGTCGTGAACGTGATAAACTCAAAAACTACAGACCTGATTTTCATTTCACTTTTTTCAATACATACAGCGATTTTTGAGGGAGTTTTATATATAATTAATTCGTGTTTTATTTAACCGTGCGAACAGGGCGGGTCGCTTTAAGTACCTGTAATACCCAATTACATGATTTTTGTATTGTGCATTCTTGTAAAACATGCCTTAGGTATCTGAAACTATTTATGATTAATTTATTCGTCCTCCGTGGTCGAGTGGCGTACGCACCGGTTTTCAAGGTGTCGCTAGCTCTGAGGTCCCCGAGGAGTACGAGAACCCTGAGGGTTCGATCCCCGGACGGGTCAATGTAGAAAGTCACTTTTCTACATTGTCTCGGGTCTGGGTGATTGTGGTACCTTCGTTGTTTCTGAATTCCATAACACAAGTGCTTAATTGCTACTTACTTTGGGTTCAGAGCAATGTATGTGATGTTGTCCGCATTTATTATTATTATTATGTATGTTGTAAATGTGATTACCGTTGTTCGTGTTTGATTGTTCGATTGCCCGAGCCTTGGCGTGAATTTAATCCATGTAACAAGGACGGAAACTATTTACATATACTAAGTTATTTGTTAAACTTAGATCAAGACGTTCTATACCTTTCAAAATTTTCATAAATTGCTTTCATTTTACGTAGGAAGGGTAATTTTAACAAACAATTGACAGTTCTGTTTTTATTATAAACTTCCAATACCGTCGATACCGTTATACGATAAGTACTGCATTACGATTGCATTTTCCATTAAATTCCATAAGTTTAATAACGTTAGTAGAGAATAATTGAAAATAACTTGGAACGATCCAACCTACTTACGGATGACCCGGCTTGTACCCGATATCTATGACAGGAAATCATGCGACGCGAATTAAATCGCATTTTTATTGTTGTCAGTTTCATTCAGCATTTGCTAAACGTGCCCCGTCATTATCACGGCTGTCCGTGCACGTTATCACTACGCAAATAACACTATCTCGCCCACAAACAAATATAATATTATCAGCCTTCTGTATTATTTTGTTTATATAGACCACCCGTAGGTAGAGTCCCTTTTAATTTGCTGAAGGCACGAGTACATCTTATCTCTATTGTTTAATTTGTATTATAATATTAAATTATAAAACAACAGGCAAACGATATTTTGTTACTTGACAAGCTCATTGTCAATCTCACAATATCACAAATAAATAACAAATCATCAACATACTCGTAACAATTTGTTGACTTAACTCCTTATTTACAAACATTATATAGCTACTAGTAATATGTTATTTATTACACTAGTCCTTTAATTCCCTTTTCAATCGATCCCAGCAAATATGAGCGATCCCTTCTTGAATACTTTAGTACCCAGTGTACCCACTAAGGTACCTATCTAATAAGGCAAAAAATAATATTAATATATCTAATCCCACCAAAAACGGTTCTTATAAACAAGTGAAAGACAGTAATGACTTTCAGGGATAGAAGAATCTAATATATTTATATTCATTGATAATGGCTAGCTGCGACAAATATTTTCTTGTGATTCCAACTATGCTCCGTCTTTCCTGCTGAAAGCATGTAATATTAAATACGTAGGTAGATATTCAAAATAAATACCAACATACCTACTTTTAATATGTTGTTCACAGAAGTAAAGCAATATCGCTCTAACTTTTTGATGGTGTGTACTACATAAGATATCACTACCTATCACTACATAGTATAAAATAAAGTCGCTTTCCGCTGTCTGTCCCTATGTATGCTTAAATCTTTAAAACTACGCAACGGATTTTCATGCGGTTTTTTTTAATAGATAGAGTGATTCAAGAGGAAGGTTTATATGTATAATACATGCATAATATAGTAGAGGAACACGGATAATCTTAGAGATTTAAGTAAATAAACAAATTTTTTGCGCTTACATTGCAAACGCTGGCTGAACCCTACGAGATAGATCAAATTAATGTACTACAGTATTGTGCACCTTAAAAAGATCTACAAAAAAGTCCGCGATAGTATATGTCTATCTCTTGAGGGTAACCCACAATAACCATTTTTTATCCTTTATTTATTACTTATTCACGAAAAGACGATTTTAAGCAATACAGCATTAATCCTTATCCAATTAAGTACCTTCAAAAAATTGTGCATGTAATATAGATCAATATTGTCTTTTACAGCATGTAATTTAAATAAATATTTTCGAAGATATTACAGATTTAAAATGCAGGGACATAGCGGTTGCGGCGGTACCGCCCAGGGGGCCGCGCGGGGGCCGGGGGGCGCGTGCCTATACCAAAAAATGCTTCTAAGGCTGTGCTTCGCCCTACAGAACTCTATGATTGTGTTATATTTGGTATCAGCGTTGCACCCGAGCAAAGCCGGGGCGGGCCGCTAGTGACATAATACAATTTGTTTATAGGTACACCAAGTTATATCATTTAATTTGTTTCCTTCATGCTTTTTACTTATTACAAGGTACGTGTGCGGCTTTGTAAGCAGTTAGTGTCGCAAGAACGAGAGCACTTTGTAACAAAAGGGCGACTTCATCCCTCCGCAAGGTCGTCCGTCGCCTCGTATTCACATCATTTGGAATTACTCCAAGTTTTTTCCCAATAGTCACTTGTTCTCACAGTTACGAACAAACATACATTTTAATATATACGTATATCTACACTACCTTTTTGCGTCCATTTTATAGCAGCACTCTATCAGGATGAGATGTATAAAGGAGCTGACCTGAATACGTAATCCCAAATAAAGAACAGTCCCAAGTATTTGTCATTTAAAAAGCATAATTACATAACATTTCATTTGTTCTCCAGTTCAACGGTCCAGGCAAACAAAAATGGCCTGAATTTTTGCCAAACTGTCAGATTCGCAATTGTTTGAAGAATTTGCCATTTCGCATTTGTATTCAGTGACTGAGTGCAGTGCGATTATGTTCACAGTAGTATTTATAGATCTACTTAGACTAACACGTGCTGTAGATATACGTATAACCTTTTCCTTGGTATTTCAGTATCCCACCATTATTTACGAACTCTCTTTGATTTCGTGTCAGTACGTAATCCGAGGTAGCCGTCTTATTTTTCTCATCTCTGCGTATATTGATCGCAATATGATGTCGGTATTAGAATTGCTCGTTCTGTAGATAAGATTCTTTGCAAACATTAATTGAAGTCATGACTCAGTGCTTAGTGAGGATATGCTTGACCTAATATAAGAGTTAACGTCTTTTAGCTACCTGACCTCGATTCGGAGACTTAAAGACCAACCAGACAAATACATAACATTCGCATTTAGTTTAATTTCAGATAGGACTACTTAATTTCTTTATAACTTTTTAATCCCTAAGCGGAGAAACCTATTACAAAGATCGATGTACAACACTAGCTTACGGTACACTTATTGGCAATAAAACGTCTTTCTCGTGACCCTTGCGTCTTCATAAAAGGTTTCAATAGAGCATCTAATGCTTTATTAAAGTATAATGTGCGTAGGTAATACCTAGAACCTATTACTATGCTATTATTTTATTTCGTTACGTTCGTTGTGACGTTGAACTTAGCTTGAATTTATTAGATACCTACGTAACTGTTTTTATCATAATAGGGATGGTGCAAAGGTGTTGTATAACAATTCATTTGGCTACTAAAACTCACTCTTTAGCATAATCTTTATGTATTTGTATTAAACGTAGTTTTATTGGGAACTACGTAGGTAATGTTTTTATTAATCGTTCATCATAGACCAGAAATTATGAGCTAGAATTACCTTTATCAAAACAAGGGTATCATAGTGCAGGTTTCATCAGTTTTCTGTATTTTTTCATTTATGTTAATTTCAAATAATAAGTAGTGAATTACGAAGTTGTCAGGATAATTATAATTGGTTCTCTATCGTAACAAGAACAATAACCACGCCTTTTGCCTTTCTACCCTTTATCCCTAACCGTTTAATCGGCTTAAAAAGTTCAACGTTTGAAACTAATGTCTATTCCTAATAAGCCCAGGACCGGGAAAATTGGAAAAAGGAAAGAGAAGCCTTTTGCAGACCGATGATGCCTGAAAATAATAATAATGTTATATACCTAATAAGTTTTGTATTTATTTATAATTTACATAGATTAGGCATAATTAAACTTTACTTGTATATATTATTATACATCTGTTTACTGAACTTGAATTAATAAGGTACGCAGACTAGAATAGGGTGCGCCCGTCTTGGTTTTAATATAGATAAGTAAGATTGGCACTACTAGACAAAGCTATTGCTTTTCCCTTTATTTATTGGAAGGTACCTCTTTGCTTTGGATGTTGTTAAAACCAATCATTATCTTAATTAAGCGATGTTATGAGGTTAGACATATACAATCGAAAAATGAGTGGCAATCCGCCGAACAAAATATAATAATTTGTTATGAAACAGTTAAAAAAGGATTTAATTGCAATCAACTTTTGGGGGCTGGACTGCATGCCTGCCTTGTACCTAATATTTGTGTAGATAAACATCATAAATCTTAATAAAAATATAGAATTTAAGTTCTAACTTGACGTCGTAAGTATAATATCATAATAATTGTGAAATGAACCGTTAGTGTCCTAAGGTTACAGGCGTTTGCGTAGGCGAGGCGGCGTCTAGGCGTATCCTCGCAAATGATAACTCAGCAACACTTCTAAATTTAAAACCCTATATTAAATCTCAGAACGTGTGACATCTACACGACCTTTAAATACTGAGAAAAAGGCTTATTTAGCTGGTGTACGTCGAATTCAAACTCATGAACTTTTAAAACCCTTCCCCGAATATAAACCAAGCCCAGAACTCGTAGGGATGATTCCGGGGAAGTAATAAGGGTTTGGTTCACTAAACAAAGGTCATCCGAACCCGAAATTTTCCAATGAACTCAAATTTAATCAGCCGCTTAAATAGTCAGCTGAAGAATCCTTGGAAAGGGATCTCACCAATTATCAAATATTTGATACCCACTCAAGTTAAAGCCAAAAGCACAAAATAAGTATTTTGACGTCTATTACTTCTTTATAGGTCCTGAAATGGGTTTGTTTGTATTTGCCCACATAATCGTTACGTAAAAAAATCATAAAGCTATTGGTAACTACAACAAACGCTACTGCTGCTTTTCTTTACTTTAAATTGTTTATAAGCAAATATTATCTTTACATACTGAATATTAATCACCAAATAGTTGTCTAGTTATTTCAAACCTTCAAAGTTTCAGAACATTAATTAGAATTGCTAATAGTATGTAACATCAATGTTATTTTTATTTTCCTATTTATTATTCGATTATTATCTAAGATACACGACGGACAGGTTAACGCGAAATTATAAGTATCAATAATTCTTTAAGACAGCCAAGTTTAGCGTGACTTCCAATACATTTCTCTACCGATACGGCTTCGACGTACATTGAACCATTAACATTTTTAGCTTGGCCGTCAATGTACGCAACTGGTGACGTAAACATCGGGACATAGCCAGGAACTGAACGTAGAGGCATCGCATCGCGCAGCGGCAATCGATCGCCTGCGCGCGCACGTCCGCCATCCTGGCTTCAGTAGCGAATGGTGGCTCCAGTCGAATACAATATTCGACAGAAATGTACGAAACCCGTGTTAAGTGACTACCGAAATAAGTATTCTCAGACCAAGTGGGACCCGAGTCGATAGGGGAACAAATATAAGGTCAGTAGTGTTTGACTCTCTGTAGCAAAGGGCGCGATCGAAAGTCTACGACGGACTCTGGGAACAGCAATAGGTACCTAATTATAATTTCAGTAATAGCTTGTATCTGCAAATTCTTATTGTAGTTGAGTGCCGTAGTGAGAATACCCGTTAAATCCATTCGTTTATCGTTAAAAGCGTTAGAGATGTATGTTAGGATAAATATTTTAATAATCTGAACTGTTCATTCACATTCGTGCCTATACATGCGTAGCTATAGATCTATGGAACGGGGTCTTGGCTTATCAGAGTTTGACAGTTTCGTTGGGACCTTTTGAATACCAAGTGAATAGAAATTATAAGCAATAACGTATTATATTTAAAATATTGTTTGAGTTATTGAACGCAAGATAAAATGCTGTAGCCGAGTCGAAAATTTTCGAATGAAAATATTTTTTATGAATTATTATTTTAAGTCAAAATTTATCAGTGATATACCACTCTTACTTATAGTAATTTTTAGTGCTTTAGTATCGACCGTTTTGTGTTTATGAAAGTTATTACATATACCAGCAATTTTATATAATACTTCTATTTCTTTGAATAAAACAAATAATTTCAAACAAGGTTCCTTGTTTAGTGTCAACTATACCGAACGTCGATTTTAATTCTCGTGTTATTTATCTAACCAAGTATCACGGACACTTGGACCTTGCCAATAAAATATAGATCAATACCTAGTCTAGTATTGATATGTAGGTCACTTTTGAATTGAGATTAGCCATCTTCAATAAAATGAGTTTTAAAATAGTAAAAGTGGTAGACATAGCAACATTGATTTGCCTATAAGTATTCGGTATTCGGCCATTAGTCTAAGAAATTGAGCCTTTCGTTTTGATCAACACACTTCGTTAGTTCTACACTTGTTTTTGTTTAAAATTGTCTCCAAATACAATTATTTCGAAAACATTTTAAACCGAAACAAGAGGTATCAAAAAAGCTCTTCATTATAACGTTAATTGAGATAAACTACGTAACGTAAACCATAATTGATCGTCCATTATGTCATTGGGTTGCCACAGATGAAAAATGTTGATATATTTGTAATGTTGCCACAGATAATCATGTCGCCACTGCTGGGGACGCTGCTGCGGTGGCGGCGCGAGGCTGTCGCCGAAACACCGATGGAGGAACCAGTGACGCCTACGTTAAAGAACACCAGTAAGATAAATATAGAACTTTACATATTGATTATAGCATTATTTTTCATCTTGAGACTTGAGAAGTTAATACAACACACAAAGATGTTTTGATTTAGTAAACACCTAACCATTGGAAATAGAATATTTAGGAAGCATTGGGGAGGGATAGTCTTTTATCAAAATACTCTTTGGAAATAACCCGTTACATATATCACCAACCTTAACATTAATAAGTATAGAGATGATTTTTAATTTGCAAGACAGTTTTTCATCCTTCTGATATTTAAATTTTAAGTACAAATTTTTGGCTTTTACTTCTCGTTCGTTTTGGTAATTAGAGGTCTCTTATTTCAATGCATATTCATAAGTTATGTGCATGAAAAGAAAATGGCTGAAGAAACCACTAAAAGTGATTCAACTCATATCTGTTTGATTTAAATTAAACCTCGAAAAGTTACTTTGACTGCCATCAATTTAGCCTTAAAATTGTTGGATGCATGAAAAAATTTAAGATGATATAACAATAAAGGCTTAATTTCCTACAGCGGGCACGGAAGCTGGAACCTCCTTGCCCATAACGACGTCGACTGTGGCGCCGAGCCAAGAGACCATCGGGGAGAAGACGGCCGACTTGGCGCGCAAGATGAACATGGAAACATGGCAGCTCGTCGCCATACTCGTCGGTATGCAACCTCATTTACTACAACCTCTTTATTTAATAGTTCATCCACTAGGCGGTGTATAGAAGAAGGCATTCTCCTCCAGTCAACCTTAGGGTGATGCAGAGAGAAAAATGGGGTAGACGCACTGATCATTGATAAAAACGTGTCTTTATAGAACTCAATTTTACTAAATAGCTAGAATACAATTATAAAATGAATACATAAGATTTAATATATAATATAATATATAAAATAATATAATAATGTTACATAAGATTATCAATCCCATGAAAGACTACTAGCTACATGATGGTCCGCTATGATGGTGAATACTTAGGGCTTATAAACTTACAGGTCTTCTCTTAAGAAATCGATAGACTTTTCTACACCTAGGTACTGATTGACCATGAACTATACCAATGACTTGGTCAAACGATTATGAGATTCAGTCGTTACACACTACTTAAAACATTTTCTAATTATATATTTTTTTTATTCGCATAATTGTTTTCCGAAATTAATGTAGTTATTTATAAATTTACCGAACATTGTTCTAGTTTATCTATTATGCATATTATCCTTAAATTAACCAACAATTAGGTTACTAATTTCCTCATTAGGTTCGTATCAAATTATAAAATTAGACTTTTATTATTAGCTTTCCCTATATTTACTACAAATATTACACTTAGCTGGCTATTGTTATAATATTATACCTGTCGATCAAAAAGTACCATAGGTAGGATCGCCAAGTATGTAACTACAGAGGTTTTAATTAAATATTAGTGTCGTGGTACCGTTTAAAGATGGTGTATGTTATTGTCAGGTGTGGGAGTGGTGGTGCTCGGCATCTGTTTCTGCTGCATCAGGCGGTGTTTCCGGAAGCGACGCTCCAAGGATGGCAAGAAGGGAATGAAAGGTGTCGACCTAAAATCCGTCCAGCTTCTAGGTTCTGCCTACAAGGAGAAGGTAATGTTTTGGCACTATTTAAAACCTCAATACTTGACCAACATAAAATTATTTGAGGAGGTAATCTTTAACAGCAAGGGATACGTTACCATCGAGGTAGAATTAGTAAAAGGAACCATCAAAATATATTCTGCGACGAAGGCAGATTTATTTCCAAAGGCATTTAAAGCTAATAACCAAACTTAGGTATAATCTATTTTTAAGAAATATGATATTCATATGAAATTTGCCGCGGGACGTGCATGTAGGTTCAGCCTGACATGGAGGAGCTCACGGAGAATGCTGAAGAACCGGACGACGGCGACTCCAAGAAAGAGGAACAGAAACTAGGAAAACTTCAATACAAGGTATGTTCAAAACACACACACACGCGGAAGGCACCATGAAGATAACATAAAGTAACTGGTTTGTAAACGGCAAATGTTAACTTACACTTATTTTTTATTATCACATATCAGTTTTCTGTTTAACGTAATAGCGTAGATACATTACCACTTGCCATTTCAACAACCAGTTATAAATATTTATTTGAAATCTTTGTTTTCTGTGAATCATAAACGAACGCTCACATTCAACTCGTTAAACGTTTTACGACCTCATCTTCACACCGTTGCGGAGTCTGTGTTCCGCTTATGGCCAATTAACAAGAATTAACTGCATAATTAAGTCCTTTACAAATCTGGTTATGCAGTAATTCAAGTTGTTGGTCTCGTATTTTCAGTATATTTTATCGCCTACTTTATTGTTTTTGATTTGCAGCTGGAGTATGACTTTAACAGCAACAGTTTGTCTGTGACCGTGATTCAAGCTGAGGACCTCCCCGCTCTGGACATGGGCGGCACATCCGATCCTTACGTCAAAGTTTACTTGCTCCCTGACAAAAAGAAAAAGTTCGAGACCAAGGTTCATCGAAAGACCCTGAGTCCCGTTTTCAACGAGACATTTGTTTTCAAGGTAAGTGCTACACGAACACGAAGTTAACACTTTCAAACGCTTTGAAGATAGTTGTTGACACTAATGTTGTTTGTACAGAACGTGCCCTACGCTGATGCTATGAACAAAACTCTTGTATTTGCCATCTTCGACTTCGATCGCTTTTCGAAACATGACCAAATCGGTGAGGTGAAGGTGCCGCTGTGCCAGGTAGACTTGGCGCAAACCATCGAGGAATGGCGCGAGCTGCAGAGTGTTGAAGGCGAAGGGGGGCAGGTGCGGATACACACACACAAAAAATACTTCAAGTATTATCGTCCACCCTGAGAGCAACCAAATCAAAGTATCTAGTATTTAAACTGTAAATGGGTCTTTAAATTACAACGTGTCGGTCAGAAGGCAAATGACCACACTAGCTTTACCTCAGAATGCCAATACTTCACAGCTACTATCTTCATCACTATAAAATGAAAATCAAAGTGCCTGTAGCTTACGTTTATATGCATTGTAATATAATTACGAAGAGGCTTTATTTTCAGTGATTTCGCATCTAAATCTTGGTATGAACATGTTAACCAATATTAATTTCGTACATTCACCGTTCAATGCAGTTCATTTTAATGATTGACAAACGCAGTCAATTGTTTCATACAACACATTGTATATTAAACGTTAATTTATTTTTCTACAAATTAGAGTTATTGCACGTTGGGCCGAACATGAAAATTCTAGAGGTACTCGTTTCTAAGTTAGTTTATGAAGCTCTTAGCAAAATAATATTGTCTTAGGCAGATGTTGCAACAAATCTCGATTGGTAAAAATACAAGTATATTTACAATTACACCCAGGTCACATCAACATTCATTCTGGTTCACACATAACTACCAATTAGGAACATAATTTACTAACTATTGACAAAAATGCACATATAAAAATGACTACATCAGCAATGAAATACGTATCCGAAAAGATATCAACCAAGGAAACTATTTTATCTTTTTTTCTTAGCTTAGGCTAGACTGGCAAAACACACGACAACCTCTACATACTGACATATTTAATACTTACATCAAATTCTTTATTTACTAGATTTGTGTTTTGGCAGAACAGCATTATTTTGATTAAACATCTTACCATTCTTTCAATCAATGCATTAGATCTATTTCACTTTCATTCACTTATAAATACTCAATTTTATTCTACACAATAAATTTTCTTACTTAGGTAAGGAAATGAACACTTGCGTGTTCATTGGAAGAATGGTATACATTTTTGAAATTTTACTGCACTTTTTAATGAGAGGAACCTTGACGATTTTATTTTATATTATAATTCATTTGTTTCAAAATGTTTAAAGGAGGAAATCTCGGCAGTCAAGGCACCTCAAAATGGATTGAGTCGTCATTTATTTTTCTGATAAAATTAATTTCGACAGCAAAAATGTATTTACTTGGTTTTTCTCTTTTTCTCCATATTTTCTCTGCTCTGCTTGGCTGTGTTTGATTGTGTCCTGAACAATCTTGCATGCCGCTTCAAAACGAAATGATCATTCACGTAAGTATTATTTTGAGACACATCAAGATAATGTACTGTTAAATAACAACTGTCTTCAGATTAGTGGCTGTTTTATGGAATCGACAAATGGTTGAAAAACAAGCAAGGTTCAATTACAAAGATTTGTAAGAGAATTGGGCCAACATCCAGAACAATACGTTGTTTGTACATAGGATGGTAGGGAGCATTGTTCAACCCGTCGTTCAAACAATATTTATGACACATCTCAAGTTGAAAATGATTCACCTTTTACCTGTGATCACCCGTCATACCATATTATTTTTTGTTATTTCGACATTTTATTTATATCCATCCGACACTTTGATTTTATTTTATATTGCGGCTGGGGAATGTTGCATGTTCGTCGTGTTTTGTGCTCGTACATTCTCTGACTTGCCATTTTGTGTTCCACTGGCTACATACCGTCATATTGACATTATTCCGAACGAAATGACAAATCAGAGTTCTTTGTGGTACTTTTTGAATTGGCTATGTATTGGTGTAACTCACTTGTAATCCAATATAAGTACATTGGTTCCTTTTTATTTCGGCATGTCCAAATTAATTTAAATTACAAATTCTTACATACAGTCGCACAAATATTTCAGTACCTCAAATCTTGAACGTTTCCCATGAGACTAGACCAAGATCACGTAAACGACTCACACGGCATTATAATTTTTCCATCATGAAATATTATTAATGATTAATGGATCATTTATTAAAGTATGTTGCAGGTCACCTTCTGACCGACGAAAGGAGAGTAATCCCTAGTAATACCCTACTGAACCAATATGTACTTATTGCATGTTTGTGATAATGGTGTATACCAGAAGAAAAACTTCGTGGCAGGAAAATTCCCAAATACATAATAACAACTTATTACAAAAACGAAAACAAGATCAAGGAATCTGTTATCCACGAAGTGTTTCATGCAAAACTATGTTCTTTAGAAGCTCTACGTCTATGTTCTAAGTTTTCTATTTCTTTTACTTCTACTTCATATAACCCTAAAATACACAATTTCAATACAACATTTCTACAAGAACATATTTTATTTACACCGTTATCAGTAACTCACAAACGCAGCTTAACTAACACCGCAGTACACTAAAATGATTTTTAAAATATCTGTTTACTGTGCTGTATTTGAAAGCACCTATCAATGTATGTATGTATATAGAGATTATAGAGCTAAGAGTTCGATTGAAGAACAGTTACATTATATAAGTCCTTTCAAGATGTCTGCTCAAATTTTCCTAAAAATACATTGCTTTATATGTATTTCATATTGTCTGGACAACACTAAGTTGTAAACTCTACTTTCGTGATTGGGAAATAAGTAGGGACTCGATTTAAAATATGAATAATATCGTATACAAAATGACTGGATAATACATTATTGTCCATCATGGCAACGTAATAATCTTGATTAGATATTTCCAATGCATACAAAAACTGTCACGCCTGCTGAAAACGCTGACTTGCAACGACTATGCGGTAATTTTACGTAACAATGAAAGCAAATAATTAAAACCATACGCATGCATAATCTCTACAAATTTGAGCAGGCATTTTGAAAGCACATTATATACTTAAACATGTTCAACGCTTTACACTTATATTTATATCACAAATGATTAAATCAATATTTTTCTAAAAGATTCTTAAATATAATTCTTCAATGGTTCGTTATTGTTGTATGTGCGTATTGTACCTATATGTGTATTATTAGCTAATTGCGATCTGTTCCTAAAATGGTTAGTCTCTCTTACAGGCACAACGTTTAAGGTAATGTTAGGCATTGGGATAGGTTCAAATCGTAACACAGTTTAGGAATAGTAAGCTACCATAATTCTAGCATTTTGATGATCTGAGCTGGGTGTCAGAAACAAATTAATATTGGCTTCATTTGGCAACAGATCGTAATAAACACACTCCTCATTTTCTATACTACTACCAATATCAATTTATATATTTCAGCGGATAACGATTGCTTCATATTAGGTTTGATATGAACGTATATGTATATATTTATTTTGTTCGTCTAGAATTGTGTTAAAAAAGTGTATCGTGTTTAATTTATATTTTTTAGATGAAATGACATCTATGTGCTAAAACGTTATATGTAACGCAATGAAAGTGTTCGTCAAATGTGCGTATGTCTAGCTGCAAACTCCATTCCGTTCGAGGCTATTAATTTCAATTGTTTACGGGCTATGCGTCCTAAGCACGTGGATCGGCTCAGTTTTTCAGTTCGTTCATAACTCTTAACACTCGATGAATATTCATAAACCTCAAATATTTAAACACGTCGGGAACTGAAATCCTGTGCCGAATACCAACAACCATAAATACGCTTTTAGGTGACTACACGGAGCTATTGTTATGTTTATTTGTTTTTATTTCGTGTAACGAGATTTTGAGTGCCCTGGTCCGCCCTAAGCCGCGTTATTTATGGCCCATATTATTTGTATGTTTTTAAATAGCTTTTCTAACCCGTTCTCTGAACGCTATTATCCTTACACAAATTTTCCTCTATTATCTTCCATACAACTCACATCCAAATAAACTATTTGTTCAACTCTGTTTATTGACAATGGTAAATTTAAAAACACATTTACAACGAGAAACAACAACGTGACACTTTGTTACGTCGCAGATAAAATAATATCTTTTGTTTAAAGAGAAGATTTGCTGACGAAAATTATAGGTTGTTCAACTTGTCCAGACTGCTGTGGGGATGGGTGAAATTTAATGGTACACTGAATATAAAGTCACTTTGAATGTTGCACATTACAGGACAACAAGTTGGGTGACATTTGTTTCTCGTTGCGTTATGTACCGACGGCTGGAAAACTGACAGTAGTAATTCTGGAAGCTAAGAACCTCAAGAAAATGGACGTCGGCGGTCTATCAGGTAATCAATATTATCATTTACCATTCCACGTAGCTAATATTGTTCCATAACTTACAAAAGCACACTGATAACACCGTTGTCTAATTTACAGGGATTTTAGGGTAAACTTCTTATTGAATCTATTTATTACTATTTTACAATAGCTTAGTAGTGTATAGGTATATAATTATATATTACATCAAATGGGAAGTATCCATCAGTTCACATATTTTAAGCAATATTACATTGCATGACTTAAACTTTGTCCATACCAAACTACGAGCTGAAATGTAATATCGCTTATCATCAGCCATTTCACGTATAAGTATTGAACATTAAATAATCATCGTACATTATTTTACATCTACTTCGTTCCTTTTTTACTAAAGTTTATCTAGCTTCACATATTTAACACTCATTACATTTGTATCACAGTAGGTAATATTGTAAAATTTTCACTTTCGTGCACCTAAGTAGGTACATTAATCTCTACATTCATGAATGACATTTCATGAGATTGTACTAAGCTTTATTTTAAATCTCTGAAAGTCATTCATGGTTTAGGTATACGCCGAACATTTATCAATATTCAATTATTTCTCCATCATAATTTTACAATCACATTTTGAACTGTAAACTAATTTAAATAAAATATTCTTTTTCATATTCTTCTGCTGCGACGCCTGCTCACAGATCCGTACGTAAAGATAGCACTTATGCAAAACGGCAAACGTCTCAAGAAGAAGAAAACGAGCATCAAGAAATGCACACTGAATCCCTATTACAACGAGTCATTTACTTTTGAAGTACCATTCGAACAGATACAGGTGCGAGCCGAGATTCATGCAAAATTCTATGTCGCAGCGCATAGTCTGGACAAATTAACAAATGAAAAATACATACGCAAAAATCTAACCCCAAAACAACATCTTCTATATTACCACCAGTTGAAAACTATGTATTTTTCATTCAAATTGTCTTTACTGTGCACGATTTGATGTTGTGTACTAATTGTTGTGGATATATGAATTATGTACACCACTTGCATCCAAACCCGTTCCTTCCCAAACATACCATATTTGTGTTGTATCATTTTATCTGCTATTTTATTTGTTTTAGTTTCAATGCTATGCCTTCTCTTGTTTCTGGCATAACAAAAAACGTAAAGAATTACTCAAAACAATATCATAACCACGTAATGATTTGTTGGTAGTAACTGTTAACTGTTCGTAGTACTTATGTGTTTATTGTTTGGTATGTCCTTCTGTTGTTCATTTGTTTCTATAGATGTTGTCTAGTTAGATTATGTGTAGCATCCTTAGGATAGAATTTGTGTTTCCTTTGTCATTCTGTCATCTTTCTCTTCCCTCATTTATGCCCCAACCCCCAGACTTATCCTTTTTTTTACTCAAAGTCAATTTTGTTATATGTCCTTCGCATTAAGGTGTCGACCTTCATTCGTAACTTTATTGTTTTAGTTTCAAATGAAGGTTTCATTCTTTTGAGGGTATGTAATTCGATTGACTTTCATTGATATTGTACCCAAGTCCTTATAACCTGAGTGGTGTTAGCAATCTCCCCTCGTGACTGCATTGCAATTTGGTTACTTCAAACTGTAATTACTTATGGTTTAAGGAATCCAGTCCCTCGTTCTTCTTCTGCATTCTCGATCTTTTTAATTATTCCACATTTTATCTTTTCTGAATCCGAATGAATGCTTTATCCCTTATTGCGTTGATTTATTTAATGTGAGGTATGTATCGACCTGTTGCTGTTTCTATTTATGCTCTTGTTAAATATTTGCTAAAGTAGTCGCATTTTCTTATCGATATTGTGCTTTTAGATATCTTGTAGTATGCGTGTACTTGTCTAACAAACTCATTACCTATCTCACCAACATATTCATCTATTCATAAAACATGTATTTTATCAGCTTATTAAAAAGATAACGCAAAATTAAATAAACTTTAAATAACATTAAAATTCACATATTGACTAGAATTTTCGCTTTTATCCTAACCAACTGTAATGCAATTAACAAGCATGTAGAAATCACAAATATAAATAAACTTGTAATAAAATTCTATTACTAAAAGAACATAAAGTATCAACAAAGTAATATCTCTACAATTTCTTACTATTTTATATCTGTATCAGACTCTTTAACATTATTTATCTTTTTATTAATCATTTTACAACACTAAATTAGCAAACACGTCATTACATTCGAATCGTTTCATCACATTCGCTTGAAGTTATTTGTAGTAACAGATTAACGAGAGCTAATTAATATAGAACTCTAATAGCCTTGCAATTAGGTACTGAACATTTCCGGAGAACAAAAGCAAACGAGTTCTCTGGAAAAGTTGCCCGTAACTAATCCATGGCCACTGTATGCTAAAATAACCTGCAAATTTTAATCAGCTCTCGTAATCTCAATAGAAGCTTAAAACAATACTTCATTGATCTGAATCACTGCAGAAAGTGAACCTAGTGATCACCGTGGTGGACTACGATCGCATCGGTACGTCGGAGCCAATCGGCAAGGTAGTGCTGGGATATAACGCGTCAGGAACCGAGCTACGTCACTGGTCCGACATGCTGGCCAGCCCGCGGCGCCCGATCGCGCAGTGGCACACCCTCAAGGACCCCGATGATGGAGAGAAGAAGGATTAAGCCTTGAACTGAGGTACGTGTACTATTAACCATTACATTCCGTGACAATTGACAAAAAATATAGCAATTGGCAACCAGTGTAAACTATAAATAGGAGTGTAGTTTAGGGATGGGTTTGCGTAATCAGAATAAGTGAACGAAAAGAAAGGAAAAATTTGCCTGTTATGAGATTCAAAAATGTCGAAGACGTATTTTTCAGTTACAGTCTAATATAAAAATTAAGGAACAGAGAAGATTGTATTATTGAAAAAACTGAACTCATAAAAAGTGAAAGTCCTACTGATCGATCTCCAACATAGGTAATGATGATAGTAATGCTTGATTATTTTCAGTGTGAGAAGCAGAAATTACAAACCTGGAAGAACGAGTGTGAAGAATAAGCGACTTATATTATTTATACCAACGTTAATTAAGAACTTGCTAAAATATTATGTTCTATTTAAACAAATTAGGCGTTGGACCCACTTTACGTAACTTACTCCTAGCTTTAGGGATCCAAAATCAGTGATTATTATTATAATTTTAAGAATGTTCAACCTTATACCTATTACTTAATTTTCCTAATTTAACCGTTGCTTATCTAAGTACTAAGTAATTTCTTCGAAAAGTTAACATCTAAGAAGAAAAGGCGTTAAAAAAACTTTCGCACGGATAAAGGAGCTACAAACACATAAGTTGAAAAGGTAGATGCATTCTTTGCATAGCAACTGAATAAGCAAAATCTATCGTTCTATAAAGTCTTGTTCTTTCGTCTCGACTAACTAATACTCGTATCTTGCTAAATTGTAATAAAGTTGATTTAGCAATATGTAAGTGGTGAGGAGAGTAGGAATAATGTTAGAATTCCTTTGCGACTTCTACTTTCTTAGCGTCAAATAAAGTTTTTTTTTAAATCCTTGCTTAGAAAATAATCAGCTTGGTTATACGTGTGCTTTGTTACTGAAAGCGTTTTCTTGACGTACCTATGTGTACATACATACCTACATATAATCGAAAATAATATTTCATTTAAAACCTATTACATAAAGCTGTGTAAATAAGTTGTATCCTGTTAAATTTATTACATTCTATTTTACTATCATATAAGTGTTATAGTATTGATACCCTTTTATTATTATGATAATATTATGTTCCTCAGGGGAAGAGAATGGATCGACTTATATTTATTTATTTAAATGATTTAATTTCTTACTAGGTACTACAGAATATATTTTGTCGAGCAACTGTTATTCTCTTCTTTTGAGGAACTCTAGGCCTATTGTATAGGTACCTAAACATTATTATTTTAAGGCATGACATTTTAAATAACTAAAATCTTTTGATGTCTGGTGTCCATCGATTATTCTATGAGTTTATTAAGTTACTTATACTTACTATGATAAAATATTATAGTTTAGATTTAATACAATATTATTTATTAAATAGATACGGAAATGGACACTCAATATACGTGGTATCATCGAAACTAGTCAAACGTATAAGACTACCTACAAATAAAAATACATATTCTACTTTAAAAATTATATTGTTAAATAGTTCCAAATCGTTTAAAGTTCTTTACGATAATATTAAATCGTGATTAGACTGCTGTTCGTCTCGTCTGTAAGTGGTTCGTCTAGAAGGGTTTATCTCGTCACAAGTATTTTATCATTAATATGATGGTCGTGGTAGCCAGGGCAGGGTTTCTCAGACAAATATGAACTGATTTGACAAGCAAATCCAGCCCCTGGCTACGCCATTACCATCGCGGTTCCAGACACCGCCATTCTACTGTTAGGTGGATATTTAATCAATCTTAACACCTAACAACGCGTATCGAGTACATATTTATACCTACGTACTTAGCTAAAGCTTGACTGTTGTTGATCTCAAACCTATGTGTTATTGTGTATATAATGTAATCACATGTTAAATTCCACGATCACATATTATTATGTATATCTATGTACCTATAGGGATAATGGAGTCGGGCTTCAAGTAAATTTAGAAGTGCACCAACACGAAACAAGTAGGAATAGACTTGTGGTTCAAGTACTGTATTTAACAATAATATAATTACTATGTTAATATTATATAGAAGTTATTATAGCAAATGCAACAGATTCATTATCAGTTGTGGTGGAACATGTATTATGTACCTTGCTAAATTAAAATGTTCAGACCGCTCTTCTGAAGAACATTTTCTTTCAGCAATCTCAGTCTAAAAGATATTAATAATAAATATATTAATAACCAAATTATGCACGCTGTTGTGAATCTGTTGCAACTCCACTCAAATACTTTATAATCCCAGACCGCGCCGATCGACCGGTCAAGCCTCGGTAGAATTGACAATATAGATATTTCAAATGCTATTTATTATTAACATTTTGTAATATTAAGAACAAGCGCCACGAAATATGTGAATAATCGCTAGAATGTAAAATAAGAAAAATCACAACTATATACAAAGATTCATATCTAATAAGCTGTAGCGATTTCTCACCAGTCGTCAAGTTAACCAAGTCACTGATAATAACATTGTCATGGCTGTACTGTTTCTAAAGTCTAGTCTATCTAATGACCAAGTTACTATTCGATTCAAAAAAATATATCCCAAGAAAAACATGACTTGAACAACATCCTTGGGATAAAACCAAGCAACATTTAAGAGAATGTGCGGTAAACGCAAGAAAGCATACCTCATATTGTGTGCCACCTTCTTAGTAAAATTGTCTTGTTGGCGTTTACACACTAATTGCATTAATGAATACTTAAAACACCACAGAAGTATCTGACGCAAAAACAATGTCATTCAGATCCATCATTGTTTCAAAAACTTGTGAAGCCGTTTATTTAAGTAAAATATAAATTTTAATCACACTTTAAGTGTAAAATGTTATATCATTGGATAGTTAGCTTGTATCATACAAAGTGTTGATGTGTTGGGCTGTTGTAATCATTGCTGTTTGTTACCAACTCCTTTGCTAAACTTAGAATCGTAAAAATGTAACCGATGTTAAAACAATTGTTTTGTAGTTCAGATATTCACATAAAATGCAGGGTTTATCTGTATGTTCATGCCCATCTCTTGCACCAACTAAATATAACATTTACTTGTAATTTTGTTGACACAAAATTGTTATCATAGATATAATGTATATACCTATCTCAAAAATGGATTGATATAAATTATCATATCACTTGCCACTTAAATAAAAAATCATTGTCTCATTGTTATGTTAAAGGTTTATTAATATTTTGTTTAGAAATATTAGATATTTAATTTTATTGTAACACAATATAATTTTTACTAGAGTTTATAATAGTAATGAATTATGTAAACTATAAAAATGTCTATAATACATAATTACATAGATGTTTTGTTTCATTTAAACCCTTGTTGTATACATATCAAAAATATTTATTTCTAAATAGAAAATGAGTATAGAAAAAACTACCAACAATAACATTTAAAATTGTACAATACAGAAACTATTGCATACAACCAATCTTATAAAAGCATGTATTTATGATCTACTATTGATAATATTACTATCACTTCTTTATCTCAATTTACATATATCTATTTACATACTTATTTAACAAGGTCTCAGAGATAAACTTCGTATATCAATGCACCAAATGATGACAAATACATTTACGTAGTTCCAAGTCTACAACATACCTTTTTAACTCTCATCATAGTACCTTCTCTTCATAGCGCGGTATTTCTTCAGTTTGTATAGAGCTTCTATTTCTTTTATAACAAATTCGCCGTGCTTCACCATGATCTGTACCTTTTCTGGATTCGTTTCTTCACTGTTCTTGGTAAATACTTTGTGCAGTCGTTTCCGAAATAAGTCGTAACCTTGAGGCCAATCTCGACCCAAATATAATAACTAGAATAAAGTAAGAAAGTATAGCATATTAGTAAACACGTTAATTTACAATACATGGCATAATTTACACAAAGGTCTTAGTTACTTAACAGAATACATTTCTATTTGAAGAGGAGGCCAAAATACATACGTTTTTGTAGAGATTTAAAACAGCCCTTCGATGAGGTTGTGCCATTTTGTGTTTTGTTAAATAAGTACAAAAAATAATTTCTCCGATTTAACCAAAACAAAGTTCATAGTCCAACCAAACTGTCCAAATAAATACCTGTTATGAAAACGTCAAATGACAAGTAAAAATATTTTGAAAGCTAGCGTGTGATAAACAATTTGACAACAGGACAGCTAGATACAACATTGTTAGGTGTAACAGAGAAAGAAGATGCACGGAATGCTTGTGAAGAAATTAGTATCTTATTTTGACATTTATGAAGTGCTACCAACCCGACACTGGTCAAAAAACAACTTTTTGAAAGCCAGTCTAAAGATTTTAGCAAAAATTCCAGACTTTCTAAGATTTATTTGTAACTGTATAAAAATATTGCTGACAGGAGAAACTTACATATTAATAAATTGTAAAGATTTGATGGTAGCAACAAATTTTCTGTTATTCTAACAAGAAAGTGGGAAGTCTCAGTCATAGTAAAAGTGTGAATTTATTTTATATTTGCACGCAGAAGATATGATGAATTATTATCGTAAGTATTAGGTAGGTACGATATCAATATCAATAACAACTAAACGGTCGAAGAAAGCAGGTCTTCAATTAAAAAAAATATTTTAGATTTTTCAAGAATTATAACTTTTCAGAGCCCATTAAAACTTTCTACGCCTGGGGGCTTCGTCTTGTACCCCGCATCGCTGTCACTGTGGCGAAGTTGTCAACAGCCTCGGACACCACGGCCTGTCATGTAGCCGTAGCGCGGGCCGCATGGCGCGGCATGCTAATATAAACGATATTATCCGACGAGCTCTTGTCGCCGTGGGCGTTCCGGCTGTACTCGAACCCAATGGCCTGGTACGCGACGACGGCAAGAGACCGGACGGTATGTCTTTGTTCCCGTGGAAGGTGGGTAGGCCTTTAGTGTGGGACGCTACTTGCGTCGATACTCTTGCGCCTTCCCATCTTCCTAGCACGTCGTGCTGTGCTGGCGCTGCTGCTGCGGCTGCTGAGAACCTCAAGCGGCGGAAATATTCCAACCTAGTTGGAAGTTATATATTCGAGCCGTTTGGGGTTGAGACACTTGGTCCGTGGGGTCCGAGTGCACACAGTTTTTTTAAAGATTTATCCAAACGCCTGGTTGACACTTCGTGTGACCCAAAGGCTGGCTTCTACCTAGGTCAGCGCATAAGCATTGCCATACAACGTGGCATTGCTGCCAGCCTTTTGGGCACACTCCCAGTCGACAGCGACGTGGGTGAATTTTTTGACGCCTTATTTTAGTGCTTAGTTTTATTTAGTATATATTTTTTTTATTTAATATGTAGGCTTAGTTTTTATAGTATTGTAAATATTTTAAGGTATTCTGTACATATTGTTAATAAAGAGTTTTCAATTGTTGCGAAATACTTGTCGAAAAAGTGTTGCCTAGCAACGAAAATATTTCTCTATGACGAAAATTTGTTGATTAACAAAGTAGTAAATAATTGTTATACTTTCCAATACACACTTAACATAATTTAGTTTTAGTTAGGAAATAAAATATTAAATAAGTAAGAATGTCTGAAGCCGGCGGCGATGATCCGGAATTGGAAGGAGAAGGAAACCCAGAAGGTAGAGTGAACACTTTGAGAATAAAAAGCTACCTTTCATTTTACCAACTGGTAACGTCATATTGTGTGGCGGTAATTGATTTAATAAAATAAAGTATAAGTACCTTTAATTGCTTGAACTAACGAGGAAAATTTCGACTTCCACACATTCCTGATAGTCTTGTTTAAATTTATTTGAATAAATTGTCTGCAGATGGTTCTACAAAAACTTCTCCGATCCAGTTTAATATTATTTCGTAGCGAGGTATTTAGCCCCTTTAAAGTAGACGCGGCAATTTTTGAGTCGGTCGCAGAGAACTGACACTAAAACTATGCAAAACATGCTTGATTTTTTCCTTTATGCTTACTGTACATACTTCCTATAGAGTTATTATCTCAATGGAATCTAGTGTAAATAAAAAGTATTTTAAAGTTAAAAGATTACATTATCTTTAGGAGAGGGTGGAGAAAATGTTCAGGGAGACGAGAACGATCAAGACGAGGATGTCGGCGAGGACGCAGAACCTGACCATGTGGAAGAAGAATCTATTCTCACAGAATACGATCCCGACGACTTCATATCGGGGGCAGTCACATCGCCACATTCGTCGATACCACCAGATATGTTTGATTTTGAGTATCCTTTTCTTACACGAAATATCCAAAACTATCGTGGGTACCTACTATAATCACTAGACTAACATAATATCTATCACTTTAGAAAATATACTTTGAGAACTTACATGTAAATTTGTTGTGCCTTGCGGAAAGATAATCTTTGTAGGAATCGGTAATGTGATCTAAAACCGTATTAAGTATGTTGACGAAACTTTTGTGCATATTTTTATATACTGAGACACCTGGATATTTACAGAAGTCGTCTTCTTATCATATACATTCCTTGCTTATAGATACCATAATAAGGAGTGACTTTTAGTTTAGTCCCATTTCACCCCGCGCCGCCTCTATTTTCGCTGAATCTCTACCTATTATTAAATACTACTAGGTACCTAAGTAACTACTGCAACCTTTACTACTTTTATCTTTATTAATTTTATTTCCTTGACCAACGTAAAGATTTTCATACGGTTATAACTGTCATAAGTTTTTCAATCTGTGCGCTTGTGACGACCTCGTGGTATGCTGGGCGGCGGGCAGCATGATCACCTTTCTTGACGTCAACACCAGACAGATATGGTTTCGTCGCAGCACTACGGGCGGAACTGTTGGAGGCATTGCCGTAAATAAATTTAAAATATTTAATATATTAATTAAGTAAAGTCTTAAAATCTGTCTGGCTTAAAAACTGGCTAACATAAAGTCGAATTTCATCGAAGGTCTTGAATGGATTTTCCTGTTAAGAATTGTATCCTCACTATCGTCCAGCCCTTATCACCCTACGGCTGGTCATAATTAGCCTCTCATTTATATTGCATGTCAATCTATTAAAATCTAGCAAACTTTGAACTTTAAATTCGACAACAAACGAACAGTTGACCTTAATGCGTGCATGGTAAATAATTATTTAGTTAAATATTAACGGGTATCAGAATAGTATGTAATTTTAACATTGAATTATTTTAGTCCTACAGAAGAGACCCAAACTATCGTATAGCTATAGCAGAAGACAGGGAGGGCGAGCGAGAGCCTCTCATCCTACTGTACACCTGGCCGCAAATGGAAATAGATGCTGTTCTTCGTGACGGCACCACCAACGCTTATTCTATCCTCGATTTCAGGTGACAATTTTACGAATCATATGTTTTTTTTGCTCTACATCAATGCTTAAGGTTATGTGTACGTATAAAGGCACTAATTTATATTTAGGCAGAAATCTTACTTCGATTTGATAATTTTCTTAAATATAGTTTAACCACATTTCATTTTAGAATTTGTGTTCACTTTTATTTATTTGTCATGTATCAAAGCTTCTTGATTGCAGTGCAATGTAGCAGAAAGATAACACTAACTTCAGCGGTACTTACTTTTCTACTTCCTTTTGCGAATAAATCCGATTTCGATTATGTTGTTTGTTCATAAGTAATTAAACAAGAGTTCCAAAATATATGGTAAGCACAAACTACACAAACATTTTTTTTTATATCTTCCTTGCAGCCCAGACGGCGAATTATTAGCGTCAGTGGGCAGGGATCCAGATTACAACCTCACGATATGGAACTGGAAGCGCCATAGAATCCTTTTACGGACCAGCGCTTTTACATACGACGTTAACACGGTCATGTTTTCACCTTACTGTGAAGGCCAGCTAACTACAGCAGGTATTCAGAAGAGAATTTATTTTTTTAGCTTTTTAACAAACTGCTAGATTCACCTCAGATGTCTGTTAATTAATACATGACATGATATGTAAAGCGCAGCTACTATTCGGCAAAAAGTTATGCTATACTTTATGTTATGTCATTTTGTGATTTCAGGGGCTGCTCATATCAAGTTTTGGAAAATGGCTGAGACATTTACAGGACTTAAACTAAAAGGTGAATTGGGCCGATTCGGAAAAACAGAAATCTGTGACGTACTTGGCGTTTACCCAATGCCCGATGAAAAAGTGGGTTTCATCCATAACTTTTAAATCGCCAGATATATTTGAAATAACTATGAAAGATTGTTTCATTAACTATTTAATACTTTTTCAGGTATTGTCAGGGTGTGAATGGGGCAATATCTTGGTATGGGAAGCTGGACTTGTCAAACTAGAAGTAACTCAAAAAGGGCGGAAAGTTTGTCACAACGCTCCTATAGTAAGTTACGTTATCATTTTCGCAATGTACTTTACTTCAACTCGATTTTTGTGTCCTATATTTTTTTTTTATTATTACCTATTTCATCAGATTCAATTCATGCTAAGTCCCGCTGGCGACGAGGTGACAACGATAGCTCGAGACGGATGTGTGCGTTCGTGGTATTGGGACTCAGTCGATCAGGCGGACCCACCCGAAGACGATCCTTTCGTTGAACTAAATCCTGTGGCTGAGACTTGTGTAAGATTAAAAATAATAACTGCATAAAATAATAAAAACGACTACCCTATATTACGGTGTCAAATAACTGTAGACTATCAAAGTTTCATGTAATTTCCAGGTACCCGGTTGCCAAATAATGTGTCTTAAACATCAAAGGGACATGTTTTGGTACACCCAAGTAAGTTTTTACACAAGCATTTACGTCTAGACACATCGATTTTATGAGAAATTTGACTTTGATTCTTATTTCTCTTCCAAGGACGCTAACGGAGGCATATGGGTTATCGAACTCGATATAGATAAAATAGAATGTACTCATCGTAAAGTGGTGACGTGTCATGCCGGAGGAGTTGTAGCCATGGCCGCCATGAGGACACATCCTATCCTGATAACAGTTGGAGTTGACGGCGCTTTACATGCTTACAATACTAACACACATGCTCTTATAGCACGGTATCTCTTCCCAACTGCAGTGACTTGTCTATTATATCCTCCTCTAGAAGTAAGTAAAGACATATACAGTACTTAAACATTTAGGCATGTTTTGAGGACCTAAACCAGTTGATTTATCATTATCATAATCTTCAGCCTTGTATGAAATACCTTTGGGTTCTCTTTAGTTATGCTACTCTACTCTTTGTCCCTTGCCATTATAACATCAATTAGACCATCAAACCTACCTTTCCCATGACTTATGTCTGTTATATCTTTAAATTGTGGGTTTATGGTTATATTTTCTGTATACAGACGTGTAAGACTCTCTGGACTTAATTTTAAATATTGGAATTTAATATACACAGGTAGATGAAACTTCACGCATATTAGTATTGGGTTTCGAGGATGGTATCATGCGAACTTTGCTGATACACCCGGATCGTCTTCAAGCTCAGACAACCATGATCGATATACGTGTGCATTCAGCATTAACCATACACAGCGAAGATTCCATGAATGCCGACGTTATAGATATGATATCGGTAAGCAATATTTATTGAATGAATCATGTTAAACACCTCTACAAAACTTTTTTTTTTATTGTTGCCCAGTTATAGGACATATTACTATACATATAATTACTGTGATAACTTGCACTATGATACATAATATCATACTGACTGTACTAAAATTAACAATATATTTAATGACGTGATAAGCAACAGAGTCTTTAACATTTTTAGATGCTGAAGCCACACTCGAAAGCAATAACTCAAATATCAATAAATCGGCAGCGCACGCTACTGGTGACATGTGGACAAGACAGTACCATATTCATTTACCAGTTAACTTTAAGTACCCCATTTACACTACAGAGGGTTGGCTTTGTAGAGACGCCTAATAATATTGCTTTCATGACCTGGAAACCCGAAGAGGTAACGCAAAACTTTATGGGCCTATCTTTTTTCTGGCTTAATTTATATTTGAATAAGTACTTAGGTACGGTCTACACGTTTTTCTAAAAAAGGATTCTCCGTTTTTTTGGTGTATGGATCAACTGACATCCTGTTTTTATACCTATTTTACTTTTAAATTTCGGCATTGTGACACATTTAATATTGCCAGGAACGCGTCCTCCTATTATGCGGACAGGTAGGCCTCATTATGGAAGTCGTACTCCAAGAGCCTGTAATCCGTATGTACGTAAACATCAAAACCTTCAAACTGAAATTCGAGTCGTATAAAGAAACGTTAGTGAAGAAACACTTGTAAGTATTTTAAACTATAATAATATGCTCATTTGTCAGTATAAATATTTTGAATGTAAAATGCTTTTATCGAATTAAGTAGGTGCATACGACATCCAGGATTTTTAAACATAATATGATGATGAATTAGGTACTGCCTACTTATTTAGCGATAATGATCATAATATTAAATTGGAAATGTACACAGCATGCGCCGTAGACCTTTCCCAGAGGAAGAAGATCTAGCCAGCATCGACGAGGAAGCCTTGAAGGCCAAAGAAGAAGCTGAACTAAGGGATAGAGATGACGAAGACGATGAAGAATGGGTCGGCGAAATAGAACTAAGTAAGAAAACAACCTTAAAAATAAAAGCTTTTATAAATGAAATTTGATTAAAACTACCCGCATTTAATGTAGTTGTAATAATAAAGTAGAATTCTAAAAATGATAAAAGAGATGATCAGTGGATAATTTATATTTTTTTCAGTGGAAAGCGAGAGTATGTTGGGCACAACAGTGACTTGGGCAGAATATTGTGACGACGGCGTATGGGTCGTTCAGAAAGGAACGGGAGCTTTGCTTCTCATTCAGCCAGGAAACAATAAAATTCTCAAATATGCGCCATTCCCTGGGGCCTGGTGTGAAGATATCACTGCGTTACGATTTGTGTAAGATAATATTAAAGATATATAGCTAATTAAAGTTTTGAGTTAAATGAGGAAGACTATTACCAAGCAGTGGGACACAAAAAAGGGTTACATAATAATATTTATATCATTATGTAATAGGTGCGAAGGTAGTTCTGATGTAATACGGATAAGATCTTATTTTATCTGTATTTTAAGATTCATGTATTTTACACAAAATTGATTTCTTGTTTTTAAATCCATTAAAAGCGTAAAACTAAGTTCCCTGTTTTAAACTTTTAACATTAAATTCGCTCGACAGACGTGACGGCCGGTACCTAGTTGTGGGCACAAATACGGGGTACATTCGAGTTGTCCGCATGCCATACGATTATGAAGACAATCCTGACCATCACTACAACGCCTGGAAGACTTCACAACAAAAGCTTCTTAGGAAACTCAAAGGTAGAAGATTGGCTAAGGAAGAGGTGAGTTTTATACGCTATTTAAGGATGTTAATAAACCTTTGTAATTTGTATTTGCTCCGTGAAATAAACAGATGAATTGATGACACTTTAAAACAAATTGGAATAAATACCTAAGAAAAGGCCTTTGTGACGTCGGTTTTTTTATCTTATATTAGAAGTTTGTCTGTTTATGTTTCTTAATGAGAATCTTATTTTCAGACACAACCGATCCCTCGTATAGACTTAGTAGATAATTACTATTTACCGATGCACGATCGCTACTCCGGAGCTGTGACTTGCTTGGAATTCAGTCATAACTCTAAGTGAGTACTGATAAAGTAAATTAACATTTAAATATTGTTATATACTTAATTATATTATATTTCAGACGTTTTTACACTTCCGGAACAGATGGCAATATATTTTCTTACCTAGTCAAATTCCCAGAACGTTTGTTGCCAAAACCTAAACTGCCAGCACCTCGTGACACGCTAGTGAGTATTAATTTACATTTAATGATATAATTAGAATTAGTGATATACTTAGAATTCTTAAAAATCTTTAAATAACAGTCATTACCTAACTACAACATTATTCTGATTTTCTTTCAATTAGTCACGCCATCGCGCCATGCCAATAACTTCTGAGTATATCGCACCAAATCGGATAATTCTTTTTTACAAAAAAAAAACCCAAAATGTTACAAAAAAACTCACAACATTCGCGCGAAGCCTACGGCGGCGGCACTTGTTATAATGTAAATACAAAATAACGACATTTTAAAATGATTGTTTTTTTGCAGAAAGTAGAGAAAGTAAAAGAGCATAGCACTGTAGAAGGAGAATTGATGTCACATGAACAACTGAAACAAAAGGAGGAGTACGACAAAATGATGGCAATCGCAAACGCACATAAGAAGAGAGTTCGCGACCAACTCTCTGAACTTACTACAGAATATAATAAACTGATAAAAGCGTAAGTTATCTCACTATAATATACGAGGTGTTTGTCTTTTCATCAAAACTGACTTAGTTCCAAGTTGACTATACTTTTTCATGGAACGAACTTTAAATACATAGTACCTCTTAATTGCTAAAACAGATGAATACCTTGATAACTTTTTTGGGTACTGAAATGTTTAACAGAAACCGAGCGCTCCCTGCGTCCCAGCAAATCGACGTGACTCTAGACCCACGACCTTTACAAGTACAAGAAAAAGAATTAGCCGAAGCTAAAGCGCTTACGAAAAGAAAATTGGCTCATCAACTGGAAGCCTCGGACTTGGCTCTGCACAAGATGCACTCGAGGAACATTATACAACTGGATGTGTTCCCTTTTACTGTTATAGCGATAAAGTATGTACTAATCATTTATTTCTCTCTAATTCCACAAGAAATACTCTTCTTCCTCTTGGTATAAGAATAATATTATTATTTTTTATATTATTTATTGCTTAATCCAAATATATAACAACGGATATGATGTTGATGACTCTTACTTATAATGCATGAAAATCTGTTTTATTCAGGGATCCTACAGTAATGTTAAGACCTCTGCGCCAGAAAAATCTTTCCAAAATGTTTTATGCTCAACTTGAGGAAGTATATCAGAAAATGGCTGAAGCTGCTCTAAGAGGAAGGTAATATGCAATGTATTGATATAATAATATGTAATAACGTATACACATTTTGAAGAGACTGAAAATGCTACCGTGTGTTAATCTAAACTTAGCGTTTCGAACATTACATGCTGCTAGGGATGTGAATTTATTGCTGCTTGCTGAAACAGAATTGACGTAAGTTTTGTTATTTGACGCTAGTGCACCTGCACTTAATAAATAAAATAAGTTTTAACCTTTGTTAATCGATCACATAATATATCGCACGTGTATTGTTTTTTTTTATGAACATACGCATCGATCCGAGATTACATATATAATTATTTTAAATACATTTTCACATTCACAGACGAACGGAATCGACTGTTCGACGCATGGCAGGACGAAAGACATCGTACGGTCCGCCACGCGTTGCTTCATTCTTACTTGGGTTGCCACCTAACCCGCCTTATCCTCTAAAGAAAGCGCTCAAGAACTACCACGATCGTTTGAACAGGCATCATCTGCAGTTTATTGAGGTTTATATAATTCTTGAGAAAACTACTAAAAACACTAGTATTTTTTTTTCACATATTGTGGCTTACTTTGTTGTTTTGTTCGTCAATGAACGAAATTCTTGTAAATATAGCATTGTAACTGTAGACCCCTCAGATCACATCAAACAAGGGAGATGTGCTATCCTTGTAATTTTAGTATGCGTACCCGATGTCGCCACTTTTCACACATTTATATTTGTACACGCCCAAACGAATATCTCAACAGCGCACACACAAACATAAAAGTCAACGTGATTTGCTGCAAACACAACAATAATAATAATAATAATAATAATAATTTCTTTATTGCATAAATACAACTACAAAACAAGACAACCATACATAGTAACCTTATACTAATTAATGCAGACAGAAATAGTAAAATTTAGGCAGTTCAACAGTAAGAGAATGTGGTAATTATACATAATTGGTTTGGCTGTCTTTAGTCTGATTCACCCTATCCCCCCCTCGTACTAGTATAAAACTGTATCACGAGCGGATAGTCTTCCTCAACCCTAGAGACAACAGTTTCCTCCAATTTACATCTGCAGGTAACATAGCAAAACAGATTGATTACATTCTGTATAGGTAAACTAGTCTTATTACAGTTATATTAAATAAATAACCCTATTGAAATAATTAAATAATTATTGTCCGTGTTTTTTTATGTTTGGATATAGGTTCAAGTATTTGAAATGTTTTATGTGTGTGTGTGTGTGTGATGTGTATATGTTTTATTTATGTATGTATGTGTGAGCTTTATTATTTATGTGCCTTATTTATACCCACTAGTCATTAAATTTTCAGTTTTGTTGTAGTCTAGCGTTTTCAAATATTGATCTAATATCTTTTTGCATGCGTGGTTATCGAGCAGTTAACAGTAACAATATCATTGTTACTGTTAACTCACACAACTCACTGCTCCAATCACGGCATTTTTCACACACGCTAATGATGGGAAAAATTGGTCGATAAAATATTTATCGATGAAACAGACGACAAAATATGGTTCATCAAATAAATAAAAAAAACTATTATATTGTCGGTATTATTCGGTATTGATATATCTATTTGACTTGAAAAATTAAACAAATGAGTAGGTAGATTACTCTACACTTATATTTATTATATTTGAGTGGTCGGTTACAATATTATTATGTACTAATGTACCTTCGCCTAAACGTAACAAATATTTTTCTGAAAACCATACTAAAATTGGTTTAGCCGAACACGAGATAATCTCGCAATAACATACAGATAATAATAATAACAATCCATATTTCAGACATCAAGGCCCATATAAATATAAACAATACTCTACTTAACACAACTTAATAATACTATAAATACATACTACATAATTAACTAATACTAATGTATGTACACGAAGTGTCGGCGTCGTGTTTCGCTGACTGGCATATATACATACGGGTCGAACTGAGAACCACCTTTTTTGAAGACGGTTAAAGACATATTTCTATACCTTCTGTAAGCTAAATAAACAACTAAAACATTAAAACACACGCTTTAACAGTATATCGATACATTGTTTTATCGTTACGACAGATTACTCGTGAAATTGCATCACTATTTTACGGCCGGGTACAGCGGAGGTACCACGCGACTGTCATTACATTTTGAATTTGTGAGTATTGGTGACGCACGCATCCATTGCGCCATGAAGCGCAACGAATAATTTAATGATTCTTACTTAGCAAGCAATGTATTTTATTATTAAGCTAAGGATGAATTGTCACTTAATGTCATTTATGTTATAATTAATTTCTATTTTTGTGGTTTTATAGAAGAAATATGTAAATATTGTAATACTAACACATGAAATGAGATTCCATCTTTCTCGTAGTTCACTTTTTTGCTTGTATTTTTGCAAACAACAACAGAACAACTCGGCGTTTTGGCAAAAATCGAGAGACGTGACGCGAGCGCGTAGTTACTGCCGACTGTCGGCAAAAATCGGTATCAAGTGCAAATTGAGCCAGATGCGTTCGGACGTGCCGGGGCGCTATAACAAATCTCCTATGTTTGATGTGATCTGAGGTAGACCCGAACCAAATTAAATGAACCTTCACACTTTTCTCATTTCCTCAGACTATATGGTCATGGTATATGTTCATTTTTAAATTCCGTGTAGTGAAATACATCCGCTTTTACTGGTATACTTTTTTCAGTGGCAAGAACATCTTAACCGCAAGCCTGATCCAAATGCTATGCCTCCTGGTGCAGCAGAAGCATTGAAAGAAGCTGAAGCAAGCATCGGCAACAGGATTCTGAAGACGCATCCCGACTACGTGGCACCACCTGGACATAACACACAAATGCGCGTCTGTCTTACAAGAAAACAGGTTAATGATAAGATGATCTATGTAATAATATACCTGTAGTTGTAAATAATATTGTTGTATAATATTTTGGAAATACATATCAATTTAGTCATCTTTATAATGTGTGAAAGGTAAACGAAACAACTCTTCTGACAGGGCACGCAATTATCTAAGATAAATAAATTTCAGCCCCAGCAGCGGCCCGGTATAGATTAGGAAAAAAAAACATTCAATGAATGTTATTCTTTGTGCAAAATAAAGTTAAGTGTGATGTGAACTTTTTGGCATTACAGATTTATGACATCAAACGTGAGTTCAACGAGAAGGTGCTTGAACTAAGAGACCACAAATTACAAATGGTGACAAGTATGAAGGAGATCGGAGAGCGACTTGCGGAGATTCGAATTGAGATACCAGCGAGACTCGCTAAGCCACCGCCCGCAATACCACAAATTGATTTAGAACTGGAGTTCCCTGAGCGACACCTTGAAGTAAGTATAGCAGGAGCCCAAAATCGAAATTGGCTGCGTAACTGCCTATTTTTATAAACAATAAATGTACTGTATTTCTTGTATAAAAACCGGCCTAAAGATCGGATTAGCTGGGAGGCATTTAGAAAACTACGTCCAGTCTTCGCGTCCCCTATAAATAGTTTGAAGATAAAAAAAAACGACTCAATGGACGAAGTTAATTGATTGACAAATTACTTGCAACAAAATAATATGTATTTGTATTCTATGGTGTTAGGGTGCGCGTTTGCCAGATCTGGACGCACCGTTATATGAGCAACAAGTTGAAATAGCAGAGGGGTGGACAGAAGAGGGGCGGGCGATAACCTGTTTTGATAGTACCTGAGCTTTGCGATAGATGGTTCTGTGCTAGTGACGTCATCTTTCTGAATGGCGGTGTTAAGATTTTCCGCGACCTAACGACTACCCCGACCGGACTTAGCTACGGCATCGCTTCTCGGCCTTTTGGCTAAGATCAAAGTGTAGTATCTGTTCTTTTCAGCTTAATATCTGAAAGTTCCCTCACTGAGGGACCAGTATATTAAACTGATTTTTGTAATCTGACGGGATGTTAGGGGCTCGCTCCACTCCCGTCACGGGTCGGCCCGGCATTGCAGTGCCGCCGGGATCGGCCTACATAATACTTTGACACACAACCAGCCCCAAGGCGAAGTACGGGGGTAATCCATTTTGTTTACTTGCACAAAAGTGAATAAAATGGATCATAAAACCCTTATCAAAACTAACCTGTATGGTCAGGTAATGTCAGGTTCCGTTACAACATTCTGAGAGTCCAGAATTTATATTTCGGAGTCTTTCCAAACGGAATTACTATTGAATGCAATCATGCACTTATCCAATTCTATCAAGCTGAGTAACGTTCGTATCCAAACCGATATTATACTATGTAAAATTACCCTCTCATATCAAAATGCCTTCATAGCAAATACATAATTTCCATCATTAAAATTACCGTCAAATTAATATGTATTTATAACTATTATTATAATACTGATAAATTACTTGCAGGAAATAATACTGTTACAATTATTATCATTAATAAATATTTATGCAGGTAAAATTAGAAGCACCGCCTGTACCAACAGGAAGAGGCCATCCACCTTCCAAGAAATCTCATCCAGTTCAAGACCGCCGCAAATCTTTGCTATACCCGCAGTTTAGAGTGCGACAACCGCGCGTTCCAAGATTCGTACCAATTAATGGTAAATACTTACTAAATAAAAGATTTTTATGAAATTTTATTGTCTGTTGTCATACTAATAGGCTAACATAAATAAGACAATATCTCCTAAAGTAAGAAATGCATCCTTTGGATTTTTTATGTGTCGTATGGAGGGTGAAAGTCACACTATGTCTCGATATGTGTGGATAGGATTTTGAAACATGCGAGAGGAAGTAAAAAAAATGACAATTTATTTAAAATAAAACACATTATCTTCTACATTTCTAATCATTTAGAAACACGTCCATTGGTCGCTTCTTGGGAGCTTTTAAAAGGCAGACAAGATCAGGAAGCGACTGCCCTTGAACATGAGATTCGGGAAAGGCGCATTGAAAGGTATGAGTCACTTTAGTTACTACTTTGTCTGGCTAGACCGTACTACAATAGGATACACAATACGACGTACAAAGGGGAAGAGTTGTTTGTGTCTGGACTGGACTTTAAAAACCCGGAAAATTCGTGGAGGACTATAAACCGAGTCCTTGTGTTAATTTCCCTTTTCAAACAACATTATATAGTATCCCTAGATAATGTAGTTTGGTTTAGCTGTAAAGAAAATAAAACTTGTAAATGATTTTCAGGCACTTGTATGAGCAAGACATATTGCTAGCCGACGCAGAGTTATCCGTTGAAAGGTTTGATGCCCGGCTAAAAGAACTGCAAAGGGAACGTATAAGAGTACAGGTAACAAGAACATACAACTTTAAAACATCTGTTATTTTTTCAGATCTTCTGGTTATTGAATCAATGACATGTTTTTTTTTTTTCAGGAAAAAGATCAACTGCTTGAATTACACCTGTATCAATTGCACAGAGAGATGAATGTACTAAACCGTTTTGAAATGCACGAGGATCGTTTAGCCGAAAGAGTATACGTAAAATTAATGCAGGTAAAGACACATTTGAGCAGAAGTCCCCATTTTTATATAGCAACGTTTTTATCCTACATTGCTAACATAATACGTACGAGTATACATATACATGGCAGGTAAAAAAACTTTGGAATATTCAGAAATACACATTTTAGTAATCTTTTAAACTCTGTCAGGTACGAGGTGTGCAAGAACAGATTATAGACTGTGAGCATCGTATTGAGGAGCATTTGACGACCAAAGAGCATCTAGACCTTGAATGCCAAGAGCTTCAGAGGCAGTTCAAGAGACTCGTGCAGGATAATAAGTTCGCTGACTTTTTGCGTAGGATCTTCAAGAAAAAGTATCGACCACCACGTATTCGTGATGATGACGGTAACTGCATCTTATACATAAGCATAAAAGTTATGCACTAATATTTTACGAGGCTCTTTTCCTGATTAAGAAGTTCTATTCCAAATTGACATTTACTTATTTATTTTTTTGTTAATTTACAAATATTAGACTTGGGATATCTCAAATAACATGTAACTTTTTTCTTTAAACATGATCTTATATTATAGATAGATAATGAATCAGTCATAATCCAAATCCTAAGGAATCAAGACATTTGAACCCATTTACTAGAACAAGCCAAAAATCCATATCCATACTAATAAATTTCCAATATATTTCGGTTTAGATTCATCGGAATCAGAATCCTCGTCTGAGTCAAGCGAGGAAGAAGACGAAGGAAGTTTAGACAGTCGTGACATCGGTCCCATTCGTCTCGACCCCAACGTTTGCCCAGAAGGCTGCGAGAAAGAAATATTTGACAAAACATATGAGCTTCGAAATTCCAGGTACGTAACGAGCATCAAGCAAGACACATTCCCATCATATTTTAGTATAGATCTTAGAAGCACGTAATCTTCTAGTATATCACAAACACAAGAATACAAGAGCCATTTTTTCATTCAGACATAAACATGAACAAGACATGATGGAACAAGACAGGCTGGTGGAACTCCTTAAAAGGGATATAGAGGCTCATAATAAAGTCAAACGCAAGCTCTCCGTACAACTGGATCAACGGAAGACTAATCTCAGGGAATTTATGGTACTTTAAATATTTTTTTTGTATGTATTTTCATGTACAGGAAATTCTCAAGACCTTGTCACACTCAATTTAGGAAATCAGAATTATTACAATTAAAAATAACCGAACTTGCACCTTCATTAGACGCTTAGCTTAAATATTCGATTTGACGATCATCTAAACTGTTGGTATTGGACTACTTAGGTACTATTTATCTATATAAACATCATTTTTTAGTTAGAGAAACAAACCTGCATGAATGAGGTGGATCAAGTAGTAGTCCTCCGGTATGATCAAATCAGGGCAGCGGCCATCCGTGGATGTACGGGCGCTCAGGGGTTAACGCAAACAGTGGTCTTCCCCGAAGCTTTGCTGCACAGGCTTAGGCGGCGAGTGCTGGAGCTGCAGGAGGAAATCAAGCAGCAGAGGATGAGGCAGAAGTAAATTATTCTTTACCATACTTACTGTTTAGTTAAGTCACGAAGGGTTAACTAATACATAATGCTTAAATACCTGCCCAAAGACAACGCAGCAGTAGTGCCTAAGTTAAATATAAGATTACTTCTAACAAAATTTCTACATAAGTATACCTTTATACCTTTGACTTCAAAATCTGAACCAAAATTTCATACACCAGAAATACATAAGTACATAATATATGTTAATACACAGGATAAACCGCACGCATCTATTCCGTATGAACATCGACCTTCGCGCCATGGAGGACGAAGCTCGCGAGTTGCGCGCCATGATGCGCGATGTGCTGACACGGAAGCTCGGCAAGCCGCGGAAGGTGGACCGCACGCTCGACGACTTGCTGCGGCAGATGGCTAGGAGGCATAAGTACTCGATGACTTACGGCTCAATGCCGCATGTCATCAACCAGCTCAGGAGCTGGAGGGTAAATAAAAATACAATAGTTTTACCTTTTACTAAGCTTTCAGAATAGGAGACAAATAGTTCAACATGAAAAATTTCAGAATGCGACGAGGCAATAATGTTGATGCCGTTTATGGGCTAAATGAAACGAGAAGGTTTCATTTGGCTTTGATGGGTAATCTTGCTTCTGTACTTGAAACTGTAAGCCCTCTTACGCACTTGCGGCTAACCGCGCGGCTAGCCGCCCCGGCGGTTAGCCGCATTTCCAATTTAATATGCAACCGCTTGTGATTGTACGCACTTAACCGCCAAGCGGTTGCATATTAAACTGGACCGCATGGTTAACCGCAAGTGCGAGGGCTAAAAGAGAACTTGTAACTATCAATTCTCGAAACCTTTCAGGAACGTCACAGTAATCTCGAAATGAAATATCTTCAAGCATTAAACGCATTTTCCGACCGCCTTCGTCTGGCTGCCGCATTACAAGCCGAAGTTTTCCCACAAAAGGTAACAAGATAGATCTATAACAGACTCAGTACATATGAATTATGACGTGGGTGGCGATAAAACTGGTGGCGTGATTTAACAGGTTGCGAAAGATCCAGGCGAGATGGCTGGTGGATACGAACCTGCTCAATACCAGCGTGACGTAATGAGGCTGCTTATAGTGCGAGAACAACAGAAGCAACAGATAAAGGTTCCTAGTTAACCATAGCAGTATATTATATTTTTTATATTTAATCTTGCGGAATAAACTATAAGCAGATGTCTAAAACATGCACGAATGTGTAAATAAATCTGGTATGTTGCTTAGTTAATACGTTTTCAATGTGTATTTACAGCAACTATACGATGAGATACATGGTCTACGCATGAAGCCCTTATCGAAAGGAACCCCGCCGCCGACATGGGCATCCGCGGAATCAGAACAGTCAGACATATACTTATTTATGGTTCCTCGGTCATACAGACAACAGCGTCGCAAGTATTTTCCTATGTAAGTTACAGTATTACTGCTAAATGCAAAACCATTGTTGATCGACTCGGGCTGTACATATTTATGAGTTTCGTGACCGAGAAAATAGTCGATATTTATTCGTTTTCTCGTTGTTAGACGTTAGACGAACCAGTTCCGACGATAATTAAAATGATTGTGTTTTCCCCATAGAACACCACTAGGTTCTCAAGCCAACATGGTTCATGACGTGAACATAATGAAGCTACTCTTTGACTCCCTGGACGCGATGCGGGTAACTCGTGATGATGCCAATGAACTCCTCAAAGAAGTCACGGACCTGCTTCCGGATGTAATTTCTGGGTTTGTAACTTGAACTTTGTTTTTGTATTCGTCCAAATTGATGCAACATCGAAATAGATGGGATATGAGGAAGGTGTAGTTAGTGTTGTTTTGAACGTACAGAAACTAACCAACCTGCTTGTCTTGCATTTGAGTTTTTATAAGGGTTGTACCTACTTATACAAAAATATATGCTAACTATATACTTATATTTTATTTTTACGCAGAGTAACATCACGATTCGACGTGGTAGATACTATCGTCCGCAAATGGCTCCTCAAGTTTGGTGGTGATCCCAGTCAGTATAAGAAGCAAACGAGAGCATTTGATGCGTTGGCGGCATTAGTCGATCGCCTAGTTCGACAACAGGTAAGACAAATAGCTATAAATGAAAATAACTAATTGCAATCATATTTTATGTAGGTATCATACGTATCCATTTAGTCATAACTATTTCCAAAGTAATCGGTTAAAAGTTCACTAAAATTACATAAGTAACTGTGCATGACATTTTTTTTACTTTAGACATTCTGTACCAAATATGGATGTCTAAAGTAAAAAAAATGTGCATGTAAAATCATGTATTTAATTGTATGTTCAGGTAGAAGCAATGGAAAGTTCAGCCATGTCCGGCCAAGTATTGAATGATTTAGAAGATGCTCTGAAAGATGTGTCCGATGAACATGAACCTCTACACGAGCGCCTTGGACCAGCTCTCGCGGCCTTACTGCATTCTGCTTACGCTCATGACTTAGGTAGGACATTATATTTTTTAATCGAGCCCTTCTTAACTTCAGCTCGTCTGTATAGATTTTTGTAAATGTTCATAATTATTACGAAAACCACTAAATTGTTTGAGGTATATAAGAATACTCAATACTTAAATTTGTTTATTGCATTCCTAGGAATTCGGTCACTTTAAAACACTTGTATCGAGCTGGGGCCCAAGTCCGCTATTGACAATTGTTTGAATCGTCTGAGTGGGTGGCGTTAGTAGGTCCACTTTAGGATAATTAGCATTCTACTAAATGTCAGAACGTCAAAATTGGCCGTCCCAATGGCCAATTTTGACGTTAAACTGACGTTTTACCTAATTTAACTATCCTAAAATGGACCTACTAACGCCACCCACTCAGACGATTCAAACAATTGTCAATAGCGGACTCGGGCCCCTGAATCCAAGCGAGCCTAAAACTCGGCCGTCGATCATCATTCCCGAGCCTTTTCCCAACTATGCTAGGGTCGGCTACCAGTCTTACCAATTAGACAACTTCGATATAATAGTAAAAAAAAAAAAAAGTGGGCATTCAAGTAGATATATATTTTTAATTCATAAGCTTCCCAATATGAATAATTATCCCGTAACTAAAGAAGTTTTTGCAGAATGTTGCTTTATTTTAGTCTTTTTACTAGTCGTGACCGCTGCATGGTGACCATGAAGCATGCATTTACTGAAAGAATTGATTGCGAATATTTGCAATAAATATGTATGCCTCTATTAATTTTTAAATGTATCTTGGCTATCATCATTTTTATTTTTTTTACAATTCCAGAGGATCCTGAAACCATGGCGTCTCTTGTAAAATCGCTTGTCGATGATGATAGACCACTTACCGCAGAATCCGTTGATCGCATTTATTCTTTTGATGTGATCGAAGATCTTAAAGGTAATTTTGACATTATTTAGGCACCTTCTTCTTCTTCTTTTGTAAAGTTCATTTATGATTATTATCAAATAAACTATTAATTAAAGAGCAGAAGTTTAAACCTATATATATATATAAACCTATACTATTTTTGGTTTTAAATAATTATAGCTTTTTATTATTTATTTAGATTGCGGCATCGACATGCCCGAAGAAGAAATGAAGGCCGTCGTACACCTGGCGATAGACAGCTTAAAAGCTCAAATTATTTCACCTGAAGAAGCTATTGAAATCGATGCAGAAGTTAAAAAGGCCATGTCGTTGAAACCGGTTTGTAACCTTTTGCTAAATACTTAATTGTGTTACAAAAGCAAAGATATCAATACATATAAAAAACAAAACATGACTATCTGTTCGTCCGTCCGTCCGTTTCCGTAGTACTAGGTACTACGGAAATTAATATGTCAATATTAAATCACGTACGCCAAATATAATTATTGTTAAAGAAACAATTTATGATAATAAATTGAGACAGTCTATGTATAGGTACATTCACAAGCAAACATAATTATTTATACACAAAGCGATTTTGAATTGGTTTTCTCTTAAATTGTACCAATAATAATTGTATTAAGAAATTATTTCCTTGATCATGCTACATGATACATAATTATGTATTTTTTGTGGGTTTAACAAAAAAATCACGCATAGTTATTTTGTTTAATATTTTTGCACGTGACTGTACACGGTACATAGTAAGAACCCAATTACTTACCAAAATGTCTAAAACAATAACCTGGCTATTTCAGGACTCAACAACGTCACCATCCGGCGAGCGAAGGTCTATACACAGCGATGCTGGTTCGACAGGTAGCCACCGTAAATCTATACCGAGTCATACAAGTGAGCCGGTTGCTCAACGTAAATCCGTCCAAAGTGCAGCATCAGTTCCTGAACGTAAATCTTTCCAAGGAGCAGCCTCAGTTTCTGAACGTAAATCTATCCAAGGTGCAGCAATTCCGGCTTCTGAACGTAAATCTATTCAAGGAATAGCATCAGCTACTGAGCGTAAATCTTTCCAAGGTGCACCATCGGTTACTGAACAGAAATCCACGTCATCTGTTCCAATTTCTCTACGTAAATCGGAACAAAGTGATTTCGCTATGGCTGGTAAAAGTCTTGAGCAGAAGACACATAGCCGTGTCTCTATAGTACCTCAACACAGATCATCTTTCAGCAGTAATTATGCAAGCTCTGCTCCGCCACCTGTTGAACACGTGTCAGTAACTAGTGTCACAGAGGCAGAACACAGGGCCGCGCAAAGTCGTGCCTCGAGCATCATGCATGGCAGGCAGAGTCAGTTGCGACCCAAACCATCTGGAGTTCATTTAGATTTACCTCCTTCAGCTGATGACCATATTCCAACAGAAGCTGAACTTGCAGAAGAAATAAAGAAAACAATTCGTCAAGGTGATGATTTAGATACAATATGACAGCCAGGGTCATTTAAAGTTGTGCTGCCTATCTTTCTACCTATACTCGTCTATAGGTGATTATTCTCTCTCTTCTATGATAATTAATAAATATATTTAATTATTATAATACAATTTTTACTTATCTCTAATCTCGTTTGGAGTATTTAAAGGTTCAGTGTTATAGTGCATGTGTTTGTAAACAGCTTAGGTGAGCTGCCGCACCGAACGTACCAAATACATAGTACAGAATGTTGATGACGTCATTAAATGCGATACTTTTAGTTTCCCTATATATAAATGTTGTGGTTTTGGTTCATGCGAATACACCCGGAAGGGAAATTTTTCTATAGAGTTGTTGTTCAGAGTGTGCTCTGATTTTGCTCTATGTTTTCAAAGATTTCATTGAATGGTTCCTTCACTGTTATTATTGCAGCAAGAGTTTCTCTGTAGTAGCTAGTTGACATTTGTGATGTTTTTCGTTTTGAATCTCCCAGAAGTGTATTGAAATGAACATCGGTATTTAACGTGTACAGTCACGAGCAAAAATATGTGTACACATAGAGAAATTATAAACCAAAATTATCGTGATTTTTGTGTTAAAACTCAAAAAGAAAGATATGTAGCTAAGTACCTGATTAAGAAACTGTTAACACTTATTTTTTCATATCAAGTATTACAATATCAAGCTGGAATAAAATTGAAGATAAAATCAGTTAAAAATTGGAGAGTGGATATACATATTTTTTCTAGTGACTGTACATAAGTGTTAAAAAATAATTGAAAAGGCATAGTTGGAAGGGTTTGACTACTTTGGAGAGAACAAGATCAAGTAGGTCTTTGAAGTATGGACCCTATTTTAACATAAATTTATGAAAACTTGACTGCTCTTCGAACGCACAAAAGTTAGTGCGGAAAAAGGGGCGTGTAAGAAATAAAAAATCCGTAAAATAATTATGAAGGCAGTGTCTTAAAATAACATAATTTTATAAACATCAATATTTTACAGTAGCGCTATACTTACGCTGTTAAGTGTTAATATAACCTGAATTATTAAGCAACTGAGTACTGCAGCGCCTTCAATTCCACGGCGCGCGGCGGTTCTCTTTCAGCACTAACTCTATATTTTTTTCCAATCCTCGTTACTGGCAGCCATAGAGAAATATAATAAGTAGGGTACTGGCAGCACTGGTAAGTAGAAACTGATTGCCATTACTAAAAAAAGACGAAGAAAAACTCTATAATAATTGTTGTCTACGACTGTTAGTGAATGAAGAGTAAATGATTATGTTACCTGTGCAATTTTCTTGTCTGTCAGACACAGATAATGTGAAATTATAAGTTTAGTTTGTCTATGGTTTTTTTATGTGGATGATTGACTTACAACTTCTCAAGTTTTGCAAAATTATTCATTTCTATTTACTAAATTGTTTCACAGTTGTATTACAAGTGAATATGTAGCAGTTTTACATTACAGTGTCACAGATATTTTATTTACTATACGCATTTTTGTGTGATTATGTGCAAGTTAAACTCATTTTATCATTTGCTGTTACTTTACGTCCAAATTGCTTATTTTACAAATTAATAAAAATATCTCACAGTAATCCATCTATCATATTTTCCCACTATTTTGATAAAAAGAAATGCAGTAAGTGATTTGGAAAAATAATGCCATGTACGCTCCAGATAATAGAAGAAAGGAAGCCAGAGATGTTATTTATCGTAGCAACTCAAGTCTTGACTTGATATATGCCGAACATCCTTCAGGCAATGGACTACGTCGTGAGTACGGGAGTCATGGTTCAATTGACGTAATTGGAGGCGCAAACGACAGGTTACCCGCGATGGTTCACAGCTACAGTGGTGTGTCAGCACCAGACAAGCCAGCAGGCCTAAGTCGTGCCGTTGACAGAATTACTGATGGGATCACCAGTGACCATGCGGATGGACCACCTCCTAGATCAAGTGCCAGTCCTAAACCTCGACTTAAACTTAATAAACTGTGGGGTGGGACTGCACCTGCTTTGTCTCGGCCTCCAGAAGATGGGAGTCCATCAGCAGTACCTGATGGAAATAAAAGGAAGCAGTTTGCTCATTATGACTGTCAATCGCTAATGGCCAATTTGAGTTATGCAGCTGAGATCCGTGGAGCATTACTGAGTAGACGTCGCAACACAACAACTGGAGCATCTGCTGCTTCTTTGCTTGCCACCCGCGGCCTTCCGCCAGGAGATGAATCAGTGCCAGACACTGGAGATGGAAGATCTAATGAGTTATTGGAAAGCTGCCCATTTTTCAGGAATGAATTAGGAGGTAAGGAATGATTTATCTTGAAATGTCACTACAGTTACTTGATAAACAAGCAAAATAAAACCAATACAAGTAAACAACATTATTATTGTATAAACTTAATGGCACTGCATTTTGCCCCTACAAAATAACCATTGTACTATCTGTGAATCAGGTGACACAAATTGTGCTCTCACACTTTACATTGTGTTGAAGTCATTATTTACTTAAGACCAGTAAAGATGACACAAAAATGATACTAATTACCTTTTCAATCATTCATGAAACATATTTGAAATAATGCTTGCAGAATAATTTTTCTTTCTAGAAATGACATACAAAATCGGTTGTTTTCTCTCATATAGAAAGAGTTGAATATTCAGTGTAAAGTACTCAAGTTTGTGTTGGGTTTATGAGCACAATTGTGTGTAAGTTGTAACAGGATGTCAGTCAATTGTCTACATCACATCATGATAGCCCATTTCCCTCAGCTCACTAACAAACTGCAGGCTGGCAAGCACACATTCTAAAATCAGATAAACATTTCTAAACCTTGCATACCATATTTATAATCCATGAAACCTTGAATATTTAAAATTATAATTATCACTTAGTATCAGTAACTAATATTTGAGTTATCTCTATAATTATTATTAGTAGGTATATTTATTTAGATTTCAATGGTCTTCCTGTAAAGACGTCAATAAAGAAAAACTATATTATAAGTAATTTGAGCCTAAGTATGAGGAAATATAAAATATATTTTTCTCGAACATCATAGTAAAACATAATATTTATTACCTTATACATATTCATTACTATGTAACGTGTCTCCTTGTAGTACAATCTAGTCTTAATTGCTTACTACATAGCAGGCATTTTATGCTTCCATTCAATATAACTTATTCATTAATGCGATAATTACTGCATAGTCAGTTAGTCATGCGTTAAACATTGTACACTGAGCAACAGAAAGAATTTACTCACAGACTAATAAATACCTCGAGGATCATATAGAAACTAACAATTTCACTAGACATGAATTTTGTTTTAGTTTACTTAAAGCTATATATTTTTTGATACGATTTTCAAACTAAAAAATAATAATAATGCATTATTTTTTCATTTAACAAATATTGTTATAAAATATATGCATTTTTGTGTGTCCAAAACCTGAAACACTTGCCTGGTATTACTAACCCTGAAGCTATTTGATTGTGAAATTAGTAGGCTTTTGTAAGGACCATGCATGTGTGAGTCATAGATAAGGTCAGGTTTGAGTGTTTGTTACACTGTTACTTCTAAGAAATATCAAATATTTGTTACTTGAATGCTCTTTCTAGTAATAAGTTACATCATAACTATATGTGGTTACAATTTTAGATGTCCATTGTTATATTTTTTGAGTTAGATATTTAAGATGTTCATCTGGGTCTTATTAAAAATCTTAGGCATAAATGTAACCTTTAATACATATTATAATACTTCAACAATAAATTCAAGTTTTAGATGTATCTGTCAAAAGAAACATAGCTTGTGAATAGGCTAGGTAGAAGAAGTGAACCAATTGTTTTCATTATTTGCCAAGAATTACTAACATTGTATTTAACAGTACTTATTGCTGTGTAATACACATCTAGTTTTTATAGGAAATTGTTACACTTTCATTTATTATGTCTCTCTTATTCTACAAATTAACCATTAACACAAGTGAAAATAATCTAAAATGGTAATTGGCAAAGTTATCATAATTCCTATGAATGTATTATGTATATTTGATATAAAATATTCTATGAATACTACATACACAATTTTTACTATCAATAAAGATACTTAAGAAAAAAAAATAAACACTAGTTGGGGTATTCAAATCTTAACATTTTGAAAACACAAAAACACTTGAAGTCAGTACCACATTCTCTGTATGTGTCAGAGGTCATCGACCTTTAGCAGGACCGGTATATTCTTTCAGAAATCATTGATAAATTTGATATTCATGATTATGTTTCAGGCGAAGAAGAGAGATGTGTGTCACTGTGTTGGAAGACCGCTCGCGGCGCTATACTCGGCCAGTCTGGTGGCTGGCACCGTCCTCGCGCCGCGTACGGTATCTCCATGCTGGAGTTCCCTCCAGGACACACACACTGGCGACACGGCTGTCCATTTGCAAGATCTCTTTCCCCATTCCCTATAGAAAGCCAAGATGGCGGCGCTTTGTATTATCGAAATTACTTCTATAATCAACGTAAGTTTCAAACTTCCTTTACTGTATTATAAATAAATTGTAATAAAAGCAGTGGACATATTAATATAAAACTGAAATCACTTTATCAAAATCATAAAATATATACGTAATGCGTAATAATTGTAATGTCATGATAATAAAGTAATTTGTTATAACTAAATCACTGAATCAGATAGAATGTGATGTAATATTTTTTCACACACCTTTACTTTTGGAAGTACCAATATCAACGTAAATAATAAAGCTGCGCAAAATCTGATGTTTTCTAATTGGTATACTTTTAGTTTCTTCTGATCTTCTTTTTTTTTTTTTGAAAATGCTCAATGCTGGCCAAGGTTTGATTTTACTTAGTGAAATAAAAATTTTGTGGTAGCCCAGCTGTTCAATGACTAGATTCAAGTGAACAATGTCCGCAAATAAGCAAGCATATAACCAATGCTTTCTATGTGATCCCAGCAGTAGGTCAGTTACAGGCTGCCATTACTATTGTATTACATATACAGTGTGTGCTTATTTCATGTACAGCGCATCAAAACTGGTTCGGTATGGACGAGAACCTGGGTCCTGTAGCGATATCGATCAAGAAGGAGCGTGTTGAACTTCGCCGTGGTGGTGGTGACGCGTCAGCGCCGGCGTCGCAGCTGGCGTGGCAGTACCGTCTCATCATCCGCACGTCGGAGCTCCTCACACTTCGCGGCTCTGTCCTCGAAGATGCCTTGCCCGTCGCTAAGCCGAGCAACAACAGCGCTACTTACAACACTAAAGAAGTTCTGGAATATGTTGCGCCTGAATTACAGTTTGGTTGTTTAAGGTACGTTTTTTTATTAGATTTTGCTTTTGAAGAGTAAAGTCTAAAATAATATTATGTATTGGACAACAGATAAAATATCTGTATTAGATTAAATAAACACCTGGTAATATTTGATTATTATCAAACCTAATGTTTAAATGTTAGATAATGTAATGTGGGTAAATTATTTAATTTTCAAAAAATAATGTAATAATTAATAATTTCTATTGCATTATTTTCAGGCTTGGAATCAACAATGGCGGTGCTGAGGAACAACTTTTACGGCTGGACGAGCAATGTGTTACCAGACATTTTAAAGTTGGAGTCATGTACTGCAAAAGTGGGCAATCAACTGAAGAAGAAATGTATAACAATCAGGAAGCAGGTCCAGCGTTTGTAGAATTCCTTCAGATGCTGGGCCAGACAGTCAGATTAAAAGACTTTGATAAATACAAAGCTGGGCTTGACAACAGGACTGACTCCACAGGGCTCTACTCCGTATTCACGACGTACCAAAACTGCGATTTAATGTTTCACGTGTCTACTATGCTTCCTTATACGCCAAATAACAGGCAGCAGTTATTGAGAAAGCGTCATATAGGCAACGATATTGTAACTATAGTCTTCCAGGAACCCGGTGCGGCGCCGTTCACACCGCGGAACATTCGTTCACAGTTCCAACACGTGTTTGTTGTAGTTAGAGCTATAGATCCATGTACAGAGAATACACATTATAGTATAGCTGTGAGTCGTGCTAAAGAAGTGCCTTTGTTTGGACCTCCTATAAAAGATGGTGCGATTTATCCTAAGGGAGAAGCGTTTACTGATCTACTTTTAAGTAAGGTAAGACACATTTTACAATCAACTTAATAAAATATAGGTAATACATTCCGAGTTTCATCATGATGTTTTACGATAGTTATTTATTTATTGTATGTTTTCTAGGTAATAAACGGCGAAAATGCTGCAATTCAATCACCAAAGTTTAGTACAATGGCGACGCGTACGCGTCAAGAGTACCTGAAAGATTTAGCAAAGAATTATGTTACTGCTACCACTGTTGAAACGGGACAAAAGTTTTGTAAGTAAAACCACAATATAATAAATTAATGTTTTTTAGATTTATTTGCTCAATGCAGCTTACTTAATAAAATAATCTGGCAAATAATACAACACTTGCATAGCAAATATTTACAACATATTACTTATGACATCAAAGTATGCTTTATTTAAGCTGTTAATAATAAGCTGTTACAATCATCGGCACTTTGAGCGCTGACCTTCACCTGCGCAGAAGTGATTTTTTGGGTCCCTTTTGAGGTACGCGTGAGACGCGGGGTGGGCTAAAGAGCGGTGATTGGCCCGCAGCGCATCGCGTCATAGCTGTCACTCGGGATTCGTTCTTTGCTGCGCTTGCACCTACCTCACGACCACTAGTACACTTCCGGCCAATTTAATTTAAACAAGTATTAGTTTGATTATGGAAAGCGATTTAATGGAAGGCGTTACACCCATATCACCGTAACGTTTCGTCACTACCCGACTACGGAGCGTATAATTTTTAATATCCTAAAATATATTTTTCTTGTTTATAAAAAAAAGATTTTCATTTCATTAATGAATAAATGAAATTCGAAGTCAAAAATGTTAACAAAAAAGTACATAGGTAGCTACGTATTAGTTTTATTTTCGTAATTTTTGACAAACTACAAGATTTAACTTATATTTTAAATAAGAAGAAACATTTTTGAGTACCTTTTTTCATCCCAATTTCTATTTATCAATTTAATAAATGTTTCTAAAATCTTTCTTTCAACCATAGAGCCATTAGAAATTACGTAGGTAACTTAGGAAAAAATAAATAATAAACAGGTGTGCGTTTCTTTAGCGCTCAAGATCCGTGCCGATATCTGTACAAATATATATTATTTCCCAATAATTTATAATAGCATACTAATATTTTATATTTGTGTTACAGCTATATTCTCGTCATTACTTATGAAGAGCGGCAACAACTCCGCCAATAACACTTTAATAACGCGAGTCGACAACTGCACTAACGACGTGCTGGTCGGTGGTGCGCTGTGCTTTCACGTAAGTTTATTTTATCGAAATTATACAATATACAGCAGAATCTCATTATTATTGATACCTTTATATTATAAAAACGCGTTATATAATCACAACACTTGTATATTTGCATTGCATATATCTGAAAAAGTAAGAATCGTAATATACCATGTAATGTAAAGATGCAGTTCTCGACAATTTTCAGTTATCCGATAATTTCTCTTAGAAATTAAATTATTTATTCCATTTATACAAATCTTATTATGTTTTCCTCCATTCTTACTTTGTTTGGCTAATGACCAATACCTAGTAATCATAAGTCTCTATTTACACAATACCTTTTTGAGCTTCAAGTAAAGTGCATTACTGACTATTAAATATATTCTATATTATTTCCAGGTTCAAGTACAAGATGAAGGCGCCGGTGGGTCTCTGTTGGATTGCATCATGGGCGTGTCTGCAGATACCGTCGTTTTCGTCGAGGATAGTACGCGGCAGATCGTTCTAGTTATACCTACCACCTATCTACTGGGTAAGTTATAGTTCATCTAACTTTATTTAAGATATACCGAAGAAAATGGCAATTTCAAGATATTTTAAGGTGGTAATAAGCCATATAACATGTACATGATAAGTGCCATAAAAATACATAAATATTATACGATAATATTTTTGCCTTAAAACACTTGCCAAGTTTTTGCTGTAATCTTGACGTCAGTTGTACATGTAAACAAATTAATTTTTCCTATGTCATTTATTATCGGGTGATAAGCTTATAATTTCAATCTACGCCGAGGGCACTGCTTGGGCATAAATCTGACTTGCACTGACTTAAAATACCCCGGTTTCGTCCTTTCCCAGAGCTGCGGAATCGCTTATAGAGCTCTTCGCTATTCCGTCATAATACATGTTAAGCAAGTTCAAATAAATGTATTGGGTTGCGTTGTATGTACCTACGTATAGCTACTATTTTTTATCATGTTGTTGTGCCCGCAGGCTGGGTGGTGAGCTCGGGCTGGACGCGCGTGTACTACCACCGCGGCGAGAGCGTGCGGGTGCGCGGCGCGGGCGCGGGCCTGCTGCGGCGGCTGGCGGCCGTCGCTCCTGCTCACGCACACGCGCTCTCAGAGATCACGCTCGAACGCGGGTCTAACCCGCAGCTAGGTATGTACACTATACTTTCATATAGGATTGAGATTTGCCGTTTTTACTGAATTTTTTTCATCGATCTTTATGTTATTCTTGCATTATTTTGATTTGAGTTGCTTTTTAAACGTTTATCCAATAGTACTATAATTGTAATTCCGTGGTAAAACCGGATGACGCAGCGTTGGCAGGTCTACCACCAGGTGACTACCAAAGTTGCGGCCACCCGGTGGGTGCAATTGGCGAGTTGTCGTTCATTGCTACATGGCTTTCTAGGGGGTAGGCCTTTGTTCAGCAGTGGACGTCTGCCGGCTGATGATGATGATGATGTATTCGTCGTGCAGGTTTCCACGTGCAGCCGGACGGGCTGGTGACGCTGGTGGAGAGCACGGGGTGCGCGGCGCGCGCGGGCATCAAGCGCGGCGCGCGCCTGCTGGAGGTGTGCCGCGCCGCCGTCGTCGCGCTGCACCACGAACAGCTCGTCGACCTGCTCAAGACATCCGACCCTGTTACGGTACGCTACACCTATGATAATAATATCATCAAGCGCGGCGCGCGCCTGCTGGAGGTGTGCCGCGCCGCCGTCGTCGCGCTGCACCACGAACAGCTCGTCGACCTGCTCAAGACATCCGACCCTGTTACGGTACGCTACACCTATGATAATAATATCATCAAGCGCGGCGCGCGCCTGCTGGAGGTGTGCCGCGCCGCCGTCGTCGCGCTGCACCACGAACAGCTCGTCGACCTGCTCAAGACATCCGACCCTGTTACGGTACGCTACACCTATGATAATAATATCATCAAGCGCGGCGCGCGCCTGCTGGAGGTGTGCCGCGCCGCCGTCGTCGCGCTGCACCACGAACAGCTCGTCGACCTGCTCAAGACATCCGACCCTGTTACGGTACGCTACACCTATGATAATAATATCATCAAGCGCGGCGCGCGCCTGCTGGAGGTGTGCCGCGCCGCCGTCGTCGCGCTGCACCACGAACAGCTCGTCGACCTGCTCAAGACATCCGACCCTGTTACGGTACGCTACACCTATGATAATAATATCATCAAGCGCGGCGCGCGCCTGCTGGAGGTGTGCCGCGCCGCCGTCGTCGCGCTGCACCACGAACAGCTCGTCGACCTGCTCAAGACATCCGACCCTGTTACGGTACGCTACACCTATGATAATAATATCATCAAGCGCGGCGCGCGCCTGCTGGAGGTGTGCCGCGCCGCCGTCGTCGCGCTGCACCACGAACAGCTCGTCGACCTGCTCAAGACATCCGACCCTGTTACGGTACGCTACACCTATGATAATAATATCATCAAGCGCGGCGCGCGCCTGCTGGAGGTGTGCCGCGCCGCCGTCGTCGCGCTGCACCACGAACAGCTCGTCGACCTGCTCAAGACATCCGACCCTGATACGGTACTCTACAATTATATCTCGTTACTTAGCCTCCTCTGTGTGTATGTATGTTTTAGTGATACTCTACTGAATATGAAGAGTTGATATTTTACAGAATGCTTACACAATATTTTGCCAAATATAATAAATGGTCCGCCTTTTGTACATGTTTCTTCTTTATTTTATTTGTGTTTTTACCTATGTGTAAGGAATAAATAAACAAAATACCTCCTTTCGCATGCGAGTGACATGTGCACATGATTTTATGATATTCCGTGTTATGCAGGTGACAGTGACGTTTGCGTCGAGCTCGAAGTGTCAGTGCGAGGCAGGTCTAGAGGAGTGGGCCCCGCTAGCGCGTGCCGACGCACAACAGCCTGGCCGACCGCGTCGTGCCTACGAGCGCGGACACTCGCCGCCGCGCTCCGACAGCTCCGGTTATGGCACGGGTGAGTAAAATACTAACACAACCCGCTAATCGCTGGTGCGACCGACACCGCCTTCGATCCATAGCAGCAAAGCTAGAGGAATCAGCAAGGCCGCTGTACCGCCACTTCAACGCAACCACCCGCTGTCGTTTGTTATTGTCTTGTCCCACTACCGGTTACCGAACATAGCTATCAAACAATTTATAGTAAGATCGTAACAAAAGACGCAGGTGCGACGACACCGTCGTTTTGGTGCGGCGGATCCGTATTGGTCACGAGCGCTAAATGTGCACCTGGAGTTGTGACGTCACTGACAATGCTACTAAATTATTTCGCCAAATACTATAAACGCTAATCATCTTCTGGCCTATAATCTTGGTCTGCATGTCTTTAATGACGAGAGAAAGGTGCCTTGAAATGATCAATATAAATAAATAACTAGTGTCATGCACTCTTCGGAAGTCAGGGCTGTAATAATAATAATTAACTGGTTTATCTGTCCGCCAGGTGGTTCGTGCCGCAGCGGTCGTCGCTCCCCGCAGACGTCGCCGGCGCCGGACGCGGCTCTCCGGCGGCGCTCGCACGACGACGCCGCCTCGCCCCGACACGCGCGACATAAGCGCGCCTCCGCCAACACCTCCTCTCTCACGGTGAGTACATCTATGCTAGAACATCTCTGTGCGACGACACAAATCTTGTCGGACGGCGATACCTACTGTGTCTCTTCAAAACTTTTAACTCATTATACAGTCATCATTCTTGGCCGATATCGAAAACTGTTTATGTGCCTATTGAAAATTATATTTCAAGAACATCAGCTTGAGCTATAGGAAATGTAATCGCTTCTTTTATATACAGGAGGACCTAATCCGCATGATGGACGCCGAGCTAGGTGAAGGCGGTCGCGGCAGTAGAGACGCGGTAGTCAGCAGTGTTCCCGCGGTGGGAGGTAGTGGCGCCGCGCCGCTGCCGCTGCCCGACGCGGGCGCGCTGGACTGGGCCGCGCTCGTGCACACCGCCACCAGGGCCATGCTGCAGGTAATACCGGGGCTAGAGACGCGGTAGTCAGCAGTGTTCCCGCGGTGGGAGGTAGTGGCGCCGCGCCGCTGCCGCTGCCCGACGCGGGCGCGCTGGACTGGGCCGCGCTCGTGCACACCGCCACCAGGGCCATGCTGCAGGTAATACCGGGGCTAGAGACGCGGTAGTCAGCAGTGTTCCCGCGGTGGGAGGTAGTGGCGCCGCGCCGCTGCCGCTGCCGGACGCGGGCGCGCTGGACTGGGCCGCGCTCGTGCACACCGCCACCAGGGCCATGCTGCAGGTAATACCGGGGCTAGAGACGCGGTAGTCAGCAGTGTTCCCGCGGTGGGAGGTAGTGGCGCCGCGCCGCTGCCGCTGCCGGACGCGGGCGCGCTGGACTGGGCCGCGCTCGTGCACACCGCCACCAGGGCCATGCTGCAGGTAATACCGGGGCTAGAGACGCGGTAGTCAGCAGTGTTCCCGCGGTGGGAGGTAGTTTTTAGTGATTTCCATTCGTATGTAAGGGTTCATACGCACTATGCGGTTACCCGCAATGCGGCTAGCCTTCCGGCTGACCGCAAGCACAATTATGTAGGTAATATTCATTTCTATGCGTATTACGGTGCGGCTACCTGCAGACCGCTCCGGTAGCTCGAGGGCTGCGGCCCGAGCGACGGCCACCCGGACGGTTGCTATACGCACTGTGCGGCTCGGTCTGCGGCTCATAGAAATAGTAATAAGTAGGCTTCCCGCGATCCGGCTTCCCGCATTCGCAACCGCATCCTGCGGTCAACCGGACGGCTAGCCGCATTGGGGGTAAGCGCATAGTGCGTTGAACCCTAAGTTTGTAACGAGTTTGCTTGCTACGCTCCGTCTTTTTTTAGGGTCTCTGTATGTACTTCGAAATAATTATCTTGGTTACTACCCAATCGCCTTTGACTTTGTACCTCGTTCAATTACAATTTGTCATTATTCATCAATAGGATTTAAAGTCGTTAATTATGTATTTTTTCATTGTTATCTTTTATATGACACAATAATATCTTAATACCGTTGTCATTAATTAATCTTCATGTAGACTTTTAATTGATATTTACGACAATCTGTTATTTAGTGCATCATTGCTATTGGGTTTTTTTATTAATTATCTTAAAGATAACAAATTTCTTGGTATATTGATGTTATTATACTTATGCAGAATAATAAAAACAACGATATTCTTTGATATGTTTCAATAGGATTCTTGTTTTTATTTAAGAAACTAAAAAAAAACGAGTTAGCCAGTTTTTTTATTAAAAAGTACTCCTTACCATTATTTATTTTCAGTACGCGTGTACAAAAAGTGCAAATGCAAAACGCTACGTTATTATGTTATTAAGACCAACCCAAATTATTTATGAAATAGCATTTATTTATACACATACCAATGATTGGTGTTGGCTATTTACAAGACAGCCGACAAACGCCACGGGTTGAATTCAATATCAACCTGAAATGTTTCATTTCACTTATTGATGAAACACTGTTTTTAAGTCCACAAGCTAGGAAGCTCTAAAGACTATTTTTTAAATTCTGCAATTAGGGAAGATCTAAAGAGTTAAAATCAATGCTCGTTTTGGTTGTGTTTGATGGCCTAGCTTCGCGGCTCTAATTAATTATTAATAGCCTCAATACTTATTAGTACCTACATAAATGGTTATAATATTATAATTTGTTAATTAATATTATTCTGATTCAGATCTGTGAGGAGCACCAATACCCATCTATGGACAACACCGACCCCTCTTTAGAAACACTTGCCACCGACACCACCGCCGACTCTTGGAACGACGTCTCTGTTGTAAGTTTACTCTTATTTATATTTTACACAATTTTATTTTAATTATGTCATTTACAAAATGTATTAATTATTAATTGGAATTTAAATCTCTATAAGTATCACCTTACGCTTTAAAACCCAATTAGAGGAAAATAAACTTTTTGCAGACAACATGTATTATTTAACAAAAAAGGCGTTTTAAACGGCTTCAATTCCTCCATAATTTTAGATGATAACATATTTTAAATAAAATCTTATTTAGTTGGTACTTATTGTAAGATACATTTTTTTTTTTTTTTTTTTTTTTTTTTTTTTTTTTTTTTTTTATTGTAATTCACATAACTGATATACAATCATAAACTGCAATAAAGTAGACGCAATGGGTATACATACATGTGATTGATATCTACTCGATGTGAATCCTGCATGCACACTTAGTAGTCTTAGTGAATGAATACTACTAGTACCTACTTAATTTCCTAATTGGAATCTTATACTTAATTAAAAAAAAAAAAAGACAAAAAAGCAGACTTAAATAAATAACAATCGCTTACGTTATCAGGTCTCTAAGTTTAGATCTTACTGAGGCTACAGAACCAGTAAATATATCTAATTCACTACGAAAGGAGTTTGCAAGAGAAAACATACGGCATAACGGTGAAAAATGGCCGATATTAGTTCGAGTATTAGGTAATATAAACGTCTTTCGATTGATCAAACGGCATCAATACATGGCCGTCTATTATCGATCACTCATGATAGCCGTTTCCCTGCAATTTCTCGCCACATGCATTGTTTAAATCAGATCTTATACTAGTTTACTCCAATGTTAAGAATATAAAGAATTTTTAAAGAAGCTTAGAACGAGACACGAACTGTAGTGAAATTTGGATACAATTAAATTTTTATCTTACATATTTATTTCAGTGGAATATTCCTAATACGGCTGGTTCAATAGAATGAAATGGATGAATTAATTTTCACGTAATTTTATTTAATTACTAATGTACTCAACCATCTGGCAGGTTTAATATGATAAAGAATGTTCGATGATTAGATAACGTCTTAATTGAAGCATGTCAAAAAGTCCTTGAGCGTATTACCCAAAAGTAATCGGTTCTGTACATCGTAGATTAATTGCTTCGAATCTATGCAGGATGTTTACGCGTAACTGTGGGAAATCCCGATAGTTTGCTAAGCTTCCTAATCTGATACCAAGTGATATGTTAGACATAGTTTCATTTGGAGTTTATTACCTATGTAAGCCTATGTTGCTACTTAATTTTAGTAGGTATGAACTAATAGATTACATAAAAATACATTTTACTATAAGGTTTTTTTGTATTGTAATATATTATTTACGCATCTGATTAACAAAATGTTTTTTCATGTTGCTTTTTTGGTGTCTTTGAATGAATTCAGATATATTTTGTTTTTCACTTAAATTCTTCAAATGTTTCCATAACCAATAGCTATTTTCATTTTGTCAATCATACCAAAATACTGTTAAAATATTTATAAACAGACAATAAGTTTATCTTTGAAACAATAATTTAGAAATTTAACTGTACGCCGAAAATAGTAATAAAGTACATTAAAAACTCTACGTCAAACATTAACCTATACAATCATATTTTATACAGGCTAGCGAAGCACCACCTACAACAGTAAGTGCGGCGAGCTTACCTCCGGTAGCGCCCGGTACCGCGGCGGCGAGCTGTGCGTGCGGGCTCGGCGCTCGTGTGGCCGCGCTCGAAGCCGACGCCGCCGCATCGCAGCGACACCGACATCAACTCGAGGAAGAGGTGCTTACTCAATTATTCTTTATTGTTTAACCATTGAAGAGATATTTCCACTTACTGAGAAAAAGAGAAACACTGCTAGGATGCCGAATTGCAAACTGGAATCGTTATCGAGGAAATGAGCAAGCGTGGTGTTAAATGCCAGGTTTTTCAATGTAGAAGATGCCTTGGCCGAGTGCTAGCCGTGTTAAATTGTAGGCCAGTATTTTTAAACTTATTCTATATATAAACTGGTTTTGAATTACAACGACAGGCTTTTCTTGTTCGCAAAAAAAGTAATGATATGTACGTAGATGTTTTAGCCAAGCTAAAGCTTCACTTTTCAGTTATACCGGATACAAAGTAGGTACGATATGTAAACAGATATAACAAGTTCATATTGTGTTTATGATGCATTTATTTTTATAAACTACGAGTCTCCAATCGTTTTAAATAGTTGTAAACCGGCCTCTTTCGCTTCAATCTACACCATATAATGTAATGTACTATTGTAGACTTGTACTTATTTTGTTCTTAATTGTTTACAAGCATACTCTTATCATTAACGCACATTGGACCAAATAAGTAGGTATGTTAAACAACAAGAATCGCATGCTTAAAACTTTTATTACAAATCATTTCGAATGATCCATTACTAAGGACTTATTAATTATAACATATGTAATTAATCCAGTGATTATTGCTAGGTACGTCGTCTGCGGCGTCATAACGCTCGGCTTCGCGAAGAGTCGGCTCGGGCAGTTTGGCAACTCCGACATTTTACCCAGTGGCTCAAGAGGACAGTCGACCGCCAGTGACCCTACTCCTATACCGATGTGCCCAGTAAAAGCAATTGTATGCTAAAGTCGTTTTGTATCTGAGGTAAGCTTTAACGTTAAAAACAAGTTTAACGCGTTTAACATTTAACTTCTTATTAAATAGTTGTAGAAAAATGCAAATATTGAGATAGCCGTAGAGCATTATAGTACTTGTATTTGCATCTTATGAGACCCTCCACCCAGTGAGAAGACAGTGTTAAAACATTACATGTTATATGTAGTAGCAAACGTCCCAAGCTTTACTTTATTGTTTAATAAACTACTCAAAATTAAGTTAAAAGACAACCCACTTTTGTGTTTTTCGATATACTATTTGGTTAACATTGTTAGAATTAATTTTGTTGAACACCTTTCAAGCAGGAAGCTAAGTATCGAAATGAAAATAGAAACGCAATACATAAACTAATTAGTCACTACTTTCCAAAGTAAACTTTCCGCAGTGTTATCGTAAATGTTACGATGATACATTATCATTAATACAGACTTATGTCAGTATTGTTTATCTTATTAGGCTGAACAATGGTGTTACACTCGTCAATAATCCTGCTTAGATCGATATCATTTCCCAATTAAATTTACCTGATTCACGTTTGAAATCAATTATATAATGAAACTGTAATACTTTAAATAAATTGTGAATAATCTCAAGAATGTAGGACTTACTCAAAGCTTTATGATCTATGGTAGCTATTGTCTATGTAGTTATAGACTACTAATATGAAGTGAAACGATAGTTCAATTAAATAGCTATTTTGAAATTAAATAACTTTAATAGTGTGTTAATTAAAATATTGCAACATGCGCTGTCTTATGAATTTTGTGCCTTTTCTGGGCTTCTTCTGAAGCGTTTGTTTTCGCGTAAGTTTTACGTAATATGTTGGCATAAGTATAATTATTATATTCGTAGATTAGTCTGTTATTACCTTATATATTAAACTATTCATGGTTGACGTTATTGTCTCAATTAAATTGACATATAGATACTCTTGTTATAAGTCTTTATCTGTGTAACTATCTGTATAAATCAGGCAGTTTATTATATTAACGTTTTATGGTTAGTATATATAATTTATTTCTATATCGTATACAATATTGTACTACTTAGGCTTTAATTTATTTACCTACTACAATAATTTGTATTGATAAGATTACGAGATTACGATTAATATTAGGGAAACTCGAACTTGTAAGTGAACACCAATTATGATAAGGACAATAAACATCCAAATGTTTAGTGGACTGATATTTTAATTGTTTTGTTGGTATCTTTTACTTTAAATTAATGCAACGCGTATTTCGATATATGCTAATAGTAAAGTATTCGCGGCCCACTAACATTTGGGATGATTATTTTTGTGACGTAAGCTATACTAGTTACTTAGTGTGTAAACCTAATTATAAACAGACTTGAAACCTGCCAAATATTAATACAATAAGAGAAATGCGTTAGCACAAATAGAACTCGTTTAATGTTAAACTTATACAATGCTGACGCAAGTTGAACGTAGTTCATAGTAGAAACCGCTAATTAATATGACTATGTTAACGGTAGACCACGCGATGTTATCAAGTTGGGGTAGCTATATGTACTGAAGTTGTACTCAATATTAAGTTCGTTACAAATATAAGAGCACCGAATTTCATATTGGATAATCTGTTTCACGATGTTGGTCTTCATTGTACTCTTTTGTGTAAATAGTCTCTTTTGTGTAATGAGTCTCATAAATTAGATATAATCACCAACAAAGCTTTATTAGTTTAGGTTATCTTAGTCGTTAATTTTACTAACAACGGGAGAGACTTAATAGCGTATTGTGCCTTTAATGTCAGAAATATAATCAGAAAATGCACGAGAAACACGTCCATATTAAATTGTTAGGGTGACCCCATACTTTCGTATGACACTTGAATTTTATAATCAGCCACTCAGTACCGAACTTCTGTTAAAAGGTTTTAAGTGGTATTTCTTTGTACCTTTTACAATATATTGGACTTCCATAGAGTTAAAGACATCCATAAAGTTAAGTTTAATTATTATCTCATAATGTTACGACTTGAGGTCAATTCATACTGCGGTGCTTCGGGGTATGAATTGAGCCTTATAGTCAAGAAAATGTATTGGTGTACACTTATCTCCTCTTCTGTGTATTGTCACGACAATGGCATTGTGGTTACTATACTACATCAAACAACACTTTTTTTATGTATCTACAAAGAATTTATGTTTCATTGTGAACCAGGAACTGATTTATACAATATTGTATGTTGAGTTTTATAATATTTATATACAAAGGACATGTGTTAATTTTGTCGTAAAAACTAGGGACGTGGAAAATCTTTTCTTTGAAGTTAATTTTGGGTATTAGGATGCATTTTTACTGAAATGCTATAAACCAAATGTAATTTATAAAATATGCAAGTAGTATTATTTAACCAAAAAACAAAACTTCGAAAGATTTTCCAAGTTCTTTATTTTAATCACATACTGAAATTCGCCGAATTTATAGAGTATCGTATATTTTTATCTTTTTGGTAAGAAACTAATCTTGGCCGTCGTTGATTATATTTTTTGGATATTTTGTGTAAGGTGCGACGTAGTAGTACATATTTGCGTTTTGATACTACTTTTATTTTTGTACGTACATAGTAGTAGTTAACATTACATTACAACAGAAATTGAGATTTACAATACCTATGACGTCAAGAAATGGTATTATAGAAAACAGTGACCCGCTTATCGACTGTTGTATCTGATGTTGAACCTTACAATATTTACTTAAAGTAAAAATTATTCAAAGAACATGTTCCTGTCCATACCATTTCTTAACGTCTAGGTTGTAGTCCGTGTTTGAAGTATGAATTTATGTAAGTTTTTCCCACCACACACGTTTAAGGTATACCTAAGTAAGTTATTTGTTTTATACTCACGTAATGGCTTGCACAGACTTTGTGAATGTTACATAAACATTTGTCGACAATTTTACTTTATTAAGGTTCAATTTTACAATGTCGTTATTTATTTATTAAATGAACATATATTACAATATCTGAGCAAATCTTTATGTATGTAATACCTTATGATTACTGATAGTTAGGTGACCAAAGCAATTACATTTAACCTCCATATTTTTGAAATTTGGATTGTTTGCTCGTAACAGCTTAAAGGTTCAATTATTTATAGAGATAATTTTCCTTAAGATAATTTGTATGTATTCTAAAGGACATTCCAATAAAACCTATATACCAAGTACTTGTTTTATTTACCTTTCAATCAATAGTATCAGATCTGCAGTTATCCTTGTCGTATGGATTGGGCGAACGGACCTTGCGAAAATGTTAGTTTTCTTTAAATACTTTTCAAGTCTATTCGCCTGCTTTTCCTCATAATGCCGATTGTTTAGGTACATCCTGGCAGGATTTTAATTTTTTAAATCGCTACAAGGGATAATGTGCAGGTTTCATCTTTTCCTGTATATTGAGTGCAAATAAAAAGATCAAGTGGGTTTTTTGACATTTAATAATCTAACTTAAATAGGTAAGTACAAAAAATCGTAATTCGCCGGATGCGATTACAGATAAATAAAATGTGTTCTAATCAGACTATTCCAAGATAAAAAATGTGCCTACAGTAAAATAGGGCTAATTGGAAATCACGTAATTGTTTCGAACGAAAAAAAATGTCTGCTATTTATCTGGGTGTGTAGGAAAAATTATGTTTTTTTATAAATATCTTTAAAACTAAGGTAATAAATAATAATATTATAAAAAAAAGTTATTTGAGGCGACTTGGGAAAATAAAATACTATGGTTGCTTACCTACTCCAATTACACCTACAAGCTTTTGATGCTTTATCGAATATAAACCTAATATGAAGTTATTCAAATGTAACCATAAATTAAGAACACAAAAAAAAACTATTTTGTTAAGATAAGAGAAAACTAAATTAGAATTTTACTGAATTTCAAAAAAACCCATGTTTTCCAAATAGGCCTACTGTACTTACTACATTGGTTATCTTGGATAAGTCTGATTAGATCATTCATTCACCTTTAATAGCATCCGGTAAATAACGATTGTTTGTAAATAAATGGATTTTCCCCTCTTTGGCAGGTTATAAATGAGACGAAAAGTATTATCTTTCCCGGGCAGTCGGGTTAAATTGCAATGATACATACATACAATCACGCCTCCTTCCCTTGTAGGGGTAGGCAGAGACCACTCCTTTCCACTTGCTACGATCCTTACACACTTGTTTCGCTTCGTCCACTTTCTTTATTCCCATCTACAGGCTCTTTGGTTTAGGGTACTCCTCATCTGGATTTTTTCATTTACACTCGCCATTCATTCTCTTGACATTGCCAAACTATCTCAGCATACCAAGCAATGATCTAAATCACAATCAGAGGCCCGATTCTATAGTCAGTGCGTTGCTGGTTCATGAACGTTCCAGTGGAATTGTTATTTAGCCTAATTTTCGTATGACCATCACGAACTTTAAAATAGCGGAAACGGGCCCCAGGATAACTACTTGTAAGCCGGCAATAACCATTCTTAACACTTAGTCTACCCTGTAAACCTACCTAAAAACGCCTTTTACACTCGGAAAGCAAAAACGAATTTATCAGACATTTACATTTTTATCTATAATAATCTCAATTAATCTCTCATAATTAATTACTTAAAACATAAAAGACAAAGCATTTGTTTGAAAAATGCAAGTCATGTTCTATTTATAAAGAAAAATAAATAACGAAAATGTAATCTTTTTAAAAATAGAAGAATTTGTCACGTGATTTGTGTCATGTGATTGTGATGTAAAAGAGTTCTATGTAATTATAAATATGTAGGTACCTATCTGAATACAATTACACAAATGATGGAAAATAAGGTAGGTATGCCGATGTACCCACTATTAGGTATATTAATTTTACAATTACATTATAGGTATAAAATGCCTAATATGTAGTTACTTCTTGTTGTAGGTTCTGTACGGAGTAGACTTACATGCATAATTTAGTTAGAATATTTTTTTTTTGGCGTTACAGTAGCAGGTCGGAGTTTGGATTTGTGGCCGGTTAGTGGCAATAGGCTCGCCCCGTATTACATGGGACCTAAACATATCGGCGAATTGTGGGTGTACATTGGTACACCTCTGCCTACCCCTTCAGAGATACAGGCGTGATGATATGTTATGTTACAGCAAAAATCTTTCAGTAATTTTCAGGCAAATACCTACATCCAGAAAGCTTAAGTTATAGATATACATAATGTCCACCAATAACTTTTAAATATTATTATAGGGGAAACCACGTACATAGGTACATTTAAGAAGTTAAACTTTAGTAGCATAGGTAATCTCATATTACTGATTTGTCACCGTTTACGAGCACAAATCGGCCTACGGCTACGGCCGTAGACTCAACAAGAAGTGTGCTGATAAGTTGGCTAATGTCTTTAAAGCTTAAATTCAAATTCAAATTCAAATTCAAAAATTCTTTATTCAATATAGGCTACAGAGTAGCACTTATTGAACGTCAAACAATACAAACAAAAATAGACAGCACCCTAAGGGTCGGTTCATATCCGGCGGAAGCGCACCACGCACCACCAGCCGCGCAACGCCAGAACAAACAAACACGCAATGAGACATCCAACCCCCACACCTGACGCGCTAACGCAACATCAGTTGAGTGTGAAAGGCTGAACGCCCCACCACGCATCCGCCCGCCCCAGCGCCAAGCGACCGACAATACGCGACGCGCCCCCCGCCAGAGATGAACCGACCCTAAATCGCTTCACCGCTTCCTAAGTGCTTCGGCCGAGGAGAAGAAACGGCGCAACAAACTCCCCAGTAGCACGCTGCCTTTACAATAATACAGAATATAATTAAGGGACCGCGCCAGATAAACAAGTGTTTGAGGTACTAAGAAATATAAAAGTATAATATACATAATATAAAAGTTCAGACACTGATCTTATCCAAGGTCAACAGAACGACCAGTCACCGCAAGCAGCACCCGTTCACGAGTATGACGCAAGGGTCAGCCATCCCCTCCCTCGCCATATTAGAGGGAAGGAGGAGACCCGACCCAAAACGCCACCGCAGGCAGTGACAACTAAGGGAGCATGACGAAACTGTTGCCGGCTTAAACAAAGATAAAGCAAAAAAGGAAATCCTCAAATACTGATTTACTGCACTGTCCCTTATCACAATAAAATGAGTGGATACATAATTAAATTCTATAATTAATATAATTATACATAAATTAAATGGCAGAAATTGTTTATAAAATAATTATATACATATGTACAGGGTTTTATTTTTTAAAGCCATTCTATATTTTCTAATGGCGCGGCCACCAATTTGGTTTTTTAGCGTACGTCATCATAATGAATTTAATAGGCTAATTTGGGTTACATAATTTCAATTTTCAAGGATTTCTACTTTCTATCAATCATGGCCTATTTGACGTACTTCCAGTTTAACTAAGCTTTCTGGTGGTGAAACAAAAAAGTTTAACTCGGTCCAGTACTTTCGTAGCTTAATCGGAACAAACAACAAAAAATCTTTAAAATCAAAGTACAGATCAACATAAAACGTTGGCAGGTTGGAAGACTTACCTACTTGCTTGGGTTTCTGTGACTACACGAACAGGCATTTACCTTTTCACGTTATAATAAACATGCGAAATTATTGGCCCGGTAAATAATTCTCGAAATAGCTTTCAACTCTCAATCTTAATCAAGATTTACAAGATAGACAAATAGACTTACTGTCTATTTTTCTGGGTAGCACAGTATCCTATAGTATGATCGGTTGCCACAATCATAATGACACAAATTTGCAACATCATTGATTTCAAAAAACATCCTCGATCTTATGGAAAATCCAAATTAAGCGTAGATAAAGATTAAACAAGATAATCAAAATTGGACGCGTGTTCCTAAATTCTAAGGGCTCGTACACACTTTGTGGCGCCTATAAATTGCCGCTCGTATATGTATCTATGTCTTCGAGTTTAATGGACCGCATCCGGCAGGAGTCGCACAAACATAAAAGACTTTCTGATTATTAGGACTGGCTCGAAATTACCGAAACCAATAAGTGGTCGACTATTTCAATTAATTTATATGTAGACAAGCTGGATTGTTCACAATGCTTTAATCAGCCGATAATGTAGTACTACTTCAAGTTTATGGAAGGCTTCTTGGCACCTTGGGCCCACAAATTGTTTAGTCAAGAACAATCACAGGATTCGCTGCGTAAACAGTCGTTAGCGTTGTATGGCGTGATTGTAAATTAAGAAGAATTAATTACCGACATTGATGGAAGAAAGGTATATATGTATGAGATAAGACTAATTATTGATAAGTATGTAAGGATTGTAACAAGTGGAAAGAAGTGGTCTCTGCCTACCCCTACGGGAAAGAGTTGTAGTGATGAATGTATTGATACTTACTTAAATAAACTGCTCATATAAGACACCTTTTCCCATTTATAATAACAACCTACATTTCAGGGACAGTATGTGCTAGGCTTTAAGAATGTGAAAAATTTAAATATTACGTAGAGTTATGGACCGCGCTATGCTCAGCATCAAAGTTTAAGACCAAGTCCGTACTTTATGTGATCGAATATATGAAAATGAACTCAAGTTCGGGACGTCGGCACCACAATAAAGAGGCTGAAATGGAGCTGGGTAGGCCAGACGAAGTGATGTCAGATAGACTAAGGCAGTGTCATAATGATGGCCACGGCAAGGCAGAAGAAGCTTCGGTCCTCCGGGATCACGAATGGTTTGACGAGACTGGCATAGGACTGTAGAGAGTGGCATGAGAAAAGAGAGGTCTAGACAGCAATGTCATGAAAAGGGTTTAGAGAACGGGATGTTACGGGCATTCTAAAGTAATTAATAATCCGTGAAAATTTTGTGAAAAAAATCTTCATCATTCGGTAGAATAAATAATGGCCTTTTACGGTCAATTTAAATAACATATCCTTAGACCGTTTTGTCTACTAGAGATACAAAGTTGGCATAATTTGTATGTATGGCCCTTAAATCAAATTAATTCTATCTCTTGCCGGAAAAGCTTTGTTAACGGATAAGTAAATTTTATAAAATTGGGAAATTCTCATAGATAAGACGTATATATAAAACAAGCAGACCGTCTAGAGAAGAGTATTGAGATACAGTAAACCAACATGCGTGCCATCATTCTCTTAGCCCTTCTGGGGTCCGCTCTTGGTAAGATTTTGTAATTTTCTGCCCTAAAATGTTCTTGGCACACAATGTTGATTTTCCTAAGAATAAAAATGTGATATAAAGGTTTTTTTCTTCAAATTTAAAAAGGAAAATAATCATGTGTTTATTCAGCCTTTCTTAATTCTGGAAGGGTTTCAAATGCAAGAGCCATTAGTTAATAATTTTTCTTTGCATTTATAATCTTCAATGTATTATAATTTTGTTTTAGCGGTGCCGAGGAACCCTACCCGCATCGTCGGTGGCAGCCCCACCACGGTAGAGGCGTACCCGTTCACGGCCAACTTGCAGCACTTGGTCTGGGGTATATGGTGGCAACAGTGGTGCGGAGGTGCTCTGATCACCCAAAACTCTATTCTCTCGGCTGCCCATTGCTTCTAGTGAGTAAATATATGTTTTTCTGACTCATAACTATATAATGATCAAGCAGACGCTATGTACTTTTTTTCATACATATAATCACGCCTCTTTTGCGTACAGGTAGGCAGATACCACTTCTTTCCACTTGCTACGATCCTTACATACTTGTTCTTCGGTTTAGGGTACTCTCGACCTGGCTAGATGTACTTTCTATAATTTAATTAACATTTTCTTACTTTTTAGCGGTGATTCTCCCAACGAATGGAGGGTGCGTCTCGGTACATCCTTTGCGTCTAGTGGCGGTACTCTCCACGGTGTCTCCCAACTGATCCTGCACCAGCAGTATAATCCCTCCACCATCAACAACGACGTGGCCATCGTCCGCCTCGCTACTCCTGCCGTGTACTCCAACTCCATCCAGCCCGCCAGAATCGCTGGTCCCAACTACAACCTTGCCGTTGGAACAAATGTCACCGCCGTTGGTTGGGGAGCTCTTCAGGTATTTACACTCATGTAATTATTTAATTAATTGTATACATAATGATGTATAAATAGAGGACACAGCAAATAATTTTACAAACATTGAAACTTGCACCAATAAGTATATAAAATATGCCAAATATATAAATGTAACTATCCACTTTCCAGTACCAAGGCCCAAGTCCCGAGCAGCTGCAGCATGTGAACGTGAACGTCATCAACCAGACGCTATGTGCTGAACGTTACGCTTACCTGAAGACTCAGCCCGGATACGCTCACTGGCCGGACATAACCCCGGGCATGCTGTGCACCGGCATCCTCGACGTCGGCGGTAAGGACGCCTGCCAGGGAGACTCCGGTGGACCCGTCATCCACGGCTCCGATATCGTTGTTGGTGTCGTCTCCTGGGGATTCGATTGCGCCGATGCCTTTTACCCCGGCGTCAATGCTCGTGTTAGCTCCTACACTGACTGGATACTAGTTAATACATAAATGTTTCAAAAAAATAAAAAAAAAATATTCAACTGTTAACTATTTATACTCACAATAAAATCATTTTAAAATAAAGTATTGAGGTTTCTTTACTTATTATCTACTCACATCGTTGTATTTTAGCGTGTATGACTCTTATAGCGTTAGTTTTCTGTTTGATCCTCTGAAAACCCTACACCCTAGTCAAAATGTGTCACTTGACCAGTTTACATTCTCTTCTCTTCCTCTTCTCAAGGAAATATTCGCACAAAATTAACTCCCACTAAATAATGTTGTATTTCTAAGCTTATAAGAGCGTCAATCACAGCCAAACCGCACATTGTTTTGACGTGAGATTACTTTTCAAACACAAAACGAGTTACGTTGTAAAAGTACAAATGTGCGGATGTAGGTACTGAGATTCAATTACATAAACATTTATTTCATTTTTCAATGCTGGCGTAAAATAAACAACACATATACATAAAAAAATAAAATATAAATTTTGTATAGCATGAAGTTGAGACACGGCTCGGCGCCACAAAGAGGCCTTGTCCGTGGTCCTTGTATTTATTTGTTATATTTAACAAATAATTAAACCAATATAAATTTTTGTCTCCAATTTTCATGGACTTTCGCTTACATTTTTGTTCCTTTTGGTTCTACGATTAAAAAACTAGATAAAAGTCGAAGATACGTTTATTTGCAACAAAAAAGTGACCTGTATTATTTTGTGCGACCAGATGAACCATAAAAAGCATTTGAATCCCATTTTTCAAGATTGCGGCCTTTTGACAAGGGCTGCAAAACCGACAAACGTTAAGTACACGTTTACTTTAAACTGACCATCCCTTGACATCTAAAAATCTGGAATTACACCCTATGGCTAATGAACGCGAAGCACAAAAACATGAAACATTTCAATCGTAGCTACTTACAATTTATTTTATCAAATGAGATAATAGTGAACGTAACTGTCGTAGTGAGTTTTTCCTATTGTTCTCGCTGGAAGCTTTACCTAAGGTTCTCGGGAAAAGCCCCGAGAAGCAGTCAAAGCCTGCGCTCAGGCTAACTGCATCGATATAAAAAATATATAGAATAATGTATATAAAAATATCGCTCCGTCTCGGACACCGTTTTGAACTTATGTCAAACTAAGTAGTAAATTAATATCAAGGAAACTTGCTACACAATTGTCAAGCGGATTATAATCGGATATCTATTGTTTTATAACAACAACGCTTACTGTTACGATAAGGTTTTGTTAAATTGGTTTTTCCTTACTTCTAGCTAGTACTTTCCCAGTGACTCCGTCCATATATCACTTCTTTGAATTTGTGGCGGATATACAAACAAATGGCTCTTAATCCCTAAGATGTAGATGATGTAGATTTAAGTACCTAAGTCTGAGGAAAAAAATAACAATGAATTTCAAACTTTACGATAAGAAGAAATTAAGTCATAAAAAGGGGATTCTTTGTATGGCCCTAATAATCACAATACCTGCAGGAATAGATAGTTAAGAATGTACAATATGTAGAAGACGATTAAAGAAGAAAAAATCTGTCCAGAATAAAATTCAGAATTTTTACGACATACGAGTACATAATTACAAATTTTCGTAGACCCATTGCAATAGCCTTAGTAAGTACGAGAAGAGCCACAAGCCTTAGCTGTATGTATAAACTGTGACGGACAGACAGCTAAGTAAATAATAAGGATGCCATATTTTCCTTGTACATTGATCTAAATCAGTGAAAAATATAACCTAAATTATCTGCGTGATTCATAACTTAAAGATATGGATAACATTTAGTAACGATATATAACCCCTGGGTTTTAGGTCAGTTTACAACACAGTGACTTGAATTTACCATGCGTGTCCTCATCCTATTAGCAATCCTGGGCGCAGCCCTTGGTAAGATATTGAACATCGCATTTCAAAATTGTTAAAGTTCTTCCAAATTATTGTTCATCATCATCATCCACAGCCATTGTCCTCCCACTGCTGGGCATAGGCCTCCCCTTTGCCTTGCTACATTCTAAGTCCTGTGCCACCCTCATCCAGACTCGACCCGAGATGTCTATGTCTGTGTCTTTAACTTAGCGGTCGACCCATCTTGCGGGGGCAAGACGGGTGCGTTGGGGTGCGTCGTAATATATATAAATAATTGTTATTTTAACTAAATTACTTTTTAATTTATCTTAATTATCTATCTTGATCTTAATTTCCGAGTGCAGCTGACCTGACCTGAGTGTACCTTAGTCTAAATTACACTACTTATATGAAGCTTTATCCCTCGTAAATGGGTTAACCGAAATATTTTTTGTGGTTGTGGTGTGGTTTGATTGAGAGTACCTATCCTTTATAATTATGTAAAAAGGAAAGCTATTTCAGAGTTTGAAGATTCCCAGCGTTTTCAATATACACATTTGTACGCTTTTAGTCCTCAATTTTATTTCGATGTAGTGTTTATGATCGATACCCAAGGGTGAAAGATGTTTGCTAACACCCAAGCCTTATTTATACATTTCAGCGGTGCCCAAGAAGATCAACCGCATTGTCGGTGGCAGCCCCACAACAGTGGATAACTACCCGTACATGTCCAACATGCAGTACAGTCTGTGGGGAATCTTGTGGTTCCAGGCATGCGGTGGATCTCTGATTACCTCAACCGCTGTACTATCCGCTGCTCACTGCTACTTGTAAGTAATATAATATCTCAAACAGTGTATAAAACTTATAGTTTTGATTGTTACTATCTAATGAAATCTTTATGTTTTGTGTAGCGGTGACAGTCCTTCTGAATGGCGAGTACGTCTCGGTACTTCATACGCATCCAGTGGCGGCGATGTGCACGCTGTCTCCCAACTGGTCCTCCACCCGCAGTATGATAATCACGCGCTCGACAACGACGTGGCCATCGTCCGCCTCTCAACCCCCGCCGTGTACTCCCACCTTATCCAGCCCGTTAGCATCGCAGGCGCCAACTACAACATCGCTGATAATACCAGTGTCGTCGCCCTTGGATGGGGAGCTCTTTCGGTAAATAATTTATCATGATTATCACTCAATTAACAAGTTATTGAATCGGAAAGTCATGACATGTGTCTTTTTTAGACATCTCCTGAGCAGCTGCATCATGTCACTATCAAAGTCATCAACCAGACGATCTGTGCTGAACGTTACGCCCATCTGAAGACTCAGCCTGGTTTCCAGGGCTGGCCTGATATAACCGACGGCATGTTGTGCACTGGTATCTTAGACGTCGGTGGCAAGGACGCTTGCCAGGGAAACTCTGGCGGTCCTCTTGCCCATGGCAATGTCTTAGTTGGTATCGTCTCATGGGGTCACCAATGCGCTAATGCTACTTACCCTGGTGTCAATGCTCGTGTCTCTCAGTACGCCAACTGGATTGTCAGCAATGCGTAAATAATTCAATTAATTTATATTTCAAATACATTTCATTAAATTGCAAAATGCTTTTCAATTGGATCCGAAAAACTAACCCGGAGTTCAGATTATTTAAAAAGGTATCACGAGTTCGAGAACGAGTTCTTCGGGGTTCACTGTTAATACCTAATTTACACTTCCGTTTAATACAAGCTAGCTAATTAGGCTATGTGAAAAAAAGGAAGGAAAATTTCGTACTAATTAAAATTGCTGTTTTGTACTAAGTACCTACATTTGCAAATGGGAATCAAGCTAGCTTTTCAAATTTGACGACCTCCGTGGTCGAGTGGCGTACGCACCGGTTTCAAGGTGTCGCTAGCTCTGAGGTCCCGGGTTCGATCCCCGGACGGGGCAATGTAGAAAAGTGATTTTCTACATTGCCCCGTCCGTCTCGGGTCTGGGTGTTTGTGGTACCTTCGTTGTTTCTGAATTCCATAACACAAGTGCTTTAGCTACTTACTTTGGGTTCAGAACAATGTATGTGAAGTTGTCCGCATTTATAAAAAAAAAATATCTTCTTCAAATGATTGTGAGTGATTTATCTATCAGGAGAATGCGTTTTCCAATATATAATATTATGTTAAGAAAAGCTTAAAACACAATTCCTAATAATATGTCAAGCAACCCGGAACCACGAAGCAAATAAATTGCTAAAGCACGTATTTTATACCCGATCTTATTTCTCGGATACCTTTTTCTAAACCTTCATCAGTATAATTTTTCCGATGTTTACCATAAAACGATTTGTAAAATAATTTGCATTTTAATCACCTTCGATTATACTTAAAGACTTTTCTTACCATCTTTGACTCAATGTGTAAACATTGAAACAATCGGAAGTTGAATCTGAGTTGGAAATTACAGAAACCTCTACGATGCTAGCGTTTATTTACACTGTAAAATGAACTTTTAAAAACCATTTATTATGTGATATAATAAATCACTTGAATATGGTCACTGTATGGTCACAAAAAAACACCCTTTAAGTTGCTATCAGTTACTCGCAAAATCAAGTTATTTTTCTAACAAAAAAGAAACACAACAAGTGAAAATTTTCAATGAATGGCTACGGAAGTAGAAAACAACAAAACTCTCGTATTTTATCTTTTGTTGTCTCAAAACACAAATTCACTTTTGTTGCTCAGATTACACTTCTGAGCAGCGCTCTGACTACTTAAGTGAGGGTCATATATGGCAGCACGTCTCCGCAGTCAAAACGACGCGGCAGGTGGTTCAGTGTTTCCACATGACCCACTGTTGGCACAATGGCCCTATAATATCTGTTTTTGTAAATACTTAAAAAGTAGATAATTGTGCTAAATTAGTTTTCACTAACTGTTGGGGACGGTACGATGCACTTTTCACTGGGGAACTCGTCAGCTACCGGCCAATTTTCCTCAAAAGTGCATCTATATGCTAATAAACATTTTACCCTCCTCGCGTCGCACATCGGATAAAAAGCAAGTAGGTACTCATTAGACTTAACAAAATTAACGTTAATCAAGTTTTCTTTATCGAAATTGTACGTCACGCTATCAATGATTAGTATTTTAGCAACAGATAACATTTTTATATAAAAGACCAAACATCTAAATCTACAGACAGAGTACTTGTGTAACTGGACCTACCATGCGTTTCGTCATCCTATTAGCCCTTTTGGGCACAGCCCTCGGTAAGACTTGATATTGTTATTATTATTGAGATTTGATATTGTTTTAAAGTTAACGAGCGTAAACTGAGCCATAATATTTGTAAACATCTCATGTATAATCACTTATTTTTTGGTCGTCTGAGCCTTAAAATTAATCAAAATGTTTTTCTACTTTGTAAACTTAAAAAAAAGTCAGAAACTTAGTTTTAAAATGTTGCTTTTGATGCGCGAGACCTCCTCCGATAAATAGGCAACTAATACCGTAATCGGGTAATAAAAAATGCGCAATAAATCTCAAATGATTAAGAATAAGTAAACAGAATCCGGTAAGACTTGAAGCCGACCCCAACCTAGTTGTGAAAAGTCTAGGCAGTTGATGGCGAAGAAAAAGTAAAAATGTATTCACGAAAGTCAACTGGAATGCCAAGTGTCTTTTAGAAACGCAGACTAAAGCAAAGCTTATTTTCTGAACTGCCAAGGATACTAAGTTCTATGCAGATTTTATTTAAAGTAACCTTAAAAAACTACTTTTAAATTATTAATTTGAAAAACGTTTTTTTATATTTCTCACCTGGAAATTCTAATCAAAAGTTTTAAATTCCCTATATGGATTTTCAAGTTGGTTTTATTTACCCTGTACTAAAAACATAAGATGTCTGGCATGACTTTTAATTATTAAATTATTTTGCAGCGGTCCCTAAGACCATCAACCGCATTGTCGGTGGCAGCCCCACTACAGTGCAGAACTACCCGTACATGTCCAACATGCAGTACGGTCTGTGGGGAATCTGGTGGTTCCAGGCATGCGGTGGATCTCTGATTACCTCAACATCTGTACTCTCCGCTGCTCACTGCTACTTGTAAGTTTAACTTTCTTATCTGACATATTTTCCACATCGCAAATGTTTTGTTTATTAAACTTAAATTCTAATGATATCATTGCTTTGTGTTTAGCGGTGACGTTCCTTCTGAATGGCGTGTGCGTCTCGGCACATCGCTGGCCTCCAGCGGCGGTTCTCTCCATGAAGTCTCCCAGCTGGTCATCCACCCGCAGTACAGCTCCGCTACCCTCAACAACGATGTTGCCATCGTCCGCCTCGCTACCCCTGCCGTGTACTCCAACTCAGTCCAGTCCGTTGGCATCGCTGGCAAGAACTACTACGTTCCCGATGGTGCCGTTGTCACTACTATTGGATGGGGAACCACCTCGGTAAATAAGACCTTAGTGATGCATCAATATCAACTTGATATGGACAAATGAAAGGAATTAGTTAGTAATGATACGTGTCTCTTTTCAGTCGGGAGGTTCAGCTCCTGAGCAGCTTCAGCACGTCGACATAAATATCATCAACCAGACGATCTGTGCTGAACGTTACGCCCATCTGAAGACTCAGCCTGGTTTCCAGGGCTGGCCTGATATAACCGACGGCATGTTGTGCGCTGGTATCTTAGATGTTGGTGGTAAGGACGCCTGCCAGGGAGACTCTGGCGGTCCTCTTGCCCATAATGATGTCATCGTTGGTGTCGTCTCATGGGGCTACCAGTGTGCCCATGCTGACTACCCTGGTGTCAATGCTCGCGTCTCACACTACGCAGACTGGGTTGTCGCCAATGCTTGAAATTAAATAGATAAAAATTAAATTACTTTTCGACAAAATGATTGTGTTTAAATTAAAAAGTGGCGCTGTGGCTGTGTTTGTCCCGACTATTTAATAGCTATAGATGATTTACAATCAGTATTTTAACTTATTCTGTTATGATATTGTATTTAAGGGAAAAGCGTGAAACGAGCATAAAATACCTTCACATGGCCTATAGATACATACGTTTCTACCAAAGCCGGTAAGTATATTATATTATATTGTTATCAAATGCAGCTCGATCGTTAAAAATAAAGATAGCTTTCAAACTATCGCGGTACATGTTTATTATCCAACGGGCATTCGCCAGTAACAAGCAGACAGATGAGTCTGACGACCACGGCCTTTGTAACCCGGTCGAAACGTAAAGCAATAAAGGTATTTGAAGAATTTACTTTAACGGGTAATGTAAAAATGTCCGTTACTTAACACCCTGTAATGTATAAAAATTAATTGCTGTTCGTTAGTCTCGCTAAAACTCGAGAACGACTGGACCGATTTGGCTAATTTTGCTATTTATTCATTTGTGGAAGTCCAAAACAATTTTGTTTTTCGCTGTGTCCCTCGTCGTTTAGAAATCAAATTCCTTTTGCTTGTGATAAGTTTATTTTATACAAAATTTTATTTGTCGATTGAGGCAGTAAGAAGTCTAGCTAGCTCGAAGCTAGTATTACTATAAAAACTAAGCAGTCTTTTTAACATATTTACTCACATATTGACAGATTGACACATACAGTTTTTTCAAATACCTATTACTCAAATCTCACACAGGGACCGATTAAAAAAAAACACAAAAAGATATCTTTAATAGATAAAGTGATTCAAGAGGAATAATTGTAGTATCTTTATAAAATACAAGGACATTACAATAGAGAAACACTTCGAGAACTGCCTCGTTGGCCTAGTGGTGCTAAGCGCGACTGCTACGCTAGTGGTCTTGGGTTCGATTCCCAAGTCGACCAAGGTGTTATTGGGTTTTCTATGAAATTCTCAGTAGCAGGTCGGAGTTTGGATTTGTGCCCGGTTAGTGGCAATAGGCTCGCCCCCTATTACATGGGACCTAAACATATCGGCGAACTGTGGATGTACATTGGTACACCTCTGCCTTACCCTTCGGGGATACAGGCGTGATGATATTACTATGTTATGTTATGTTTTTAGAAACACTTGCATTTCAAATAACTGACTGATATACTATGAGATAAAAGAAAACAGACAACACCGTACCATCACTTTAAAAAAGATCTCTTAGCGATGACCCACGGAATCGTTTTTTTTATTAATTAAAAAAAAATACCAACTGTATATATAATTCCTTAACCATTTGAATACATTATCCGCGTTGAGCATTTTATGCAAACCTGCACTTCAGAGTTTTACATAATTACGAATACATAGATGTCTTAGATTCGAAAATATTAAAGGTACCTATAACAATATATACCTTATAGTGCTTATATAAGAACATTCGTGAGATTGATACACTAAAGGTAGTATACGGCTTTACTCACAGATTATATTATCGTAGTAGTCTGACTAATTTGAAGGCCGAACTGGGTCTATAATGACTGTGACGCGGTAATATCAACGTCGTCAACCAGCAGATCTGTGCTGAACGTTACGCTCACCTGAAGACTCAGCCTGGTTACGAGCACTGGCCCGACGTTACCGACGGCATGTTGTGCGCTGGTATCCTAGACGTCGGCGGTAAGGACTCCTGCGTTACGGACGACGGCGGTCCCCTCGCCAATAGTGGAGTAGTAGTTGGTATCGTCTCATGGGGCTTCCGGTGCGCTGAAGCTTATTATCCTGGTGGTAACACTCATGTCTCCCAGTACACCGACTGGATTGTCAACAGTCTAGCATCTTAAGTTGATCACCAAGTCACTATGAATGCTGTGATTGTCCTATAGGACAATTACAGCATTTAACATTGTTCCCAAGCAGGGGAATGTCTTTTTTTTTACTCGTTTCAAGATCTGAAAGATTTTCATTTGTGTTTGTATAAATTATGTTAATAAGTAATAATATTATATAGAACCAGACAACTGTTAAACATACTTATAAAATTCTAAATATTAAAGATAAAAATTACACCCAGACACAAATTTTAATGAACATTTGCCGTGGGTGGGCATCGAACCCACGACCTCTGGTGGACCAATCAGGGTCACTAACAATTAGTCCAATTGCACACTTAGTAAATATTAGTTTCAGTCTTAGCGGTTTAATAGTGCAATTCAAAATTACAAAACTAATTAGCTGTGTTTAGAAATAAAGAATATTTTTTTATGTATTACCGACTTACTTTCTTGCTCAAGGTAGATTCTGCTATCGTTCCTATAAAAGACAGAGCTGATACCAATGAGTTTGCTTGACCATATGGCCCACAATAATCTGAATCTGAAATAAGAAAAACGGAACCCCTAAAAATCATGTAATTGTAATCGTCTATGAATAGAAACCTAATTCATCTGGACATCTAAATTCATCTGGCCTTAAGAGCCAGATAAAACCAGACTAATGCGAGCCAGATAAATTAGGAATTTGAAGATAATTAAACTCTGCTCTTTTATTTATAAAGTTACAAAAGTAAGAGTGTAATGAATGTTGAAAAAAAACCTGATAACACACTTTGTTTTTATAACAAAACATAAGGCCATATGTACAATTCATAAATTAAGACAGATTAATTATGCCTCTTACCTTACAATCGCCAGACCACGAGTGTTTCGCGCACATTTTCGCCAAATACACGCGACGCCCACTCACTCCACACCACGGTTGGGCAATGACTGGCGCAGCCAATCACGAGTCGATTTTGTTATATGAAATAGGTACTTGATGTTTACGTTGAATTCTTGCATGGCAAAGATGCGCCAGACGAATTATCACTTTAGTCGGGGACAATTTTTAAAGTATTGTAATTACTAGAATTTACAAGTATTTTTAATTGAAGTATGATAATATTGAGAAATAAACTTTCAAATATCGATACAACTTACAATATTTTTTGTATTTCGAGTATTGGCACCAGGAAACAAAATTATTTAACAAAAACCGACGTTGGGACCATGGTTGGGACATACCAGATTAATTAGAATTGACTATTATCTGCAAACATAAATAATATTTGATTAAATTAATTGCATTAGTAATATAAGGCCATGATACATATTATCTATTTACATAACACCTGCAAAGGATATTTGGGTAGGACATTGCATTCTTATGTTCTTCAATGAAAAAGTGTCAAAACTGTGTTTCAAAGAATCACCCTATAAACCCCGCAATTGAACGGTGATCAATATCAAAAAGCTCTTCCAATCTTCCAAATTTTCAGTCCCATGTTTTAATCAATCATAATCAGAAATTATAAGAAATTCAGAAAGGATAATGCTAAAATCTCTCAAGCTTAACGTTTGATGAAAATTCCCCCCGCACGATTTAAACTGACGTTCATTTGATACTAAAAAACAATTTCAGTAATACGAATAGTACAAAATCCTGCAATCACATTATAATGGCGTCGTGAGGCACGTGCGTAAGAATTAGATAGTAGATTGATTACATAGTACGATTAAACTATTAGTTGGTCTAGGCGTGATAAAGCTACTAAAAAAATATTTGAAGGGCCCCCCGAGTTTCTCAGGGCATACAGCAGCTTCTGGTTGGTCTCTGTTCGAATTAAAATCTAGCTTTAATCTCCGAACAATTGGGAACAATTTATATACTTACTTACTCTACCCAATTGATGTTCACAATGTTCGTAAGTTCCAGGTGAAAGGCGAACCCATCGTTCATAACAAACAGGCGGTTCCTTAAGAATACAGACAATTCTTAAGTAGGAACAGGAACTCTAATCATTTGATAAATAAACAACCTAAGTACTTAGATAAATCTAACATTAATCAAATTTTCTTTATCGGGATTTTACTAACGCCGGATATCTTTAATTAATATCGTAAAACTGATAACATTCTTATATAAAACACCATACGTCTTGGTCTACAGACAGAGTACTCGTGTAACTGGACCTACCATGCGTTTCGTCATCCTATTAGCCCTCCTGGGCACAGCCCTCGGTAAGACAATATACAATAATTTGAATAAATAACAAACCTTCAAAAGCTAAGCTATTTTTTGCATGATGTATTTTCTAGTTTTTTTTTTTTACATTCATGGCATAACCTGTCATATTAATCTAACAAAATTGATTTAGCGGTCCCCAAGACCATCAACCGCATTGTCGGTGGCAGCCCCACTACAGTGCAGAACTACCCGTACATGTCCAACATGCAGTACGGTCTGTGGGGAATCTGGTGGTTCCAGGCATGCGGTGGATCTCTGATTACCTCAACATCTGTACTCTCCGCTGCTCACTGCTACTTGTAAGTTAAACTTTCTTATCTGACATATTTTCCACATCAAATCAAAATCAAAAATCAAATCATTTATTGGAACATAAACCAGTAAGTAACATTAATTATGCGTTAACAGCCACATTAGTTACAAAAAACTGTGTCGCAGCTTTTAGCGCCCACCTCCGAGATGACGACTGCCCCAACATAAAATTATTAAGTATAAAAACTTATAACTAAGAAAAATACTGTGTAAATGTGTGTGTGTGTGTCGCAAACGTTTTGTTTATTAAACTTAAATTCTAATGATATTTTTGTTTTGTGTTTAGCGGTGACGTTCCTTCTGAATGGCGTGTGCGTCTCGGCACATCGCTGGCCTCCAGCGGCGGTTCTCTCCATGATGTCTCCCAGCTGGTCATTCACCCGCAATACAGCTCCGCTACCCTCAACAACGATGTTGCCATCGTCCGCCTCGCTACCCCTGCCGTGTACTCCAACTCCGTCCAGTCCGTTTCCATCGCTGGTACTAACTATCTGGTTCCCGATGGTGCCGTTGTCACTACTATAGGATGGGGAACCACTTCGGTAAATAACACCTTAGTGATATATGAATATCAACTAAATAAGGGCAAATGAAAGGAATTAGTTAGTAATGATACGTGTCTCTTTTCAGTCGGGAGGTTCAGCTCCTGAGCAGCTGCAGCACGTCGACATAAATATCATCAACCAGGAACTCTGTGCTGAACGTTACGCTTACCTGAAGTCACAGCCCGGTTTCCAGGGCTGGCCCGACATTACCGACGGCATGTTGTGCGCTGGTATCTTAGATGTTGGTGGTAAGGACGCCTGCCAGGGAGACTCTGGCGGTCCTCTCGCCCATAATGATGTCATCGTTGGTGTCGTCTCATGGGGCTACCAGTGTGCCCATGCTGACTACCCTGGTGTCAATGCTCGCGTCTCATACTACGCCAATTGGGTTGTCGCCAATGCTTGAAATTAAATAGATAAAAAATAAATTACTCTTCGACAAATTATTGTGTTTAAATGCAAACTTGTTTTTGTTCTGATCACAATAAGCAAACATCCTCAGTCAGTCTGTAATTGTTGTAAATATATCATAGAATAGCGGTTACAATCTCTTTATTATAAAAAAAAATAGTTTTTAATTTACAGTAAAGAATATTGTAAAGAAAAAACTGTAATACCAAATGTAAACAAAGGTAAATGTGGCACAATTTTGCTTCCGGAATGTGTTTTTCGCTATGAAAATTATTGATTAGAGGTGTCCATAAAAAAAAAAACATTTAAGTAATTACGGTAGGCCCGGTGAGTTTCTAGCCCTACCGCTGCCCATAATCATATGCTAATGATGCATCGGTGAAGCGATACGCCCTGGTGTTGACAGCTCAGACCACAACACTTACGGGCTGCAGCTTTGTTTTGTTGCCGTTTCAGAGAGCATAGTAATTAAACCAATAGATATGAAGCTCGTTGTGTCACGTCCTTGGCTCGGATTACATTATAGTATCCTCCAGTGAAAGTAAACTAAACTTGTGAAAGTGGCCTGAGCTACATTGAGAAAATTCGTGAAGTTGCAAAACTTTTAGGGTTGAAGGAACAAGTATCCGGAGAATAAAGAAATTGCACTCCAATGCTTCTTCTGTGGAAGTACCCGCCTTTAGCTGAAAGACGCCTTCTAAAATAAGTTTCGTTTCAAAGTCCTTCGTAATAACAATGGACAAATAATTCGTGCCGCGAAACTTATGTGAGGCAATTGAAATTGGCCAGAGTCCCAATCTGAATGGGGACTGTGGGTGGAAACTACCATTTGCCTTGAAGCCAGGAATCAGATAGGTACTAGTAATATGGGATCAAAATATTGTCGTCAAATACTGATGAATGTAACTGTAACCATTATTTTACAGGTTATTCTTATGGCCGTCTTACCGGGTTTACACTATCACTATCTATCACTAGCAACCCGTCCCTGTTTCGCAAAGGCGCAATTTAATTACTAATATAAGGCAGTGTGGAGTGATAAATAATATAATGATCACCTTACACCAAAGGAGATCTTTGTACACAATTTATACACCCTGAGCACAGGCAGTGGTAGGTGAGGCTGGAAGTTTAGTCGGGACCAAAGACTATACTATCCACTTTGGTCGGGACGGAACGTCCAGCCCGCCCTTCACTGTGCCTCCGCTTTTTAAATCTCTTCTATATTCTTAGATTTATATATTAATTTATTCGGGACATACAATAGTTACATATTTTAACTTATCATTAAACAATATAATAACTTATAAGATGCTAAACATGTAACCCACACCTATGTCCACCAGTTATTTAATGAAATTAAGGAAGCTTACAGCTTTCTTTTTAAATTGAGATTTGGAGAGAGATAATATGTCAAGGTCCTTAAAAGTTGAGTTATATATTTCAACTAAGCGACGTAGAGGTGCCCGTACTCCGGCGTTAGTATTACAAGATTTTGTGTGGAATAGACGAGGTACGCACACCGGACGGTAGATAACTTTTCGGGGCACTCTGTAATATAATTTATTGCACAATTCACCATCAAATCTGTTGTTACATATTTCGTGTAGCATCATAACTACCAACAGCAAACGCCTGGACTTCAAACTTAGTTACTTATAGATTCGTGACCATTACTACTTTCTGAGTCCTCTTAAAAATGCGTGACGCAAACCAACGAAGCAAGGTGCCACGAATACCATTAAAAGCAATTTTCTCCATAAGTAATTTATGATCCACCTTGTCGAACGCCTTCTTAAAGTCCGTGAACACTGTGTCAACTTGCACACGCCGATCCATATTTTCAAATATGTAGAGCGACGTTTCACAAAACCATGTTGCTTGGGTATTATAATTTGATGGATTTAATGATATTTTTGACGACCTCCGTAGCAGAGTGGCGGGCGCACCGGTTGTCAAGGTGTTGCTAGCTTTGAGGTCAAGGGTTCGAAGCCTGGACGGGTCAAAGTAGAAAATCAGTTTTCTACATTGTCTCGGGTCTGGGTGTTTGTGGTACCTTCGTTGTTTCTGAATTCCATAACATAAGTGCTAAATAGCTACTTACTTTGTTTTTAAAGCAATGTATGCGATGTTGTCCGCATTTATTTATATAAGGCCCCGTGCACGAGTCTTTCAAAGATCTTTCGACAACGTGGACAGAATGGAGATGGTCGGTAATTCTCGACATTATTCTTGTCGCCACTTTTGAAAACAAGCGTAGTTAAGGCTCGCTTCCAAATGTCAGGAAAAACCCCTTCAAGTAAAGACTTATATGTAATGCAGGACAAAGGTTATCAGCTAGTCTAGCCAAAAATTTAGCAGGTAAAACATCAAGATCTGGTCCCTTGGAAGTATGGAATGATTTTAATGATTTTAATTATTTTAAATAATAAAATAACGTGAAGGATAGTTTGATGTCCATATAGGAATACTTTACTGTAAAAATAGCTTGGAAAATAACATTTTTTAGTGATTAAAAGGTAAATATTATTACTGTGATTTCTTATTAGCATCAGGCGACAAAGGCTCAAATTATAATACAATAATACCATACGACATTATCCCAAAGAGATAGACATATACCATCACAGACTTTTTTGTTGACCTTTTAAGGTGAACAATAGTGTAGAAACTTATTTTCAAATATCTCAAAGAACTAAGCCAGCAATTGGAATGAAACCGCAAAATAATAATGTATTAATTTATGACATCATATCATAAACCTTTAAAATTATCGGTGTTTCTCTACTATATTACCTTCCGATTGAATCACTCTATTTATCAAAAAATGGTATTAAAATCTAATGCGTCGTTTTAAAGATTTAAGCATACAAAGGGATAGACCGACGGACGGTGTCTTTGTAGTAATGTAGGTATATGTTCATGATAAGCCTTATTCTACTTAAAGATTTTCCATTACTGGTCTAGATCGCTCCAACTGCATCTATAAGAAACGTGTTCCAAAACTTTCAAAGCCGGCTTATCCACGCGGCCCTAGCTTACATACAGACAGGCGAAAGAGTAATAGGAAAATAAATATATTCATAGCTCGTCTAGGTGACCATTTATTAAGATTATCAAAACATTTTAAAATTCAAGTCACAAGAAATAGTTCAATTATGCATTGTTGACAATCCAGTTCGTGTACATTCATAGTAGTTGTCACCAATGTTTTAATTGTATTATTAAAATACATGACTTTTTATCTTAGGCATTGTTGACAATCCAGTCAGTATACCGGGAGACACGAGTGTTAACACCAGGATAATAAGCTTCAGCGCACCGGAAGCCCCATGAGACGATACCAACTACTACTCCACTATGGGTGACGGGACCGCCGTCGTCCGTAACGCAGGAGTCCTTACCGCCGACGTCTAGGATACCAGCGCACAACATGCCGTCGGTAACGTCGGGCCAGTGTTCGTAACCAGGCTGAGTCTTCAGGTGAGCGTAACGTTCAGCACAGATCTGCTGGTTGACGACGTTGATGTTTACATGTTGCAGCTGCTCTGGGAATGATTCCTGATCGCTAGGCTGAAAGAACACACAAATAATGGTTTACAAATTAGTTATGTAGCTAGTATGTCTAAAATTTAATAATGAATCACAAAAGTTAATATTTACATCTGTAAGTCCCCATCCAAGGGTGACGACACTGGTATTATCAGCGATGAAGTAGTTGGCGCCTGCGATGCTAGCGGGCTGGATAACGTTGGAGTACACGGCGGGGGTTGAGAGGCGAACGATGGCCACGTCGTTTCTGACGCCGACTATACTGAACTGCGGGTGGAGGACGAAGTGGGAGATGGCATGGACAACGCCGCCACTGGACGCAAAGGAAGTACCGAGACGCACTCTCCATTCCTGAGGACTGTCATTGCTGAGCACAAAACAACGCTTTCATTAGATTCTGTGTTCTTTTTATTTAACAGATAAATGCACTTTATAGTTATGATATAGTCAGCTGTACTTACTAGTAGCAGTGAGCGGCGGAGAGTATGGAGGTAGTGGTGAGCAGAGAGCCGCCGCAGGCATGGAACCAATAGATTCCAAACATACCGAACTGCATGTTGGATATGTACGGGTAGTGCTCCACTGTAGTGGGGCTGCCACCGACAATGCGGCTGATGCTCTTAGGAACCGCTGAAATATATTATGCTATGAGAGAATGTTTTTTTATTTGCTTTGATTTGTCTTTTATGTATGAGCAGATCAATTTACAAACAAAAACTTTGAAACTGGTAAGGTCTCGGTACAATGTTCAGTATCTTACCGAGGGCCGTGCCCAGGAGGGCTAATGCAATGATGACACGCATGGTAGCTTCAGTTACACTACTTCTCTGTTAGTGGTCTAATGTTGCGGCGGTAACGTATATATAAAGCTATCGAAAAGAAAATGACTCATAGATATGCACAATTAGTACCTAATTATCATGATAACAAAATACAATTCATGATTATTTTTTTAGGATTCTATGCGCAAATACCAAAATCAATATCATTTATTTAAAGTAGTTCAGTCATCATTATTTTTTATTGGACGACAGCACTCTGATTCCCAACCCTTAACTCACAGTTTCAAAATAACACTGCTGTGGAAAAGAAAACCGTACAAACCAACAACATGCTGAATTTCAGTTAGCAAAAAAACGATAATATTAAGATATCTTAAGGGCTGCAAGGCCATGTATGAAAATAATATTAACACATTTAATAATAAAAAATAAGCCCTATACAAAGATTAACTATAGCCTTTTTTTATTTTTGCCCTTCGGTAGAAATTCTGTTTGCATATTTGATGTTATAATGTCAATACCAGAAACAAGTGGGCTTTACAAGTGTAAAATTAATCCTTGAATTCCCTAAACTTCAACTTTTAAACATGTCCTTGGAGAAGAACAAATATGTCGTATATAAAATGCACATTTGGTAAATATTAAAAATTAATATTTTTCATTCATTCTTATAGAAAGAAAGAAAAAACATTTAATAGTCTAGAGAACAACAAGAAGGCTACATTTTTACAAAACTACGGAACCCTACACTGCGCTTGGCCCCACACGCATTTGCCTTGGACACCTACATAGATAATAAGATTATTTTGGTAAAATCCTAATTTGATTATCTACTCTTCAATATATGACTCATTTGCACCAAAATTATTTTATGGAATATAATTAGTAGATCTAAGAATAAACTATAAATTTAACTGTTTTTGCTTGGTAGCGCCTAAACGACTTATTGACACTTTGGGTAAGCCAGGGATTAGCTTTAATCTGTTATACGTTATCTTTGGCAGTCGGAATTCTGACAACCAGTGTTGCTATGGGATACTGTGTTACCTAGTAAAATGGGTTGTGGAGGTCAGAGGGTGTCCTGGTGGGTTATTTCGCCCCATGAAAATTATGGTATTCAGATGAATCCGGCAAGACTGAAAGCCGACCTTAGCATAGTTTGAGAAAGGTTAGGCATTTTTAGGCTTCCGAGTTTAAGTTAGTAGTTAGTAGTTTTCTGTTACGTGCATTTGTAATTGTGTAGGTTTGATAAAGTTTAGTTTCTAAATATTTTAATTATGAAATATGTATGTCAAACAGATTTTCAGGTTAATTAAGCTTACTATTAAGGTTTTTTAGTATCAAGCTTTCTGGGGACATGAACTAAATCTGATTTATGATTTAAAATAAACAAATAGATTTAGTGGCAATTTGAAAATTAACACGTGTCATAATAGGTCAATGCTTTCTTTTTTTATTTCAATTTTATTTTATTTTAATTTCGTTTGTGTATATAAGCATGGTTCTTAGAAATTAAATGAATACCTACTGAATAATCACTACTTGCCTAGTCTGAACGTCAAAAAGCGTATTAACTTGTTAACTTGAGGATACATTAGTTATTTCGTAATGAAATAAAATTATCAAAACGAATGTAAAGTAACATAAAACGATAATTAAATAAATGACTTAAATAAGTAATAAAGAACATACATTCATAGCACCCTTTTTTGGTGATTGATTAATCGGTATAATTTTCACCCGTAAGTTTAACATTTTATTAAAATGAAACCTTGGGTAAAATAACCTATCTGAAATCTCGCGCACAAACCAGTGGGCCATTTGCTAGTTTGATGAAAAAAATATCTGCGAATTCATTGCAGTCTGTTATATTTACTACTTGTACCTTGTAGTCCCTAAGATATCTTTCAATTAATATAATTTTGCTAACTGAAAGACAGCATGTTGTTGGTTTGTACGGTTTTCTTTTCCACAGCAATTTTATTAGGAAACTGGGATCAGGGATCTGTCTTCCAATAAAAAATAATTATGTCTGGACTACTTTCAATAAATTATATTGATTTTGGTACTTGCCCATAGAATCCTAAAAAAAACAATCATGAATTGTGTATTGTTATCAGAATAATTAGGTACTAATTGTGCATATCTATGACTCATATTCTTTTCGATAGCTTTATATATACGTAAACGCCGCAACATTAGACCACTAACCGAGAAGTAGTGTAACTGAAGCTACCATGCGTGTCATCATTGTACTAGCCCTCCTGGGCACGGCCCTTGGTAAGATACTGAACATTGTACCGAAACCTGACGAGTATCTAATTTTTTTGTTCGTAAATTGATTTGCTCATACATAAAAGACAAAATCGAACCAAATAAAAAACATTCCCTCATTGCATAATATATTTCAGCGGTTCCTAAGAGCATCAGCCGCATTGTCGGTGGCAGCCCCACTACAGTGGAGCACTACCCGTACATATCCAACATGCAGTTCGGTATGTTTGGAATCTATTGGTTCCATGCCTGCGGAGGCTCTCTGCTCACCACTACCTCCATACTCTCTGCCGCTCACTGCTACTAGTAAGTACAGCTGACTATATCATAACTGTAAAGTGCATTTATCTGTTAAAAAAAAAACCACAGAATCTAATGAAAGCGTTGTTTTGTGTTCAGCAAAGACAGTCCTCACGAATGGCGAGTGCGTCTCGGTACTTCCTTTGCGTCCAGTGGCGGCGTTGTCCATGCCATCTCCCACTTCGTCCTCCACCCGCAGTTCAGTACAGTCGGCATCAAGAACAACGTGGCCATCGTCCGCCTCTCAACCCCCGCCGTGTACTCCAACGTTATCCAGCCCGCTAGTATCGCAGGCACCAACTACTTCGTCGCTGATAATACCAGTGTCGTCACCCTTGGATGGGGAACTACAGATGTAAATAATTATTTTTGTGATTCATTAATCAATTTTAAACATGTTACATAATTTGTAAACCATAATTTGTTTATTCTTCCAGCCTATCGATCAAGAGTCATTCCCGGAGCAGCTGCAGCATGTCACCATCAACGTCATCAACCAGCAGATCTGTGCTGAACGTTACGCCCAGTTACCGTTCTGGCATGACGTTACCGACGGCATGTTTTGCGCTGGTAGCCTAGACGTCGGCTTTAAGGGCCCCTGCATTACGGACGAAGGCGGTCCCGTCGCCCATAGTGGAGTAGTAGTTGGTATCGTCTCATGGGGCTTCCGTTGCTCTGATGCTAATTATCCAGGTGTTAACACTCGTGTCTCCCGGTACACTGACTGGATTGTCAACAATGCATGATTGTCTTGTCATGATCTCTTGTACTTGATTTAAAAAATGTTTTTGATAAACCTAATAAATTATGTATCACCACTATGAATGCATTTATTTTCCTATTCCTCTTTTCCCCTGTCTGAACGTAAGTTCGGGCCGCGTGGATGAGCCAGTTTCACATGTTTTAGATCATATTTCTTATGGGTGGAGAGAGCTAGGCCAGTGAAGGAGAATCTTTTGGTAGAATATGGTACAGCACGAACATATATACCTACATCACTACAAAGTATAAAACAAAGTCATTCTCCGTCTGTCTATCCCTATCTATGCTAAGATCTTTAAAACTACGCAACGGAATTTGATACCGGTTTTTGATAGATGGAGTGATTTAATAGGAAGGTAACATTGTACAGAAACTCATAATTTTAGAGATTTATGTGATGTCATAAATGAACTCATAATTTTTTGCACTTACTTTACAATAGCTGGCTGCACCCTATGAGGTAGATAAAAATAATGTTCTACACTATTGTAATCCTCAAAAAAGTCTACAAAACAGTTAGTAATGTGGGTTATATCTGAGAGATAGCTCAGATATAACCCACTATGACAATTCTTGTGGTAGAAAATTACGTGTTTTTTACCAAGCTATGTATTTTATAAAACACAGTACATTCGTTTATCAATTAAATACTTTTTCTACGAACAACAATTTATATAAATCAAAACTGCCCTTTACAGTTGTTCATTAAAATGGATTTCGAAGAAGATAGAAAAGATTTAAAAAAGCAACAAAACCTCGACCTCTCGTCCCGATTGACAGCGGGTGGCGGTCTCGGGTTGCGTAAATTGTATTATTATTGACGACCTCCGTGGTTGAGTGGCGTAAGCACCGATTTTCAGGGTGTCGCTGGCTCTGGGGTCCCGGGCTCGATCCCCGGACGGGTCAATGTAGAAACTCACTTTTCTATATTGCCTCGGGTCTGGGTGTTTGTGGTACCTTCGTTGTATCTGAATTCCATAACACAAGTACTTAATAGCTACTTATTTTGACAATGTATGTGATGTTGTCCGCATTTATTTATTTATAATATGATATGCTTTAGTGTTTAGTGAATATGATATAGTATAAGACACAGGGTAACTGGTAAAATAAAGATCATAGTAATTCTTTATAGTTTTGAGACAATATTTAGATAGTTTAATATGTTCTTTTATATGCCTTGCTCCACTCATAGTGATTTATTGTTGCGATAGTGCTGCACTGCATCGGCCGAAACACGATTTAACATTAAAACTATAATAAGTACGTTTTTTCGAAAAAAAAGGAACAATTTATTATACAGTGACTTTATATGCAATATCCAGAGGAAGAGTACACATAGAAATAGAGAGACGTAGAGGTATTCGAATGACCCTAATGTATGATCCGCTATCTTTTTAGTTTTTGTTATGATATTCGTGACTTTTAACCAAACTCCGACTTTCGTACACCATGCTTCCGCCCACACTGCCATGTCGTAATAACTGGTAATCAACATTGGTAAAGTAGCTAATGCAGCTTTTATTTCTTTCAGTATCTTCATCACACCTACATTTATCAAAAATAGTTTAATCGAACTGTGTAATTAATCGTCCGCGAAATGTTTGGTACCAAAAAAATATTATGAACGCATGTATGATTATGTCTGCTGCCGATTAGCGTGACTTGATATTCTGATGAATTAATTCGTACGCCATGTGATCTAGCCTACCCATTGATAGAGTAGCCAACGCATGGTACATGGTAATGATGGTAGATTCAGAATTAGACGAGGAAATAAGTCTTTAATCTTGAATTCTCTTTTCTTCATTTCTAAAACACATCGTACGTATTCATAATGTTATATTGCAGAATAAAACAACGACTTCTTACATGACAATGTACTGAGTGTGCAATTAACTTAATTTATGCAGACACAATTTAAATTTTTCAGGGCTCTTAGGAATTTAAAAATCGCATCATCAGGAAAAAAAAACAGTTACTGCATTCATAGTGGTTGTCACCAATGTTTTAATTGTATTATTAAAATACATGATTTTTTATCTTAGGCATTGTTGACAATCCAGTCAGTGTACCGGGAGACACGAGTGTTGACACCTGGATAATAAGCCTCAGCGCACCGGAAGCCCCATGAGACGATACCAACTACTACTCCACTATGGGTGACGGGACCGCCGTCGTCCGTAACGCAGGAGTCCTTACCGCCGACGTCTAGGATACCAGCGCACAACATGCCGTCGGTAACGTCGGGCCAGTGCTCGTAACCAGGCTGAGTCTTCAGGTGAGCGTAACGTTCAGCACAGATCTGCTGGTTGACGACGTTGATGTTTACATGTTGCAGCTGCTCTGGGAATGACTCCTGGTCGCTGGGCTGGAAGAATACACAAATAATGTTTTACAAATTATGTAACATGTTTAAAATTGATTAATGAATCACAAAAAGAATTATTTACATCTGTAGTTCCCCATCCAAGGGTGACGACACTGGTATTATCAGCGACGAAGTAGTTGGTGCCTGCGATGCTAGCGGGCTGGATAACGTTGGAGTACACGGCGGGGGTTGAGAGGCGGACGATCGCCACGTCGTTCCTGACGCCGACTATACTGAACTGCGGGTGGAGGACGAAGTGGGAGATGGCATGGACAACGCCGCCACTGGACGCAAAGGAAGTACCGAGACGCACTCGCCATTCCTGAGGACTGTCATTGCTGAACACAAAACAACGTTTTCATTAGATTCTGTGGTTATTTAATTGATAAATGCATTTTACAGTTATGATATAGTCGGCTGTACTTACTAGAAGCAGTGAGCGGCGGAGAGTATGGAGGTAGTGGTGAGCAGAGAGCCGCCGCAGGCATGGAACCAATAGATTCCAAACATACCGAACTGCATGTTGGATATGTACGGGTAGTGCTCCACTGTAGTGGGGCTGCCACCGACAATGCGGCTGATGCTCTTAGGAACCGCTGAAATATATTATGCAATGAGAGAATGTTTTTTATTTGGTTGGATTTTGTCTTTTATGTATGAGCAGTGAAGAAACTCATCAGGTCTCGGTACAATGTTCAGTATCTTACCGAGGGCCGTGCCCAGGAGGGCTAGTACAATGATGACACGCATGGTAGCTTCAGTTACACTACTTCTCTGTTAGTGGTCTAATGTTGCGGCGGTAACGTATATATAAAGCTATCGAAGAATTCATGAGTCATAGATATACAGATATGCACAATTAATACTTAGTTACCCTGATAAAAATATTCAATTCATGATTGTATTTTTAGTAGTATAAGGTTAAATACTATTATGCATCATAAAATTGTAAATTGTTGTGTTGTGTGTCTTAAGTTTGAAGCAGTCCCCAACGCGACGTACTTTTTTTGAATCATTAAAACATACTTAGGTACTTTAAGATTTTGTATTTTTTATATTTTTTTACTTTTTAAAGGGAACTTAGATTTTATGGAGGGTTTTTTTTTATAAAATTTTTATTTTATAAATTTTTTAGATACCCACTACGGCTGAACCGATGTTCATTAAACATGTCTAAGAACACTCGCAGATAAACCTTTGATATGATATAAAACTAAATTGAAATCGCTTCAGCCGTTCGGGACCTACGGTGTCACAGACAGTCATACTGAGACAGACACCCAGACACACACACACACCGACGCACAGAAGAGTCTAACTTATAACAACCCTCTTTTTGGGTCGGGGGTTAAAAAATACAGCATCCTGATTGCTGTGGAGAACCGTACAAACCAACAACGTGCAAAGCTTCGGTTAGCAAAATAATAATGTAAAGATATCTTAGGGCCTGCAAGCTAAAGACCATGACTGACTAGGGTGCATGATAAATATATTGCCTTCCTATAAGCTAAGGCCAAGCGATACTTCGATCAAGTAGTAAAAATAACAGATCACTACGAATTTATAGACAAAAATAGAATAAAACTACACATGCCCGCGACTTTGTCCGCGAGACCTCAAGTTGGATATTATTTTAATCGATATTTAAACAGGTATGATTTCAGTTAATGCGAAACTTGGGATGAATGTTGTAATGAAATGATGAAATAAATAAAAAAGTCCTATGAATTTATGTTCTTGAAAAATGATCATTTTTTTTCATATATTTATATTATTGTTTCTCTATATTCGTTAAGTGGCTTTAATGGTAATGTTTCCTTCATCAAGAGTGTTATCAGACTAAGTTCACTACTTGCCTAGCATTTCCTAAGCTAGGGTCGGTCTTCAGTATTGCCGGATTCAACTAAATAGCACATTTTACGTGGAGCGACGGCTTATCTGAACGCCACAAGCCATTTTACTTGGTAACACTGTATCATATCATAGTAAGGCTGGTTGTCTGAACTGCCAAAGATAACGGGTTAAAGCTAATCCTTGGTTTACACTAAGTGTCGACAAAGCGTTTAGTCCCTAAGGACCAAGGGTCACAACCCCAAGAAAAACAAGGTTTTATAATTGATCCTTTGATCTATTAATTTTAGTTTATTTTTCTTTTTGTAATACAATTTAAATAAATATATAATTATATACATATAGCTTAAGCCTATTCGTAACGAACAAATTATTACTCGTCTGTTGAGGATCAAATATTAATTTATATACCATATAGTAAATTTGGCGCAAGTGAGTCATATTATGTTGAAGAGCAGATAATCAAATTAGGCTTATACCAAAGTAATCTTAGTACCTATGTAGATGTCCAAGCCAAATGCGTGCCGGGCCAAGCGCAGCTTAGGGTTCCGTAGTAGTAAAAAAGTAGATCTTCCTGTTTTTCTATATTTACGACATTTTGTTTTTTCTTCACCAAGGAGATTTTATAAGTTAATCGAGTATGAATTGTTCACTTGCACAGCTCATTTGTCTCTGATAGTTTGTGCACTACTGACAATAAATTATACTCACACAATTTCTATGGGTATTAAAAAAACAAAGTTTTACTATAGTGTATCATTTTTTTATTTCATAAGCTATTGACTATTGTTTTTTATTATTTCACATATCTGTTAATATTATTTTAAGACATCTTTAAATTATTATTATTTTGCTAACCGAAAGACAGCAATCGAAAGAAAGACATCAATTTTATTAGGAAGCTGTGAGTTAAGAGTGGAGAGTCAGGGAGCTGTCTTCCAATAAAAAATAACGATGTCTGAATTAAATTAAATAAACGATATTGATTTTGGTATTTGCCCATAGAATCCTAAAAAAACAATCATGAATTGTATATTTTTATCAGAATAATTAGGTACTAATTGTGCATATCTATGACTCATATTCTTTTCGATAGCTTTATATATACGTTGCCGCCGCAACATTAGACCACTAACAGAGAAGTAGTGTAACTGAAGCTACCATGCGTGTCATCATTGTACTAGCCCTCCTGGGCACGGCCCTCGGTAAGATACTGAACATTGTACCGAAACCTGACGAGTTTCTTCTCTGCTCATACATAAAAGACAAAATCCAACCAAATAAAAAACATTCTCTCATTGCATAATATATTTCAGCGGTTCCTAAGAGCATCAGCCGCATTGTCGGTGGCAGCCCCACTACAGTGGAGCACTACCCGTACATATCCAACATGCAGTTCGGTATGTTTGGAATCTATTGGTTCCATGCCTGCGGCGGCTCTCTGCTCACCACTACCTCCATACTCTCCGCCGCTCACTGCTACCAGTAAGTACAGTTGACTATATCATAACTGTAAAGTGCATTTATCTGTTAAAAAAAAAAAAACCACAGAATCTAATGAAAGCGTTGTTTTGTGTTCAGCAATGACAGCCCTCAGGAATGGCGAGTGCGTCTCGGTACTTCCTTTGCGTCCAGTGGCGGCGTTGTCCATGCCATCTCCCACTTCGTCCTCCACCCGCAGTTCAGTATAGTCGGCGTCAAGAACGACGTGGCGATCGTCCGCCTCTCAACCCCCGCCGTGTACTCCAACGTTATCCAGCCCGCTAGCATCGCAGGCGCCAACTACTTCGTCGCTGATAATACCAGTGTCGTCACCCTTGGATGGGGAACTACAGATGTAAATAATTCTTTTTGTGATTCATTAATCAATTTTAAACATGTTACATAATTTGTAAAACATTATTTGTGTATTCTTTCAGCCTAGCGACCAGGGGTCATTCCCAGAGCAGCTGCAACATGTAAACATCAACGTCGTCAACCAGCAGATCTGTGCTGAACGTTACGCTCACCTGAAGACTCAGCCTGGTTACGAACACTGGCCCGACGTTACCGACGGCATGTTGTGCGCTGGTATCCTAGACGTCGGCGGTAAGGACTCCTGCATTACGGACGAAGGCGGTCCCGTCACCCATAGTGGAGTAGTAGTTGGTATCGTCTCATGGGGCTTCCGTTGCGCTGAAGCTTATTATCCTGGTGTTAACACTCGTGTCTCCCGGTACACTGACTGGATTGTCAACAATGCCTAAAATTATAAAATTATGTATGTATTTTAACAATACAATTAAACATTGGTGACAACCACTATGAATGCAGTAACTGTTTTTTTTTCTTGATGATGCGATTTTTAAATTCCTAAGAGCCCTGAAAGAATTTAAATTTGTGTCTGCATAAATTAAGTTAATTGCACACTTAGTACATTTTCATGTAAGAAGTCGTTGTTTAATACTGCAATATAACATTATGAATATGTACGATATGTTTTAGAAATGAAGAAAAAAAATTCAAGATTAAAGACTTATTTCCTTGTCTAATTCTGAATCTACCATCATTACCATGTACCATGCGTAGCAACTGAAATGGCGTACTTACGTGTTTGTTGGGCATATGCAGCGATTTAACCCACTTCTATCATGACTGCCCACTAGCACACACCAACGAGGGAAATGAAATTGGGGTGCGGACAATGATATTTTAACCTTTTGAACGCCAGAGCATAAATGCATCGGCGCCTCTCATACGCCAAGCCACAAATCCAGCGCAAATACCTACAAAAAAATAGGGATTCCAACATCTTATCGATAACCAATTAATCATTGCTTTTCATGCCATATTTTTTCAATAAAATAATACTCGTTGCATAATTATTTTATTTAATTCGACCTTATTTGGTATCATAATATAATTAAACACCAGTTACAATGTTCTAAACAACCTAAAAGCAGACATTAGAACGACAAACGAGTAAATAAAATAATAATAAGCTACATGACTAATCTTGTTTAGACGTCTTCCGCTGTCGGCTATAGCCGACCGTGGCGTCACTGGCACGACTTTTAACTATTTCCTCGCATGCGAATAGGGATGTGATAATGGGGGTCGATAAATAAAAATCAATTTAATCAATTTACTTTTAAAATAATATTATTGTAATAATTATGAAAACTGCCCGTTATATTACTTTACCCTATGATGAAAACTTTTCTCGTGTTCATCCTTTTTTAGTGTTGCCAACCAAAATGAAAAATATGATGAACGAATTAAATGTACTTTGGCTTTTTTTTTATTGAGCTTGTGTAAATTGTGTAATGTATGTGATGTGGATGTACTTAATTTAAATAAATAAATAAATGAAATATGCAATAAATTTCACTCAATGAACATTTTCGTGAGATCTTAAATTAAATTAAAATAACCAATACTAGTTGGTAAACTAAAATAAAAAACAATTATATAATCAGTCTTTTAATTGTGTTATTCTCGCAAGTATTAAATAAAATTATAAAAATCTAAAACGTAAAAAATCAACAAAGCTTCCGTAGTCATTTGACTGTCAGCCATTTTTATTATTAATAACTCACACTCGCACAAAAATAATCCCGTAATAAATATTGCCACCGATCTTAATTAACGAAGGACATCACTAGCAGTCTCCCGTAGCGCTAATGACGTCATCGCTTGTCTTCTATAGCCGACCGTGGCGTACAGGTTACTGTTTATACGCTTTTGCGTAGGGATGCGCGAGAGTGGGCCGTAAACTATCGATCTTTGGAAATTGATTACGATTTTTTTCACAGTTTTATAAATTTTACGCAATAGGAATATTCAGATACAAATAGATGTCAATAAAAGTAATTTTCAAAGTAGTAGCTAACTGTAATAAGCTACTTTTGATAAAAAACCCATAAATTTAAAATAATTTTGAATAATAACTAACCTTACTTGCCCATCACTAGCTGTCGTGTCTAGCCGACTGTGGCGTGTGGGGGCATACTTTTTTACGGAATTCGATTACCAATTTTTGATTATTGTTTTTTCTAGTGAAATGCACGTAATTAATATATATTTTCGTCACTATACAATATTTCATTGTTGTAGTTTAAAATAATAGGAAAAAGAAACAGATAACTTAATTTAGTATATTTATTTTGTACTTTAAAAATGTCGTTTTCTTGTCGTGTATACCCGACCGTGGCGTGTAGGGCACGTTTTCGTTTGTCGTCTATAGCCGACCGTGGCGTTCAAAAGGTTAATAAACAGATATGTTATACACATACAAAACAATCGAAAAAAGTGTTCCGCGCAGCGCGGCAGCTAGCGAAAGAGATAGCGCGATAAAACCCATAAGAAAAAAAGAGACAAATAGTGTTGTTGTTAATGGCAATACGTCCCAATTAGGACGTTTTCGAGTCTTCACGATTGCACGCTTATAACATATCTGTTTATTAGAATATCATTGGGTGCGGATGCTGTCCGACGCGTCGATGTAAAGTTATGTTTAAAAATTACTTTTGTCCAGCGATATGAGAACATTTTTCAGGACAAGTACGTTTGTGCCTCTCAGTAATAGTAATCGTTAAATATGTAGTAAAAAATGCTATATATTAATAACTAAACTAATATTCTATGAAATAGAATAAGTTTTATACTTAACTTAATTATTTTTATTAGTGTATAAGCTGTTTTGTTTGTAAAAAAAGTTGTGAGACAGCACCGATTTCTCAAAAAGTAGAGGTTTATGTATTTTTTTTCACCTTTTTAATAGTCCTAGGCAAATTATATTTTTGCCACAACCCAATAACTACCTATTGAATAAAAAAAGTAATAATTCAGAACTAGCTATATTCCTTTTTTCAAATACTAATTTCACCAAAGACAAAAAAATAAGTCATTTGGAAAATTCACCCTAATGCAGCTTTTATTTCTTTCAGTATCTTCATCACACCTACATTTATCAAAAATAATTTAATCGAACTGTGTAATTAATCGTCCGCGAAATCTTTGGTACCCAAAAAAATATTACGAACGCATGTATGATTATGTCTGCTGCCGATTACCGTGACTTGATATTCTGATGAATTAATTCGTACGCCATGTGTTCTAGCCTACCCATTGATAGTAGCCAACGCGTGGTACATGGCAATGATGGTAGATTCAGAATTAGACGAGGAAATAAGTCTATGATCTTGAATTTTTTTTCTCCATTTCTTAAACACATCGTACATATTCATAATTTCATATTGCAGTATTAGGGACCTATCCCACTTAGAGCGAGAAGCGAGTAGCGAGTAGAACGATTAACTACAAAACGTGTCGGCGAGCAGCGAGTAGCGAGTAGCGACTCGCTCGGGTCATTCTATACTACTATAAAGGAAGGGAGGGCAAATAGAACATTTCTTTAAAATCCGGATCACATGACATCCGTGTGATTTAAAATGCACACAGTACCAGGCGGTTTTGCTGGTAAGGGGTGGGTCTTGTTGCTATGTCCATTTTACGGTACTATTTTCTAAGGATAGATTTAGTGTAATTATATTTTAACATAGAAAATGGTTAATACTTTTTAGAAACTTCACGGCGAGCTTTTGGGCAAAATTGAGTTTTATATTATATATATTTTCCGGGACATCTCACACATGGTTGTATAATCCCAAGCTAAGCATAGCTTGTGTTATGGTAACCAGACAACTGATATACATACCTACTTATATATTTCTAAACATATACATATTATAGACTAGCTGTGCCCGCGACTTCGTCCGCGTGGAAAAGTTACTTTTCGGGCAGCATATTTAGAATTAGGTTTTTATACATATACTCTCGCTCGGGTAGCTATAAATTTACTTTGCAGATGCTTCTCTGTATACGATTTTTCTATGTATTTCTATGGATTTATTTATGTACCGATTGACATGAAATAAACACTAAATGTTAAGTGAAGCTTACTACAATATATTCATGAAAACCGCATCTTAATCGAGTAAGCCGTTTCTGAGATTAGCGTGCACAAACACACAGACAAACAGACAAACAGACAAAAAAAAAATAATCACAATTTCAGGTTCGGCATCGATATTATAACAACCCTTGCTACTTTTTTTGTTTATATTTCCATTGTACAGACACCACTTTTCTACAATTTTATTATATGTATAGATAGATAAATTACACCCAGACGCAGAACAAATGATCGTGCTCATCACACAAACATTTGTCCTGGGTGGGAATCGAACCCTCGACCTCGGGTATAGCAGTCAGGGTCACTAACCACTAGACCAACAGGCTCAGATATTTAACTGGAAGTTTTCTTGTTAATCCATAAACATCGTAAATTAAATAACAAGAATAAAACTTTAATTTCCCAAAAGTAGCACCATAAGCACTAAAAAAACAGGCTATCATCATAGTAAAATAAAATAACTTTCACCACAGTCTAAAATAAGAAACTGTTTTGTTTTACTATGTGAAGAGCCTTCCATCTTACCCTCCCTTCCTCTACTGATAATTGTTGTAAATTCGAAACCGCACTTTTATGCAGAATGACACTGGTTGGTCCATATTTTTATAGTTCTACTCGCCGCAAAAAACAAACGCTGAGAGAGTTGTCGCCGGTAATGTGAACAGTCGGCGATTAACTTTTTGTATTTACATCTCCTTCATTAATACGGGATTTATATCTTGCTGTAAGTTTCTTGAGCGATTTTATAGTCGACAGTTACTCGCTTTTCGCCCGCAAGTCGGACAACTGCCATAAACAACGACTTCTTACATGAAAATGTACTGAGTGTGCAATTAACTTAATTTATGCAGACACAAATTTAAATTCTTTCAGGGCTCTTAGGAATTTAAAAATGGCATCATCAGGAAAAAAAAACAATTACTGCATTCATAGTGGTTGTCACCAATGTTTTAATTGTATTGTTTAAATACATTATTTTATAATTTTAGGCATTGTTGACAATCCAGTCAGTGTACCGGGAGACACGAGTGTTAACACCTGGATAATTAGCATCAGAGCAACGGAAGCCCCATGAGACGACACCAACTACTACTCCACTATGGGCGACGGGACCACCTTCGTCCGTAATGCAGGGGCCCTTAAAGCCGACGTCTAGGCTACCAGCGCAAAACATGCCGTCGGTAACGTCATGCCAGAACGGTAACTGGGCGTAACGTTCAGCACAGATCTGCTGGTTGATGACGTTGATGGTGACATGCTGCAGCTGCTCCGGGAATGACTCTTGATCGATAGGCTGGAAGAATAAACAAATTATGGTTTACAAATTATGTAACATATTTAAAATTGATTAATGAATCACAAAAAGAATTATTTACATCTGTAGTTCCCCATCCAACGGTGACGACACTGGTATTATCAGCGACGAAGTAGTTGGTGCCTGCGATGCTAGCGGGCTGGATAACGTTGGAGTACACGGCGGGGGTTGAGAGGCGGACGATGGCCACGTTGTTCTTGATGCCGACTGTACTGAACTGCGGGTGGAGGACGAAGTGGGAGATGGCATGGACAACGCCGCCACTGGACGCAAAGGAAGTACCGAGACGCACTCGCCATTCGTGAGGACTGTCTTTGCTGAACACAAAACAACGCTTTCATTAGATTCTGTGGTTATTTAATTGATAAATGCATTTTACAGTTATGATATAGTCGGCTGTACTTACTAGTAGCAGTGAGCGGCGGAGAGTATGGAGGTAGTGGTGAGCAGAGAGCCGCCGCAGGCATGGAACCAATAGATTCCAAACATACCGAACTGCATGTTGGATATGTACGGGTAGTGCTCCACTGTAGTGGGGCTGCCACCGACAATGCGGCTGATGCTCTTAGGAACCGCTGAAATATATTATGTAATGAGAGAATGTTTTTTATTTGGTTGGATTTTGTCTTTTATGTATGAGCAGATCAATTTACGACCAAAAACATTAGAAACTCGTCAGGTTTCGGTACAATGTTCAGTATCTTACCGAGGGCCGTGCCCAGGAGGGCTAGTACAATGATGACACGCATGGTAGCTTCAGTTACACTACTTCTCTGTTAGTGGTCTAATGTTGCGGCGTTTACGTTTATATAAAGCTATCGAAGAATTCATGAGTCATAGATATACAGATATGCACAATTAATACTTAGTTATCCTGATAAAAATATTCAATTCATGATTGTATTTTTAGTAGTATAAGGTTAAATACTATTATGCATATATATATATATATTTCATTACAAGAAAAATAATAAAAAGTAAAAAATATAAAAAAAACTCAATCCTAAATTGATGTTTTCAGTCATTATTTAATTTTATTTTATTTCGTTATTGTAATAATGATTCTTAATTACAATTTCATGTTTACGAGTGTATCTTATTTAAACTAACCAACGTCGTTAACATTTTGTAAAGTACCTAAGTATGTCTTAATAATTAGAAATAAACGTCCCGTTGGGGGACAGCTCATCTTCACTTTGTTTATAAAAGCATCTATGCTGCTTAGTTAGGTAATAGACTATTTGAAATAAAACTGTAAATTGCTGTGTTGTGTGTCTAAAGTTTGAAGCAGTCCCCAACGCGACGTACTTTTTTTAGAATCATTAAAACATACTTAGGTACTTTAAGGTTTTGTATTTTTTAATTTTTTTTACTTTTTAAAGGGAACTTAGATTTTATGGAGGGTTTTCTTTTATTAATTTTTTATTTTATAAATTTTATAGATACATACCCACCACGGCTGAACCGATGTTCATTAAACATGTTTAAGAACACTCGCAGATAAGCACCTTTGATATAATATAAAACTAAATTGAAATCGCTTCAGCCGTTCGGGACCTACGGTGTCACAGACAGTCATACTGAGACAGACACCCAGACACACACACACACCGACGCACAGACGAGTCAAACTTATAACAACCCTCTTTTTGGGTCGGGGGTTAAAAAATACAGCATCCTGATTGCTGTGGAGAACCGTACAAACCAACAACGTGCAAAGCTTCGGTTAGCAAAATAATAATGTAAAGATATCTTAGGGCCTGCAAGCTAAAGACCATGACTGACTAGGGTGCATGATAAATATATCGCCTTACTATAAACTAAGGCCAAGCGATACTTCGATCAAGTAGTAAAAATAACAGATCACTACGAATTTATAGACAAAAATATAATAAAACTACACATGCCCGCGACTTTGTCCGCGAGACCTCAAGTTGGATATTATTTTAATCGATATTTAAACAGGTATGATTTCAGTTAATGCGAAACTTGGGATGAATGTTGTAATGAAATGATGAAATAAATAAAAAAGTCCTATGAATTTATGTTCTTGAAAAATGATCATTTTTTTTCATATATTTATATTATTGTTTCTCTATATTCGTTAAGTGGCTTTAATGGTAATGTTTCCTTCATCAAGAGTGTTATCAGACTAAGTTCACTACTTGCCTAGCATTTCCTAAGCTAGGGTCGGTCTTCAGTATTGCCGGATTCAACTAAATAGCACATTTTACGTGGAGCGACTGCTTATCTGAACGCCACAAGCCATTTTACTTGGTAACACTGTATCATATCATAGCAAGGCTGGTTGTCTGAACTGCCAAAGATAACGGGTTAAAGCTAATCCTTGGTTTACACTAAGTGTCGACAAAGCGTTTAGTCTCTAAGGACCAAGGGTCACAACCCCAAGAAAAACAAGGTTTTATAATTGATCCTTTGATCTATTAATTTTAGTTTATTTTTCTTTTTGTAATACAATTCAAATAAATATATAATTATATACATATAGTATAAGCTTATTCGTAACGAACAAATTATTACTCGTCTGTTGAGGATCAAATATTAATTTATATCCCATATACCTAGTAAATTTGGCGCAAGTGAGTCATATTATATTGAAGAGCAGATAATCAAATTAGGCTTATACCAAAGTAATCTTAGTACCTATGTAGATGTCCAAGCCAAATGCGTGCCGGGCCAAGCGCAGCTTAGGGTTCCGTAGTAGTAAAAAAGTAGATCTTCCTGTTTTCTATATTTACGACATTTTGTTTTTTCTTCACCAAGGAGATTTTATAAGTTAATCGAGTATGAATTGTTCACTTGCACAGCTCATTTGTCTCTGATAGTTTGTGCACTACTGACAATAAATTATACTCACACAATTTCTATGGGTATTAAAAAAACAAAGTTTTACTATAGTGTATCATTTTTTTTATTTCATAAGCTATTGACTATTGTTTTTTATTATTTCACATATCTGTTAATATTATTTTAAGACATCTTTAAATTATTATTATTTTGCTAACCGAAAGACAGCAATCGAAAGAAAGACATCAATTTTATTAGGAAGCTGGGAGTTAAGAGAGGGGAGTCAGGGAGCTGTCTTCCAATAAAAAATAACGATGTCTGAATTAAATTAAATAAACGATATTGATTTTGGTATTTGCCCATAGAATCCTAAAAAAACAATCATGAATTGTATATTTTTATCAGAATAATTAGGTACTAATTGTGCATATCTATGACTCATATTCTTTTCGATAGCTTTATATATACGTTGCCGCCGCAACATTAGACCACTAACAGAGAAGTAGTGTAACTGAAGCTACCATGCGTGTCATCATTGCACTAGCCCTCCTGGGCACGGCCCTCGGTAAGATACTGAACATTGTACCGAAACCTGACGAGTTTCTAATGTTTTTGGTCGTAAATTGATCTGCTCATACATAAAAGACAAAATCCAACCAAATAAAAAACATTCTCTCATTGCATAATATATTTCAGCGGTTCCTAAGAGCATCAGCCGCATTGTCGGTGGCAGCCCCACTACAGTGGAGCACTACCCGTACATATCCAACATGCAGTTCGGTATGTTTGGAATCTATTGGTTCCATGCCTGCGGCGGCTCTCTGCTCACCACTACCTCCATACTCTCCGCCGCTCACTGCTACCAGTAAGTACAGTTGACTATATCATAACTGTAAAGTGCATTTATCTGTTAAAAAAAACCACAGAATCTAATGAAAGCGTTGTTTTGTGTTCAGCAATGACAGCCCTCAGGAATGGCGAGTGCGTCTCGGTACTTCCTTTGCGTCCAGTGGCGGCGTTGTCCATGCCATCTCCCACTTCGTCCTCCACCCGCAGTTCAGTATAGTCGGCGTCAAGAACGACGTGGCGATCGTCCGCCTCTCAACCCCCGCCGTGTACTCCAACGTTATCCAGCCCGCTAGCATCGCAGGCGCCAACTACTTCATCGCTGATAATACCAGTGTCGTCACCCTTGGATGGGGAACTACAGATGTAAATAATTCTTTTTGTGATTCATTAATCAATTTTAAACATGTTACATAATTTGTAAAACATTATTTGTGTATTCTTTCAGCCTAGCGACCAGGGGTCATTCCCAGAGCAGCTGCAACATGTAAACATCAACGTCGTCAACCAGCAGATCTGTGCTGAACGTTACGCTCACCTGAAGACTCAGCCTGGTTACGAACACTGGCCCGACGTTACCGACGGCATGTTGTGCGCTGGTATCCTAGACGTCGGCGGTAAGGACTCCTGCATTACGGACGAAGGCGGTCCCGTCACCCATAGTGGAGTAGTAGTTGGTATCGTCTCATGGGGCTTCCGTTGCGCTGAAGCTTATTATCCTGGTGTTAACACTCGTGTCTCCCGGTACACTGACTGGATTGTCAACAATGCCTAAAATTATAAAATTATGTATTTTAACAATACAATTAAAACATTGGTGACAACCACTATGAATGCAGAAACTGTTTTTTTTTTCCTGATGATGCGATTTTTAAATTCCTAAGAGCCCTGAAAGAATTTAAAATTTGTGTCTGCTTACATTAAGTTCATTTTCATTCATTGCATTGTCGGTTGTACACTCAGTACATTTTCATGTAAGAAGTCGTTGTTTAATACTGCAATAAAACATTATGAATATGTACGATGTGTTTTAGAACTGAAGAAAAAAAATTCAAGATTAAAGACTTATTTCCTTGTCTAATTCTGAATCTACCATCATTACCATGTACCATGCGTAGCAACTGAAATGGCGTACTTACGTGTTTGGTGGGCATATGCAGCGATTTAACCCACTTCTATCATGACTGCCCACTAGCACACACCAACGAGGGAAATGAAATTGGGGTGGGGATGCTGTCCGACTCGTCGATGTAAAGTTATGTTTAAAAATTACTTTTGTCCAGCGATATGAGATCATTTTTCAGTACAAGTACATTTGTGCCTCACAGTAATAGTAATTGTTAAATATGTAGTAAAAAATGCTATACATACATTAATAACTAAACTTATATTCTATGAAATAGAATAAGTTTTATGCTTAACTTAATTTTTTTATTAGTGTATAAGCTGTTTTGTTCGTAACAAAAGTTGTGAGACAGCACCGATTTCTCAAAAAGCAAAAAAAAAAAAATTAATAATTCAGAACTACATTCCTTTTGTCAAATACTAATTTCACCAAAGACAAAAAAATAAGTCATTTGGGAAACTCACCCTAATGCAGCTTTTATTTCTTTCAGTATCTTCATCACACCTACATTTATCAAAAATAGTATAATCGAACTGTGTAATTAATCGTCCGCGAAATCTTTGGTACCCAAAAAATGATTATGCACGCATGTATGATTATGTCTGCTGCCGATTACCGTGATTTGATATTCTGATGAATTAATTCGTATGCCATGTGATCTAGCCTACCCATTGATAGTAGCCAACGCGTGGTACATGGCAATGATGGTAGATTCAGAATTAGACGAGGAAATAAGTCTATGATCTTGAATTTTTTTTTCTTCATTTCTTAAACATATCGTACATATTCATAATTTTATATTGCAGTATTAGGGACCTATCCCACTTAGAGCGAGAAGCGAGTAGCGAGTAGAACGATTAACTACAAAACGAGTCGGCGAGCAGCGAGTAGCGAGTAGAGAGTTTTGATAGTTTTGTCGCCGAGCGATGAGCGAGTGACGAGTGTGATAGGCGATACTCGCTCGACTCGCTCGGGTCATTCTATACTACTATAAAGGAAGGGAGGGCAAATAGAACATTTCTTTAAAATCCGGATCACATGACATCCGTGTGATTTAAAATGCACACAGTACCAGGCGGTTTTGCTGGTAAGGGGTGGGTCTTGTTGCTATGTCCATTTTACGGTACTATTTTCTAAGGATAGATTTAGTGTAATTATATTTTAACATAGAAAATGGTTAATACTTTTGACGGGCCTGGTGGTCTAGCGGTTAGTGACCCTGACTGCTATACTGGAGGTTGTGGGTTCGATTCCCACTCAGGGCAAATGTTTGTGTGATGACCACGATCATTTGTTCTGGTCTGGGTGTAATTTATCCATAATATGTATGTATTTAGAAACATATAAGTATGTTTATCAGTTGTCTGGTTACCATAACACAAGTTCTCTTAGAGCTTAGCTTGGGGTCAGATTACCGTGTGTGAATTGTCCAGGAATATTATTATATTATTATAGAAACTTCACGGCGAGCTTTTGGGCAAAATTGAGTTTTATATTATATATATTTTCAGGGACATCTCAGACATGGTTGCATAATCCCAAGCTAAGCAGAGCTTGTGTTATGGTAACCAGACAACTGATATACATACTTATATATTTCTAAACACATACATAATATAGATAAATTACACCAAGACGCAGAACAAATGATCGTGCTCATCACACAAACATTTGTCCTGGGTGGGAATCGACCCCTCGACCTCCGGTATAGCAGGATGTCAGGGTCACTAACCACTAGACCAACAGGCTCAGATATTTAACTGCAAGTTGTCTTGTTAATCTTTAAACATCGTTACTTAAATAACAAGAATAAAACTTTAATTTCCCAAAAGTAACACCATAAGTACAAAAAAAACAGGCTATCATCATAGTAAAATAAAATAACTTTCACCACAGTCTAAAATAATAAACTGTTTTGTTTTACTATGTGAAGAGCCTTCCATCTTGCCAGGGAGGGCAAGATGGAAGGCTCTTCACATAGTTCCTCTACTGATAATTGTTGTAAATTCGAAACCGCACTTTTATGCAGAATGACACTGGTTGGTCCTCGGCGAGTCTCGCCCAGCGAGTATATTTTTATAGTTCTACTCGCCGCAAAAAACAAATGCTGAGAGAGTTGTCGCCGGTAATGTGAACAGTCGGCGAGTAACTTTTTGTATTTGCATCTCCTTCATTAATACGGGATTTATATCTTGCTGTAAGTTTCTTGAGCGATTTTATAGTCGACAGTTACTCGCTTTTCGCCCGCAACTCGGACAACTGCCATAAACAACGACTTCTTACATGAAAATGTACTGAGTGTGCAATTAACTTAATTTATGCAGACACAAATTTAAATTCTTTCAGGGCTCTTAGGAATTTAAAAATGGCATCATCAGGAAAAAAAAACAGTTACTGCATTCATAGTGGTTGTCACCAATGTTTTAATTGTATTGTTTAAATACATTATTTTATAATTTTAGGCATTGTTGACAATCCAGTCAGTGTACCGGGAGACACGAGTGTTAACACCTGGATAATTAGCATCAGAGCAACGGAAGCCCCATGAGACGACACCAACTACTACTCCACTATGGGCGACGGGACCACCTTCGTCCGTAATGCAGGGGCCCTTAAAGCCGACGTCTAGGCTACCAGCGCAAAACATGCCGTCGGTAACGTCATGCCAGAACGGTAACTGGGCGTAACGTTCAGCACAGATCTGCTGGTTGATGACGTTGATGGTGACATGCTGCAGCTGCTCCGGGAATGACTCTTGATCGATAGGCTGGAAGAATAAACAAATTATGGTTTACAAATTATGTAACATATTTAAAATTGATTAATGAATCACAAAAAGAATTATTTACATCTGTAGTTCCCCATCCAACGGTGACGACACTGGTATTATCAGCGACGAAGTAGTTGGTGCCTGCGATGCTAGCGGGCTGGATAACGTTGGAGTACACGGCGGGGGTTGAGAGGCGGACGATGGCCACGTTGTTCTTGATGCCGACTGTACTGAACTGCGGGTGGAGGACGAAGTGGGAGATAGCATGGACAACGCCGCCACTGGACGCAAAGGAAGTACCGAGACGCACTCGCCATTCGTGAGGACTGTCTTTGCTGAACACAAAACAACGCTTTCATTAGATTCTGTGGTTATTTAATTGATAAATGCATTTTACAGTTATGATATAGTCGGCTGTACTTACTAGTAGCAGTGAGCAGCGGAGAGTATGGAGGTAGTGGTGAGCAGAGAGCCGCCGCAGGCATGGAACCAATAGATTCCAAACATACCGAACTGCATGTTGGATATGTACGGGTAGTGCTCCACTGTAGTGGGGCTGCCACCGACAATGCGGCTGATGCTCTTAGGAACCGCTGAAATATATTATGCAATGAGAGAATGTTTTTTATTTGGTTGGATTTTGTCTTTTATGTATGAGCACATCAATTTACGACCAAAAACATTAGAAACTCGTCAGGTTTCGGTACAATGTTCAGTATCTTACCGAGGGCCGTGCCCAGGAGGGCTAGTGCAATGATGACACGCATGGTAGCTTCAGTTACACTACTTCTCTGTTAGTGGTCTATTGTTTCGGCGGTAACGTATATATAAAGCTATCGAAGAATTCATGAGTCATAGATATACAGATATGCACAATTAATACTTAGTTATCCTGATAAAAATATTCAATTCATGATTGTATTTTTAGTAGTATAAGGTTAAATACTATTATGCATCAATATCATATTTCATTAAAAGAAAAATAATAAAAAGTAAAAAATATTTAAAAAAACTTAATCCTAAATTGACGTTTTCAGTCATTATTTAATTTTATTTTATTTCGTTATTGTAATAATGATTCTTAATTATAATTTCATCTTTACGAGTGTATCTTATTTAAACTAACCAACTATCCAACGTCGTAAACATTTTGTAAAGTACCTAAGTATGTCTTAATAATTAGAAATAAACGTCCCGTTGGGGGACAGCTCATCTTCACTTTATTTATAAAAACATCTATGCTGCTTAGTTAGGTAATAGACTATTTGAAATAAAACTGTAAATTGTTGTGTTGTGTGTCTAAAGTTTGAAGCAGTCCCCAACGCGACGTACTTTTTTTTGAATCATTAAAACATACTTAGGTATTGAATAAAACTACTTTTTACGGATTTTTTCGCGGTTTTAATTTTAGATTTAGGTCCCGACGTTTCGACACCTTTGCAGGTATCATGGTCACGGGCAAACCTAAGAAACCAATATATACTTAGGTACTTTAAGGTTTTGTATTTTTTACATTTTTTTACTTTTTAAAGGGAACTTAGATTTTATGGAGGGTTTTTTTTATTAAATTTTTATTTTATAAATTTTATAGATACATACCCACCACGGCTGAACCGAGGTCTAAGAACACTCGCAGTTATGCACCTTTGATATAATATAAAACTAAATTGAAATCGCTTCAGCCGTTCGGGACCTACGGTGTCACAGACAGTCATACTGAGACAGACACCCACACATACACACCGACGGACAGACGAGTCAAACTTATAACAACCCTCTTTTTGGGTCGGGGTTAAAAAATACAAAATCCTGATTGCTGTGGAGAACCGTACAAACCAACAACGTGCAAAGCTTCGGTTAGCAAAATAATAATGTAAAGATATCTTAGGGCCTGCAAGCTAAAGACCATGACTGACTAGGGTGCATGATAAATATATTGCCTTACTATAAACTAAGGCCAAGCGATACTTCGATCAAGTAGTAAAATAACAGATCTCTACGAATTTATAGACAAAAATATGTATAATAAAACTAAACATGCCCGCGACTTTATCCGCGAGACCTCAAGTTGGATATTATTTTAATCGATATTTAAACAGGTATGATTTCAGTTAATGCGAAAATTGGGGTGAATGTTGTAATGAAATGATGAAATAAATAAAAAAGTCCTATAAATTTATGTTCTTGAAAAATGATCAATTTTTTTCATATATATATTTATATTATTGTTTCTCTATATTCGTTAAGTGGCTTTAATGGTAATGTTTCCTTCATCAAGAGTGTTATCAGACTAAGTTCACTACTTGCCTAGCATTTCCTAAGCTAGGGTCGGTCTTCAGTATTGCCGGATTCAACTGAATACCACATTTTACGTGGAGCGACTGCTTATCTGAACGCCACAAGCCATTTTACTTGGTAACACTGTATCATGTCATAGCAAGGCTGGTTGTCTGAACTTTAAGAATTAACGACTGCCAAAGATAACGGGTTAAAGCTAATCCTTAGTTTACACTAAGTGTCGACAAGGCGTTTAGTCCCTAAGGACCAAGGGTCACAACCCCGAGCAAAAGCAGGTAAATTCATAATTTATTCTTAGATCTAATAATTATATCCCATAAAGTAAATTTGGCGCAAGTGAGTCATATTATATTGAAGAGCAGATAATCAAATTAGGCTTATACCAAAGTAATCTTAGTACCTACGTAGATGTCCAAGCCAAATGCGTGCCGGGCCAAGCGCAGCTTAGGGTTCCGTAGTCGTAAAAAAGTAGTTCTTCCTGTTTTTCTATATTTACGACATTTTGTTTTTTCTTCACCAAGGAGATTTTATAAGTTAATCGAGTATGAATTGTTCACTTGCACAGCTCATTTGTCTCTGATAGTTTGTGCACTACTGACAATAAATTATACTCACAAAATTTCTATGGGTATTAAAAAAACAAAGTTTTACTATAGTGTATCATTTTATTTATTTCATAGGGTATTGACTATTGTTTTTTATTATTTCACATATCTGTAAATATTATTTTCATACTTCCTTGCCGTCGTTACCTTGTAGTCTTTAAGACATCTTTAAATTATTATTATTTTGCTAACCGAAAGACAGCATGTTGTTGGTTTGTACGGGTTTTTCAACACATCAATTTTATTAGGAAGCTGTGAGTTAAGAGAGGGGAGTCAGGGAGCTGTCTTCCAATAAAAAATAACGATGTCTGAACTAAATTAAATAAACGATATTGATTTTGGTATTTGCCCATAGAATCCTAAAAAAACAATCATGAATTATATATTTTTATCAGAATAGTTAGGTACTAATTGTGCATATCTATGACTCATATTCTTTTCGATAGCTTTATATATACGTTGCCGCCGCAACATTAGACCACTAACAGAGAAGTAGTGTAACTGAAGCTACCATGCGTGTCATCATTGTACTAGCCCTCCTGGGCACGGCCCTCGGTAAGATAGTGAACATTGTACCTGACGAGTTTCTAATGTTTTTGGTCGTAAATTGATCTGCTCATACATATAAGACAAAATCCAACCAAATAAAAAACATACTCTCATTGCACAATATATTTCAGCGGTTCCTAAGAGCATCAGCCGCATTGTCGGTGGCAGCCCCACTACAGTGGAGCACTACCCGTACATATCCAACATGCAGTTCGGTATGTTTGGAATCTATTGGTTCCATGCCTGCGGCGGCACTCTGCTCACCACTACCTCCATACTCTCCGCCGCTCACTGCTACTAGTAAGTACAGCCGACTATCTCATAACTGTAAAATGCATTTATCAATTAAATAACCACAGAATCTAATGAAAGCGTTGTTTTGTGTTCAGCAAAGACAGTCCTCACGAATGGCGAGTGCGTCTCGGTACTTCCTTTGCGTCCAGTGGCGGCGTTGTCCATGCCATCTCCCACTTCGTCCTCCACCCGCAGTTCAGTACAGTCGGCATCAAGAACAACGTGGCCATCGTCCGCCTCTCAACCCCCGCCGTGTACTCCAACGTTATCCAGCCCGCTAGCATCGCAGGCACCAACTACTTCGTCGCTGATAATACCAGTGTCGTCACCGTTGGATGGGGAACTACAGATGTAAATAATTCTTTTTGTGATTCATTAATCAATTTTAAATATGTTACATAATTTGTAAACCATAATTTGTTTATTCTTCCAGCCTATCGATCAAGAGTCATTCCCGGAGCAGCTGCAGCATGTCACCATCAACGTCATCAACCAGCAGATCTGTGCTGAACGTTACGCCCAGTTACCGTTCTGGCATGACGTTACCGACGGCATGTTTTGCGCTGGTAGCCTAGACGTCGGCTTTAAGGGCCCCTGCATTACGGACGAAGGTGGTCCCGTCGCCCATAGTGGAGTAGTAGTTGGTGTCGTCTCATGGGGCTTCCGTTGCTCTGATGCTAATTATCCAGGTGTTAACACTCGTGTCTCCCGGTACACTGACTGGATTGTCAACAATGCCTAAAAATATATAATCAAATATTTTACCAAAACAAATAAAATATTGGTAACAACCACTATACACACTGACTTATTTATTCTTTCCCGATGTTGCTATTTTTATTATTATTGAAATAATTTTAATTTGTGTCTGCATGAGTTTAGTTAATTGCTCACTCAGTACATTTTCATATCAGTAGTCGTTGTTTAATAGTTAAAATTTAAAATATGTGCAAGGTGTTCCTGCTGTTTTCCTTGCCTTTGTCAGCCTCAGGCAAGGCTGGTCATAATTATGGCCTATGAAATTAATTAATTAAAAATATCAAGTCACCATTTTCGGCAGGCGACGTTTTCACACATACTTTTTCACACCAAACTTTCAAATTCAAATAATAGGTACTTATTTAACACATTAAGTTACAGTAAGGTGTAGACATCAAGGGCACTGGATCCGGCACTAGGATACCCTGTGTTGGAGGATCCAGAAACGTGTCGAGAAATATTAAAATAATTATGATGGTTTGCATATTGTATAAGTATGAAAATGCAACTACTCCATGACAAAAACCTTAAATGGTGCATTTTTCTTGATCACTTTAGATTTTAAATATCTAATTTACAATCCTTCCTTCAATCATCCATATGCCATCTATGTCATATTATTATATACATATAGCCCATCTCTCTCGCCCATAATGGTGCCATCGTTGGTATCGTCTAAAGGGGCTACCAGTGTGCTCATCATACTTACCCCGGTGTTAACGCTCGTGTCTCCACTATACTGAATGGATTGTCAACAATGCCTAAAGTAAAATTATAATTTTACAACATTATTGAGTTTTATTTTAATGTGAGAAGATGCATGTCACTATTGCTTACACCGAGGGTTCCGTATAAAATTTGCGGATTTTCAAGGTTAGTTATATAAAATAAAAGTTTCTACGGTTGAACAATGACACTAATAACCAGCTGCAAATGTAAATTTTTGTACTTGCAAAAATAGTTAGATTCTAGGTCAACGGGAAGTAGGTGCAGCTCTAATGTGTTATTGTTAATTAATTTATCTATAATATGTATGTATTTAGAAATATATATGTATGTTTATCAGTTGTCTGGTTACCATAACACAAGCTCTCTTAGAGCTTAGCTTGAGATCAGATTACCGTGTGTGAATTGTCCAGGAATATTATTATTATATTATTATTGTTAGTTAATTTAGTTAGTAACAATAGCTTTATTATTGTTATGAGTTTTATTTTTATTAGATAAGATTAAATCGTATCGTATCGTAAATCGTAAAACAAAACCGGTCTTACATACCTACTGCCACAAATATTTACTTTTAGTCCGGTGAAGCAGTCAAAGCCAAGACTACACTTATGCACAAAAGTGTCTACTGCATGGCACCAGTCATTTTTAACAAATTGCCTAAGACTTGGAAAGAGCTTCCGCTTTCATTATTTAAAAAGAGACTCCGAAGCTTTTTAGTGGCGAAAGCATATTATAATATTAAGGAGTTCCTAATTGAAAAAGATTTTTTTAAGCTAGTCTAGTGCATATTTATGTATAATTAATAATAATATTTTAAAATTGTAATTAGTTATAAGTTTCTATTTTTAAATCTTTTGCATGCCTACAAGGTAAAATATGGCTGTACTATTTATGTTTTTTTTGTCATCGTATGTCATCAGCCATATTTTTTTTTTTTTAATCTTTATTCTTTACAGGGTTTTCATCCTTAAGGATACGCCAACCCCATCGTACCCTTTTACAATTAATTACACTTTAAACTTAAACAACTACTATGATGGTATCGCTAAACTACTTAATCTTTTAGCTAACCGTGAATTAGGGTTGGCCAAAATAGATTGAATTAAACCAACATCTAACAAATTCAGCTTAAACTCCTTAAATAATATATCTCTATCATCTTTTTTCCTTACACAATCCATCAGCAAATGTTGAATATCTTCGACTTGATTGCATAGAGTACAATTGGGTGATGACATTTTTCCTAGAAGGTATCCGAATTTTGCTGATGGATAGTGTCCAGCACGCAGTCTGAAAAATAATTTGGTGTAATTTCTATTTAATTTACTATGATCGAACCAGGGCAAACGAGGAAGCTCATTCTGAATGGTCTTATACCATATCCCTTTAATTTTTGAATTCTCTGCAAAGTGGTTTTTCCATTCAGTAAAAAGTTTCTCCTTAAAACTATTGTAATATTCCCAGTGGTCGGGTAAGTATGATACTAGTTCATTGCCTAAATCTACTGCAAGTTTAGACAACCTGTCCGCTTCCTCGTTGCCCCGTATTCCAATATGCGCTGGGACCCATTGCAATATAATATTAATATTGTTTTCATTTTGTTCATGCATTTGAGGATATCATAGGCTATCGATGCTCCCCTTATACCAGAGGTACATCGAGCCAGATGTTGCAACGCGCTTTTACTGTCGGTAATAATCACAACCTTGTTTATTTTATTATGAACTGCATAAAGTACCGCTTGATATATTGCAATGAGTTCCAGAGACATGATGGAGACATTGGTGGCAATTTTAAACATAACTTTATCGTCTAAACTTTGGCAATAAAAGGCCGCCCCTCCACCCTTTGTTTTTTTTGACCCATCAGTAAATATTTTACACCAGTTATTGTATTTACAAGCTAATTCGGATATAACCTCTGCCACTAATACAAGATTGTAATAATTTTTGGCTGTCTAACACATCGTAAATCACATTGAATGGTACTTTCAGTCACTAAAGCAGTTAACCATATATCTAGGGAAAACATTTTAAAAACCTCTGAGGTTACTACTTGCAGTTTACCTACATCATAAAAAGTGGAAGCGAGCAAGGGTGTCTTCTTATTAGCCCAATAGGAATTATGAATATGCGAACTCAAATCTGAAATACCCATATTTGCAAAATAAAATTATCTTTATCTTTATCTTTAAAGCCTGCGCTCAGGGTAACAGCAAAGATCACTACTAAAAAAAAAAAAAATTGCTTCCATGAATATTGGTCTTCAGCAAGTCGGAAGTAGAATTCAGGTATTAAAGCCAACTTATAATTCCAGTTGCAACAAAAAGTTATTGCTTTTGTTTTGGTTTAGGAGCTTTGCGAATCTGAATTTGTTTAAGACGCTATGTTACTAACTGTACTTAATAATTGTTATCGTATCTTAAAAATATTAATTGATTGATAAGCATCATTTAAATCCTGATAGAGTATATTTCATGATTGTTGACGAGTTGTTTTTTTTTATGTAGGGACAAGCTTACTTGCATTTTTCTTAAGAGATTATTTTTTTATATATTTATTTCCTGATTTTCAGTTTATGAGTCACACATGTTTAACTAGTACTCGAGTGTTTGCGGAAAGAGAACTGTCGTAGAATTGAATTCGCTGCTGGGTTTAATTGCCTTATTTTTTTTTAACTTATACTTAGCTATAGCATGATTTCACAATCGAAACATTTTTTAAATTAATAATAATATTCCAGCCTATAAACGTCCCCCTACTGGGCACAGGCCTCTTCCTATATAGAGAAGGCAGGAGCATTGATCACCACGCTTGCCCTCTTCGATTCAGATCCCAAATTTTGGAATCCAGGTTTCCTCACGATATTTTCCTTCAAAGTTTGTCAGAAGTGTCTTAGAATAATTAAGAAAGTACAAACGACTGCCTCGTTGGCCTAGTAGTGCTAAGCGCGACTGCTACGCCAGAGGTCTTGGGTTCGATTCCCGAGTCGACCAAGGTGTTATTGGGTTTTTCTATGAAATTCTCAGTAGCAGGTCGGAGTTTGGATTTATGCCCGGTTAGTGGCAATAGGCTCGCCCTAGATTACATGGGACCTAAACATATCGGCGAACTGTGGGTGTACATTGTACACCTCTGCCTACCCCTTCGGGGACACAGGCGTGATATGTTATATAACTTTTGAAAAGTTACATTGGTACTTGCCCAGGTTCGAACCTGCAACCTCGTGCATACAAATCCGTTCATTGAACCGCTTGGCCACCACGACTTTTTTAATTTATATTACTGAAAATCACCCGAAAATGATGCAGCCTTCATAAATTATTTATGGTATGATTTAAATGATATCATAATGTTAATTCCATTTTACGGCACGGCTTTTCTCTTTCCAAACAGACTCAACGTTCTACCAGATTGCGGCGAAGCCCAAAAAGCGAGCCGTGTGTTTGAACTGTATTTTTGTAGGTATACTTACAAAAATACTTGAGGTACACTTACAAAAATATTCTCAAAAAATTCGTCTTATTTCACTATGATCTAGATGGTGCTCGGCAATTCGATTTTTTTGTGATTATTAGAAAAGATTTTTAATGAAGCTGTTATCGCTTTCGATAAAACCACTATATCAAATAAACCAGCTGATTTTGGGATTGATATTGATATTATGTTAAAGATATTCTTTGTTTTAATATTATTTATTTTAATATAGCGTTAATCATGAAAAAGTCAATGCCGTAAGTTTTTATCACCAAGTATTATTGTGATAAAAACTGGTATCCCCAACACAAAAAACTTGCATCCTCTAAGCTGTCAACACTGTGAACTGTCACTGTTGTCAGAAAATTCTGTCAATTTCTGATTCTGTTTGTATTTCTGCTTTGCTTGCATTCTGAAGTTTAAAAGTGAACTACCTACGACAATAACAGACTAAATAATAAAAATACTTTTATTTTGTGACTTAACTGATCAGTTTATTGTATGCTATCAAGCTTCTCCTTGTCATTTCATACCGTTACAGTTTATTAAATAATACTAACCGGTCAAATGAGTAAGTATTCAATTGAATAAACACTTTCTATACTCAATTTTATTAAATTCCTTTTTTCTTAAAAATAATAGGTATGAAGATATAAAAGTACATAGTGGACGACACAGCACGACATCGTTAAACTTATAAGATTAAACAAAACTAATAAAAAGAATTATAAACAAAAATTGGTGTCAATAATCATGTTTAAAACATACTTGTAATTTTATTATAATTAGGAAGGTATCCTTTTATACAAATTGTAACATCATAACATAACATATCATCACGCCTGTATCCCCCAAAGGGTTAGGCAGAGGTGTACCAATGTACACCCACAGTTCATCGATATGTTTAGGTCCCATGTAATAGGGGGCGAGCCTATTGCCACTAACCGGGCACAAATCCAAACTCCGACCTGCTACTGAGAATTGTATAGAAAAACCCAATAACACCTTTGTCGACTTGGGAATCGAACCCAAGACCTCTAGGGTAGCAGTCGCACTTAACACCACTAGGCCAACGAGGCAGTTACAAATTGTATCACTTTATAATCCTGATAAGTAACCAGCTATTATCTTACTTGCATGAATATTTGAAGTAAGTAAATTATATTATTTCTTCTTACAGATATAAATCATGGGGGATCATCTATACCTGGTGTACCAACTCACGTATATTTACTCCAAACAGATTCCAGTATTAATTTGAGTTCAAATGAAGAAGTTATTCCACTCCACTTATTAGATAATGTAATTTAATTTTATTGCAATTATTAGTTTTATTATTAAGTAAAAACATAATATCATGTTATAAAAAAAACAAACAGTTTTACATTTATTTAAATTATGATTACTTATATAGTATTATTTCATTTTTAGAGTTTAGATTACTGCCAGAGCCCATACCTATCACCATTACAAACAAAACGGCGAGATGCTCAGGATCGACTTCAAGAAATAATTGGTAAGTAGAAATATAAAGCTCCTTTTGATATTATTTTGACTACTTATTTCATCAACTGGTACAATTTTATATAAATAATGACTATCTAAGATGTCATCAATATAATGTAACCATTGATTAGAAAGGTATAAATTAAATAAACCTTAAATTAAAAAAAAATATATGCAGTTTTTATATTTATTTTTTTATTTAGTTTTGTATATTTAGGTAAATTGTTATGGTCAATTGAACTAATAAATGCTATCAACCATTACAATTATGTCATACAATTTCATTTTCAGGTCCTTGTCAAGAACCAGCTAAAGTAATGGGTTTTCTTGTTGAGAAAAGTTACCAAAATAATGAAAATCAATTGGGAGTCTTCCACGATAAACCTCAAACATTGTTGTGTGATACCAAACAGCTATCAGACATACTTAGCCCTGAGGTGATAAAAGCTGAGTTTAATGCAGTAGATGCTAACACAACTTGTAAGAAGGTCCACAGCGGATCTCCAAAAAATTATGGTATTGATTTAAGAGTATATTCATATTATTTTATTTATTTTTTAATTGTTACCAAACAGCTGCCCTTTCTGGGAGGACACACACTAAATCTGCATAAATGTTAATGTCTGTATTCTATTATATTCTCAAAATATTAAATAATACTGATGTTTTGAGTCTGTTTTAATATTACAAAAATATGCAACGTTTACACACAAAAAACTACCACTTTTAACAATTATTTAAATACTAGCGGCCCGCCCCGGCTTTGCTCGGGTGCAACGCTGATACCAAATATAACTACACAATCATAAAGTTCTGTAGGGCGAAGCACAGCCTTGGACGCACTATTTGGTATAGGCACGACCTCCGGCCCCCGCGCGGCCCTCCGGCCGGTACCGCCGCAACCGCTATGTCCCTACATTTTAAATTTGTAATATCTTCGAAAATATTCATTTAAATTACATGCTGTAAAGGGCAATATTGATCTACATTGCATGCACAATTTATTAAAGGTACTTAATTGGATAAGGATTAATACTGTATTGCTTAAAATCGCTTTTTCGTAAATAAGTAATAAATAAACGATAAAAATGGTTATTGTGGGTTATCCTCAAGAGATAGACATATGCCATCGCGGATTTTTTTGTAGATCTTTTCAAGGTGCACAATACTGTAGTACATTATTTTGATCTATCTCATAGGGTTCAGCCAGCGTTTGCAATGAAAGCGCAAAAAATGGATTCATTTACGACCTTTCAGTAGAAATCTCTAAGATTATCCGTATTCCTCTACTATATTATGCATGTATTATACATATAAACCTTCCTCTTGAATCACTCTATCTATTAAAAAAAACCGCATCAAAATCCGTTGCGTAGTTTTAAAGATCTAAGCATACATAGGGACAGACAGCGGAAAGCGACTTTGTTTTATACTATGTAGTGATATATTATAACGAAGAATATACATCTGTACTTATTCCACAATAATTATTTATTCTTTCAGTTCAAATACTAGACCGTGTGGTCTTACCGCGCGCTTTAGCCGTTCTGCCCAGCGTACTGCAAATACAACGACGAGAGATAATCACAGCGCGGCGAACATTACCCACACATGCAAGATTTGGACCCGTACAAGGTAACTTTATTAAGTAAGACCTACATGTTCTTGAGTAATAGAGTAGATGTAAATATAGGATAACGTTTCGCGTGTCTTAAGGTACACAGACCGACATAAAAAAAAATGTTTTGAGTCGGACAGTTACACTTACGAGCTTGGTCAGGATTGGTTGAAAAATGACCAATTCTTACCAAACCCTTAAGTGTGTGTGTGGTGTAGTGTCTTACGCCGAACTGTTTTACTTAAGACATGCGAAGAGTTAATAATACTTGGATTAGTGTATCAAGTACCCTTGATGGCGATTGATACACTAGCTTTACTGGTACATAAAACTTAAAACCAGTACCAGAAACACTACTACATACTACATCAATGATTTTTTTTTCTTTTTATTCTAAAAACACTACTTTCATTTTAAAGTTTGTAACATTGTTTAGGTTAATAAGGTTTTGTCATTGATACATTTCAGGTATAAGAAGTACAATATCGCAGTCTGAAGCTGTCCAATTAGTATTAAATGCTACATCAAGTAAAAAACCATTGTTCCTGTTGAAAAATAATGATTTAATTACACATATTGACGTATCTGATAAAGGTAATTATTTTTACATAATTACTTTGGAAATATAAGTAATAATACATAAGTTGCTGTCTACATAAATTCCATCTATCTCATCATTTTGAGTGGCCTGTTGGTCTAGTGGTTAGTGACCGACTGCTATACAGGAGGTTGTGGGTTCAAATGCAACCCAGGATAAATATTTGTGTGATGAGTGCGATAATTTTTTGCTGTGTTTGGGTAATTTTTCTATCATCATCATCATAATTTCAGCCCGGAAGCACCCACTGCTGGGTATAGGCATCCCCTTTTTTCTGCCATTGTTTTCTGTCTTGTCTTAATTTTTCTATAATAAGTATGTATTTAGAAATATATAAATATGTTTATCAGTCGTCTGGTTACCATAGTACAAGCTCTGCTTAATTTGGGATCAGATGGCAGTGAGTGAATTGTCAAAAAAAACTAAACAGTGCAAAATTCTTAAATTGTTTATTAAATATGACAACTTTCATTTCTATTTCCAGATAAATCGAATTGGATTGGTTTGTTACCATTAGGAGATCAGACAACAGCGAATGTTTGGTTGTATGAGGACAATAATGATTTATATGCAATCACTACAGATGTCATACCATCCAGAAAGCCAGTAATGCTTGGCTATAGCAAAACATATGCGGACACCTATGGGCTTATTGGACCTACTAAAGATATTGAAATAGGTAACTAAAAGTTCAATTAAGTATTAATCGAAATATTATCCACTGATTCATATCCTCATTAGGTCCTGGTGTAACTATTAAACGTCAGAGAGAAAAAAGATCTATAAAAAAATTAAGGCTATAACGGGCAAATATAGAAACAGGTGGACATAGGAACAGACCTTTGATTATATAATGTCTAGATGGAGCGTGGCCCTACATTCATACCAAAAAAAACTAGGACGCCATTTGTGTATGTGTGCGTGCAGGCGTCGTTTTACACTATACGTCAATGTCTCTGTGTGCGTAAATAGTGATACCAGCTATTACAAATTCTCCCATAAATCACATTAAATAAAGACGAATTAATTATAATAAAATATTTACTTATTTTAGTTATATGTTGGTACTTATGTGGTATTATTCAGTTTAAGTGTATTTTAATAATATTTTTTTTTAATAAGTATTTACTTTTTAAATCAATAAAAAAAAGAAGTTTGGAGTTGTGTGTATTTGGTACAATATTAAAACATAATGAGGTATAGGTACTTTAACATTGAGTTATTTTTTTTTACTTTTTTTTTTATTTGAATTAGTACATCAGCACTATTTTATAAACGTAACGATAAACCAACAAAATTACCCACAAAAATGGGAGAATGAAAAACAGAAACTGGCAACACTGATGAAATATGGCGTGATTTTAATAAACATAAAAATAAAATTAATTATAAAGTTTCTTTAAATCGTGTGTAGTAGTTTTAGTGATAGGTGATGTGTGTTGGTATTTTTTAGCCTTCCTTTTTAATTCCAGCACACTTTAGAAGCACATACTATCATTTTATCGCTGTTATGTGGTTATTCCTTAGACCGCGTAAAACGTAGTGTCACGAAAGCGGCACGATCTGTACTGGTGGCGGGAAAGTACTTAACAACCACTTTTGGTTGTTATTTTTTGACACGTCTGCGCGCACTTGACAGTCCATCTAGACATTATATAATCAAAGGAACAGACATACATTTAAGTTAAACATATCATCCTTCTTTTTGGCTTTTGCCACAAACTGGTTCAACATTCGTTGAAATGTCAAGTCTATTTTTCACGGTTGACTAGCAGAAAGCATCTGGCATCAAATCTGCAAAAGTACCATACAGTATGTACTTCATGGTCTTAAATAAATGGATATTGGTTAAATTTAATTCCAGAAAATCAGTCGCTGACGCCGGCTCTGTGGTGCTCCGAGTGTCAACGCGCGTTACCATCCGCCAAACTCTTGCAGCGCCATACAGACATGTATCATAAGGTTAATTATCTCAAAGCATTTAGTTCATTAAATTTAAAGTAAGATAACAAGTATATCTCTATTATCCAAATTATTTATTATTGGTTTGAATGGCTGTAGGATTTATCGGTGCAGTTTCTGTCTTTTGTAACAAATCTCTCGTACTTTTTATTTCTACTGAGCTAAGAAAAGTAATCTGTATGTACAAATAACTTTGAAATGACTATTTTCTTGCATTTAGTTTATTGTTTCAAAGAAATAAATAAAAAAAAACATGTGTTACAGGATGATAAAGTTGCATCAAGACGACGATATCGCTGCCGGCACTGTTCGCGTACATTTTCTAGACTATTTACGTAAGTACATCGAATTTATTCGAAGTCACTATTATTGGTTAAGCCTAGCTTGATGAATATGATAGGTGTCAGTGAGAGTGACGACTTAACTTTGTAGAGTCGTCGCAACGGATGGTTAATATTGGCACACGAAAAACTACCGATATTTAAAGCATTATACTTTTTTTACATTAAACATTTACATTATATACTTTATCCAAAGTCGAAATGATTCAATTTGTTTTAAAAATCATCCTAAAACTGAAGTAATTTTCACTGACAACAAATGTCATAATTTTAACTAAGAAGTTCGTAAAACGTTATGTCATATTGCAAAAATGTTAGGGACGAGACACCTCGATACATGTAAATCGATTGGACAAAGGAGTATTTAGTGTTATTATCGACACTCTGAAATAAAAAAATATTATTTATAGATTTTTATTAGAAGGTTCCGACCATATTATTATTTAACTTACAATTTATGTATTGTTTATTTGTCCGGGTAGAATCTTGCAACTTAATTTTGAACCAAATCATATTTGGTTGAAGTTATCTTCAACTGATAGAGCTAAAATTTTAAGTGCATGTATGAATCGGATCACAATGCAATATTATTATCGCATAGAGCTAATAACGATGAAGATACTGACTTAATGCAGAATGAATCTATACTGGCATCTATAAGGCAATTTCTTTTTTTATGGTTTTTAATTTTATTGTTTTTAATTTTCCTAAATGCATATATTGATATAATCTCAATTCAGTTAAATTTTAAGTATCGATTTAATAAACTCTTTCCCAGCACTAGTCACACTAGTTTGACACCTATCATTTTCATCAAGCTAGGCTTAACCAATAATACTTAAATGAAACCAAGAACAAATAATGAAAATACGTTTACTTATTGATAATGATGTTTACTCGTTCAATACTGCACGCTTTATGTTATAGGTTCGGCTGCACGCAATTTTAAACCATTTGCGACAAACTTGCTGAAAGATACAATTTTTTCTTTTCAGGTTGAGGCGACATAAACTCATTCATTGTCCCAATAAACTTGAGATAAGGTAACAAAAGATAAAATTACACTAAAAAAATAAACACAAAAGAACTTTATTCTACTCATTATTTTTTGTATTTGGTGTTAATAATATGTACCTATTGCTTTTCAGACCGTGTGCAACAAATACAGAATTGGAACCAGAAATTGTTTTGAATGCAACTTCATGTTCAGAAGATAACAGAATACCCTCAGATGAAAGCTTTCAAAATTATTCAAATGGCTTAGACTTTTCTACGAATCTCTTTGACACAGACCGTATTCCCAGTCTGGATATATCCGGCAATTCCAGATCGGATAACGATTTTAACCCTTATGGCATTGAATATAAAGACGAAAATTGTGAAAACGATTTGGAGTTTTCAATAAAAAATGAAAGCGTTAATAATTTATCCAAGGTTCGTATTTATTTTTATGTCCTTTACTGATATAAGGCCATGTATTATATTAAGTTGTAACCCACCCACAGTAGACTTTTTGCTTGTTTGCTGAGACATTATTATTTATTAATAGTAAATAATAATTTATTTCAGGATGCAGAACTACCTAAGGAACAATTACTTGTTTCTTGCCCATACTGTAAACAAGTTCTAGTAAAAGAAAACAGGCGTCAACACATGAGGTAAACCATTATTTAATACACTAACATTTTGAAGGTTAAAAGCTTTCATTTAAAAAAAACAACGTTTGTTTCTTTTTGCAGCGAGTGTCCTGGGCGAAGGTTTGAATGCGAGTGTAAGAAGATTTTCACGAGTAGGAAAAAGTTGGCGCAACATATATTCATTCAACATTCCAACGAAAGCTCAGCGCAAAACGTAACTATGATTAAAATTACTTTTTACACTTTATAGAATTGAGATTACGATGGGTGTTTTTCTTATAAATTATTTTAATTTTAGGAGACTGAAAATACTACTTCTGTTACTACAAACTCGGCACAAGACTTCACCCTTTACAAATGCGAACAGTGCCAACACACATTCAAGGTTAGTAGGCCGTCTTTGGTAGTTTGCATTGATTTAATCGACTTAAACCAATAGTTCTTTAAAATTCTTGCTTGTTCTTCATCAGCGTCGAGGAATGCTGGTGAACCATTTATGGCGAGTTCATAATACAGTATCGGCGAAAGTACCACTCGAGCGTCGCGTACGGCACTACCCTTGTGGCATATGTCCCAAGATATATCGGACGGCGGCCAAACGCGACCGCCATGTGCAACAACATCATCCAGGTAACATGCGGATCTTTCATATAGACTAAGTCTAGATGAGTTTATTTTTTGGTTATGGGAAAGCTTAAACGAGCCGTAATTACCTACAGCGCCAAAAAGAGTAATATGTTTCTCGAGTGTATTTATTTTTATTTGTCACGTTCTGCAGCCTTTCTACCTTTTAATCCTTAAAATATTTTAGCTAGGGAAGTGTGGTTAGATCCCGCTTTCTGAGAATTCGAAATAAGCAGTCCAAGTGGGGAGGGGGAGCACGTGACGTGGAGTATTTCTTGTGCGGCTGGCCTATAACAGAACTAATTATGTTCCCATATTGTGATGTGTAGGTGCGGCCGGGCCGCGCGGTGCGGTGGAGGGCGGCACGCGCGTGTGCGAGCCGGCGGCGTGCGCGGCGTGCCCGCGACAGTACGTCACGCGCGCCAAGCTGCTGCAGCACCAGCGCGCCGCACACCCACATCTGGTGCGCATCACACTATACTACTTCTAGTTACTGCTTTTAGTTTTCAGAGTAAAAATTCCTAAATAAACATTTTCCTGTAATTTTTGCACCGAAATCTCGCTAAGACAGACTGTGGACACAAGGTCGTTCCGTTATTCCGTAGACCCATATAAACCTTATATGTCCATGTAATTATGTATAATAAGTAGACATTTTTTACTATATTAAATGATAAGACGGTCTTAGTTAACCAATGGGACAAATGTGCAAAGTAAAAAAGACACTTTAAACACAAATTATTGTGTATAAGAGTGTGTGTGTGTATGTAATATATGTTTATTTATCGTTTTATATGTTTTCAGGCCCCTCCGAGAAACACAAAACCAAAGTCCAGTAATAAAGCAGTTAAGTTAAATGAAGTGAATCATAGGACAAACTGAGAAAGAATAATTCATATTTAGAGGCGACACCATTGCCTGATTTTTATATAACTTTAAAAATAAAGTTTTTGCTACATGGATCGGACTTTATTTTACCTAAATACAGGTTTTAGCCACCCCTGCACTCGTATTTTTCACTGTGTAAAGCAGCTCTTTTCATGGGATCCATGATCACCTCATAAGTAGCATGAAACGAAATGTAGCGAAAGCGTTACGGACGAACTGATAATAGTAGTACGTGGTTTATATTCTACTATGGTATTCTAATATGATACTATCTAATTTCTCTATAATATTGATTGCACAAAGGTAAAAAGAACTCCATAAATTAGAGGAAACAAAGTTATTGGATCGATTTTGATAGTAAAATTTAAATACAACAAGCTGACCCATGTCCCGTGGCATGAGTATGCTATTGACAATTGCTTCAATCGTCTGAGTGGGTGGCGTTAGAAGGTCCATTTTAGGATAATTGGCATTCTACTAAATGTCAAAATTGGCCGTCTCAATGGCCAATTTTGACGTTAAAATGAATTTTCCTACGTAATTATCCTAAAATGGACCTACTGACGCCACACACTCAGACGATTGAAACAGTTGTCAATAGCAGACTCAGGCCCCTGTTGGGCTGTGAACTCTATTTTTGTATGAGAAATATGCACACCTGATACTGACACTGTGACAAGAACTTAATAATAATATATTAGAAAATGCATTTCGCGCTCTAGAGTTTAATTAAGCACCTTCAATAACGTACTAGACACCTAGTTCAGAACTTTAAGATACCTTTCATTTTTTTTAATACTTAAAAGCTGCCTGCTTCTGAACTAGATGAGGTAGTGTTAATAAGTCGTTTGTTCTAAGAACAATAAATAAGTATGATGACATTTCCGATCGTAATGTGCGTGACATCCACACCACTGTTCTCAATAAATCAACCTGATAAAGAATGTCATCTGTTTTAATTTATCTCTTTCTACTCTCTTTCACACATAAACGTTATAATGAGAGTGAAAGAGAAAAAAATAAACCAAGCAGACTTAGGTAGTTGGTTTACGATAACTTGTTTGTTTTCATTTAGTACCTAGGTATAAAGTGTCGAAATCCAGTCTAGTCGGTTATGCGTTTGGCATTAATATCGTATCACAATGCAGTGTAGAACTGCAGTGCCGTGATCTGCAGTGTTCTAATTAAAATTTCAATCCCATCGAATTGGTGTATGGGATCCTTATTTCATTCATATACGACAAATTACAGGAACACTGCGAATCTGTCAAGTAGGACAAGTTGTATTGATTTTATAAACCTAGAACTACGTAGTGAGTAATAGTGACTTAACTTGACATTAGAGTTGATAGGACAACGTTAACACTAGCAAGAACGTTAAAGTGATGATATGCGTGAATTGTGTTAGAATGGATTATGGTGTAGAAGAAGGTAAAATTCCAAGAGACTTTATAGAATACGACTTCGCCGAGGATGCGTTGGATTTTGAGGTTAGTTTTACCAATGTCACTGAAATTATAGCTAATTACACATTAGATTATTACGTCAAATCGCTTAGGCTTAATATCACAATTATTACTTATTTGATTAACTTTTTTGTTTATAAACAAAACGTCACATTCGGATATGGTCAGATAATAATATGCATCCAGTGTTGTAGTGTTGTTTTGTTTGGTGATCATGACAACTAAAAAAGTAAAAATCTATTCCGCTTCAAGCGATGACTTTCATGGTCACACGACAACTGCTTCTACATCATGGATTCTACATCATGGACTAAATAGGTACCGATCTCCATAAAAACGTTATTTATATCTAACTATATTATATACCACTGCACGGCCTATGGATATATATTTTTTTCGTACTTCTTGCACCTGCCTTGTTTGCCGCAGTGGTGATGATTTTTTGTCTATGGTGTTTGAAAGAGAAGGTCCACGCTTTTTGAACCTTCCCTTTCACACTTTATGCTTTATCACAGTACGGTACAAACAAAGTTGAACATTCGATATTTCTACCTGCTGCTCACTTGCTATATTATGTGTTACTAACAAAAACAGCAAACAAACCTACTATGTAGTATAAACGCGCTCCGCCGATCGTCGCTACTTCGCTAGTTTTGCGGTAGGTAGGTAGGCCTGGCAGAGACGGCTGGCTAATCGTAGCTAGCAGTACGATTGAAGTTGAACACAGTTTGAGCGGATAATTTAGTGGGATGCGGTCGCGCGAAATTTTGTAGTCGCACTGATTCACGATATTTAATAATTCGCGCATTTTAAATCTAGTGAGACAGTTAAGTGAATAAATGAGCACCTAATATGGTCTGTTTCGGTGATAGATGCGGATGCGGAGCCTTTTGCCGCCGTTTGTTTTGTCGCTCCCGGCAACCAGGAACTGATGAAAATGAAGAAAATCTACCAGTTTCCTTGGTAATTTCTTAAAATGTTATTATATTTACAATTAAGTTAACTTTTGATATGATTTTTGTTTATTCCGTCTAAACAACGACGCTCTTACTTCAATTAAGTAAATGCAATAAATTGTTTTGTGACTTATTCTCATAAAATATTTTTTATCCTCTCTTTTTCAAATCTTATCTGAGATGAGTGAGAACATTAGTGACGAAGGCCATAATGTTCATATTATGTATTATAAGAATAAGAAGGCCATAATTTTAATAACTAATATTAATAAAAATAAGTTTAATACACACACCTGCTTGCCCATCCCACGTGACGCAATTTTATTTATTTACATGACTCACAAAGTTATGTGAATACCTTCGCACTTCGCACACTTAGTAGACGTTTAACAAGTACCTACCTTCATAACTATTACGATCAAGGTTATTTTTTGTTGATATACACACTATATCACGAGATATACCAAAACAAGTCGGCAAATACATTGAAGAAAACATTATTTATAACTAAACTTTAAATCGGGCAATTGCGAGTTTACGACTCTACTTGACTTCATCGGGTCAAGTGAGTAATTGTTTGACCCCTCAAAGTCAAGTAAGTTGTTTCAAATGTTTAGGGTTCATACTTCGAAAGTTAAAAACGGAACGTTTTTCAGTCATTTTTTTCTCTGACTATCACAGCCAGTTTTCTCTGAAACTATAGCACGTAAGTCTGCACAGAGTACCTACTTTTTTATTGGTAAGTCTGTGATCTAGACACGAACGTGCATAAAGTTTATTTTTCTAAATATGTAGTTCTAAAATCTGTTGAAGGAAATTGGCGAACATTTACTGTTACATAGGAAATTGCAAAATAAAATAAAAAATTCAGTGTTTAGTACTACTCTACTTATGTATTATCAATAGGAAAATCAGCAAACAATCTGCGGTATTGAAAGCTACGGAACCTAATATGCGAGACTTTTTCTCGTTTCTTGTGTACCTGCATAGGAAAGGAACCCAAAACCTCCAGACACAAATTGCAATTTACTTAACAAACTATGAAATCTTTATTGGCAAACCTAAGTCGAAAATATGATTTACTTACAGAGGAACACAGCATGCTACGTTGATCATAAATTATTTTTAACAATGGACGAGACCCCATACATTGATTTATTTCTGTATTGATGCTGTCATTAATCAAGTCACATACAAACCTACTTTATTATGTGTAAAACATCCATGCAACAAATTATGGAATATTAGGCGGTACTTACCTAGAACCTGAAAAGTGAGTAGAAAGAATGCTCGAAAACTGTACTGAACTTAATTTGGTTGGAGTGACAAAATGCTCGAAAAATGTGCTAAGAATTATTTGGGCTGCAGTAACAGAAGAAAAAAAAAATTAAAACCTATATTATGTTACTTATCCCAATTTTAATAACAAGGATATTTTATTAATTACTTGTATAACCATAATAATGCCTAATTATCGAACATCCGCCAGCAAAGACTGTCGTCATCAAACATTGTGCCCCAAACAATGATGTGAAAATAATTCTGTCGAGCAACACTATTTTATTTTCAGTGTCAAGGTTAGCGACTGACGCTGATCTCACTGCATTTTTAAAACAAGTAAATTACGTATTCGTCTATGAAAAGAAATCACAGAATTTCAGAATTCTACGAACCTATTTATGTAGTAGAAAAAGTATAGGTAGACATGATTCAAAAAAAATAGCGGTATCATTTACCTTCCTTTAAAGGTAAACATTACATACCATCTAGAAAGGAATCACCCTATTATATAACAACTACACATTTCGATACGTGTAGATCAGGGGCGGTCAACTTTTGAAGTTATTTAAAAAACGTGCACTACCTGTAATGCGTATTTTTCAAAATCCCTTGCATTTCTGTTTACCAATAAGCGGCCATTGCCGGAAGCCACATGACAGAAATATCAATAAATAATACAGATATTCTATGTAAATAAAATTGTATGTTATCTTTCGATAAGTTTCCAAGATGCTTATCTTCACAAGTTTATCATTCGAATAACTCAAAGGCATTAATCTAAGCCCTAAAACCTAATAAATATACTATTCATATTATTTTTAAGATATACATATCTTACATATTACCTACGATTACGACCGCTGACTATCGATTTAGCGTCCTGAAATACACCAAGTCACGCAAGTATTTTAGCCAGTCACTTACATTGTAACGGTTCTGTGTAATAGAACTACTGAGTTATAAGCAAATAGAATTTAAATTTTCCAACTGCTACTGCATCGCAGTTTCTTTCTAAATTTTAAAAAATATCTTTTCTACTTTCTACATTCATTTCTAGAAAAAAATTTTTAGGAAAAATTAAGAATTCTAAGACGTAGTCGTTATAACAACTTTACTCAAAATTGATTTTCTATCCCATAAATAATATAGGTAGGTACGACGAAAAGCATGTTTGATGCTTGTTGATTACGTTTAGTCACGCAAGCTCACACCATTGTGTTAATATAAAGTAACAAATAAATAAGTTATACTTAGTTGATAAGTATAGTCGATTAATGTAATTAACAGTAGTGGTATTTGTGGTAAATAGTAAAGATTTATAACTTAAATAGGTAAACGATTCAGGGATAACCACGATTTAATAAGTTGTTTATCCTCACATTTATTTCTGTCAAATTTGGATGGTAGGCAGCGAGTGTACTACGTGAGCGCGACAAATGGATGTGCGATTAACGCTTATGCGACAAAACTGTACTGCGACTCACCGTAGTTCGAATGCACGCTAGTGCGACACACTGAAGATCGACATCTCGCTAGTGCGACAAACGATTGCGCGACAGTAGTTCGACACTACGGTAGTGCGACACTACGGTAGTGCAGTACGTTGGTGCAGTATTGCAGTAGTTTGACACCTAGCAAGGGTAGTGTAGTACGTTGATGCAGTATTACAGTAGTTTGCTGAGATAAATTTTGAATAACATATATTAAATAAGTAGATATTAAATAATCAAAGGCCGTCGCTCGCTTCGCTCGCTCCATTGCAAGGTCACAATATCTAACCTAACCTAACCTATTGATCTCTGTCACAAAGTTGAACCTAACCAAGCAATGGATGTCTGGGCCTATGTCGGTTCTATATGTTTATGTTCTATTTCTTCATATCGCACTAGCGAGATGTCGATCTTCAGTGTGTCGCACTAGCGTGCATTCGAACTACGGTGAGTCGCAGTACAGTTTTGTCGCATAAGCGTTAATCGCACATCCATTTGTCGCGCTCACGTGGTACACTTGTAGGCAGCGGCAACCGTAGCGGTTGATCTTCGACTTTTCCTTATCGGTTACTCACTTCTGATAAAGTTTATAAATAAATGTATACAGTAACCAGTAAATAAATATGTACTGGCATTATGAGGAGGCCCTGAAGAGAATTTTCCCACGTAGAGACTTTGAAAGGGTACTTTTAAAATTGGCTATTTAGGGTTCAATTTTGCTTGCAAACCTAAAGACATGCAATTTTATTTTAAATGTTTTTAAAAAATGCTGATCAGCAAAATCAGCATTTTGTTTTATTTTGTTCCAAAGTTTGTCTATTTCATAGTGTTGTTACTCCTCCTTTAAACCCTATAAGTATATGTGCATAGATTTTATCAGAATCAAATAATTATGCCAGCCATGAGACAAAGCTTAGCCCTCTTATATAAAGCTGGAGAAGACCTGTAGCCCGCAGAAAGTCGTGGACTTTGTTGCCTGAAGTTAAAAAATTGTTTATAGGTTCTGAGAATAGAAAATAAATATAATGTAGTACGGCAGTTTTCCTTTTCGATTCTTCTTATGTAATGAAAATATATAAGCTGATTGTTAAGAATAAATATGAATGCAAACTTTTAACCTTGTACCGTGTGAAGTAGTAGCTAGCTATTGCCAGTAGCACGTTTATGTTAACAATACTCATTACTGGAGGTAATAGTTTTAATCTTTCTTATCTTTGCCACTATGTTGTAAAATATTAAGTACCTGTTGAAACCCAAAGGTTTCCAAAGGTTTGCATTTGCATGTTTGCATGCAAATAACAAATAAGTTACAAGTAGGCAACATTGGCCATTTTAAAATAATTTTGTGACAGCGACTATGCGGAAATTTTCCTTTTGAAACTTTGCAATGCCATCTAGCTCGTTTTGAGCAATTTTAATTCAACTTTAATATAAAGTAGATAATATTTTTATAAAAATATTCATTAAACTCGACAAAATAGTCTTAAAAATACCTGTGCAATTCTTATTTGTAGTGTGATTACTAAGCATATTTAACTAGGTAACGCAATACATTGTCCCACGTCTCATAAACTCTGACACCAATTATGGCATGACTGATGACCTCAGCAGTCAGCTCTGTAATTTAATCAACGCCCTAAGTGGCTAGCGAATTCGTGAACGGTATTTCAATTACTTAAGTTAATCAATTGGCAAAGAGATCACGTAGAGCACTAAGTAATATTAATGCGAACCGAACTGCTACTCTGTCCTTCTGTCTGTAAAACTTTGTCTTTACTTTCTGTCTAGCTATTTGCATACAAGGGTACGCAAGGCTATGACTTCACCTTCTCCAAGTGACTAACGCAATACCAAATTATAGAAGGTCGTATATGGACACACGTCGTCGGAGATAGAGTCAAAAGTCGAGTTCGCAGACTTTTATCGTTGTGTACGAAGGGCCTTAAATTGATACACTTAAATCTTAGACTTTTTAATTTTGGGTATTTCATAAACTGGAACTCTAGTCCTAGGTATAACTTGCGGTCAGAATTCGCGAGATAGGGAATAGATAAATTACCTGATGTTTCTAGCGATAGGACTCCTGCACGCCCCTGTCTTCCCCAAGATGGAGGAAATTCATGAGTATTTGCGACAGAGTTTTATTTACTTAATGCCTCTTGCTTTTTTCTCTCAAGGCCAATCAAATAAAGATAGATTAAAAATAAAGTGTTTATGTGATTTTAAGTGCGAGTCAACCAACAGGACCAACATTATGCAGGCTAAGATCGCTTCAATTTATGCGTGTGACTAATTTGTGCGCGATAATGGTACTTGCCACGGAGCAAATACAAAGTCAAGAAATCTTTATTTCCTCCGTGTACTTGCCTTCCGAATGCATCTTAACGACTCGGAACGTACGAATATGTTCCATGCAGATAAAATGTTATTGAGGTCGTACCTATATATACCTACCTATAAGAATATTTCTTGATGACTAATGAAGTCACAAAGTTATTTCTGATTTTTCCTGAATCAAAGTTTAATGTAATGTCGTTTGTATTTAAAGCAGACTAATTTACATTTTAATATTTAAATAAGACGCCTATAAAAATGAAGGTGACGATTTTCTTGAGTTCGAGTGGTTCCTTTAGTAGTTGTAATAAAGAGGTAGTTTACATATATTTAAGTATCTATGTTTACGAAAAAGGTTTGTAAAAGTTTTTAATGGTATCTTTACAGGCTCAACTCGCAGAAGCTCAAGAAGTTAAGTTCACACACACCCTGACGGAGCCATTGAGCATAGGTTCACACATCGTATGTACGGGAACACCCAGCAACGATTTACCATGGTAAGTACGTAGCTATCTTTTAAGTACCGTAGCAGGCCATAGCTCGTAAATGTTTCATGGACAATCAGGTCTTACCATCGTTGGCATAAAATTAGGGCAATATCTGCTAGCCAAATTACCGTGATAAATGTTGCGTTGCGCTAGTTTCACTGTCGACCTTTTAACAGTCTATCTAGCAAAGCTTAGTATAGGTGCGTTTGTAAATATAAACACGCAAATCTAGGTCATTACAAAAGGATGGACCGAGGGGAATAATCGGTGGTCTTATTCAGGGTTTGAAAAAGACAAACACGTCTTTCAGTCTCTTTTTAATTATGTAGCACCTATCTTGTAAAAAATGACTAAGATAATATAATTTAGTTAAAGTTATTTATTAAAAACACTTTTTTTTGGCCAGTCTGATCTCACTCAAGGGTCAAGTGCTGCTAAACGGTTTCAGTTCTGATTACTGAAAAAGCTTTTTTTATTCCTAGGTTTGCGGTAAACATAGGTTGTGGGGACCCGGACCTAGGGCGAGGCGACATTGCACTGCATTTCAACGTTCGACAACCACAATGTTACGTGGTGAGAAACACCCGCCGTAACAACAAATGGGGACCAGAGGAGACCACTGCGTTTAGGTAGGTGATTAACGTCATCTTATTATCATCTCCCTGCCCTGTTTATTGGGGGTCGGCGCAATGCGTATTCAGCTCACATCTACTACTTTCTTAGCATTCTCACCTTTCGTTCTTATAATAATATTTTATTTCATACAATCTATCTATCTCTTAAAAATATTATGTACTAAACTGCTTTAAAGCTTTAAAGTCGACCCACACAAAAGTTTATTTCCTTGATAAGACACCAACCTTTATTTTGAAAAAGTATAATGTAATTGAGATTCCGACATTAACTGCTTAGGTATTCCTGCCAATATATAGGCAGCCTAGTTGTTCTTCATTGAAAACAACGCTTAATTACTCTCAATCAGAAAAGGTATTGACCATGAGATCTAGTTAACATTACGCCCATAACCATTATCCAATTAATTTCCTGTAAGGTCCAATTACCTTACTTAACAAGTTTATTGCGGTGAGATCATTTTATTTTCTAACTTTTACAGATTGTTTCCATTCAAAGCGGATCGTCCATTTACGATAGAAGTGGTAGTTGATGAGAAGGAGACGCTATGGGCAGTGGATGGAGTGCAGTATTGCAGCTATACTCATAGAGTTCCGAGCCCGTTCATTGCTGAATGGGTGCAGGTGACTGGCGTTCGAGATGCCACGCTTAAAGTGCAGAAGACTGATATATTCCCCATTTTAGCGCCAAACCCCGTGGAAGTAAGTACCTACCTTTAAAATCTAGAATTCTAGATGTAGGGACTATAAATTGGCGCCTTTTTATCTAACTTGTTACAAAGACATCTAATTAGATATGTCATATTATTAATCTTATCAAGATATAGATATTGACCCAATTATGTGATAAGTAACGTTGACGTAATTGCGGTAATGTGACGAAGTTATCAATTGTATGTTTTATAAGGAATCTGAACATTTTTGTTCTGATTAGCCTGCGAAAATTTATAGCCTATTACCTAGTACCTGAGTACCTAAAATATATGCCGTCGATGCATTTTCCACAGTATTTTAATATGATATAACTGTCTCGTTGGCCTAAGCGCGACTGCTACGCTAGAGGTCTTGGGTTCGATTCCCGAGTCGACCAAGGTGTTATTGGGTTTTTCTATGAAATTCTCAGTAGCAGGTCGGGTCGAACTGTGGGTGTACATTGGTACACCTCTGCCTACCCCTTCGGGGATACAGGCGTAATGACATGTTTATGTTATTTATGTTCAATATGATCTAATAATAAAATATCCTCATCTTTTCTAAATGGCTATAGACATTCACAAAGTTGAACTTGAATAAATTCGTTTGCGCTAAGTTTATTCCTAAAATAATTAGCATAATATAATAATAAATAATAATAATAATGATATGATAAATTAGTATAATATAGAGATATTAATATTCCTAATATTTTTCTTTAAAGGTCCCAACGAGAGCAAGTTTAGATTCACTCCCGGAATATGCAGAACCCGCGTGGCTTGCGAATTCTATTGCTACACTGCCCAATGGCGTTCCAGAAGGACAGCAGCTAGTTATTTATGGAAGGTCAGTACATTTATAATTACATTAAACAATTTAATCTACTGAAAGCACTAGATTTTGGCTCAATTGTCGCCGCACGTCTGTGGTATGTTCATACAAATTCCTATAGGATGTAACTAGATACAAATTTTGTTTAACAAATTGCATCGGTAGAAGATACATAATACAACGATAGAATTCGTTTGTCATAGATAAACTTTGGTATTACTAGGTTTACTTTGTATTGTAGTTATGTTTATGAGAAATATGCGGACATCGATATTTTCCAGTGAACCGAGACTCAATGCCTCTGGTGTTGGCGGCCTTCCAATGGCACTCAACTGTCGATATACAGTTTCATTAACAAGCTTACGAGGAAAATGAGGAAAGGCCAACACAACAAGTTTGTGTTTTCCTGTTTTTAATTATACTTTGTTAAAAATTTTGTACGTTACAAATTAGGTGCCCATTTCATATAAGTAATTTCATATAAAGTTATCAAACTAAGTCCTACACCGCTTCTGCCTGTCAGTCTGTATGCAATGACTTAAAAACTACCAAACTCATTTTCATTTGGTTTTCAGCAATGGATCAAGTACTTCAAGGAGTGAGGAATGTTTGTGTATAATTCGTTCATGTTATTTCGATTACTTATAACTTAATTTTCTGTAAATTTCAGACTTCGACCCCTCCTCCACTCCTTCGCTATAGACCTGATGGACAGTGCCCGCGAGTGGCCGAAGCCGAACGTGTTGACCCACGTCAACGTGCGAGCTTACGTGGAGTCGCAGCGGGAACGGCAGCTTGTAGTGCTCAACGCTTGGCTCGGAGACTGGGGGCCGGAGCGACGGCAGAGGACTGCTAAACTTGTGCCAGGGACTAAGGTAAGCACAGATACATGATACTGCTTTGGAGATATAGGTATCTACAGGTTTTTACTGGAACTGTTTGTTAAATGGACTTATTTTGAGCTGAAATTTTGTAAACTAACTTTACCAGGAGTAGTCTTCATCCCTTTTATATTGATATACCCTTTTGGTAACACCCTGTCTATGTCTGTCTACCGAGAGTACAGGCTCAGCGTAGGGTTTAGATGGTCGTGTGAGAGTTGTCCCAAGAAATGTTATTTTATTATTTCATTACTTTCATTTGTTTCCCTGATAGTTTATTAACAAGGGCTTATGGTAATGCGTACTGCTGTTTGAGATCCGTTACAGGATAATATACTTACGAATGAAGTACCTTAGGGGTGGTCTAAGTATTAATCACGTAATGATTTCAATAACTTATGTAATAATTATTGACTAATGTGTGTTAGTAACCAATTTGTAAATAAGTTATGATGATAATTTCAGACGCAACTACGAATATTGAGGGGACCTGGCGAATGGGCGATATACGCGGACGACATTCTGATCGGGGAGCTGGAGTACAGAGCTGCGGCCGACGGCGTGCGAGCCGTGCGCGTGCGCGGCGACATCTACCCCGAACAGATTTACCTCTGTCCAGCCAGCAGCTCGCCTATAAGAGACAGCTAGATACTTACTTGTATTATCTTGAGAAGAATTCAACTTATGGAACACTATTTTCCGAGTGTATTCACATAATGTACTAAAAACCGGATCAGTAAGTCTATTCAGCTGAATCTGCAAGTCTGGAAGCCGATCCAACATAATTTGGGAAAAAGGCTAGGCAGATGATTCGGCTAGTTTTGAAATCTTGTCAGGGAACCCGAAGCTAGTCAGGCGATTTTAGGAACGCCCGATTAATTCTAGCTGAACTTGTCGGGATATTTTAGAATTACTCGACTAGTCTTGAGTTCTGATTATATTTCGAATACAGTCGTTAAGGTGAATAGTGTTTTATAAGTTTTAAATATGCTTAGTCATTGCTAGTTCTGCTTAACTTAAAGTTACAGAATACAGTACGTTAACTGCCTTAGCTATTCCCAGTGCATTTAGAATCTGACAGACGACTTTTGAACTTTGAGATTTTTAGGTAGATAGATATATTAAAGGGCACTGGTGCGTATTTGCGAAGATTGTGAATTAAAAGAGCATAATAATATAGGTCCGAAGCTTAAGTGTTGATCGCTTACTTACCTATTAAAATGCTTCTTTTAATTCAAGTGCAAGATCAATTATTATATCTAAGTCAATTATGTTTTCAGTATTTATTGACACTAAGAAAGTGTATTGTTGAATGAAAATTGCACTGATCTTTGGCTGTTATAAAAATTAAAGCCCATCTCATTTACCAAAGTGAATAGCGATAGTTTTTAGTGTCAATTTTTTTATTTTCCATTTTGAGCGATTTTTCGATTGTTCTAGCTGTAAGCGTTTCTCTCGTCCATGGTCTGAAATGCCTGAAAATATCTGACTATACTTAAGACGTAATTATAACAAATATGTAGTGATTGTAGTGATGCTAGCTAGCTTTAAAAGTTGTAGCAAGGTTTAACTAACCAGTCTCGATAAAGTTTTATGAGAAATGTATAAATATTAAACAGCATTGTTAATGTTAAAAATCGACAAGTCTAGTATTTTGTCTATACATAATAAAAATCCCGTTTGATGACCGAGATATAATTAAGTATTTTTATGTGCACTTGTATGTTAGCATTTAAATAATTATTGTAAGATCTGCTGACAATATTTTTTTAGATAAGTTCAAAGTTTTTATTTATACAAAGTTAAGTCATTTTTTTTTTATTAGTAAGTAACATATTTTAGGTCATGACGTGTTGCTTGTATACATCAAATTATCCATGTTGAAGCTTGGCCATACAAAAAATATAGTCTATGTATGTAGTATGTTTGGACATAACAAAGGTACAAAATGTGTATGGTTATAATATTATGGCCTACTTGATGTTTCCTTAAAATATATGATATAAAAATGTTATCCAAAGAAACTGTTGTTTTATTTTTTACGGCCAGTGTAGAACCTATCATGATGAAACAAAAAAAAACATAAAATGATATTAATTCGATATTTCACTACTACTTCATTACGTAATAATAATTCGTTCAAATACGTGTTAAAAAAAATATAAAAACACACAGTATTGCCCCGTAACGATGGTTTGTTTTTCACACAGTATACTACACTACACTTTAGCTACCTGCCATTTCATGACCAAATAGAAAGTACATTTAGAAAATAAATACCTAGTAAACTATTTATTTAATCTGTGACATAACTTTAATATCTCTTGATCCTTTCAATAAAATAAATATATGATGAGATAAAGCTCACTTCAATGATGTATTGGACTTAAGACAATAATTTAAGGGTAACTATCTGACAAAAAAGATTTTTTTACAACATACTTTCTTTGGACGTGTATCCAAATAATAAAGACTTCAATAATATCAGCTGACATTGACATTCTATCTAAGTTTGACAGATGTCAGATTTTTTATAAATCGTGTTAATTGCCGGAAAATATTTACGATTTATGAATTATTACATATCAAATAATTTACGTACGACATAAAATCTAATTAAAACACAATTTATGAATACTATAAGTTGATAACATTCAACTTTGAAGTATAAATACTGAGAATTTGCCGGTTAGCAGTCTGTGGTAGTTTTATATGTTTGACCTTCTGAAGGTGACCGATATCTCAAGCCGCGTTTGACCAGTCAGGGTTGAGAAGGTCTAGCGGTTGCACGGCCTTACCTGATCTTACCGTAAATAATTCAAGATGAGCGTACAAAGCGATTCGGACAAGCGCAAGCAAATCTCCGTGCGAGGTATCGTAGCGGTGGAAAATGTTGCTGAGGTGAAGAAAGCATTCAATCGTCATGTGCATTATACACTAGTGAAAGATAGAAATGTAGCGACTCCGCGAGACTACTACTTCGCCTTGGCCCACACTGTGAGGGACCACCTGGTTTCGCGCTGGATTAGGACTCAACAATACTACTATGAAAAGGACCCCAAGGTAATCGCCAGTTATTATTATTAAGTAGTACCTACCATTTCATTTATTGAATTATAAATCAACCATGTCAACTTGCACAAAATTAGTTTCAAAGTATTGTAGGTAGATAAATATTAGTTAAGTTTCATCGCAACTCCCTACAAACCATTTCAATATTTTATTTGGTACTACTTAATATAATATTGTTTAATATATAAGTTTACTTTTTACTTGTCACCCAACGGCTTTGAAATTCATAATTGTTATAAAAACTGTAAATGTAAGATTGAATGGTATTGTAAGTCATAAAATGATACACACAGTAACATATTGTTTTCATGTGTTTCAACTTATATTGACTTAAATAAATATTTAATAAATATCATAATAATATGGTGGAACATAATTATTAAACATGTTTTTATAACTTATAAATTGCTAATTAATACTGAGTCCAAATTACAAATGTATTTTTATAGATTACACAAATTCAATTTTGCTTTTTATATTTTGTTTAGCGTGTCTACTACCTCTCCCTGGAGTATTACATGGGAAGATCGCTACAAAACACCATGATCAACCTGGGCATCCAGGGTACAGTAGATGAAGCTCTGTACCAGCTTGGCTTGGACATTGAGGAGCTGGAAGAGTTGGAGGAAGATGCTGGTCTCGGTAATGGAGGCCTGGGCCGCTTGGCTGCCTGCTTCCTTGACTCTATGGCCACACTTGGACTGGCAGCTTATGGATATGGTGAGTAAATTGTTAAAAAAAAAGACAAGAAAAAAGAAAGATTTGTAAAAAGAACAACTTAATATGTTGATTAGTGTGACCATATTGTTATGATAGGTAAATTCATTGTTTAAATGTTTTACATGATTAAAACTGATACTACATGAATACAAATTTAAAACTCAAAACATAAACCTTTGTGTTTATATTATTGATAAAAATGCAACAAATGTTATTGCATGTAAAAGATAATTATTTCGAGAAACCGTAAATGTCGGCCCACAGGACATTAGAAACATACTTGACATTATTTTGGCCAGTATAAACTAATTTGAGGCAGTTGACAACACCGACGCTGGCGCATCGCCAATTATAAATGTACAAACTAAATTGACGAAACGACTTCAAACATACCCTTATATAATATGCGCAATTGTATACAATACGCAATATCTGCTATTAGTAATCTAGGATTGTTTACGAAAAATCTTTGGAACAGTAATAACATGTGTGGTACATTCAATGAAATCGTGAGCTTTTCTCCTTTGCTTGGAAACGAATATCGATAAGCGTCGCCGGCACAATAAAGGTCAATGTCCCGAGACAACACACCGTAGAGTAAATCAGACCTATCCTACGTTTGTCTCCAGTAATCTTATTATATTAATGAAACCGACTATATTTTATTATGTAGGTATTAATTGAGATCTATGTTAGATGTAAGATAAACACTCTGAAATCATGATAGGCCTGTCTTACAGCATTAAGACGTACCTTCATCTTAATATCGTTGGTGTAAGTTATACCCACCTTGGTATATGACCAAGATGTGACAGGTAAACATATTCAACAAACCACACGCGTACCTAATTGTATGGTCGTTAAATTATAATTTGTGTGAATATAGCTAGACTACACCTGGCTAGTAACGCGAACTGGGTCTAGGTCTTTGCAAAGAGAAAACGATACAAGTAATTATCTATGTCCTGTCCAATTTCTGACTTATAAAAAACTACCGAATTGAAGCTCTCACATTTTTAATAGGGTTATCGAACTTCCGACAAATGATGTTTTTTGGAAAGCGAACTTTGCAATTCGTAAAGTAAAACCTAATAATCGGCTAAGAAATGGAATAGTATTTAAACTTCTATAAAAAAATGTGCCTAATTAGATACAATAGATTTGCGTAAATGTTAACAAGTTATTCCTTATTTACAAGACGATTCATTACCAGGTTTTCATTTCACCCTTCTGAACCAAATCACTAAAAGTTTTTCTTTGCGGCTGTTAAGCAAAATAACTGAAAAATAAATGTATTTAGATTGTCGTGTTTATTCTAGGTATCAGGTACGAGTACGGTATCTTCGCGCAGAAGATCGAGCATGGCGAGCAACAGGAGGAGCCTGATGACTGGCTCAGGTACGGCAACCCTTGGGAGAAGGCGCGTCCCGAGTTCATGCTGCCCGTCAACTTCTACGGCCGCGTCGTCGACACGCCGCAAGGAAAGAAATGGATTGATACGCAGGTAATTACACAGAATATTTGTAGGTGTCATTTGATTTTGCCATTTTCGTAAAAGTTTTCTGTCGTCATGCTTTGCCTCAAAAGTCATGCCTTGTTCGAGAAATGGGCGAAAAAATTTAGTCTCATCTTGAGAATGGTATAGACGAAAACAACTTTTTTCTAGTTCATCACCATTACGATTGAAAGTGGTTATTCAAATAAAATTATGTAATTGTAATAATGCGACAAAATAAGTGAGTCACATAATAAAAAAGAACCAAAAGTATTTAAATTCACATTTACTTATTTACACTGCTATTTACGAGTTAAATTAGGAACACGTCATATTTCAGTACATCACCAACGTACGTGATACACGAGTGGTTTTTTATCTGTAACGCCAATTTGTTGCTCTGAATGGAGTAATCAAAAGTAATATTGAGTGTAACGCAAAGTGATGACTGACGGTTATAATAGAGACACGGCAAAATGTACGCATTGTGATTTGGTCATGCACATTTGAGCACGCACCAGTCCACTGCTGGCATAGGCCTCTCCCATGGCATGCTGCTAGGCTCCATCATTAACTCCTCTCTTCCAGTTACTTACCGCTATGCTCCAAATATCATGGAACACCTCACAAGCATGATTAGGAATATACATATTTTTTTTATGTTTGCCCTCTATTTACAGAAACTTATATTCGTGTCGTAAAACATATTTTCCCTCTATTTTTTTTGGAGTGTAAATAAGTTTTTACATTTGGAAATTAAACAGAATATATCGATAGATATTGAATAAGCAAGAACTGTATTGTAATCCATTAATAGAACAAGTATGTTTACACAAGTAACGGCATTTAAAAATACAAACTTCACCCGTATTAATGCTCGAAACCTGTTCCAAACAATGTCCCCTATCGCGCTTTCAGTCTATTAATAAACAAACCCAATGCATTTGTGTAGTCGCTGTAACAAATAAATAGATATCGAAACAATCTATTTATTATTGCATATCTCGTAATAACTTGAACTCTGCTAGATAATCATGCAATCCTTATCAGTTAAATAGGTCGTCAGAGAAAAGTTCCTTGTTTATAATAATCATCGTCAACAGCACAATATAACTTGTTTCTATGCGATATTTATGATTGTTTTGTACATGCCTTAAGATCGTGATATATGACGATTTACCTTTTTGTTTATTACGGAATGTTTTAAATCTTAGACTCGTATTTTTTGAAGATTGTTTACTCGAAGAGTTCTCGAAATGTTGTGATATAAAGTGATACAGAAGTAGCTAATACCACGAAAGTATAACACAATTTTTCTAATATAGCTAAGGTTTTCACTTACAACTACACTGCTGATTTGTTCTAGAAAGAAGTCTAGGCATCTACACTAGAGACCATACAGTTTCTTGTTGCAAAGTCAATTGAATAAGTACTTGGTTACAGTCCGACAGTTAGAAGTAATAAAGTTTGATAAGAAAATATTGTGATTGTTATCAGGTCGTGTTCGCGATGCCCTACGACAATCCGATTCCCGGCTACAATAACAATGTCGTCAACACACTGCGACTCTGGTCTGCCAAGAGCCCGGTCGACTTCAACTTGAAATTCTGTAAGTTCATGGTTATATTATCTATCTTAATTATTAAATGACTCGGTATACTGATATGATAAGATATTAAAAGAAACTATTTTTAACATGTCATTGCATTATTTCCAGTCAATTCCGGTGATTACATTCAAGCTGTCCTTGATCGTAATGTCGCAGAGAACATTTCCCGTGTTCTTTACCCCAATGACAACTTCTTTGAGGGCAAGGAGCTGCGTTTACGTCAAGAGTACTTCATGTGCGCTGCTACCCTACAAGATATCATAAGGAGATACAAAAACTCCAAGTTCGGTAGCCGCGAAGCCGTTAGAACCACATTTAACAGCTTGCCTGAGAAGGTAGCCATTCAATTGAACGACACCCATCCTGCTCTCGCTATTCCTGAGCTGTTGAGAATTTTAATTGATATTGAAAAATTGTCTTACGAAGAAGCGTGGAAGCTGGTCGTCAAATGCTGCGCTTACACCAACCACACCGTCTTACCCGAAGCTCTGGAGAGATGGCCTTGCAGTATGCTTGAGAACGTGCTGCCCAGACACATGCAGCTGATCTACCACATCAACTTCTTGCACTTGAAGGAAGTCGAGAAGCGTTGGCCAGGAGACACGGACCGCATGCGCCGCATGTCCCTTATTGAAGAGGAGGGAGAGAAACGCGTCAACATGGCTCACCTCTGTGTAGTTGGTGCGCACGCCGTCAATGGAGTCGCGGCCATTCACTCCGATATCCTCAAGGCCACCATCTTCCGTGATTTCTACGAGATGTGGCCCGACAAGTTCCAGAACAAAACAAACGGTATTACTCCCCGCCGCTGGATCCTGTTGTGTAACCCTGGTCTTTCCGACCTCATCTGTGAGAAGATCGGTGAAGACTGGACTGTTCATTTGGACAAGCTGCAACAGTTGAAGCGCTGGGCTAAGGACCCCGCTTTCCAGCGCGCCGTTATGAAGGTTAAGCAGGAGAACAAGTTGAGGCTGGCGTCTCTGATTGAAAGGGATACTGGTGTGAAGATTAACCCAGCGTCGATGTTCGACGTGCAAGTGAAGAGGATTCACGAGTACAAGAGGCAGTTGCTGAACATCTTGCACGTGATCACGCTGTACAACCGCATCAAGCGCGACCCCTCCGCGCCGATCACGCCCAGAACCGTCATGATTGGCGGTAAGGCTGCCCCCGGCTACTATGTTGCCAAACAAATGATCGCCTTGGCATGCGCCGTTGGCAACACGGTGAGTGTTATTGATTATTTATTGATTGTTTATATCTGTTACTCGATAATGACTGTGTCAGTACGGTAATGAATAATGCGTATGCTTATCTTTATACGAGTAAATTACTATAGCGTAAAGGTAATGATGATGTACACAAAAGTATGTGAAAATGACTGAAAACATGAAAATGAAGCCCACGTTTTCTTACAACAACGGGCCAGAACTACGAATTCTTTCATCGAATACAAATAAATATACCTTCACGAATAATCAAAACTACTAAGGCGCTTTAAATTTTTTTCTCAGAAGGTTTAATACACCAGTATTTTAATTATCCTTATAGCTTATATTACCTAACTCATTTATGTTATAATATGCAGGTGAACAACGACCCTGATGTCGGAGACAAGCTGAAGCTGATCTTCTTGGAGAACTACCGCGTCACGCTGGCCGAGCGCATCATGCCTGCTGCTGACCTCAGTGAACAGGTATGTTTTAAAAAAGAAAAAAAAATGTTTAATTCTATTACCATCGATGCTATAGATGTAGGTACATATAGCGCTTATGCAAATAAGCAAACCTACTTTTAAACCTATTCTAAAACAAAAGCGAAATTGCTTTTTGACCTGCACTAAAATGAAAAGGGCATATTTATCTTCTTGTGCAAGTATCAGCAATATGTTTTGCTTCAAATTTATGATAAATAATAATAATAACAATAAACGTTTATTTTCTCACCACAATACATACACATTACATACATTTCAGAATCTCATAAAAAATAAAAACAGTGTATTGTGGGAGACAGTGTATGGATATAAATAGTAAAGTTTTACACGTTTCAGATTATTAAGCTTCTTCTTGGTTCTAATATCGGCTTTGACGTTTTTATGGTTTTTAACTACACTCATAATATTAACCAGAAGTATGACAGAAGCAAAAGACTCTGTATTCATTCTCTTAACGCTGCACTAATTTAGTCACGAGCCTAGTTAATCATACGATCTCTTAGTATTTTACGACATATTGTTACTAAAGCCATATTAACGCGCGCTGTAAATTTTATAATTAGAAATTAGAACAATACGGAAGGAAATGCGATTTAATTAACGCAAAGAAATTACGTATCGCCATTATTTCGCGTCATAAATACTGCGTTTACTGCTATTGTCTCGGTTTTATGTCTTTATTTGAAAAACACGTGTAGGCCTAATGACGTCATCAATAGGTAGAACTAATATACATGATTTTTAATCTAATTTAAGAAATATTTAATTAACTTTTTAATTTAACACGAGTAATCAATTCTGAACCAAGTCTTTTCATACGTTTTCAATTCTATGTTAAAAAATTTTTTGTTCGGTTAGCTTTTCTCGTATAAAACGCAGGGTTTTTAGGTAAAGCTACATGTTATATTTATTTACAAATAATATACCTTTTTTTTTCTATTTCTAGTAATTTACTTGTTCTATTTTCTTATAAATATCCCACAATTACAATTCTAGATCTCTACTGCCGGTACCGAAGCGTCAGGCACTGGTAACATGAAGTTCATGTTGAACGGCGCTCTCACCATCGGTACTATGGACGGCGCTAACGTCGAAATGGCGGAGGAGGCCGGCGAGGATAACATGTTCATATTCGGCATGAGGGTAGACGACGTTGAAGCCCTGCAGAAGAAAGGGTAAGCGATAATCAAGTAGAATTTGTAGGAAGTAGATGTATGGAGCTAGTTTTTCAAATTTATATTGGTGTGCTTTCTTATTCAATTTTATAACAATACTGAAATTCGGTAACGAAGCGAACATGGTGATTGATTTAATGGTTGTTGTTTCTCTGAGACAAAGTTTCGGTTTGGTCTTAATGGGACATTTTCAATGTTCGGAGTTAAAATTGGTCAAAATCATCAACTTTAGAAATAATTAGAAAGAGCTCAAGCAGTTTGAACGAATTTTTCTTTTTAAAATAATAAGGAATAACAGCTCCAGTCCATCTCTAATGAATAAATGCCTATTTGGGGATACAATAACAATTGTACGTCCCTAAAGGTCAACATTTATCGGAAATGTTCAGTAAATGAAAGTGATAAAATAAATGATAAATGTTTATTTTTATAATGTATGACTCATTACATGTTGTTGATGTATGCAAGAGATACGAGTTTAGTACATTTATATTCCAAATATAATTTTAGAATAAGTATGTTCGACGTATTGTTTATGAGTACGAAGAATATGCAGCTCGAATACTTTGTAATAAAATGTATTTATTTGTAACGCGTATTTTGTTTACAAACATAAACATTGTAGTGCTCTATATTTAATGCATTAAGTATATACTCGTATGCAAAGTCCAAAAACGAGCACAAATAGTAGCATGTATATACTTAGCTAGGTCATCCGGGAGCAAGATGGGTTGACGACATAGTTAAAGTCGCGGGTCGAGCCTGGATGAGGCTGGCAATGGCACGAAAAAGGGGAGGCCTATGCCCAGCAGTGGGAGGACAAGAGCTGTGGATGATGGATTTTGCCGCAATAAAACCTCGAATAGAACACATGTTAAACCACACACACATTAAACCGACCCTCGGCAATCTTTTAGTCTCCCATGAAACACCAAAAGAACCACTTTATGCTTATTGAATTTAAGGCACCAAAATACGAAGTCCAAACGAATTATGTTACACTGTGTATCATATACTACATTTTAACATTCTGAAAAGCTTATAAAATTCAACTACTCTTTATATAGTTACAACGCGTATGAGTACTACGAGCGCAACCCGGAGCTGCGGCAGTGCGTGGAGCAGATTCGCAGCGGATTCTTCTCGCCGGGCGAGCCGGGCCGGTTCGCGCACATCGCGGATGTGCTCCTACAACACGACAGGTTCCTGCATCTCGCCGACTATGATGCTTACATTGAGGCGCAGCAGAAGGTCTCCGATACTTACCAGGTATGTACCATTTTATAGGTACTTCTAGGTATTGGTTTATACATGGGTTGTGAAGGTCAGATAGGGCTGCGTTATGTTAAATACTGGTGTGGTAGCTGAATCTGGCTGGTACAATTACAAGATAACTCTTGTAAACAATTAAGGGAAAAGTTGTGCAAAATAATCCTAAATGATGAAAGGAATTTCTTTCCTGTTTGAGAGTATTTTAGGTCCTGTTGCAAATAAAGGTGCGTCAAGATCTGGCTAACGCGCTCCTAATGAGCATTACACGAACAGCTCGCGATCTCGTGAAATACTCATTCGGTCGGTTGTCAGATCCAGACGCACCCTTATAGAGAGTGATATATTACTTTACCCTGGGTAAGAACACGAATGTCTTAAGAATAAGAAATACAGAGAGAGACACTACAAACTTTGTTGTGCCATGCTTGAGTTGAGTGTATGGTGTGTAACAGATTCTAAAAGTTTTTATCTTATATCCAACAAACTTCTCGTTGTATACATAGTTTCTCTTAGCCCGTAGAACCGGCCATAAGTATTACTTCGCACTAATCTATAAACATGAGTAATAGCATAATATATATTTTATTGACATAACTTGGCACTAAACACGTTACCAATATAACGTATACAGCAAGGTCCGCGATTGTTTCTTATCGCGTTGAGAGTTTCTATGCAACGTACATAGGATCACGCTGCTTGGTTTTAAATATGTACTGATAACACTGTTATTCATTTGATTGATTGCAAACTGGATATTTATAGAGTTGCTTAGTTATTAAAATAATAGATACTCTAATCAGCGATTTATCTCTAATTCTAACCTTCAAAGTAAAGACTGATTTTCCAAGTAGCTAAAGCTACATGGATTTGTTAAACATGACTAGTAATTTTTTCTTGACCAATTTTTTCATCCCGTGGTGTTTATAAGCTATAAGTTAGTCGGGAAACGTATTTACACGTTTGTTAATTGGATCGGGTATGGGTAACTTTCTTGTCTCTAGTTTCATAATAATAATCAATAATCATAATAATACAAGCACTTTAGCTGCTGAGTAATGTATATTATTTTGTCCACATTTATTTAACAACATTTTTAACCCACAGAAACCAGCTAAATGGGCTGAAATGGTGATCGAGAACATAGCGTCCTCCGGCAAGTTCTCATCGGACCGCACCATCGCCGAGTACGCGCGCGAGATCTGGGGAGTCGAGCCTTCATGGGAGAAACTCCCCGCTCCCCATGAAACCGCCTAAGGTGCTGAACCAAAGATATATGGACGCCAGGTACTATGGAACATCAGTTATGTAGCGCTAGAAGCTGTATTATGATGTTTTAAAACCAATATTGAGATAGAAAGAGAGAGAGAGATAGAACTAGATGTTCCGTCCTTAAATACGAAAAGTTATGAACATTGAACAATAAAAAACGGATCATCAATAGAACGGATATTGTAATTAGCCAACATTTTGAACTATGGATTCTGTCGCGATTGATTTTAAAAGTCTAAAAGAAACCGCGACAAAATCCGTAATAAGTACTATTCGCGTCAACCTACAAAACCAATATGGATGCTGAATCAATAACACCAAATTTAAATATCGTAAGCGCTTTTCTTCTCGTGAATAATGTTGGTTGTACCACATCATAATACGTCATTTAACAGTATGGCGTTCAAAAACTTAAATAATGTATTAGAACGCAGCTAAAATAAAGCTAAAATTACTTGCAAGTTCTTTACGGCCAAAATATTTTAAGTATATATTTTTTTAACAAATTTATGCAACTACAAATACCTCTAACGATCAGAAATGAATTATTTTCTTAATTGTGGATTTGGATTAAATATAAATGTCATTTGTATTATGTATATCCTAGAGTTAAGAAATATATTTTTAACTGCTTAAAACACATGGAATCATCATCAATCACGTTTACCAACCTATTTATGTATTATTTTATAAATCTGTCAAATTGCATCCTTAATATAATGCAGTATAGTTTTATATTGTCATTTAAAAATCTAAATGTTGTGTAGATTTAACTTAGTTTAAAAACTTTATGTAGTTTCCAATATTGGTAAAGAAAGTTAATGTTTTAAAATTATATACTTAGGAAAATATATAAAATTGTAGTAGAAATTTTAATGAATGTTGTGTATCTAAAAAAATAGGTTTATTACAATACATGTTCTATTAAACTTAACTCAATAACTAACGTTCCTTACACTTATATTGCAGTTTATTGTAAAGAAATTGCAAAAAAATTAGGCGAATTTATTTTCATGTGCCATATATTATCTTGTGTTAGTACATTTTTAAAATACTGTCCTACTTGCCTATATATTATGCTGTATACACACTTTAATGGTGATAATCCGAAAATATTTTTTAAATAAGCAATAATAAAACTGTGTTGATATAAAATATATTTTTATTCGTGTATAGTTCTTAAGAATATTTTTGTTATATTAAACATCTGATATAATTATGCTGCCATAAAAATATTATTTATAAATTGTTATTAAATATTATGAACCTACTTTTAATAAAATATATTATGAATGTTATTTGTTTTTATGTATATTCAATACCATACCCCATAGACACATTACAAACAATTTACCTGTTACAAAACACTTTTTTGTAGAAAAAATAATAAACTCCGGACTGCCTCGTGGCAAACAACGATCATCTGAAGGTAAAAATTATCTAAGATAGGCCTTAAATTCGCTTTAAAGAATAAAATAATTTCCAAATGCTAACCGCATAAACATATCCAACATGCCAATTGTTTTTAAAATAAGTTTCCAAATTTCGACTTATAAGTTATTTCTATGTTGTTGTAATTTTTTAATTTCTGCATAAAAACCTTTCTAAAGAGAGCTACTATTGTATATTTATTATTTTCAGACAATGAACGAACAGGACCGAATTATAGGGATCCATTTTGATCCCTTAGTATATAGATCCCTAAAGCATACAGTGTTACATTGGAGGGTGCTTTTATTAATCAAACAGTGCTTGAAACAAATAAGAATGAGACGGCACTAAACACCTTACATTCAATAAAGGGGCACTACAGGAACATACGCACTTACTCTCATGAGAGTCTGGACGAATTCCTGCGCGCGCATTTATTTCATGGATCCTGCGAGTTGCGACCCTCGGTAAGAATCGCTGTACCTCGGCCTCGGCCAGGACCGCTCTTGATAATTCGTTGAGCCGTAGAAGAGATACGATATAGTACACCCATCCTTTTCTGCGGTCGGATGTCATCGGCCGTTTGTATAATAGCTATACAACTTACTCATACCGCGTCTGTAGCTTGGGCGGGTCGGTTGTCGCGACTCGTCACTTCGCGTGTGTTGTGATTTCAAGTGTTGTGGGTGCTGCGCTGAGCCACCACTCGTTTGTCACAGGTAAGACTCGTGAATTACAATAAAACGTTATTACCCTGTTACAATTTGTGTTTATGTTATAAAAGGATATTTCGCAAAATTACGCGGCGCCCGGCGAATGCGCGACCACGATCGATAACGATGTTGTCTCGGCCGTGTAGATATAGAGCCGCCTGCAATATCTCGCCTTTAATTTGATATTTCCTTCCGCGATACTACATTTCTACACAATGTTTTGATAATGCATGCCCTATAATTTAGACATTGATTTATTTTATCGGCTCTGTCTTTCATTATGGATGATTAGGCCCGCCGACTATCAGGCGAAAGCATGTACTTCAGTTACACTTAAAATTTCCCGATTTGCTTATGTTTCTGACTTAAAGTCTATATAATATCAAACATTTGTTGTACTTGTCCCAATCTAAACAACCAAATGCCGGTGGGTGGCGGATATTGAGAAACTGCGTCTGGCCACTTACGTTTCGCAATTATTGATCTGATTCGGATGTTATTTTTAGGTACTGCCAAACTGGAAGCTATAATTACAAATATGTTTTTCAGGACATACATGTCCTTTAAGTTACCTATTCAATATATTATTATGTTAAATCTACAGTACAAATGTGGTGACTAATGTAACACAGAATAAGGATATTATTTTTCTCAGTCACCGCACTTTGGTACCTACGGATATTTCTGTAGAGCTTCGTAAAATAATTTGTCATCCATGTAGTGGATATAATATAAGGAATCAATATGATTCATTCAGTTGTAAGTCGAAGCACGTGGTAGAGCAGATACAATATACGATGAGTTCGTAGTAGCAAGTCTCAAATATATGCATTCCAAGGGACTTATCAAATAATCAAATATATTTAGTGCATTGAAAGGTCAAGTAGTTGACCATTATCGTACATCGTTACCTACATTTACTTCACTACTTAGAATAAATAGATGCTAGACTCTTGAACAGCGCAGCTTTCGCTGCATTGCAAACCGGTCTTTCCATAAAATTCGCTACGAGAACAAAATAATGCATATTCTGAAGGTCTAGCTAAAGTACTCTTCAACGATGTTGGTACTTGTAACCCGTGGTGTAGATAACTTTAGAGTAAAAGAATGGAAGTCAAATATTTAATCTTACTATTCAAAATATTTATTCTTGAGAAAAATAATTTCGGTCGTCCCTTCTTGCGTGTCGACCCTCCCCCAAAAATATTTGATAGGGGTGACAATTCATTTGGAACTGCCCTACATACCCAAGTCTAAACATTAAACACAAAGGCATATAACAACGTTATTACATTTAAGAAAATTACGTATGTTCAGAGATTGTCGAAAAAGCCTGTTCCTCGATGGCAGGTGCAAAACGATCGAATAACAGCCGGCGCGTGTTTTTTCTGAGAGTTGGCAGGTAAAGGACCTTAAATCTTAAAATCCAAAGAATAATAGTAGTCCCTTTTGTGGTAAATCAAACAATAAACCCTATTCAGAACTTCAACCTACGCAGGATTTAAGTACCTTCCTATAAAATAATTAATCAATACAGGTTGAAGATTTTTGCCTGTTATTATGGTCATGGTCAGTCCATCCATTTCTTCTTCTCTACGTGACGTTGTCTTTAGTTCTACAGAGCTTGAGAAGAATCTCACACAGATATCAGAGAGAAATAAGCACTCGCAGTTTACTAGTAAATTATAAATAAAAACGAATCCAATTGATGTTGCCGTGACCGAGGATATAAAACTTTCAATTTTGGAACCAAACCATTATCTGCCCACTTCTATTATCCGAGTAATAGCGTGTGTGACGTCTTTCTGCGTAGGAGGGATGTTTGTAAGGATGGGGGGGAAGGAATTCGCATCTTTACTTCCATGTACCAACGGGTGGGGGAGGGGGACTCGTATTGCAGCTTCCCAGACGGCTCGGAGGCGAGTCGATCCATTCTATTGAACAAAATATCTATAACGACAACTTCCTAAGTATACGTATCCTGCAGACAGGCTGAGACTGGCATGCCGTAACGATTTTATATCCTGGAAGGAATAGAATAACTCAACGTTTTCAATGTCAAATGTTATAGATATGTGCACAGAATCTCTGTGAATCGATCGGATAAGATAATAAAACTGCAGCCATATGTACTTGCTACATCAAGATAAAACAAACCAGTATCCAAACCGTTGTTTACAAAATGAATTAGTATTCAACAGAATTTTTGCAAACATGTGGTTGGCCAAAAAATATCAACGTTTTTACAACTTGAAATTGCAAACTGGTTTTTTACCAAGTATGAGATGTAATTGTCCCAATGTAAATAATAAGTCAGCTTGAATTTTAAGTACTTCTTTTGTCATTTGAGAAATCCTCTTTGCTTCCTGCCCTTTACGCTTTTTCAACAATAATGAAGTGCTCACTGCTTTAAATTTTTAACGGACAAAAAGGTCGGCTCTTAATTTGTCTGTTTTGGTAATGGAGTTTGTCTGTTTTTCGAAAAGTTTCTGATTTAAAGTTAGTTGTTGTTCGGTGACATAGTAAATGTGACCGTTGTATCAGATTAAGCATTTGGAGATAAGGTGCCCATAACAAATAGGTATATAAAAATACGAAAGCTCTTTGCTGATGGGTAGGCTGAATTTGTTTCTAAAAATATTTAATACATACAAATTGCTTTTATGGCAAACCCGATTCCGGACTATAAAAAGTTTGATAAATAGGTATACATATACTTAAGCTGATTGATGTCCTAATTTGCCTCCTACTTCCTTTATACCAAACGATTGAATATTATTTTTCTCTCCACGTACTTACGACTAATATATGTGCGTACGTACCCAAACGTTCACTCGTTAAATCCAAACACGAGCGGTGCGTAGCCATTTCTGGATAATGGTGCCCGAAATAGTCTTCCGTCACTCATGCACGAGGTTAGGATTGTACTGTGGATATGCTGTTTGTGGTAACATGCAGCAGAGGAACTTCACCTATAATTTTTGTATTATAATTTGGTTTAAGTCCTAAGATAATTTCCTTTAAATGAATGCTCTATATACCGTATTTGTGACTCTACATCTTTATCGTCTTGTTTCCCTGGTTTGTGTCTTAATTTTCTCAAAATATTATTTATTCTATAATATTTTAGTATCATTTACTGTTCATAATTACAATAAATAACAGAATTTAGGTGAAAAATAAATAAGTAAACAAAGTACAATAACAGCCAAGTAACGTGGTAAGAGAGTAGTTAGCCGATTAACACTTTCCTGACGCTAATAGTACTGATTAGTCTGTTACATAGACTGATGCCTAATTAGCTCTCTATTTGCATAGTATGAATGATCGTCTGGCCATCGACGCATAGTAATAGCACGCTTATAGCTCAGACCGCTGTTTGTTAAACGACGAAGCAATTTTAAACATAGTTAAGATAGGTTACGACTAAACTTGCAGGTCATAAAATTACAAGTCTGGTATTGCTAGAGGTACTATAAGCCATTGGCAGTATTTTTTTGTGTTATTTTAAAGTATTTTCACACTATACTAAAATATATCAGTGAGATAATTAATAACTAACCAGACGCTTTTCCGTGGGAACCCCGTTACACTCAAAAAAGTTGTTATTTAGATTCCTAGTGGCTAGATTGTAGTTACTGGGTTAGTTCACAAATTGACGCGGTGATGTCATCGTCATTTCTCAAGTGTTAGATGTAGCATTTAGTCGGACTGTAACTAGTGGCGAGTGAACTGTGTCACTCAAAGGACACATGCAATGTTGTTCTACACTTAATAAAGACTTCATATTACTTGTTCTTAAAGAATTTTAATTATTTATTTATGCATGCTGTTTTAAACCTGTTTACGGGACATGTCTGGTTTTATAAAAATGTTTTATTGCTAGTCAGACCGTAAACCAGACTCTTTGCTCGGTCAAACTGTAAAGAATTTGAAATTGGTATTTTCATTTCAAATGCTAGCCGTATAATTCAATGAACTAAATATAGCAGGTAAAAGTTCTTCCATCCGGTCAGGAACATAAGTAATTACAGGATCCATCTGTTAATTCTGTTAATCCCTAACTACTACTCCCCTCTTGAATAAATTGGATGAGGGGGAGAACTAACAATTGGTATATGAATAAATAAAAAAATAGGGTTGAACGCCCTTGAACTCCAAAAAATCTGCTATAGCTACCGCAAAACGGTTCTGGTTATGTTTTAGGCAGTTCATGTAATGCAGGAAATGTATTGTCCGTTGCTTGTTGAAGTAGAAAACTGTAAAAGTGCATTAACGAAGCACGGGAGTGTGTACGCGTTACATTAAACCAAATTGGTTTATCCTTGCGTGACTGACCGTAGTTCCGCCCTGTTTTGGCCCCCCAAGCATTATGGAACTAGTTAGATTTTTCGAAAGGAGATAACAGAATATTTAGGTTAAAACAGGTGTCGAAGGGAAAAAGGACCTCACCTTTTTTCATCGAAATATTTGTATATTACTTAACGAGTGAAGTTTGCATGTAGTTCGTTTTATACAAAAGATCAAAGATTTCAGTACAAAGTTTTTATTGCCATTCTTCAGGAACTTTGTCAGACTTTGCGAACCCTTAATTAAAACACAGGAAATACATGGTTAACTGTAGTACACAAGTTGTCTCGTGTAGCCTTAACTAATATCTGTCTTGAGTCACTGTTGACACCATCGTTCCTCCGTGTATGGAAACGACTACATAGTAGGCACTAGGCATTGCCATTGTTTACTGAATATCTTATCTGAATACCTACTTACTGAACTTATCACATCCTCATAGGGTTAAAAAAGTGTTAGGTAGACACACACTTGTTCTCATACTTCAGCTTTTTTTTAAATAATTTTATGTTCCGTTTTCCATTTTTTTGTGTGACTACTTTTACTTCATGAAGAGCGGGATCTCCTAGCACTAGTACATCACGTACTCAAAAGATTTTTATAGGTAGCTCAAATACTTCAGTTTTATTCCTTTTATTTGTTCGAAGTAAATTTGTAAATAATGCATCTTTTAGATCTTACTTTCGGTAGCAAGTTCTGTCTAGTGTCTTGCCGTCTAGACTAGCTCTATCTCTATTCTCTGCACCTATAATTCATGTAGGTTCGGTTTCTTCGATATTCATTCGTCGGCTGTCTTCGGGGATTCGATTTTGGTCAAAATATCGAACTACTTAAATGCATTCTTATCGGATTAAAACTTTTTATATCCGTTAATTAATCATTGACTTTAAAGAAATATTTTTATTTTCCACTTCGTTAATAATTATTTATCTTGGCTGACGATTTTGTTATCTTTTTGATTGCTATAATCATCAATCTACAACAGTCACTCTTCATTTCCGTTGTTTTAATTGACATATCACAAGGATAGACTTTCTCTTGACCATTACCCTATTTGGAAACAGAAAAATGTTAAGTTATCGGTTAATTGAGTTTATAATATAGGCGGCTAAAGGAACTTAATCAAGGATTTTTCTTTGTTATAACAATCAGTGTAGGAAACTTGTTCGTAATAAAAACAATTGCTGTTATTATAATCAAGTCGTTATTTATGTGTGGCCTCTACTTGTTCTTGCATTTAACTCTATTATTATGTATTGTTTTCTTTTAATCGTACTTAGGTATTATGTAATTATAACTGTGTTTTTGACTTGTTTCAGATCCGGGCGAAGCCCAGCCGCATCGCGGCACATAATTCCAGTTGTTTTTTAAATAGTGGAAAATAAAAAAGTGTACTGTGAAGTGTCGAAGTGATAAAATGGCGTTTATTGGATTCACTGCCCTCGTGGCACTGGCCGCTATAGGTAAGTTGAATCCCAGTTCCTTCCTATAAAAAGGCGAAAACCGAAAGAGAGGAAAGATGATGATGGATGACAGAAAACATGAGAAAAAAAAGATTGAAAGCTAAAAAGAAGTTCATATTCCTGTTTTCTTAAAAAAAGCGGAATAAAATTCACAACAACAGCCTTGTTCGTCAAAACAGCTCTACCTTCAATATAAAGCGCGTAAAGCAGAAGTGGTTACGCATTTAGACAACTAGTCGACACCTTTACCGACAATTATCTAGCTACGAGTATTTGAAGTCATTAAGAACATTGTTTTATCTAATCTCATAGTATGCACACAATACAGGTGAGCTTAGTTAGAGTTAACTATTATTTACTACTGACCACCATAACAGCTATTGTGAACATTGTTTGCATACTACCGATACCGTTGAGTTACGGAGCTGAGCGTGTGCGTACAAACGACCGCCAGGCGTCACCATTGGGGTACCGACCACCCCACGCGGCGGGAGGATCCTGACGTCACGGGTCGATATAGCGCCCGGGCAACGAACCTATTCGCACGTAACGCTGTTTATGACCCTGTCCAAAATTTATAGACATCATGTATGTTGGTTTTAATATACTGTGTGTAGTAGGCGTCGGCCAACTATTAGGTTCAGTTTAAGCAGACTGTTTGGCTATTCTTGAATGTATTCTCTACCCTATCATCACAAACTTTAAGCAAATAACCAAGATTTAAAGTTGACGTTGTGGTCAGGTCTACAATAACAGCAAAACTCTACATAAACTTCGCCATTTTATTGAAGAGTTTACTCTAAACCAACGAATGTGTGAATTGTAGAATTGGGTATAGAAACTCGTCCTGTAACAAAATCTATAATAAACACTAACAATATGATGCAGAAGTAGTTCAAGTAGTGTACATAGTAAGTGAATAAGTGTTGCCGGATTGCGTACAATGCAAACGGGAATAGGAACCCCAATTTCACTCCCCAAATAAACTAATAGCAACTGCGTAGTATTCCTTGACTTCGTGAATGTCATTTTAGAAAGCAATATTTTGGTCAATTCATAGTGTTATCTAATAAGTAGGAAACAAACAGTTTTAAACATTTCCAAACAACAGCATGCATTTCCGTTTGATAAAAGATACCTACGACCTCATTTACTTATAAACAAAGTGTGGGCGTGTTTTTTTACATTGTCATTTGAATATATAGTATTCAAGATATATAGAGTTCGGCCATTACATTTTTCAAATAAAACAAACAAGTAAACAATGTCAAGACAATTTAAGGATTTCGATTAACATTGGTATTAGGTACCTAACCTAACGGACCTTTCTGCCAACCTAAAGAGATTTCTTACCATCTTACTTGATATACTTAAACCTATACTTAGGAATCCCTTTAATAGTTTCATATAAAGCACCTCTAAAATTCAGAGAATTTGCTTACTTTACCGTTAAGGTATCCCTAAAGTAACAATAATCGTCTTTGTAGTACGGAAGTTAATTTACTAATAGAAAATATATAAATATGCGCCGGTGCGCTGTGCTATCTAACTAGTTGCAGCTGCAAATCATTTAAGTCATCCGTCCTTAGATGATTCATAATAAAACTAATTGCAACTGTTTTTTCATGTTAATTGGTTACATCAACGAACGGCTATTTGCGTTCACGGAGCGGGTATAAATCGAAGTGGTAAAGTGTCGCGTGGGCGAGGACGCCAGGTTCAAACTAGATGCTAGCTTTACAAACTGCAGAACATTGGCCTTTCGAACGCCAAGGTCACGGCCGTGACTCCAATACAACGATATCTTCAATTTCTATATACATACCTATTTTAATTATGTATCACAGTTATTAATAATAAACGATTGTATCTTACACTACGTACTAAAGTAATGTCAACACTTATAAAAAGTTGGTTAGTGACTCATTTGAATTGTATGGGGATATGTGTCAGAGAATTGTCTTTTATAAATACACAAACGTAGATATTTTTGTAACCAATTATCTTTTCAAGCATTTTTCTTAACCATGTCTTATAGCTACATTAATATGCCCTTTAAAACTCAACCTGTATAAATCACAATTAAAAATAAATTACTAAGATAAACAAACTGAATTTATATTTTGTTTTGGTTCAAGAGCCGTCCAATTATTTTAAAGAGACATCTCACAAAAGGCCGTCCAATGTACTCTATACATATATATTTTTTACTTGTCTGTTTTGTGAACATTAAAGGAATTAACAAATAAAAGCTTTGTCTTGTGGATGGATAAGTAGAAGTTCCAAGGTCTTTATTTCGTAGACCGAAAAATGAGTCAGAATTTTTTTTTTCCTTTCTATCTTAAAAACAAGAGGGTATAAGTTTCCTTTATTTTTAAGGTGTGAAAAAGCTTGTCCCGGTAATGCATATTTTGAATAAATTAAATGGCTTCGTTATGGAAATGAAACTGGCGCTGTCTTTATTTAGCTTTGTTTTCCTATTTCGGTCAACTGCTAACGTGTTATTTCAGGTCAGCGTAAACATAACATCAAATTCGATTAGTGTAGGTATATTATTTTAACCATATAGTTGTTTATTTTAGTGCCGTAAAAGAACATTTCCTACAGACAGACTGACGCGCTGTCAGAACTAATTTTATTTAGTAAGAAATAAAAACCGACTTTTTATTAAATGTTTTGAGATGATGCTACTAAACATTATCAGATGAATAAATAAACTTATACTCACTTCCTTTCTTTCGTAATTTATAGCAACATTCATCCAAATACTAGGAAGAAATTTATATTTACATCGGAGAGTACATTTCAGTGTCTATTTTAGGTTGTTGACCGATAATGTTAAAGCTACGTTTAGAATTACAATAAAAATGTAGAATATTTAATGTAGTAATTTACCCAATATTTTGCTAAGTTCAAAGTAGGGTGTAGAAACCGGTAGACAGCTCTAACAAAAATCTAAAATTGAATTTAAAGTATGGATCAGGCATTAATGCGCCTATGTGAAAAATCGCACTTAGTTAAGACAAACAAAAAAATGAGAATCTGAAAGATACCTCCAGTTAAACTTTGCCAAACACAGCTAAAGATTTGAAAGATTTTACCACCAGTGCCAGCTTGAAAGCGCACCCGATAATATTAAAAAAACTTCCCAGACAGTTTAAGCGTGCAGGCTTTGGGCTACGTTGACTTTACCACTAAGTTTTCATTGTTGTAGCAGTGAAAAAGCAATACCTCCGCCAACAAAGAATTATGAACCCAAATTAAAATATTTTTCAGACAAAGGTGACAAAATGAAACAAAATATATTTACTTAAGTTGTTGTTGATAAGTAGAATGATTGTATCGAGACGGACATTTATTGTGCAGTTTAAACAGATTTGACCTAACTATAAGATATAACCTTTTAAATCTGATAACTTTCGTACTTACAGAAGTATTCATTCTCAGTTATAAACGCATTTTCAGTCTTCCTTGGCCATGTGGTATGTTAAAACTTTCAGTGTAGATGTAAGGAACCGTTATGACAATACTTTCGTTTCTATATCAAAGCTAAAAAACTTAAAAAAATAACGAAAGTCGAGTATAAACAATGTTTGTATGCAAGTGTAAATCAAAATCTACACCACCACTCTACTACAAAAACCTCATTACAGTAGCATTCCAAATATACATTTGTCGGCTAAAGAGGAACAAAATAATGAGTAGGTACCTTCTTAAAATTTTAGAAAGGTCTGTCACATACTCTACTTATGGAACACCATAACTATTCCTATGATAAGCAACTGAACCAATAAAATGACAACGGCCCGCGTAGCTATTGTGATCTACTACAATTTGTCCGTATGATACAATCATCACATATACTTCACATGCATTATCAAGGATATTTTGTATTTTGTGTTGGATCTGATACACTCCTTTTGTCTATTAATAGGTCATTGTACTAAAATTACAATCACTAGCAGTACTAAATTACCAACGGTTTGACTCGCTTGTTTTCAAACAAAACTTACTTTTTTATGAAAAAAAATCTTTTACTATTTTGCATTCATAATATCAAGCGTGACTTCTAACAAAACACAAGAAAACAATGTAATATTTCTAGGTAATGTCGAGCTTGGGCGAGCTTTTACGCCGGCATGAATGGTGTTGCAAGACGTTAAGCAACAAAAGATAAGGATAGATGATGATAATATAAATACGGTGGCTGCCGACAACTAGGAATTTCACCGGGTCAACGACCACTAACAATTTTATAGTTCATAGAATGGAAAATATTCATAACACTTAGTCATACGAGTTGTTTATAATAATCTCTACGTAGTTCATTCATATCGTGTATGCAGGAAATTTCGATACCTACATCAAAGTAACTTATAAGCAATTGTAATTACACAATGTTCGAAGAGTAATCGAAACATGAGCCATGCAACCTTCATCGGTAATTGACCAGCTAATTACATTGGACAAGTCTAGTCAATGGACTGTTAATCGATACTATTTTCATAATAAAAAGAGGCGTTATATACTCCGTTAACATTTACCTGAACGGTTGATTGTTTTCTAAATTAGGAATTCAAATCAAAGCAAGTTGACGCGCGACATACCGTATAGTTTTTGGAATTCTCGACATCGTGTATTACTCCGTTGGAATTCTTCAACGCGACATTTGTACCCATCCTAAGATACTTATTACGAATTTAGACACGTAGATATAGGACGGTTTTAATTAAATGTGGTGGTTTAAATAGGCTTGTTCAGAGTTCGTTTAAAACAATCTACAATCGTTGTTCGATGTAGATTGTCACGTGCCTAGTAAATGTATGAACTTTCTGAAATGCGGTCGTTTATGTGCACCCATATTCTAATGCCCCCAATCCTTACACTAGATAGTACATTAAAATTGTGTCGCTCACCGTAATGAAGTTATTAACCTCTAAGTTACATTTAACCCGGCTAATCTATCTAATCGAGGTAGATTGCCTTTCTTCAATATAGTATATGGTCGACGACTTAGTTGAGACAGATTGTAACTACCGTGGTGTAAAGTTCATGTGTCAGACCGAGAGTGCACTTCCCTACAGTAATGTGCACTCATAGTTTAAATAGTTATTCTCGACAAGGCATCGCACATGCATGATTGTGGAATGTATATAGACTATGCGGACTTCTAAGCGGTACTTTCTGAGGTCAATCTTTTATGGTACAAAGTAGAAGTAGGCCATTATACAGGACGTTGTTATCTTAAACTCCCAACTCCGGTCGGAATGGCTCTACGTTTAACTTCTAACGTAGCGGGATCTCAACCAACCAAATCCTTCTGCAGGATTCCAATGACATAGCTTTAACTGATGAGGTTAAATCAATTGTAACTGCAAGGTGATTATCCGCACAGTTGACACGTAAATTGCGTATGGAGGTCAAAGTGGGTCATAATGTAAACATGTATGATACGAATAAGTTTTCCTAACATGGTATCCTAAACATTGAGACGGAGAATGAATCATTAAGATCAACTGCATTACCCTGCATAGGTAGTGAAATTCACGTCCAAGCGACACTTGAAGCATCTTAATGTCTTAGAAATGAGGATGGCTCAGTGCATGTGCATTAGGCGATGAGATCTGATGGGAAACGAGCGCGACTACCGCAGGCTCAGAATACATGATATTGTATTTACGTCCTGACATGAATAAAGGTTCTAAGGCTAACCTAGTGAGGCATAACATTCCTAAGGATAACAAAAAATAAACACAAGCTCGTTAGCGACACGATAATTTTGAACTTTAACAAATCCGAAACAATGACTATCGTAAAAACGTAATGAATGAAAAATCTTAAGTATATTGAAACCTAGATGCTGTCAAGAACTTCTACAACGAAAGTAATGAGCCTTGTCAGCCTTGTGTATGATGTTCGCATGAACATGCCAACACCCGCCGAATTCGTAGGCTTACCTTGAACTTTTTACGGCAGGTATCATTTGCATGTAAGTTGGATACACTGACGTGTTTTATATAAATAAAAACTTACTGTTGTCATATTTAGTCCTCAGTTGTCTATTGTTTGATATAGTACGTACATAATGATTTATAGTTCATTGTCCTTTTAAGCACAATGTTCCCCAATCGGTTCGAAGCACGTCTAGGAAGTCACGAAAGGACACAATAATTGTACCTGTATAAGTACAATACACTAAGCATTAGCGAAACAGTGTTTGTATGTAAGGTTCGTCACGGTTCCTGCTCATGGCCGTGCATATCAGCCTAGTCCATTCTCATTAATTATGAGAATAAGAACAAAACAATAATAATCGAAAATATTTGGAGTGTCGTCCATACACCCCTTATCTTTCAGCTTTTCATGAGTAATGGGCTATTTCAGATCTGATCTTTAACGTATACCCCTGTTTACTCGTTTCAATCTAACGACAAGACTATAGTGTCATAATGTTACAAACGATCATAAATTATATTAAAGTATGACTAACATTCGCACGTGGAATGAAGATTGACAAACTAGTTACGAAGCCATCCTGGGCTCTTAGGACTCGAGTGGGACGTGGCGTGATAACGTCAGGTGACGACCCTCATTCGAACCGCAAATAGTTAGCCATGAAAGTCCTGGGAAGCAATCCAAGCCTGCGCTCAGGCTAACTGCAGTCAACCCTATCAAAATCTACTTAGTTAGCTCGGTAAAAAATAAGAAGAAATTATATCTTGGAGAGTCTTTGTAGAGCCCGAGACCTGGCTTTTAATGAGTTCTGACAACTTTTTCAACAAACGAAGTGTTATGAGTTTGTAAGTGTCGGCAACCCATTCAACATGTTTTTTTTGGTGAGATTAATTTTCTATTGAAGGTAAATGTAACTGTTGATAGATTAGCAGCTGTTATAATTATTTACGTCTTTTTATAACTAGTTACAGCTGGCAACTTCCGATTTAAAAGCATCCATTAAAGTGTAGTACTGTATTTTGTAAACATAAGCGAAAGTGGCGATTGACACTGATCTACACCTCGAGGTGTTATCGCGTTATCAATAATGTAGATAATGACGATATAAACACGCGAAATGAAGGTAGCTATAGCGTTCTACGAAAATTGTAGGCGATAATTTGTACTAAGTAAGCTACTGCTAATTTATGTTGAGAGATAAGTGAAAATATAAAGTGGAAGTTGGTTTAGTCTGTGTAGAACCTTTTATAGCAGAGTAAACCCATTGCTTTCATTTCATTTATCGTTAATATTGACTTAGAATAAATAACCCAATGACCTAATAATCCAACTCATATCGTTCCGCTATATTAATAGCTATACGATAAATATAGTAAATAGATATTGAATTAGTCATAAATGATTCAATCCTTCGTCTTTTTGTAGAGACTTGCTAGAAATCGCAAGTGTAGCGATAAATCTTAGTTGAATCAGCATCCTGCGTTCAGGTTACGTGAAGCACATCTGTCGTGGGACCGACCAATCAGGAGCGTGCGCTAGCGCACATCTGTCGCGAGCACGCAGCACTCCCTCGCTTTTTGTTCTCTTTGTTGCTATTTTTTGTCTCTCAACAACATTTTAGAATTGGGTTTTAAGAATTTTGACCGTTTTATTCAAATAATATTTAAAAAATCTAGATAAAAATAATTTAAGTTTTAAATGAGAACGAATTAAAGATACGATACTTTAAAACGGTTAGCAAATAAAGTACAACTATCTGTCTTAATAATTTGTTTTATAATAAAGAAAGCATACATAGTATATATTAATAAAGTATGTGTTCAAGTAAAACCATCTTAAAAATATTTCAAGTAGGACGTCGTAAACTTCAAAAACATGACCGCCATAAACTCGCTAGTTCAAAGTAACCTGCCAGTTTTAAAACAGGATACACGAGCATTAGTCGCACAGTATGTAGTAAGTTGACCTAATGGGGTCACTAATTAACATTTAGTGAGTGTCACTCTCGTGCTCTTCATCTAGTGAAGTAGGGAGACGTGGCATGAGACGAGTCACTTGTCCCGGATTATTTTATCAGGCTTCATTTTAAACTAGGTCGAGAGTGTAGTCCCTTTAACTAGAACAGCACTACACGCTCCTAGTTTTTCCTGTTTGAGTTTTGCCGCAGAAATCCTGAATGTAAACTTTCAGGGTATATAGCAGTATACTTAAATGCTTTACCGTTCTACATTTTGCTCACTTGGCGTCATTACTTACATAAGAAAAGTGTATTTACGTGGTTTCTAGATAAATATAATAATGCGCTTTCCTTATTTGAATTATATTATATTTAATAGAATTTAGGTATTTTAACTAGGTACGTACTAAACGTATTTAACGAACGCAACAAAGCTTTAAACTAGGTAAAAGATATTCGAAGAATTAACTTAACAAATGGTAATAAATAGACATTACGTCATAGTTTAAGGATGACTACCAGCAAATTACCAATTAAAGTAATTGACGTGTTGAAATTTTTGTAACAGCTTGTTTACTAAAGGGTCTTTATTTGTTTAATATTTGACGTAAAATAAAATGTCCTTTTAAAAGGAAGAGGTAATGATTTTAATTTGCGCGTCAGTTGGCTACAATCGGCAAAGGCCTAATCTCATTTCTCCTCCTGGATATATAGGCTATATACTCATATGTTGCGATTTATGTTCAGGATTAAATCTTATGGTAAATGTAGAATGAATAAACATCACACCTTCTAAGGTATTGCTATGTCCTTTGCCACTCCCTCCACACATTAACACAAGTACATAAGAACAACGGAACAGTATTCTACAACATCATTTTAATTTCCAGGGTCAGTGCTATGCGAGGACGAGACTATAGGACCGATATTCATGAAGGAACCTTCCAACCGAGTGGACTTCAGCAACACGACCGGAGCGACTGTGGAATGTGCGGCGCGTGGATCCCCGACCCCCGACATCATTTGGGTGCGAGCTGATGGAACCGCTGTTGGTGATGTCCCCGGATTACGACAGGTAAGATAATACGACACTAAAATAAGATTATTTAGTTTTCTTTTCATCGGCGGCCAGTAATGGTAAACTTTTGCCTTGGTATTGGCATATCAACCGATGAAACTGGCGTAGGATCCCAATAAACAAAAATGAAGTACTATGGTGTTTAAGTATATGTGTGTGTATTATGTGTGTTTAAGTCCTAGTCAGGCATTTCCAATAACCATCTGCCTTCTTAAGGCCGGAAACAAAATAAATATTTCCCTAATGCTATAGTTTGGTATGCGTAACCTGTATCGTAACAATCTACAATAAAAGCCCGCATGTGTGGCGCGTGCCTTGTTGAGTGTTGCATAATGTTACGAAATCTAGCGCATCTTACAGGAATGTTTATAAGCGCAAACACACTGCAACATGGCGATAAATAGAGTTAAAAAGTACTTAAGCTTAATTTCGTTATAGGTATGCAGGCTTTTATAATATCATGTGTTTTCTGCCAAGTTAATAACTAGCAGAGATTGAAAACACGTAGGCAATAATAAAATACAAAGGAGAGTAGTAAGGTGCCTAAGTATTTCCACCCAAAAATGAAAGAATCGATTCTAATTCTGTTTCCTTATATTCAGGTTCAGGCGAACGGAAACCTCCTCTTCCCGCCTTTCCGCGCCGAAGATTACCGTCAAGAGGTTCACGCTCAGGTTTACGCTTGTCTCGCACGCAACTCCGTCGGCACCATTCATTCCCGTGACGTCAACGTACGAGCCGGTAAGCAACATTTGCATAACATTAAAACATTTCCTCAACTTACATTCTTTGAGCTTTTGTCCGTTAGAGACAAAATATAAATTAACATGATGCTCACTCATGCAACAATGGAAATTTAAATGTGTAACGGACAAAGTTTACTACCAACCGCTAAAGGTACTAAGGTTACAGTCTTATCTCATAAAGTACAAGATTGTGTTACAACAAAACTCAACGAACACGCGTTCAAGGAGCTGCCATAAAGTTCTATGACACATGACATGATTTATAAATATTTTTAATGGGTTACATGACACGCGCTATATCTATATCAACTAATGCTAAGTTATTTTTGTTTATTTGTTGACTTATCACCTCTTCGTTTGTAATTGGATAGTCAAATGTTTGTTTAAATAACACGAGAATGTAATCATGTGTTTACGGAGGATTATCCCTAATTTGAACACAAATAAAATGATTGATTAAACTCACCCTATATAACAAGTAAATATGTAATTGTGTGCTCTACACTTGTACTTTATGAGATCGTAAAGGCGTAACACATATAATGTATCATTTGTCTATTTAAGCGGGTTTATTTATGAGGTATATGGTAGCATTAAAAGCTGCTACGGCACTTAAATTATGTGGAGAAGCCCCAATACGACGGCTGACATTTGAAGTAGCTGTTAAGCTTCATAAAGTTTGATTGACCACGATAGGGCGCTGCCCTTTATGACACGAGGTCAAATGCAGTCAATTAAATAATCAAACGTCAAGAATAATCGATTTAGCTGTTATTAGTACAATGCATCGCGCTGCATTATCTGTTTACATAATAATAATAGTCAGATAAGAGATCAGTTCCTTTTGAGTTGTTATACCCACTATAACCATAAAGAAACCCGTTTATTTTGAACACTTCATGCACCACATTTTACAAGCCGTTAGCTAACTAACGGTGAAGGGAACATGATGAAAACTGGATACAATAAACTGAAATAGCCAACCCGCAGCGAGCAAACGGAGTGATTTATGCTCGTTTCTTCTCTGTGTGAGAAGAGGCCTTTGACCTGCAGTGAGATGGTTAACTGGCTAGGACAGCATATTTCTATCGCTGGCCTAATTTACATAGTTATAAATGTTGTTTGGCAAAATTGGTTGGTACTTACTCTTAACAAACTATTTACAAATAAATAATACTCTTGAAATATTTTTGTTTGTTCAGAGTAAGAACAAATCATTTACTAACCCAAAGTGTATGTCAACCGTTTTATTATTGTGTCATTCTCTTGTGTAATTTTAAACTATTGCAGGTGTTCTTTATGTGTGATAGCTAGTGTTACTTGTTGGCTATAACGTCTTGTTTATTTTATTGTTGTTTGTTTATGTGTAAGTGGTTGCCCAGCAATACGATACTGATGTCAACAAGGAGTATGTAATCATGGGGAACAGTATCTTGCTCAAGTGTCAGGTCCCATCGTTTGTTGCCGATTTCGTCGAAGTTCTCTCTTGGCACACTGATGACAATGAAGACTTCTTTCCTGGCGAGAATTACGGTTAATCCTTTACCGTAATTAGCGTTCCTAGCCACATCCTAGTCCTCATTTCCGCAGTAAATTGCTCATGCCAGTTACAACGATAATATTTCCACAGTGGTACAACAGCAATACGAATCAGAAGTAAATAACGAATACGTGATTCGCGGGAACTCTGCTATTCTTAAATGTTCAATACCTTCATTTGTGGGTGATTTCGTTAATGTAATCTCCTGGCACGACGAGGCTGGCAATTCTTTTACTCACGAAGGAAATAAGGAAGGAGATGGTACTACTTATATACTAAAAATAACGTCTACTTCCTAACTCTCTCACGTGTCCGCATCCCTTAATTCCTTACAAAAACACTATCAAATCTATTTATTACAGTTGTAACACAATACTACGAAGCTGAAGTAGTCTCAGAATACGTAATTAGAGGAAACACCGCTGTATTAAAGTGTAACATTCCATCCTTCGTAACTGATTTCGTAAAAGTAGAAGCTTGGGTCGACTCCGATGGAGGCGAATATCTGCCAACCGATGACATCGGTACATCAGATTATTAAAATAACCTTATGTCATCCTAACTCCGATCCCATACCTGTATCCAATACAATTCAATTATCACAAGCCTTCTTTCAGTTGTGAATCAGTTCTATGAGGCTGAGATTCTCACCGAATATGTAATTCGTGGAAATGCTGCTGTTTTGAAATGCTCTATTCCCTCATTTGTTGCTGATTTTGTAAAAGTCGAAGCGTGGATCGACGAAGAAGGAAAAGAGATTACTCACTCAGGAGATCTCGGTACAATGGCCTCTTAAACAAAACATATTTCTTTCCCTACAACGTTTCCTTACACCTTGAACCATTCCAAAATATGTATATTTCATTGTTATTCTTCAGTCGTCTCACAGTTTTACGTGACCGAAGCCGAAAATGAGTATGTGATTAGAGGGAACGCAGCTATTGTTCACTGCAAGATTCCATCCTTTGTTAGCGACTTCGTTTACATTGAAGCCTGGGTCATGGATGATGGACAAATCCTCACAGTTAACAATACGAATACAGCGACGGGTACATCATAAAAATATTCTTCAACACCACTATTCCCATCCAATTTATACTCCTCGATAATTTAGTTTATCTAATACATTATATTCCTTTTGTTAAGTTGTATCACAGCCTTTCGAAGCCGAAGCTGACAACGAGTACGTGATTCGTGGTAACGCAGCTATTATGAAATGTGAAGTGCCAAGTTTTGTCTCTGACTTTGTATATGTTGAAATGTGGATGGACAGCGAAGGAGGCACATATTATCCTGGCAATAACGAGGGTAATTTCTCTTTAAAAGAGAATAATCCTCTTCCTTAATCCCTTTTAATATCTTGTCACAGCTGTACTCCAAATATATGAGGCTAGAGTCAACGATGAATTTGTTTTACGAGGCAACACGGCTATCCTTAAATGCATCGTACCTTCGTTTGTTGCCGATTTTGTTCATGTTGTGGCCTGGACAATGGACAATGACACCGTATCTGCCGAGGAACAACCAAATTTTAACGATGGTAGTGGATGATCTTCAAAAAACTTATTCCTCACTCCTACCTCCCCGTTATCCGATGGGTGCATTTTTTTAAGTATTCTTACATTAGATACGTATTTCCTCAGGCATTATAAAAAATAATTTTATAACGTCCACAGTGGTACATCAGTCATATGAGCCTCGAGTTATTGACGAAGACGTTCTACGCGGCAATTCCGCCATTGTCAAATGTTCAATCCCATCGTTTGTAGCGGATTATGTTAATGTCGTGGAGTGGGTGACAGACGAAGAATCTCTCTCTGGGTTTTCGTTTAACCGCTCAGAGGGCAATTACGGTAATCGTGAGCATATTTGCGGCCCCAATTGTTCCTATCCGCACTCCACTGAATCCCCATGTCGGAGTCAATCATCAATATTATACGGACGAATGTAAATCCTTGTATGAATAATATTTCAGCTGTCAATCAGTTCTACGAATCGCAGGTCTACGACATATATGTAATCCGTGGGAATGCTGCAGTATTTAAGTGCCATATACCATCGTTTGTGTCTGATCATGTGCAAGTAATTTCTTGGCACGATACCGAGGAAGGAGAATACACATTAAATTCAAATTACGGTATTTTTATTTCACAATTGAAATCGTGCAATTCTCTAAATCCTTCCCAATGTATTTCGTTTGTAAATTAGGCCTTTTCCTGACACTACATAACTTAAATACCTCTTGGAATGTTTTTGTTTCTAGTTGTGTCTCAAGCGTACACTGTTCATTTAGTCGAAGAAAATGTTTTGCGTGGGAATTCTGCAATCGTAAAATGTCTGATCCCAAGTTTCGTTACGGAATATGTTTCGGTAGCAGCCTGGAAAATTTCTGAAGGAGAAGATGAGGTTGAAATCACCATCAAAGATACTGTTGATAAAGAGGGTACTTAAAATAGAGATTACCTAACAACTGAGTACCCTGTCCTTAATCCTTTGAATAATATTCTTATTTACATTTCAAATAAATATTTTTATTCTGCAGCTGTAACACAAGCTTATACGTTACAGTATCATCTTGGATTATTTCTGTAGGCAAAGTTAATGAAATAGAATTCGATTAATTTAGGAACACAAAATAGTTAGTACCCAAAACCCAAGTACTCTTCCTTGTAAAATATAAAATTTTGTTTTCTAGTTGTTTCTCAGGCGTACACGGTTATGTTAAACGACGAAAATGTGTTGAGAGGAAATTCTGCGATCGTAAAGTGTCTCATTCCAAGTTTCGTAACAGAATATGTATCAGTAGCAACCTGGTCAATTTCTGAAGGAGAAAATGAGGTCGAAATTACAGCCAATGATAACAAAGAGGGTACTTAAAAGATAGATAACCTAACCGCTACTGAGTATCCTGTCCTTAATCCTCTAAATAATATTCTCCATATACGAAATATTTTTCTCCGAATTTTGCTTGTTTATATTGAATAAACCTTTCTTCCTCTCTTTATAAACATAAGATACAATATTTCGTAAATTGGCAATATATCATATAACATTTCAGTTGTACTGTAAGGTTGGTGGTAGAGAATGTTCTGCATGGAAATTCAGTGATCGTCAAATATCACTTTCCAAGCTTTGTAACAGAATACGTTACATTCTCATCTGGAATTATATCTGCAGGAGTAGTCAATGAAATAGGAGTTCAATTAGAACAATCGTTTAATTTAGGTACCCAAAACAAAGCCTCTTTCTTGTATGAATCGTTTAAATACCAATAATGGAATTTTATTTTCTAGTTGTTTCTCAGGCGTACACTGTTATGTTAGTCGACGAAAACGTGTTGCGAGGAAATTCTGCGATAGTAAAGTGTCTGATTCCAAGTTTCGTGACGGAATATGTATCAGTAGCAACATGGATAATTTCTGAAGGAGAAAATGAGAACGAAATTACAATCAATGATACTGTTGACAAAGAGGGTACTTAAAAGAGAGATCAACTAACACCAACTAAGTCTCCTGTCCTTAATCCTCTGAACGATATTCTCATTTACAATTATATTCTAAGAAATATTTTTATCCAAATTTGCAGTTGTAACACAAGCTTATACAGTGAATCTCATGGAGGAGAGCGTTTTACGTGGAAACGCAGCTATTCTTAAATGTCATATTTCAACATTTGTCACTGAATATGTTAGCGTATCGTCTTGGATTATCTCAGAAGGAGACACCGATGAGTTGGAAATCAAAGCAGAATCGAATGATTTGGGTACTGTTATAGTATATAGGATTGCTTGGTGATTTTAAATAAACCTTTGTCCTCTCCTAACATGATAGTATATTCGTAAATTGTCAATAAATCACAAAATATTTCAGTTGTATCTCAGGCGTACACTGTCAATTTGATGGAAGAGAATGTCCTGCGTGGAAATTCAGCGATCGTCAAATGTCACATTCCAAGCTTTGTAACAGAATACGTTACAGTATCATCTTGGATTATTTCTGAAGGAGAAGTTAATGAAATTGAAATCCAACTAGATCAATCGTTTAATTTAGGTACCCAAAATAAGAAAACTATGATACCTTTTTATCCACTCCCGACTTTTACCATACTTTATGGTCCCATTGTCCACTCCAAAACTTACATATATTGTTGTCGTTACATTTACAGTGGTTTCACAGTCCTATACCGTTAATTTATGGGAAGAAAACGTCTTGCGCGGAAATGCCGCTATACTAAAATGTCACATTCCAAGTTTTGTCACCGAGTATGTCACGGTCACTTCCTGGATTATCTCAGAAGGGGAGCAAGATGAAATGGAGATAAATTTAAATTCTGAATTCAAATTAGGTAACATAGATAAAAATTTCACTCTCACCGAGGCATCATAGTCCTTTCCATATTTCCTATTACTCGCATAGGCTTCGAATGGCTTTCAGGTTAGATAAAAAAATAATGTTATATAGCTATCATGTTCAATATGTTGACAGGCGTAGGTTATTGTCAGCATCTGCATTCTTTTCTTTTCTGATATATTAAATGCTATCAAAACGATTTCAGTCGTATCCCAAGCTTATGACGTGAAGTTTTGGGAAGAATATGTTTTGCGGGGCAATGCCGCGATCTTGAAATGTCAAATTCCAAGTTTCGTCTCTGAATACGTGTCTGTAAATTCCTGGATTATCTCTGAAGATGAAAAAGAGCAAGAAATTAAAATAGATGCTTCATTCAACTTAGGTATACAATTTGAAAGAATGAAAGTTTGGTATTTGCTCCCTACGTCCTTTATTTATCCTAACATATAATCTACCTAATATCCTAGATACTAATGTTCTTACATTATAAAATTAAATTACAGGCCCAAATATGTTTCTTTCGCCTATGGTCATCTTTCACACTATTGTTTCAGTTGTATCTCAGGCATACGCCGTGAATCTGATGGAAGAGTACGTTTTGAGAGGCAATAGCGCTATTTTGAAATGCCACATACCGAGTTTTGTATCTGAGTACGTTTACGTCATCTCTTGGATAATCAGCGAAGGCGAAGAGGAAGTAGACATCAAACTAGATTCAGCAAGTAATGTTGACGGTACGAAGTGATTTGTTTCTCAGGCTGTAACTGCCTTTATACTCATATATCCTCACAGTACGCCTAAAAGTTATCTGTCTAATTGTCAACGACCACGTCGATCGTTAGGCTACTCCTGTAAGATGTATAGGGTTTTGTTCCTGTAAAGGGTTCCCGTGATTCCATGGGCCTAACGGCCTACCTATATCCTTTATCCTTCTTCCTTAGGCTAATGCATGTCATTGCATTTATAAGTAAATCGTAACCCTAAGTTACGTTGCATTGAAATACATTGCTTTAAAAAATATTTTTGACAATTTTTATCTTTAAACAGTCTTAATGCAACATATTATATTTCCACAGAGGGTAAATATCTTGTACTTCCATCTGGAGAATTACATATTCGTGATGTTGGACCTGAGGACGGATACAAATCATACCAATGTAGAACCAAGCACAGGCTTACTGGTGAAACCCGATTATCTGCGACCAAAGGACGACTTGTCATTACCGGTGAGTGTTTTGTTTTTATTACAAATATTTTTTAATAAAAGTGACATCAATTATTATTTTGAAACAGTCCTTCTGATTTTTCGTAATCTTGCTTATTATTTTGCTCATTGATTTTTAAAATACTTTACATTTTACCATATTGAACTTTAAATCACATATTGATGGCACTATTGTTTACTTTATAATTTACAGTGAATAGTGCTCTTTCAGTAACCAATTTGATTATTTTTTGTTAGACATGATTTTAAGTATCAATCAACATAGCTTGATTCTTAAAAATAATCCTTTTTTTATTAACATGAATACTTACTACATAAGTAAAGTGTATTTTCCTGTTGGAAGTAATATTTAGTAAACGGTCGAACACTATTCGCTGTAAATGTTTTAATTATTTAAATAGCAAATACTCTCATTCAAGTTTATTCATACTCTACAATCAGCGTTGTGATTGCTTACATTACATCTTACATTCCGTTTTGAATGAGAATATTTTCTTTGAACTGTTATCATTATAACAAATAAATATACTCAGTATCTCATACAATAAATATAATCTTTATCCACGCATAAATAGAATAGACCCGCTAAAAAACTTTGAGCTTAAAACTAGATTTTCATTCTTTCTTTTATTTTAAAAAGATTATTTTTATTGTATTTTAATTATGAATATAATATGAAGTTTAAAGACTCAAAGGAATATTTGAGTCTTTAATCTTGTTTTCTGAATTTTTACTTGCCTGAATGTTGGGATAGGGTACCCTGCAGAGCCCTGACTCGCGTGATTATGATATATTTAGGGGTCAGTAGGAGTTTTAGGTTCTTTTTCTTTTGCACATATTCTCGTTAAATATTTCCGTGTCCTCTATTCGTTACTTCGCCTTCTCCCAACATGCGCAGAGCCGGTGGGCCGGGTACCTCCCAAGTTCCCTAGCGCGCAGACAACAAGTGGCTTCCAGTTTACCGAGCTCTCCAGCCTCTCTGTACTGTGCCCAGCACAGGCTTTCCCAGCACCTATGTACCGGTAAGAGTCACATTAACGTCGTTTTGCGTAATTCCTCAGAGCCCATAGGGCGCGTGCCACCTAGGTTGTCTACAACACAAGTTGGCATGATGTTCGTAACCACATCGGGGTCGGCATTTACATTACAATGCCCAGCTCAGGCATTCCCTGTCCCCGTATTCAGGTATGGCATTTTGCTATTCTAGTAATATAATCATCGTTTCTAGAACCTGTTGGCCGCGTACCTCCCAAGTTTGCATCTGTATTGACTGGAACCATGTTCGAAGTTAAGAAAGGCGATTCTTACGCTTTGCAGTGTCCCGCCCAAGCGTTCCCAACCCCTCTATTCAGGTAATCTTATCTTCAAACGTTTCTTTTTACCTGCTATAGAGCCCGTCGGACGTGTTCCGCCAAAATTTGCGTCAGTCGTGATGGGAACAATGATTGGAGTCAAGAAAAGTGATTCATTTGCTCTGCAATGCCCTGCGCAGGCGTTCCCTGTCCCGATTTTCAGGTACTTCCAATGATCAAGATAATCATTCCTTAAATGTAATTGTAATAAAATTCAATTTGCTTCAGAACCCATGGGGAAAGTTTCACCAAAATTCCCTAGTTTAGAGAAAAGTAGACTCTTCAACTTTGACAGCCAACAAACAATTTCACTCTTATGTCCCGCTCAAGCATTCCCAGCCCCAATGTTTAGGTAAGACAATTGCAGCAGAGAGCATTTTCAACACATTAACTTACCTATAAATTCCATGAACGTTGTTTACTTTGTAGAGCCCATGGGGAGAGTATCACCTAAATTTCCGACCGGAGACATAAGTAGGACCTTTATTGCTAATCAGGGCGACGGAGTGCCTTTACTTTGCCCCGCGCAAGGATTCCCTGCTCCAGCATTTAGGTAATTTTAAAATCTCATATCGTTTTTATATTCAGAACCAATGGGCAAAGTTTCGCCGAAATTTCCATCGACTGAAACTGGACGCAGTTTTACTTTCTCCTCTAACTCTTGTGTGACAATGCTATGCCCGGCACAAGCGTTTCCAGCCCCACTTTTCAGGTACATTGATTTATCTTAGTCTTATCTCTTTAGAGCCTGTGGGGCGAGTATCACCAAAATTCCCTTCGATGGATAGTTCGAGAAGTTTCAGCGCTGTAAAAAACGCAAGCTTGACAATATTATGTCCAGCGCAAGCCTTCCCGGTCCCAGTATTCAGGTAACGAACCAAATGGAATAGAATACCAAAATGAATCATTTTTTATCTCAGAACCAGTCGGTCGCGTTTCACCTAAATTTACTACAGGCGACAAAAGTCGTGCATTCGATGCTAATGGAGGTGACAGCGTCACAATATTGTGTCCCGCTCAAGCTTACCCTGCCCCGGCCTTCAGGTATATAAATAGACTTGAATTTTAATATCCCCTTATGTAACTTGTTCTTAGAGCCATTGGGTAGCGCCGCTCCGAAAGTAGCAACAAAAGTGATCGATATCACCGAAGTATCTATCAGTTCGACTTTCACATTACTATGTCCCGCGCAGGCTTTTCCCGTACCAATATTCAGGTAATAGAAAACAATCTTTATAGCTACAAAAGATTATATTTATGTCCAGAGCCCGTAGGAAGAGTTCCTCCGAAGTTTCCAACAATGGATAATAGTAGAGGTTTCAATGCCATCATTAATGCTAGCGTAACGCTGCTGTGTCCCGCTCAAGCTTTCCCAGTTCCTTTATCCAGGTAAACTTATAAATAAGATTTATGTTTATTTTCTTCTAGAGCCTATTAATAGCGCCCCACCAAAAGTACCGACTAAAACTATAGAGTTTGTGGAATTCGCGATGGACTCCAGCGTTACGTTGCTTTGTTTAGCTCAAGCCTTCCCGGTCCCTGTTTTTAGGTGAGTTGTAAACTCAACTATAATAGGTCGCGTTTGTTTATAGAACCGGTCGGTCTAAAAGCTCCTACATTCTCTACGGATTTCAAAATGGCGTGGTATGTAAAGAACGTTGAGCAGGGCTTCGCGTTGCTTTGTCCAGCGCAGGGATTCCCAGCCCCTTTATTCAGGTATTTTACTCATGTTTTTAGAACCAATCGGCTCCAAAAGCCCTTCATTTTCAAGCGGATCGAAACTAGCATGGTTTGAGATTCGACAAAATCAGGATTTTGCGCTGTTATGTCCGGCCCAAGGGTATCCTGTTCCAATATTTAGGTGAGAACTTTTGGCCATACTTATTAAACTTAAAAATTTCCAGAACCCGTTGGTTCCAAGCCCCCCTCATTTTCTACTGATGACAGATTGGCATGGTTTATAGAAAGACCTATTGGACAAAGTTTAGCTCTGCTTTGTCGAGCTCAGGGACATCCTGTTCCCATATTCAGGTAATATAACCACAATATTTGTATAATTTTAGAGCCAATCGGATCGAAATCTCCCACGTTTTCTACTGATAATAAGTTCTCTTGGTATATGAGGAATACTGGCCAGAGTTTAAACATCTTATGTCCGGCTCAAGCTTTCCCGGTACCAGTGTTCAGGTGACAAAATCATATCTTATATTTTCAATTGTAGAACCCGTTGGCTCAAAATCTCCAACATTTTCGAACGACGTTCAGTTCTCTGGAATAACTCGTAAAACTGGCCAAGACTTTGCTCTTTTATGTCAAGCACAAGCGTTTCCTGTCCCAATATTCAGGTAAGAATTAAGTTTATATCAATCATCTGTGATTTTAAATATATCTGTCGCAGAACCCATCGGGTCGAAGGCACCGACATTTTCTCTGGAATATAAAAGCACTACTCTCACAAAAGTGATAGAACAGCCTATCGTTCTCTTGTGTCAGGCTCAAGCTCACCCTCCTCCTGTATTCAAGTGAGTGAATGATAACTTCGTTTATGTTTTCTCGGTTTAGAACCAGTAACTGCAAGAGCACCCGCGTTCCCTACTTCCGCGAGTTCTTATAATTATGAAATAGAAGCTCATTCTGGTGGTTCTATGCTTTGCCAGGCTCAAGGGTATCCCCAACCATTATTCAGGTAGGTCCTATTTTTATCATATTGCGCCCTCTTTTAGAACCTGTTGGTGCGAAAGCTCCTTCTTTTTCGACTGATTCCAAAGGGAGCATATTTGTTAGAGAAATCGGGCAAAGTTTTGCGTTGCTCTGTCAGGCGCAAGCGTCCCCTATTCCCGTATTTAGGTAAGTCGATATTAATTTTCTGTTACTTTCTACAGAGCCCGTAAGTTCCAAGCCACCTAGCTTCTCTACTGATTTCACTCTGTCAGCGGTAACGAGACATAAGAGTCAAAGTTTTGCATTATTGTGTCAAGCTCAAGCTTTTCCTATACCAATATTCAGGCAAGTGTCGATTGGAGTTTTTGATTCATATATTAATTGAAAAAAAAAGCAGATTACAATTATTGATCTGTGCGCTACAGTTCTAATTGGTGTCAATAGGTTGGTCTGGGTGGATTTCTTCCGAGATGATTCTCGAGCTTCAAATAATAACTCGCAATACTTTTTATACAGAGCCCGTTGGATCGAAAGCTCCTTCTTTTTCTACTGAGTCGGCTCTTTCGTCCATAAAAAGACATCAAGCTCAAAGTTTCGCTCTACTTTGCCAAGCTCAAGCTTTTCCAGTTCCGATTTTCAGGCAAGTCTTTTATGATATATTATATTAATTAGCAGTAAAACGTGTTGTAGAACCGGTTGGAGCTAAGTCCCCGACATTTTCCTCTGAATCAATGGGAAGCATTTTTCGAAAACCCGTCGGACAAGCCTTTACACTCCTTTGTCAGGCTCAAAGTTACCCTGCTCCAGTTTTCAGGCAAGTGATTTTTTTTTTACATCACAGAACCTGTGGCCTCCAAAGCTCCTACTTTTTCTACGGATGCTCGTAGCACAACTTTTGTACGCAACGTCCGACAAAGTTTCGGATTATTGTGTCAAGCACAAGCCTTCCCCGTACCAATATTCAGGCAAGTTTGTTATTCGTTATGTTAATTATATATCTTATCGTTCAAAATGTTCAATCTTCTATTTGCCGTCCATTCATTAAATAGAGTGTAGGCGAAATAAATGTTTTAAAATTTGTACGTAGAGCCGATCGCGAGCGCAGCGCCAAGTATTACAACAACTCAAAAAGCTGCTGTACATTACCCCCAACATACTCCATTAGCACTTCTGTGCCCAGCGCAAGGATTTCCTGTGCCAATTTCAAGGTGCGTTATTTTATGACTTTTGTCTTAAATCAGAAAGAAGAACAATTTAGGCAATGATGGATATATTTGATTGAAAATTTTAATGGTCTTTCGTCCAAATTACTTATTTATCACCGTCTCTTCGAAAACGTAAGTTTTATCATAGTTGAAAAGATAATTATAACGTAATCAACAATACCTTGTAAAATTGGGTTTGCAAAAAAGTCGTCTCTGTAATTACAGAACCAACAAATAAAATTCCGCCACGAAAGGATTCCACTAAACATTTTGAGGGGTGGGAAGTGTTCACCGTGGCTCAAATGGACGTGGCATACTTAACATGTCAAGTTGCCGCTTACCCGGCGCCCGTGTTTAGGTGAGTAGGCGCAATACAAGGACGGTTTTGCATTCCAGAGCCAACCGGTAGAACGGGGCCAAAGGTGACGGGCGATGGGCTCAATCGACATATAGGTCGAGAAGATGAAAGCCTCGCGCTCCTTTGTGAAGTTCAAGCTTTCCCAGCCCCTCTAACGAGGTATGGCTTTTAATGAGTAACGGCCGGCCGTCGGCGTCTCACGCATTCATTTATCACGTAGTCATATCATACCTATCATCCAATGTACTGATATCCGTTGTTATTGCAGTCTGTTGCGGCGGCCGCCCCGCCCACACGTGACATGAAGGCGTGATGATTCGCGGCCGGCCGCGCGCCCCTATTACAGTCCCCAGCCAAAGTAACGATTGAGCGGCGTAGACACCTGTTGGTAAGTGTCAGGGTGTTCTTGCTTTCGTTCAAACGCTTTAATCTTTACTTTGTGCTTTTCGTGAGACAACACTGCACTTTACTTATTTTTGTAGCAAAAACAAGTCATGGTTTACGCGGTAGCTTTACATTACTCTGTCCCAACGGCTAGCTTTTTATGTTTAATCTTCGTGAATTTCACTTTTTATTCTTATTACGATGGGCTCAAATTCTTCGCAACGTGTTAACACACAAACATAAATATAAGTGATCGTTTAGATAGCATTTGTTTCTTCTTTAAGAACCAACAAACAGTATTCCTCCCAAGCTGTCTAGTGGTCGTTTACAAGAATCTGAGTTGAAAGTCGGAGAAACGGGCAGTGTTTTATGTCTAAGTCAAGGTTTTCCAGTTCCCGCGTTCAGGTGGGTGGCTCTAGTAGGAACTTTAATACCCTTAATATAGAGTTATGAACCGCTACAAATTAACTCCGTCTTAAAAAATAAATTCTATCTTAAATAACATTTGTTTCATGCTTTGGTGTACAGAGCTAACGACCGATTCTCTACAAAATGATGTGGAAAAAACGCAAATCAGCTGAACTCGTTCTCTTTTGTTTCAGATGGTACAAGTTCATTGAAGGCACGACTAGGAAACAGCCCGTAACTCTAGATGACCGAGTGAAACAAGTGTCAGGAACCTTGATTATCAAAGAGGCTAAAGTAGAAGATTCTGGAAAGTACTTGTGCGTTGTGAACAACTCTGTCGGAGGTCAGTATTGTTTTATGTATAAATGAAGGTTGTTAGTTTTTTAATAATATTGAAAACTAATAAGTCGTTTCTTTCTTTTCAGGTGAATCTGTTGAAACTGTATTAACTGTGACTGCACCACTGAAGGCTACTGTCGAACCAGCAACTCAAACTGTAGATTTTGGAAGACCCGCTGTATTCACTTGCAGATACGAAGGAAACCCCGTCAAAACTATTACCTGGCTTAAGGATGGCAAGGACATGAAACATCACGATGCTACTTTGAGGTATAGTCAGCTAACAAACTTTCGTCTACGAAGCAAAAATAACATATCAGTACAAAATTAAAATTGTTAGTTACTTTCCTTTAGGATTGAATCGGTAAAGAAGGAAGACAAGGGTATGTACCAGTGCTTCATTAGGAACGATCAAGAAAGTGCAGGAGCCAGCGCTGAACTCAAACTCGGAGGACGATGTAAGTACCCAAACCAATCATAAAAAAGTTCAAAAAAAACATAATTACCGTGAAACTAAATTACAGTAATAAACAGCAAGATTTCCGTACAATATAGGTCTGACAAGCTGCAAAAAAAACTCTTAATTGACTATTTCTGATTCCAGTCGAACCACCACTGATCCGTCACAGCTTCGGCGAACAGACCTTCCGCTCCGGCCCCTCTCTCCGTCTGAAGTGCGTCGCGTCTGGCAACCCCACCCCCGACATTGCCTGGCTCTTGGATGGCGACAAACTGAACAGCGGCGAACGTCTTCAGATCGGGCAATTTGTTACTGCTGATGGCAACGTCGAATCTCACTTGAACATTTCTTCCGTGCACACTAACGATGGTGGATTGTACACTTGCATCGCTTCAAGCAAGGTATTTGCACAGATTTTTTACTTCATGTGTGATCAAAACTTAAAAAAAACCATGTTCCTGTTGGTTCCGGAATGAGGTAGTTGGATCTTGTATAAAAATAAAATAAAATATATATATATATATATATATAGTATACCTGCATTCTGCAGTTTAAGAATAAATGTTTATTTATTTTGTATAAAAAATTGTTGACTTAACCCAAACAACACCGTATAATGCGGACCCCTTGAAAATTTACTTAAGAACAATACTCAGTTCCTTTTGAGGTACCAAACTTCATGCTATGGTATGGTTTCCAGGTCGGCAGCGCTTCCCACTCGTCTCGCGTCAATGTGTACGGCCTGCCCTACGTGCGCCCCATGAAGAAACGCCCCGTCGTCGCCGGAGACAACCTCATCGTGCACTGCCCCGTCGCTGGATACCCTATTGACTCCATTGTTTGGGAACGTGATAACAGGTTAATATTGAAAATCAAATATGTCTTTTATATATAAATACCAAATATAGCAAAAAACTAAATTTTTAGCTAAACTGAAAAGAAGCATCATGAACCAGTAAGCTCATCCATATCATCTCAAACATTATATTATGACAGACTGATCCTAATTCAGAACTTTGTATGCAACTAATAGTCTGAGTTTAAATTTTGTTTTATCGATACTCATTGGAAAAGAACGAAAAGAGAACTCGATAGTTCATTTGATTATTTTTCTAATACGTGTAATTTACGTTTCCAGGGTACTGCCAATCAACCGCAAACAGAAAGTCTTCCCCAACGGCACACTAGTCATCGAGAACGTTGAGCGCATGAGCGACGAAGCGACCTACACCTGCGTGGCTAAGAACTCTCAGGGCTACACCGCTAAGGGAACGCTAGAAGTACAAGTCATGGGTAAGTTCGCTAAACATATTCAAACACTTGATAAAAATGTATTACATAACATCAGACAATGACAGGGAAAACTTTCTTATAAATCTTACCTCAAATAAGTCAGACTTTTAAAACAAAGAAATATAGAAATTCGGAACACATGAATTCATTTGTCTGATGTTATAAGAATAAAACGGTTTAAAGTGCCTTTGAGATGAAATTGTTGATATATTTAGTCGAAGAACCGCTTGAACCTATTTTGATGAAGTACAATGCTATGGTCAGTAGTGGATAAAATACAGTATTAAATGTAACTCTTCGAAGACTTAGTTAACCTAGACATACAAAGAATATTAAGCAAAGAATATTATTATGGTTGCTTTGACCTCCCCTGACATTTTATGAGATTTGATATAAGACAATTTTATCTCAAAGGCACTTTTAACAAGATATTGAGATTTTGTGAATGCAATGGTTTTTTTACATGCCTAATATTGTTTTAATTTATATTTATGAAAAAATGACTTTATTGGATCAAGTATACAAATCAAGATTAATGTATCATCATTGCATTCACAATACACAACCTTTTAATGTTCACGATTTCAGAGAAATCAACCGTTTGCTAGACTTATAAAGTAAAAACTCAGTTACTTGTTCAATAGAAAGGTTTATTCATATTTCTTGTAACAGATTCACGTTGATCTAAAATTATGTATTATTCATAAAGACTAGAATCAATTATTCCTTTTAATGTGTATTCAAAGCCAGTAAACGGTTGTGACCGAGTTCCGATTATAATATACAGGGTGTCCGGTAAATAATCCGACAAACTGTGGTGGCTGATACCTTACGTCAGGCCCTATCAAATGAACGCAACATATGTTCGCCGAAAAGTTACAGGTTTCGAGTTACAATCGATTTTCGAAAATTTTAGAATTTTCTACCTTGCATCAGACTTTTCCATTTTTCTTGCTGATACATAGCTTTCGTAATACTTTTTGTGCATCAAATTAATCTTGAATAGTTACTCTATCCTTTGATAAGTCTCATATTTATCTAAAAGAAGAATATATTGGCGATAACGCCATTTGTTTTACAATTTTCACTTTCGGTTTTTCTTAGTGCTCAACTTTGAACTGCAGTGGTGAAAAATAAATGTATGTAGGATTTTTGTACAACAATCTTAAAAACTTGCTTGAATATTGGTGATTTTGGGAATGTACAATACTTGCATATTTTCTTTACAAAATTTGACTAAATAAGCTGCTGAAGTACACCGGGGCCTATTTTTTGAAATATTACTAATGTAAATCTGAGTAAAAATGCGACGTAACTTAACGCGGATCGTTATGGTCGAGTGAAATAAGTTATTTTTATCTAGCGATTAACTAGTGACACGAAATAATTGTGGTCAATTTCAATTTGGAAAATATTAAAAAAAAAAATGCTCGTTTAAATTTTTACATTGATACGGAACCCGTTAAGTGCAGATGAATTGGGCGTCTAAAACTAGCTATTTCAGTGTTGTTGCATGAAAAATAAGGTGTTATAAAATCGATTTATCTAGTAAGAAAATACTGAAGGTTAAGGTAACTTTACACTAAAACATGTTTTTAATCTGGCATAGAGAGTTAATGGCGAGAAGAAAATACTCATTTAATTGTACAATGACGATCAGCGTTAAGTAACGTATCATTTTTACTCAGATTTACATTAGTGATATTTCAAAAAATAGGCCCGTGTGTACTTCAGCAGCTTATTTTGTCAAATTTTGTAAAGAAAATATGCAAGTATTGTACCTGCCCAAAATCACCAATATTCAAGCAAGTTTTTAAGATTGTTGTACAAAAATCCTACATACATTTATTTTTCACCACTGCAGTTCAAAGTTGAGCATTAAGAAAAACCGAAAGTGAAAATTGTAAAACGAATGGCGTTATCGCCAATATATTCTTCTTTTAGATAAATATGAGACTTATCAAAGGATAGAGGAACTATTCAAGATTAATTTGATGCACAAAAAGTATTACGAAAGCTATGTATCAGCAAGGAAAATGGAAAAGTCTGATGCAAGGTAGAAAATTCTAAAATTTTTGAAAATCGATTGTAACTCGGAACCTGTAACTTTTCGGCGAACATATGTTGCGTTCATTTGATAGGGCCTGACCTAAGGTATCAGCCACCACAGTTTGTCGGATTATTTACCGGACACCCTGTATATTTTCTGTTTTCTCGCATTTCGCGCTCTATAGCGCTCTTAATAATTTGATGTTTATACTGCAGATGGAACTCAGTGGTTTCTCTAATAATAATACCATGACATAAAGTTGCAGATAAATATATTAAATATTTGTTTGAGATTAAAAATAATAAACTATATCCACATTATTTTATGGTATTATATTACCTGTGTACTAATCATATTCTTTTTCAGGGATATAACATAATGTGAAAATGATTTAATAGTGAATTTTGTATGTGATAAATAATATAGACCGAGATGTTTATGCCCGCCAAAGCTACATCGTTTGCCACACACGTCCCTGCACTAGTGCTTATTTTAAAATGTAATTTTTAATGTTCAGTGCTCCCACAAATATTACCATTTGAGTTCGGCGACGAGCCAGCTAATGCAGGAGACTTGGCCTCCATATCTTGCGCATTAAGCAAAGGCGATCAACCCCTAAACATATCCTGGGTGCTAAATGGACAAATAATACCGAGAAACAACGATATGGGAATAATATTAACTTTCATCAACAAAAAGACCTCGATCCTAAACATAGAATCTGTAAGTGGTATACACAGGGGCACATACCTCTGTGTGGCGACGAACATGGCTGGCTCAGTTAATCATAGCGCTGTTCTCGAAGTCAACGGTACTCATCCTAATAACGTTCAGCTTGCTTTTTTTTCGATTATGTAGTGTGCATTATTCCTACACCTTAACCCACTGTTTAAAACAAATGATTTGATAATAGTCCCGCCACAAATCACGCCGTTCGAATTTGGAGAAGAAATCCTGAACGAAGGAGAAACTGCATCTGTGTCGTGTGTAATGAGCAAGGGTGATTTGCCGGTCAAATTCATTTGGAGTTTTAACGGAGAAGAAATTAAAGCCCGCAACACCCTCGGCATTGTTCTCACAAACATCAGCAAGAAAACATCGATATTAAATATAGAACCCGTAAGCTCAGTTCATCGAGGCTCTTATACTTGCGAGATCAAAAACGAAGCTGGCGTAACGAACCACACCACGATACTTAGCGTTAACGGTCCGCTTTATTCATTATTAATTTAATATTTGTTTTAATGGCTTTTTAAAATCACAGTTCCTCCCCAAATCTCACCCTTTGAATTCGGCGACGAGCCCGCAAACGCTGGTGATACCGCGTCGGTTCAATGCGTTATGAATAAGGGTGACCTACCGGCGAACTTCTCGTGGAGTCTAAATGGAAAGAAAATTGCTAAGGACAATAACATCGGAATAGCCATTGGCGGCATGGGTCGGAAAATGTCCATACTCAATATTGATTCCGTCAATGGTACCCACAGAGGGATGTATGTTTGCTACGTTGAAAACCTAGCTGGGCAAGTCAATCACAGTGCCACGCTGGAAGTTAACGGTTCTTCATCTTTTCATTTCTATGTAGTTTCATTATTATTTATATATCGTTTTATATCTTGACTGAACAGTAGTTTCCCATAACAGTTTTACCCCAAATCCATCCCTTCACCTTTGGAGAGGAGCCAGCTAATGCAGGTGATACCGTCGGTGTCCAATGTATGGTGACGAAAGGGGATGCGCCAATCAATATCACGTGGCATTTAAATGGAAAACCAAGCGGCGACATTCAGGGAATCACCGTGACTAAGATCGGTCATAAGTCGAGCAGTCTGTCCATAGATTCTGTAGCCTCCATACACACAGGAGTGTATACTTGTTCAGCCGCTAACAGGGCTGGTCATGCTAATTACTCGACCGAGCTGGCAGTTAATGGTATATACCCCGTTGAATACGATTCTGATCACATGCATCATACTTATTAGTTGCTTTGTTTTTTCAATATGTCCTATTTCCTACATTTCCTACAAAGCTCCTAGAAAACTGCCAACAATTTCGAATAGTACATTTAGGGGAAAATGTCATCATTAAATATTTTTTCTTAATAACTTCTCACAACATTTAGCTTTTATTCTTTATAAATAATAACAATATACTATTCTATAGTTGTGCCGCAGGTTACGCCATTCGATTTCGGAGAAGACATACTAAATGCAGGTGATACAGTATCTCTTACTTGTACCGTCGGCAAAGGGGATTTACCCTTGAAAATTCACTGGCAACTAAACAACCAAACTCTTAATTCGGGTAATGGTGTGCTGATAAACAGAAATGGGAAAAGAATATCCGTTTTAAGCATAGAGAATGTTCAACACGAACATATTGGCAAATACACTTGTATAGCCGAAAACGCAGCCGGTGTCAGTAGCCACAGCGCGGTGCTCAGCGTAAATGGTACAAAACACGTTGTAAAACACTCACAAAATTTGCTTAGTTTTTGTTCGCACGGTATTTATAAATTGTTTGTTTATTTGTGTACTTATAACTCCATTTTATTTCGCTCCTATACTCAAACCTGTTCCTAAATAAAAATAAATATTTACTAACAAATGAATTTTTTTAAATAATGTCAATTCGGATAAACAAAAAATATAAAGGGGTTATTTTAGAGAAAAGTTGCTTAGGGTTTTCAGTGTGTGGCATAAAACGATAATAGCATAACGGCATAACCTTAAAAAACTTTCATTTTATGGGTAAGAAATTTGAAATATCACTGCCATTTTCAGTTAAATTTTCGGTAATGAAATCCTATAATCCTTAGCTCACTCGGAAATAAAAAAAAAACGCGAATCAAAGCCACAAACCAAATAGTAATCTAATTATCATATTTTTTTCGCTAAATAATTCCCTAATTCCTCTGCAGTCCCTCCACAGATAAAACATTTCGAATTCGGAGAAGGGCCAGTTAATGCTCAAGAAATGGTTTTGGTTACTTGCGCGGTAAGCAAAGGTGACTTACCTTTGCAAATAGAATGGTATTTCAATGGAAACCCTGTGAAAACTGGAGATATCGGAATCAATCTTGTGAACACTAAGCGCTCAAGTCAACTTAACATCGATTCTGTTAGCCACCAAAACCAAGGAAATTATACATGCGTGGTAAAAAATGAGGCAGGCTCCATGAATTACTCTGCAGAGTTATTCGTCAACGGTATCTTAAATTACTGCCTATCTGCCTGGTAGTTATTGTGTGTTCAGTTTTTATTTTTCCTTTTTCCTATTGTAACTTTGGCGGGCCATAAAGTAAATAGTCTCTTGTCTTGTCAATAATAAAAGCAAAATATTCCAGTAAATCAAAATTGTATTAAAATACTAGGAACTCCAATATTTCAGTGGCACCAGTAATAACTCATTTCGAATTCGACGAATCAGTTTTTTACGGAGAGGGTGTTCAAGTCATGTGTCATGTTCCAAAGGGCGATAAGCCCTTAAATTTCAAGTGGACTTTTAGCGGCGGAGATGTGAGTTCACTAGCCGGTTTGAACATCATGAACGCGGGAGATAGGGGCTCAGTTCTCATAATCCCTGCGGTGACGGCTAAACACTCTGGCAATTACACGTGCACTGCCTCTAATCTAGTCGCCAGTGCTAGCCACCACGCCACGCTCAATGTCAAGGGTATATGGTCTCGGTGAATTGTCTATGCTTTTGCGTTCTGTACTCTCTTACACCAATCCTGTAAAAATGTTTTAGATATAAATAGTATAGCATCACAAAACTATAACCAACTACATACCTAGAATTGCCTATCTTTTCAGTGGCACCAATTATATCCCCTTTCGAGTTCGATGAAGCCGTATTTTACGGTGAAAGCATACAAATTATGTGTCATATTCCGAAAGGCGACATGCCACTGGACTTAAATTGGTCATTTCAAGATAAACCATTAAAAAAGACCGACGCAGTTATAATTACGAAAGTAGGAGCCCGGAGTTTAATTTTGGCCATCCCAGCTGCAACAGAAAAACACTCGGGAAATTACACTTGCACAGCTTCTAATATTGTAGCCAGCACCAACCACACAGCCACGTTAAACGTTCAGGGTACACTGGTTATTTATGTGTGTTTTCATTGTTTTGTTTATTTTTATTTATTTGTTTGCCCTCACTAGTTCCTCCGCACATCGTTCCTTTTACGGCCGAAGAGCCTGTTTTTGCCGGAGAGTCTATACAATTGGGATGCCATGTATCAAAAGGCGATGCCCCTATCACAATCAATTGGAGTTTTCACGGCGAGGAATTATCCTCACATCAAGGAATTTCGACAATGAAGATCGGCGAACGGACATCGTTACTGACGATATCTAATGCGCAAGCTATCCACAGCGGCGAATATTCGTGTCACGCAGCCAACCGAGCTGGACTGGCCGTACATTCGACCTCAGTTAATGTTCATGGTATTTCCCAAGCCCGTTAGCCGCCCTAGCCTCTCGCACGCTGCACGCTTGACTCTGCAATAATTTTGGCCTTCTGGATTAACAGTACTGCCATACATCGTACCCTTCGAAGCAGATGAGTCGGTGTTTGCTGGGGAACCGGTTCAGCTCAATTGTCATGTTTCCAAGGGTGACTTACCGCTAGATATCAAGTGGCATTTTCATGGGTTCGAAAATATAACAACACATCTAGACATTATGACGAATAAAATGACATCGCGTACTTCATTCTTATCAATCTCCGCGGCGACCGCTAGCCATAGCGGCAACTACACCTGCGTAGCTACTAACAGAGCCGGTTCCGCTAACTATTCAACTGTTCTCAATGTTCATGGTCAGTTTCATTTGTTCATCATAATACAAGTTTTGTTCTAAGTTCATCACAGCGAATCGCAGCTTTCAAGTTTTGTTTACAGAATCTGCATGAATTCTGAAAGCATATTTAAAAGCTACGTACGCGTTGTTTTTTATTTTTCATTTCACATTCCTTCTCTTTTTTTTTCTTCATACAATTAACACGGAATAGTTTAGCACTTAAATCGATCAAGTATTTTAGATAGGCTAAAATTTAAAAGTTTAGGGATTCAATAAGCTTAGAAGATAATATATAAACATCGATTAAAACGGAAAAGTTGGGCCTGCAAAATACTCCTATGATGTTACCCACTTATATATTTTTACCAACAATGTTCATTTTCATATACCGTAATGGTTATTCTTGGCATTAGTAAATCCTTTATTGTTTCTCAATTCAAGTGGTCCCGCACATTATTCCCTTCGAAGTTGAAGAATCTATATTTGCCGGTGAATCAGTGCACCTCACCTGTCATGTGTCGAAAGGCGATCGACCTCTTCAAATATCTTGGAGCTTTGAAGGCCATGAAATTCCTTATCATAATAACATGGGCATTACAACAACAAAGTTAGGAGAGAAAGCGTCAGTCCTGAGCATTCCGACTGCTATGGGCCAGCACAGCGGCAACTACACTTGCACAGCCAGTAACCGGGCCGGGCGCGCGTATCACTCTGCCCTCGTCAATATTCATGGTATTGGAAGTGTTCCCCTAGTTCAATAGCTACTGTAAGAAAACTGTTTCATATGTGTATAGATATATATTGCACGTTTAGATTTACACTTAGAAAACACTCTTTTTCTTTTATTAGTCCCTCCCCATATACTACCGTTTGAGATCGAAGAATCCATCTATTACGGAGAATCTGTACAAGTGGTTTGCCATGCAAGTAAAGGAGACCGACCGATGTCTATCACATGGACATTCGAAGGCAAAGATCTGTCAACTCATGCGGGAATCAAAACAATGAAAATGGCGGAACAAACATCCTTCTTGTCTATCGCTTCTGTGACTGGAGAACACAGTGGAAATTACACCTGCATTGCAAGAAATAGAGCTGGAGAAGATAGATATTCCACTACTCTCAACGTTAAGGGTATTTCCGCCAGATGTCACAGCATGCGCCTTATATACGTAAATTACTAACGTTTAAATATTTTCTTTGTTCAGTCGTTCCCCACATCAAACCTTTCGAGTTAGACGAGGCCGTCTTTGCGGGAGAATCCGTACATCTCGACTGTCATGTTTCAAAGGGCGATACACCTCTAAACATTACTTGGAGCTTCCAAGGTCACCCTGTTACACGCAGAATGGGCGTAAAGACAACCACATTAAGCGAACGCGTATCCGTCCTCGATATTCCTACCGCCTTGGGGCCCAATAGTGGAAACTACACGTGTACTGCAACCAATAAGGCAGGCACCACCAGCCACACCGCTCTTCTCAACGTTATTGGTACTGAAACGTTATACCTCGGATGTGCTTGCTTTCTGTTTAGTTCCTCCCGTGGTCCAACCTTTCTCTTTCGGCGAAGTCGCAATGAATTCTGGACAAGTAGTAACAACCCCTTGCTCAGTTATCGAGGGAGATCATCCTCTACAGTTAAAGTGGCTTTTCGACGATGAACCCATTAAACCCAGATCTGGAGTAACTGTATTTCAAATAGGAGAAAAGAGTGCTATTCTTAGTATAGCTTCAGTAGCACATAACCACGCTGGAAACTATACATGCGTTGCGGAAAATGAAGCAGGAGTCGATTACCACACGTCTACTTTGATAATAAACGGTGCTTAATATTTTCTCGTAACTGGTGCTCGGTAAATTAGTTTTTTTTTCTATATCCTTTTTGCATTCAGTAAAGTTTTCGGTTGTTTCTCTAATATATAATGACATTCCAGTTCCTCCCAACATTTTGCCATTCTCATTCGGCGAAAAACCCGCAAACGTCGGAGAATACTTGCAGGCAGCGTGCACTATCAATTTTGGTGACCTTCCGCTAACTATTACCTGGAAATTTAACGGACAAAGTATTTCTCAGAGAAATAACAATTACGCTATAAGCAATTCAAAAAGAAGTAGCTTAATGATAATCGAATCAGTTGATGCAAAACACGCCGGTTCTTACACATGCGTCGGAGAGAATCGTGCGGGTCGTAATACCTATTCAGCAGACTTAGTTGTATACGGTTAGTGTCATAAGGTAGAAACTTATTATTTTGTGCTATTCTTAGTATAGCTTCAGTAGCACATAACCACGCTGGAAACTATACATGCGTTGCGGAAAATGAAGCAGGAGTCGATTACCACACGTCTACTTTGATAATAAACGGTGCTTAATATTTTCTCGTAACTGGTGCTCGGTAAATTAGTTTTTTTTTCTATATCCTTTTTGCATTCAGTAAAGTTTTCGGTTGTTTCTCTAATATATAATGACATTCCAGTTCCTCCCAACATTTTGCCATTCTCATTCGGCGAAAAACCCGCAAACGTCGGAGAATACTTGCAGGCAGCGTGCACTATCAATTTTGGTGACCTTCCGCTAACTATTACCTGGAAATTTAACGGACAAAGTATTTCTCAGAGAAATAACAATTACGCTATAAGCAATTCAAAAAGAAGTAGCTTAATGATAATCGAATCAGTTGATGCAAAACACGCCGGTTCTTACACATGCGTCGGAGAGAATCGTGCGGGTCGTAATACCTATTCAGCAGACTTAGTTGTATACGGTTAGTGTCATAAGGTAGAAACTTATTATTTTGTCATTTAGATAAAATTTGTTTCAGTTCCTCCCAAGATCGCACCTTTCATTGCCGGCCCAGAACCGGCTTTTCTTGGAGATTATTTTGCACTTCAGTGTATAGTAACACATGGAGATCAACCAGTTATTATTGACTGGACGGTCAATAATCGATCAGCTAAATCTATCCCTGGAGTTCGCGTTAGTAACAACGACCGAAGAAGTAGTGTATTGACAATAGAATCTCTGGACGCGACGCATGCAGGGCAATTCAATTGCACTGCGAGTAATGCAGCAGGCACCGTTTCGCATACTACCGATTTAGTCGTAAAGGGTGCGAACCAAAAGTGACTATTTTTACGCTTCCGTCCTTTTAACCTCAAAATTCATTTCCTAAACACTTCTCACTTTTCATAAATTTTTGTCCTAGTTCCACCGTTGATAATGCCGTTCAATTTCGGTGAGGTGCCATTCAACCCAGGAGATACAGCTTTAGTTAATTGTGTCGCTACCAAGGGAGATCTACCTCTCGACATCTCATGGACGTTCAGCAGTGAAACTATAGACTCGACCCTTCAACGAGACATTACTACGATGCCTTTAAACCCTCGAGCTTCGCTCCTCACCATCAACTCCGTCAACGCAAACCACCAGGGAAACTACACTTGCATCGTGCAGAATGCGGCCGGCCGCGTGGAATACGCAGCGACACTCGTCGTCAACGGCACGTCTATACCTGATTATGCTATGATGCCAATTGAATCTTTAATATGGGAACTAACATCACAATATAGCACCTTGAAAGGAGCTGTTCGTTCACAGACACCATTATTTTCCCTCTTTTACTCTCACTAGTCGCTAACATTGCCTGCCTTGACGATATCCTAATCGATCTAACCCAAATCACTATGGTTGTTTCCAGTACTGCCTCGCATAGTTCCATTCTCGTTCGAGACTCCGCTGTTTGCGGGGCAGGCCAGTCAAGTTACTTGTTTGGTCTCGGAGGGCGATCAACCCCTCGATATTCAGTGGTACTTTGAAGGCCAACCTTTGAAGGAGAAAGCCGGAGTTACGGCAACTAAAATTGCGCAGAGAGCTTCATTGCTTCTGATCGACCCGGCGGGTTGGTCGCACAGCGGCTCCTATGCGTGTATCGCGCGCAATGTCGCTGGAATGTCCAACTATACTGCCTCATTAGAAGTCCATGGTATACATCTCGCATTTGTGTACCCTTCATTCCTAGCACGGACCAGCTTTGCGTAGATTCGATATTGTATGCTTTAAATATTCTGTTACTTTAAATGACTATAGATTAAAAATATCGATGATCGGCAGTGTCAAAACATTCACTTTACCTATCAGTCTTCATTCTTATAAATCACATCACGTTAGGTGATTAATTTTAGACGATTAACGTTATGCAATCTCCAGATAGGGTTTAGATCAGTCGTCTTGAAAGCTTTCCATAGGAACCGGCTGCGGCTATCATCGACGTACCCCTTTCGTCCTCTCCTTGCATTTTATTTACTTCCTTTCACCTACCTTTCCTATGGGTTCCCATCTTTATATTTGGTTCATTACATAATTTGCGCATTTGCTATTTATTTAGCTTGTTGCTTGGCTTACTAACTGTATGTTTGTATGTCTAATAAAATAATGTTATACAGTCATAATTGTATAATTTATAAACGCATTATTTTGTCAGATGTAGCGCCTTGCCAATTTTGGAGATGGTGAAGTTAAATGTGCTTAATATTTTACTTTAATTTAACCCAATTTATATTTATTTGGTTTGTAGATAGAAAAGCCTCAGTTATTTTTTGCAACTGTAATTTAAATCTGTTTCAAAGCTTCTATGCCGACGCCTCAATGCAAATATACAATCAGTGTTACTTTAACATATTTACAAAGCTTCAAAGCACATATATTTAGTATGTTGTAGTCATTATAATATAACCCAGTCGATATAAGAGCTTTCCAGATAATTTACATGTTTAAGTATAAATGAACTAAGTAAACATTTTTCTATTCTGTTAAGCAAGAGAAATGTAATGTTCCAATTCTTAAGATTTTGTTAAAATGTTCAATATACTTAAATATGAATGAAATGTAAAGTCCAAGTAATAAATTCCCCCAAGTTGATTTAAAGAATAAGATTCTTGCAATTACAATTATTACAAAAAAAAGTTTCAATTTGCTAATAAACATAAAAAAAATTATCATAACCATAACGATTAGTTTTAAAATAATTACTAAAATGATAGAGCCTACACCTACATGTAATAATGTAGGTTTGTTATCTAAACATCTTACAAAATACATTTATTATGGAAATTTAAAGTAAAATCAACCTTTTGGTCCCTTTTTTTAATATCAATGCAATTAAATAAGACTGCCGACAAGTGTTATAATATATCGGTGATATTTCAGTACCCCCACGTTGGATTCTTGAGCCCACTGATAAGGCATTTGCGCAAGGCTCTGATGCTAAAGTTGAATGTAAAGCCGATGGGTTCCCCAAGCCCCAGGTTACATGGAAGCGGGCTGAAGGTAATTACACCAAAATAAAATAATAAAAATAAAAAAAAAACTTTGTAAAGACTACAATATTGACGTTCTTTTTTGTTAATCTAGGTGATACCCCTGGCGATTACAAGGACCTTAAGCCAAACAACCCTAATGTAAAGGTAGAGGACGGAACATTAAGCATTGCCAACATCCAAAAGACGAATGAGGGTTACTATTTGTGCGAAGCTGTTAATGGAATCGGATCAGGATTGTCTGCTGTTATTCTTATTAGCGTACAAGGTAAGAAAATATATTTACAACCTATTTTATACTTCGAATATACACTATATGTACGAATATTGTGAATATAAACAAATTACGAAGTAATTTACGCATAAATTCAAAATTTTAGCGCCACCCCAATTCGAGATTAAAATGAGGAACCAAACTGCCCGCCGAAGTGAACCCGCTGTTCTTCAGTGCCAGGCTAAAGGAGAGAAGGTAAGGATTTGATACCGTAAACGTTTTACTTAAACAAACATCGCTTCTATGAAAGATGTTCCTAATATCTAATAATTTTCAGCCCATCGGCATCATTTGGAACATGAACAACAAACGCCTTGAGCCCAAATCTGACCCCCGCTACACAATCCGCGAAGAAATCCTGCCCGGAGGTGTTGTATCCGACCTTAGCATCCGAAGGACTGAACGATCTGACAGCGCTCTTTTCACCTGCGTCGCCACCAATGCTTTTGGTTCGGATGATACCAGCATCAACATGATTATTCAAGGTAAAACATAACCTTGTAGAAGCCTTTGAGATATCGTACTTGCCCTTTTATGGTTATTATAAAACAAATGCTTTTAACAGAGGTTCCCGAAGCACCCTATGGCCTGAAAGTATTAGACAAATCTGGAAGGACCGTTCAACTGTCTTGGGCAGCACCTTACGATGGCAACTCACCGATCAAGAAGTTCCTGATTGAATACAAACGCGCCAAGGGCAACTGGGAAAAGGATATTGACAGGTAAATATTCTAAAAAGCATAATTATTAACACATGGAACTTCGAGCAATCAATAATTTTACGTCAGTCATCGGTGAACTACAAGGCGCTCAAAAGCTAAAAATCAATGTGAAATCTCTATAATATCTTCTCATTTTGCAGGGTTCTTGTACCTGGAGATGCTAGCGAAGCCGGCGTGTTCAGCCTCCGACCAGCCACCGCCTACCACATTAGGATTGTTGCCGAAAACGAACTTGGAACTTCTGAGCCATCTGAGACTGTTACTATTATCACCGCTGAAGAAGCTCCCACCGGTCCCCCTCAAGATTGCAAGGTCGATGCCGTTGACAAGCACACCCTCCGCGTCACCTGGAAGCCTCCCCCACCCCAGGACTGGAACGGCGAACTCCAGGGGTAAATATAAACTCACAATTTATATAAAATTTCATACAAATGTACTACTTCACATTAATTATAATGTGGCTCTTATTTTCAGATACTATGTTGGATACAAACTGGCCTCAAGCAACAAGTCCTTCGTCTTTGAAACTGTCGATATTTCTAAAGAATCTGGCAAGGAACACCACCTGGACATTCTTAACCTGAAGTAAGCTTTAACCGACTTTTTGCTAACTAAAAAATAATTTTGTATTTCACGACTAGATGTGTACCAAATTAAAATGCAACTTTTTTCAGGACTTACACCCAATACTCGATCGTGGTACAAGCTTTCAACAAGATGGGATCTGGACCGGTATCTGGCGAAGTCAAAGCTTACACCGCTGAAGGCGCACCTTCCGTTGCCCCACAAGACGTACTCTGTACCACTCTGACTGCTCAGACCATCCGCGTTTCTTGGATCTCTCCCCCTCTGGCCGCCGCTAACGGACTCATTAAGGCATACAAGGTTATCTACGGGCCTAGCGACACCTGGTATGGTAAGTATCGACCTACAAAAATACTCAAAAAAATCCTTACTTCTTTTAATGGCTATACTAAATATCTTAAACTCCTTTTGCAGATGAGAAGACTAAGGACACCAAGATCACTGCTAGCAGCGAAACTATTCTCCACGGACTCAAGAAATTCACCAACTACTCGATGGAAGTGCTCGCGACTACCAACGGAGGTGATGGCGTACGATCTGCTCCTATCCACTGCCAGACTGAACAAGACGGTGCGTATACCAACAATATATAAATATTTATAATAATATTGCTAGGTCGTATGTAATGCATATTTATAAATTTTGTTATGTTATATTACAGTTCCGGAAGCTCCTCGTGCTGTTAAGGCTCTGGTTATGGGACAAGGCTCAATCCTGGTTTCATGGAGGCCTCCTGCGCAACCCAATGGTGTCGTCACTCACTACAACGTTTACACTCAAGCTCAAAACGCCGAACCTCATCCTAACAAGGTATACAATTAATTATCTCAGAGAACAATCAAATTCTTAATGTACAACTTATTCCTAATGCCTCCATCGACTTTGAACGACAATAGAAATTAGCATTTTTTTTTTGTTCGTTCCAGGTCCCTGCCTCTCAAACTAGCTACTCTGCGACTGAACTGAAAGCCGGCCGTTACGATTTCTGGGTTACCGCGTCTACCATCATTGGTGAAGGCCAACCCTCAGCGACCGCATCCTGCAGCCCTAGCGACAAAGGTAAACTATCAAACTTTATAATTTATTTATCTCCTATGTTTATGTACAAAAATGAGTTGAGAAAACTTTTCTTCTACTTATATTTTCTTGTTTTATGTTACAGTACCCGCCAAGATTGCCTCATTCGACGAATCGTTCACTGCTACTTACAAGGAAGACGTTAAACTGCCCTGCCTCGCCGTCGGTGTTCCTCCTCCTAACATTTTGTGGAAGGTAATATACGTTTACATTAGAAATAGCGACTAATGCGAAAAAAAAAATTCATATTTTGTTTCGATTGGCAACTTTTTTTACTTCTCGTTATCTTTATAAAACTAAACTTTTCCTTTGTTAATGTTGGAGCCAGGTACATCGAAGTTCATTCAATTTGATATTGTTTCATTTATCATATTCTGTATCGCTTATTCTCAGGTGAAAGGCCACCCCTTGGAAGCATCGGAACGCGTACGACAACTGCCCGAAGGATCCCTACAGATTGCTGGCGTGGCTCGCGAGGATGCCGGAGAGTACTCCTGCCATGTTGACAACCAGTTCGGAACTGATACCGTCACTCACACGCTCTCCGTTCTTGGTATGATATTTAATATTTACTCCATTTCTTGGTAACATTTTTGAGAATACTTCAAATGTAAAAGTTTTTTTTTTGTGCTTTTTTGACATTAGTCCATATTTTGTTATGTTATCAAGTAAGATATATTGTCATGTCAGCCACAGGGCGTGTTAAATTTTTCACTCAAATATCTTAAATACACCTATCCTAAATATCTATTCAAGCAGTAATTAAGAACTCCATGTCACTTAAACAGTTAATAAAGGTTAAAATATCGGTTACAAAATTACATAAGAGCAATTTGAGAGCTATAAAAACACTGCAATACGATCACCTCAACATTTACATAACTGCCTTACTAAATACACTTACTTGTCCGTCCAGCGCCCCCCTTCCCGCCTCAGCTGAGCATCGCATCATCATCCGTCTCCTCCCTGACTCTGCGCCTGAAGCCCTCGGTAGAAGTCGACCAGTCGCCCGCCGCCGGATACACCATCCACTACAAACAAGAGTTCGGAGATTGGGAAACTGTTCAGGTAATTTGAACATGGTGGAAATTTTCACAATAAATAAATTTATTTGTTTAACCCCTGTTTATTCATATGGGTTTGTGAATGGCTTAACAATACAAAAAATGTTACATTGCCTCTCAAACATCTTTTTAAAGCCCTGAGATTGTTAGTCTTTTGGTCTACCAATCACAGCGGTGATTTGACCAGCTGCTTTGTCAACTGATTAAATTGATCAGCCTTTGGAAAACTAGGTAAACATCTCTGATAACTAGTTATTTACTAGTAAGGGAGGACCCTAACTATATTTAATATAGGATTGATGATATTGTGTAGCTAAGAAACCTCCCGAGTTTTTGAGGTTAACTTTGTCCAGAGTTGTGGTTTCAATCAATATTTTCTTATTTCTAGATTCCAAGCACCACTGACACTTATACATTAGAGAACCTGTTCTGCGGATCCAGATATCAACTCTACGTCACGGCTTACAATGGGTAAGTTCAAATCCATGCAACAAATCAGCTTAGCTAACTTCTAAGGAGTCGAAAATACAAAAAGTATATTCTTATGTTCTGGTTTTATGTATCAAATCACCCGTTTCTATCCAGTATCGGCACCGGCGAAGCTTCAGACGTTGTTATCGCCCGCACCCGTGGCTCCAAGCCCCCCGTTCCCCGCGCCGCTGACTTCATCGAAGTAGGAAGCTCGTCCGTCACTCTGCACCTAAAGCAATGGTTAGATGGTGGATGCCCCATGAGCCATTTCGTCGTTGAAAACAAGAAGAAGTATGTATTCTTATATTTCTTAAAGCATTTTCTCTCAAATGACTAGCCTAGACGTTTATATATTCTGGTATACATGGATATATATGAAAAAATATCTTGTTTGTACTTTGTTTTAGGGGTGCTGCTGAATGGAACCAAATCTCAAACGCTGTCAAACCTGGAGGAAACTTCGTCGTACTCGGTCCGTTTATTTGCTCTGTAACATAATACATTTTTAGCTGTACCTAAGTCCTGTTGTAATTATGTATGTATATTTTGTAGATCTCGAACCTGCTACATGGTATGTGTTAAGGATCACTGCTCACAATAATGCTGGATTCAATGTTGCCGAATACGAATTTGCAACCCTTACGATGACTGGAGGTAAGATCATTGTTGATATTGTTTTTTAATCATTTGGTTAATTCAGTTATTGCTTATCTCCTATGGGGTACCTATAAAGTCGCGCGTAATAACCATTATGTATCTGTCATGAGTATTCTTTAACATTTAGTCACCAACAACAAAATCGTACCTGAAATGCATTGCCTTTTATTATTATTTTTACAAATCTCTCTTTGTTATACAAATATATAGGTAGTGTAACATGGGGGCTTGCATTTCAGGTACGATCGCGCCCGTGCGCGAGGTCGGGGACGGCTCTCTCACCACGGAACAGACCCTCAAGATAATCCTGTCGCACCTTAACCTTATCGTGCCTGTAGTGGCGGCCGTACTGGTCATCATCATTGCTATCGTTGTCGTTTGCGTGGTGCGAGGAGCCCGGGACCATCACAAAGGTATATACTATGTACTAATATTTCCTCCATTTTAGGAACCATTGCTCCTTTGCCCGGCAATTTCGACGGTGATAAGGAACTGCCTCCATGGGTCAAGGCTTGGTTAGAACCTGAAGTGTTGGTACCAATCTTGGCCACCATTGTGGTGTTTATCGTGGGTGTCGTGGTGATCTGCCTCACGTTAGCTCGCAGGAACACCCCGCACCGCCTGCGAGGTCAGAAGGACACGTATTGTATGTATGGTGGCACACCGCTTCATATTAATTTTCTTTACTTATCCATAATTAATTTTCTATATTTTACATTACCATCTAGAACTAGAATCATCAAATAGTGTCAGCCAATTTTCATCGTGTCTGAATTTAAGCACTAATTTTGTTTTCAAAAACCATAATTTGCTATTATTTGCTCTCATAAATACCGTAACCTCACTTATTGTCAGTGACATCCAACTCGATCAAAAAACTGAAGAATCTATTAGGACTTGTAGTATAGGTGTGTATTGTGTTGCCAGACGATGGAGTATACAACGCATCTCAGGCGGCCCTCGGCGGCGGCGGCGGAACCCTCGACAAACGCGGCGGACTGCGCGACGAGCTCGGATACATCGCTCCCCCCAACCGCAAGCTTCCCCCCGTACCCGGATCTAACTACAACACTTGCGACCGCGTGAAGCGACAGGCTGTGATTAGTGAGTACTCGCACACATTCTCACACAGACACACAACTTTTTTGTCTTCAGCACAAATCTCAAACACATTGCCGCGAAAAAAAGAATGTACTCTAACTATCTTCATTCAGAAAGCGTTGTAAGCTAAGGAGGTTTGAAGCAAAATCCCGAACATGACAAAAAAAACAATATTTACATTTAAACAATTTTTTTTTTTTTAAATTGACGTAATAAGGCATTGTTTGAGGTACCTCTCGCACTTACACCTTTCGATTCTATTTATCTCACACATAGCACCGAGTTACTAGGAAAGTATTCTGCGCATCGACCAGCGAAATTTTCGTTGAGGTAACTTCCATCTTTATGCTACTACACTTCTTTTTACTTCTTTCTCTTCTGCACGAAACTCTATCTGCTTCTTTTTTCTTTCTTCTTTAAATATATTTAGTGGTGAATGTAAGGTGAAAGAAGCTTAATTTATGGTTGATTTAAGTCTGTTCTAATTTATTTATTTCGCAATGGTGTAAGGCACTTCATTGTAAAATAGATTGTAGTAATTATTTTATCCCCAAAGCAAATTATGACCTGCAAGTTATAGTACCCTTTAAGATTATTCTTTGCATATAATTACTTTGAATACTTCATTTTAGCTTAATGTTTATCAATCTTGGCATATCATATTGAAAAAAAACGGTAATCTATTTTACTATTTTCATGTTTAAGAAAATTATGTAAAAAACTGTGATATGAGGACTTGGTAAACATTTATTTACCTCTTTATGTTCTACGGTATTGCCTCAATTATAATCTCACTCACTTTAAGATAAAAAAGGTATCTGTGAAGGTTGGCTTCAGATGAAGTCCAAATTCAAACAAAAAGTCCAAATAAGTGCAACAATGGACCATTCCGTATAAAGTTAGCACTTCTCCGATAAACATCTCTCATTTGGGCTTGTTTTTTAAAATACCTTGCTCTGGAGTTTATAAAAAGAACAAAACTAATTGACAATCCAGCCTGGGTATAAAAAAATAATCAGAAACGAACGCAACTGCCTTCCAGAGTTCCATTCCAAGGCATTATGGTATCAGTAAGGGGCAGTAGAGTAGATTGCTACATATATTAACTAAGAGCATAAAAGTGAGTGAGACGATAGTTGAGCGTAGCGGGGGTTAGGTGTTAGCGCATGCGTAACGTGAGTGTGGTTCAGTGGGCGCGCACTCGACGTGGGACCCGCGCCGGCACCACTACGAGCGTGTCCGCCGCCCCAGACTGCGCCGCGCCGGATCCGGGGACACCATCTCTACAGGTCAGATTGCATGCGTGTTGCTTGAGATAGAAAGAAAACGAATTTACCCCTCATATCTACCGTTGAGACGGCTAAATAATGAAAGGCTACACAGGACAAAACATTTAAAATTTATGAGGACAAATACTAACATTAGGGCAATTAATTGCGGCATTACTGGCAAGAATATATTACGGTGTTGCCAACTGAGATAGTATCGGTCCCTATAATCGAACGACCGGTGGTAAACCGTACTTTAATTTCTAGGGTTTTTTTTTCTGGAAAATCTATTTTCTGAAGCTAATTTTTAAGGACCTGGCAATAATAAGTAACTAAAAAAATGGGGGTAGTTTTCGTTTCCATTTCGTCTCAAGTGTGCCTGACTCAGTTACAAGCCACGGTTTTGCAGTGAATTGTATTCGTGAAATATATCGGACAGAATAATCTACTAGATATGTACTACTAACAACAAACGAGTGAGTATGAATTTTAATTGAAATATATTGTAATTTTGTTTGCATGATAACAATGTATTATTTATTTTATTATTTCGCTTTTTTCTAACCCTAGTTACCTTTTATTTTTGCTTATACTAATTGAACAAATATTATATTTCGAAAAGGTGTGATTTTATGTATTGTTTTAGCATTGTGAACTATGATGATTATTATGATAATGATGATTAAAATTTATGTATTTTGTGTGATATATACTCTACACAACTGTAGCATGGAACACCCACAATATAGCAAGACAACTATGAGCTATTAAATAATGTCAATGATGACTTAACAACTAATCCAACAGCAGAGTAGTAAACAAATAGAGAATCAAAATTAAACAGCTAAAATCTATATCCTTACAAACCTATTTTCATTAGTAATTTAAGAGGTTAACTTAGAAGAAAAAACCTATTTAAAAATAAATTGGTTAGTTCTTTTATGAACCCTCAAACCACATCCTAGTCATGTAAAGCGAAAAACTCTATGGGTTGACTCTTGCTATATACAGAATAAAAATAGAATTATTTACAGCTCATTTGTTTACTACTCAGTCCGACATGAATACGCTAATAATATGTATACGTTTGTGTTTAGGCATGGAAGACGAAATCTGCCCGTACGCCACGTTCCACCTGCTCGGCTTCCGCGAAGAGATGGACCCTAGCAAGGCGCTGGCGTTCCCCCACCACCACCCCGCTCACGCTGGCACTCTGGCTCACCCGCACCCACACCACCCCGCTCACTCTCGCGCCGGATCCCAGAGCATGGTGAGCTTTGACACAAATATACTTTCAAAATATTCAGCCTACTGTATAATTTGAAAGCAATGAAAATTGAGGACTCTCCCACATTGCTGCTAGCTTTCCGCATACAGTCCTGCACAGCTGGTTTTGGGGTTGTGGATCCAACAAATTTACAGCAATATAAAGCATTTTTACTGCTACCTATACAAAAAAAACTGATTCAATAACCAAAGAATAAAATTCCATAAAACAAAACTTGTAAAACTTCTTAAATTACTAATAAATCTATCTCAACACCTAAAAAAGTTATCCACTTGACAAATTACTCTTATAAACACAATCTGTTATTGCAGCCCCGTGCCAACAGCCGTTATGCCCGCAAGAACTCCCAGGGAGGACAGAGCGCTATCTACTCCACCGCCCCCGAATACGACGACCCTGCTACCTGCGCTGAAGAAGACCAATACGTAGGACTGCTTTTATATAAAGCTGATAAAGACGACTCTGAACTAACATATTTTTGTTTACGTTTAAAATTCTACGGACAGTTCATTAAACAAAGAACATGAAGAAATAATATCGAAGTTATCTTGACCGTCGCTTTAATATTATTTGTTAGGAAGATTAAGCCAATTAAACTTGCAACAAGTTTTGCCTTTCTGCCATGTTATCATACTGCAAGAATCAAACAGGAATCAAGTTTAATGTCATGTTGTTTCGTTTTCAGCGTGCCCGTTATTCCCGACCCATGTATGCTTGCGGCCCCGAGTACGATGAGCCCGCGTGCTGCGCTCCCGAAGACGAACAATACACCGGCGCTTATGGCACTCCCTACTCTGATCATTATGGCTCTCGCCCTAGCATTGGTAAGACTGTCAAAGGTAAAGTATTGAATTATGTGAGGCTTATCAGCAAGCTTTATTTATATTTTTATTTACAGCAACATATCCAATAGCTGGAAAGCCTCTGCCCATTGCGTCTTAATTACTTCTAAGCTACGTTTTCAAGTATTAAATGTAATATGTGTATGTAGGAACACGCAAGTGCGGCGGATCCCCCGAGCCTCCCCCACCCCCACCACGCAACGCCAACAACGACAACAACTGCTCTTCTTCATTCAACGAAAGCAAGGACTCGAACGAAATCTCTGAAGCTGAATGTGACCAACCCCGCAACTACCCCGGTACGTAGAAAAACCATCAAACATTTTGAGTCATTCAAATTCCAGAGTCTCTGAATTATTAAACAAAAATGTGCTAATCGATTATGATGATCTCCCCCCAGCTTATTTCCGCAAGAATGCATTAACTCTTCTGGCAGGGACACTATTCTCATTCTATTTAAATAAACAACATTTTAAACCATACTTTTTTGTCTAGTAAGTATTTAAGTCGCTTCAGTGTGCCGCTTCATATTATTACAAAAAACAATAATTTGTTGAGTACTAATTTTCGCAAAATAAGTTTGTACTACATAAATACAGAAGAATTTGAGAGTAATAAAAGTCATTAATACTCAGCAAAAAATGAACTGGAACAAAAAAGTATGGGCTACATGCATTTTTGAAATCACTGCCTAATCATCTACCAAAACTTGACCATTTTAGACCAAAAATATAATAATCGTGGTAATTTTAAATTTGATTGTTGAATTGGTTTATGCACACTTGGGTGTCACCTGAACAGAAGACGGTAAAAATTTTGAATCAAGTTGTTTGATTCTTTTATGTTCATAATAATTGTGACTGACAGCATGCAACATTTGTATCAGTTTTAACAAATTGAATTACAAGCTTTATGATTAGAGTTCTTGTAATTGGCTTAACTATCTTTATTTTTCAAAATTACTTTTTACTGTTGTTTCGTTGAAACACTTAACAAAATTAAAAGAGTTAAAGAAATATTTAGGCAACAAAAAACTATTCTTTCAGGCCTCGTTTAATTTTGCAAAGTGTGTCTCAAAATTGGGAAAATTCTTTTCTTCGAAAATTCTTATTTGTCTTTCTATTTTATGTGCTTAGACGTGATTGTGTTAACTAATTCACTCTATTTAAATTGTTCTGTAGATAATTTAGTATATATTTTGGAGATGAACATTGACGAACAATAACCACTTTTATTTAGAATTATATGAACGAATGTTAGATATTAGAGCACGCAAACGTGGTTATCGTTCGAGATATGTGTAGAAGGCGGCTCCAGGTGTCGTGGCTAGTATAGAGCGCGTCGTGACTTGTGTGTTGTTGCAGTAAGGGCCCACACTGCCAAGGACGGCTTGCACAGCGAGGAAATGAGGAAACTCATTGACAGGTCAGTTTATTAGGCCTTGCACAATGTCCCCTTAATACATATGACACTTGTCTTTGGTCACTATCTCACCAAACAACCCAAGCAATTCTTTGTATTGCACAAACAGAAATATGTGAAGCCATCAAAAACCATTAATTGCATCAAAGCATATTTTTGTCTAGACAAGATACTGTTTTAATAGAGGGTAATAAAGTCCAAGATTAATAAGTGTCCCTAAACGTAATTGACAGACTAAACATTGCAAAACCTACATGCACTGAATACACTACTAATACAGAAGCCGTATCCTTGTGTGTGCGCTAGCACGAGTACATTGTGACGTGATAGATACTGTTTTACCTAATAAAGCATTGTGTACTAGTCTATGCTCGTTATTAAGCATGTGTTATGTTCTGCATCCATGATCTACAGGAAACAGTAAGTCAAAGTATGTGAAAACGACATTTTTTTAATGAATATAATCTTTCTTATTTTTGCCTGATATTTTTGTTACGTAATTAACCTTTATGTGGCTAACATTTAAACCAATGTGCACTAATATTATTGTTTGCTCAGAGAGTGGTAAGGCGAATCATTTATTTATTACCTCGGCTGGTTTGATTTTGGTTATATTATTTTGTGAAAGTTGCGTTGCCGGTAACAAACGCATGAATTGTACATAATATACCCATAATCCAATAATATATCAAATAGAACAGTTTCAGAACCCTGGCACATGTTACTTTTAGCCCGTGCGTGATGGATTTAGTTGCTTACGATACAATAATATGGTTATTATATTCCATATCATATTGTTATACTAGCTGCACTATACTATATAACCATTAGATGTTTTAAAATAAAAGACAGGCCTTCCGCGCCTAATCTGAATACTAGTTGTCCCGCAAAGAAAGCGCATCTACAAGTAGAATCTTGCAATGCTATGCTATGTATATTCCAATGCTAAATAAATAATTTTGTATTCAATTCTCACCCTTGCCCCAGTTCATGTAACTTTTACCCAAAAAAACATATCTGATCCTACCGCCGATTAATAAATGAAAAAAGTATACTTTCTAATTGCTAGGGAATGTTTTCAGACCAGAAGCAACCACCCCAATCCCCCAGCAAGCAGTCCACGGGCGGGGACTCACAGCCTACGATACTGTGGCAGTGTAACCTGTAAAGCGGACACGTGCCAGCGCACAGCGACACATGCATTTTAATTAATTATTAATTTACTGGACCATTACCATCTTGCTGATGTACCGCTCGCAAGCTTACGCTCATTATTTTGAAGGGAATACATTTTTGATTGCAATTTCGCTCAATTATTTAATCTATCAATCAGCAAGATGGTGATACTCGTGCCAAATCTAATCTTTCTTTACTATTCATTTGTGTGTCGCGTTTTTGTGTTGCTATTTACTTTTAAATTTACCCCAACTTAGTTGGCTGGACGTTTTTGTATTTAGTTTTATTCGTGGTTTACTTCTTACTCTACCCCTGTAGTAAAGTTGCGGAGTTGGGTTATGTACAAATTAGTCTACCTTCCCTGAGTAGAGTAACCTATGCGTCACTGTAGTATTACCATTTAAAAGCAGAAAATTATGGTTGTGGTAGTTATCTCAAATTGATATATTTGCTTAAATAGATAGGTGGCGCATTCGTGTCCTATCCAACACATTATATAATATACCTTCATCCTACGTGACCAACTTTGAGATCTTTACTACAGAACATTCGGTAGTTTTTTTTAATTGTAGTTCAACTTATTTGTTCAGCTTAATTTAAAACGAGCTACAGTGCGAATCCATCAGGTTTTGGGGTGTTTCGGTTTCGATTTAAATTTAAATTAAGCTCAACATGTAATAATGTATGTGATATTTTGTATTTTTATCCCATTTTTTAATTTTTACATGGAATAATATTGACGTAAACTTTATTTATACTCTTAGGATGGTAATATTAGGTAACCACAACCGAACGGTTGATACGATGCTTCCTTTAACGTTATTCGTTTTAATTATTCTCTTTTGACATTTTCGTTATTGCCACGTCCTGATTTGTGTCAAACATGTTTGTTTAACGGTTTTGATTCGCATTTATGCATATACTACTTAGGATAAGTTTAGATATAAATTTCTTTATTAGTAATTAATCAACTTTTAACAAAGTACTATGTAATCCGTAGCTAGTTAGTAACACGCGTTACGCATATAACTATTTATATATCTAACGGTAATCAATCTTAGAACTACTTTATAATCATAATGAAGTAATACAACAAACGCGTACCGTAATATCGAACAGTTACCTATTAAAACAGCAAACCATCAAACACGTAACAAAAACTGCTGACATGGAATTTAAATTAATCTTTTAAATATTACTCTAGTACGTTAAGGTGCATTTTTATTAATCATAATCGTAATTTTATCCTTCTATACTATGCAGATGACTAGGTGTAAGACACTCGCGTGTCATTTTATAGGTGTTTCCCAATATATGTTGTGTATTGTGGTGTAAGCTTCGCAAGTAGCATTGTAGTTAGGTTTTCGCGACTTCCTAGCAACCAATTCTTCTATTAAACTTCCATTTAGAATTCGATTTAATGAAAAATCTAGATAAAATTGAAATGTGAAAAAATAAATGAAATTTATTCAAAATTATACGATTAAATTTTTTACCATAATCTTAATTGTATTGGCAGCAAAGAGGTTTATTGTTTATGATATTTTCGCTTTTGTCGATGTGCGTTTGGTTTGCGGCTAGTTTAAAGTAAGTTTCGTAATTTTTATGGCGATACGACATCGATAACCACAGCTAACTAACTGTACCAAAGTGTTTGATTTGTGTTAAATAAACTACTCAAATGTCAACTACGCAATGCTGTTTCATTTCATGACACATTAACTTTATAAACTACATATAACTTATAATATCTTATATATAAAAATGAATCGCTAAATGTGTTGGTAAGCGCATAACTCAATAACGCCTGGGCCGATTTTGCTAATTCTTTTTTTGTTGTATTTGTTATTGTCAAGAGAAGGTTCTTATGAAAGAAAAAAAAAGAAAAAAAAAAAGGATAGAAAATTAGAAAAATTTAGTAGGTATATTTAATCACCATATTAAGTAATTCTGTCTATTGTTATTTGATAGAGATTTGTTGGATTCATCTCCGCCCCCAATAATTCAAAGGCACCGGGAACGGGACCTATGGATTCACGCGGGTGAAACCGCGGGGCACAGCTAGTAAGTAAATAAAATACATATGTTCTACTGGAGACGGGTTTTTATTTATACAGAAACGTAAATATTAAATAGTTCTTTAAACACTAACTGTTGAATGGCAGTGCTGAGACTTAGAGGACACTTAGCCGGACGCGGCCTTGAGGATCTCCTCGGCTACCTCCACGGCGATCGCTGCCTCGGCCTTAGCCTGCAAACAATCATGTTAAGGTCACTTACATACTCTAATGAAGAGTATAAAAGAAAGCGATGGATTGGGTCTAGTCAGATTTAATTATACCATGACCTGGAAAGTACAGTCGTAGTGTTAGGTAACAGTAAAGGCGGATTGCCAGACCCCTACTTCTGTTTACTGGAAAGTACAGTATACCTGAGAAATTATATGTGTAAGATTAACATGAAAAGAACTATGGCTTAACTTTTTATTTACTATTGATATATTCTGTTATCCAAAAACCAAAGGAGATGACTGCTTTCAGTAAAGTCGAAAATGTAGTTGGACGTCGATAAAAGGCAGATTAGGCAGTCCAGATTGGAAAAACAATGCTAGAAATAGATTGCCGACATAAAAATCTCTTTTATGACTAACAGAAGTTGCAACAAGAGATTTTAGAGATGCAGTGTCTAGATATTTTACTTCTCCATCAAAACTAGTTGGCCTTTTTTTAGTTCGAATATTCATTTATATTGTAGGTACTAAATTACTATAAAACAGCTCACCTTGTCGTTGCCAGCAGAGTTCAGTTCAGATTGAGCTTTGCTGAGGGACTCCTGCGCCGCGCCGCGGTCCAGGTTTTCCAAAGGATGCGCCTCTTCAGCCAGGACCTGAACAGTTTAATATTCATTACCATTTACATTAAATTTACATCAGTATAATATATAATAAATAACAAGTTAATAGTGGCTAGAGTTGGTATTCACGTTTTAGAAAATAGGGATGAGCCAGTTTTGTTTTTAACATGTTTGCCTACAAGTTCAGACTATTTGTTGACAAGTAACAACAGTCTATTTTGCTCACATATCAAAATTACATTAGGAGACTGTTCAGTGAATAAATTATTGATAATTCCAATAAGAATCCTAAAAGAATTTAAAGTTGTAGGCAATCTAGTGGATCTTAAACCGTATATGTGTATAGTCTTTACATTAAATATCCATCACTAATGCTGTATACAATAGGCCTACCTGAACAGAGGAGTCGTCGTTGACTGTGACAGTGCCAGAAGACACGAAGATCTTGGTGGTCTTGCCATCGTTTTCAATGACAGTGACCACACCAGGTCGCAGGACAGCTGAAACATAATATTTATTATTAATAGGTGACCTCAAATGTGTAAGGTAATTGGCCAAAAAAGTTTTTTTAAAAAGAATGTATGTAACATCTGCAACTCAATCTTTATGCATATTATTATTACAAAGCTTTTGTATGACCTTGAATGACTTTTAATATAACTATAATAATATACACATCCATACTTAATAATTGCTTAAAATTATGATTTAATCTTGAGAATACTTGGTGGGTTTCTTCATATTGGTATAATAGAATATGGTATAGTATGGTATACTGGATGTTTTAAACAAAAACTGCAGTAATTTAATAATATAATTCTTTTATATCTTATCTAAGATGGCAAACAAACTATGTTTAATGAGGTTAATGGTTATTCCACAGTATTAAATTACTCAAAATCCATAATTTTAGCTATAGAATTCATACTATTAATAACATAATTATAAAATGATATAGACGCTTACCCAGTGTAGGTACGTGTTTGGGCAGGATACCAAAGGCACCGCTCAGTGATGGAACATCAACCTGCTTGACTACTTGTTTGTCGTAGAATACCTGAAAGGCCACAAATACCATTAAAAAACATATTGCATTATTTAAGACAAAGATTTTGTTAGTATTTACTACCTAATGATTTTGTGCAGTGCCATCTGCACAGTACATTGACAAGCTATGTTGTATTTGCCTTATAGTCAAAGTATTGATTATACAATGAATAAATAATTTTTAATGAAGTACCTTGTTGCCAGCAGCAAATGTGAGTGCCATTTCATCGCTTTTAGGGGCCTCCGCAGCGTAGCTACGGACCTGGAGCCTCCTGGCTACGTTCCTCAAGACACCACGGAATGCTAATGCCATTCTGTGAACAGGGCAAAAAACTATAATAATATTTAACACTTATTGAATTAAGAGCAATATCAGATTGAGTTACAGTCAAAATCTAATTACTTCGACTATTCGTTGTGACCTGTTATAAAGCTTATAAGAACACTTTAGTGGACCATCATGAGTTAATATTTGATAAATAATATGGTAATTAATTGAACCAGTGATTTACACAGGACAGACGACACAAGATTTTATGTATGCCTATAGTTCTATCTGCTAAAACATCTATCAGAAGTTTACAATAATCCTTCGAACTTGATTGGTCCTTAACGATTCTAACCTACAATAATATGAATTGATGATCTGAATATAAACATTAGAACCAAGTTATCTACACAAACATAGCCATAAAAGATATACTAATAAGATTCCCAAATTATTAATATTTAAAAAATCCCTAAAAGTCATTTTTATCATGAAAACAATCCCGGATTATGTAATAATTTTGATAGCAGAGGATATTCATGATTAAACAAACACATGACTTTTATGAAAGAGTTGAAAACATAGCTTTGATTAAAATTTAGTTAAATATCCTTACGTACTTGTTTTGCAGGGTAATTTGATGAATTTACAGGAGAAACTCCGTTTTCTCGGCACCCCACGACTAAACTTGACAGATAGTGAGACAGTGTTGCAATGTTAAAAAGTCCATGATTATGCAGGCATATTTAAAATCAAGTTCTCTCATTCTTACTTCGATTTTTATTCTAAATTCAATGAAAAGACGCAAGCACTTCACACCTATTTTCTTGTCTTGTATTACCTAGGTATATATTTTTTCTTGTATTACCTATTTCTTTTTTACTGGTATTAAAATAATTTCAGATGTGTTACGTCGCCTTGACACTTTGACATTGACAAAGGCGGGAAAAAAATAAAGATTATTGAATTGAATGTCAGTCAGTATCGAAGCTTTCTATTTACGTTTCTATATAGTTCCATCATCACAGTTTATATTGCAATGTAAAAAAGTAGATTCTGATTATATCAGTGCATCAAATGTAAATTTATTTACAGCTAAGTGTTTATTGTTTACTCGTTTGGGTAGAACATAAAGAGTATCATTTGCAGCCTAGCGGCGAAACGCATATAGTAAATCAAGATAATGCGCTAAAAAAAGTTCAGATGTAAACATTATGACAAGAAAAATGAATGTTAAGGATTTGGATTTGGCAAAAATATCCAAATTAACTTCACAGCAAGTCGACCATGTAACTTGTTTGGAATGGTATGTCATGTGTATCATTTTTTGTGTTTTTTCTAAGTAGATTCATGTTCAATGATATAATTTGATGGAACTTTTATATTTATAGTTGCAAGTATTATATAGCACCAGCAACTGCAGCTTGTGGCCACACATTATGTCTCAACTGCTGGCGAGGACGACGTACGTGCCCAGCATGTGCTATCAAACTTGATCGCAAATCTTTAAAGCTCAATGTTCCTCTTCAAACTTTGAAAGACCATATTCAAGGCCTTGGAGAAGCATTTGAAAAACTATTTAATATGAAACGTAAGTAACATACTATTCTACTTATCGTGGTAAACATTTCTTAATACATTCAGAAATACCTAGGTGTTTAATTAGATAATATATACATTATCATTTGAATAACTGTATGATACAAAATTTATTTAAGTCTTTGACACAAAATAATTGAAATTGGTTCATATGCTGAAACAAATAATGAGCAATAATTTTAAAATAATTCAATTTCAGTGGCTGAATTTTATCTTGACACACCAGATGAAATTGAGACAGAACAAGATCCTGCTAAAAATGTTACAGATTGGTTAACTAGTTCTCAAAATCATTTTTCAGCACCTATCCAGAGTTCTGAAACATTTTCACAGGATATACAACAACCACCCAATCCTATGGAGATTTCATCAAGTAATATAATTATTCACACTGAGACTAAGAAAGTGGATACCCCGCCTAAAGCAATTTATATCCCACCCCCTCAAGATGACTGGGATAAAATAGAGCCTATTCCTGACACAGAAGATTTCTCTAAGAAAAAAGGGAATATTGCAGGTCCTATGGATATAGAACCTTTTTATTTAGAAGACAGTGAATATACCACAAATAATCCTCGCAGAAGTTCAAGAAAAAGAGATAAAAATGATGATAGTAATGTCAAAGACCACTCCTCTAATGTCCATAGTTCTAGAGATTCTAGTGGAGAAAATGATAAAAAATCACAAAAGAACAAACAAAATTGGAACAGAGTTGAAAGAATGAGAAAGGAATTTAGTAAGTTAAATAAGAAAAATAGAAGCAAACTCAATGTTTCTATTGAGATGGTAAAGAAGACACAGAACATGAAGCCAACTACAAGTACTCCTGTTGCTTCTCAACCAGTCATTAACATAGATGAAAATACTCCAGAAATAAGGAGGATTGAGAATAAAACTGAAAATGATAACTCAAAGCCTGTTTTGAAACAACCAAGTAATAACTCAAGCAGTGTAGTTGAAGCTATACAAAAGGAGAATGAGAATAATAACTCTATTGGAATAGCTAAGTCACAGAATATTTTAACTTCAAATGACATAATTTTTGATACTGTCAACAATAATGAAAATATTGAAAGGATTGAAAATTGTGATAATAACAAAAATCAAGAAGATAATAATCAACCACTACAAACAAATATGCCATTTATCAAAAAAGGTGCACTTAATCCAATTATAACTAAGGTCCCTGATATTGTACATGATCATTGTACTACAGTACCTACAACTTCTGAAAACTCTGATGATATTGAAATATCTATTAAAGTAGGAAATACAATCACTAACATAGTAATAAAAAAGAAGCACAATGATGTTCAGGTTAAAGTCAACACTGACCGTGAAGTACAAACATCTCTAGGGCCTCACAGCTTAAATAAAAATGATAATCCTGCCAAAAACATTAATACACATAATGTAGACATAAATATAAATACAGGAAATAAATCTGAAAAACCTGTAGTGAATATACTTACAAGTGAGAATGTACAAGTGACGGAATCTAACAAAGAAAAATCAACATCTGGCAAGAAAAATACAGATTCAGCTGACACAGCAACAGCCCAGTTCGAAATAACAGAAAGTGTTGAAAAAGAATTGTCTACTGTAATGGAGTGTGATGAAATACAGAACAAAGTTGAAAAACCTAAAAACTTACCCAGTGTCATTGCAAAAAACATTGAACAGCTAAATGCTAGCAAAATAGGGCAGAAGCAAGAAAATGTTGAAGATTTAAATGATTTAGATATATTTAATAGTGGTTCGGTAAAGGAAGCAAATGTACACATATTAAGTGCACATGCTCCTTCTGAAATATTAATTTCCACCGCTCAAAGCAGGGGAAGGACCAAAAAAACATCAGAAAAACGTATGAGGGATGACAATGATGGTTTGCCCAAAAATAAGAAAATCAAAATGACCCAAAATGATAAATCTAATGTTAAAGATGTGCAACCAGATAGTGATTCAATAAACTATGATGCTTTAATGGGTCAAGTGTTTGCCAATATAGATGCTGATATAGAAGATATCAGACAAACTCAGGAGAAGGAAACTGTAGTAAGCTTAAAAGACACGGAGAAAGATAAAAGTGTTCATGACGCCGATAAGACGAAGAAACTGTCGCAAATTAAAAAGACACAAACATTGAAATCAGTTCTAGACCACATAAACCCTGTAGAGACACCAAATGTAAATGAATACTATGATGAGAAACATAGTGAAAATGTATTTTCTATACTGGAAAAGGAAGATGATATCTCACAAATCACTACTAAAGTGGATAAGGTACGTAAATATTTAGTATTTATTTATTCTCGCAAGAATTTATTTTTAATCATGAATTAGAACCTCCAGCATTATACTGCTACAATGTTATAACTGAAATAATCCCTATAATTAATCTAATAGCACATAATATGCCTAAATGGGAAAAAACATTGAACTATACCTTGTGCGCTGTAGCTTGGTGCGGGTGACATTTGTCATTATGACGTTGAAATCTATCAATATCACATGGCTAAGGATGTAATGTCATGCAAGTCATTTTTATCGATTACGTTTTTTACAGCAAAAATCACATTCCCTTTTTTATTGTTATAAAAATTATTGTAATATTAAATTCTTCTTAGCGTGTCGATGACAATCTGTTTATATAGTGTCAGCCCAAAATTCTGCTACGAGAACTGCATTGTCAGTAGCTTGCATTAATTTAAATTAAATTGCAATATTCATTTTTGTATCAGTTAAAAAAATATATTTTTGAATATAAAATAAATAAAAACGCATTCAAAGCACTACACACTACACACGGTATTTTATATTTTTTTCATGATAGAATTTTTACGGCAAAAAGGATGCTGACATTACTGCAACAGGCCATCAACAATGTTCAGCCTGAAGACTGGTCGAAGGTCGTGATTAAAACAAAAAGGGACATTGGGACATAGGGACTCTGATAGTTTAGACAAATAAAATGTACGTTTTTATAAGTTATAAAAATATCGACTATCCATCGTAGCAGTACATCCCATCACTAAAGACGTATTTGGCGTTACGATTTACGCATAACACTTTGCGTATTTTGTCTTCTAATATAATTGTATTTGTAAACTAGAACATTCTGGTTGGTTTAATTTAATAAATAACCATGATTTATGATTTAATATATTAAAAATATGGTGCACCTGAAATACTAAAGTCATAATTGTTAATCGCGGCAACTTTCAAGAGTGAAACGAAACATGACTGACAACTGTCACCCGCACCATGCTACAGCGCACCAACTGTAAACTATTGTTAAACATACTTCCTTGTACATAACTTTTACCATATTTACTATTGTAATTGAAGAGCGGGTCCTTCTAGCACAAGTACATTATTACTTAAAAGGAGGTCCCTGCGTAAGATTAACTGTAAAAGTTCAATGGTTGAAGAATAAACAATTTTTATTTATTTATTTATTTATTTACTATTCTGTATTTAGAACATAATATATAAACATGATTTTGATTGAATTCGTTGTAATATTCCAGGTTCCACAACTGGCAGAGGAATTCTTGACACCAGTTATATGTCGCGTAGATTCTTCTCAGGAGAGTGTGACCAACAAACAAAACAAGAAGTCACAGGATTATGATGACTCTGACAGAAGTGTAGTTGAGGAAACACCGCAAAAGTATGTATTTGAGTAATAAATAGATTTAATGTTTAAAATATAAAACATTTAATAATGAATCACTCTTTGCTTCGCATTGTTGAAGCAATCTTGATCAAATCTAACTAGATTTCTGAATACCACATTTGCTTCCTTACAATATTCTTTGTAATTTACTATTACTTATTTATGAACACTAGTTAATAAACAATTTTTACATTTCAGGAGCATTTCGTTTTCGAAACTCAAACGAGCCAGTACATCAAATCAATCTCAAATGAATTTAAGTGCAACCAGAAGGGCTTCTTTGAGGCAATCCACATCAAACGTTAAAAGTGTTATTAATTTAACAGACACAGTAGCAGACACTAATAAAACTAGTGGGGAAGTGACTGTTATTGATACTGATGCTCAAAAGGTAGCTCTTGAGACGCCTCTCACTATTACAACGTTCGCAGATCAGATAAAGCATAAGTCAACTCCTATGGCGAGGAAATCGCTCAATTTCAACAATGAGAATGATGATAATGACCCAGAACAGACATTATGTCCTACTACGGAAGAAGCTAAAACGACTCAAGAAAGAGAGTTCATGAGCAAAGCATTTGAAAGGACACCTTCCACACCAGCATCGAGACCTTTAAGAGCTAGGAATGTAGGACTCAATTCAAACAGAATGTTTTGCTTGGCTGGCTCATGCTTAACTTCCACAGAATTAGCGCAAGTAAAGAGTCTTTGTTATGAACAGAAATGGACCTACGTGGATAAATTTACGAAAAATATTACGCATTTAATTGTAGGCGTTGATGAAGAGAAAAAGTCACAAAGGTAATGTTTTGTACTACATGCCATAAAAGTAAATAAAACAATATATAACTAATTTTGCTATGAATTTGAAATAATAGGATGTATTGCGTCGCTTTCTAGTCAGCTTTAAATGTCTACATTGTGTCCTAAATAACAACATGAAAGAAAACCTTATTATTGTTTTGAAGTCATCGAAACATGTTATGCTAAACTTGCTATTGTTATTAGCAAGCACGTCAATATAAATCCAATAGGTCTGTTCGTCTGTTTGAGACCTTTATAGTAAAACAACTAAACCGATTTTGAGTAAATTTGTTGCGATCAAAGTTAATTATTTTATTAAAAAAATCTAATTAATATATTGCTATGGATATACTATGTCCTAAAAGTAGACGGAGACGCGGTAACGTAGTTAAACCGCACGTGAATCATTTATTTCTGCGCCTTTGTTTTAAAATAAATTAGAAAACAATAATATATTTAAAACTAGCGGCCCCGGCCCCGCCCCGGCTTTGCTCGGGTGCAACGCTGATAGCAAATATAACTACACAATGATAAAGTTCTGTAGGGCGAAGCAAAGAGAAGCAAGAAAGCCTATACCAAATAGTGCGTCCAAGACGCACTATTTGGTATAGGCGTGGTCGTGAATTATGTATGAAGATGGAGCTTGCCGTTTTAAAAAATCTATCTAAAACACTAATATTATCCTAACAATGTCAAAACCATCGATATTTTATTATATAAGTTTCACGTTGCGCGAAAATTAACTTAAATGAAAAAGGAAATGTACTAGGATCAGACTAAAAACTGCTCTCGCTTGGCACAAGGGGAACCTAGCGATAGTAGCAGTCCATGCATATAGTACGTCCATGGGCACGACCCCCGGCCCCCGCGCGGCCCTCAAGCCGGTATCGCCGCAACCGCTATGTCCCTACATTTTAAATTTGTAATATCTTCGAAAATATTCATTTAAATTACATGCTGTAAAGGGCAATATTGATCTATATTGCATGCACAATTTATTAAAGGTACTTAATTGGATAAGGATTAATACTGTATTGCTTAAAATCGCTTTTTCGTAAATAAGTAATAAATAAACGATAAAAATGGTTATTGTGGGCTATCCTCAATAGATAGACATATGCCATCGCGGACTTTTTTGCAATGAAAGCTCAAAAAATGGGTTCATTTACGACCTTACATTAGAAATCTCTAAGATTATCCATATTCCTCTACTATATTATGCATGTATTATTCATATAAACCTTCATCTTGAATCACTCTATCTATTAAAAAAAACCGCATCAAAATCCGTTGCGTAGTTTTAAAGATTTAAGCATACATAGGGACAGACAGCGGGAAGCGACTTTGTTTTATACTATGTAGTGATTGTATGATTGTACTTCCTATTATTCTATGGTTATTAAAACGATGTGATCGACGTTTTTATTGACTATTTTTTATAATATAACAATGATTTCCGATGTTTACGCAATTGTTCCTTTTTAATAATATTTTTTATTATTTTGTATAGATTGTATAGATCATTTATTAAATTCATTTATTATTTAATTATAGCAAAAACATTGTTATTTACGTAGTTATTATGACTGCGCTAATAAACACACCTCCTTGTTAAACCTAACACAATTAGCAAGTTTTGTTTGTTACAGGTCTGTAAAATACATGTGTGCGTTAGCAGCTTCTAAATGGATTGTCTCATTTGAATGGGTGAAGATATGTTTGCAGACTAAGGATATTGTTAATGAGGTAATGATAATATATTTTTAGACCTGTCAATATCCATTATATTCTACACTATAACTTTGAAAGGTAAATTATTTTCTTAAGACATTGAAAGCTTTAGAGCAACATAGTAACATTTTAATTCAATTTTACCTACATTTATGTGGGCATAGTTTGTACTTAAACTTATATTAACCATTTTCCTGTCCCATGAGTCACATATTAACATGTCCATTATATCACAATTGTATCTTCTGGTGGGACAATTAAGTTGTTAATATAAATATTTCCTTTTAGGAATACTTCGAAGCTCTAGATAGTACAGGGGAGCCGGGACCCAGACGCTCTCGTATCGCTAAGAAAAAGCTATTTGATGGCATCTCATTCTACTGCATGCCGCCATTTAGTGTACTCGATGTTGAAACACTGAAGGTGAGAATATTTGCGTTGCTATAATTCTTGCAATCTGAAGGTTATTGACCCCCTAATTAGCTTTGGAATGTAAAAATAGTTGGTTCGAAAATAGATCTTACAAGTACTATTTTCACCTGTGAAAATTTTCATTGGCTTCCATTGCCTTGGGGAAGATGGAGTTATTTGAGGCGAATTTTTATAAGCTTTAGTCATTTTATTCTTCTGCTTTACCTTTTAATTGCACCAGATAGGAAAGTATTGCAAAATCCGGCGGTCCTCGGCAAAATACTTAAATAGCTGTGACAGCATCCAACACGGAATAAATCGTGTGAAATCATCTTTGGACTTTGCATGTCGTGTGATCACGTGTGATTTAAACCTTTGTTACAGTCAGTTCCCAAGATATAATTAAGCTAATTGGTCATTAGTCAGCCTTCAACAGTTAAAATACATGTCATTTTCGTTGGAAATACAAAGTCCGATATTAATTGCCTCCCCAAAGAGAACTATGGAAATACCTAATTCTTAAGTACCTAGTATAAAATAAACAAAGCTATTTTAATCAGTGGTCATTTTGTTATTTATTTATTTATAATAAGTGTTGTTGATCACGCGTACATCATGCATTGGTGTGATCTGTAACCCCTACCAAATAAACGTTAGGTTACAGATTTAACCCTTGCCTAATTAGTGCCTACCTTGATTGTGCTTTTTATTACTCCAATTATTTTTAAACCTACAGTGTGTTGAATTTTTTAATTAGTTTCGAATTATGTCTGCAAATACTTACTAGAAATATAATTTTGGTTGATTGGTGTTTTTTTTTGCTATATAAAGCTACATGACATACCACATAAAACAAAAATGATGACTTAATGCGGTACATCATCATGCAATGTTATTAAAGATTAATTGTATTCACAACGACCTCCTTGGTTGAGATGCGCTCACGCCCGTTTTCAAGTTGTCGCTGCTCTGCCCCAGGTTCGATCTCAAGACACAAAAACGTAAAAACCAGGTTTCTACATTTATTTGATGGACAACGTCACACATTTATTAATTTTGTATTTTTTCCTTACTTAACATAGAATAGAAATACAGTCAGAAGACAAATCTCTCGAGGTGTTTAGGAATTATCACGTCCCAAGTAAATAACTAAATGTATTTACATGTGACGTATATAAGTCAATGCTTCTTCTCATTTGTAATGACGATGTGTTCACATTAATTTTACGTTTTAGAACATGCTGGTAGCTGCTGGCGGGCGTGTGGTAAATGAGGCGAGGGCTGTCAAAATAACTGCAGACAACACCCATCCCGCATTACTACTGGCAGAACCTGAGCATACGCAAGAAGACCGCTTTATATGTAAGTATAATTTGTATATCATGGTATTTATATATATACTACTTAATGTTATAAAAGTGAAAGTAACTGTGTTTTTCTCTGTTACGCTTTCACGGCTAAACCGCTGAACATATTTTGATGAAACTTGATAATGGGTAAGTTTGAATTTTAAGAAAGACATAGGTAACAAATAGTTATTTCTCTACAGTTAACGGTTTACTCACGCGAATATTTCGGGATCGGCTAGTTTCGGTCAATACTGAAATTCTTCAGGACCTTACAACTATAAGGCTGTAGTATTTTCCTCGGTCCCACTCGCGACACAGCCGTATAAACAAATATTCATGGTTATCAATATTCATGATTGCACATCACGAAAATTACTTATCCGTTAAATATTTATTGTAAACAATCAAAATATGGAAAATTTCGTTTGAAATTATTGTTTACAATGTTCACTAGAGGCAATCGCTGGAATTGTACCACAACGACCTTTACACACATGACGTTATCAAGATCTTTGTTCTAGAGTTCACTATGATTCACCAATTATCTATCATTGTCCTCAGAATTGTAGAAAACAGATTAGCTGGGATAGAGTCCACTGTTAAACCTGCTTGTCCTCAATCCTAATTCTTAAGTCCTCTAATGAAATTGTATATTTCAGGAGTAATGAAGAATGATTGTAAATATAATTAATTTTGTGATAGTTACCATGGTCCACCATATCCCCATAAAATTGTGCATGTTTTTAATAAATAGTAGGGAAATCTACCAAAATTTTCAGTAGTCACAATCTTAAAACATCTATATTGAAATTAGATTACATTGGTACGAATAACTTATAAAAGAAATAAGTTTCGTTCACGTATCTTCAATCGCACTTCACCGTTGATGATTGTGACATTCTTGAAGCAATAACATTGGAAGTTTGAAAATTAAAAGACAGATAATTCTAGATGAACGCTGACTCATTTCATTCTATTATGGGCAATGGACGAGCTTAATGACGTAACAATGGCCTCATCTTGCAAACTCACGTTTATCACCTTTCAACTCACGTGTTTGGTTTGTCTCTACCCAAAAATTCTGTGAACAGATATTTATCTCACAGTAGGTGCGAAGTTCTTAAAGTATGTGCATTTGACCTTCAGTTGAACTATTTTAAACGGTTTTTTTCTCGTGTTCTGTGATATGGCATTTGCCGCTAATATGCATGAACAAGATAAGAAGTGTAGTTTTCGCTTGACTACTTTTAATGACTTTGCTCTGAAATAATTGAAATTGAATTTTATTTGACCAAGGGCTTAAGAATGTATTTGACTTACCAGTTAGTACAGTCCCATTATGGAATCTGCCTTTTAAACTTCGTACTCATCTCAGTACCTAAAAAATTACAAAAAAGATTATTTTGTGTATCTTCGCTACTCTACTGTAATGTGAACTGAGCATCGTCATAATTATTAGATTGCCTGTTCTTTTATTTCGTAAACTGTTTCCCGTGACTCCAAAATACGTAATGCAAACATTACTACAAGTGTATTACTATGCACAACTACTAAAATTATGAACTATCGAAATGTATTAATAGTTAGAAGCTTATGATGTAAACACCCTACGCAATGGTCACAACCATTGCGTAGGGTTCTATCACACCATCCTCGATAACAAACCTATACTGCAGTTCGAGCTATATTAGTAAGACATAAATAAAATAGTACAGGTGCTGCCAAATGCGTAGACACGTAAGTTGTAATAAACACAATGTTAGTTACTACATAGTAATAGAGTATTTAACTACATTGACGGTGCAGTGTCGGTTTGTCCTCTGGCTGCTCTCTAAGGACGGATATTTGTTTAGTATTATTGATATGCACCAAACACCTTTATTTATTTTTATACGTAGTGTCAACTAAACAGGTTTCTATTTGTGTCATAGTCGATAGATACCAAAAAAGGTTTTACTTCTTTTACATACTATTTTGTTTGTTTCAGACCTCGCTATGGAACAAAGTATAGTTCCAGTTAACTACGAGTGGGTTTTAAACTGCTTAGGGAATTACACTTTGGGTTCTATACACGAACTTCTATTATGTCCATCATCACTGTTGCCTGCAGCCACTGCCCGGTGGCCTGAGGTTCTACTCAGCCAGGATTATGATTAAAACAACATTTGCTACCTCTACCTATAATATCTACCCAACAGGGTAATGTTACATAGGCATATTGTACCTTAACTACAAAAAATCACAGCCACTTAATTTATGTCAAGGATTATGCAATTAAATTGAATATAAAATTGTTAAAATTATATATGAATGTGTTGCGTTAATGATGTTTAAAATCTATATTACAATTATTATTTTATTATGTATAATTTTAGTGCGACTTAATTATTATAACTTGAATTATTACGCTGACATTGTTAAATAAGTTTTTACGAATTCAATTACTCTTGTAATAAGGTACCTATAAATATAATGTTTATACGTCGATAAATAAATTGTTTTTATTCGTCTTGTCACCTAGGTAAACAAACAGCACATGCCAACTGCACAATAGACTGCTAGCTAAAAAACAGGAAGAGTTCTCCATTTTGGCATATATTCAAGGTCCCAAAAATCACATGAAAACGACGAGAGATGTAATGAGTTGGTCATGTAAAGTATGATGATGTATGAGGTCACAACACTAACCGAAAAAAAGCGGGTAAGACTGTCTTCCAGATAAAAGATGGATGAATATTGCTACAAGCAGAAATGCTAAGGCTTGTTATTTCATTCCACTGCAGAAACAGTCCTAAAATGATTAAGGAAACGGCGCTTAAATATACGGAATCGCTAGCCCTTACATGTCTCGACATCCTACAGAAAGATGCCACTTAACTATGCTATCGAAGAGTAGACCTTAGACTTTGTTTGGTAGAGATCTTTGCAGTTAGCCTCGGCGCAGACTTTGACTGCTTTACCGGACTTTTGGACCTTGGACATCCTTATGTAGGTAAGTAAACTGCGAAAACTTTAACAAAACTGGTTTAAGTTACGTTCAGTCAAAGTAAGCCTGGCTATTGAAATAGTCAAGTTCAAGGCTTCGTAAATAAGGATAAGCAAATATAAAATCCGGTGGAAGACGTAAGCGATGACCAATTAGTTATAAAAAACTAATCGATCCTTACACATAGTACGTAAAAGACACTAATATCATGTGGCATGTTTGCAAAAAAGTTACCGCAATGTATCTAACGGCATCGTGCGGGTAAATGTTGCAGACTATCATTAACTTTGTATTTCGGTATCTTGACCTACACACCGAGACTGTTTCAACATAGTTTAACAGAACTTACTAACCGTACGGTAAGAACCTAAATAAAATTGGAGTCTTACTTATTTACACACAAGTCGGGTCCTACTTATAAACTCCGAAATATCCGAAAAGTTGCTGGGTAAAAATAAGTACTAGATACTTAAGTAATAGGAATGTACCGTATTGCAGGAACTTGAGTTTGAAAGATACTGAGATAAAGTGTGTTACGTTGTACCAAACGTATTTGTTTACAAACTTTATTATGATGTAGATAGATAATTTAATTCCTATCAGAGTGTAGTACCTTCCTAAGTAGTTAGGTACGTTTGTTTTTTTTTTTTTTAATATCCCATTGATAAATAAAGTTCTGCACATACAAAATCAAATTGTTTATTCTTTTGTAGTACCGCACCGAAGATGATAATAATATTTTATTTTCTTTTGTCATGGTTAAACTTTGAGAAGCTCTTACTAAGTATGCAGCTAAGTTCTAGGAAATTTGTAAATGCCGTTAAGCCGATATGGTCCTATTCTAGAACTTAGCTTACTTTGGGTTCTAATAGTATTTTTATTTGAATAAAGTAGGTAGGTAGCTCGTAAAACCTTTCCTAGTTACTTACCTACCTTCTATAGCAGATCGTAAATTTTATTGCAGTTTGAACATGCGGTTTTCCACGTCATTTAATGTAGGGATCTACGGCAGATAGGTTCATAAGTGGTGCTACATTTAGAAAACTAGTCGTCTGCTGGGGATACGGTAGATCCAAATACAAACTCAAATTATAAGAATCCAGCAAGCATCCTGCCTTTTAAAAAGGTAAGTCCCTGACTTTTTAATTTTTTAATGTAAAACGACAAGTTAACATGGAATTCGTCAACAAATTTAAAAATAACGGAGTGATTCATAAAAGTACTAAGTTAATTACTGACTAAGGTATATGAACTTTGTGTCAACATGTGACTGGATTGCACAAGATACAGGGACACGTCGCTCTAAAATTGCTTACACGATATAATAGCTTTTAACCTAAGTTTGAACTCCCGCCTTCGTCGAAGTTTACCCATAATATCGCCTGATCGTGCCATGCTGTGTGACGAGCCAGTGACGTGGTTCTCGGCATCGCGCCACTTCGGCGTCCAATCCACGCGTAATCGTTGCGCCTACCTCTCAGTATGAAACGACCGCCACGACCGTACCCATGCCAGTAGGTCCACAGTCCAACACGTGAAGTTATCGATTGCACCGGCCGGCTTTAATGTTGCATACTATTGTTATTTCGGTTAAACATAACAATTACCCTATATAACGCTCTCAAAACCGAGGGTTTTCCACTCGGTCTAAGTTGGACAGTCCGTTAACAGTGTAGTGAGCTTAACAACATTTTATTAAGGATTATTTTTATAATTAATTGCGGTAAGTGACAAATACATATATTTTTAATAACAAGTGTTGATTTTAAATTGTTTTGTAGTAACTAGTGATGTGCGGTAACTAGTTAATAATTTAATTACATCGTCAAATGCATTCAAGTGAAGGTCAAAAAGGACTACGCTTTCTAATTAAAGTGACTGCATTTTTTTTACTTATACTTAGGTAGTTTGCACTAGTTTATTTTGAAAAAAATAACTAGTGTAATAAGGTCTATGGCCTCCAAGACCAACATAACTAGGAAATAAAACTTAAATAAACCAGCACACATGTGTGTATGCACTTTTGCAGGTGCAGTCTGACTGCAAAGCAATTAGAATTTGTTTGAAATTGGTAGGTAGACATGTCAAAGGAGATTTTGTACCTAAGTTAGTACCTATAGGTAGATTCTGCACGACATGGGTGGTCTTGGGTGGTAATATAAAACGGTTTACCGGAAAGTGCTAACTGTTACCTGATTGCTTGCGTGAAAAAACACTTATTTATTCTGGTTCCTAGGTATTTTATTAAGCTATAAAGTTTTATTTCTATTTACCTTCATATCTAAGAAAAAAAAAATCTTAACACGTTGCAGGTAAATTACTCTTATTTAATTTTCTTTGAGATAACATAAATAAATATTTAATAGATTGAAAATATTACGGTCGAGAAATACTTATACATTTTTGCACACACATTAGCCCCGACGCAAAAAGAGGAGTATTCATCATAGTGGATTCTAAAAAAGTGGACCAAATACGATGCGGTTTTTGTGTTTACAGCTGATGTGATTAAAATGGTTCCTAGCTATAATTTATTAGGGTCTTGCGGGTCTTATTGCAATAATATAAGCACCTAAGCAACTAGCCTAATATGTACTAGTGGAAGCGTGAATTAAAAGCCATAATTACTTATTAATTGCACATTTTGCAGAAAAATTAAATAATTAGAAAGTTTGCAATTATTATTATAGCTACTAACACCTACAACAAAATTCACAGGAGAGGTATAATATTACAAATTGACAATAAGTACGTACCTACCTACCTGTTACTTAGCGAACTAATTATTTGGCCATTTTTCCAATTGGGATCTGGACTATTCCAGAAATCTAGACACCTTTACCTTTCCAGGTATTCTAAAAAGTAGACAATATGATCTGTTTTTTAACTGAAAGCCCTGTGAAGTAAATGAAAAATTAATTGCCGCGACCACGTGGTTTTGAAGAGTCATATGTGTAGCTAAGTAGTTATCTCTACCTACCTACATAGTTTTAGAAATGGTAATACACTACTAACCATAGCAATTCTGTAAAGTATTAGGGTCTTTAATATGCTTAAAACAATGTTTTTTAGTAGGTAGGTAACTAAGCTACAATGCTTTTTTGCAAAAATATACAATTTTCTATCGACTAGGCTGTCTGAATATCGATCATACAGCTTTGCGAATTGCGCATCCTTAAAACGTCATGTAATTTTTTCATTCAACATCACGATTTCGCGACGATCGCTACTCGCTTTGCTAATCTCAACCGACGGTAAACGAATTCACCTCGTTCTTTAATTCTACTACGTCGAGATTGCATGTTCCTAAAACAGTAAAATTGCCGAAAAGTGAAATTATTTCGGACGGGTTTTAGATAATAACAGCTGCCTAAAATAAGAGACGGCATTTGACGGCAGTACTATTTTGCCTGTGTTTACTTTGTGATTGTGCTTACCGTAATTGTATAGTGTTTTGTTTTAACGAAATAATCTGAAATTAAAAACTTTTTCGTAAACCCACCCCTTTAATTAAATAAAAAGTATAGTTACGAAGCGAGCTATTTTTGTGCAAGTGTTTTGATTAGATTGTTTGCATTGTCTACAGTATACGTAAGAGCTTTAAAATGGCTCCAAACATAACCGAGGATGTGACGGGGGTCCTCTTCGAGAGCGATGCGGCGACACCCGACCTGGCGCTAGCGAGTGCTCCAGTCCACAAGGCCGACGACAAACCAAAACAACTCGTCTGGCGGAACATCATACTCTTCGCATACCTTCATTTAGCCGCACTTTACGGTGGATATTTATTCCTCTTCTCAGCTAAATGGCAGACAGATGTATTTGGTAAGTGTCAACACTTAAATAATTTTCCTTCTAATATGATTTTGAGATCAATCAAACTTATATGAGTTACAAAATTCTACATTATTTACTTATGAGTTTGTATTTTTTTTTCCTCAGCCTACATCCTCTATGTGATCTCTGGTCTGGGCATAACAGCCGGTGCTCATCGTCTGTGGGCTCACAAGTCTTACAAAGCTAAATTGCCGCTCAGAATTATCCTAGCAGCCTTTAACACCGTAGCTTTCCAGGTAAGATTTTTATTGTTATTATTTTATAACACTGACATATTATGATTGTTAGCTCTGATTATCATAATGTAAACAAAGTGCCGCATTACCTTCTACGGCTGATTAAAAATTTTAAGATAGATAACTAAAGTTATCTTCTACCCCTAAAGTAAAAAACATATTTTTAGGTATGAATTTTATTATCAAAATGTATCACAATTGCTGTAACATAATGTACACAAATGTTTTGAATACTGTATTAATGCCAATTTCATGTAATTATGACAACTTTGTAATTTGAAGAATTACATACAAGTACAAACCCACTGATAACTGGTATAAACAATTTTGATGTAAGCATGCAAAGTATCTAGATCTTTATAATCCTCCTTGATAAAACTTTTTAGTAATAATAGTAAAAACCTATGATGTATAGGTTTCTTATCCATAGCAGTATCCATCCTGTCTTGATATAGGATCATTTTAATCACCCAGAGTATTTACTATGGAAATATCTTAGTTATCATGTGACGGGCCTGTTGGTCTAGCGGTTAGTGACCCTGACTGCTATACAGGAGGTTGTGGGTACGATTCCCACTCAGGACAAATGTTTGTGTGATGAGCATGATCATTTGTTCTGGTCTGGGTGTAATTTATCTATAATATGTATGTATTTAAAAATATATAAGTATGTTCATCAGTTGTCTGGTTACCATAACACAAGCCCTCTTAGAGCTTAGCTTGGGATCAGATTACCGTGTGTGAATTGTCCAGGAATATTTATATTTATTTATATTTATCATTCTGGTAAGCATTAAAGAGAAAGTGTTTTAACAATACTCCTATCTTCAGTATGTTTCCATAGTGATCTTGTTGCAGGAAAATACTGATAACAAATTCTGTAAATACATTAGGTTTTGTATGTATGTGGTTGATACTAAGTTATTTTAAGTGGATACTCATAGATAATGTTTTGTCATACTCTGTCATACATAAAGGAAAATAAAACTGGTTTATAGCCTAAATAAAAACAGTACCTATACAATGAACTCTTATATCACTGAACTGTGTGTACTGTTTTTGTTGTGGAAGTGAGACAGCACACTACACAGCATATAGCAACATCTCACTTGCACAATGAAACAACAGTCCTACTTTCAGAGTTCATGGTAAGCGGCAGGTTAAAAACTAAAAATATTTTAGATAACTTTGTTCTTGTTGCTGTTTAGAATGTAGACAATCTATCTTTGGCTTATCTTCTTCATAAAGTAGGTAATGATCTCATAATGTTGTTTACAAACTGTACACAGAACAACTTAAATTTCAGTGTAGCTGCACCTAAATATTCACTTGTTTTTATTAGATATATATGTTTGTATAAGTATTTTTTTACTTTATAAAAAAAACGAAACCTGTATCTAAATAGTGTTATAAACTTATTTCAAGTGTACATACAGCTTGGTATATATCATGTTAGGTTTAAATTTAGAATCTGAGTTAGCTGTAACTAAGTTCCAACTTTGTTATTGAACTAGGCGATGACCGTGTTAACATTCCGAAACGTAAATAACAAAAGTGAAGCGACTGCATTGTACGAACATAGTAAGTACAATAGGTAGTTACATCGCGTTTGGCGGTGACCATCTATTGCCTTTCATGGACAAACTATCGAACATTTTCCCGCTGTTTTATCCTCATCAATTCATGAAACGAAGGCTAGATATTTGTATGTATAATGTATGTTCGATAAATGACAGCGACGTGCGAATAGCTCGGTCTAATTTTGATTTTGGTAGTTTGACAGCTGTCATTAAGTAAACATTAAATTTATATGTGCTCTCATTTAAAATTACTAATAACTAGTGTAAATTACGATTTGAACTGTAAAAACTATAAAAAAGTGAATATAAACACGTTAACGAGTAGTGCAAGTGTTATCAAAAGATATTAAGTTGAATAACACAAGTAAATTCACAAATAAACGAAACGGTGACTTCAGTGGATAAAAAACAAAATAAGTGCATAAAAGGACAAGATACGTACTCTTTGTGCATAAATTCAACATTCAGTGCTAAAAACTCAAAACTTTATGCATGTGAAAGTTAAAGGAAGAAAAATAAGAAACGAATTTAAATGTTGAACATCCAAAACTTCCGTTTTTTATTTGAAAGTTCACACAATAACAGAACGACTACAACGCCATCTCTACTATACGGACTAAACTACATAGTGCTTAGTGTTGTCAAACCAATATTAGTGTTGACATTGCGAATATCACAAATAAACTTAAGTATAGCGACATCTATTGAGCAATAATAAAAAACATAAACACCCGTCATTTCATTCATAATAAGAAGCACAATTTCACCGTAATAGTACAAGATCAGCTGGACTAGTTGAGTAAGCGCCTACATTAGAGTGCACAGAGACCGAGTTCAAATCCAACCTAAATCTTTCATATCGTTTTTGGTTCTTTCATGATATATTTACTTAAAAGGAAAAGGATAAAGAATGAATTACTCAGAAAATATCACGTTTCGACGTACTCGCACTCGATCGGAGCGTTCGGAAATAAGCGACAGTGACAACAATAATAACAATATTACTTCGCAAACACTGGACGGTACATCTAATAGTATGCCCGAATTGTCAGATGATGATGAACATAAACAACAGATTGAGTTATTGAAGAAAAAAGTTGAAGAATTAACTTCACAACTAAATAGCGCCCATAGAGAGATAGAACTGCTTTCATTAGAAAATAATAATTTGAAGAAAAAAACTGAAGATTTAACAAAGAAAAACATAATTTATAGAAAAGTTGCTAGTAGCCCAAGTAAACCCTTAACACCAAACAATAATACCGAGAACAATAGCTCAACTAAAAAGAAAAAGACCCAAACAAAACAAAATAATAGGATTTCTATTGAAAACAATAAAGAGAACGAAACCGAGAGTCATAAAACAACAACTTCATCACTAACTACAGAAGATGCTCCCCATACCACGATTAATGATACCTCATTAAAAGACTCACCATCGTCTCCGAAACACAAGCTATGTCTCATCAGTAGTGAAATCACAAACAGGTTTTATACTTTAATGGAAAATAAAGCTATATCTAATTATGAAATATGCCACTATCGTAAACCTAAATGTGGAATAGAGTGTATTCTTAATAATATTGAGGGCAAAGTCAATAATTTTAATAAGTCCGACTTCTGCATTATTTTTATTGGTGAGGAAGATTTCCGGAAAACGCATAACTATAGAGACCTGGTCAAGTTTATTAATAAAAAATTAACACCATTACATCACACTAATTTCGTAATCTGTCTACCAACATTCAAGTATATGAATAATTCTAACGTGATGTTCAATAGCAGAGTAGAAACTTTTAATAACTTACTTTATATGGACACTGAAATCTATAAATATGCGTTTACTTTGGACTCGAACCTTAACCTGCCATATACAAGTGATACCTACAATAAACGTTTTGGAACGTTAAATAACAAAGGTCAAATAATCGTAATTCACGACTTGCAGAACCTTATTCAAGATTTAAGCGTACTAAATACTGTCCACTTAGAGGTTGATAGTTTCCGCTTAAATGAAAAAGAAATTCTCACTGAAAATAATTCAAGATTAAACTCCCAGTTTTTTCTGTAATTGGATTAATATTCTGCACCAAAACATAGCAGGACTTTTAAATAAACTAGATATGCTTGTAGTCAAATTAAGCGAACTGAATAACAATGACAGAACCGTAGATGTTATATGCATAACGGAACATTTTATGCAAATAGGATATGAAGATTTGCTGCAAGTTCCGAATTACCGTTTAGCTGCATGTTTTTCGAGGAATGTTAAAAGAGGGGGCGCTTGTATACTTGTGAGAGTGGGAGTCCAGTACAAAGAAATACCAGAGATAGCCAAACAATCAATTTCAAATGTTTTCGAATGCTGTGCAATAGAATTAATATCTTACAATATTGTCATATTATGTGTGTATAGAATACCTAAAAGTAATTATCCAACATTCTATGAAAAGTTAGAGTGCATACTAAAACGACTTAGTTTACAATCAAATAAATATATTGTTATGTGTGGAGATTTTAATATAGACGTACTCAAAAGAAACAAAATAACATTGGAATTCGAATGTTTCCTCCAGCAATATAATTTAAGACTAGCCCTTTACGAGCCTACTAGATTTAGCAGCAGTACATGTATTGATAATTTTGCGCACAACTATCGCGCGGCATGTAAAGCAGAAGTAATCGATCTAATTCTCTCAGATCATACCTCTCAGATACTCAAGGTACCTGTCAAAAAAACATGTAAGCTTAAATTCTGGAAAACAATGAAACAAGATATATGCGAAGAAAACTTAATTAAATTCAAATCACATCTAAAAAGTCTATCTTTCATGAATGTTTATGATGCTAAGGATGCAAATGAATCGTTTCAGAATTTCATAAATGACTTTTTACTTTTATATAAATTATGCTTCCCAAATAAATACGTTACTATAAAAACTAGTAAATCTACCAAGTGGATTTCCAATGGTATAAAAATATGCAGCAAAAAACAAAGACAATTACTTTGGGAATATAGAATGCAACGGAATCCAAAAAATAAACTTGCTTTTAAAAAATACTCTGCAATATACCGGAAAATAATAAGATTAACTCAGAAAGCCCAAAATAATCATTTTATTAAATCCGCTAAAAACAAATCCAAAGCTGCTTGGAAAATAATCAACAAAACTAAATACAATTTTCCCCAAGACTCAGTATTATTATTAAAGACAGAAAACCGAACTATTACTCATCCGATTGAAATTGCAACGACATTTAATAATTATTTTATAGATTTAATTGAAAATGATAATATAAAAAACGACAATGACAATACAACTATTAACCATTTTAACAATTTGACATCTCAATCATTATTCATGCTTCCAGTGACACCGTTAGACATAATTAAAATAATTAATGAATTAAAAAATACAAATACTGTTGGATACGATGGCGTATCTACAAAAGTAATTAAATATATTAAAGATTCAATATCACAGCCTCTAGCTCATATTATTAACAATTGCATAACCGATGGCATATTTCCTACACACCTCAAAAAGGTTATTGTAAAGCCAATTCTCAAAAAAAATGATAAATCCGATATTAAAAACTACAGACCAGTCGCAAAAATTCCAGTATTCTCAAAAATCATAGAAAAAGTAATATATAATGCTCTTTACAACTACTTTGAAAAAAATAAACTATTATGCCACGAACAAAAAGGATTCCGGAAAAACTCTACAATAAATATGGCATTTTATGACCTATTATCAAATATAATGACATCTGTAGACAAAAAGAGTCCAGTATGCGCCATATACACTGACATGTCTAAAGCATTTGATTATGTAGATCATAACCTACTACTAAAAAAACTATATGGCTATGGAGTTAGAGGCAACATACTTAACCTTCTAGAATCTTACTTAAGTGATAGGTATCAATGTACTGAAATCTGCAGAATATCCCCTAAAACTAAACTAGAAACTTCCTATACATCCGCATTCAAAAATGTTAAATACGGCGTTCCACAAGGCAGCGTACTGGGTCCGTTACTATTTTTAATATATATAAATGACCTTCCAAGAGTAGTAAAACAAAAAATGGTCCTCTTTGCTGATGATAGCACAGCAATTATTGAGTGTACAGACCCTAACGACTATGAAAATAATATCAATGTTACTCTAAGCGAGATCGTTAAATGGCTTGAAAACAATAACTTAAAAATAAATTTAAATAAGACTAACGTAATGCATTTTCACCAACGACGCGTAAATCCTACCATTTGTGTAGCCTACGACGATAAAATAATAGAAGAGGTTATGAGTAGTAAGTTCTTGGGCATAACTATTGACAACAAGCTAACTTGGAAAGTTCATGTAGAATTGTTATGTAAGCGCATAAGTAAATCTGCATATGCACTGTTTCAGCTTTCAAAAAAAGTAAACATTGAAACACTAGTCACAGCATATCACGGAGTAGTTGGTTCAGTCCTTCGCTACGGGGTTATTTTCTGGGGTCAATCGACTAACAGTGAGACAGTATTTAGAATGCAAAGGCGTTGCATAAGGTCAATGTGCGGTCTTCAAGTAACAGATAGCTGTGTTCCTTATTTTAAATCCTTGAAAATATTAACTTTGCCGTCATTATATATTTTAGAAACTGCGTTGTTTGTAAAAATGAATCCGAATCTGTTCCCTAAATTCTCAGCAGTAAAGATAAACCCAATACGATCTCAGCATGCAAATCAATTATGTAATCTAAAATGTAAAACAGCTCTTATGTCTAAAAGTTTTTTCGGATTAGCTCCTAAAATTTATAATAAATTACCTGACGGCGTAAAAGACATGCCAATGGTTAAATTCAAAACAGCTCTACAGAAATTTTTAACAGAAAAATGTTATTACAGACTAGACGAATTTTTAAACGAAAAATATTTATAAAACTAAAAACCTTACTGTAATAGTTCCTAATTATATTTAAAATTTATTTTATTGTTATAGTTTAATATTTGTTATTATTATCTAAGCATGTAAATCTAGTTATTAAGGTCTCAACAAAAAAACATTTGTATGCCAATGAAGCAAAACATAGAGCTACTACTATTTATTTTATTGTTTAATACCATCTATGTAAAACCTATGTTTACAAATGAATAAATGATTATGATTATTATGATTATTATGATGATTATAATTTACCTAGCAATAATTAAATTCATTCGAATGCCAGTCATGTCCTGCTATCTTTTTAGCGTATCAATTTATGGTTCCGAGGTTTGATAGGTTTGTTGCCAGTATTTTGCTATACTAGTCAGAGGGCCTTTGTATGTCTCATAGGTGGTCTAGCGCCTTTAGACCCACCGTCACATATTAACTTTGCAGCTGTCTGTCAATAACAACTGATAACATATTTGAATCGATTGGTTGAGGAAACTTAAACTTTCCATTTGGAAATATGATACTGAAAATTAGGCAATAAATTAACATAGACGGTAACTATAGTATATGTATAACTGACAAAACATTTTTATTTATTTCTAGGATGCAGCTATGGACTGGGCCCGCGACCACCGCATGCACCACAAGTACTCGGAAACTGATGCCGACCCCCATAACGCGACCCGTGGATTCTTCTTCTCCCACATTGGCTGGCTCTTGGTTAGGAAGCACCCTGACCTCAAGGAGAAGGGCAAGGGCCTGGACATGAGCGACTTGCTCGCCGATCCCGTACTGAGGTTCCAGAAAAAGTTAGTACAAGTATTTATTTGAATTTATTAGGTCATACTACTTGAAAAGAAGAATTTTTGGTTAGCATGCAGAATAGGTCCCACCATGCACAGTACTGAAAGGGTCATTTTATCCAAAGTACTAATGGATGAAAGTAAATGAAATTGATCTATTGGCAGAGAGTTATCAATTTGGTGAAGAAGGTTATTACAATTATGAAAGTAAGGTTTTATTAACGTAGTAAAAAATACACAAAAGTTATACCAACACAAAAAATAGATTAACTGTCAAACTTGTATAAAACTACTTTTTACGGATTTTTTCGCGGTTTTAATTTTAGTTTTAGGTCCCGACGTTTCGACACCTTTGCAGGTATCATGGTCACGGGCAGACTCAAAGCAAAACAAAGCAAAGCAAAGCAAAACGGGCAAAGGTGTCGAAACGTCGGGACCTAAAACTAAAATTAAAACCGCGAAAAAATCCGTAAAAAGTAGTTTTATTCAATGTCTAACATTCGCGTAAACCTAAGAAACCAATATGTCAAACTTGTGTTAAAAATCTTTGTGTTTGATTAACAAAGTATAGTGAATTAATTTGGTGGTGAAAAAAAGGTTTCGTTTTCATATAAAGTTAAGATGATCAATCTAACGCGAAATGAGCTAGGTAAGATTAGTATTATTTAAGTAGTATTAGCGTCGTTCATATTAAACTGAGCTTGCGGTAAAATGTTATGTAGAATGCATGTTTCTTGTGATGGTAAATCGTACAGCTTAACTCATTTGTAATGTTTCTAGGTACTATCTGCTGTTGATGCCTCTGGCTTGCTTCGTCATGCCTACGATGATTCCGGTGTACTTCTGGGGTGAAACGTGGACAAATGCATTCTTTGTGGCGGCCATGTTTCGTTACGCATTCATCCTCAACGTCACATGGCTCGTGAACTCCGCCGCCCACAAGTGGGGAGACAAGCCCTATGACAAAAGCATCAAGCCATCCGAAAACATGTCGGTGGCCATGTTCGCTCTCGGTGAAGGGTTCCATAACTATCATCACACATTCCCTTGGGATTACAAAACGGCTGAACTTGGAAACACCAAGCTCAACTTCACAACCGCCTTCATTAACTTCTTTGCTAAAATCGGTTGGGCTTACGATCTGAAGACCGTGTCTGACGACATCGTCAAGAACAGGGTGAAGCGCACTGGTGACGGCTCGCACTTCCTGTGGGGATGGGGAGACAAGGATCATTCCAAGGAGGAGATCGCAGCCGCCATTCGAATCAACCCTAAGGATGACTAGATTCACTCTACTCTTTAAATGTGGGTATATTCACTCACAATAAAATTCGAATATATTTTAGTAGATGTTTAGAGATTTATTTATAAAATATAGACACATAGAAGTACTTGTGAAACATACATTGTCCGGTAGACTTGAATCGATCAAACGCAGATTAGTAATGCATATTGAGTAGCCACAAAACATTGGTGTGTGCTGCTTCCCTATATTAAGCTTGTATACGCATCGCAAGGTCGCGGCCGTCAAACGGTCCTTTGTCGCATGCTTGTATGTTTTGATGCTATGGTTTGATTGTTTTCGCCGCTTTTATAAGACACGCTAACAAGGTCTTCCGAATTTACACTTTCGAAGTACAGAAATATTTGTAATTACATTTTGTCTTTTAACTGTCTAGATGTAGCACCGACTAAACATTGTATTTTAAATTTTAACGTATGAATTGAATTATTAAACATAAACTTTAAAAGTTTATTGAATGTCTGAGCAAGTTATTCTATGTGATAGAAATAATTCGATAATGGTAACACATCAGTATTATAGACCACATATTGTTATTTTATTTTTATATGCTAATGCAGGTAACTAGTCTTTTGCATTTCTAAGAAGAGGTTTAGTACAAACACCCCTTATGTTGTTGTCGTATCTACATGTTAATTTGATGGAATTGAAATACATACTTTAAAGAATTACATGATTGAAATATGTGGTGTATAAGATTTTAAGATATTTGTTTCATGTTGTAAAAGCAGATACATAAGTGCAAGTATCTAGTTGAGTCATGTATGTATAAGTACATACTTCTGTCAATAACGTAGTATTGCACGAATCTTTGTACTTACAAATGTCGTGCGTTACAGTTGTAACCGTACGTACTATGTTTTATTGGATCAGCCGGTCTGAGACTCCTAGGTCGCGAATACGCAACAGATGTAAAAGATACAAAGTTGTTTGTTTACTCGTTATAGAAAATATACGTATGTGCTATTACAACGTGTATAATGGACTGATGTGTAAGAGAATTGTGATAATTAGAAGGGTAAATAATTTATCCAGTATGTAAGCGAAAAGTGAACAATAGTAGGTAATTATTTAGAATGTATGTTTGGATTATTATAATGTTTCTTTTCTTGTGATTAATTATCGTATTAATTAAGCAACATGAAGAAATAATTTCACTAATGTCATTATGTAACTTTTCGCACATCATTAAGCTTTTTCGAATATTTAATTTGTTTTTTCACGTAAATTATTGTTTGATGAATATTATATTGCTGTAGCACGATACAAACTTCTTTTATAATCACACCCGACCTTGTCAGTGAGATAACCCCTCACTTCCCAGTTCCCGTCGTCATTACAATATAGTCGCCACAGATCTTGAGATTATAAAATAAAACTACTTCATAAATATGATAACAAGCCATTTATAATAAATATTTACATCTTCATTCAACAACTGTTTCATTATAATAGTAGATGGTAAATTGCACGGCAAGAATATTAAAATATTTCTTTAGTATTGCAAGAATTATAAGTGGGATCTTTCTTAAAACTACGATTTTTAATATGAATTTAATGTACAATATATCATTTTATTTTCTTAGATACGTTATTCGATTAGATAAATCGATATAGGTAAACAATCAATTATTATAGCGACAATCCATGTGCTAATAAAAGCGTGAGGTAGGTCCAGTACAATCTGTATTCTGTAGCTCCATAAACGTGTTTGTAGTCAAGTTGCCTAGATTATAAGTGAAACAACATCATGTACCAGCTCAATTAAGCGGTGCTTCGATCTTCGTTTGAGACTTGTAACTTTCTAAACTCAAAATAAGGCTAGACGTAACATTATTTAACGAGCCGTTCTCTGTCTCGCTATCAAAAAGCTATTTTAGAGGCTCATTCCACGTAATGCCAGTTTATAACGACCTAGATCGTTGAGGCAATCATCCTCGCTTAGATTCCTTAAAGTAACCAAGAACCATAGCAAAAATAGATTTTATAATGGAATTTTATTCCGAGACCTTTTCCTAGTAAGGTCGTTGTGTGATTGCATCTCGCATCATATGTTCTCTTCGTGAAAGATGTCTTGCTCATCGCATTTGTCGGGCAGGCACACAAAGAACTCGATCAAGTTCATGATAGGACCCCGGGAGAACGGGTTCTGATAACGACCTCTTTTATCTCTCAAGTATGGATATCTTTTGTAATTGAACATTTCGTTCGTCGTCAAATTCATGCAGGCGTGTAGAATCTGAAATTAAACATGATAAAGTAAGTGTTTTAGACATAATATTAGGTGCAAGTTGGGGTTCGAATTTGCATAAGTATCGAGGGGGGTCCATCTAATTGGGTCGCAAAAAAATATGCAAACTACTAAATTGTAAATTGTGTACACAATATTTATGTCGAAACACTCATATCAAAATTTCCAAAGATTGGTAAGTAATGTCATAATTTGTTTTCGCAAGTCAGCGATTTCCAAATTCACGATTCCTAAGCAATTTTACAAATGATTAGCGTAATAATTGGTAACTACTTCTATATAATTCTATGTGCCTACTCAAGTTCTCGCTATTTGTCACAAAATAATATTACATGATGAACTCCTTTATCTTTTTAAGTGTAGGTAGATACTTAATCGAAACAAACATTCTGATCGTGCTATCTTTTGTTAAGGAAATACTCAAAATAGGAATGTTTGTAAGTATGTACCTACATAGCAGGAAATTAAAAAGGCAGCTCTACCTACAATCAAGTACCTAGTAAGTAATTATTAACCTACTTAAACAATCACGTGAGCACAATGTGTCATTGAACTCGGTAATGACTAACGAGATAATTCGAATCGAATGCAAATTGCTTTTTTGATAAACAAAGCCTGAGAATCCGGATTGCGATGTTTAATTTTTCGCTTTTAAATGTGTCGGTTGCAATTTTTTTTCTCATTAAGCTATCTGCTGTGGAATGGGTAGGCCTAATGTAGGTCATGTTATTACAGTAACATATGAAGGTCAACATTGAATAAGTAGTAAGACCTACAATTTTGTTCTGACGATACCTCGTCTATCGTAGCTGTATTTAACTGTCCTTATGAACATTATATTACAATAGTTTATATATTTTAACATCCGCATGTAGGTCTCCATACTGCATCTCAATTGCAAACTGCTACTATCTTACTGCAATACAGGACCCTTTTCTAATACGGTAAAAGCAAGCCTGAAATACTCACGGAAGTACAAGTAAGGATCCATCCCAAGGCACAGAAGGTGATTGCTTCTAATAGCCCAAGGACATAGAGTAGTCCAAATCCTTCGAGCAACAGACAATAGCAGGCGAAGTATATAGATAGGGTGCAGTTGATAGCCACGCTCATTACGAAGAGGAAGAACCACATTCTGTTGCGGACTCCCACGCAATTGTAGATGAAGGGGCAGTGGTGGTCGAAGTAAGCGACGCAGCGCTTGCAGATGCGGCAGTGTTTGGCCCTGGGGGAAAAAAAAAGATCTTTATTTAAAATTTAGGCAGGTAAAAGTAAATAGCCTGTATGATATGTAATTTATTAGCAAGGGGGATTTTATTTACATTTTTATTATACGCATTATTAATGTAGGTATAATATACCTACAGTACAGACCTTATATACCTACCTACCTACGCGTTGCGAAATAATTTATCAAAATCAAATAGCAAGCGTATCAAATTTTAATGAAGTTAACTTATTTTTATACAAGAGCATTCGATAATTGATTTCGCTGTTACATAAGAAATTTATTTTATTTTTAATGTAACTATGTTAACATAATTTTACAATTTAAGTTTAAGCCTATGTACTAAGATTCTCGATTATATTTTCAAAAATAAAGTAAGTCATAGAGAAAGTAAAAAAAAATACTACAGTAGGTATTGTTTGAAAAATACAAATAACTGAAAGTTTGAAGCTGTAACTAATAGAAACGCGATCGGTGAAAGTTAGGATGTCTGACGAATTCGTCACCGAAGACACCTGTCGTTAAGAAACAATTTATATCGTAACTTATCGCGACGCTGCGATGTTAGAACTAGCCAATAAGTATCTGCAATCACTGATCTATCGCTCTCAATGATAAAACGGGCAACCTATAACCACATCTCCCATATGGCTAACAATTACATTCAGCTATCGTTAAATGAACCTTTATGTACAAACCTCAAAGGCCTCAAACACCGACATGTGTGACACAACCGCGACAGTATAACATTCCTCTTCTTCCATTTGTCATAGTACGGTATCTGTCTGATGGCTCTGTAATACGTCTCCGAGTTCTGAGGCATGTAGCCCGGATCCCGTCTGTTTGCGATCACCCAGCTTAACCACATAATTGCATTCCAATATAGGAAACAGTAATGAGATAGACGCAATGTGTTCCAAGTCAGAGGTATGCATCTAATTACATACATTGGATATCCCCATAGAAGTACTGATACCAAAAAGAAGAGTAGAGGACCCTTGGAGTCTCCAGCTCCTCCGAATAACAGAGCCCATAGTTCTGAGAGTGGTGGCATCCAATGAGACTTGCGTTTCATCTCTTTCTGCAATAATTTTACAACTTCAATGTGCCTGTGGCTCTGAGCCAGCATCAGTGGAGTTTTACCATTTTTATCACGAGGTTCCAGTTCAGCCTTGACCTGAAAAAAGAAATAGATATAAGTACCTACGTAGACAATTTCACTTTATGAACTGAAAACCATTTTTGGTAAAGTTTTGTACCTTCTCACAGAGCAGTCTTACGCAAGTCAAGTTTCCAGAGAGACAGGCCAAATGCAGTGGCGTAGAACCAAAATTATCAGTGCAGTGTAAAGGAACCCCTGAATAAATTAACAGGCGCACTAAATCCGCGTGGCCCTTGTATGCCGCCCAGTGGAGGGCGGTGTCACCGTTGATGTCTGAGAGTCGGGTCGCTGCACCCATTCCGAGGAGGTACGCAGCTGTTGCGGTCTTCCCATACATGCAGGCTGTCATCAATGGGGTTAAACCTGTTTGGAATAAAGAGACCGATTAAAGTTCCGCTATTGAAAAACCGTCAGATCCTAAGGTAACTTCCTATAAGTAACATCTTCAAACAGAACAGGTTTTGGGGTGGTCTTTGTTTGCTGCTTTTTTAAGGGTTTCGAATTTATTCTACCTTTGAAATCAGCGGCATTGACAGCTACCCCAGATTGCAAGAGCACCTGAACTACCGAAGCATGGCCCTTTCGGCAAGCCCAGTGGATTGGACGGGGACCCTGTATAAATAAGGACAGAATTAGGTAACACAGAAGACAGGTAAGGAGTAGGTACACCTAAGTATAGTTTTAAGATATTGTATGTCGAAAAATATAGGAATAATAAATTCTTCAAATCAGAAGTAGGTATACCAACATACCTTTTTTACATATTTTTTTAGGGTCTAATATTATTATTATATTTTATTACCTGGGTGCCTAAGCAAGAGAGGTCGATAGGAGCCCCTCTTTCGATGAGGTAGCGCATGACGGCTACGCTGCCGTCCAGTGCTGCCCAGTGAGCTGGAGTGTAGCCATGCTGGTCTCGAGCGCTCAACACTTCAACCCCCAGCTTTTCTACAAGCCTCTCAATTTCTGATACTTCCCTGCGAATAAAGAGAACATGAACCTAGGTATATATTCTGTTTCTGTATGCTATAGATGTCAGATAAGCAGGTGCTCCATGCAATGTAAAGTGAGTATTTGTTATGTTGATACTTTTAATTATTTATTTTCAGAATAGGACTTATGTTACTTCTTAGACCTTTCATAGGACACGATAACGAGTACACACTGACCGTAGGCAATAACTAGGTCAAACTAACAAGGCCTTCGGTCTTCATTGGCACAGTAATGAGGTGTTCCTAATTAAATACGGATAAACTGGGTAGACGCCTAACCGGACAGACCATATAATGAACTAACCCAGATCGAACAGCTTCGAAAATAAGTTGATAGAGGTCAGAATGCTGGTGGATACTGGTGATTGTCCTCGGGGGTGCTGCTGGCGCGTCTGGCGACATCGGCGAGCACGGGGGCAGAGCCTCCTCCGCCGCCATCGTGCACGGGGGCGGCTGCGGCAGCGCCCACACGCCGCGCGCCGCCCCCGGACTTGGGTACACCTAGAACACACGACAATACTTAGGTAGTAATCCTACTTATTAGAAGTACCTAAATACAGAATTTTAATTGTGGAAAGGATGATGCTGGCCCAAAAAATTATAACTACGCAACTACTTAAGTTTGATTAAATTAAATAGGGAGGTAGGAAACTGCCTAAAGGCTTTTGTTCTATAAATGTAAACAAAAGACGAGGTGGATGGACGAGAAAGAGAAGGTGGAATGTGTGATGATATAAGAAAGAAAGTCGACAGTGTTATCTGCAAGTAATCATTAGCTCCTGATAATGTAGAATTTTAACCAGTGCTAGGTAAGTATCAGTATCTAAGGTAAGTAGATACTGCTTAGCTGGCATGACCAACGCAGTTTTACACGACACGTAGGTAGGTACCTACCCATTTGGGCCAATCAATAGTAACACGGACTTTATGCCAATTATATTATAATCAAATTGATGTCATGCTGAACCATAGTTAGGTACTTTTATATCAAGCATGTTTGTTTTTAATATGTGAAGGAAGTAGTCTCCCAGTTACCTTTAGCATGTTATACATTTTTACAGAGGTTCGGGGGCACAGCTCAAATAGATGTTAAATTGAATGTGCTTCATTCAGGTCCTTGTTGAGCTTCTTTGAGACATACTGCATTGACCTTATTCCACTTTAACTTTAATTAAAAAGATGGAAATTATATAACGTATTTAGTCTATCGCAATAACACGCTCGAGTTTCTTATTAGACTTGCGAGTAGGTACGTCGATGTCTCGTCACGGCACAACCATATAAGTAAACTTTTCACGCATAGGCGTTAATGATTTCAATGAAATGGAAGGAAAATATGGACTGGGCATTCCCTCACCTTGCTACTCACGGCGAGGCCGACGCCCCCCGCAACCACAGAACCCTCTCCGTCCGCCACGGCCGTATCGCCGGCACACAAACGCACTGTGAAACTTTATGTCCTACCCCAACTATTAAAAATTATAAGGACTATTCAAACTAAACTAAAAACAAATCCGGTTGCGTGACCTGCGGCACCTAATACCTTATTGATTCATTTACTCATAGAGCATGCGCCGTTCTCACCAAGAAAGGGAGCTTTATCTATTTAAGTCTGTTAGTCCAACCATGATTTAAAACTATAATAAATGATGATATATAATATGAAACGATAATTCTCTCTTTTTGACTTTGTGTTATTTAAGTCACCAAAGAATACTGAAAGGCGAAAATATAATTCTTGTTTTCTTATTTTATCAAAAGGTGGCGCTGGTTGATATGTTTATCTGCATAGATGTTAATTGGAATTTAAAAAAAACTCATTAACTCGCTCGATCTGCAATCGTCGATAATAATGAAGTCATACTAGATTTTTTGTTTTGTGATTTGCAATAGTCGATAGTAAAATTATGAAGTCATCCTTGATTTTTTGTTTTGTGATCAGCATCGTAATTTAACTATAGGATAAGACCGGTAATAATATGCGACTTAAGTACCTTAAAAATGCCTGTTATATTTGAGGCATGAACGCATCGAGAATAGAGCACATTGTACAAGCGGGAATCGGGAAAACGAGGTCATTGACTCCAAAAAAACAATGCAGTAGTAGCACATAGGCAGTGACAATAATATTAATATTTTTATGCATTATTAATCAATTGTAAATACAAAAATTCTCATAAAAAAACTATCTTAGAACTAAGCATTAATAAATTACTTACGTGTATCTATGTTTTTTTCTAATGCGGATGTTTAAAAGACCTAACAAAAAAGTATATTAGTTACTAGGACAGGCAGTCAATATGTATAAAATTGAAGCCAAATTACTATTTTAAATCAAGGAAAATAGCGTATATTCTTCCTATTGTCAGTTGTATATACCTACTGAAGTTAACTGGACACGTGTGATCACTTTTATTAATTGTGAGATCGTATTTAATAAGAATTTATTGCAATATAATATATAAAGGTACCTAGTAGCTAAAGTTACGACCCGATTGACTGTAGCTCCTAAATTGTGATCTCCCTCCCGCCCTCCTTACACTGGACTACCTCCTCATACAAAAATGCTATTTCAGAGTAGGTACTAAAATACCTACTTACTCCGATAATCTTTAACTTCATTCTGAAACCATGAAGACCGTGTAGCGCTACTGATGATGCAGGCACTGGATGACACGTGCCACAAATATCATTCACGACAAATTGTCTAAAACGGGCGTGAGCTGCGCAACCCATTGCGGAAACCACTGCGCCATAAGCGAAAAATTGGGTCTGATAAAGTAGATTACATATTCATGTTTAGGTACATATTTTTTGTATAAAAATACATTATATTATCCAGTCTAAATCAGTTTTGGCGTTATAAATTTAATTCCGTACGGTTTGAGTTAAAAACATGTAAATTACCCATGGAATTTCATATGTTGAATTGCAATTACATACACAGCGATAGGTGGTAATGAAAATGAGATTAATGAATACACATTGCGCCGACCCCGAATGATTGGAAATAAGATAGGAAGAAAAAATAAATGCAATAGCACACCTCTACTTTCTCCTTGGAGGATGTAAGCGTGATGACAATAAATTTCAACATACGAAATTAAATATATGATACGCTAATTATATAGTTTGACTAGAAACAACTATATAGTTTATTTTAATGTAAAACTAAAAATAATATTGTAAGGCACGACAAAACAATTCGTTAAAGCGCCATCTTTTGAGAAACATGCAAGTTTGAGGTATGTAGTTCACGCCCCACATGGGCGAAATGGGTGGGTTATGAAATGAGTCGTAAATATGATGGTACAAATATTATCATATATTTATTGGAATATAATAAAAAATAATGATTGAGTTGAGATGTAAATGCAGATACATGAAATATAATATAAGTAATACATCAATATTAAAATGTTTATTATTATGTATAAAGGTATGTTACATATTTCATCATACACTACTAACTATATCTAACTACTTGATATAAAATGATATCAACACTAAAGTGAAGATTTTAATATAAAACATTTGATTTACTTAATGATGCTAAATATAGGATAGGTGATAATAAAATCAAAACACTATTTAAAATTGTGAAAATGAACTTTAATTCAGCAAATTTTTATACTAAATGTATAAATATGATATAATCTAGATTTCGTTTTCACTACCTAAATAGACATCATGTTATAAAAAGTGTACAACTAAAACTAGTAGCTGATTAAACATCTCAATGTGGCTTATCAATTAGTTAGATCTTGTAAAAGCACTTTCTTTAAAATGGTTTTATTATACTTAAATAATAAGGTTAAAATAATGAAAGCATTACAGCTCACAACTGATGTTGAACTTCCAAACAACAATCATATTCAATACAATCTTAAACTTCTAGTAAACTTGAAACATTTAACGAGCAAACTGAATAAATTATTATTCATAAACAAACTTAACAATGTCGATAGCTCAAAGTAATATAATATTTTCAACAAGAGTCAACTGACTGCACATACGGTGATGGTGTGTACAAAAGTTTTGGGTCGGAAATATTTTATTTGCAATTATTTGATAATGCCAATTAATTAAAGAATCCTTTTTGTCTATTTATTACTGTATTGATATTGTAAAGTTTATTAAGTCTTTCACATAAGCATTATCTCTTTTGGGTTTTGAAACTAACCGAGAGAGGTTGGCCATGAAGAACATATCCATTCAATGCCTGTATTGCCATCGCCGCTTGGTCATAATTTCTCATCGTAACAAATCCAAATCCTTTACTCTTATTAGTTGAATGATCTTTGATTATCTTAACAGATACAATAGCACCATATGGACCAAACAGCTGCCACAGAGTCAACTCCTCCACTTCCGGAGCAATATTATAAATGTATATAGACCACGTACTTGGAGAATTGTGATCGCCTATTGCGTTCATATGATTAATCCAATGATAAGGTCTTACAAGAGCACTTTTAGCAAAGTTATTATTATTGTTTTTATGTTTATTAGGGTTACTCTTATTAGCATACTTAACTGTTAAAGGGTGTAGAAAGCCAGGCGGGGTGGTGCCATTTATGTTCTGAATAGCTCTCTCCGCTTCATATTGATGTTCGTATAAAACAAATGCTATACCTGCTGCTATGCGAGAATTAACTATTTTACCAAATTGTGCGAATAGTCCATGTAAATCCTGCAAGGTCAGTTCATTAGGCAGGTTACACACGTAGAGGTTCCAGTCGGCTTCAGGTTTCGAAGGAGGTTTTAACTCTGGATTGAGAAGAGCGTGCGACACTTTCAGCGTCTTGTTTTGCATCAGCAGACCATTAAAAGCCTTACGTGCCTTAACTGCATCCTCGGGACGAGAGTACTCGACGAACCCATAGCCTCGGTTCGCTATCAATTTACAACTTTCCAGTTTGCCCATTGTTGAAAATAGTGAGAACATCATATCCTGCGTCATGACTTCAGGAATGTAATTGACGATAAGTTTGGTGGGTGATTCGTCGGGCCCATATTCATTATTTCCTTGACAATTACCGTCTTGACACGATTCCGACATTTTTTAATTGTTGTCGGTGAATGACATTTCACTGTAGTGTTGCGTGTTTTATTACGTCCAATCGGAAGTTGTCATGGTATTCTCGTTACTTCTTATTTACTGAAACCATTTTCTTACTATTTGGGTTAAAAATAAAACAAAAAATAAAGTAAGAATAAATACAAAATTTTAATTTTCTCTATAGATAACAACAAGAAAAATATAATATTAGAATACAAATGATTCTGAGAAAATTTGGTGTTTCCATTTCAGTAAAAATGGTCTTTTGTCGATTTCTTTTTGGTAATAACTTTGAGCTCTATTCAGATCTGGCTGATGGCTATAGATTTATTTTAAATATTAAAGTATTTAATCAATGAATTGAATCCACTAGAACCGTTCTACTGCCGTCAGTCTATATATGGGTTTAAATCAATTCAATAAATTTCAGAACGAATCATGATGTTGCCATTTGAATAAATGATATAATACAGTGATTCAAAAAAGGCCACAGGTGGTTCAGCAGCATATTGGACGAAGATCATCGATGTCCTATACAAACATGTTGAAAAAATCTATATTACGGAAATCCCCGTCTTTAGAGTATAAGTAAAGTACAGAGCACGCCCAACAGAGTTACATCTGTGAGCACCAGAGTGCTTCTGAGGATGATAGCGCGCCTTTTTATTGTAGCTATCTCTTCACCGAATAAATTATTAGGACTACTACTTATTTTACAGGAATCGATATTTTAAATAAATAAATAAGAAATGATTCATTGAATATATTATTCTAACTTTATTATAATTTTATTTCGGCTGAATTGTCCCATTGCCGGCCAAAGGCCTCCTTCCATTATTTCCAGTTGCTTCTTCCTGAAAAGTAATTCATTAATGAAGAAAATTGTTTAGACTTTGAACAAGCCACATAGTTTCAAACGGTATTGATTGAATTGCATTATGTACTTTCTGTTGCATATTCGGGCCATTGTGACATCGAACTATCTTAACGTGATCATAACATAGTTAAACACAGTTGAAGCCTTAAAACCAGAGCCAATTTTTTTTTTACTAAATTGTATTGACGACCTCCGTGGTCGAGTGGCGTACGCACCGGTTTAAGGTGTCGCTAGCTCTGAGGTACCGGGTTCGATCCATGGACGGGTCAATGTAGAAACTACTAGAAACCAAAATTTCTTCATTGTCCTGGGTCTGAGTGTTTGTGGTACCTTCTTTGTTTCTGAATAGTGAATTCCATAACACAAGTGCTTCAGATACTTACTTTGGATTCAGAACATATATATGTGATGTTGTCTGCATTTATTTATATTGAGTTCTGTTTTAGGACGAAAACATTAAAAAACAAACTGATCATTTGCATCAATATATTTGTAGACATAAGTACATCACCACTAAATAGGCAAACAATATTTATGTATTATTTGAGATTATCAACAGATTCTACAACACACATTTGTATTAGCGTAAATAGTAAACGATTACAGATCTCTAATTTATACCACTATGAAATGTTTGCTTTTTTAAATGAATAAGAAGTTTAACACTGCTTACTATTTAAGAGATTTTCTTAGAAAATATGGCTCCAGTAGACAAAGTCGGGTGTTTTCAAATATGTCCTGTGATTTGTATATAATATTATTATTGATTTCAACTAATTTGTCTACGTAAGCTTAAACAACAATGTGTTACGTCAAATAGTATTTTAAATGCTAACAAAACAAATTGCTAAAAGCTAGGACTGACCATAAAAACAAGTACATTATATAGGATTATACACAAATTCACAATAATGAAAGAGACCAAAAAACATTGAACTACTTAAGCACCCATTTTAAATGCATTTAAAACAATTATATTCGAAAGTTCTGATGTTCAATACATGGATACATTATGTACATAAAATATCTTTTTATTTTCACTAATATATTTCTTAATTTAGGTACAGTTTATAAACTTTTTGTTTAAAAATAACTAAACAAGGATTTAAAGGATCTAACGAAATAATTTAATATTTTAAGTATTATATAAAAATAGGTAGGTACTACGATCACAAAAAATACCGACAGGTACTACATCATAATAATTATTATGTTTAGAGTGTCATTGGAATGTAAACATCATTATAATCTCATATTGTTTGGTTGATTACAGTACATAGACAATGCTTCTTAAAGAATTTAATATGAAAGTGAATGTACACACAGTAGGTACATAGTCATCTACACAAGTTACAATTAGTACAAGCTCATAGCAACATTACACAAGACTTTTAAATAATACCCATTGAATTAACATTTCTCATAATATACCGATACTAAAAATGTCCTATATAAAATAAACGTGTAAAAATAAGCTGAGCTTGTCAATTAATCAACACCTTATAAGCTAAGTAAATATTTTTTATAAAGCAAAATATTTTGTAACATTTACTACACACAATTATTGTCATGATTATCATATAAAACAAAAAATAATAATATAAAACTCTTTGGTTAATATTTTCTGTTACGTCATGTTTTTTTTTGTCATTCTTTACGAGTCGAAGAATATATTTTTTACGTTAATGAAAGTGCCGAATACGAAACCTGTGACACCGAAAACGATTATCGCGATGTCTTTAAATAGCATCCACTGGTTCTGTCCCAGCTGGTCTGGCCAGCAAGTCATTATTTCTATGAGCGGAGGGAAAATGAGTGCAAGCGCCGAACTGCTAAACGCCCCCACCAGTGAAATGATTCCACTCAAGTTCGGAATCAGGGCTGCTGCTAAAACTGAAACAGATAACGCTTATCATTAGGCGCCTGTATAGGTATATCATCTATGTTGTACCCAGTTGCTAATACAAATATCTAATGTACGATTAGAGTACGCAAGTACCTAGTCTACCTATTCTTCCCACGACATTAGTACCCATCCAGACAGGAAGGTAAAAGTCAATATTTGCTATGTCTATGTATGATAGGAGTGTGATAAACAAACATTTCACATTTCTCACTAGGTACCTAATTGTTTAAGTCCAAATATGATAACCTATGAGCCAGACAGAAATTGTTAGGATATCAAAACTAAATTAATCTGTACCCGATAAACAATCTAACTTTTCATCCGGTCGAACGATGTATTCTATTTTTAGTGCCTAGCTACCTCTAATTTCAGAAAAAAAGTATAAGTTTACTAAGGTAAAAACTTAGAAAAAAATATTTTGTTGGAGCAACCATGGATCAATTATGGAAAAGTACGGTAGATAATCTAAATTCGAAATCTACTTACATGTTATGGAAATTAGCACAAACCGAGTCACTGCTTCACCGTGTTTGAGTGCTTGTTCTGATGTCAGTTTTGATTTAACATACGGCCATACTATGTTCATTGGAACGTAGAATTGGAGTCCGTATGACAAGAATATTGACATCGCCATAACTGCTCGAACACTTTGTGCTAGCCTGGAAATTAAAATGTTATAGTCAGTGTATTTGCCTTGATCTAGATATTGTGCACGAAATAACATTATTAATGGCGGTGTTCTTTATTTCTTTGATACATCTAAGATTTTTAATAGCTGCAATTGAAGACTAAATACAAATCAACCGAAATAATTCCTCTTCGCGACAGTCCTTTGGGGTTTCAGTGGTAGTGTCACCTCTGAGAACCATAATTGCGATTAAAATCGCAAACTCATTTCACAAAAATCAAAACTGCGTAACCGGCTTAAAAGAAAATGTTAACTTACAAAGAGTTGGGCAGATTAAGAGTTATGCTTCCTTGTATGCGTTCACCGTATTTCAAATATCCGAAAAATCCAATAGCCGTATATAAGGAGGCTACAATCACCATCCCAGTGTTAAGAACTCCGTTCCAACCGCCAAAGTCTTCTGGCGTTTTCATATTGTTTTCTAAAGGTAAGATCTGCAATTAGTCCATGCAATTATTAATGACAGTTCAATTTTAAATCAAAAGTGATTAATGTAGTAGATAACAATATACATAAAACAAGTAGTTATAGTGTCTGATATAAATTCGTGAAAGTAAATGTTTATTGAAAAAAGTTCTTTGTTTTAATGAAACATGTGGTGATGTTGTGTTATATGTAACAAAGTATTATAAAAGTACAATGACTTCTGATAAGTCGATTACAGCTTGGCACCTATGAACTAAGCCCATGCCCAGCGTTGATTTAGTCGTCGGTTAAGGGTTATCATATAAAAACAGGCGCTAATTGAATTTGGACACAATGGAATTATCTGTTTTTGTGTTTGACCCAAATCAATCCTATCTCCTCAGACTGTGACTAAATACTGTGTCCGTTTACAGAGTTCGTGCAAAACGGAAAAAGTAGTTTCCGTTATGACCATAGCAAATTTTACCTCTGAACAATACCTAAATAAATATAAAATTGATCAAATTCATTCGACCAACGGGAATAACGATTACTGATAGATTAGTCTGACCACTGGGAAACACCCCCAATTTCTACCAAGTAAATATCTAACGATCCGGAGCAATAAATCAAAACCAATGAAAGCTTGAGTCGACAGAATTACCGTTACAAATATCGCTACGGTTGGTAACTATTTTGTTTTACGTTGTTTTTTTATGTGCATACCCTATCGATCCTAGTATAAACTTTTACTTATTTTTATCTTTTATGTTAGCCAGATAAATGCCAATACCTATCTACTTTCTGCAAAAGAATAAATGAAAATGCTTTGAGCTGTTTAGGTACATAATGCGACAGTTATTTCTCAATTCGTCCAGGTTTATGTTTTGTTGAGATCTCGGATATTTTTACGCCGGCTCTCGAATATCATTGCACATAACATAACGGAACAATAACACATACGTGTGAAACATTTCTATAAACTTGTTATTGTTACTGTTTCTGCAATTAAATGCCCGCATTTTCATGAGATTAATTACTTGATAGTAATGGAAATATTGCTGGTTTAAAAGACTGTAAAGAAAAATTACGGGCTTTCCGCAATACCTAATGCGAAATTTAAACCTTTTTACAGAAATCGTTAAACCGGGACTCATTTATTCATATATGTGTAATAATGTAAGTAACAAAGTCTATGGCAAAATGTAACAGAAACCAACCTACCCCCATTTTTTTTTCATTTGACTTTGATACATTGACTTGTCTATTCTATAGCGTTTATTTGTAATAACAACAACAGTTCTTTCTTCAAAGATCAACTATTTTCAATATTTGCATGGGCAGTGGGCAGACATTTATTAACTTCCGTATACTATTCCCAGATATTTCAGGATTTTATTTAGCTTAGTCCTATAAATGTTCTTATTCTAAAAACGGAAATGTGAAGAATGAGAGCAAGTTGATAATGAAATATTTCTGAAGGGCAAACGACCGAGTGGGCGACGTCTGGGCATCGATTTATGAATTCTTATGAGTTTCATGGAGCCTTCGTTTTCTGGTCTCCATTGGTCTTTAAACGATGATATCAATTAACCAGAGCAAATAAAACGCTCTCATGTTGTGCTGTAAGTAGGTTACAGTAATGTAGGTGGTGACGTTTTATGTAGAAAAACAGATGGGGAATTGGGAGATTAGAAGAACGGTTATAATATGATAGTTATGTAACGAAACAAAAGCTACCATATGCTGGGGTTAGTAAACTAAATGTTACTTTTAATAAAGCTGTTTTTGCTATTAGTAACAGATATTAATCAAGTACTTAGGATTGAAGTATTGCTACAGTAAATACAAAATGAAACTCACCACTCCTATGCCTTCAAACGCATATATAGCCGTACCAAAATATAAAGGTAATTGATGCCAGCTAGAAAATGCTTTCACAGTATTGGTTGGTGGCAAATCTTGAAATATATAGTAAAATGTTATCACAAGGCCCCAAGCGGTCATTATAGAGGCAACCAGAGATACTGGAGTCAGGTACTTTAAATTCTTCACCACAGCCAGGGCAAGTATCGGCGGAAATAATAAAGCCAAGTACACATGTACACTTAAATTTATATGGAAAAAATGCATTGTGTCTTGAAGGTTAGTGGCAACAAATAAAAAGTAAACACAGCAAAATCCCAATTGTGTTATTACCAGAAATACATTGACAATATTCCTGAAACAATAAATATTGTCGTAAGTATAAATAAATAAGCTTTAATTATGTTTATCAATTCATGCCAGACATGCCATAGGTACATAAACCATTTATTTATCGTGATGCAGATGTTAACGTAAAAACCCGAAATCATGTCAACTATTGATAGTTTAGGTATTAATTATTTATAGGTAGGTAGGTATTTTGTTTAGGAGAAACGCGGATAACCGAATTAGCATATAGGTATATTAATGTAAGCTACATTAAGTTGAGATTTAAATAATTATTAACGTGTATTACCGAGGTCGGCTAGTTCCACTTTTTGCAAGTATTGGGCATGGCATACCTATATGTATTGCACCATATTATTTTAGCAGGCTTTGGCGAAGTTTAGACGCTTAGGTATTTGCCTAAAATAAATCGAGCAATCTGTTATATACATTCGAGTTTCAAAGAACAAAATAAATGCGATACAGTTGCTTAGATTTCTCTAAGAATGTGACCCGACCCAGTAGAACTCCGCTAGTTCGACCTAAAATACTGAAGTAGGGCTTGCGACCGCTAAGCACTATAGCTGCACTCACGCCAGACAGACATTTGACCCAGATATCTACATACTAGAATATAATAACATTAGATGCATTTCTTATTCCTATGAGAAAGGTTTTAAACAATATTTTTTTGTAATTGAAAAGTGTTTCCTTCTAATGCGAAAAAGAGCCAAAAATGAAGTGTGTTTACATAAAATCTTTAGCTATATTATTTTAATGACCTAGCATTTATTTTTTGTAAAAATAACGATCAATACGTATTTTTTGTAATTTATATCGACAGAAACCTTAAAAATATATAACTAATTACTTACAGCTAAACGTTTCCTAAAATACTGAAGAATGGAAAGATTACCTCTAGATTATTCAAATTGGATTTTAATAGGTATTTAATATTTAGACAGTCGCATGCTTATTTTTTTTTGCGGTTTCGGTTTTTTACAATAACATGCAAATATTTTATTTCATATAATTCTTAGCAATCTTTTGAAAGTCGTTACCATGATGGGGTAAATTAAATTACAAGTATAGTTGTAACAGGAACAGGTACATTAAAAGAAAAACATTAACAAATGACACATAAAACATACCTGCTTATCAACATAATTACTGTTTGCTAGTAAATCTGTTCATCATCAAGTCAATCAACATAATGAAGAGAGACATTTATTGTTTGTTTGCTAGTAATATTCCTAAATGATAACAAATAAACATAATTACTATGGAAAGGAAATTTTCGATGTGTTTCATTTACACTTGATTTATGTACATGAACAAATATGTAACTAATAATTAAATGTGAGAAACTTTGATATGTGCAGTACTTCCTGTACTGACTATAGCAAAAAATATGTTTTGATATAGTTGTAGGTGCATACATACAATATAGGTATGTTCATACAAGTTCTGTTAAATTATGTAAATATATTCAATTAATTGCAATTAATGCTGCAGCATTGAACTGTGTGATATGTAATGAGTGAGATCATAAAACAGATGTTATATAACTGCAATTTCCAGTGCAGTTGGATAATAATCTGTACTCTGTATTGTAGATATAATAATTGGAAATAAATATTGATATGGACTCAGAACTTTATATTATTGAGAATATATTTTTTTATGTAACCTATGACACATAATGTATATGATTCAGTGCTTGCAGATTTGAATTACCTATAGCAAACAACTGTTTAAAATTCAATGTTTTTTTTTTCTTTGTGACCAATATTAAAGTCTTAATAAAAAGACAATGACAAATAATGGTTTATTTCAATGTTTATAGGATTGCTAAGAATTATATAAAATGTAGGAACTATAAATGGTTTTGTTTAAAATAAATGGTTTTGTTTAAAGTAAATTATTTTTGTTAATATTTATTTGGATTAATAAAATATTCAGTTAAATAAAGCTTTAACTTACCGCATTGTTTTAGCATATGGCCTTAAAGAAACAGGGCCTGATGCGAAAGAGTCTTCAACAACTTCGGAGAAGCTCAGCGCTGGCCTCTGACTCCTGATGCAGAGCTCATGTGCGCATGACACCAACATATGCATACAATGCGTGCATATTGCTCCCATCAATAATGTGCCAAATACACCTGAACAGGGTAAATAATAAAAACATTAATTATAACTTTAAAGACTGTTTATGAAAAATTAATAATTAATAACTATTAATGTAATATTAGATGGTATAATTATAAATTAAATTGCAAAAAAAAATAAAATTGTTTATTTAAAAAAAAACTTGTATCCAAAATTTTAATTTTATATTGTTTGTCATTGACATGCATTGCACTTGGAATTTATTTTTATTAATTCGAGCAATCTATTTGCCTTGTTTTGTAGTATTTATTGTTTCCTATCTTCATGGTGTCCTAACTTTACAAACAAAATATATTGATTTATTTCAGAAATTATTGATACTGTATTTTATTTATTTTTCAGATATCTAAACAATTGATAAATATTGTAAACAAGAATAATGTAAACACTTACCGATTACAAGACCTGCATTTTTAAAAGCATCTGGCATTGCTAATATTCCAGTGCCAATGTTTGCTTTTAGAAGGTGGATTAATGTATCGAAGTTGGAAGTTGGATGTTCTAAACATCTTTCTGAAGCTGGGTGATAATCACCCTTAGGTTTCTCACTAGAACTCGAAACTGGGTCTGTTACTAATTCTACTGGTTGTTCAACATTTTCAACTGTATTGTTGGGTCCCGTGAGCAGTGGTTGCTTTTCATCGTTCATTATTTATACTTTTATGCTTATATGTACTTTAATAAAAATTATTATGCAGAGCCATACGCTTCACAGTCACCCTTATCACAATGGAATGAAGTATCAACTTATCAAGCAAGACTCAAGTCAAGTGTGTATTGAATATTTGAAATGAATACTTCATACCACTCAAAGATATCGTCACACAATAGTGATGTACGCAGTTACGCACTAGTCGCCGACGGGCCACAGACTGCTTAGAAAGAGGAGAGGACAGTCGAGGTTCGATAAAATAACCTCTGAATAAATTCTCTTGATAGGTATCGATTACATTTACAATTCCACTTGTCTTGATACTTCCTTATTGAATATATTTATTATTTACATGGTATGAAAAGAAGTCGCTTTTGCTGACCGTTTAGTTAGATCTCATCATATTTTAATGCAGTTTTCAGGAATAGATATAATTATTCAAGAAAGGTTTCTTCTCCTCTCTCTTCTATAAACCTATCAAATTACCTACCTATATAAATAAAATAGCGATCTCGCTATTTTATTTATATAGGTAGGTAATTTGAATCTTTATATTCAAGGGCTGGATCCAGTAAAAACAAAAAATTATACAAATATCTGTGGTTTTTATCATTAAAAAGAATAGATAACATCTGTCAAGTGTCAATCATATGTCATAAATCACCTCACAAATAGAGTTCGCGCAAAGAAATTGTACAAGAAGTTAGTTCGCACCTATGTAACAAAAAGCTTTTTGTTGTGTATTTTCATTAAACAATGGGAAACGCAGGTAGTAATCAACCAAAAGAATGGCATGGTAGTGATGCTGTGGCGAAGGCAGTTGATGTAGGGCCTTCATCTCCAGCTAAAGAAGGAGAAGCGTTTACATTCGATAAGAAGGTTGATGCCGATCGTGGTGGTCGTGATGACGAAAATAACATAGAAGATGGTGCACCCTACTACACTAAAGCTGTTCCTGAGAGCGATGTGGAATATACCGGACCTCGCGAGAGGTCAAATACGTTGACTGAAAGTAACAAGCTTATTGACGATGTTAAAGTTTTGCCAACAGTTTTTAAATGGGAAGGAGGAGGCAAGCAGGCAAGTCTATTTATTGTCATACTATAACTACCATAGATCTACTTAATTAGAATCTTGTTAGCAATGTAAGAATAAGAAAAGAAGTTGAGAAGTGATGTTACTTTTCTATTGTTATTTTTCAGGTGTACATAAGCGGGACTTTTACTGAGTGGAAAACTATCCCCATGGTCAAGTCCCATGGGGACTTTGTGACAATAATTGATTTACCTGAAGGTGAACATCAATATAAGTATTTTGTAGATGGTGAATGGCGACATGACCCTACTGTGGTATGTATTAGTGATAAATACATGTTTTATGATACCAGTATCAAATTTCAATGTAACTTATGATTGTGAACCAAAGTTACTCAATGTTTGTTTAACCAAATTTTAGTCAGACTACAAGAATCTATTCAGTTTTGTTTACATTTGTTTAGTGAACAGACCTCATTGGTTATGTAGCCTTGTTAGGTTAGATACCAGGTAAAATATCATTATTTTTATTTTATTATTACATATTAAGAATATTACTTTACAGTTATGTTTGCATGACTCATAAATAACATCCTGCCACTGTTTGTGTTGTAGGAATCTCACCTTGACCTATTATAAGTATTTTCTTCTGTAGGTACTTGAAACAATGTTTAAATTGTGATGTCATATTTCTTTAAATAATGTAAGGAACATGTCTATGTGTGAACTTTATTTAGGAATTATTTTTTTTCGTCATGTTTACTGTTCACTTAAATCTTATAGCCACATCTATGCTAAATGTGTACAATGTTTTGGAATGCAATAATTTCTTTACTTATTTTACCATGTAAGATTTGGCCATCTTCTTTTTTAGTTTTTATGTATGATTCTTTTAACAGGCATTCAATACTGACCTTTATCTGTAGTTGCCATATTGCAACTTATTAATTACTTTAAATATAAGGTTCTCAGACAATGATTGTTTTGTTACAGAAGGTTGTAGATAATGGAATGGGTAGTAAGAATAACTTGGTGACTGTTAAGATGTCTGACTTTGAAGTTTTTCAAGCACTTGCAAAGGACAGTGAAGGGATTCATAGTGGTGCTCAAACTGAGTATTCTCAGGTAACTATTTCTTATAATTTCAGAACTATACCTACATGTATAAATAACAACTGTGTATATAAAGTTATTGTATCACTTTCTAAGTTTCTGTCAGCTTGAGCATTTTTTACTATTTCAATCACCATGGATAGGGAATGTTATAAATGTGCTAATATAGTATATAACTGTATTGAAAAGAATAATGTTTTGTTATATGATATATAAGTCTTTATATTTTTATTTTTCAGGATATACCACAGTCAAAGCCTTGGGAAAAGGTTTCTGGGCCACCCATTCTGCCGCCTCATCTGCTACAAGTTATTCTGAACAAAGATACACCCTTGTCTGTGAGTATAGCCTTTATAATCTTTATTAACAAAACTTACCTCCTGTTGCAACTTTAGTATTTTTAATAAGAATGCATACAAAACCTCTTCTTGATTATACAAAACCAACATTGGACGAGACACATTAAATTATTAGACATATTCAAGAGAGTAATGTATCAGTTCCTACCGTAAATTATATATTTATTTATCTTTCAATATCACCAGCTATATAATATATTTGTGTGTTTTCAGTGTGAACCAACATTATTACCTGAACCTAACCATGTGATGTTAAATCATCTGTACGCCTTGTCTATAAAAGACGGTGTCATGGTTTTATCAGCAACTCATCGGTACAGGAAGAAGTATGTCACTACTCTGCTTTACAAGCCAATTTAATTAATACTGTGATCTGAAAAATCTATATGATCATAATACATTGTACCTACTTACCAAAATACAACATTACTTATATTATTCTATTCACCCTTTAATCATTGATTTAAATCTTGACATTATAACACAATACATTTTTGGACTCCTAACACTTGGCACTATCATGCTTGTAGTTCAAGTTAGATAAAAATTAGTACAATGTTATCCAGAACTATATTATTAATTTCACTATAGTATTATCGTTTTGTTTTCTATGTTTATTAGTTTGTATTGTTAGTAACTAAAGTGTCTCAAGTGCAATAGTCTAAAAGGCATAAGGAGAAAAGCTAGGGACCCAGACCAGATGCTATCAGAGTTATCAGACCAAGAAGTTCCAATAGGGAAACTGTATTAACTAGAAATGGTGGACTGCACTTGCATGTATTAAAAACAGATTGGTTAAAGAATTGTGATACAAACAACAGTTTTAGACAAATAATGAGTAAATAATTATATTCTAAGTGCAGCCAGATGTGATAATGTACTTTTATTTTTAAATTATTGACTTGTTGTGATTGTAACTATTAAATAGGTATAAATTGAAAAGTGCTTTTGTTAAAGTATGTAAACTAGTGTGTAAATAAAAAGTCTATTTAAAATTGTCTCTTTATTTTGTCATCTGATGATTGTCTTCTACTACTTTGTAATGCAAGCTTCTATTTGAAGAAATTTAAGGATATACTAAGGAAAGTTATTTCTAAAATTACAAAACAATCATTTTGGTATGTAATAAATTGTAACTATCTAGCACCATAACTAATAGACGTAAGTGCATAATTATAACAAAAAAACGAAAGAATACAAATTATTCCTAAGACCACATATTTACAAAGCAGAGTTTACAGTCAATTAACTTAAACATATATTTAACTTACAGTAGGTACACAAATATTGTACATTATAATACTTAACAATAGTACCTACATAGTAATACTTATGTATTCAAATGTTACTATAACTTAATACTAAATTGTGGATGTTTGCCTTCATTGAAACTGAAATAAATGGTGTTTAACGTCAGATAATGTAAAACACTATAAAACGTTGAACACCATTTTTTAGTAAAAAAATAACGAGTTTTACTACTAAAATATACAGTAGATTGTAAGAAATGCTGTCAAATGCTATTTATAATTTCATATTGTGAGCATTTCAACGATAGCGGCAGTTGTTCTCATATTACAATATTGTTGCAGACAATGTTGTCTACATTGTGGGTCGCATAGGTAAATATTATGTTTTAGTTTTTGTCTACGTTTGCGTCGCTTCACTGAAATGTTATTGTTAGCCTCGGTAAGGCTGACATCAGACAGAGTGCATCGCAGCGACCGCGCGCGGTCGATATATTAAACTGCATGCAGTTGTACGATCGACTTCATGCAGTCATGGTATAAACTGCACGCGATCGGCTACAGTCGAGTGAAGTCAATATCAACTTCAATAACACTGAGCTACAGGTCTAGGTGTTTGGCGTGAACTGTGTGAAGACAGATCCGACTGCAGACAACTGGAGCCTTATACCGCTATTTTAAGTCAGTGAGTGGCAGGTTAATCAACATTCCAGTGCAATTAAATGAAAAATGTACACCTATTTGCCATTGCAGGATTGCCAGTGGCTGTTCATATCTGAATACGAAAATTAGGCACAATGACAAGTGCACTGGAGAGTTTATTAACCTGCCACTCACTGACTTAAAATAGCAGCATCGGGCCGCTGCTTGCATTTGAATATAGCGACGCGTGCGGTTGCTGATGCGACTTCGGGTGGTTGTTGTTGTGCAGTCCGTGTGATGGCGGCCTAATACGCGCACATGTATTGCAAACGTTTAATATATTAAAGGTAGACTGCATACCTACATAACTATTCACAATAATGGACAATTAGTCAAGTATTTAGGTTCTGAATACACAAAGAAAATTTTTACAGCAAGGTGACCTAGACCGATAAAAATTAGACAGCATTTGTTTTTCAAGTGATTTTTGGAATAATATCTACAAAAATATTCATTACTACTACTTTCATATTGACTTTACTTAATTATTCTAATTACAAATAAATAAAGACCTTTGTTGACCATAAACGTTGTGAATCATAAACCCCCATGCGAACCAGGGATTTTATTAGTTCGATAAAAAAAATTTGATTAAAACAACAAAAAATAAACAATATTTAGATAGAACCTATAAAACATAATTACTTACTCCCTCACGAGTTTGTCGTATAGTCGTGAGCAAAAAGCTGTATTTTATTTTGTACCATACTGCTTGTTTCAGATTGGTTACATTTATCCCTTGTACTTACCGAGATATATGTTCACCTACCTTTTTCTAGTTGGGTATGGTCAAATATCCCAGTCTTACATTCGAGTTCTTTATAATTACCTATTGAAATTTTGAGTATATCTACTGGGAGTTTATGAGAAAGTACCTACTTTAATCTCATCTGCTGGTACTTTTTGATCACGACTGTACAATAGTATGTAGTACGCACTTATAGGCACCTAACAGTCATACCACACTATACCTAATTTTAAAATACCTACTTTTTATCTATCCCTACGAATAAATTTCTTATACATGATTAAAATCTTGTGACTTGTTAATGTCAATCTTGCATTGTATTAATGCAGAATTTACACGGCAATAATAATTGTGAGTACCCTACGTAGGAACTTCAAATCGAAGTTAATAATATTAAAGGCTCTACCTGGCTGAGCGCGCAAAAAATCCGGTGAAGCAGTCAAAGTCTGCGCTCAGGCTAACTGCAAAAATATCTAACAAAAAAAAAACTAGCTGAGCGCGGAGGGCATGTCTCAAAACGTTAGAAAGTCTTACAATAAAAAATATAAGATGGATACAGAAAGGCGATACTTCGTCTTCTTACCTCCGCAAAAAGCATTGTCCAAAAGTGGTACGGAGCAGCGGTCATTAGTCACTCAAAAGTTAGTTTTTGCGTCACATCAATTTAATCTACTTTCAATAAGATTCATCGTTCAAACAATTCGTTGCAAAACATTAAGGCCCATACCAGGGGCGGATCTAGAATAGCCCTTAAGGAGTTTTTGACCTCAAAATCCGTCATAACAGCTTTTATTGTAGGTGAAATACCACTTATTGCTATTGAGTTTATCAATCTCATTCCTTATTTACACTACTCGTAAGAAATAACAAAATAAAAGCGTAGTTATTGGTTAAACAATAAAAATACTTTTTAAATTAAATACTTAATGTACATGTAATTATTTATATTATTATAAGTAATCTACTAAATGATATTTGTATCTAGCTTATTGGTAACAATATGTATGAGCATCCTTAGAAAGAGTAAATAAACATCAAGTTTGGTGATTTCAGTAGCTTACATAGAATACCTTCATCTGTTGTTTTTTTACAGTCAATAAATATAATGAAGGTACGGTAGGTTAAGGACTATTTAACTTTTTCAGACATCGGAAAAATTAGATCTTTTCGCCAAAAGTTTTATATTTAAAAATAATAAAGTATTTAAATAATTTGAGAGTTTAAGCTGAGTTGCAATTAAGTTTTTTTATGGCACGCACCGGGTTGTGACCTTTTCAGTTGTCGCGCATGTACATGAAAGCCAGAATAACTGGTTAAATAAATAAGAAACATGCATATTTATATTGTTAATAAATAATAATACAATCTGCATTAGGTCTAGTAAAGTTGTCGCTATACATATTTGATGGATTTTTTTGAGAATTAATTCAGCTTTAAAAGGTGATGCATAAATTATCATAGTTAAAATTAGCTCTTTCATTTTTTACATAAGGCTATTTTAATATATCAAATTACAAAAAAAAACTTGTTCAACCCGATTTTCAAGTTGCAGATACTAAGATTATTTGGAACTATTCACATTAAGTTACGTCTATGATTTTGTTGTAACTTCTAAAAGTGGTACCTTGTCTTTACTATCAGTAACATTCATGTTAACATTGCTAACTGGGTTTTTGAAATACATCGCTACAGCGATACTGACTAGACCAATTGATAACACAGTAAATGCTGTTATCACAATATTAAATAGTACATAGCAAACTACAGCTGTAATAACCAACTCTAATGCGCTTGCATACGTTTTTAGAATCGAGTTTAGATTCTTTAAAAAGAAGCTAGTCACAATGCCCACTACAGCACTATTTATGGTAATAAGAATCACAAAAGTGTCGGCAAGTGAACTAAAATCATCAAATATAGTTCCTAATTCGCCTTTAAACATTAAAATAAAGAAGTTGCATATTACTGAATCTAAATACATAAAAACATTCTGTAAGAAAATATCCACATTTGAACCCTTTGTTTTTAGGAGATATTCATTGTAGGTTCCAGCTAGACAAGAGCAGAAGTTCTGAAAGTTAATTGATAAAAAATATATATTAAATACTTGTGACCATAAATCGTTGTCGGTTTTCGATTGTATTGATGCCGCATCAAAATTCTTTATCATGCACCCAACTGTCAATATGGCTAATGATACCCACTGCATCAACGCCAGCTTTTTCTTGAATAGAAACTGAAAACAAAAGAGATTAAATTAGCTACGTGCTATATTTAAAATACAGTATAAATTTTTCCGCTAACAGTTTTTCCTCTAAAAGTTTTAATGTACTAATAGCTTTGTACTCGAGTTTAAATTCTATAATGTGAATCGTAGCGACTTACGGAAAAATATTTATAAGTTTTATCGATAATTTAATCTGCAACATGACTTCCCGATCGCTGCCCTATTATTGTTATTCCAATTCATTTAAATAAAGGCAAACTATTTATAGTGAGTGTTATGTATTTCTAATGTCGATTGGTGAAACTTGTATTGAATAAATCCGCGGGGCCCATACGAATGTCTTACCTGGAATAGTAAAGCTGTCAGAACCACTCTGAACTGCAGTAGAATGTAATACGACGTCGGGTCATAATGAGACAGGTTTATAAACGCCAAGTTGTTGTAGAAGCAATACAACAACGATGGTATGAAGTACAACAGTAGCAGCTTATAGTTCAAGCAAATGGCTCTGAATATGTTCGGCTTATTTCTGAAGTAAAAAAAAACAATATTTAGTTAATAAAATGTGCAATAAAATAAAATTTGGAAAAATAGTTGGTTAAAAAAATAAATAAGAGTGGCCAAACAATCTACTTTATAAAAAGGAAGATACAGGAATTGTCTAAAATAGAAAGAGTGTTTAACAGCGAAAAAAATTTCGACGCTCGAGATCCATCCGGACATTTTTTACTTACCAGTTAACCCTAGCAAACGCCTTCTAAATTAAAACTTCATTGAAGTTTTTACCATACAATCTAGTATTGTATCGTTAAAATTGAGTGTGTTGTTTAGTAGAAGATTAGCAACAAACGTTAAATATTTTTATATGCTGCATGTGTGATTACATCTAGCTGAATTTTGTGATTCCACATTAGACACGAATCGCAAATGGGTTTAAAATATACAAATTGACGCAAAAAATATTTAAACACCTCAGTCATGAAGGTATAATAATAATTACATTGTTGCATACATGGTGCGTAACAGAAGTGTTAAAATAAATTAATAACTATCTTCCGGTGCTATTTTCAGTATTCGCTTAGTGCCACGTTCGCATTGTGGACACAATGCTTAGCGAGTTCAATAATAATGATATGTATAACCTTCAGGGTAATCATAATGTTGCGCTATTGCAGTGTGACTGATTTGTTTATTATATATTTAGACTCGGCGACTGCTTGTATGATAGCCCTGTCTTGTGGTATTGATTTTGAATGAGACGACCACCCATTGTCTTTCAGATACATAACACATTCTTTAATGTGAATCTATGTAAGTATATTTTCTTATCTGAGAACGTTCAATCATTATAAAATAATGCGATCATTGAGATATAATGTTGCACTTGGCGGAGAAATGGAAATATGCTCGATCGATATACTTCCTATTCCAATGCAAATTAGTGACAAGTGTTCGGAAAGTTTATGAACTAACACGTTTAACGTGATTTATTTCTAAGGATAGAGTTGGTAAACACCGTAGTAATTCATTTTCCAGTTCTAGTACTACTTTAATTACAAATCGATCTCTTATAATTGTTCATACTCACATATAAACTACATAGGGTTTATGTTTTTGCCGATAGTAGCTGAAAAATGATAAATATGGGTATTTGTTACCTCTATCTTTTAAATAGTCAAATTAGGACACAATTAACAACTGGCAAATTAATATTGAATGGCATGTGTGAAAAAACCAAAGAACCTAAGATAATATGTGTGTAATTGATAATTTAAATCGTTGTATTTCATGTGTATTTTCGTTGCATAAATCAATTCAGCCGACAGCAATTTATAGATGGACATTGTTTCCCTCGAGTTAGTATTTGTCAGAAGATAGTTGATAAGATGAAATCGATTAAGCATGAAAACTAGTTAACTACTAGACAATACTTCGCCGCTAGACAAAATATTACATTAAAAGAGTTGAGTTCGCTGTTGGTTCGAAGATGAACATAGGTAATATTAATTCATGTGTAGGTGGAGTTGGAAACTAAGGACAGCATTAGGATAGAATTAGGTATTGTTAAAACGGAAAGATGACTCCAATGAGTGCAAATGAGCTTGTTAGGTAGGCAGCAGATACTTACTCCCTCTTATATGTGTATAAGAATGCAGATGCACACAGTTTAAGTAGTTCTGATAAGAAGACCACAAGTGTTGTGTTGTAGTCGTACCCTCCATTCTCAGTTTTTGATGCTGTTACGAAAACACCTGGAAGAAAAATATAGTATCAGTTTTGACTTAAGGACCAAATAATTATGTGTTCGTAGACTGTTTTTCCTGCTAGAGATAAGTTTATTTTTGATAGGGAAAACTAAACTACATACAATACATGCATAGGGAAAATTATACGGATGTAAGTGATGTAACGGATGTGTTATAAGATAATATTGGGTGTTACTTCATTATCTGTTAAGATAGATGCTATCAATATATTAATCAAAGAAATTGATTACCTAGATATGAAAATGATGAATTATAAATAGTAAATTAATAGGTGGGTAGCCTGGTATGTGGTGACTCATATCGTAACTCTTATTTTATTTTAGAGTTCCGTAACCAAAGTGTGCCAATGGGAAATGGACCATATTATTAAGTCTCTGCTGTCCCTTCGCCTCTATCTATATAGGTATAAGATGATACGGAACCATGCGGGACTCTGACTATCACTTGGCAGGTATTTTTGGTGAGTCATGGTTGTAGAAAGGTAATACGTTTAAAAGCACATAATGTCAAAAAATATCGTTTAATTTTAAAACTTTAATTACGAATTTCCTACCGATTAGCGTTTTTGTTACCGTAAATGTAAGGAGTGAATTGTGGATGTAATAATTAATTATAATCGTTAGGTGTAGGTACTTAATTGGTGAATCACAAAACAATAATTAAAGTAATTAAATCGCAAATCTGTGTTGCGGTCCTTGCGACATAATTATCGTCGTTTGTTAACGATAACAGTGCTGCTGTACTAAGAAATTTATCTACTTTAAAAGTCCCCCAAATATTTTTAAGGGTACTGAAAACTATGAAAATGTTTCGTAAAATTATAGCTATACAAAATACAAACATAACCGCATCTTAATTGATCCATTTGTTTAGGAGCTACGATGCCACAGACAAACATCCAAACGAATACGCAAAACTTATAAAACCACGGTTTTTTTTTTCCGCGAGTTAATTAAATAGAATTCCGTTAAAACCCCAGGGATATTGATAAATGAGGCGAATACCTATAGTCTACGTTAGGTTTACATGATATTATTTATATATTTTATTTATATTTATATACATTATTTATGAATTGAAAAGAGGTACAAATAATGCCAGAATTCGGTTTATTAAAATAGGTTTATCTGTATTTTAATAAACATTAAAACAATCAAATAATTCTAACTCTTTATCCATATTATTACAACGGTGCGAACTCTGTCTGTCTGTCTGTTATGCTTTCATGGCTAAAAGATAACAGACATAACATACGGAGTGTGTATAGGCCGTTTTTCGCTGCGATAATACCAATATTTCTTTATACATGTAACACTGTGTAATTCAGTGTGCGGTAATACATGCATAATCGATCATCTACGCGGGCGAAGGTATTAGCGGCGGATGGAATTCTACACTTACGATGATACTTGCTGAAAACCATGAAGGACGCCATAAAATCAATGACAATACTTCAAAAACTTTCCGTTACATGTATGCAAGGGTGGTTTGAGACTGATGATTGACAGTTAACCCAGGTGGCCTTTCGTACACGAGACAACGCAATTATCCTATAGTCGTCCACTCTAGATTCGAAGCGGCTATCGATCGTCATACAAACTCATAGATGTCTGTACATAGACACTCGTTGAAGAATAAAGTCATCGGGTATCGGAGACTTACGTTGCTGTAGACGAACAGGGACCCGATGCCACTATTTTAAGTCAGTGAGTGGAGGGTTAATAAAAGTTCCAGAGTACTTGTTTTTGTGTCTTATTTTCGTATGCAGATAAGAACAATCCCTTGCAATCCTACAATGACAACAGTGGCAAGTAGGCGTATATTTGTTATTAAACACAAAAGCAAGTGTATTGTTCATTGACCCATCACTCACTGACTTAAAAAAGAGGCATTGGGCCCCAGCGTAACAAGTAATATCAGACTACATTCATTGTTTAACCAAGTAACTCAATACATACCTCTATCATACTTTGCTGTTATGAGTTTATGCACACAGTTTCATTTCTATGTACTTAATGAGTGTATTGTTTGTAAATCTCAATCAATTTATTACACTTCTGAATTAAAGATTGGTTAAGGTTAAAAGTCTTTATATAATATGGCTGGTAATTTAATAAATGAGTATAAATGGTATGGTGTTTCTTAGCAATAGAGGTGAATTTCCTCTGAGATTTAGTTGTGTAAGATTGCATCCTCACCAAACAATGGAAGGTATATTTCTGGCACACTGATTAACTAATTATGAATGCTATTGTGTCAAATATACCATTTCCAATTTCCTTTAATTGCTTTGATAAAAAGTAATATTTTAATTAGCCATCAGGAATCAAATCTTCATAATTAGTGAATACATAAAATTTTATTAAAAACATTTTATGCATGTACTTACTATAAACAGTTTTTCTTTTAAACCCCTATTAAAACCTTTTAGAAAATTGTTTTTCTTTCAATAGACTGAACAGACTTTCGTAAAACAATCTCAATCAAGTCAACAATCAGTAGGTACATTAATATAGAAGCTAGAATGCCACAAACAGACAGACACATAAAATCCATAACACCGGTTTTCTAGCAACGGGGGTTAAAAACACATTTAAATTGGCAATTGTTTCACAAATTGAGTACTAAATGGCTTTATGGACATAATCTGGTTTCTTATCAGTAGTTATTAATGAACACCTGACCAAGGAGTTATGTGATTGTATACAAATGTAGGAGTAATCTTCAGTACTTAGCTTAACTGAGATTATTGGTTTTCAAAATCTTTTATAGGCACTACATGGACCATTTAATAAATATATTGTTGTTTTATTTAATTAGTGTAATGAGAAGCTTAAAACATCCATTGTTGAATAGTATTCTGTTACATTGTTAGTCAATCTATGACAAAATAATATCTGAACATCTCAGCAAAGTTCCTAAGGTTGGTTATTGTTGGAATTTAGGATATACATAGTAATAACTGTGTACTAGTGAGACTTATTAAACAAATATTGTGTTAGGCAACCAAAACAACTGCCTGTACCTCTCGATAAAACTGAACACAAACAAATTAATTGTTTCAAAGAAAAACCCGGTAATTTCTGTAATTATAATAGTATAACAATATATTAAATGTATGAAACTTACCTTGAAATACAAACAGTATAATGTAAAGCGCGAAAATAATGAAAGCTTCTTTATTAGGAAATAAACTTGAACATTGTTTCATTTTTTACACTGTTTTCCAGCGACTAGATGGAAATTATGTATCGTTATTGCGAGTCCATTCGCAATCAAGGGACTATATTCAGTATTATTTAATCCTGAAGTACAACCCACTGAAAATTAATCACAGTACACAGCACAAAATTGTATGCTTTCTTAAACTAGCCACTTATTTACTGAGCCTTTCTGTCTGAAGTTGGAACAGATTGTTTTTCGCACAGACCAAAGTAATGTTTTTAGTTTAGACGTTGACAGTTAGCTGACATCTTTGACAATTTGAATTGACGTAGAGAGGATTGCCAACTTGTAAGAAAAGCGACTGTTTCATGAATGGTAAGTTTCGGTTAGTTTCTTTAGGGATATGACTCTTCGATTTTAGGTTGTCAACACAATTTTAGTCTTATTACACCGAATGCACACGTAACGAAATACTTCTTTAGTTTCTCAGAATAATCAAGGACCTTAAAATCAATTACATGGATCGGCCATAACCGCAGTTCTTGCGTGTATTGTAACCTATTTCTACAAGACATGACCCTTAAAACTGTAGAATTGCTCAAGGAATAGAACGAATTATATTATTATATCCTTTGACCGTTTTCCCATTTTTATTTTTTGCCATTGAAATTCTTCATAGTATTATTTTTTATATTCTAACTAAATTGAATGGTGAACTATAAAGTTACTATTTACCTTTTGACATTTATCATTATGAGAAAAATTGCAGAATAGTGAGCTTGACAGATATTGCAATTTCAAAGTTGGAATTTAGTCTTTATTGTGTCTGAAATAACGTTTAAACTTGGATGAACATGAGATGCACCATATTCGATTGCTTTTGCTTTGGTGTTGGAACTACAAAATTACAATATCACTTGTGATAAACACAAATTCCACGGATGTAATTTTTGTTTTATAAACCAATTATAGAAAACAGTGATTAGTGCTACTCATAATAGTTTCATGATTTTGTATTATATTAGTAAATCATAACTAAAAAGTGAAGGTGAAAAAAAAACAGTGCGTTGTTCGTGCAAATTAAGTTGAAATATTGTGATTCACTTTAGATTTTTAATTTTTCACGAATATTTACTTTTAGTACGATGGCTGGTGACGAAGACGATAGTACATGGTAAACTATTTCTTGTTTTTATTGACCTATTTATCAGAACATTAGAAGGAAAGTACTAAAATGTATCAAAGATGACAAATTAGTGTGATCACAGAAATTAGATTCTAATATTGTTCTAGCTAAAACTAAAGAATGTAGTTACATCCCCAATTACTAAATACGCAGTAAATCAAATTTCTTACTTCTTGTATGAAAAAACCTAAAACAATAATTTATTAATAAGTGATTTATTTTTTTCAAGGTTAATTGAATTGGAGTCTGCTCTTTTGGATGGTTGCTCTGCACAAGAAATAAATTTACTTACAAAGGGCAAGAAGATCCCAGAAAGCTTGCGCCCTGATGTCTGGCTCCTTTGTCTTAACTGCCAGGAGGCAGGTAATCAGTTGCTTGCTTTTGACGAAATATTTGACCTAACCAATCAAAATGAACTCCGAGATGATGTCAAGAAGTTTGTTAAACGGCTTGGAAACGATGATGATGATAAATTATCTGTTATATCTGACATTGAATCAATAATAACATTCTACTGTAAGTCTAAGTCTATCAAGTACTGTTCAAATAATGGTTGGATTGAAATTTTATTACCTTTATTAAGTTTGAAGTTGCCAAGGTCTGATACCTACAACTTATTTGAAAAGGTTTTGCAGATGTACATTCCACAGGGCTGTGTTAAGAATGGTGTACCATTCCATATACTAAGGCTAATACTTCAGTACCATGATCCAGAGCTTTGCTCATTTCTAGATACAAAACGGATAACACCTGAACAGTATTGCTTGCCATGGTTGAGATCACTGTTTTCTGGAACATGCAGTTTAGAAGTAGTGTTATTCATGTGGGATTTATATTTTCAAAGATCTGATCCCTTCTTTATATTCTTCCTTTGCTTGATAATGGTAATAAATGCTAGAGAAAATTTATTGCAAATGAAGAATGAAGACAAAGATGCTATAATTGGTGCATTGAGTGGAATGCCCTCTGACTTAGAAGCCAATGATGTGTCTGATTTCTGTTCATTAGCACACTATTATTCATTGAAGACTCCCCAATCATTCCGAGAAGATGTTTTAGAAGTATTGTTTTCTGAAACTGGTGTAGAAATTAATTCGAAACTGTATTCCCAAGCTCTATGTCTTCCAGTAGCAGTACATGAGTTAATTGAAAGTGCTACACTTGACTCTGGAAATGGTGACAGTGTCAAATTCTTTTTGGTGGATTGTCGACCAGCAGAGCAGTACAATGCTGGCCACTTATCTACTGCATTTCATCTTGACTGTAACTTGATGTTGCAAGAGCCATCAGCTTTTAATACTGCAGTACAAGGTCTTCTAAATGCTCAGCGTCAAGCATTGGCTGCAGGATCCCTGGCAGCTGGGGAACATCTTTGCTTTGTTGGCTCTGGTAGAACTGAGGAAGACAGCTATGCTCATATGGTAGTAGCATCATTCTTGAAAAGAAATACAAAACATGTTTCAATGTTGGAAGGTGGATTTGTTGCAATACATGACTATTTTGGTCCTCATATGACTGACTGCTTAGAAGAGCACAATCCATCAACCTGTTTAGTATGTGCCCCTAATAATAACAATGAATCTGGAGAAAATCAACAGAGTACAATAAGGGACAATACCCCAGCCAAGCAGTTGTTCAGTAAATTGTCTTTGGCAATGAAAGCAAAGAGCCAAGAAGTTAAGGGTAAATTAATAGAATATATTGTCAATCCCAATTCTACATACAATAATGGTGAATGGCATGTTTCTGCTGGTGACAGGAAGGAACAGAGATACAGAAATGTTCCTCCAGTCTTCAGTATTAACGATGAAGATGACGATTCCAGATCAGACAGTCTGAGGCGAGACTTCACGGATTCCGATTCTTTGGAGGAAGTAGTAGACTTGCAAACTTATCTTAGGGAACATAACGTCGTCGATAGTTTCTCTTGCCAAGAAGTTCTTCTTAATGGGTATATGCACGATTCCTATTTAGTAGTTACTGAAACCCATCTCGTAGTTTTACGTGATCTTCCGAATAAAAGAGGTGCCGCCAAAGTAATGTCCAGGCGACCTTTATCAACTATTGTCAAAATAACGGCTAAAAAGAGGCATCCTGAACTAATAACATTTAAGTATGGCGTACCAGACGGCGACAATCTTTTGATAAAAGATATGGATCGTTTCCTTATACCAAACGCGTCCACTGCTACAAAAGTTGTTTCAAATCAGATAGTTCAGCAGTTAGATAGCAAAGCATAGGGAAAAGCTTTTGCGTTTAACAAACAGAGGAATTACATCAATCATTTACACGCTAAATTAATAAAAGTACATAGTTAAAAGTCGCCTATAATTAAACAGAATTACGAAATATGAATGGCCCTGATAGAACGATGTCTTTCTCTCACAGTAAAACTTTGATTGCACGCTGATAACGCTTACATACCTGAACATATTATACAAAAAACCTGGCTGCTCTTTTTATATGGAATTTTTACGACGATTGCTTGTGCGCGATGCAAAACTTATTCCCAATGGTTGTCCTATCGGAATAACTATCAATATGAGATGCATAAAACAAAAAATACCCCTATTACAAAACTGCAGGGTACCTTTTCCTGCAATTGTTTCTATCTGCAAACTATTTGAATTTTCTGTCTCTTGATGTTGTCCTCCATAGATGCATTGAATAGTAAACTAAAATATAATCCTTAGAAATAATTTATTTTGTTCAAATGGATTGAAGCATATATAATTCCAATTAAGTGTTAATTAATAAAAATGTTTATAATAGATATCTACTATTGTGTCTTTATGCCTTTCTCAAATTCGTAAATCGTTACTTATGGGGGACTCCCTATTATTGATTTGAGTGAGTTAACTCAGATTTCTGAGACAACGTTGGCTAAGTCTACTTAAATCAATTTGAAGGATTCCTGAGTATCGATTTAAGGTCAACTATCAGAAATCTGAGAGCTTACTAACTTAAATTGATGAGATAATATCCTTTACGTAACCATTCCGCTTCTGAGGGCGGCAGTTAGTCCAAAAGTGGACTAATGTAATAAAACGATCATGTTATCGGAATATAACATTAGTAGAACATGTCTTATTTGTCAATTTATTTAGATACTAAATTTGTGTAATATACATTATAATGTGTCGTGAATGTAGGTAAATATGACTAGATACATTTCCTGTTATTCTAACCGATGTATTTTAAGTGCCCTTAAATTGTTGTTTATTATCAGTGAAATTATTACGATATGGTTTTATTTCAGTTTAAAGATTTGAATATTGTCCGTTTACTATGAGCTTAAATTGTAGATTAGACCTTAAAAAGTCATCGAGAAGATATTAAGGTCCCTTAAAATACTATTTTCATTATTTGCCAAAGTATTCCGTCACTGTTTTATGTATTGTGATATTCAATTTATCAATGTCCTACTATTGTCTACACTTATATTGTTACCGCCATCGATTTGTACATATTTAAACATATTTTTTATTTTTGTGTAATTATAACATGTGATATATAATGTGTATAAGCAGAGGTGTTAACCATGCTGCTGAAATCATACTTGTTGTTATTTAGAATTGAATTAATATGAGCACTATTTTACGGAATTTGTTTGTGTATCTGTTAAGTAGGACTAGTGTTATTTACACTAGTAAACTGATATGTTTTACTTGTGGTTTAGAAACCACACGAGTTTAAATTTCCTTAGGTCTTGTAATCTATTATTTTATTACACCACTTGTATGTATAAGAAGTAGATATAGTAGTTTTGTCATTTTGCTTACTAGAAGGTTATAGAGGACGTTATTTAGGTACGTTTAACTCGAAAAATTAAGATATGTAATTTGATACAAAATAATTTCAACGTATTTGTCCATAGCTACACGCCAATCGAAAGAACAATTCTTGCATTCTTAATGTGTAGCTTTAAATAAATTTATAAATTATGTTCAAAACTACTTATCACAATCCAATATCTCTTTTTAAACTGCCTTGTCCAGGTTTGAGTCAATTTCTTCTAAAGGCCTATGGAAACTTAAGCAGTTAAGCAGAAGCTATGCATTTGTTATGTAAGTTTATTATTATGCACAATACATTCACATATAAGTAGATTCACCTATATTATAGTCAGTATACAGTGCGGCCGACGTAACTTGGTACGTCTGGAAAGAGCTACCTAATATCACCGTCCCTGTCTCACACACCGCGCATGTATATTGCGTCTCACTAAATCTATCTTTTATCTCTTTTTAGACGCGCCAAGTTAAATGACCATACTGTACCAACACGCGTACTTACAAACAATTGCTAGCACTTATGTGCGCGATATAGATTTTAACTAGATAAGTCAGTATGTAATTTCTATTTATCTTGTATATCCTAATAACAGGCGATAATTATCACCAATACGAGTCCGTGCTATAGATGTTCTATTTTAAACTTTTTAGTATAGTTATTATTAAATTATTTGTATTTTTAGTTGTTACTGAATAAAGAGATATACCTATACAAATATACTTGCATATTTTTGCCCAAATTCCTTGTTTACCTATAAAAGTGGAAAAGCCTCACTCGTACCGAGAGTACATTATAGTCGGCAGTTTCAAATAAAATATTTTATGTAGAGTCGAGTAGTAAAATTTCAATCGCCCTGACATTATCAATATGTGCATTATGAGTAGAATGAAGGTTAACCCGAATGCGGAATCGGATTTTTAATAAGACCTTTATTTTTATTGCAGTCTAAAGATTTACATAGATTTGGGAGATAAAATAAAGACATTTATAGTTTTCATAAGTATTTTATTGTTTAGTTTCATATGTGTAAGTTTTCATTATTTAAGATATGATAATGAAATTCAAACAATCTTAAAAAAAAAAACATTCAATGATAAATTTGTGGCGACTGCAAGTCCTTTTTGTAAGTGTCCACAGCATATTAAGTACCTGAATGCTTTGTGAGAAATATTATGTTTCACTGTTTGAAAAAGTACCCAAGTAAAACAGATTACACCGGATATGCATGAAAAATTATTTTTCATGATTCTTGACCCTAACAAGTGCACACTCCAAATTAGGTACCTGAATGCTTTGGGAGAAATATTTTGTTTCACATAATGATAGAAAAGTACCTAAGTAAGACAGGTTACACCGGATATACAAGATAATTTTTTCAAGTATATGTGTATGGTTCTTTCTCTAACAAAGTAAACTGCTGTTGATCATAAGTTGCCCAAATAAAATTGTCTTGCGGTCACCACAACGCCTATAGTGCCTGGCTGACACAAGTGCATGCAGGGTACTTTGTAGGTGCGTAAATTACAGATTTGATTAATGTTATAATTATCATAGTAAAATCTTTGTAAATTCCCGAAAGAGAGTTAAGTCAAGTAACTAAGAGACTCCTGACTGACTAGTCATTTTGCGTCATTTGCCATTAATCGGTAAACTAAAACCGAAGTGACCTGGAAGGTAAAGAAGATTTTGTCCCCAAATCTCATTTCTTTTTATTAAAAGAAATTTAGAACTTTAAAAACCCAGAACAGAAAAAAAGTAACTAAAAATCACTCACATTACGGCACTCTAAACCGTTTTAATTTGGGAGTAAACGTTCACTGTTGCCTGACAGGATAAGTTTATTTATGCCGTGTAAACTTAAGGTAGATAGGCACTTCTACCTAAAGTAAATTAGATTATCAAAGATAGGTAGGTACTGTAGAGTACACTGCACGCACTTATGCGATTAAGGTCACAGTCGTCTGCCATAACTTGATAATTAACATTGTTCATAACACAAAAAAAGGACTTATTTACAGCAAACATTAAGTTTTAGTACTTAGGTATATATTTCGTAAATATTGAAGACATTAGTTTTGTAAATATACTTACACTGCAATCTTATCTTTTCTCGTAAGTACTAGTTAAATAGGAAAGACAAGTAATTGATATGTTTCGTTCAATTAGGTCAAGTTTTGGTTCTCACTTTACTGAGTGTGGTTTGTATATTATACAGCTTAGTTTTTCGTTGACGATATTCATAAGTTTATTGCTCCAGTACTCTCAGATCCTTAAATATTAACGAACAGTAAAATGAGTAGATGCTCGGTGTCCAGAATTCCTGATAAGATTTAATCATACGTTGAAAACAAACATTTATGGATCTGATAGTACGATGTTACTATGAGAGGTATCTAATTATTTATTTTTATGTACAATTACGATCTAAATACTTAAAGTTACATAATTCTGTTTGTTGATATGCACTCGGTTTAAAATTATAAGTAGATGTTCTGAATATGTTCTAGACTTATACTAGAATGAAAAAATATTAAAATAACATGAGTAGGTAATTAGGTACAATAGAACTAAAAAAACATCGCTTAAATTATGATTACCTATGTATAGAGGCAGCATTTTAGAACAGGTAGTAGGTACCTATATTAGTCATAAGTTAGATCCCTAATTTACTCAAATATTCTTTTTCCGAAATTTTGGTGCGTATAACTTTTGTCAGGGAAGTACAGTCACAAATAAAAATATGTAAGTACACTTACCTATAGCGAAATGGTAACATAAATTAACGAAATTTTTGTGTTGCGAGAAAAATATACAATGTACCGTTGTGTTATGTTAAGGAACCTATTTTCAATGATTTCTTCATAACATGTTTAACATACCAATCTAGAAGAGTGTATGCATATTTTTGCTCGTGTCTGTACCAGCCACATTGCGGTTTATCTATAGCATGAAAATAAAGGTTAATTGGCACACGAGATGGTCTATAAGTATAAGTGCCTACTTTCGCATTGACATCCATAGCAGTGCCGTTATTATGGTTTATTAGAAATTAAACCAGTCTAAACCTATTTGTTTTCGTTCCGAGAGTTCTGTTTTAAGTATTTGCCAATATTGGGATTAGTTTGAGTGCATTGTTTATATCATAGTATAATCTGTCACTACTTACACAATGTCCTTAATTTTATTTATGGCACTACTTATTCGCCTAAAAAATTTGCTTTACACTTTAGTTTTGGAATGGCCAATATGTAAGTAGTATTTCCTACTAGGCACTCCCAAAATATGTCAAAAGATTAAAAGCTAGTCATAGTTAAATACTACTTTAGCTGGATCTGGTCGAAAATATTTAACTACCTACTTCTAGAAAAGTAGATGCGTTTGGTGCATGATATTATTGAAATAATGAATGCCCCTTTTTAATTAATTACACGTTCTTTAACAATAATTGCCTACATTTTGTTCCCGCTTAGTTCATTTTCTAAAATACATAGGTGATTATACAATTAAATTATTTGAAACTGGTCTAATTGTACTTAGGTACCCAGGTACTCACAATACTTCTTAGACCTGTCATAAAAAAAGTTACATACTTAATTAAATTAAATGAGTCCCTAGCTACTCTTTTTGTCATCGATTACAAAATAGCAGTAGCTTTTTCAGTTTATCGCACGAAATAAGTAAAACATACTATAATAAGAGGTACCAATTTCACATAGACAGACGACAATAGGCTGAAAAAAACAACAAATTTCTGGAACTTGTGCTTAACATCATCGTCGATAGCTCCGTAGGTACCCCGTAGGTGTACTGTTAATAGCCCAACATTAAACAATAAGCACTTCGGTTACTCTTATATTAAGTACCTAGAATATCCTAGGAACATTACTATCTAGGCTCGTACTTAGACTAAAATGTTCTCTCATGGAGATGATATGTTATTTTGGCGACTTTGAAAATGTCTAGGCACAACATTGGTAATTTTAACAAGCATGTTTATAACCTAATCAGAAATAATAAATGCAGTTACACGAAATTTTGATAGATCCGTAACGTAAAGCTCGGTTGTGCAAAAGTAGTAGATGGATATTTTCGCTTTAAAAAAACAGTAGCGTTGTGAGTTTTACCAAATAAATTTTTAGTTATACCCTGTTGTGTAATACTGTATTACCTTAAACGACTTATTGGTCTTCTCTTGATCTATAGCATGCCTCCATTTTCACAAGGTTTTTAAATAGACTAATCAAATGAATCTATTAAGGTATATTTTTAAAACTGCCGTTAAGATAGAATTATTGGTATAACAGATTTATCAAAGCTGATTTGGACAAGTTTAATATCTTTCAAACACTCAGACTTCGTTTTTCGAAATTTGTATCCAGTGCTAATTGGCCAGGGCAATCAAAATTCAAAAGAAAAATTGGATACAATTTTGACAATATTTGTGAGTCAGACCAGAGATTGCAAGACTAAACTAGACTTAGATTCAGAATGATTTCGTAAGTAGTCATTTATTTAAAAGACATATACTCGTATCGTAGGTCCTTATTATAAGATGAAATAAGGAGTTAAGCTCTAGTTTGGGGACAACAATTTGGTAACCTAACCTGATAATACCAGGACCATCTTTTCGGGATATTGGTACTAGATATTATTTTCGGTGTTTCAGTAATCTGATATTTAAAAACCGACATTCAGAAGCCATTTAAGTAGTAGGACAAGTAGTATTATAAAAGACTAGATTTTAAATTTGCATCGACTGCTTTAGATTCTGTACTCGAACCAGCGTAACGTTACTTATATTATGATTTTAAATATATTTCAACTTGTGCCTGTACACAATTAGCTTATTCACATTTCCACTCACGCGCGTTAAAATATGTATATTATATGAACATTCTACATATATTTTTATCACAGCCCATTATTAAATTTTAACGACTTACTCTATCAAGCAATTGTGAGCAAGCAAATAATTATAATACACATTAGCGATGAAAGTAAGTTTTTCGTTGTTCCCGAGGTGCTAGAGTCTGCTGTTGTCAGGTTCGCAGACGGCAAAGACAGCGCTGTAGGTTTGATGACGTCAACTGAAAAATAAAACAACTATTACATTCATCTGCAGCACATTATCGTTTATTTTGTTATCTTCTTGTAAGCGTCTATTATTTTATTTCTATTGTATCGTATGACCTAGCCGATCACCTTGTCGAAGTTTGAGACGCCAAAAAATGACTGCAAGGTCACATAAAAATATTAGAATAATGATCTGTATGTCCGATCATCCGTGCCTTCAAGTACCTAGAAAAATGTAATGCCTACGTAATCTACAACTACAGTACGTAAATAGTGTAAAAACCTAACAATGTGACTGCCGCATATTTTCTCAATGTCGAAGTTTGTTTTGCTCATAGCTCTGACATGGTTCTGACAAACTGTAATAACGTTTCGAAACCGTGCAGGTCAGGACTGCCTACCCTTCGATCAATTTGATTGAAGTACGCACCACTTTTAAATTGTGTCTATGGAAAACAATATAAAAGTTACCTATTTAAGTTACACTCGCTACCACTGGTTTACCACCTTATACTCGGTACCCAAAACGAAAGTTCTAGAATCTAGTATTATCGAAAGACCCCTTACCTATAACAGTATCGTTCCTGACATCAGCGAACCTGTCCTCAATGCTCCGGAACTCTGGGATGGTGCTGACGCAGGAGATCTCGAGCCGGCCCGTCGCCACCACTTGCAGCTCAGATATGGTCACGTAGAGATCCCTCTTGTTTGGCTTCCGGCTCTTATGGCGACTGCTCATGTGAATGATGTTAGATTCTTCGTTTTCTTTTACTTCTGACATCTGAAAATTATAAATACAATATTACTTTAGGTAGGTTGGTTATTCCTTGTTTTTTTTTTATATAAGGTCATTTATTTTTCTTAAAAAAAAATCTGCATAAAAGTTGTTATAAGATTTTCTTATCGATAAGCTTTCCATTCTGCATTGTGTGTTAGTTTTAATATGCCTCCAACTAGGTTTCGTTTTCATTTTTATTTATCCAGGAGTTTTATTGCAAGTATGCTAGTCGTGTAAAATATTGCAATAAAAATACAAGAAAATGCCATTGTAACTAATGTGGGTATAGAGAGTAGCTTGCAAGAATTTATATTTTAAACTCTACAGTCTACGAAGTTGAAGACTACCAACAAAGGCCTTTAATTCAAAAGGAAAGGAACTTTCTTGAAGTAAAATTCTTATAGGTACTTAAACTTTATGCTTCTCGGTGCACTTTTATTCTGTTTTATACAGGCTTACATATTTACTCAACGTGTTTATTGAAAGAAATATATAGAAGTCGGAAGATGTTTACCTGAGTCACTCAATAAATTCAAATCGTGTAAGTATTTCTAAGTGGAGATGTAGGTAGGTAAAAAAAACTTGTAAAAATGGCTTTGGCTATCATTTTGAAACAGAAACATGTTTATTTGTATTTTTTATTACAAATGTTTGAGTCTTACACATGTATATGCCTTTTTTGGTAATGAGTTCGAGCTCTGGATTTTTGAAAATTTTCTGATTTTTACCGCGGAGATGTTTTCACAACTGACATCTCTTGCCTATTAGGTGAAAGCACAAAGGTGGAAAATGTGTAGTATATTTTTGTATATGGGTTTAATACGAATCTTTCCTTTACTGACTTTACGACTGGGTAGACGTGCACGTACGAGCATCATGGTTAATTTGCATAAAAGTAATTTCCTTTTGCTTAGCAACTTACCTATCTCTGTGCATATAGGATACATCTATGTAAACAAAGTGGGTACATTACACGCCAATTCGGCGTGAATTCGTAATTTAATTAACATGTTTCAGGGTTTTATCGACGCTCTAGAACATTTAAATTGCGTCAGAAACCTAAATTACACTAGGACAAGTAAGTACTAAATAAATAACCAAATGTTTATATGTATATAAATTTCTACATGGATAGATTTGAAAATCATTCAATAATTAAATAAAATTGTTCGATGACATGGGTGATTGTCAAAAGGGGGGAGAGCTGCCGACGCCAGCATCATACTCGAAGGTCCTCTAGCCCCAACTTGAAAGTAGCTCTACAATAACAAAAAAAGCTATTCACCTGGTTTTCCTTTAAGTTGCAGCCGGGCGGTCGAGTAGCTACATGAGAGGCGTGAGTGAGGGTCAGCAGGGGAGGAGTGCTGCTGACGCCGGCTTCATACTCAAAGGCCCTCTGCAGCCCTCGGCGGCCATTGCGCTCGCTCATCGGGACGCGGAACTTATGCGAGTGGGCTACCAGCTCGTCCATCTAGAAATATAAGAGAACACTGGATTTGGAGACTGGAAGACCAGGAATTCTGGCTTTTACCTTTATTTGGGAGTTACCTAAATAGGTAACCCCTTATTTTGGTAACCTATTTCTAGATATTACATTTCATGTTGAGATTAGTAATGATGATTTTGGCCAAGGCGATTATTTTAATTCTGAGGTCGAGGAAACTCATACACCCGCATGCGGCTTATGTAACCAATGTTCTTAGATAAGAGCTGAATGTCTTATTTGTTTAAATACGATTTTGATAAAGAATTATATTTGGGAACGTTCCACTTTACTTGCTTTAAAAACTCTCTGCCGTTAACACCCGCACCCTTTTCTTTTTTCTAGTAGATACCCTGGATATAAAGTCTTTTTGTCTAATTGAATTAATATACAATACTCATACCTTCCTGCCATTTATGAACCATGTGATATGTGGCGCTGGCAACGCGGGGGCGGTCGTGCAGTTGGCGCGAAGAGTCTCTCCGAAACTTAGGTAGCGCGTCGGAAAGTCTATACGAGGGTGATGCTTTTGTGGATCTATAAAACGAATACTATACTTAGAATAAGTATAATTTATCATACATAATGGTGATAACAGAGTACTTATACAAACTATTGTGACATTAATCCCAATATTCGAATTTAATCCTTCTTTATTAATTAAGTATAAGAGAGACCGCGTAATCCCAAAGATTTGGCGACGCGTGTAAGAACAATGAACAATACACAATGCAAAACCGATATTCTATTTCATCCATTGTATTATGCAATCTAAATGTATTGAATATTTTATATTACCTATCCGAATACGTAATTAATATTTTACGAGTTCCTTGTGCTCCATTAGCAAATCAAAAGCAATTTTCCTATTCTCTCCCTACCGATTTTGCACCTACTATATTATTGTCTTCGACTGTAATCAGTCGGAATGGAAACCTATAGAAAATATTAAAGTGTAGAGTTAATTTTAAAATTACTATTCTATCAAATGACGAGGGATATTATAAGATAATGTCCGAACTGAAAAATTTAACTGAAATTTGAACATTAAACGTTTCTTAGTTCTACAGACATTTTCTATCTTAAGTATATTCGGGAATGTCTTAGCATTCTCTCGCTTTATTCAGAGTTAAAGATATTTCATGTCAGTAGAAAGTTTACTTAGATATTCTGGATTTAGTTTTATCAAGTTTTGAAATATTACTTAGTTAGGTACTGTTATCTAAAACGCGGTTTTCTTAAAGTACCTATCTAACCTTCTTACTAGCCTAAGTAAATCTTAGTGTAGATAAGTACCAATGTTTTTAGAAAAAAAAATATCGTTAAAGTATTTGTGTCTACGAAATCAGTAATCAATTTACCTTTAATAATTTAAATCTGAAAACATGACTTGTTTAATATTTTAAGTTACGAGTATTTAAATAATCTACCTATAGAGGAACGTCAATGAATTAGTAAAGTGCACATGGATTTTGTTAAACAAGGTTATATTTAATTATAATTATAAGCGCATAATCAATATCACAAAAGTTTATTTTTACTTTTCAATGTGTAATATTTTACAAAACACATAATTTTAATTGCTGTATCCGGAGGTGCATCATCATCATTGAGCGGTCTTGAATATATAGAGCCAAAAACATCTTATATTTGTACCCTTATCCAGTCAATGTAACTGCTTACTCTTGCGAAGGCCGACGGGAATTCTAATTCACATCCATCTCTAGCTACAAATGAGCTTACGCCAATTAAAACTTCTTCTCCATTAACATTTACCGTTAATGGTCCACCTGAGTCACCTTGACAAATTCCAACTCCACCGTAGCCGTTTGTGCAAATATTAGAGTCTTGTACAATTTGACCGTAGAACGATCGGCATTTGTCTAAAGGTATCACGTCTAGCAGAACATTTCTAGCCATGGTGTTAGTAGTAGGCAAGGTCAAGTCAGAGTACCTTCCGTACCCAGCAGCTCTGGCCACCTTGTTCACATAGTCCATGTGTAACACAGGCCCGGACGGCAATCTGATTGGTCGAATTGAACCCGAGAGTGGTACGTGCACCGGCAAATATAACATCGCAATATCGTTGGCGAAAGTTCTCGAATCATATCTGGGGTGTAGAGCAATAGCAGATACATATATTCTCACGCCTCCGTGAAACAGGAACGGTGATCCCATTACTGCTTTGATTCGGTATGCTTGATTGAAGCCATCATTCCAGCAGTGGGCTGCTGTTAAGACCTTTGAAGAGGATAGGAGTGATCCGCCACACGCTGAGGGAAGTGTGGATCCAACAATATCGATGACCAGACCAACGAGGTACGGATGAGCGTAGACCGGCGCTATGGTTCCACCAACGATGCGGTTCTTTATCTCTGCTTCTTCAGACTGTTTTATTAATTCAGCATTTTTCATGCCCACTCTTTGATGCCATCCCAATAATTCCTCTTTCTCGTGAGTCCATGCCGTAGGAGTAAACAATACACAGATTGCTAGTAAAGCCCACATTGTTATTTTTTGCTGAATTGCATTAAGTCGATTACTGTTTCGGCTTTATATATAACACAAGTTAATGTTATCTATTGACAGTTTTGACTAAGGCTGATATGTAATTAAGCTGATAAACACATTTATTGGTCGTATTTAAAAGGATTAATATCTTGCAAAATAATTAAATAATGTTTTTGGATTTTCCGTGTTAGGTATGTTATCGATTCATCTGACTATGCATAAAAAACACTACAAATAAAGAAAATAGAACAATACAATTTGTAATTTCTTTCGTAATTAGCACTTACTCAACTTCGTTTTTAACATTACATAGCTTTTTGGTCGCTATTGAAATTACGATCATTTATGTAAGAACTTAGCGGAAGTCGTTACCGAGATGGGAAACACATATATAAAAAAAATATGTACCTAAGTGTATTAGGAAATTATCGAGACGTTTACAGAAGTTATGCTTTTAAGCTCCTCTAGTGAAATAAATCAGCGTTGTACACTAGGGTAGCACTGATATTCTATTGATATTTTTTTCACGTCGGGTTTGTGAAACTATCCGGTTTCCTAGTATTTATTAAAAATACTGTGTATTTTTTTGACCAGTATTCTATTTCTCGTCATAGTGCAATTTTTAGGCTTAAAATATATGTAATTTAAAAGTACATTTATAGAGGAATAGACGTTAGGTAGTGGTTGAGACTTAGCGTTCTTTATTGCATTTGGACTTAGTCACTAATTTTCCCTTTAAATTCGTGCTGATAGAGGAGACTGATACGCTTTCATACAACTTTGGGCCAGAATGTAAAAAGATGAAATTGGTGTGAATTGATAGCTACTATATTAACAAACAATCACTGAAAATATGGCAGATTTTGGCAATCTGAGAGCTGAGATAAAAGAGATTAAGTTTAAGTAAAAAACTATACTTAACTGCCTTAGAGTATAGGTAAGAAACTAAAGAGTGAATTTATCATGGTTTGTTTAGTCCGCTTAGCAGTCAAGGTTTATGATGGTTTTTTTTTTTATTTTTTATAATTTAGACAGGATTTTTAATATTTCTGTAGAGTGGGAAGGAGATGATGTACAAAAATGAAAATCTAATTTTATTAGTATTTTTATTCATCTTCTATTATTACAAGAACGTCATCTAAGAATTGTGCAGGTGGTACTATGTTATCTAGTAGAGGTACTTAGCCTAACTAAGGTACCATATTATTGACATCACATGGGCGCAGCAGCCCACAGTCCGTTTGCCTACGATGCAGTTATAATAATATTTTAATATTGCTTCCCTACGACCGACGTATATACGAAAATATCCATGGTTTTGACATTGTTAGGATAATATTAGTGTTTTAGATAGATTTATTAAAACGGCGCGTTCCATCTTTATAAAAAAATCACGACAAAACTAGTTCATACTAGTGCTTACGATTCATACCCAGATAGGCTCACTCTTTAGTTTCTTGTATAATATATACTCTAAGGTAGATAATTCGACACTCGTTTAGTGTCAAATGTCGATCGATGTCAATGTCATGCATGTCCAGTCAGTTGCCAGTCAGAGCTAGCACAGATTAAAGAATACAATAATCGATTAGTAAATGTGAATCGATTTATCTTAATTATGTAAAACTTAATCTCTTAATACTCTAATTCTAATGGATTTAATTATTTTAATTAATTGTATCATCTAGTGAAAGCATTTTCGTAAATAGTATGAACTCTGTTGATGATGACATTAAAATGTCATCATCAACAGAGTATTTACTTAGACTATTTACTTCGTAACCCAAACTTAATTATTGGATATTTCATTTTCCAGATTGTAAATTGAGTTGATTTTTCACACTTTGAAATAGAAAAATATAACCTTTTTTTTCAGCCATGTCTTAACTTATTACAATTTGGCCCAGAAATCCCCGTCTCCTTTATGAATCAAGTAGGTGTTGGTATGTAGATATAATTTTATTGTTTCAAAAGAAATAATGTGTATCATGAATATTATTTATTCATGAATATAATTAAAATATTCTAGTAATTGTAAATACTGAAAAGCCTTATGGAACAGGAAACATCAGCATAATATTAGTAGTGTATAAACTATACACTTGTGATATTGTTTTGTTTATAAACAACATGGCTCATAATCCTAATCTAAAGCATATACAATAAATTACTCACGGTTAATGCAGATTATATCTTAACGTTAATTTTTTAAATACACACCTTACTGTCTGAGCTAGTGTAGATTAGATAGGTGCCTACTGTATCGAATCTAATAATATCTATGTTTGTCTGTAAATTAAGTAATGCCGTTAGTGGCGGTACACAGATAATGTATCCTTCGACTTCAAAACAGTTTCCACTCACTTTGATGTAAGATTTACAGAGAAAACGTACTAAAATACGATTTAAATTGAATTAAGACCTAATAATATTTTGTCCTACATTTTTGTCATCTCCTTAATAAACAATGTATGTTGTCTACCTTACTGTTTCTGATTTAAATTTAGAATTATTTCGTATTCGATAGTTCATCATTTCTGTTGTAAAAAATGTTGATGTTATTTTCGACTTCTAAATATTTTTTTAAGGACATCAGGAAATATTTTCCTTTGTTCCTTCGTCCGTATATTTTACAGGGTCACTAGTGACATAGTCGTTGTTCTCTCTCACCTGTAATAGCTGTTGATTTAGTGCCAATGCCTGAGGTATTTCCTCCCTGGACCTTTTCGGTCATCGATTAATCATTTATCTCGTTATTGGGTACCACATTACAAAATTTGGACGATGCTGGATATTTTTAGACAATTTTCAAGATAGCTACAGAACAAAAGGTTTCATGATTTCTATTTTAGTATGTGGTTTGGTTATATTGAGTGTACAGTGTATTCGATGAAATTTGAACTCTGTATAGTATAATCTGTATAATCCTTATTTGATTTTCGTAGGAACCCATGGTTATAAAGGTACATGAAATCTGTTGATACCCACCTAATACCTAAAGATATAGCAAAGTATAGGTAGCAAGAGATACGTGTAATATATCAGGGTTCGGAAACGGATTTGCTACAATAAAAACGAGCCGGCGATATTTGTTGCTCGAACCCAGACTTGATAAATGATTGGAGAGGAGAAATAACCAACATACATTTCCTTTACGAAACAACAAATTTACAGAACGTTCTACAAAAGAATGCCTTTATATAGAAATTTTATTTGCATTACGCTGAAGGAATAAGGAAATAGAATGTGAGTTGTTGGTATTTCCATCCAAAATATTATACGAACATTCGGATACAATTTAGTTGCGGCATTTGTCTCGCTGATGCAGCATTTATTCAAGTCAGAACCGACCGAATTTGCCCTAGCCGACGGAAGCGGATTCTAAACCTAATCAACCTACCGTTTCTGATTCGAAATAGTTCCATACCATTCAGCTACCCGTATCTTGCAGGAAGGATTGGTTTATCTGATGAGCTCATGTCAGGCTTATTACGTGATGCTATAAGGTTCAAAATTGAATTGAACTTGTGGTTTTAGATTTTAATGGTGCGTAAACAATTTGGTATGCGTTGCACGTGTTGACCGGCCTTCCGTGTGCATTCTAATAGATCGCTAATGATGATGTTTTGGGCGGTAAATGGATACTTCTACCTGGGTGCTCTGTAGAATAGTAGGAGGGCATTTGCTTAGATTGTAGAAACTTACATGCAAGGTAGCTTTTCCTTTTACAAATGTATTTCATTTAGTGAATCTACAAAATCATAATACGATTGAAGTAAATAAAAAATATTATAATAATTCGTCTATTCTCGAAAAGGATAAGATGAACATAAAATGTACTTGTGCCCCTTATCGGTTGTTTAATTTTATATAGCTTTATACACAATATAATACATATCAGTATAATTAGATTAATTTCTAGAAAGATAAACTTTTTTGGATAATAAACACTGATATTTATACTGCAATAAATATCTTTGCAGATTTTTATTATGTAGCTACGTTTGAAATGCAGGTGCATAATCTACACTTAAATGTTTTAGTAACGTTGCTGTGACACAATATTTTGCTATTTTAACTTGGAATTCGCGAACTATCTCATTATTTTCTCCTTACACTTCCCGGCAACAAAATATATGTCACAAACCCACGTTATGTCACGACCTCTACCAACATAGGTAGGTGCACTTTGTAAATCCCATTGTGTTAAATAAAGCTTTGGTATGTGTGTAGGTACAGTCACGAACAATATGTATGTACACATAGCGAAATTGTAACATAGCATTAGCGAGACATTTGTGTTGAAACTCAAAAAGAAAAATTGGTAAATGATTAGTGTTAGTGTTAGTTTTCAATAATTTCTTCAAAATACGTTTTTAGAAACCTCTTAAGCTTTTCAACCATCACCAAAGCTTAATATGAAAGCTTCCGATCCATCCAAAAACAAAGCAGAATTGAAGAGAAAATCAATAATAAAAATTAGCGCATATAGCTACATATTTTTGCTCGTGACTGTACGGGACTGTATGAACAGATTCCACAGGAACACCTACATATTTAATGAAATAATACAAATAAGACTGTTTTGGCGATAAATTAACGTTTATTTGCGGCTCATGTCGCCCACATGGTACTTGTTTGTTGGACAAAACAGTTCCGTTTGAAGCTCCGAAGCTTTGACATTCATTTGTCTACTGAATTCGTAGGTAGAGTCAGATAGAAATTATACCACAGAAGTATCAGGTAAAAGAATATAATTAGGACAGATTTTGTATTATTGGCACTAATATTTTTTTGGAATTAGCTTTCCTTCAAATGGTACGTTATACTTCTGTATCGACTTGATATAAGATTACTTCTCAATTATATAAAAAACGAAAGTCAAAAATTAGAGACTACGATACCACAAAACACCTGAGTTTAGTTTCAACGTTTCGCACGTTAGCGTGAACGAAACATTGTATTTTATTCGCATATAAAACTAGATGAAAGAGCAATTCGCATCTGCCCTCTGGTGTTTAAAAAACAATGAATTTATACGCATCGATTCACATAAACTGTGTCCGCAAAACCGTACGAAGCGACTCGGCTCGCATGGCGATAAACATGCTTGTATTATGCATATGCATATGCACATGCGGGCGCCAGCTGTCGACCTGCTTGTTCCTTTTAGTGTATTCCACTCTCTAAATCCTAGAAGACGGAATCGAGGGAAAACTTGCTTAGAAAATATATACTGCGCTGAAAATCTAAATTGTCATATCGTTCGATATTGAGACGAGATCGTAGGTTGATTGTGGCATTGGATAACTACAAAGTGTGGCTAGTAGACGCAACATAAAAAAGTAACATAATAACATAAAGCAAAGTATCTAAAATATGAATTGACTAACAATATTTTGTGTGTAATGCGTAAGTAACAAGAGAATAAATAATTATTCTCATTTTAAGAATTGATTAATGAATGATTCATCCGAAATTAATTATTCTTATTCAACATTTCATTACAAATATGTCGTTATTTCTGAATTGAGTCCGAAGATTTATTATAAATACCATTTGAACCACGAAAAATGTTGTTCTTTGTGGTTTAGACGTTGACAATATTTTATGTACCTACCCAGCAATATTTTTCCTAGACCTAGCTTCTTTATTCTCTACGTAACCGCACTGGAAGCTAAATTTCTATATAAATTCTTAAGCAGGTACTGTCTAAATTTAAGGTTTCTTTAGCAATGCTTGCTCGGCGTTCATAATTCAGAACGTCATTTTATATGCAGCTTCCATATACCCAAATATAAGTTCAATACTGGCACAGCTGTATTGATTGCTTCGTTATATTAGTTGAGTCTTAAAAGGTTTTCAGAGAAAACATTTTTTTCATAATAATCCAGCCTATAATCGTCCCACTGCTGGGCACAGGCCTCTTCCCATATAGAGAAGGCGCGAGCATTGATCACCACGCTTTCTCTCTGCGGGTTGGCGATTTCAGATCCCAAATTTTGGAATCCAGGTTTCCTCACGATTCCTTCACCGTTTGTCAGAAGTGTATTAGAATAATTAAGAAAGTACATATAACTTTGAACATTGGTACTTGCCCGGGTTCGAGCCTGCAACCATGTGCATACAAATCCGTTCATTGAACCGCTAGGCCACCACGACACATTTTTTCGAAATCCTTTTAAATACGACGTAGGTAGCTATCAGCATATTAGTTTGGTTTATAAGTTAGGTACCGTTCTCTCTTGAAATACATGGATTTCCAGATCATATCTATAGTAAGTAAGTACCAACACATGAAGTCTACGTCGTATTCAAATACTCAAATCTTTATTAGCATTCCATATGTTACATAACAGGTGGCACAATTTCTTATAGTTTAGATACAATATAGACATATCTTGCAAATACTGAAATATACATATACCTATGTAAATTTTCACCATATTTAAAGCTTTTAGTTAAAAATTCAATCGGTACAGCGATACGTAAAAGCCTGTTTTCAATATTGTACTGAGAACATCAATCCGCTTAAGAAGAGTAGGTAGTATACTATATACATGGAGAGGCGCGATTTGATTTCCAGTGGGATTACGTGGCTAAATGGAGGGTTCCTTTAACAGATTTACATACGTAGAAAATTGTACAAGGATACCATTTATAACTCTAGAAAATCTATTGTTTTACAAGGTTTTTTCTTTAGATTACTTACAGTTACTCTTTGGTACATTTCTTACACGGGATTTCAGTTACATCAAAACATATACCTACACAAAGTAAACTTCGAATAGGACATTTGTTTAGACAAAGATCGAACACGCAGCATATGACAACTGACAGTCGGCAAAGTTCTTTGTCGCACTATCCGGGCATTTCATAAAAACTAGATAATTAAAAGAATTTGTCCTCATTCAAAACTGGGTTACAAAAACGAAACTTACGGAAAACTGTGAGTTGTTTTTCGGTGGAAGCTTTCGTGTAGATCGGTGTGTCGAGTGACACCTCGCACGAATAGCTGCCAGTCGCAGCGAAATCCAAGTTCTGCAGGATTATAGAGTTCTCTGTCGCTAAGGCGATCTGAAATGTAGCAAACAAGTCAATTAGTTCAGAGTTAAACGCGCGTTGAATAACAAGACACAAACAATACGAGGTTTTGTTTCTCAGAGCTTTGCGTGTTCGTTCAATCTATTGCAATTGTGAGTGATTCTGACTTCAAACGGCTTATTAAGCGCAAAAGTGTTTGGAATCAGAAATTAGGTTCATTGTATCAATGTCACTGATTCATGTAAGGATGATTGTTGAGTTGTTGGTCTACTCCATCACATCACGGCCTGCTCCTTCAGGGAATACAGGCACATTATAAACATTACAACCACCCACGTTCTAAATTATAACATTGAATTTTGGTAGAAAATAAATGTAGGTACCTACATACAAAAGAACACATGAATACAGTGGTTTAATTTGTTAACCCTTCCTTTCAGGTGACATGAACGGTAAAAAGTAGGGGCATTAACTTAAGTGGAGTACACAACATTCTCATTGACGCCTACAGCCAGGACCCGGCTTAACAAATGATCCAAGTACTTATTATGATTACATATTATGAATAGGATGAGAAGTAAGAGGATATTCGGGAAAAGTAATACATTTCTTGTGTTTTCTGAGTAAGGCAATGCTTCCGTGTAAAAGGGGAAAATGAAATCACTTGACATCACTCAAAAGTTTGTGGGAAGAAGGATATAAAATGTATGTGTCGACAAAAAGGGAAAAGTTAAGACAAAATGAGCTACATTTAAACGTAACAAAGAGCGAAACTTCGTTCGTATTTAAACTGTAGAGATTACTGTATAAACATGGAACGTTCATTGGTCAACAACTCGGCTACATAACCCCATTCCGGGAAATCGTAGATAAATGATAACGTCATCACAGAACAGGTAAAACAAAACATGCACGGAACAAATCATGAAGTGTTATTACCACCATAGTTTGTATGTAAAAATGAAGGTATTATCCGTTTGCATAGACAATTCCTCCGAGTCCTGTGCCAGTTCCTTCAATAAAATAAATGTCTGTTTTGTGTTATAATTTTCTGATTCACAATTATACCTAAGCCCCTTAATCTTTCGCATTTAGTTACTGTATATATCTGATCTTTACCACCTATTTAATTGGGTTATATCGCCCTTGATTGATTATTATGACGACATACTGGCAAAATAATCAGAGTACAGCTCTGAGTATTCTGGGGCTTAAAGACGCGTGTTGGCTTAACGTGTTCTCCGAGGCACCAAAATATCAATGAAGTTCGGAATTGGTAACCTCAACATCGCTTCCTGAAAGTTTAGTTTTCCCCATATTCCGAATTCGCTAGATTGACCTGAAAGTGAGGTCGACCTGTTACGCCCTCCTGCGGCGGAATGGAACGAGCAATGTGCATGCAATGGAACCTACCTGAGCCACACCGAATTAATTTAAGTGCGCTTTTGCATTAGGTGTATACTGCTTTATGTTAGCACACTTTATGGTCTTAATAATAACTACGGACAGGGGAGTCCATAAACATGGATGAATAAAGGAATATAAAGTTTACTGTTTTATGAGAGTAATTGGTGCATATTTAATTTTACGAATATGGCTGAATAACACACCGAATATCCTAATTTTATGGCAGAATAAATAGTTATGAATAGGTTACAAAGGTTTTGAGGAATAGAATTTAAAATGTTTTAATCTCATTCTGTTTTTGAACGGAAAAAAATATAATATTGTTGTCGATGAAATTTTATTAAAATCTTCACACATTTAAAGAAACATAAAAGTATTAAAACTATTATTAATCAAAATTCTAACATATTTAAAGAAACATATAGGTATGTTTTAAAACTGTTGCTTTTCAAAAAGAAAAACTTAATTGTTAGGTATCAGGTGTGAAAACTTTCTCTTTCAGTATTATAAATCTAATCGAAAGCCTGGAGGCTGCCTTTAAGATTTAAGGAAACTTCGTGAAATTTTGGTAACAGTGGCTTTTAAACCGTTACACGAGAATCAAATAAATCCACGAAAACACAGCTCAGTATCTAATTTAAAAGATAAGCGCTGTAAATTACATTTCAAACTAAAGTTTGTAAGTGAAAACGCCCCTCGCAAATCTGCCGTAAAATAATTTTCAATGATGAGAAAACAAAGCAAAATGCTTATCTAACTAGTATAGACATAACTTCTATAACTATGCCTAGACCTTAATTAATAATAGACGATATGTTTCGTGTTACCATTAAACCTTGTCTAATGTGGATGAGTTATGAAAAAGTTACTGCAACGTATTAAATGTTCATATTTTTTTTACAATTGTCATATAATAACAATATCCCATTTATTTTCAGGCAACTATGGCTCATAACATGCACTATACTATTATTTTTTATGATAAATAGCTAAAAGGAAAACACAAGATACTATGGAAACTATAGTAATTTATTTGCTTTATTGATATCTGAATAACCGTACGTAAAACCCCTTTTCCATGACCATCGTTTAAGCTCTCCATAAAACCATCCCATATAAGCGAGAGGAAAAATAATAATGATGAAAGAAGTATAAACGTACCTACTATAGCATACTATATATATATTGCAAATTCGATCATCTAACCTTGGTACCGATACATATACGTGTATAATGGCTTTACCTATCTGCTTAATTCCCACACTACATTTTGCCCCAATCCGAACTAATCTCTACCACACTATATTCGCTAACTGTATTCGGTTCGGCCTCCGTAAAGCGGGGATATCGTCCGTTGGGGTATGTGACGACACTGCCCTTGCTTAAATCGTCGACGGAAAGGCGTTTAATTCATTAAGATCTATACAATTAGACGGCGAACAAGCGAAAAGGCGGGTGCGGAAAACCTTACTGTACGGTGACCATAATTTTGGAGATCATAGAACTTTTTCTTTTCCGTCATGTTGGTTGTAACTCGTAACATATGTGGAGTATTGTAGAGAGAGTATTGATTTCAGGAAATTGGAACATGTGAACTATGTTTTTTCAGCCTTTGTTGAATAGTTTTTGTTAGAATACTAAATATATTATGTGTTTCGAATAAAAAGCCTTTGTGGGTATAGTATTTTCATTTCAAATTTAAATGGACTTTTTATTTTTGTAACCCAACATAACGATGATAATGCTTCGAATACATTTTTAACAGGACTTTGTTGTTAAATGTTGGCCATATTACAAAGTAACGTCGATGCATAAGTAATTGTCATTCCTATTACTTATGTATCGACGTTATCTTGACCCGGCAGCTATTGGTGGGCACGGCTATAAACGGTTGAGGCCAAACCGGAAAGTAAAGTGACTGTAAGCTTGTATTACATTTTTATTTAATCGTCAGTATTGAATGACGTTGATCAATATCATGACATTATAAATAAAATTACTTAGTGTCAATGATAAATAATTAAAGTACATTTTCGACCTAGTTTTAAACCGCACTTTTAAATCGTTTCACCAATATAATTTTGCCTATCGTAATGCTATTACAACTGAGTGAAAATGTTTCACCTCAAAATTATGGCTACATTTTTAAACCCCTTTCGCTCTTAATTTTAGCGCTTGCAATTTGAGATTTATGCCCCAAGCTGGCAGTAAGCACAGGCGGTAAAATGGACGAAGGTAATAGCTTCGCCCACAGAATAGATCAAACAAACTCAGATGGAGCTTGGGATATTTTATGATCCACGCCAATACAATGTTTCATTTGAAATACGGCACAATGATACAACCACTTTAAAGTTAAATGTGTTGAGTTATAAACAACAAAATGCGGGCGGGCGGACACTGGGCTGCCGCGGCACAACACTAGATCTAACTAAAGCAGAATTGTGTGGTAACCCTACGGTAACGTTGACCCGGAAAATTAACTCCACCCGGGCCATTACCCAGCCGGCACCTACGTCTGTAAATTTTTAAGGTACGTTCACATATTCAGGATCATTTCTGAAAGTGAAAAATATACTTAGTATAATCTTGAGTAGGTAGTGCTCGCTTACAATCATGTAAGTAAGGTGGTGGTGCCCTACTGATCTTTCTAAAAGTAGTTGGAATATTGCATTTAGAAATATTTCAAACTCAATATGTACATGGTTTTTATATAGCTGACGATACTAACAATGCGATTAGACAAAAGATGCCTGTAATATGCCGTAAATAGTTTATCATTATAATCTACATACCTAATAATAGTTATCTGTAAAACGAATTAGAGTTTGGCGGTGTGATTAACGTTTCTAGGTCAGCATGGGAGTGTTATCAGTTCACCATATTTAGTACTAGTCCTCTGCTTTATGTTAATTAATGTAGTAATTAAATCGTAGCTCTATTTTTCTTTTAACAAATTCGATGATATAAAGTTTCACGCTAATAAATGAATGAAATGTAATTAGGTGATTACTTTAAGCGTAACATTTAATTGTTGTGTTAACTCTGTTAATGAGAATTATTGGTATAAAAGCTTGTAAAATAAATTCGTGTACATTCTGTATTAAAATGTTTTAATTAAATCCTACACGTCGATAAATATGGCGCTCATAATTGGCGGTTGTACCTTAAATAAGACTACGTGGGTTATGTTTAAAATGTTTTCAGCTTTAACATTTCAAAATATTGCAATCAAATACTGTCAGCAGATTATTTCCAGCTCATCGATCCAACTGGCGCGAACGTAATTCAGTTAGTATCTGTTCATGTGTCGCGACTAACTTTTATGACACTTTTATAACAAAGTAGCTTTTAAAAGCATAATTTATACGAGTAAAAAGTAATAGTTTGTACCTAATTTAACCTTTTAGCGGAAAAGTTATTTAAGAACTTAGAATAGGTATTTAGCAATTAAATAGTTCATTGTTCTTTTGGATATAGGTTTAAGATTCTCTACAAGACTTTTTCGTTTGGTTTTCACTCAGGGTTGATCCGACAAAGGTTCGAATTTCCCGTTTTTTTCCGGTGGCAATCCTCACGAACTTCCGTAGGGAAAGCGGACTGGGGTACCAGACTCTTACCGTTTTAAAGCGCCTCCCTTTCCTTAACCAGGGACCTGGCGGGAACAAATTCATGATCTACTTCTATCCCCGGAATCTTTCAGCGGTAAATTAATTTATTAATTCCTTGAGTATATAGAAATAAGGTCGCAACACGAAACGACAATGGTAGACAATGGAGTATTTTAATAATATAAAAACTTACAATAGACAAGTAATATATTACATTTTATCTAAAAATTTTGAGTTTTTAATCCAATATCTCAACCACGGCCAGTTAAGAAAGTGAACCATTTATTATGCATACATTGCCTCTCAGCTAAGAACTTTACTCAAACATTGTAGACTAGCAGACATTGATCTCACAGCAAGAACTTCCAGTCTAAAGAAATTAAGATTTCACTCTCCAGTTGCAGATCGTCAAAGCAACTTTTTCCCTTTATTCATTTTAATTGAATTTGATGAATCTAAAAGGCATATTTAGAACGTATACTTTACATACTTTAAACTAATTTTACATGAGTCGATGAGAAACATCTTTGTAGACAATAATTTTGCTACGAGAACTGAATTTTTAGTTGCGTTAATAAAGTCAATAATAATAATGATTTTTCAAGTACGATTTTTTCTTCTTGTGTGACAAAATGCATCTTTGCGACGCAACTACATAGGAAAGTGAAAAAAAATAGACTTAACTCATATACATATATTCTGTTACATTATATCATAGTTTAATTATCACAAAATGATGTCCCGTCTTCAACATTGTATTCTAAGCGCTAAGGCGTTTGTTAGTAATTAGATCGTTGTCAGTTAGTACCGAGGGGCTCGTAAGGAGTTGTGTGCCGTACATCGTACCGTTTAAGTGTATAACTGTTTATTGACACACTAAAGTGTGTACACTAATTAAATTAAATTGAATTTAATACACATTTGCCTTGTATGAATATTGTAGTGTTTCTGAGGGACCTTTAAAGTGGGATATTTAATGTTTTTGGAAGCGGCTTTATTGTCCTGGCTATTTATAATACGCAGTAATTTGAGCTTAAAATCACTTTTCGGCTTTGTTTGAAAGTTCGAGATTCACCTGTATATAATAAAGACCGAAGTCGTGTTATGACGCCCACGGGAGTAGAAAGGGTGTCCGGACCATGATTAATATCTGTTACGATTCGTACTGATATTATATTCGGTGAAGAGGAACAACTTTCTTATCTATAAGTATTACTATTCTTACGGTGCTCGATATAAATTAATTGTACTCAGTTATACGCTTTATAGAAATTAGAAGTTAGTCTAAAAAAAAATTAGTTATTTTGAAAAACACAACTCTATTTTGTCCTTCTTAAATAGATACTCTGGCTTTTGCTTTAAATACTTATCTTCAAATTGTTTGTTTAGATATCGAGCCACACCGAATAAATCGAGCAACTAATTTAAAGTTCGCGGTTTTAATTTACTTACCGTAGCAAAATGTTCAAGACAAAAGTGTTACATTTTAATTAAATACTTAAATAAGTACTATATTCTGCGGAAATTATTACGCGGTACTTTTTGTTGGTACTTTGAGCGGCTCCCGGCCATAAATAGATGGTAACTTTGTTTCTTGGTTAATATTTTCAGTTGATAGTAAAGTTACATCATTTCTGAATTATCTCATCGGATGAGATAAAAAGGATTTTGGAAAGAAGATTATAAAAGAAAAAAGTTTTAAGCCTTTTACATGTTAAATGTTAAATGGTTTTGTAGTTTTGTTTATGGCCAGTAACAAAAAGATTTATCAATCGTCACAATACAAAACAAAAATATATTCATTTATTGTCTATTTTCCCGCGTAAATATTGTCATTTTCCGTTACTTTGCGGTAGCTATACACCAATCAGGGTACGCGGTAACTAACTTGTGTAGGGCTTTTGCTGCTTTTGTGGTGATGCTTTTATTACATCAGCAGCACCCATATTATGAATGTTCTTTATATTCTAAAATCTCGTTTTGAACTGCCCTTTAGGTTAAGGTTCATAATAAATCAATATCTTTAATAGGTCCTACGTAAATTAGAGGAAGCTTTATATTCTTCGTATTCTGTACAAAATACTATATTCTGCAGACATGAGTGTGCTATTAATAAATTTCCATACAGATTACAGAGCGCATTTAAAGTTTTAAACAAAAATTAACTATCGTTCTGAATATACGTACTTATGTGGAGTTAAACACATATCCAGCTCAAAGTACCCATTTGTTTGCTTAAAACTTGCATAAACTAATTAATTAAGTTGCTAAGTGCGTTAAATAATAGTGCAGCGGTGAAGGTAAGAATGTTTTTATACAAAATTTCACGTGAGTATAGTTTCAACGGGGTAATTATAAAAGGTTAACGGCTGAGCGTAGCATGTCGTCTTTTCACGGCATTCTGTTAGTTTAACTATAATTATGGAGGAAAACTAGAAGCGCCTTATGCAGTGTGCTTGATTGCAATCTTGATGAACATCGATAGTATCTTTGATAATATGCAGGTAAGATATAATTGTATGTTCCAATAGATACATAGATCCAAAACAAATGTATATATAAATTTAATGTACCTACCACCTTAGTTCTTTTTTTTTTGTTTTTTTTTTTTGCGGACAACATCTCATACATTGTTCTGAACCCCAAGAAAGTTGCTAAAGCACTTGTGTCATAGAATTCAGAAACAACGAAGGTACCACAAACACCCAGACCCGAGACAATGTAGAAATGTGATTTTCTAAATTGACCCGTCCGGGGATCAAACCCAGGACCTCAGAGCTAGCGACACCTTGAAACCAGTGCTTACGCCACTCGACCACGGAGGTCGTCTCAAGTTCACATTGTGGAATGCAATAAACGTATTGAGTATTGATATTTACTAACTTAAAAGAAATAAGTAAAAGAAAATGACTGTATATTTAAAGATATCTACACTGTTCCAGCAATTCTATTTATATAAATTAGTCTTGCCGTTCGATCGACAATTGTCTAATTTCGAAAACTGAACAACTGAAGAAGTTACTGGAAACTTAAGACTGGAAAAGACTTCAATTACAATTAAAACTTTAGGATATTTCTGGTAAGCTTTACAGGTTTCTACAGACCTTGTAGTACTAGTTATATTTAGTCTTTCAGCCTTTTCAGTTACTTACGTTTAAATAAATATAAATGTAGCAAAATAATCCGGTCTACCTTTCGTAACTGTATTTAAAGAAGGCTACTATACTATATGACAAATCAAAGTAAAGTACTTTTAAGTCGCAAAAAGGGTCATAAGTACTCTAGTTTCATAAAATCTTTTCATAAGATTTAGATAATATTTTGTAAAAGTTAATCTTAGTTTAGGACCTCTTGGTTCTTATTTGCGGAGATTTTGTGTTTTTAATATTAATACGTATCTACGTATCAAATCTTTATAAAACTATTACTTTTTATACCTAATTGTTCAAACATCTAGACGGTACTTTGCACTTCTGTAAACCAATTAGTTAAAAATGCTGGCAATGCAATCCAAACTGGCTGTCGCTTGTCAAACTTTTGCGTTTGACATGAATGACGTTTATGACACTTGGTAACATCTGTCATCGCAATATAAAATCAACTCCATAAACAACTAAGACTTGCAACCACATGTAGGTATAGTAAGGTACCTTGTTAACGAAAATTTGATAGAAGTGTGGGGGCCACATTATTCACCGACTTCAAAAAGAAAAGGAAGTTCTCAGTTTGACCTGTATGTATGTTTGTCCGCGATTATCCACCGTTCGGCTGAACCGATTTTGATGCGGTTTTCAGAAAATAATTTGTTAGATCTAGGATAAGGTTTTAGTATTCTTTATTTCCTACATTTCGAATTCTTTCTAAACATCTTGTTGACATAGTCTACATTTAATTCAACGGCATTTGTTTTATCAATATCTCTAGCTCTTAACCAAGAACTTATATCAATAAATCAAATAATTATTCTATCAAGCAGCTGAAATACCCCAATGATTTGCAGGTTTCATAGCACAATGATATATCTACATAAAACGCTAACAGAATTGACTCGGGACTCCTAGTCGATTAATTAGGAGAGCGGCTAGTTTATGCCTTTGTTTGAGCGGCTCGGCTCGTTCGTGCAAACTAGGCGAGTCGCGAGTCTTCATTACTGACTGAGTGAAAGCTTTGCAGATCGGCCAGGAGTTTTGTTACGAGGGGTAATGTCATAAATATGCATTACGGCACACTCGCTGTAGGTACTAACTCCAGATCATAACTTGTCTTATCGTGAGGTATGTGCGACGTTGAGCAATGATTGCCCCAACTTATTATTATTTCAAGTATGATGCAGTTATTTATTTTGTGAATTGTCATTCTAAACTTTTGATGTGTTAAATTGCTTGTATAGGTATCTACTATAAGTTGTATAATCTTATATTATTAATGACATAGTAGCTTCAAATTCCTCGTTATCAGAAAGCCGAATAAAATATTTATTTAACGGAATTCAACCGCTAAGAAAGCTTCCAAACTATTATTGGTACTATAGGTAGAGGATTCTTTAAGAATGTGTACATTATTCACTTACATTGAGCACGGCGCCAGGGGTAGTAAAGTTTCTATAAGGCGGTTTCCGGTCTCTAATGTACTGGAAGATTTTGGTGCCGTGCCGCAGGAAGACCACTTTGTCAAGGAGATGGGGCGGCACGTCGTGCACGCAGCGGAGCCGCACCGAGCCGCCGCGCGCCGCCCACCGCTCCATTTGTAACTCCACTCGCACCTCGGTGTGACCGCGGACTGCAAAAACAAAACAATATCACTGACTGACTGACTGCCGACTACAGTTTGTTTAGGCTGACGAGTCTGTAGGGTAACATACAAAACTTAGACATACGGAGCTAATGTTAGAACAATATTGCGCTAAAGATTGACACAATATTTGGAATTGTCTTGAGCACTCTGATACGATCGAGAGCACTTGTATTTAAACCTACCTAAAACCAATAATTGTACTATAAACTTCATGCTACAACGACTCTATTAAGTAAGTTGAACAGACAGGTATATCTGATGAAATCATGCAGCTGTAATATAGGCACGCACTGTAAGTATATGAACGCGCGCTTTGCACGCACCCGCTACAGGCACAACATTGTCCTTTTTTATGACCTTTGTCACGTTTTTCAGAAATTGCGTCGGCTCCCTTTCTGTTCCCACGATCTAAGAAAACCCATGCCATTTTCCGTTTTATTTCCATTGTATTTTGAACTCTTTTCACTTAGATGTAAAGTTCTAGGTAGTTGTTGTTACGTACGAAAATGTGTCTTTGTTAGTAACATTGTCGGGTGCGCCTCAGTAAACTCAAGGTTCATGACAACACGTTTTATACTTGGTGTTATTGTGTGGTCGGTAATGTGAAAGTATAATACCACTAAACCAGAATAATTATAGTAAAGTACTCCCGCGGTCGTTATGTTTTGATTCGTGGAGAGTCGCATGTGACCATTCGTGTTTTGTTAGATTTTTTATCAGAAATGAGTTTGGGAAAGGTTCTTACGAACTTGTGGAGTGTAGGTGTCTGGTGTTTGTTACCACCTACACCGTTTTCCTTTATTCTGGACGTGGGAAGAAATTACGATGAAATATAATGTGCAATCAAGTGAAATGGAAGAGCTCTATGAAAAAGCTCGCATCCTTCTTGCGTGCCATAAACCATTTCCGTCAGTTTTATGGTTTGCACGTTTTATGATTTTCACTGCTACATTGCAACTTTTAGTTGGTACGCCACGGCACAACAGTAGACGCTGTCTAATTATTTTATTATTCAAATGCGAAATGATAGATTTAATTAGCATTTATAATGGAACAACAGCGATGTGATTCGTTACATGCTATCTAGAACTTAAACGAGCTTTAGATGTTACAATAGGCAAAGCCCAAGGCTCGTTTACGTAGCTGTGTGCTAATTTATAGATGTACCTAATTATATTTTTATTTGAATAATGCATTTTTATGACATCAATAAATAGGTATCTGTATTCTGCGTTGTCCGTCGTGTAATACGTGCTCAGTCAGCGTCCTACATTTCAAGGGGTGTTTCTAATAGCTGGTCTCCATTAGCGCAGAAAAAAAGTTCACAGAGAATATATTATTCCCGCAACCTGCTCTATTAGTAATGAAGTGATTAATAATGAGTTTACGGCCTGAGTTCATTACTAATGTGGGCACATAACACGATTAGGCTCTTTACTTTCGAGACATAAAGTGTGATACGAATAATCTTTGAGGTTAAGCAAACCAGCTAAAGAACCGACATTATCTTAACACTTAAAGTTAGACGGCGATATTAAGCTTAGTGTTCATGTCGTTATTTAGCGTAATAGAGTAAGATGAAAAGTAAATATTTATTATCTAAGTTATAAAAAATATGAATTGATTGCCAACGTTAAATCACGGCCTGGACTTTGCCATTGCCACTTGTTTACTCCGTAATTTCAAAAAATATTTTTATTGCTTATTTATTTTTATATATTAACTTCTTAATATAAAGTGGAAAGTACCATAAGATAAATTAATATAATAATATAGATAAAATAGTCAATAATACCTGACTATGATATGACACTAGAAATGTACAGAAATCTCAGGGCCACCGACAATTTTATTAAAAAGAATCTTACTCAAATGTAGTTTAGATGGCACTGCGAGTCGGTAGCTAACATAATTACAATAACTTCTCATGAACGTCCACTGTGTGACAGTGGGAACTATGAAAGAGAGCCCTATATTTCTTGGCTATCATATCCAACACGATAAGTCTGTAAATAAAAAGGTCAAATATCCGCGTCCGTGCAAAGAAACTTTTGTTTTTGTATGTGGTCCCGTTATACTACAACAATAACAATATTAAGTAGAAAAATATGTAAGTGGGCAAGTACAGTATATAACTTAGATTGACTAATATTTACGTTTACTAAAATAATTAACTCAAATTAAATTCGCTCGATTTTTTACATTGATTTTAATAGATCTATCACTATCTATTAAGTGTGTGAAACATAGTTGCGAAAAGCCAGGCAGATGATGATGTAGGTGTGTAAAATATATAGTTCGATTCAATGCTCTGTGCTATAAATCATTCAGTATGGCTACCATTGATCAAGCTACCAGAGGTCAAATTACTCCGAAAGGGTCCAATAGACACGAATAGACGCGGATAGGAGCCTAAAGACCTCTCGGTAAGTCATCAGACTAACAGTTTTATGTTATACAATATACCTATACGCTAGTGCCTACCGAATACATACGGAATATGCACATAGGTATATACCCACATCTCGGATTTCACCCTTGTGTTTTCTGCGTAAATTTTTGAGTTAACAAAAAAAGTTTTTCCGGTAAAAATCGACTCCTAATTCTATCAAAACTGGCTCACCAGGACAGTCGTGCAAAGGGAACATACCAACAGAGTTATTTCAGTATTCCGTTAGGTAATATTTTCAACCGATACGACCCTTGCTTCTGGTATACCGTGTTCTTGTATCTATGTTATATTACACTAGTTCGCTAACGTGTGAGAAACACAATGAGGGGAAACATTACACGCACATTCTAAATATAGGAAGCCATCGTTATAGATATGAAGCAACCCACGAACGATAATACGTGGGGTGCTAACAAAACGTCAGATGATAACGACTATCATAAAGAAAGAGGAATCGTGCTACGTGTTAAATGCTAGAATAACGAGGAAATATTACTAGAGTTTAATCACAAAACAAAATAGAAAAATGCTTTTTGTAATATTTTAATCCGCGAACTTTCCAGAAGATTTTTAAATAATTGGTGCATTATTTTGCGTTATTTACTTTAACAGAAACTGTCAAACTATTTTAGTGAATTCGATAACATGTCATGATTAACTTCAACCATCGTAATATTGTCTCCTTAATTAAAAAGTAAAGGTTAGGGCCAAGTAAATAAAACCATTATTTACCTTGTTATAAATATTACTTTAATACAACGGAAGCTAGAATCCGGGTAATCGTTAATTATGATAAGCTTTGTGGGGATGGGTACTTGTTACCGGTATTTATAAAAATATTAAGACCAGTTTTAAAGCATTTTCCTAAACGAGAAAATCTAGACACACGGTAGTGTGTCCGCCAAGTTCGAGCATTGTATTTACTGCAAGATGTTTGCCATTCGTATGTCTTAATACACATCTAGTGAAATAATATCGATTGACATGTTTTCAGCAGTAGCATGTCATAACTTAGAACAATACCTGCCACTTATCTACTTCATCATCGACTATTTCGCTCATGTTTTTATGTCAAACCTGTCGAATGTATCCTAAACTTCATCTTGCAAAAGGACTGTTGTTCGCGACACGCACCGGGACACACATGACACCATGACACCATTCGTCATGCGCTTGACAGAACCAGCGTTCCAGATTTTTTGAGGGTAAATGACATTTGACGTTGTCATTCATCGTGATAATAGTCGAAGATTTTTTAGCTTTTCAATTGAAACGTTCTTAATTGAAATAAGTATGTATTAGGCTTTTTAAAGCCTGGGCGAGAATGGTGGCGAATCCTTGACGCCACGCAAGATGATGGTGAATAAACGTTTCATACATAAGTACATCTTACCTAAGCGAGTTTCGGTTAGTGCATTTCACGTACAGTCTACAGTAATACTTTATTTTCATCCGAAAACTATGAGACAGCAGAAACGTCAATCGATGGCTTTTAACCCGACTGTTATAGCCAAGTAAAAAAAAGAGTTTCATTTTTACAATCTTATAATTTTTGTACATTTATTCACGTGAAATCTTGCAAGCACGACATTATCTGGTGTATATCTTCGATTCATATTATATTATAGATCTCTCTACCAGCCTATTCATCTAACTAGTTTAATATCCCTGCATATTTTACTAAAACGATCAATGTACAATAGTTCCCGATAGAATATTCTCCTCAACGATTGCCGTTAGACGAGACACGTCAATATATGGTTAGTAATTTAATAATCTACATTGAATTGCGTCTCACAAAGGCAAGGCTACGAGCAATAGAAATCACTGCTATACATTTGAAATCTATTTAGCCAGAATAAAAAAGCTCGTCAGGTCACAATTATTTTTCGTATCGTTGTATTGAAAATTCCCAAAATCATCATGCAAATGAATCTTATTTCTCTTGATTTTATAAAGCGGCTGAGTGAGCTACGAGTATGTCTGTACAAACGTGAGGTCGCCAGTTACATCACATATTTTCATTGTTCTCGAATCAAATTAAATTCTCTTCACCCGGTAGTTTCAGCGTTGTTGGCGCGTTTTATTAATAGCACATGTGGGGCTAAAAACCTTTACGGATGAACTTTATTCGGTTCGAACGTTTTAAAAAGAGAACTGTTACCAGAGCTCACCTTTATTTATGATTGTTTAGTGACAAATGTGAACGTAGCAGCAGTAGACAGTGATAAATTAATGGTCAGTGTCCTGCAGACAAGCGTCGTGTTCTCGCCATCCTATAATCTTACATTAGTAACTTGTGTTACGGTTGCCAGCTTTCTGCTAAGTCAGCTTATGTCGTTCTGTGGTCGTATTGAATTATATATAACCTCGTAAGAACTTTCTAAGATGAACATACGTGTTATTTTTCAACTTGAAAAGAATTCTAGCTCGGGTTTATATTTCGTATTGGATGCTTGCACTTTTGTTAACAGAATACGTGAACGCGTTTTACAGTTTTATGTTGCATTAGTTTTAAAATTTCAGGTTTAGATTGTGGCTTAAAGAAAATAGTATTCAAACTTAATAGGCTTTTTTTTATTATAAAAATATTCAGAATTTTGGAATCTACTTTAAGTAAGTCATTAACTAAAACAGCCAACTGCCACGATATCTTTATTGGAAGAATTCGCGACCATAATTTAAATAATTATAATATGTATATCTTCAAATGGGTATACTAAAATTATCAATGTACTCTTCCGTTTAACCGTGTGCTACGCTTTTAGGATTTGTCTACTAGACCAATTTTGAAGAAATGTTGATGTGGTTCGTAAATAAATGCAAAGCCAAAAAAAAACTATTCACCTATGTATTATTAAAAGAATAGAATTCATTCATCAATTCTGCAGCAACTAAGACAAATATCTGTGAAAATGATTTATTCAAAGTTACCTGGTATAAGTTTTAATTAAAAACATTTTCATAATGGTTGCTCTCTTCAGAATAGTTTTAATTGTATTTATAGTGCTGGTATGTCTGTTTTATTAGTTAGTTGTTTGGCTAGTTGATGTGTCATGAATGAATCAGTTAGTACGAGTATTAGTAATAGTTGAACTTTTAATCTTATATTAAATACAGTGAAAGGAAAATCCTTCAAATTTATATTATTTAGGAACATGTTCCATGGATTTTGGAGAAATGCGAACAATCGCAATTGTATACTCTTTTAATAGTAATAACCCTTACTGAACGGATAAAATGTTATAACTAAGTATAAATACATTTATTTACTTGACAGTTTAACGCTAAATACACGAATTATTCATAGGCAAAGGTCTGCTTATAACCACAATGGCCGAAGGTTTTTATGTAATGAATTATAAAGGCAGTCGGTTCAGTGCGTGGATTTAATATTCTATACTTTAATAAAACTCGGTACAATCGTAAAACCTTTCTGTTTTCATTAAAACAGTAATTTGTTGTTTTCGAGTAACTTGAAAATATTTTTATGAAATATTTACACATTAATCATATTAATGTTCAGTTTTATCTCAAATAAATAAATGTTACTTATTATATGAACACAAGTGCCGTCGTTTATATTCTGAATATCTTTACACATCCACCCATCAAAGACACTTAATTTTTTTTTCACTTAAAAATATATATTTTTTTTAATATATAATTGCTTACTTGCAAGTGGTAAACATTATTTAATTAAACTTATATTATTTTCTCATATTTCTTGAAAACATGCTTTGTGTCATTTTCAATGCCTCCTGTTTCAGTTCTCAAATTTTATACAACAATCTGAAGAACAAGATTATAAATATTTTAAGCCCCTACTGTCCCACATCTGTGTAAGGTCGAACCATCCTTCCATTTTTCTCTTTTGAGAGCAAAGCTGAAGCTAAAACTCATTTCTTTCATCAAATATCAAATCAATCAATTCGAGTTAAAAATAAACCATAATATACGTGATGGGGAAAGGAATCCTCAAAAGATTGTGTTGAATGAGCTTCCGTTGAACCTTCCTAAACCAAAAGAAACATATAGTACACGTGCCTGCCCGTATCACACGTACATTTGATTCGACCCGTTTCGCAACACTCATTCATAATTTAAAGATCAATGTCTCCCGCTGCCAGGCTACAGGCATGTACGTTCGTATCTCGCAATACATACATTATACCGACACATATCGCTAGATCCAAGCCTTAACAACTAACGAATGTTTACTCACAAGATTGCATACACAAAAAATAACTACACTCTTTTTATAGATACCCATTGGACGCAATGACAATAAAAAAGATGTAAAAAAACAGGTGGCTACATATCTTAGACGATGCCCAAGAGAGCCATAAGGGGCTTGTCCCTTCCAGAGAGTGAACCTTTTCCGAGAGCATTTGTTTAGTTAGAAAGAGTAAACATACGATTCGATATTTAAATGTTATTATTGATTTAATCTCTGATGGTTTTCTGAAACGTCTGACGAGTGGAAAACTGGAGTATAAATAAACGCGCGAACAGCTAAGCTCTTAATTTATTTACATTCAGACTTGATTTCTCCTTTTCAAGCGTTTCTCTTATTTACGTCGCTGTCCGCTTTACACTTTAGACACAATGATTAAAGTCAGCCTTCAGCTAAAAGTTTGACATAATTGAATCGAATTTAGCGCTGCATGCCAAATATAGCTCATTGGTAGGACAGTTCGATTAGCTATAGCTTTTTATTACAAAGTGAATAGCTAAGTGAGTTACAAGATATTTTTGTTAATGTTATCGAATTATGGTCTCAATAGAAAGTCACCTCGTGTGCTGACCTATAGCGACAAATAAATTAAATGAAACTAAATTCCTTTTCATATCATTATTAGCGTAACTTCTATTAGTAAGAAAATTTCAACCGTCGGTACGCTTCTTATATAAAATTAAGCCATTTTTTCTTAAAGAGTTTACAAGCTTAATTTGAGATAACAAGAATATCTAGTACCTACATTTATTTCGTAGGTCTGTGTGGCAGCTAAGGCGCGGTGTACTCGACCTATATTCTGAGAAGTCCCTACACGGATTGTATCTGTTTTTGATGCAAATATCTTGTGTTGATGCAGTCTTCATGAACACAATGCGAGGCAACTCCGCCTTGATTATTATTAAAGTTTTCTCCGAGTCAGAACTTACCTTGTTATTTCGATTCATTATTTCTACTAAACCTACATTATTTTGCCGTAATTCGGCGAAATTACTACGTTTATACCGACTAGTTTCGCCGAATTTATATTTGATATTAGGTTTCAAAACTGAGACTAATTACACCTGTCTATGGGTTGCACCAAAATGTATTGAGTATTTGCATACGTGATGTGTTCAATGAATTTGATTTTGTATATACAATTCTGTTATATAATTTACTTGTTCATTTTGGAAAGGCGGCCTTTCTCCATACTTTACATACTTCACGTCTAAGGCCATACTTGGATACTGGATAAGGTTAGTATACTTTTTGAGATTGGTCAATCAATAAAGACCGCTGACTAAAAGTTCACTGCCCGCTGTGCGCCAGACACATACCTAATTCAGTCACTTTAGGCTCCAAAGAACAATGGCAGAATTTGGTCTGGACTTTTTTTGGCGTCCATAGATTTCATAAATATCAATCAAATTTAATTAATTTTCTACGATTTTTCAATTATTCACTTCTTCTTGTAAAAGCCGGAGTTATTTTTAAGTTTTTAAAAGCTCATAAAATGATGTTCGAATTAGGTTACCTACATTCGACATTTTACCATTAAAATAGTGGTGTGACGCTGTATAATCAAACGAATGATCGATATAATCGACCGATCGATCGACCCGTGTAGAGTTCGTTTTGTTTTTAACATAATATTAGAATTATCTATTCTTTCGTCTTTAATCAATGATATGTTTGAAGAAATGCTCCTACTTTTAAATCCAATTAATAATGGATCAAAATATCAGAGGATCGTTTCAGTGTCGTATCGATTCTCAAGAAAAACGAATCCAAAAGTGCAGCACTACTTTTGTTTTGGACAGTGAATGCTATCTGTGGTTGTCTGTCAAGTGAAGACGCTACAGAACTACCCTCCATTATATTTTTCTATGCTACAATATCCTTCCGTGTTTACTATGTCGGTTGTGTTTTATGATTATATTTGGCTTTCTATTTATTTTTGCCCTACCTGGACTGTTTATGGACTGATTGATACTGCCTTGTGTGACTAGTGCGTGCCCTTAGGACTACGATATTGCTTTTGCGTGAGCATAAGCTAATCTTACTTTGCTTCGATTGTGCCTATATAGTGAATTGGATTTTTGTTGTAAACCCATAACAATAACTATGGAAGATTACGATAGAGATCATCGTCGCACGCGCATTTTATGTGTAATGATGATAATGAGATGAAGAATGAAATAAATAATTATTTTAAACAAAATATGTTTTTTATTTGCCCTAACATAGTTCTATTGTTTACGCGGCAAGTGCATTTTTTTAATACGCGCTCAGCTTTCTTAAACATTCAATAATTGAGTACTATAGTAATATTATAGAACGGGGATTAGCGCGTACGTGCGTAAATACCTTAAGGGCTTGACGTTTCGTTCTATAATATGCAGCGCGATAGTTTAAAAGTTTAAATTGAGTACTACTCTACATCGAGTGTTAGAATTTATTTAGGTTTTTCCCATTTATCCGTAAATACTCTTATTCTCACTTAGACCACACCACATTATCATTTCTTAAGGGCATAATTTCGATCTGCGTTATGTTTTATAGATATAGCTAGTTGACAATGACGTTAATTCATAACCTAAATAATAAAATTCTAACACCGAAATCTTTTTTTTCCGGCTTTCCCAAATGAAAATAGTCTCATTTATAGATTCTAGAACTAACGCCAAATCTTTTAACATATTTTTCATTAAGGGACGCTTCAATTTGATCCCAGACAATTCTTAGTATGGAGACCTGCCATTGTCCTTTAGACTCTAGAGTTTATTCTAGAGAATGGTACTACTAACCCTAGGTCTATTACTTTGCTTCATTAGTTACCCTAATATTATATACTAATTATGTACCTACAAAATAAATCACTTTGATTTTACGAAAGCTTTTCCTTGTAAAAAAATATTATTAGATTAAAGGAGAGGCATTTCGCGCTTAGTTAATTTTAATTGAAGTTTCTTAGACAAGATAAAAACCTACCTAGTCACTTTCTACGCTTCGTTTAATCGATCCGCTTTTAAACAGCTTTTATGAACCAAAATAAATCTTAATCGGCAAAAGAATTTTCAGATCTTTCTTTTGTTTTTTTTTTATGTAGCTAGGTTCTGACAGTCATTCTTTGTGAGAATAGGATTGAGTTATATTTTGTAAAATGAACAATAACTCCATGAGTGTCAAACAGTTTCAATTTATAAAAAAAAAACCACTTGATTTTAAAGCAACTGTAAGCATTTCACAATAAGTTGCCTATTAAATATTAGACAAATAACATATTTATCTTTCATAATTTCGTGCTCGGGCATTTTCGTACACCTATTATAATTATAAATGAAAGGTGATTAAACATTGTTAATATCAAGGTATGTATATTCCGGCTTATAAATAAAATACTTCGGCTTAACTACAGTTAATGGCAGAGATTTATTAAGAGGAGTATTTTTATAATACTGTAATGGACGTCGCGTTAAGTAATTAACCTGGCGTTGCTTTTATGAAAAGGAAGAATATAATTTTCATACATGTAAATAATACACCTATCAAAGTAGAATTTAATCCATTCTCTTTCACAAAAAAAAAATCAAGAGATTTTCGAAATTATAAAAAACATTACGATCTTCCTCTGAAAACATATAAATCTTAAAAAATTGTATAATAACATTAAATTATCACTTTAATAAGAATGCTAGAATTTGTTTGCATTATGAATCTTAATAATAGGAACTTTAAACTTGTTACGCAACAATACTTGCAAGCAAAACTAGTTATTGCTTTTAGCAAGAATTATATTTCTCCTGATTGGAGAGCTCATATTTCTTAGCGATACATAACACCGCAAATTGAACTTTTGACTTGACTACCTGGTAATTGTAAGTGATTCAGATACTCAAGAACCTTCGTAAGATAAGGCTGTTAAGAAAATTATTTGGTTATAAAGCTTAACACAACTTTATATAGTAAAAATTCATTCTGTATGTCTATCAGAATTTATAATAAACTTCCAAATGATCTAAAGGATCTTAACATAAATTCGTTTAGAAAGAAGTTATTTGATTTTCTTTTAAAGAAATGCTACTATTCTACTAAGGAATTTCTTGATGACAAGAACATTGTTATATAGTATAGTCGTAGAGTGCAGTGTTATTTATAAGTACCTAGATAATAAGTTAATATTTGTACACCGATTCGGTAGAATGCATGATACTCTGCTAACCATAAAACATCTTGTAACTACTCACTACATTCTAACAAATAAATTTTTTCTTTCTTTCTCTTTCTTTCTTAATGTACAAAAGTAAGATAATTTTAATGTGGACATAACTAAGCATTCCGTGATTTGAATGCGTAACAAGCAAAGTGTCATCTGTCATAAAGCCTCTTATTTCGAGTAAGGAGGTTCATAGTGTAGATAACCTCGGAACTGGAAAATGAAATGTCGGCTTCACCGTCAGAGAGCTACTTAAATAAAATGAACTGGAGCATCTCCAAAAATTTAAGCATTCATTATTTTTTCCATTTCACGAGTGCGGTCACATTCTGTAGCGGGTCAAGCAGTTTTCAATCTTACATAAGTAAGCAGCTTTAACGACCCCTTAAGGGTGGCTTTGAATATGTAAAAGGATACACCTGAATAATTTCATTTGATTACTTTTCCGTGTTTAAAGCATATCGATGTTGTATGTATAGGATTCCTTAGAAATTACGAATGCGAATGAGACGTATTTAAATATTGGAAAAAGTAATGAGAATTTTATTGACTGAGATACGGTTCTGTCTTCATTATAGGATTACAAGTGATTTACGGGTTAGGCAGAAGGGTTTAGCATTTCAGCATCTTGGTTTATAATATAGCTTCTGTGCAAAATAAATGATCTGAATAAGATATTCTAGCTATCGAATGGCTTCTGTGCGAATTTCACAGAGTGCAGAAACAGACTGCATTGTATATTAATGGATTCAGTTCTATAACACTAGTCGGTGCCATTTTGTCGAAGCTCCTCTATCTATTTGCGTTTGGTCACGTAATCTGTCTAGATATTTTTCTAGCTTTCTGATTCACGCTAGCAAATTTTCTAGCGAAATGAACGTATTTTTACAAGGAGTCATTTTCTCCATGAATAACTGAGTGACAGAGTTAAAAATAAAACGCGAATTCTTTTAGTATAAAATATAATTTGTTGAGTATACATAGGAGTATGTATTTACAATTTGACGTACCCGTATTTTGAAATTAAGTATTGAGATACTTGATTACAAAATATTTTAGGTAGTTATTCTAACAATATTAGAGTTTATAAACTAGTCTGAGAAGCAATACAAGAAATCTAAATAGAATACAGGCAGGTCTTAACTTCGATAACATAGAAGTTCTGAGGATTAAAAGGGAAAAATATTTTTTTTTTTTCGAGGAATGTCAGTTTTAGACTCTAAAAGAATACTTATTTCGACTTGTGTTAAAAATAACTCCAAAAATCCTTACAAAAGAAACAAGTGTTTTTAATTGAGATAATAAAATATTATGAGTCAGCTTCTTTCGTCGCCTTTGTAATGAGCAATTCGTCAAGTTTAAACGACTCTTCGTAGACGGACGAAAGCTGCATTGTCACAGCGAGCGCGTTTTCACAGTCATTCACAATTTCACAAATCTTATTTCAGAGGGAAGAAGCGTAGCGACAATTCTTTTCAGTTTACCAAAGTCTTTGTGCTTTAATGACCTATGGCCAAAAATAACTTCAACTGAGCAATGCTAACAAAAATATACTTTCGGGTTTTAAATATAAAAAAGAGAAGAAAAAGTCATCAACTCTACAATTTTTTATCCATAACTTCATACAAATACTTTAAGATATTTATTTTTATATTATTATAACGGTATTTCGTTTTATCATATTATAGGTAATATAAAATCTCTCATTCATACTCATTTTATACGAGTATATTCCGGAATTTGTTTATGAGATTAATTTTTACGTTATAGTATTTTGTGATTCGTCGAGCCTTAATAACGATAAAGTAATTTTCTTGGAAAACCAGTTCGGTTCAGTAACGTGGCTTTCACCCGCTACGTAGGGAAGGTTGGGGTAAAACATGCACTTGAATAAACAAAACACCAATTTAAATGTTTATAAATTTTTTATCTAACCTTAAATTTATTTTACTCATCATATTAAGTCAATTTATTTTTGTTTTTATATAAATTGGAAGGCGTTTAAACTACTGATCATTCAACCTAGCATTTGTACTATTATTCAGATTTGTTCAAGATGTTAAGGTCTCGTATGCCTCTATATATCCCTCTTGTCGTAAATATCGTCTGGTTATTATCAGAAAGCCTTAACATTTTATTGATAAAGTCGTAATATGAAGTAATTTCTTTGATTAAGTCAAGTTTCAGGAAAAACAGTAATCGTAAATCTTTTATTTGACGACAAGAACTTTGCTGGAATTAACGATAATTTGATCGCTGTAGAGGAACCGTATATTTTTAAGTTGTCTATTTTTTTATCGAAATACAATTATTTTCTAACATAGAAATATTTTTTTTCTTTTTTTGGAAAATAGACATTCAAAACAGAACACTCATTAGAATTAGATTCCAACTTTGTTTTCACTGAGTTGAGTACTTAAACAAACAGCAGTAACATTTCGTGGTTATATCAACCTTGGTCTTATCGGGCCCAACCTCCTCCCACTCAATATGCTTAATTAATATAAACTTATACACTCGAGACATGGTTCGTGTCAAAAGACTATTCGTGCTACAGTAGGACAATGAAAATTCATGTTTTATATAAAATGTGTTCGACGCCATTGTTTTAGAAACTTATCGATAACGCAAACTAATTATGTTTCCTATTATAGCCTTCATTTCTACTAAATATTGATATTTTTTCTTTCAGGATTGTTGTAAAGTTGTCTTCTTGTTTAGGCAACGTCTAGGCGTCTGCATGAGATTGTGGTAAAAAGGACAGTTTGTAGTTATTCTAAGCAGGAACAATTCGTACATATTGTAGATCCTTAGACATTGTCGCATGCAAAGCACTGTTTCACAGACTTCGCAGTGTTCACGATTTATTCTTACGTAAATCCTGGAAGCCTGCAAGCCTCCGGCGGATCTATCAACATAATATTTACGAACAAAATCCCGACAGGTACAATCAGGTACAATGTTAAAGCTGCTTAACATTTTCTAAAACATTGGTTATTACACGAACAATTTGTTAAACGGTCTTGTTATGCCCCATGTATTTTATTTAGGTATACAAAGGCACGACCTCCCAATTTATTGGGGAACAATCGTGCGTAATTTGAGCTTAACCGGCCATTATAATTATGAGCTATTAAGTCATGAAATGGTTTCGAGTGAGGCTTGACATTTTGTTTGGCGAAGTTCAAATGATGATAATATTGTGTACTGGCCGCGGAGAATTGCCGAGTAAATTGGTGGCACGGACTAAACAAACGCGGATCTGGATGTTGCTAATGTTCAGTACATGGTGAATTAATAATCCCTTGATATGTCGGTATGCGAATGTACCTACTATCTGTCGTCTCGTTTTGAGTCTTACAGAATCATTTTATGATATGCTTGTGTGTGCCTAAAAGTTTAATAATACAGCTAACGGTATTTTATTAGCTATGAGGTCTTTTTAAATTTCCAAGTTCTTTTTATAGCCTACCAGTGGTCTTCCTACGAGTACCTGATATTTTTAAATCGAATATTGAACTAATGCTTTCCAAGATTTACGCGAATGTTAGACATTCAAATAAAACGACTTTTTAAACTGCTATAGAAACCGTTTAAAAAGTAGTTTTATTTAAATATTGAACGCTTAAAATACGGAGAATGAATGAGGTCTCTCTGCGGCTAAGTTGAATTTAATAAAATCATAATTACGATGATTTTACCAATGCATTCATGTTTCATCAGACACTTCTACTATTTTGTGTTCATAAATTGTTAAAAGAATGAATAAGATCTCAATAGACAATTCTGAAATGATGATAAATTATTTATTAGTATTGCTGTCGTGCGAATATCTTAATAGTATTCATGTCTTCACAAAAATGTGATATACCTATGCCTGAGTTTCATCTGTCAGATATTGACATACCCCAGAAATTAGTAGTAAGTTAAAGGTAGACCTTTTTATGTACAAAAAATGTATTTATTAGCCAAATAAATCTCTTTAACAACTATTTGATTTTATTGTTTGCTATTGTAATAAATGCCAAAATATATTTATTTGCCAGTTGTTTCCGAGTCAGTACATCATAATTAATTGTTTATGTGTCAAATTCTCTATGAATTAAATTATGCCATGTTTATTATGATATCCAAGATAAGCTGTAAATTAAATTTAAATTGGGAAAATATGAAAGCTCAAACAAAACAGCTCAAATAAAAGTATGAATTCAATATTTTGCGCATTTTTTATTTCTGTATGTTATGTTTGTAACTTTATGTATTTTATTTAAAGCCTGCAAAGGGATCGAAACTACGAAAATATAAATATACATTTCAACCGCGATATTGATATTCCATTAGAAATCATTTTGTTTTGACATGAAATTCAAAAAACACAAAATCAAATACTATTTTAAACTTTTACCGCATAACATTCTGTTAACAAGTGCGTCTACAGCAGATGTTTTTATTCAGAAGATAATCCAACAAATAAGTTGAGAGGAAAAGCGCAAGTCCTCGAACAAAACGTTCCAAACATTCCCTCGTAGATGCGTAGGTATTAGGTATATTGGCGGTTTCTTAACGACACCGAAATGGGCAATCATTACAACAGTCAGGCCCAATTCTTCGGCGTCTCATTGCCGTGTTCAGAGAATCAATCACTTTTATGTAATGTGCTGCGGATTCGGGATCACTTCAAGTGAAAGGTAAAGCTTAATACATGCTGAGGTATTTTTGGCGTCGTATAATGAAAATATGTAAGACTGCATTCGGTTGAAGGTTAAATGCAATGTTTGATAACTTTAAAGTAATATTATATATATTTTTGTTCAAAATCCTAACTGGTATTATAAGTGCGAAAGCAGCTCGTTATGCCCGATGTGATATGTCATATAGAGTTACCTTAAACTGCAAGAAATATTTATTTAATTGGCCTTTTACTGTCGTTAGTGGAAATCGAAGAGTACACGAAAAATATTTTTTCTTTAATTTTACATTTTTGTATGAGGCCGTATGGGGCTGATTCGTATTAAATAGTTTCAAAATAATTTATTTTCATAAGAAATACGAACGTGAATGAAAATGAATGTTGTGAAGTTGAAAGGAAGAGACATACACATTTGATTAAATCATTGTCATTTTGTTATAAATATCGCTATTTTATTTATCTCAGAGAGTATCTTATGTAGTACAGATATAAGTAAATAAATAATGCGGACAACATCATATACATTGCTCTGAATCCAAAGTAAATAGCTATGAAGCACTTGTGTTATGGAATTCAGAAACAACGAAGGTACCACAATATATAGAAGGTATATATTATGAATTCGCCTCACGAAAGTTATTAGATTGCCAATAACTTTTAACCAATTTTTACTAGTATAATTTAGGTAGGAACATGATATTCAGGAATGAATAGACTGTAGAGTAGTAAATCGTATTTACTTCATCAAAATTTATAGATCAGATATTTTACCCAAATACCTGGCTTCCAAATTCCTGGTTTTATCTTTACCTCAATTATAATAGTGGCTAACTACGTGAAGAAACAGTAGCAGTTAATTGCCGTAGTTTTGGCCTTAATTATTCAATTAAACATAACATGATCCTGAATAATTATACTTGTAGCCTTTGGATAAAGATTTCGCCTATGGCTACTTGGATGTTGGTCATCGAAAGGTAGCTTATTTCATTTATTGGAATTAAAGGTGTCTTAACCATATGATATCAAAATTGGTTGAGTGTTTCAGCGGTAAACAGACAAAGTTAGAAAGAGAAAAAAAGAAAGGGCGTTATTTGCGTCAAATGTGACGTATAAAAATTAGACACATTCACACATTTATAATATTAAACGTAAGTATGTATACTTACAATAGAGTATTTTAGGTTTTAGAGTTAGTATTTAAATCAGAATTGCGCATATTTGTAACTTAAGTTTTAAATACTTGTGTACTGAATACCATTATGTTATTACCCAGAAAAGCCTTCAAATGGCCTAGGTAATCCGACATTAGGACGCAATCAATCAAAAGTATGTAGGTAAGTACGACACAGAAAAAGTGACAGACGAACACACCTATTTCCATGAAACGACAGATTTATAAGGAAAACAACATGAAATATGTGTGTACGTGACTGTACTGCCTTTCTTTACTACATTCAAGATTATTAATCTTTGCTCGCTTTGTTGGTGTCACCTAGTCTGTTATAAGTTTCTTACGAAAATAGTCTTGAACTCTTTTGAAACAATACGGAAGGGATTCTATCAGAAAGTAAATAATACGTAGAACACTGGTTTTCATTATCAATTATATTTGCCTGAATACAGTGAAACCAAAAAAGGAGGGTTATGTGTTTGAACTGTGTACTAGGTTTTTAGTTAAACAATTATGCGCTCATCAGGATAACTGTAATAAATTGTAGCACTATATATCACTATATATATCATTATTTAGTTGGATATCAAAGTTTAGTGTTATTTCACAGAGGTAAAAAAAATAGGTATAAATATGCATTTTTTGTTGTACAAAAACGTCATTTAGAATAGTACATTCTTAAGTACGCCATTAGAGTAACAGCATTAAATAATAAGTAGGTACACAAGTGTAAAGTTACGAAGATGGTTTTTAATAATATTGCTTATGATTCCGTTCCTTTATTTACTTCAATAATTAAATACGAATACTACAAATATTCATACCAAAATAAAACTGAAATATTTGAGGAATCAGAGAGAATACGCTACACCGCTTCATATTCGTATTTGTGAAAGCATACAGATAATAAATATTCGCTATATTTTTGTGTTATCAATAACAGTGTGCTTTATATTTTACATTTCAAACGTATTTCTAGGTTGCTTTTAGTTATGCAGCGATCAAACTGTTCAATTGCACGTCGATCCCTTTTTATGAAGGCTCCGTAAACTATTTAGTAAGCAGAAAAATAATTTTCGTTGTTCAAATACGTCTTAGAAATGACGATTATGGTACCGAACTGTTGCGACCTGATAACAAAAAAAACATATAACCTCTTTATATGTTTTTGCATTGTACTGATAAATAATAAATAATATTAGCTAGTATCTACTACGCAGTAATATTGGATTGTGCTACGGTAACTCGTGTCAATAACAAAAGAAAATGTATGTAATAAGTGACTAACCAAAAGAATAGTTTTAATCCTACTAATATTATAAATGTAAAAGTTTGTGAGAATTTTTGTGTGGATGTTTGTTACTCTTTCACGCAAAAACTACTGAATGGATTTTAATGAAACTTTACAATAATGTATTTTATACATCGGAATAACACATAGGCTATAATTTATGAAGATAGTGTATGAATTGTCATTCACGCGAGTGAAACCGCGGGGCACTGCTAGTATTATAATATACGTTTTGTTTCATAATAATATAATTAAGGACTTGTGTTGTAGGACAATTGTCTTTTACCTTAGTAGCAGGTAACTTTTCATTATATCAATGCAAAAATTAAGAATTTAAATCAAGAATAAATCTAGAAGCTTCTTCTCACGGCTGCAGCTTGCAATCTAGTTGATGAAGACTGAAAAATGTTTGTTGAATCGGGACAAATTAAAGCTCGCAAACTCCGCTAAAATATTATTCATATTTACGAATGCCATGTTTTTTTTTCATGCCTCTGTGCGCGGATGAATTAAACGTAAATATTATCATTTGTTTATCAATCCCACTTTCGTTTTGGATTTATATCGTATGTAATTATAAAATACAGCTATTAACAGTGCGTTTATTTTATTGGGTTTAATGCTGTCGGAAATGAATGAAAATTAAAGCTTATCGTTTTTATATTTATTTATGAATAAAATTCTATAAAAAAACAAATGACCAACAGGATCGGTGGTTAGGTAATTGTACATAAAGCACTTTATTTTACGCTCGATAAATTTCGATCGCTATTAAAAAGAAGCGTTTTTCGATGTTCATTGAACTCAAAGTAATAAATATTTCATAGGAAATAAACAAACGCTATGCTGCACAAAAGATGGTAGATATTTATCTGTGCTTTATGTGGGTAGGCCTAAGTTGCTTTAAGTTTTAAAGGGTAGATACGGAAACAATTAGTTCCTAGATAGTATTCCGAAATTTTCTTTATGTAGAAAAATTGCTTGCATGTAACCAGGGTTTTTTGTAGAACATTAACAACCTCTCAGAACTATTTTAATGAATACTATAAAATAATATTAAATATTTAAACTGAAGGAACGCGTTGTGAAAATAAGAGAAATTAATTTAATTCGCGCAAAATACAGATCAGAAAATTGTGAGCATGGAGTATTGAATAAAATAAATTTTGATGGCTGTTTTTGCTTAATGAAAGGAAGAAGTTGAAGAACTGAAGTAGTTTTAAGTTATTTAATTATATACAGCTGCATAGGTATTCATGTTTAACGAATATCCATACTCTACATAAGCGTAGCGGGGCTTAAGAGCGATAAAGGCTTGCCTTATATTCGTCTATAAGGCTTTTTGTGTTTGATTTTAGATACCTCTACGCATGGGAGTCTAATAGAACTCCGTTTACCTTCGACTTCCCGTATAAACTGTCCACGAAACATAGCTTTAATTACGAACTGACATCTGTTTATGTGGCTACATTCCGCTTTAAAACAACAAAAAACATTCAGCTATTAAGACCTAATTACTAGAACATAATACTATACCTCAAAGTGGCACATAGGTAAATAGAGTACCTAACATTAGGTGCTATTAGAGCGCAATGGTGAGCGCTGAGCAGCGCTGCAGCCGCTGGATAGTTTTACCCACACAAGTCGCAGCGCTGATTGCGCGGACTGAACAAACAGAATAGACTCCCAAGTCAAACATTCCGGCCCGACTACTGTGTACTTACAGATGAAACTTAATTTATACTGTACACATTACATATAGCTTTTTGTAGCCAATCAAATATGTAAGTTTAATAGGCGAACGTATTAACCGTAATATACTAAGTTTCTTATTTAATTAGTAGGCTAGAGCCTTGGAATTTTATGTTTTTATGGCTGAAGTACCAAAATATATAAATGAATAAAAAAATAAAGTACTGGTAAAGAACGCTTAATGTGTCTTTTCAGTATGTATAAATAAATAAAAACATTTTTATGTGTTTAAAATTACGGTTCAGTGGAGAAAAATTTAGTTTCTAACTGCCAGACCTGTAAATGTATTGAATGGGTAATTTTATATCCTTATTAAGCTTCAGCATCATCAGCATTATTTATTTTACTATTTCCCCATTACTGTTCATTACAAAAAAAAAAACAGCCTTCATAAATAAGACGATAGTACATCTACGTGAATGATCTACACATTTGGTATAACACAAACACACCACATAAATTTATAAGGGCAACACCGGCCGACTGACAACATCCGTGGAATAATTGATCATTTAAAAGGATAACCTGTCGACGAATGACGGAAAGTAGGTCACAGATTAAATCTGTAGGCAGTACACAATTATTATCAAACATACAGTCTGGTAACTGCAGGTAATTTGTTCATTAAAATGTGAGACTTAACAGTTTCCTTAAATGTGAAAATCATGCCTTAATTTGACTTTTTTTTATATCTTTTCTTTAAAATTTCTTAAATAATTATGCTAAATTAATATGAATCATTGTCAAATCAGTATTTTTAAAATTCAAATCTGAAATAGCCAATCCGCAATGAGCAAGTGGTACGTTACGTTTACATGAAGAAGCCTGAGCTCAGCAGTCAGGCAATTATAGACTAGTATTATCATTATATAAAATTGCTATTGCATTGAATTTCATCACAGAATTGGGACAACAACGTTTTAGAAATAAAAAAATCTGGTCGATTCTATATGATTGTCCGGGAGTACATTTTAAAATCCTCGTAATTGTGGCTCGTTGAAATTGGATTATACATTAAACCGACCAACCGTTAAGATAACGGTTGGCAGATTCGGGGGTCAGCGTGGGTCTGTACTGGGTGCGTGTAATAAAGCCGACATCAATATCAGTACTGCTACACCAATTAATGTTTGGTTTCCTTTACCGACTTCTAATTAAAATCAAAATAAACTTGCTGAATTCATGTAAATTTTCTTTATATGAATCTTCGTTTCGATATCTATAAGATGGTTATACAGCTTCGAGTATGCATCATGCTTTGTTCTGACAGGCATTTGGTCTAAGAACACTAACTACCAAAGGGTAGCTAAAGACCTATGACTTGTCTGTGAGATGAGTTAATAACTAAGTCTGTAATTATATCCAGTTCAGTGTTAATTTAGTTTAACTACGACCAGGGTGTAATTATATTTAGGCTTTACATTATAATGCTACTAATTGTTATTAGCAAGAATAAATTATCGTAGGTACACATTAGTATTATCTATAACACATATACAACAGGCGTGATGGTACGCCTGTATCCAGGAAAGGTTAGGCAGAGGTGTACCAATGTGGTGTACATTGGTACACCTCTACCCAAGTTCGCTGGTATGTTTAGGTCCTATATAATAGGGGGCGAGCCTATTGCCACTAACCGGGCACAAATCCAAACACCGACCTGCTACTGAGAATTTCATAGAAAAACCCAATAACACCTCGGTCGACTTGGGAATCGAACCCATGACCTCTAGCGTAGCAGTCGCACTTAGAACCACTAGGCCAACGAGGCAGTAATAAATATATGTATCGGTACATATACACCGATTTCAGGCACAAAAACAATGTACTAGTAATGTTATTTACATTCACCAGTCAGTGACAAATATTTAGCAAACGTGTGAAACATAAGAGTGATTTAAACAGGTTTACGGGGTCAAGCTATTAGTGTGTAGGAATAATTAATGTGTACTGTGTCATTTCATCATTTGGCATAAGTACCGAGGTTTATGTAGCCCGCTGGGATGGTGCCATTTGCCAAGCCTATTTGTTTTTTGTGGGTGTCGCACACGAATGTGTAAATAGAAATACCCGGTGTAATATTCCATCTAGTATGTTCTTTTGTTATTATGTTTGTTAACGCTTTTCATATAATAATCCTATGTTAAAGATATTAACATAGGATTATTAAATGGTAAGCTTTTTGGTATCTTATAAAGTGTTTGTTTTCTTATAGTTACGTTGATTGTTGTACTTTCTTAAGCTCAAAGAGAACAATGACCAAGACCTCATAGAATCATCATAAATTATATGCTAATAATAGAAAATTTAAGAAATGTACAATATACTTTCTAAAATTGTTCATAGCTATCGAAATATTGATATTTCAATATATTTCCATTACTTCAGCTTTCAAATAAAATATACGCATCATAATCGGTCCAATCTTTTAGTCACTACGATGCCACTCACACACATAGCCAGATACATCAAACTTATAACATATTATAACACCCCGTCTTTTTTGCATTTGGGGTTAAAAAGAGATTAGACTTGAAACTAACCTTATTTAAACAATGAAATACATTTCATCAGTTACTAATAGTAGTAATACAAGCGTTTGTCTATATATTGGTGTAATCAGTGTTAAGCCTGGTCTGTTCCAGTACTCCGTTTGACTATTACATTAATTTCTGTAACCATTAGATAGCCAGTTATCTGCGGTTTTACACTAATTATTGTGTGGTTATTTTAATGGATCGTATGGTTGATTTAAGATGTCCAAAGACTTTAGTTTATTAAATGTTTAAGTAAAAATATCTATAGATTTTGTATGTCATTATATTTTATTTCAACTATATTTACAAATCATTGATGATACTTACGTGTATTAAGGTTACAAAAAAAAGTAAAAAGGACAGACTTACCGCGTATAAATAACAGTCGAATTGGGAACCTCCTTCTTTTGATGTTGGATAAAAAAATTGGCACTATGTTTGTGTTGATTACTTAGTAAGTGTTGATATCCATAATACAGGGAGTATGTCCATAATTATTTGGTCATGTCAATAATTACACGTTTCTGCCCACGCCCGAGTAATTACTCATGGGACGTGTTGCAGAAAGTTCCAAGAAACTATTTTTAGCTTCATGCGATTGCATGTTGAAAAGGAAAATTAATCAAATCCGGTAGAGCATTTTTTGTGTTTAATATACTTGAAAAGCTTTCACAGATATTTTAGGGAAAGGTCTGTGTGTTGCTTGTGTAGGCTAAATAATTAATCATTGATTTACTAAATGGGTAAAAAGTAGATACTCATACTCGGTCAATACAAAAGAATACAACTCAAACATATTTTGTAAATTTCGAGTGAAGCTGTTTTTTTTTCAGGTTAACATTTATATTTATTATTTTCACACAGGATATTATTCAACTGACGAGAACTTTCACGTTCCAAAACACATTAGTTTACAAGATACAGTAACTTTGTTAACGTTCTGTTAAAAATACGAAATGTATTAATCTTCGATGATTTTACCAGGATTAAAGCAGCACTGCATTTTTAATAGACATTGGTTCAATATGAAACTGCAGACGACATCAATTGCACAAATTTGATTTATTCTATGTCCAACTTCTAATGAAACAGGAAAATAGTAGTTTTAAAAGGGAAATGAGTTACTGCCAACGGCAGCAACTTTCATTCACTTTAATTTTAAAGCTGTGATCAACGAGGTTGCATTTGAAACTATAGAGTGAGCCTATCAGAGTTTAAACCGTAAGCACTAGTGTGAACAAGTGTTGTCGTGAATTATGTATGAAGATGGAGCTTGCCGATTTAAAAAATCTATCTTAAACACTAATATTATCCTAACAATGTCAAAACCATCGATATTTTCTTACATAAGTTTCTCATTGCGCAAAAATTTACTTAAATGAAAAACGAAATGTACTAGGATCAGACTAAAAACTGCTCTCGCTTGGCACAAGGGGAACCTAGCGATAGTAGCAGTCTATGCATATCATACGTCGATGGCTGTGATATTTTATTTTTGTTCTTGTTCAAATTTACCTGCAAGATAGACGCCATTTCGATCTAGTCCTCCAATTGGGATTCGTTCTACTTTTGGGGTTAAAACTAAATGGTTACTTTAATGTAGTGATGGCGACACTAAAGTGAACATATTGATTTTATCGTTCTCGATAATCCGTCACTGGAAATTCGGCTTACCTAAATTGGATTTTGATTCGATGTTATGGTGAACATAGGCGTTTATACGGAGATTGATTGCATTACTTTGAATGGGGACGCTCATACAATTCTATCAGTTTGAATGGAACTCGTTTATTCATATTTCGTGTTGTTAATGCAATTCGTGAACATGTTTTCTGTATGTATCATTAATTTTTGTTATCAACAGCTATTAAGTGCCTGCACTTTGCTGTAAATTGTTTCAGTAGAAAATGAAATAGCTATGATCGCTGTTGGATTAGTATTAATTATAAGTTGCACACTTTATGCTTAGAAACTTTTTTTCGTTGTTTTTTAGTATTTTAGGGACCGACATGTGCTGAGAAACAAAGAAATAAAATGCCACCTAGCTGCAAGCAAGTTATTCACCCTTGACTGCATGCAGTGTTTACTTAAGAAGTCGATTAAAGTATTGTGCTAATGAAGACGTGTACGGGAGCTATTATGTTGGCTAGTTTTGCACATTTTTCTACATAAAATGTTTTTGCAAGTCGCTTTCATTTGAACATCCATTCGTAAAGTGGGGCGAGCGTGCACGTCCATAAATAAAGAATGTCGTGTAAAAGGCGAAGCTTTCGCACTGTATTTTTTGTTTTGCGTACATTAAGCGTGGTGAGGTATTAAGGAACGCGTTTGGGCACCACCTCGCCGCGAGCCGCGCACCTAACGAGCATGCCAACTTCATAAGCTACAAGTATTTAAATAAACATTAGTGAAAGCTCAGCCTTCTGAATACTTCGATGAGAATATAATTGGTGCTATTACGCTTTTCACACTTGTAACTTATACGGTAAAGGCTTTCAAATTGCTGCCGAATGCCATATAACTTTGAAACAAATAACAGCGTAATCTTGGCAAATTAAGTCACTACAATCGGCTTTAAATGACCACTTGTTGTGTTGACTTATGATACATACATAGTAAGGTAGAGTTCGTACTTACATAAACTCTTGAAGTTATAGAGTGCCAGTGCACCAGTGCCCACAATCTTTGCATACTGTTATTAGTACAAGTTCTTTAGTAGCTATTGTATGTAAAAGGTTTTTCACATTAAATCAGCAGTACTGTTAACCAACCTTTTCAGTAGATCATTAATTTCAAAATATCGGTTGGTTAATGAATCCTCTACTGGTCTTAAAGCAAGCATCAGGTATACATACATGCTCCAACCAACCCGTCACTTTTTCAAACGGCTCGCAGTCCGAAGAGGGTCAAAGACTGATGTCATGGTTAATTTATTAACACTCCCGCTTTTGGTACGAATTATTTAAGAGGTGGTATCCACTCTGACTAATTGAGTAATTATTTGAAGTAAATAAGACTCTTTTAATATCGGGATTGTTAATTGTTCGTAATCTAACGAACGATCCCATGAAACATTTTTCTTTATTCCGTATTTTTACTGACGTTGAAAGATTCTTTTTCCATCGTATCCGAGAATCGTGATATGGGTCCGTTATATTGTGAAATCTAATTGATTTTGCACTGTGATTGAACTGTATGGAAGTTTCTGGTAGAGATTCTTGCCGGGTACTTTATATTTTAGTTTAGAGTTACTTCTTTGTGGAAAAAGTTTTGGAAAAGATTCGCTTTACTTGCGAAACTGCTCTACGTTGAAAACATCAGTAAATTGATTTAACTGGTTGAAATAAATTTACTAAATTTCATAAACTTTTTAATTCTTCACTACACGAAAAGGTTTAACCAATATGATTCGGTAAACAACAAGTCGTAGGTCTGTTAGCATGTGAACTGTTGTAAAACTGCATGTGGTTAGAACTCGGTAAGTACACATGTGCGAGATACACTTTAACGCGGGAAGGTACGCTTCCCTCGGGACCTGTATCTTGCACGATGTGAGTCTTAGCCTATACTGTAACATTGAACAGTCAACCACAGACGAAAGCAAATCACGAAAATCAACCTTACTGCTTCGCAATAAAGGTGCTTTTAATGTTAGTGCGAGTGTAGACCAACCGGAAAAGTACATGCGCTTCTATGTGTTAATATACATTAGCGCACCCTCGTCTAATTGTCTAATACGAACACGTTTAATATACAAAACATTTTAGGTCCCTATTGTCTCGTTTGGGTTCCTGGCTTTACATGTACGAACGGGAAAGACACAAGTAATTTTCCATTAGTATATACCTGCGTGGGCAATGAAATATCTATGCACAGACACTTTTGGTAGAATCTTTTCACTAAGTATCTAATTGTAGATTCGGGAAGTATCTATTTAGATGGTATCGAATTGGTGAAATAGATAAGATATACCGAAAATTTTGCTGTTGGAACCGTTTAAGGTAGATAGGGATACTTAATTTGATTTGTGGACCGAAATATATTTTGGAAAAATTAAATGAAATACTACATCACAGACCAATTTAAGCAGTGTTCATTTATTGAAGGTTTGGCTTCTATCTACTATTATTGATCAAAAGAATTTGTTAGTCAAAATGATTTATTGAGTGACCGATTCATCAAACATACATTATAATCAACCGAATTAGGTGGTTCTGTATAAATCTCATTAATTTAAACCAATCGTATTTGCTCTAGGCGTCTGTATGCGTTAGAATTGTCGTGATTGCTTCCGAGTTGAGAAGTTGGCTAGACAAATGTTTGTTAGGTCTTATAAGATGTTTCTAACAAACTACGGAGTAACTCTACTAGGTTTAAGACATAGATAGTAAAGTACGAAGTTTTGTTAAATAGACTTTAGATTTGTTTTTGCAAAATGTTGTTGGATTTGATATTATCTTAGCAAGAATAGTCATACTTGCTCACCACACTTGAACATTTTTATTTTCTTCTTTTGGGATCTTTTATTCTCGATTTAAATAAGCCATTTCCCAGTCTTTCGAGAATGTGTTGCTTAAATCGATAATAACACTGGCACTGAGTGTACTAATAGGGCATCAAGTGTCTAGCTATTTATGTTAGAGGTATAAAAATGATTTATGATGGTCTGTTTTATCTACATTTCGAACCATTGAATATTATATTACATAAATATTTATATAATGACCCTAACAACGATAGCAACAAAGCGAAAGCTTCGTATTTTTTGTTTGTTATTCTTCCCGCGTCCCATATTTTGTGGTAGGTTCCAGAATATTTACGCCTGACGAGAATCTGCTAGAAGTATATACCTACAATCTGTTAAACTACTTTTGGTATAAACGTGTTTATCTGTTCTAAATGTATGTATATTGGGAAATAAAACCTTAAGACCATCTTAAAAAATGGTTGTCATTGATTTTCAAATATATGTGCCGGGGTAAACGGCATTCCAAAGCTTAAAAAAAGTTACAGGAGGTAATTACAGAAAATAAACTCATGCTAACTGAACATTTCCTTAATGTATTGGAAAAACTCGTTTTTGCTGTTAACAGCTGTTACGTCAACCTAGCAATAGGAAGGGCTTCAGTTAAAAGTTTATTTTAGTTTCAATACAAAATGTCGTCACTTGCTTGATAAATGTCAGGCAAGTAGGTCAACCGAGGTGTAAATGGGAGCGTGCAGCAGTTAAACTGTTTTATTAGTGCAATATTCAATGGTTTTTTTTATTCACTGGCATTTAATACTGAATGTTACGAAGCTGTCCTTTGTCATATGTCATACCTTTTTTCATTCATTATAAATTAACCCTACATTCGTAGTAATGTATTAGGTTCATAGCAATTTGGTTGCTAGCTTGTCTCAAATTGTAATATGCGGGTAACTAATGGCAGACAATGTAATACGTGTGTCGTTTCCAGCGTGGAATATCCAAGTTACGACATCTGGCTAATTTTATACACATTTATTTGAATCAGACAGACGGCAAGTTGCGAAAAGAGAACGCTTTTCGTTTACACTGTGAAGCACTAACGTATTTTTACGGTAGCTTATATTGACTTACCAGATGACGTTGAGGCAACATTTTGATAGCTTGTTTAAATGTACGTTTGCTTTTTAAATGTATTTGGGCGGAGACTTGTGGGTGCTATATTTCCGTGACCTATATTGTGGATTGGTAAATGCTCTTGTGCTCAGTCGTCTCGCAAATTGCTCAAGTTTAAGCACGTTAACCCACGACACGATTTAGTAAATATCGTTCAGATGCAAATCCGAATCTCTCGTGGTAATTCCGAGAGTTATTACATCGTTCGAACAACGCCAAAGTTTGCCCATGAATATCGCTTGTATTCTGCGGAAGGTGCGATGTTGTCATAAACAACAAATTATTGCAGTGTTCTCTCACTTATGGGCAAAGGTGACAACACATTTTGTAGACATAGTAAATAAATTCAAAAGTTACATTGTATCTCTTATTGTATTAATCTTGTAACACAGATTCTTGTAACAAATGTAACAAAATACTGTTAGTATATTTTGACTCTAAATTACAGCATTTGTTAGTAAGTATAGAGCAAAAGGGACAAGCGACCGCAAAAATATTGTCTCCACAGCCGTCTAAAGTAAGTAGGAACGCGCATTGTTGATTTTAGTATTCTGCACGAGCTCTTAAAGCGTAACGTAAAACTGACAATAGCTATTTTCGGGGTTAGCATTTTCTTAGGAAATGCCTTATCTAAGACGTTTTGCAAACTTGATTATAAACAGAATGCTATTTGAACGTTTAAAGTCTTCGACTCTATCAACCTTTTAGAATGATCATCAATCAGGCAATATATATATAGTTTTGCAGAAGAAGTAGGATTGGTAAGAACCTATTCGAACTCTCTTATACATTATTTATATTTCGAATAAGTAAGCCGTGTGTGGGATGTTATCTAAAAGTGGAGACAAAAGGGTACATTTGTGACAGACTGAATTTAAGAGGGGAGTACTGAGATTAGCGGGAAACAAACCTTTGTATGACATTCAGTGGTTTTTAAATATTATTGATTTGGTTGTTCATTAATAATAAAAAAGCATTAAGGTCAGGCAGGGTAAAGAACACAAAATGCTTTTTTTTATTTCCAATAACTTACATAAATTATTGTAACTACATCACATTTGTAGTCGTTATTGAAGTCGTTAGAAATGTATTCGTTTCTTTGCATTGTTGCAGCAGTGCCGTATCGCTATGATCGGCTCATATCGCATAGATCTCGAGTGCGTGGCGCATACAACCTCAAAGAGCCAAGTATCTCTGCAGGGCTTCTGCAACGTAATATACCCAATGTTACCAGAAGCCAGCCGTTCGATAGCCATTAGAACTGCTCGCTGCAGTTCGTTCGGATAGCAAGCACATTAATATTAACTTGCCGCTACTCCAACTAACTACTCCAATCATGATGCGTTTACTTCGATATTTTCTTGGAAAACTCATTAAATGTAATGTCTCTTTAATGCATTACGTTATTCGCATTATGCATAACTTTGTTACATATGATTCATGAAACTTGCATGTAATGTGTCACTGCAGAGTGTATAATGAATTTAAACTTATTTATACAGCGAGATAGTGTAAACATTTTACCTAGAAAAGATAGCTCGGGAACGCTTGACATCGCGAGTTTTAAGCGTAAATACAAATGCAAATAGATACTTATCTTTTAAGTATATTTGGGAACTTTCTTACATAGTTTTCCTCCTTATGAAAGACGTTTTATCTCGGAGGGCAAACTCCAATGGGAAAAGCTTGAAATCACTGGCCGTTTTCGCAGCTGATATTCAAAAGATAAGATGTCGTTGGAACGATAAAAAGGGAATAAGATTACGTATTTATATGAAGACATTCTGTTGGTTATAAATACGAATGTTACGTGTTGTAAACAGGTTATGTAGATGATGTCGGAGGTGGGGTTCCGTTTTGTGATAAGCTTTTCCGATCGACAGCCGGTCACGCGAGCCTTGCCAGGGTATCACGTACACTAAGCACTATTACACACACAATCAATTACCTTGTCATTGCTGAGTTTTAATGGAATTTTTGGTTAAGTTTGTCCAGTGATTAGATAGTTACTGGTCAAGGTTGTGTACTAGAATTGGAAACTAATTGTGTTTGTGTTCGAGTGATTAACAACCTTTCTACGTAAAACATACGGTTAATTTTCTTAGCTTGTGTGGTAGGTATTATTATATAATTAAGAATTAGATAGATATTCTACTCGTAAAGTACAAACACATTATGTAATTCTTAAAGTAAATTTTAAACAAATGTGGATTTTCATAGCTCTCCATGAAAATCCACATTTGTTTAAAAAAAATTATGGTGTAAAACTGTTGGTAAATAACCTAGGTTATCATTAATCTGATAATGACTAACTGCATAGTAAGTATATGTGTTAAAAGAGACCTATATTTTTTACTTAAATTACGATAACAGCTTCCTCGCAAATTGATATTAAGCTCGGAGGTAAAGCGCCTGTAGCTAACAATATTTTCCTATGATTTAATTTTTTAATAGATGACCTCTCGACGTTGCCGATAGAAAGCTGAGCTCTTGCCTTCGATATTCACAACTATAACAGAAGGCTGAAAGCCTAACGGTGGTAACTTTACCACACCTTAGTAATCGAGACGCGGAGGTCAGGTGACAGCTTTCAAGCAATGGTTTTAGTTTAAATTGAAACAGAAGGATATCGATTTTTAATCGACGTCCAAAAAGGAAGACTTTCTATGTTCCACTTTCCTTTATTTCATGAATGATTATTGTTTTTCCGGTCAATTATTTGACCTGCGTTGAATAATTACTTAAATGTAGAAATAAAGGTAATTAAAAGATCCACCCATAAATACCCATAAACCTATATTTTCGCATCAATAATGCTTTTCGGAAAGTTACATTGAATGTATTTTCTAGACTGAAGAAAATGTCGCTTTGAATATAACAAGAGCATTTCTCATTCTCCATACACAGCTTAAAAAAAGTATCTTGATCTCATATCATACAATAGGTACTGGTCCCGTTCAAAAGTTTTCCCATCGCATTCAGATACAACGTAACCAGTAATTTCATTCTCAAATGCCAGTGAGAGTACTAACAGAATACAGAATAGGACAACATTGATTCGCCTCGTTATGTGAGGCTCCGATAAAAAGGCCGAGCCAATTTTGTGGCCACTCAGAAAGATCAACAACGTAAAACAATACAATATATATTTTATATCATTTATGTTCGTGTAGTAATTTACCGATCCTATGTCCAAAATGTTTTCGGTACTGAATACTGCCTAACCGTCGCGTACTTTTTAAACATAAAAGTAATATATTCTCATTAGAAGTCTATACGGTGTTAGGATTCTTAAGATTCGTAGGTTCAGATTTTCCTTTAAAATATCTTTTGTAATATCTCTATCTATACAAAAGTTTAATACTTCGTCGCGCCCGGAGGCTAATTGGTCTAGATAGCCGTACTTAATCTTGGAGCCGTTAACATCTAACTTTTGTAATCCTCCATTTTCGGAAAAATGCCTCCAAGTCTTCAGCTTACGAAAAAATCACCTTACATCTTTCTATTTTGGTTGGACATGTTTCTATGCAGCCTCTGTAGCTAACACAGTACTTTTTTTACATTATGTAGCTAACTGAATAGAAATCGCTTAAATGACATTAAATGTATGGAAATGACATTTCGTTTGAATAAGTCACGTGAATTTGACTTGTCACTTCCATACATTTATGCGATTCAATCAGCGTTATCGCTTGCAGATGTCATGTTATTCTGTGGATATTAACCTACCAAATACAGGTGGTAACTACCGTGATGACGTTTTGAAGTGTTTGCCACTACTGTTGTTCCTTTTGTGTGGTTTTCTAGTGTGAGGTCAGGAACTTCGGGGACTTTTCAATGAATTATTTTATAGTAGATTTTAAGAATTATTTTAATTACGGTAGGTACAATGCACATTAAAGAAAGTTTAGCGAAGCGACTGTTACAACGCGCTGTCGATGGCAAGTGTCTCGGCCCGGACGGCCGGCCGCGCCGCTTCCTCCTGCCCCCGCTCCCTAGTGCCTTCCCCGCGATGATCCATCAGTAGTGGTGTGCGTAGGAGTCACGACATAGACGCGTGAACATGGCCCCCGCCTTGGAAGCACCCGCTTCCAATGGAGTGCAGTGGTCCCACGAAGTTGCTCAGGAACCTCCGAGATCATCATCGGATAGTAACGGACATAGCTTAGTGTAAGCCCTTCTGATCAGCCCAGTCGCTGTTTTGATGTCAGCGACTCTGGTAATTCCGTCGTTGCCGGTGAAGGTGCTCGTGACCCTGCCGAGACGCCACTTGAGTGGTGGCAAGTTGTCCTCTTTTATGAGAACAAGTGTATTAGGTTTGATGTCTTGTTCCTTATTTTTCCATTTAGTTCTCTTCTGAAGTTCAGTAATGTATTCTTTCGTCCACCTCTGCCAGAAATGTTGTCTCAGTTGTTCCACCCTTGCGTACCGTGACAAACGTAGTGTTGGCATAGCGGTGAGGTCATCGGCGGCTGCCGCAGTAAGTGGGCGACCGATGAGAAAATGCGCCGGCGTCAGTGGGAGTGAGTCGGTGGGATCAGAGGACAATGGGGATATAGGACGGGAGTTCAGAATAGACTCGATTAATGCTAAAACTGTACTAAACTCTTCGTAGGTTAAATGTGCATTACCCACAACTCGACGGAGATGGTATTTGCATGACTTGACCCCTGCCTCCCATAGACCACCGAAATGAGGCGCGTGCGGCGGAATGAATGAGAACTTAATGCTTTCATTAGCTGTGTGATTGATAATATGATTATAGTTATTATTTAAGAACGAACCTAATTCCCTTGAAGCTCCTACAAAGTTTTTCCCATTATCAGAAAATATCTCTGCAGGTTTGCCTCGTCTAGATATGAACCTTTTTAAAGCGAGTATGTAAGCATCTGTAGTAAGACTAGTGACTAATTCCAAATGAATGGCTTTTGTTGAAAAACATATAAACAGGCAAATATAGCATTTCTCCAATTTAGCTCCTCTCCCTTTACGGCTAAGTATGAGCAGTGGTCCAGCGTAGTCTACTCCGCAGCGATAGAAGGGAAACTCGGATTCTAATCTCTCTACTGGTAAATTGCCCATCTGAGCCTTTATTGTATTGCCCTTAATGCGGTTACATGTCACACATCTACGAACTATCTTCCTCGACAAACTTCTACCACCTACCGGCCACCATTGTTCACGCAATGTCGACAAAAGAAGTTGAGGACCAGCGTGCAATAAGCGGTGGTGTTCGTGTTCAAATAAAAGTTGTGAAAAGTTATGTTTACTGGATAGCACTATAGGATGTTTCTTATCAAAGCAAAAGTCAAGGGAATTTTTTATTCTGCCGCCGACCCTCATAAGGCCGAGTTCATCTAAGAACAAATTAAGTCCAGATAAATTACGATTAGATTTTATTGGCAAATTATTTTTTAATCGTTCATAATCACCAGGAAAAGATTCCTGTTGTGACAAGCGTGACAAAGTAATCATTGAGTTATTTAGTTCCCCAGCTGATAACGCACCGAGCGCCCGGTTTGACTTTAATTTAATTCGCGTATTTGAAATAAAGCGCAACATGTACGCCACTGTGCGTTTTAAACGATTTAAAGAAGAAAATCTATCGAATAATTTTAAGTCTGTATCTACTTGACATTCCATTGCAACAGTATTTAATTTAAGTTCGGGTAATTCATTAAAATTAATATTGCGACAGACAGACGCAAGACCTTTTTCCCAATTAGAGTTAGGTTCACGTAAACAACTCGGGCCGTGCCACCATAAACCGGATGTTTGAAGCGCGTCCATGAGTACACCGCGCGAGAGTAAGTCTGCTGGATTTTGTTTACTATTTATATATAACCATAAACATGTTTCAGTGAGTTCGTTTATTTCTACAACCCTATTCTGAACAAACGGTTTTAAAGAACTTGGTGTTATGTTCAGCCAACCTAAAACTGTTGTTGAGTCAGACCATAAATAAACTTTCTTAAAGTTAATTTTAAGCGATTTAATTATTTTGTTATATAATCTTGCTCCCAACAATGCACCGCACAACTCAAGACGCGGAATACTAACCGGTTTTATCGGAGCCACCTTGCCTTTCGCACACAATAGACGGATAGATAACGCGTCGAGTGATTCATTGTCTAAATATGTGCGTATATATGCGCAGGCGCCGTAAGCGCATTGCGAGGCGTCGCAAAAAATGTGAAGTTCAACCTGTTTGTTATCATCGCATGAATTGCCTATAACGTGACGAGGGACCCGTATAGTAGGTAAACAATTTAACTTATAAATGAAATTTTTCCACTTCAATTCGATACCTTGTGGAATAGGATCGTCCCAGTCAACTTTGCATAACCATAATTTTTGTAATATAATCTTTGCAATAATGATCGACGGTGCTAGCAGGCCTAATGGGTCGTAAATTTGTGAGACGATCGATAAAATAGTTCTCTTGGTTATGACCGTACCTTGCTGATCTTCAAGGTTTGTTGTAAAATACAGTTCATCGCTCGTGCTGAACCAACCTAACCCTAAAGTTTTATTTTGGCAGTTTTCTCCTAAAGACATTTCTTTTGATGAAGTATTTGCTTCAAACGCGTTCGAAGCGTCGTGATTAAAGTTAAATACCCACTTACGCAACATAAAACATCCCGATCCCAAAACTTTAAAAACACTATCGCATATATATCTTAATGTATTTTTGTTATCATGACCCGTAATGAGGTCATCTACATATATGTCTTCCTTAATTATTTGAGAGATGACGTCATCGTTGCATTCTTCAGCCAGCTGTCTAATACATCGCATGCTAAGATACGGCGCGCACGCAGTGCCGTATGTCACCGTGTTAAGCTGGTATATACCGATCGGATCTGAAGGATTTTCTCTCCACAAAATACATTGCAAATTACGTTGGTCAGGCTGTATAAGTACCTGCCTAAACATCTTTTCGACATCGGCACAAGCAATGTATCTATGTTGCCTAAATCGTAACAGAATTGCAAATATGTCATTTTGCAAGATAGGGCCTGGTAATAGAATATCATTTAACGATTTACCACTAGTTGATTTTGCACTTGCGTCAAACACTACTCTTAATTTAGTAGTGCTACTATTTTCCCTGAAGACACCGTGGTGCGGCAAAAAATAAGTGGGAGAAGTGTATGAATTAATGCGACTCATGTGCCCCAGGTCTAAATATTCTTGCAAAAACTCACAGTACAGTTTTTTGTACTCTGGTGCGCGAGCTAGCTTACGTTCGAGTGATCGAAACCGGTTCTCGGCTAACGTAAATGTATCACCTAAAGAGTCAGCTGACTCGCTTAGTGGAATGCGCACAGAAAACCGACCTTTATCATCGCGTGACGTTGTGCTATAAAATAAATTTTCGCATGCACGTTCTTCTTTGGAATAATTATAATTTTTAGTGGTGGGAATTGTAACTTCTTCTAACTCCCAAAATCTTTTAAGTTGTTTATCAAGTGTTTGTGTAAAATTACAATGAATCTGATTAATGCGCAAATTCTTTGTTTGTATTGGACCGGATATAATCCACCCCAGTTTAGTATTCTGGAGACAAGGTCCTGTAGGCAATCTAATTAAACCTTCGTTTAACAATTCCCAGAATAAATCTGCACCGATGAGAAGCTGAATTTCATGAGGCGAATAAAAGTTTGGATCAGCTAGGGTTACGTTATCCGGAATGTTAAAGTTAATATTTACGCTAAGCGACGGTAATTGTGCAATAATATGAGGAAGGACTAAACATTTTAAACGTTTACTGCAATCGCTAGTTTTGGACCTCAATTGAATTTCACATGATTGCGTGGACTGAGTAGCACAGTGTCCTACGCCTGTGACTTGAACAGTGGACTGTAACATTTTAGTATTTAATCTTTTGCATAAAGGCTCAGCAATAAAACATTGCTGACTTCCACTATCGAGTAATGTGCGAATAGTGTGGTATTTATTTTTGCTGTCGGCTATCTCCACTAAAGCTGTAGACAACAAGACAGGCTGCAATGTTAACGAGTGACAGCCGTTGTCTGGTCTATTTGTCGCGTGAGCTACCGAATGCAACAACGCGGTCTGTGAATTGCCTGCAATAAGCTCGTCCCGCGACTTTGCTTGTGATGGTTCATTGGCTACTTTAGTGTCACAATGAAGTACCGAATTATGTTTTAAATTACATTGTCTGCAGGGTCCATACCAACAGGTTATTGCAGTATGCCCGGCTCGCAAACAATTGCGACAAAGTTTTTTTTCATCGATAAATTTAGACTTATCATTTACCGATAAATTTAAGAACTTGCTACATGAATAAAGCGCATGGTTAGCATCACACATGTTACAAACGCGAGAACGTTTTGAGGTCTTAGATACCATATTATTATGGCTTTTATTTGATTGCGTAGCAACATAACTATGAGTGCTATGATTGACTTGATTCGACAGCGGTTTTTTAGAGTTTATTTCTACTGTTTTATGGTTATTCACTTTAATCATCTCAAGCATATCTGCTCGATTTTTAAGGAATTTAAGGAAATCATCTAATGTGGGTTTCGCAAAAGTACCCTGCAATTCATTATTTAAATTTCCCTTATAATTTTCCCATTCCCTTTCTGTAGAAAAATCTAACTTTGATCCAATAAAGAAAATTACAATGGAATCCCATGATTCCGTGGGTTCTCCTAATATTTTTAGCGCTCGCAGATTTCTCAGAATACTATCAATTAATTTCCTAATTTGAGCGGAAGATTCTTTGGTCATTGACGGCATAGCAAATAAAGCCTTAAAATGATTATGCAACAGTAAACGATTATTATTATAGCGATTCTCAAGCAAATCCCAGGCAACACAATAATTATCAGCAGAAAACTCTAAGGATTTAATGACCTGCAAAGCATTACCAGTGAGGGCAGAACGCAAGTAATGGAATTTTTGTATTTTATCTATATCTTTCGAATTATGAATAAGCGATAAATATGTGTCTTTAAACTCCATCCACTGATCATATGAGCCATCAAAGGAGGGCAGCTTAATTGTGGGTAGTTTAATGGAAAGGGAAGATTTAGAAGCTGATTCCTGTGCGTTAGATGAATCATTTTGAGCAAGCAAGCATTTGGCATTAGCCACAGTAGAATAATACCGATTTTCAAAAGACTCCCTTTCTTCTAATTCTACAGCTAACTGACTGTCTGTCACCTTAAGATCTATTTCATCTTGAATTTCCGAAAAGCTGAACAATAAGGTTTCCGCCGTTTGCATACGAACTTGTAATTCCGTTTTCTGAGCATTACTTACAACACCGCTTTCTAAGGAATTAATATATTTTACAAACAAAGACAATTTACCTTTAACTATGCCTCGCTTTTTTACTAATTCTTTAACTACGTTAACTATCATCTCATCAGACTCGACTAAAGGGGATTGCCGTTCTTTCGTCATTTCGGTAGCTATGTAGACAAAGGACAAGTACTTACAGTTTGAAAACAGCCGTTGACTCTCCGACGAGAAGTGGGTATGTTCATGTAATCACCGCGTAACGGTCACTGTAATTTTAACATTAACAAGAATTAGCACTATTCGTTTTTAGTTGGGAAACTGGAAAGGAGTTACTGGCCTCTTAGTTGCGCTGATCTTGGCTATTGTCTTTCTACAGCGATCCGGCTCGAAGGTCCATATGTTCCTTTTGTGTGGTTTTCTAGTGTGAGGTCAGGAACTTCGGGGACTTTTCAATGAATTATTTTATAGTAGATTTTAAGAATTATTTTAATTACGGTAGGTACAATGCACATTAAAGAAAGTTTAGCGAAGCGACTGTTACAACGCGCTGTCGATGGCAAGTGTCTCGGCCCGGACGGCCGGCCGCGCCGCTTCCTCCTGCCCCCGCTCCCTAGTGCCTTCCCCGCGATGATCCATCAGTAGTGGTGTGCGTAGGAGTCACGACATAGACGCGTGAACAACTGTTAATTGCACCGGTTTATTTATTAAAGGTACATGTTACACGGCGGGTTTAAGTGGACTGATAGTTTAACACACGTCTGGCTAGTAAGTGATTGTGATATTGTAAGATTATAATACTTGTACTCACTGATAAATGTACGTTGAACTTTAAAAATGTATAAATAGTAGCATGTTGTAACACACCAAAAATTAAATGTATAAACATCCTTGGCTACTGAAAGAGTTTTAATTAAATCTCGACAAAGCTAATTACTATTACATAGATAAAAGCGATCTAGGCTCTAACTTAGTCAGAAAATATTCAGTACTTCAATTTAATAATTGAATTACTGAATATTTTCTGATTTATGTTCTAATGAACACAAGTTTTAGGTGAAAACACGAATCCAGGAAAAGCACATCAATGCTCTTACAAAAATTTGTATTCAAACACATGCTTAATGTATGAAAAGCACTAATGTTTGTTTTGTGTCCAGTATTACGAAGTTAATTCTGAAATAGCAGAAGCAAACGTCACAGAATTATGAAATTTGTTTCGTCACAGTCGAGAGTAATAAAAAAAAGTATTTCTATTCATCTCCTGAATGCATTTTCATTTGGCATGAGATAAACAGCATATATCGAAAATTCGCAAACAAAAGGTGCTTTTCATTTCTTTTCAATGTATTTTGACTGTTTCATTACAGTTATGGCGGTTTTTCATTAGCCTTTTGTTCCTTGTGTACCAAGTGTTAATTCCCTGCGCTTTTTCATTTTATACAATATTTTAAGTTAATGAAAAAGTAATCTTAGCTGAACATTGTACTAAAACATACCTCTGTGTATTTGTAAGTGAAATTATTTTGTAACCAGGACATATTATTACTTTTCCATATATTTTAAGATCGCTGGAGTCGAAATTTTTTGCACGTCAACTAATGACAACTGGTAAAATTAGGTAATTTTAACCCATCATATTTCGAGTTTTGTAGAAATCGTTGTTATAAATATATACTTAATTAGTACTTAAAAGAACATAGTAACATTTGAAATAAAAACAGCACATAAACTGGAGTCATACGAGTAGTAAATTTAACGAAACTACTACAATGCTTCCGTAGAGAGTCGAATATTTATTGTTTTTGTAGGGCTGACATAAAAACAACTTTTTCTGTGTTTCACTTTGTTTTTACCCGACATATAACATACACATTGAAAAACACAAAAAAGGCTCAAATTGATTAACAAAGTTTAATCAATTGACTAAACCTCGCAGTCCTCTTCTGGATGTAGGTCTGTCAAAAGTAGGGTAAAAAGAATCGTTAATAATTCGTTATTGGTTTGGCTAAATATAACAATACAAAATATAAAACACCGATAGCTTTCTTGATCATTAGTTCTTTCTAGAATCCTAAAATTCGGTTTAATGCGTGTACAAAGAGTTTGTTGACTTTAACGCTAGTGATATTAATCTTGAACAAATCTTCAATTAAATAAAATAGGATAATCTTCAAAATGCAATCCTAAGCTTTAAACAATACGAAATATAAGAAACTTACCACATTTGATGATACCATTGATAGATCAATCGTTTGAATTATGTCATGTCATGGCTTGTGTTGATAGACTGATATAATGTCTGCTATGATGAATGGACGAACAACTTATTGAACTGATAGACATCTTATATTGTCTTATAACATGCTTAAGTTACCATTGACTGACCAAATAAAAGCGGTAGTAAATGGCTCATCATCACTGCATGAATGCACGAGGAAGGCGGCCATCAGAGAAGAGTGGCGGCGTGTTGTGAAGCTTGCCACCATACACCCGAAATGATGACCACGACCACTCTATCAAGAGTGACCCCGACTAGGAAGAAGAATTTACCATCGTAGAACGTAGAACGAATGGTAAGAATGGTACGAAAAAGTGGATGCCTAGCAATGGGAGAATAAGTTTTGTGGATGATGATAATAATAATATGTATGTGAAGAATAAAATATAATTAATAATGGATAGAAGCAGATTCGATCTTTGAAATTTTGTTTAAATTATAATATAATATTTTTTTATTTAGTAGATCCTGAGAGATAAGGTTTTACAGGTGCATTATTTGGTGTAAATAAAATTCATGAAAACATTGAACTGCGAAACAGATGCTTATTATATCTTACTACATCCTGTAGCTTGCGAAGGGTACACAGTTTAAATATTGCTTTACAGAAGGGTGTAGAGAAGTAAGGCCAGCGTGAGGCGGGATCACTCACCGCCTATTAAGTTCCGCTTATAATTGAGGCTTGGGTAATTTTGAATCCTAAGATATTAGGCTGTAATGGTCGTCAGGTGTTTTATCGCCAGTCCTTAGTACGTCTGCAGAAATTTGAATAGTTAGGTGAACATGTCTTGATGATAATTTAGATCGAGTGATATAAACAGCGTTATTATCCGTTTTAGTAAATAGATTATTTAAAAAAATACGATTTTATTACGATTTTTATTCCACTATTCAATCACAGGCGCTCGCAAATAAAGCTTTACGATTTAAATCAAGAACGCATTGAATGTGCCAGTTCAGTCAAAGCGAGTTAAGTACCTACGTCATTTATCCAGTACAATTCTATTAACGTACCTTTGCCAGTTAACTCGTATTATGTTCGTTATCGATTCGGCTACCTTTGACATCTTCGTTAATTTGATAAATGAATGGCCCTTGCTGCACTACGGTATATCGAGCTGACGGTTTCCGGCGCCGAAGGCAACAGGAAACTAGAATTGTCGAATTTCCCGTAAGGCTGTGGCAATCTCCAGCACAGTGTATATCTACATAGATATGTGCGCCACCTAACACAATTTTTGCGCGACACTTTCCAGAAATTGAAACAGAAGTGTCTTCGAGAAAGATTTGGTTGTTACACAAAATTCAGTAGCAACGTATCTTTTCGCGTTCCTGTTTTATTTCAGTACGTTGTTTTTATTATCTAAAGAGAATTCAGCTTGATCGTGAAGGCACCCAGTATGTCGACGAACTCGAACGATAGTGAACGATTTTGTGTCGCAGCAAATTGATTGGTTATCAGAAACGAAATCACTATGCTGTCGTCTATGAGGTAACGAAGTGACGTATTGCACAACTATCTGACAGCAACTTCCTTCGTGAAGGAATTTACTATCGGTCTTGTACCTTGTAAGAATCATAACATTAATACGTGAAGCATAAAATTCGTACTTCTTTTTACAAAAATTACGCAGTCGGATAAGTATGAAATTGGCACGGTTAAAGATTAATCTAGAGAAATAGAGAATGCAGAATATTATTGCTTTCTATTACTGCCTGAAAAATACATTAAATTAATAACACCAATTAAACACACTACTATGCAGCTTCTATCAGTTGACAACTTTCAGACGGTGTTCTTGTTTTCCTCTGCTACAGCTAGCTCCCGACCAATGGTCGATTATGACTACTACTGGGCCTCTAGTATATTTAAATATATGAACGTTTAAACACCTTTTCTGCTTCACGTGAAGCAGTGGTTAAGATTTTCAGTATTCCCTTGAGAATCGTAGTGCCTTTCGCAGTCACAAAGAATCTATAAGCAACATTTCAACAAAATCCAATGTGCTATACAAAGTTTTGTTTGAATCTATATGTATTCGCTTAGCCTGCTTACTTTGCAACGTATATACGTTTCTTAACACCTGAGAACGTATTCCAGAATGTTTGAATATCAACATTCTCGGAAAGTAAGATTTGAACAGAAAACTCACTTGAAATAAATCCAGCGTCCGAGTTTAAAGGGAATATATTGACTTGTTTTCAGTTGATTTAAGTGTTTCTCTATCTCACAAACAGCACGAAATGTACACAATGTTTTCGAATGCATTTTATTTGTAACAGCTACCTAATAAGTTTCATTACCTTCTGAATTTCCACGTTTCTACAAATGAATATTCAGAGCTGTGCATGTGACAAGCTTGTTACTTGATGAAATTTCGTAGTCAGGCACACACACAACCATAATTTGTGTTAGGAATATCCGTGACAGCTTATTTATACAAAATAATGAAACCAGTAGGAAGTGTTATTTTCCATTGTTATTTAAAAAATGTTGTTTTTATATTTCCCGATAAAACTTCCTAACACATTGTATTTTTATTTACATAATATTTATTGAAAAGGATGTAAGAAGATATTGCTTTAACTAGATCCTCGTGAATATGCGGTCACTATGTTCCTTTCGAATAGAATAGAATGCGATTCAATTTGTTTTCAAAGGACCTACGACTATTGTTTGAATGCAGTTGGATTTATTCCGTTACTTGCTACTCCCGAGCTTGAGGACTTACGTTCTAATTTCAATTGGAGATTTTTTAATTATTTTGTTTCTGTCTATTTATGGAAAGACAATACCCTGAAGTAAGTAGGAGTCAAAATGCAAAATACTTTTGTAGAATTTATGAACTCAAATATTCATGAGTCCTGTAATAATGTAGGTCAGTGAAGACCGTTCAGAAGTTATATTTAGCTCTAGGTTTTTGTTATTTCTACCGTACTATGTAGTCCCAGAACATCTGGATTCTGGCAAAATGTAAGTAGATTAATTAAACTTATGTTTCCTTTCCTTGTTTAGAAAGTACAGCTATGTTAGGAACAACATAATGTTATGTTACCTGTAGCTCATCACATCTCTACTTACTGAGAAGGTTACATTTTACTTTGACTAATTTAAGAGTAAAATACCTATTCATTTAGGAAAATATGTGAAAACTTGGCAGTGAGCTGAACCTTATAAATTTATACTTAAATAATTTATACACTTTTCGCAGTTATGAGCCAAAAAGAGATTGTTAAGAAATTTAAAATGGAATGGCAACGGCTGATTATAATCTATTTAGTAAAATTAACATACACGGCAGGTTACAGTTTCCCGACATGTTCGAAAATAATTAGAGTTGAAAAAAATTTCATACATGAAACATCTTTGTAAAACGACAATGTTATCTCAAAGAAACTCGTGAAGTGACTTTGTGACATACTTAAAGCCTCGTCAGTCAGCCAAGAGAGTCGAATGTCAAGGTTATTGACAGATGTACAAAACATCGCCAACCATGGAGCTTAAATGAGTTAAAACTGTAGAGTGCGACTGACACAATAGCCCAATGCGTCGAGTGTAAGCACATTGGCTGTATGTAGAACATTCGTTTATTTATTTAAGTGATTTTCTGTGCTACGATAGAAGTTTATGCGAATATAGCGACTGTACCGATATTATAGGGGTAATGTTAGGTTTTTAATTAAAATAATAGTTTTATTAAAATGACGCACTCTGTTTTAATACTATTTTTGCAACGCAAGTATTTCACACAAGTGCTCACGGTTCATACCCTGACCGCACTCTGTAGTTTCTTATCCATGCTCTAAGTCGCCAACATAACAGAAGACGTCTATAACTTCAGTGTTGTTTTCCTTTTACCCCAGAGACGCGCTACAATACTGTTGGATGTCTGAATTGCCTTTATAAATTCGTATTACAAATTTAATCTTTTATTGTTTATGTACCTTACAATACACGATGCGTACAAAAGGCAACTATTTACATCGAAGATGGCTAAATAAATTTGTAGCATTTTTTATTTATTGATAAATTGTTTGCCGGGGATATCTTATTATGGAACATTAATTTTTGCTCATTTAAAAATGACTTTGTCAAAACATATGTTGCAATCACCATTATTCTTCAGATGATTATTTAAATTGAAACTTTTGCAAGCTTTTACACATTTTTTTACTGAATGCTTTCATGTGATATCAGTTTATTATATTGTGCCATTGACCTGAGATAGATATAAAGATTAAATTATATTATCAAAGATAAGAAAGGTTCTCACGATAAAAGTCAAGTACCACAAAAATAGCCGTGAACTTCATTTCCTACCGCCCACACAATCAGCCTACAACATGATTAAGAAATCCGCAACACGTTCGTATCTACAATAAAATTATGTAGATGTAGTCTTAGGCAAGCCTTCTAATACATCGGAGAGAAACAGGGGCGCGCCACTTTCCTTAAGCGCTCTTACGGGAGCTCGAATCTCTCTCGCCAAACTTATTTCTGTATCGCATCAAACTCACAAGTTACGTTCGAATGAGTTTACCTACCGAACTGTTACTACGCTACTACAGTACTACTAACCAAGCTTTGCCTGTTTATTTACCGACTTCAAAAATGAGGAGATATTTCGATCTATGTAGATCTATCGAGCATACCTCTGGCTAGTCGCATTCGCCTTGCATGTCTCGTTTATTTATAAATAAACATAATGTTTGTAACTTGATGTTTATTTTCAAGCGAAATTTTCTCACGCGTAATGCAATGATTAATATTGTTGGTTTTTTGTTTTGTTATCCTTTTTCGATGTGCGACTAACAATGTATGTTAATCGTGTTATTTTTATATTTACATTTATGTACGCAAATGTACACATGTATGTAAATTATTCAGTTGTTATTATTAGGTGCTATATATTTTTGTACGAGAAATTTACTCCTAAATGTATATCAGTCTGGCTCAGTAAGTGGGACTATCTAAGCTGTCAATCAGATTGACGATTTAGAACACTATTATATACATGTTTACTATATTATATTGGCAACTAAAGCTGATCCACGAAAACCATTTCTTTAAAAGAACATAGCTTTTTCTTCTTTTAAAATCCATAAAGATATCAATCTGAGATTTCGATACTAATTTAGTCTCCAATTTCATATTTTTGTTGCCGTGGCAGTTTCAGGTTAAACCGTAGTAGTTATTTGATATTAATGACAAAAGAAATCGGCATTTCCATTAACATTATTTGATACGCTGCCAACCAAATATCAGTAATTTTGTTGAGTGTTGACTAACCCACTATTGACTATGATACACAAGTACTTGAATAAAAAATAAACTATTCACAAAAATTATAAATGCATTACATTTAGTCGTATTTATTTTCGGTAATTTACAATGCAATATATATATACCTGTAGACAGTACTATACATTCATAACAGTATCACAGTTTTCGTTGAAATAACTACGAACTACTAAAACAATAGTTTTGTGAATAAAACATTGGAAGGAAAAAAAAAATAAGTAAGTGAATAACTTTAGAGAGCCAAGTGTTCTCTTCAGGAACCAGAATCAGAATGTAATAATGTAAAGTGAATTATAACAAATGAATATGGATAACATTATAATACATTGATCTGATCCCAAAGTAAGTAGCTACTGTAATAACACTTGTGTTATGGAAGCAAAGAAACAGAACTTGAACTTGAACCTAGGAATTAGTTACACCTTGAAAACCAGCGAATAGCTATGCTACTCGACCACGGGGATATAAGTAGTTTCCATAACTTATGGGTCACCAATTATATATTGCCTTTTTTTAATCAACACGATTTTCCCCGTAGCTAATGTAATAAAGTTGGAAAATTAACGCTTCGATAAACATAGCAGGTAAGGCGTTATGTTAAATTAAAAATTTATAGGTCACATTCATGTTGTCTAGCAAGTTTCTGGTTTTTATTTTCATGGTTAGGAACATAATCGATAATTATTTATTGATGTATTATTTTCCTAATATGATTATAAATTTAACATTTCAATTGTCGCAGGATTTCTACGGCCTTTTACAACACACAAAAGTCTCATTTACATATTACGCAAAGTGTATTGAAACTAATCCCACTCTACGTTCGACACGCTCTTATGAATTAATAATACCTACGTTATGTTCGGAAACACAAGATAGAATATATAGGCAGTCCTAAGAAAGCCGGGCCTACATACACCTTTACTTTTTGCAAGCAAACTTATGTGTGAACTTTGAGGAAGTTTTCCGGACTAACTTTCAAAGTTTGTAACCGGCCACTTTGTCTGATACCACAAACTTAAGTAAGTATATATTCAAAAGTTTGTTAACTAAGTAGGTATATATTCAGAAGTTTACTACCCTAATGATAAGTCTATGTGTCATGTGGAATGACTGCGGACTACTGTAGTAGGGACCTACTGTTACTGCTCCTTCACTTTTATCACGAAACTTGTCCGAATTTTGTAATTAAACATTTAGGAGCCTGTGGTGCAGACAACTTGAGAAAAGACAATTTACATTTCCCATGAAATGTATGTATATCACACAAGCTTTTACTAGCAGCTCCTCTTTAGAGATTTAATTCCGCTCCGAATCCAATTTCACCATAATCGCTTCAGTGATTTGGGAAGAAAAGTATAACCAACAGGCACAGTCGGTATTTCAACATTGACATGGAAATAAGTACCAGTCGTAGAAAATGTTCTCAAAGCGTGTCTTTAGTGTCTATATGATGCGAGTCAACATAATATTTCATGTTGACTTTCGAGCCAGCGGGAAAAATTATTACCTGTAACATGTTGGAGAAAAGTAGTCGCGGTGACGTCACTGGAAGCAAAGAGTTGTTACCTAATGGAACCTCTTCACTCGCTCCTACCGAAGTACTAAGGAAGTCGATAAAAAGTTACGAAAGTTTTGCGAATTTTAATATTTTTTGTCGGTGCTCACACAATACGTATTTTAATAAAGTTTTCTGCTTTTATTAAGCTCAGTTTAAAGAGAATGTCGCGACCTGTATGATGTTGTTATACTTTCAGAATAACTTTTATACTTAAAACTTTGTACCTACTGAACTAAAGCCTTACTTATTTTGTTGGCGATTTAATCGCAGTTTATTAATAAAAGTAGTTTTGGTTTCTTATACTTGGTTGATTGATCACAGGTTGAATTTACCAGGGAGCAACCCGTAATAAAAAGCAGTATCAAATTGTTTATTTTTCATCGCGATCAAAATCAAAATCTTGCGTGTATAACAGGAATATATTAAACATTACAAGAACAAAGTTTAATCAACCCGATTAAGATAACTGAAACCGACTTACTTAATTCATTAAATGAAGGAAGATCGTTGTAAATTTTAACTTAACAATTTATAATTAAAGCTGCTCAGTGTTCATCACTCAGTTTCAGTTCCTGATACTTAATTGTGCTTAAAAACAAAGTCCATTAGAAAGTTCATCAGTTTACACGTTAATTAAGTACACTTAAATGGAGGCTCAGTGATCGAGGTCGCGACTTACGCGCGATACGTCCAAACGAACTTTAATGACTTTACCCCGGAATTATAGAAAAGCAATAGTTCATTCTACGTAAGTCTAGAGGTAAAAAATACAGGACGCATTATCGTTGATAGCGAGTCCTGTTTTATTTTTTATTTTTACCTTATTTTCTGGCGTCCGGTATTTTTGGCCAGGAAGGGTTATGTTTTGCATGATTTATTTATGTAAACTTTTTGTGAGAAACAGTAAATAGGCGGACGAAACAAGGAAGGCCGGTGAAAAATTCCTTGAGTCAATAACTCAAGGAATTTTTCACCGGCCTTCCTTGACATTAATACCTATGTTAAAACAAAAAAAAAATACACCAATGCAACTTTCGTATGTAGTTACTTAATTACCTATTAAATTAATATTATTATTTTTATTCTAATCTAGACCGCAGATTTAGTACGAAATAAACCGCTTTCTAGGCCGATTTAAAATAAGGACATGCTTAATCGTTTAATATGCATTCATACTTATAGAAGAAATGGCACTTACCAATTTTTCATAGTAGTGCATAGTAACAGCACAGATTATTGAACAAAACTAAGGCTATAAGTACAACGATAAATAAAAACAAGCATACAGGGTAAACCGAGGCGCGTAACCACCTAGGGCCTAGGGGCAAAACACGTTAGTACACACCGCTTAATTCCATCGGAGCGGTTAACTAGGCACTATGTTATGTTGCATGTCACTTCTAGATTGATTTATACCTACGTAGGCTACTTTCCTTAACGCGGTATCATGTTTCATTCCCCACTGTAAATATATTTGGTAAGTAACAATAGCAGTCTTGTAATAAGCCGGAATTTATTGTTCGATGTTCCCGTTGTTCGGTTTTGTTTCTAAAGCAGGCGAGATAATACTAAGTCATTTCTGCTATTATTGTCAGGAGTGTTTTATTGTGCCGAGTGACCTTACATTACATTACTGTTACAGGCTGATTTAGCGTTTTCAGCTTGGTTAAAAAAAGTTTTCAAACAATTTAAGTAGGTTTTAAGAGGAAATATGCTAAATAAATAAAACACATTTTTTTAGGTTATAACATAAAAGATTATCAGGGATCATCTGAACAATATCTGAAATAGGATGGAACAAGTAAGTACTATCTTTGAAGGAGAATCAGAAAGGTTCTAGTTATGTTGTTTAGCAAATATGTTTAAAAACATTTTCTTTATTCTCCTACCACATGGAAGATTATCGCTGTTTGTTCACAATGAATTTCCAGCACAGTTTTCCGGTAGCATAAACTAAGAGATTCCAGATTACTACTTTCGCCGACCGACGGCGGCTAATTAGCGAAAATTAATTTGACTTTGTTTCAGCGTTTTAACTATTTGTGTTACCGCTTCGTTAGGTTCGAAGCTGTGTTTTATAGCTATGTAGATGTACATTTATATCGTGATAACCATGTTAAAAGCACCTGCAATTTAGGGGTACGTAGCACGTACGAGGATTCGGTTTTTATCCTTTGTAAATCAAGAGCAATTTCGAAAATACGTGGGTCCATTATTTTTAATAGAATTAATACGCTCCATGGGCTGTATTTGCTGTCACATTTATCATTAATATTTGACTACGCCACATGGATATTATAATTGTTTGATTACTGTAATGTACGTCAAAAATAATGTGCTAAGCAACGGAAAATGTAAACGGAGTAATTACCACTCAATGTACAATATACATATTTATTATACAACGATTTTAGGTGTGACGCGTTTATTGACGAGTAAAATTTTGTAATCTTGTCGAATGCAAATTGAATGAATAGATAATGGAATCGGCTTTGTCGAAGGCTAAATTTCGTTCGCTGAAATCGCCTTCTTATGCTAATATTTAAAATACACAGCTTGCCGTCCATCGATACGGGAGCGAGGCTTATGCAAGTTACGACTTGGCCTGCGATTCACTTGCTCTTAGCTCACAGCGCTTTAGATATTCTTTCTCAAGTCGCATAGAAGTTTATCAGTTCGAAATTTGTAGTAACAGGTTCGGGGTTACGTAAATCATGTGACGTGCTTGTTTGGAGAGCGTTCGAGGGCAGAATTTTAAATTTTTGGAGTTCTAAAATGTTTCGCACGTATGAAATGAACATTATTTTCTGTTCTTCTGAATATATGTAATTTCATAACTTATCTTCACTTATCATGATAGATGATTGCTCGGTTCTAGGCTCGTGGTTCAAAATGGGTTTGTCACCCCGTTAATTTAATTTTGTTTTTTATAGTTTTTGTGATGTTATTAAATATTTAGACATACCTGCAATAGCTCTTCCCAGCAACAACGCGCTGAAGAGTATGGAGAGCATTCGCCCTCTCCCTCTGGCCACCATCTTGCAGACCTTGATTGTATCAACATCAACTGGTCATCATTGTACACACTTCCATTCACGATGTTCGTTTCACGAAACACTTATGTACACGACGTTACCATTGTCAATTGTTACACTTACACTTTGTCGGTAGTTTTAATTTATTTTCACTGCGACACCAACGGTAAGCCGAACTAAGCTGTTATTAAGTAAAAGTTATTGTTAACAGATAAAATATGCAATATAAACCAATAATGAACAAATAAATAGAACTAAATTAAATAAAAAAATAAAATCTTTAATTCAGTAAATTTGCTCGTTTTATAATTAGATATGTCATTGATATTTTTATAGTCTAATATAAAAGTCATAAAACTGCTGGACGCAGAATATACATGTCGTTAATATAGTGTGGGGAAATTTATGAGCGAGCCACGATACGGACTTTAATATGGTAGCTAGGAGTAAGTGAGCCAGTCTGGAAAATATTCTAGACCTAGAGTGTAGGTAGACTGAAACAGTACGCTTTTCAGGTAAGTCTTGTATACGTGTAGTTATTTGCGATCTTGTATCCGTTTGTAATAATTTTCAGTTGTTGATGCTTTGTACTTTTAAAACGTTTTACTTTACACATTATGATGGGATTTGATAGTTATTTGCTTGAAATATTCGTAAACAAGAAACGATGTAAATATTGAAATAGAAATAAATATAATATACGACTAGAAGTGAAATGCACATACACGAAAAAGACTGTGCATTTTATTTATTCTAGCTACACAGTTTGTTTTTGTCATAATTGCGACCATGCCAGAATACCGACCAATACCGTCAGATGGTGTCCGATAGCGAATTTGACGCTGAATCAGAAACGTTTTGTGTGACCATATTGTGGGAGCCTAATGATCCGACATTTGAAAACAACATGCAGTTGAGCTAATGTATAATCATCATGTTTGTGTATACAAATGTGAAAACAATTTTTGATTACAGAAACAAATGAATTACTTTCCATAAAATCTTTTTAACAAAAAAATTCAACCGCCGAAAAAACTGAAAAGCAAAAAATAAGAAACCTTTTTTTATTTAATCTTAATAACTAAGTTCTTAAACGAATGTGAGTATACCTAAATAATTTCGAGTCGGCGCCAAACAGGCAAATTAATTAATTACAACATATAGGTATATAGGTATACAACATTTTGCGACCTCCGTGGTCGAGTGGCGTACGCACCAGTTTCAAGGTGTCGCTAGCTCTGAGGTCCCGGGTTCGATCCCCGGACGGGTCAATGTAGAAACCAACTTTTCTACATTGTCTCGGGTCTGGGTGTTTGTGGTACCTTCGTTGTTTCTGAATTCCATAACATAAGAGCTTAATAGCTACTTACTTTGGATTCAGAGCAATGTATGTGATGTTGTCCGCATTTATTATTATTTATAGGTATTTTTTTTTTATTATTTTAATGTTTGTCGCTGGAGATTTCATCGCATTTTTAAGTTGATTCAAACTCAAACTCACACTCAAAACTTTTATTTGCTTTCCATAATGGTATAAGTGGAGTGATAAGTAAGGAATATAATTATAGTGATTATGATTTGGTTGGTTCTTTAAATTTAAGGTATTTTTTTGATCTTTGTTCATTGATAGTTTGGCGCCGCCTCAAAATTATTTAGGTATACTTACATTCGTTTAAGAACTTAGTTATTAGGATTAAATAAAAAAAGGTTTCTTATTTTTTGCTTTTCAGTTTTTTCGGCGGTTGAATTTTTTTGTTAAAAAGATTTTATTTTATATTTTTTTGTGGCTAAAATAATATACTAATTACTACATGCTGATCTTTTTATTATTGTTAAAATAGCTAGCTACCTTATTTTAGTATTCAAATCTGTGAGTGAACAATAAATGACACCTATTTTCCCACCCTTCGGGTTAGATTGTATGGGATTAGCTTCTAGGTATCCCCTATCTAATAAAAAAAAGAATTATCAAATTCGGACTATTCTGTAATAAGTTACCCGTGGTCATATATTACAATCAGTTAGTGAATAATCAATATATCCTGTTTTTCTACCCTTAGGATTGGAATATTTTTTCTAAATTTATATGGGACCAACTTCTAGGTATAGCCTACTCAATAAAAAAATAATTATCAAAATCGAACTACTCTGTAAAAAGTTACGCGTGGTAATACATTACGATCAGTGCGTGAACAATCAATTAACCCTTGTTTTCCCACCCTTAGGGTGGGAATTCTTTTAGTTTAAAGTTTATGTGGGACCAACTTTGGAGTATACCCTTTCCAATAAAAAAAGAATTATCAAAATCGGACTACTCAGTAAAAAGTTATGCGTGATCATACATAAAAAAAAAAATATACGCGTCGAATTGAGAACCTTCTCTTTTTTCGTCGGTTAAAAAATATAAATGTGCATGATCATACAGTCTCGGGTCGAGTCTGGATGAGGCTGGTACAGGACCGTAGGAAGTGGCACGAAAAAGGGGACGACTATGTCCAGCAGTGGGAGGACAAGGGCTGTTGATGATGGATGATGATGATGAACATACAGATATGTATGTAAAACAACAAATATTACGTGCTTGTAAGAAAAATACTCGACTAGAATGATTTGATTTGATTAGACTCATACGCTGGAAGACTATCTTATAAGTCGGCCAGTTCGTAACCAGGAAAAACAAGAAATAAGAAGGCTGCGTCATAAACCTCGTATCTACACAATGTTAAGTGTCGATCGAAAGAAACAATACAACACCCAGAACGAACAAAAGTTTACACGCAAGATAATTGTGTTGTCAGTACTTTGTAGTATTGTACCTTTCAGAGATACTAAAAACTTGTACGGTCTACCGAAAGTAAGTGGTAACAAAAGATTACGAATAACACCCTTACTACTATGTAATAACGGCGGTGTAAATGTCAAAGTGTTACGCGTGATGTGCGGCCGACTGTAGTATTGTACATTGAGTCGTAAAGTTTGTTCAAAGACAGAAACACCATTCACAATGTCTCCGTAAACTTTTTTAGGCGTTGTAGAGTTAGATGGGTTTTTTTACTGTTTTACATCGCAAAGAGAACGGAGCACTTGACGAAATGCTTTTGTCTTCTGTCAACTACTCTGAGAACAACAACTCGACATCGCCTTATTCACACACTGATAATATTGCTTTTTGCAATTTCTTGTTATTTTTGACATTGACCGTGTGTTGTAAAAGTTGTGAAATAATAAGAAAAATGCGTAAGGGAAGTTCGTTGATTGATGTGATAATACAATGTTAAGGGAAAACAAAATAATGATCCATCAATCAATTTTATATCATGAGTAAAATATATCTCTTAGAATTCAAGAAATAAAGTAATTTAAAAGTATTTACAAAATGACAAGATGTGTTTCAAGGTTTCGAGTTGTTGCTATTTCCAAGAACGATTTCTATATTTTCATTTTTACATTAGGCTCTCGGTAAAAATTAAAACTAGCCCATTCATAAAATGTAATAGTCAGCCTTGACAAATTCCTAGGCGCAACAGTTACGTACATTAGCAGGTTATAATAAAATAAACGACCAGGAACTCTATTACACGCAAATTAAATTACCAACAATGAAAGGCAATCAATAACGTCATTTTCCGAAGCAATATAATAAACAATTAAATAACTAAATGTGGTTACCATCACAGACTTGAACAGTAGGTACATTGCCCTGATCCGAAAGTAATTTTACCATCGACGTATGATATGCATAGACTGCTACTATCGCTAGGTTCCCCTTGAGCCAAGCGAGAGCAGTTTTTAGTCTGATCCTAGTACATTTCGTTTTTCATTTAAGTTAATTTTCGCGCAACGAGAAACTTATATAAGAAAATATCGGTGGTTTTGACATTGTTAGGATAATATTAGTGTTTTAGATAGATTTTTTAAAACGGCCAGCGCCATCTTCATACATAACTCACGACAACACTTGATCACACTAGTGCTTACGGTTTAAACTCTGATAGGCTCACTCTATAGTTTCAAATGCAACCTCGTTGAATTTTACTTACTGAAATCTAAGCAATCCGAGATAACGAAGGGACCACAATTTATTTATAGGTACCTCATTTCAATACTCAAAACTGTTCCGTTTTGTTTATTCACCGAGTAATTGTATCCCATAATCGGTTTTTTAATTATCAACCTTTAATATTTACTACCGAGTAAGGGTATTTTTGAGAGGTCAGTTTTAAAATGGTTGATATAACTTGATCCTTAAAAGGGTTAATAAACCTTCACAGCGTAGTCCAAGTTTTAGTGGTTTATAATTTATTGTACTACCAAGTAATTTATACATTAGCGTGCTTAGTCGTGACAATCTTTATTACCTTTCGTCACTTATACACCTATATATGTTAATAAATGTCGCTGAAAAGTTTTTTAATAACACGTTCGACATTTTTGGCTTGTTTTTGGTTCATGTAATTAACTTCAGTATTTGACGTGCTTATTACAGCCTACCTTAACCAGTTGACAGTGATGACGTGTTAATTTTAATGCCTGATTGCCTTATTTTGTTTAAATTATTTGTATACACACACATAAATAGTTGTGACATGTGAAAGGTAAGGGAAAAAATACATGGACTACTTAAAATAATGTAACGGTGAGCTAAAATATGTTCTAATTTATTAAAATATATCTTTTAAAATAATAAAAGTTTATATTTTGTTTTATAAATAGGTTTAATTGTCTCATCTAAAAGTATTTTAACAAATATTGCACATTGTTATATAACCAGCGAGAAAACAAGCGAAAGGTGCAACTAATTCAGGGTTTAAAACAAATCCAAACTTTAGCAAGTGTTGAGATAAAAGACTCTAAAGTTGTTAGTAATCCATACTTACCGATTATAACAAAAATATCTTTTTTCCAATAAAAATACCTTTACATTTTAAAGTCATAACACTTTACTGTTCAATACTTCATAATTATACCAAGCGAAAATAAGAGGAGAGTAAAACATAAACTTCAAATTACCTGATGCCTCGATTATGGACAAAAGCTTCTAGTATCAAGTAAAAATAGTAGTAGTAAACACTTCAATCTATAGGCACCGACAAAGCTGTGGCCTCTCTAGTTTTCTTTCAAAGTGACTGCACAAAAAAAGAAGAATTTCATAAAATTTAATAAAGTGAGAAATTGCAAACCCGCAATGAACAAGTGTGATCATGCTCCTTCCCTGTATGAGAGCCGGTAATGCCATTATTATTTTTATTTAAAAAGGTGTCTAACCTAATGATACATACCACATAAAGTTCTACTTTACGAGGCGCCGTAAACCCGTAATTAGCACAAGTACAAAAGTACCCAGAGCGACATGGATCAATAACTCTAAAGTGATATAAAATAAAACGTGCAGTAAACTTTTACGATTGTCTTATAAACGGGGAAACATCAATCTATGTCTAAGTGTGTCCTTTCTGATTTATTTGCTGACAGAACCATTATGAATCTTCATTTACTTAAAATGGAAGAGAAACGCTTTACGTAATTTTAAGCTGTATTTTCTTTTACTTTCGTTGCGCAACTTTATTTCCCCCTCGACACTTAACTATGAAGCCTAACTAATGTTTCGGAAGTTTGGTTTGAACTTATAGTTACGTTACTCATTAATAGTTGCTTAATTTTACTTTTAAGTGGTAAACGCATATATAATTCATTGGGACTTGTAATGTTAGAGGCTGTTTATGTAAGATAAGGAATTCATTCGAAAGTTAAACGAAGTCATTTAAAAAAAAATCTACAAAATAATATGTTTAATCATATCCCTTTGGGGGAAATGATTATACATAATATCGTCATAGGCTTGAGTAATTAAAATAAATATATTTGCATAAAATAAGGCCGTGATCACATAAAGTATATCAGAGTCTAACGCTGTGTTATAATGTACCTTACTAGGTAGGATCCCTTATTCCCAATCTTTGAGGAAAAGGTTTCTGGTGTAAATGTGGGTAATGCGACACCGGAAATGTGTCAATCAGGCCTGGATTGTGGTAGGAGTTTTTCTATAAATGTTAAGTGACAAAGCACGATCAGGAAACAGGTAATAACTTAGATGGTTTTTTTTTCGATATAATTAGATATGTCGGAAGGCGGCCATCAGACAGGAAAAAAATATTTAACCTTTTTTTATATAGTCTACACCAGGTCCCACTGCTGGGCAAATACTTAAAGAAATATATCTAGGTACGCGTGTCTGCTGCTCTAGAATTTGTGTATAACATAATAGGTGCTATTTTCATCTAAAATAGTTTATATCGTGGTGTGTTTTCAATGTTTATGTTCTAGTCAGGCTGCAAACGTTTAGGGACTAGGATACTTAAACACAAGGCTCATTAGTTTGCCATACACCAACCAACCACATAATGTTGTAAATTTAACAAATGGGTAGCAGGCGCGGTATGCATTATCTATGAGCCCCAATGGGTTCCTTTCAATGTGTTAATTTTGTTTAATTATATAAAGAAATTATAATTATTCAAATAGAATATATCGAACCTAGCAAGGTTCTTGTTATTACAAGCATATTTTCTTATGTAGATGCGAACATAAAATCATCTATTTCAGTAACTTAGAAATGCAAAATAAGTATATATAGTAGTAGTAGCAAAATAGTAGTTTTTTATAATATTAAATATGTAACAGTAAAGTTACAAGTGACAGTAAAGTCCTAATCACAAACAAAAGGGACGGTAATCGATAATAGCGGACACGAGAAAAGGCACTTAATTTTATGTGTAACGCCGACACACATTATACCTTTATCTTTCGCTCAATTAGAGTGAAATATGTAAACATAACCTTTATTTACGGAAGAGGAATCAAGGTTGTATATAAAATTAGAGAAGTTTATGTAATTGTGTACGGCATTGTACGGCGGTCATTTACAAAATTGGGCTGACACGTCGCGTGACTCGACAACAAGGCGTTGCCAAAACGTGTGAGGTGGTACACGCACACCGTCGCTTTAGATCTTGCCTTCTACGTCCGCTGGTAATTGCACTACATGCTAGCTACAGACGATCGACTTTTCTAAAGGATTTTATTTTCTGCAAAGATGAATAGAAGGGATGACTGGAAGAAAATAAAAACGTAGAAATATTGCGTAAATTGCTTTGGTACAGGGTGCCATCAATAGGGTATATCTATGTAAAGAGAGTGAACAGTACATCTGGTACAGTATCAGTTTAACTAACTTATTTTGAAATAAAATTTTGTCTACAAACCTATACTCTTTACTCCCTATTGGATAAATATACTCTTTCGGACACGTACCTACTATACGTACGGATAGAAAGAAGATTTGGTAAGGTTTATAACAAACATCTTTTTTATCTAAATTACTTTGACATAATTTAACTAAAGTTATAAAAAATAAGAAACGAAAATCTCTACAAGAAGAGCTTTATTGTAACTCGATGGAATCATTCTTTGTACTTAAAAAATCGTTTTTATTCGATGGTGATTCGATCTAAGTACTTTTACTTGCGATACATGATCACATTAACTTATAATGACCTAAATACTCGAATATTAATCAATATTTCAATACCATGTCAAGATATAAAAGCATAGTCAACATAATTAGCCTTTGTTGGGTATTGTTTCAAGGTGAACCAATTTCGATCACCGAAATTATATTCCGAAATTACAAACGTAATATTTTCAGCCAGTATATTTCTATTTTTTTTATTTGTACTGTTTGTAGTGCACTTTAGTCGAAGAAATTAAGGTGTTGTCCATTTGCAAACACCCTAAAGGGAAAATAACATAATTTAACTTGTGCAACACCATTAGACAAATGTAAGAAGAAATTAGTTTTCCTAAGTTACTTTTAAATTGTATTCGTAAATACATTTGAAGTATAATGTTAATTCAAATTTACATCATGTTTGTAATTATGTTAGCAAGTGTACCGTGTCATATCTATAACATCGAGTGGTTTTATGAACTCACTGTGTTATTGTCACGAAGACAGTTGACTTGCCCAGTGTAAATATAAGCATTCATAATTATTGATTTGTAGAAATTCATTATTTTTATAATTATTTTTTCCTTATCTGTTATGAACTTCACGAAAGACACAACGCGATAAGAAGACTTTATGAAATGGATCCTATAGAGCTAAATATTCAATTTAAGTAGCTGCTTAGTATCGTGTCTAATTTATCTTTTTAAAGTGTGATATAGCGACAAATACACTAGAAGCCACCAAGAACCAACTCTAGGTTACAGGACAACACTCAAATTACCTACATGAAAAAGGCACAAATTAATTAATTAAAAGATTTCAAACAAAACAAACAGTCTCCATTATTCAAGCAGAAAACCTACAAAGTGCAGTACAAGTTCTAATCATATTTTACAGTACGCTATTTACTTTAATCAGTTGAAGAACAGCCAGTGAGGAGAAAACAAAGCCTCGTTAAGTTCCACGCGTCCCCACTGCACAATTCAAGGGGCCGCGTAACCAACTTTTAGAATGATAACTGTGTTACTCAACGGGAATTACCGTCTTATCTAAATAACTAAAACTGGTCAAATGTGAGTCGGACGAACGAAGGATTTAGCCGCATAAGATGTAACATTGATTTGTTAATTAATATGGTGTGTAAAAGTGTGTTCTAGTATGTAGAGATTGGGCAGATTCATGAAAATATTTGACAGTTGTATCGATTTTAGTACGAATACAAAGTAAATACGGTGACTAATGAAAAATTAAAAACATGTTTGTGTCTTATATTAGTTGTTTTAACGGCGATACAAAAAGGTAACAGTGAAAAATTGTACAGTACCTACATGAGATACAACTCGGTGACAGACAGACTGTCAGTCGGACAGACAGCGAAGGCTTAGTAATAGGGACCCGTTGGCACTTTTCTTGTCCGTACCGCTACAAACACCTCTCTTAAATAAAAGGCTAATATTATTAATTATCAAAATATAACGTTGACAATAATGTCATGTTATTAAATCTTTACTTATGTTCTCGTGTTCGTGAGAAACGATTTCATTATAACCTATTAGCATCGTACAAGTTAGTCGTTCAACGGCCTAATACTCCTGAGTCACAAGTTTATTAATAAACCTTACACGATATTCTCAGAATTTGTACAGCTTACCGCTAATACCTTGACCTTGAATAACACCCTTATATTATAGTAATAAGGTTTAGTTTTGTAAATCATATTAGCTAACGTGAGGTCGACCGTACAGAGGTTAAAGTCAGATTTAGATTTATTGTGTTTTGTTAATTTATTTGGTATTTTTTTTTCTTTGTGTGTTAGGATGTGTTTTTGACAGTTGGATTCTAGGAATATTAATTTATTACATTTTGTGGGTAATGTTATTATAATTATGTACAGCAAATAAAGTAATGTTTTTTGTGGTACCTATTCAATTTTTTAACTAAATAAAGCTCTCTGTTTTAGTGTATTAAAAGAGGCATTTTGAAATTAATGTTTTTTGACACAAGAAATATATTTTTATGCAACAAAGAACTTTCACAAAAAGGTATCATTATGTATAAAATATTCCCTATATGGGAAAAGTCCAAAGTAGCACAAAGATTACAGGAAAAATTATAGCGGTACTTTAATTCTGGGTAATAAAGTTTGGACAGGTACGAAACCCGCAGAGCCCAACTCTCTTAACCGACTTTTTACAACTCGGCGTAGCAGTTTTAGTGTGTCGTGTGTTACTACGATGTGTAACGGCTTCAAAATATTCTAGTCATGGACGTAGGCGGCACGAAAATAACGAACACAATCAACGCAAAATTGAAACATTATTTCCCATTGTTAAGTACGATAAAAGTAAGAATAATATTCTCCTTATAAAACTCCCCTTAAACTAATCTAAAAGTTTCGTAGCGATAAATTCCTAAGCCCATTCGCTCTATGCTACGAAAAGCGTAGGCCCTTATTTCGTAGCAAATTGTGACGTTAAACAGCTCGGTTTTCGGCGAATCGTGAATTTATTTTAACCATTTTATAGTTAGGAAAGTCACAGAAGATTTGGCCTTTTACATTAAAACTGAGTTCTAAGGAACAAAAAAAGGAAAAAAAAGCGTTTGTTTCTTCCTAAACTGAGCTTAGTTTATGTTAGTGTAATGTAAATTGGGGGATTGAAAACGAGATTATATTAAATTGATCGCGTTAGTATGAACCTATATAACTGGCTATAGTAGGCTTCGCTAATGATATTTACTAAGATTTCTGAACATATTTGATTTGTGAGCATAGCATCGAAATTGTGAAATAAAAGTCTAGATATCGACACGATCTTAGCTTTCGTATCATTTAATGTAAGGTCATAAAAATATACGAGATATGTGCCAATGCCTTCAAACCTCGGACATCGCAATAAAAAGATTTCAGCAAAAAATCCCGAAGATGGTTTAAGGTAAAACTAAAGCGAAGTATTGTTTTTGTAGGTTTCGAAACTGTTTTATATTCCGACCTTTATTCTTGTAAAATGGGTTATACGATAGTTTTCACTGAAATGTATAAATAGAAATTTGGAAAAATCTGTATCTATTTGCGTAACTGGTTCAGTCAGCCTAAGTTAGACTAAGGTGTAGAATTACAAGTTTTTTAATTTTCTTTGTCATTATTTTTTTTACGTAAATTGATATTTTAATCCGAAGCGTAACTACTACTCCTATATAAATACATGTTTATGTGCTTGTCTGTGTATATTATATCAGTCAGTAGTTCGCAGTTTTTCCCGCGTGGGTGTCGGTTACCGTGGCAAAAATCAGTCTTTGTTGGGGTTCAAGCTAACTCCATACCATAGTTTATCGAAATCTGTTGTGTGGTATAGCCGTGAGTGTAACAGACGGTCAATTTTCCCATTTATAAACTTAATAGATGGACTAGGTGACAGTCTAAACACGGAAACAACTCTCGACTGTAATTTAAATACTTCTTTAGTTTTAAGAAAAAATTTAACATGTTGATATAATGCATGTGTCACTAATAATAATAATATTGTAAATGTTTTCTTTTCTGGAACCAATAAAAGTTTTTTTTTAACTTTAGTTATTTAATTCATCCATTTCAATACGATACATTTGCTCCTACCATCTCTATACTTAACTGTGCTACATCGAACATTAGATTTTGACTATTTACTACTTATCTCAATACAAAAAGAAGCAAAGATACAAATTGGGCTATCAAAGAATAATTTAAGACTTGTACTTTCATATTTATGCTTTGAAAGTTTATATCTATGTATGTATTTTTTTCAGCATTATATTTCATGAAGGCCTTTCCATCATCGCGACAAATAGATAGTGTATTTTGGTCCTCGCATAAATCTCGAGTATACCGCACCCGATCTTCAACTGTCACTAACAAATATCCTGTGCTTCGTGTGTTATAAATATTCAAATATATATTATGTTAGCTATTAATGTATTTGTATTTAGTATTTTCCGACCTTCTTATTCGTCAGGACTTCTACCTTCTCTTTTATTTGTGTGAAAGAACTTGAATATGAATAACTAGCGGCCAAATAACTTGAATATAACTACTGACATATTATTATTATGTTAATGTAAATTAATTGCTGTAGCTTTCTAGCCTGTGGCCTGGTAGAAGGCGCTATATTCCAAGGGTGTGTCTAGTTTTAAGTAAACTTTAAGTCTTAGGATTAGATTATTTTTACTTTTGTTTATTTATAACTGTGTTACCTTACGAGGCTGTCTTGGCGCACCAGCGCAAAAAGCCTCAACAAATAAATGATTTAAAAAAAAAAATTAAAAAAAAAAATGCAGTTTACGCATAAAATAATTCCCTGTCTACGTGTTCGAAACATAATGATCAAAGAAAAGAAAAACAATATTAACTCGCAAGACATCAAAAACTAGCATAAGAAATTGGCAATCGAATCAAATATTTAATCCTAAACACAGTTTTATATTATACTTTCTAGAAAATTTAACCCTAAAATGCCGCAGTTACGAGTACCATAAAACGTTAGATACTTACGTAATTCACAATTTACTAGTACAATAAGTGTTACGCCAAGAATAAGGCACCAAAACGTAGCGCAAATGAGTTTCCTACGGAACACAAAGAAACTCGGCGGTTGGCGACGGTTGGCGACGTGATAATGTTTATAGACCAGTTTATGATATTCTTAAGAATATACTTTAAAGCGTAATGGGAGTCCTGACGTAATCCTATGTCTGACTTGGTTTATTTAAACAGTATTCTTGCCGCTGCAATGTTCTGTTCAGTTGGAGATTTTTAAGCGACTAAAGTTTTTTATGTTTGTGGTATGTATTGAAACTATTATTTATTCTCATAATTATTATCACGGAACAAAAGCAAACGACTCATAATTAAATTTAAGTATGTTCCAAATATGTTTTCCCGAAGAGGTCGGTAAAGAAAAAAAAATATGTTCACATAAATAAAAACATACACAAATAATTGAATGGGTTTCTTTTGTACACTATGAAACAGCACATACAAAAGAAGATGCATCTTTTACCCCTATCCTATTCTACCTATCGGCAATTACCCACTCAAATTATAAAAAAGATGCTATATTAGATTTATAACAGAATCATTTAACATTTATAGTGTGTACCAAATCTACCCAAAATTCCTGAAGAGACTATTTGCGAAGCGTTTTGTCTTAGCGTTCGACCATGGTAACCGAACGATCGAGTTCTATTCAGTTAGTGTCGCACAAGTAACTTGAAACATATTTTGGGGTATTCAGGACACGGCAGCACCAACTTCTTAGTAACTAACTGTACTGACTTCGGTTTAAGCAAATTGCAAGAGACTTGGGTCCTACAAACTGTGGGTCAATTGTGTCGTAGGTACATAGCATCCACCATTATCTTTCATGTTTTACCAGACTTTGTATTTATAGGACGACATAAAACCAGATTAAAGTCCTTTTTGTAAGCTTTATGTTGCACAAAGTTAACTAATCACATAACAAATAAGAAATCTATTTACAAACTATTTATATACATGCTAACTAAATTAATACTTAATTAAATCACAATTACATGATACTGGTTAACTGGCTTCTACTTTATAGTCGTTTTTAGAATTTAGACGCACAGTTTTATTTCAATGTCATCTTTTAAATCGGAAATCTTTAAGTAAAATTCAAATAGTACTGTCTATCTTTCTACATACTAACTGCAAGGATTTGTCCTAAGTCAGTCAAAGTCTACTAGACAATTCAAAGTCCAACGTACAGACTATCTAAGATTATGGTTGAGTGCAAATCTAGATAGAGGGGTCCTAAAACACGTACGTGAATGTAAAGCCGCATCACAAACACGTCTGAAGCAATTGTTATGTTCGTCTCTGATAGTGAACCGTCACGTCCCAAGTACTTGATAATATTTAAACCCCCTCAGTACTTCAGTGTCGTGTATTCCCTTTACATGCGTCAACGTTTTAAGATCTTTTCGTGTTTATTTTCTTGGTTATGTAATTGTAACATGGAGTTTTGGCGATAAAATATATTGTGATATTTTTTTCTATGAAATTAATAAATAAGTATATTCTTTTGTCAAAATTAGAGTAGCTTTAGAAAATCTGTTGAGAAATAATAGTAATTACTCGAAGTGAAAACAAAAGAATTTATTTAACCAAGTACCAAGATGATTAAAAAAAATGTTAAATAAGAAACGATGGCGTGGTGAAAATGTAACAAAACCTAAAAAATATGAAATTCTAAACATATATTACATAAACATATATTATAATAAAACATTTCGTTGCAGCATTGTTCAAAAGAAAGACTGTAAATGACAAAGTTAAACAAAGAATTCCCATAGGAAGACGCCGCTCAGTCGGTACCAACTAACAAAAATAATTACGCTGCAACAAAAGGAATATGATTGTTTCATTTTCTCTTCGCTGTACTGCAATTATTTAAGGGCTAGAACGAGCGTTATTAAACTCGAATGCCAGACGATGACGTCACAAAACTCATTCATACTGGCCAAAAACAATGTAGTCTAGTATTAAGAGAGGATTAGTGACTCGCAAATACGTCATCGACATATTGTATAAACATATTATTCTAAAATATTATGATTTATGTTCACCCTCGGTCTGCCCTACACATAAAACCTCATGTAAAATGTATGAATATCTCTTTGACAGTTGTGCTTAAGGTCATCGAATTAATGACTACCCTTTTAACATAAAACTATACTATCCACTTACAGATCTACTTCGTTATTCACTTCAACGTGTTTAAACACCGGTCCCACTGCAACACTTTAATTAATATTATCAATTCATTTTAATACAAATGGTGCAACGAGGAGCTAAAACTTTGGGACGCAGTTAGCACAGAATATCGTAAAACATAATGCAAACTCCCGAACCAAACATAACTAGGAAACATAGTTACTACTTATTTACTAGAATTTAGTCTAGGAGTTGCCGAAAGCTAATAAAACTTCGCCGTTGTGCCACCAAAGTGTGCACGTAGCGATAAGAATAAATATTACCATATAACTTTCAATATACAGCATGTCTGTAACAAAACACTGGAATAGCTGTTAATTTCGCTATTCATATCATACAATATTATAAAGTTAGCAACGTCATATTATTACCCGCTAATTGAAGCCATTCGATTAATTTACATAATTACGGTAACTCTACTGCGTTCAGTCATGGCATTTATAAACGCTATTGTTAATATCGAGTTGCTTCGGAGTGCTCATTATAAATTCGAACCTGGTTAGTAAGTCCAGCTTGATTTATAGGGCACGGCTCACGGCAGGAAGTTAGAGGTTTGGGATCGGCTATCGGGTCTGAAACATAGGACCAACTGTCTTCCGTAAACTTTGTTTGACCGTGTGGATTTCAGGGAAAAATAGGTCACACCATCTGTACCTAAGGGTGCCATTAAATTCTACATAGTGTAGATAATGTGGAGAGACGGCGATCCCTTTTAAGCTAATAACGATCACACTGACTTTCGGTCCGTTAGGAAGCGTAGGTTATGTTAATATTAAGGTGGACATCGATTTGCTATCAAAAGCGTATTTTGAGAGGACTGTGCAATATCTTGCCGTAACATTACTAAGTAGGGCAATGTTTACAAATTACATTATAGTAGTATTAATTATAAAATGACGTTTAACAGCCTATTTTGACATATAAATTGACAAACAAAGTTAGCATAATAATATTAGTTTAGATACACACAAATTGTAGTATATAGTAATCTGGTTAGTTGTGTAACTATTTAATGCAGTTAACTCAAATGTCCTACTGATAGTAGGGTCATACTCCGATTGCCGAACCGGATAACAGTCGGCATTATAATCTGTTTGTTTGTGGTACATGATCATGGAGCTAACGAATCCAAACTCACGGGATATTTTGTTATTGATTCTGAACTTTTGTGAAAACAAAAGAGTATTTATTTATAAAAAACATACAGTAAGAGATTGTACATTGAATGCCGGCTACGAGTGGGTAAACAAGATAGAAAAGATACTTAAAGAATGAGCAAAGCATAAGTTAGGTACTACATAATTTACAGTAATGTTTCTTTATATCTTTTTCAAGAAACTAGTTCTTTTCAATGTCTTCATAAAATCTTTCTTAAAAAGGAAACAGCAAAGAAATGCGTCATTTACTCCTCTATTTTGTAGTCTACGAAAAATAAACTTTAGTATAGCGTGATAAACAGTCCGCTCGGCAATAAAACTTGACGGTTTGATAGAGAACAGGTAATGAGGAAGACAAAAACTAACATAAAAATAATTGGTGCAGTTGGTATTCTGCGTTTGTCACGCGAAAGCTGACATAAATCGTATTTATGTATGTTCGTCACAGGAACATGTTTTATAGTAAAAGATAATTCGCGCAGAGGATAAATTTACGTGCCGGACCCATGCAAATCAACTTTTGGGTTAGCTTAATAGATCAAACATTATCTCTGTTTGAGTAAACCCACTGTTGTGCGTGTTACAGTGCTTGTGCGGTTACAAAATTAATTGGAGATTAGTGACATATTTGATTAACATTATACGCTGTAACAGTCTTGGTAAAATTGATATTAAGTCACACACGGTACGAGATAGTAACAACAGGTTAAGTTTAACTCAACCGTAGGGCTTTTATATGGTGTAGTTTTTTGTTTTTATGTAAATTTTTATTACAGTTGTTTGGCTTCTAGATTGTTTCTATTGATATTGAGCAGTAGATTACTTTACAGCCAGTGATATCGAAAAAAAAACGGCGTACACTAATTAGACTTAATTAGTAAGCAAATCGATGCCCATTCAGGCCAGTTCTAATCAGCAGTGGGACGATGATTCAATAAAAAATACAATCACAGAGGGGGCGATGATAAACGTGCCAATTTCAATTTATCACGCATTATATGGGCAGAAGAAACGAGCCCGAGTCGTAACTCCTACATTTATGTCGTATTTCACGGGCTACGTGGTAATGGTTCCACGTACGACGTCAGTTGAACCTTGACAGGCGCAAGTTCAATATGTGTATAGATACAACTCCGCCAACTTAAACAGAATTACAGTTGCCTGCAGTGTATTTTAGAAATTGGGGTGCAGACGAAGGCTTATTTTAAGATAGGTCGGCTTATAACCTACTGCAGGATACACTCGAATAACCTCTGAATGTACATAGCCAGTACCTACCTATTACTACTTACTACCTACCCTACCTACTTACCCTAAAGGAAAAAGCACCATTAGGTACTAATATGAAAGTTGCAAGCTCGGAGTAAAAAAACGATGAAAGAAAAATATATCGACCGAAGAGTGTTAGTGACATCTGCTGAGAGAGCTTATTAAGGGATAAAACAAATCCGAATCGCAAACTTTCGGCTCATTAAATGAATTATTTGCGAAAAACAAAGTTACGCTTCAAACTATTGGTGTACGTTAGTAATTGGTGTAGCGAAGGCTTTTTTATCTTTAGTAGCGCCCGCTTCGTTAGTAGACGGCTGGTGGTGTGCGGATGACCACTCTTTTGTGAACCCCCCCAGCCAGCGCTTCCTGAAAGGCTTTTATGTGCCTTCGTTAATAAATTATCCTCATTACGCTTTATTCTAAAATGTTTTTTGATCATTTAAAAACGTTTAGTCACTAATTGCTGTTTCATTATAGTCAATTTTGATCCAGTCTGTAAGACTCCGTCTGATCATACTTCTTTCTTATTCAACGGTTTAAATTGGCACATATTTTTACATGAAATTTTCGGGATAAATTCTATGCTTATAACATATTAAAGTCGCAGTCATAAATCACTTGTCAAGCGTAAAATACCCACATAACATTACCGAAATGAAAGTACCACTATTTTAAAAACATACTTGAGTTCGTTGAGCACTTAAGAGAATTGATCTGGGAAGTTTAATGACTTGTCAGAGAAAAAGTTCATTGCGAAAACATTTCAGCAAATAGTGTATAGAAATTCTTGGTCTACCAATGTGGCGATTTTCATTGTAAACTCTACAATGGATTAATTTTCAGTTGGCATTTAAACATTTATTACGGACTTTTTGTTTCATTCCGTTAATTCCGGCGCGCATATTCATTTGTGGTTTTTGCACTTGATTCCGAGATATTAAAGTCCAGATATTGTGTTACGTATAATTCAATGATTATTGTAATAAATTAAAACTGTGAATTATTAGACTTGTTGGATAATGATCAATCATCATATTTAATTAGCACTGTCATATTGCGCGCATTCTATACATATATACTAAATGATATTGTGAAATCATGATTATTTTTAATAATTTTGAGAAACACTTATTTTTCTCCCGAAAAAATGAAATAAATAACCTTCAAATATATTTTTCTATATTTGAACAAATCTATAATTATTGTTTTACCTATTTATAGAATAATTTAAACTACACAACTAATATTTACTTAATCTATATCTGAAATTTGTGACGATAAGTTATAATCAGAAAAAGAAACTCAAGTCTAAAGTAAACCTCACGTTCGCAGAAACTTTACAAGAACAAATAATTCTTAGCGTTCTCTTCGAAAAGTCCTTTGTTATTGTAAACGTTGAAGGAAATAAAAAAATATATCATCAGTAGTCAGCGTTATACTTAAGATAGAATAATTAATGCAACGGCTGCCTAAATCAGCGCTGCGCCAAAATTCGCTTACGATAACGTTTACCAAATCACAAACTCACTTTTAGCACTCAAAAATATTTTTTAAATTTATACCGAGCACTTTAATATTTTTATTATATTTTAGTAACTGTTTTTTTTTAGTTGTTCTCGAGTTGCAAGGTGTAATGCCCCACTTGTTGAGGGTGCAGCGCGGACCGGTATCAACGTTCGCGCGCTCGACGGAGCGTAGGCGACTGCGCTTCCCGCCCATTCATTGAACTGCCCTTATTTACCCACGTTCTCTCGATTCGATCTCGATTCACTCGCGCCACAAATACTGCAACTGCCAAACGAAAAGTTCTAATTTTATTGGCTAGACCGTATAAAAGTAGAATGGAATTTTAAGCTGAATTTGCATGTAGTTTAATATAACATTAACATAAAATTTCGCATGCGAGTTACAGCGGTGCTAAGTGTTTTAAGTCGAGTTTTCCCCTTTTCAGTTTTATAATAACTGCAATTAACATCTGGATTTAAGATTTTGTTTCACGTTCGTATAAATTTAGCGTCATAATTATATTCAGGAGTAGTTATTTTTAAATATTTTGATGACCTGAATAGACTCGAGTATTTTCCACGTTTTTACGGAAAGTTATAGTTATAGTTAGGGTATTACATATGCACGCTATTTTGTTGCTTGGGTTTACTGAGCTTTCTGCTGTTTATACACGACACATATATACATATTATGTCGATATATTTATCGGTTGTGGATACATCTACCTAGTACTTGAATCTGGATGACATAATTCACCCAGTAAAATGTTGATACTGCTGTATTTGAGATTAAGTCATAAAATAAGGGTTGTAAATGTTCCTCGATCTTGTTACTTTATGAAGACAATATAACAGTTTGTTGTCTCTTAAAAATAAATAAAATTCGCTGCGCAATCTTTCAATGTTGTATTCAAATGATTTCCTAATTAACTATTTAGTTTCGATTTAATGAACTTGGCAATGTTGTGGAGGTTATAAAAATGGTATTAACCTCGCTGTTACAAAAATGGTTCCCACAATCTCTACGAACATATTTACTAACTACAACTCACCTTTGTGGTATTGTAAAAGATTAATCCCAGCAGTAGTATGTTTATAGGCAGGAATTATGATTATTATTAAAAAAATACAAAGAACACCATTGTTTACCTACCTCGCGTTTATTAATATCTTTATCTAAAACACATTTTTTTGGAGCTGGAGATACCTTCAGATCACACAAATAATAGCTAACTCTAGATCAGACAAACTGACCTTACATCACACATGAGAAGACAGCTGTGACCTGCTCCACTGGCCCACGTTAATACATAAATACTAATAAATACTAAAAGTCATGCGTCATGAAAAAGGTATTTTCCTAAACAAAACAGCATATTTCTCTAGGGAGTAGAATGCACTTGCTCTCTCCCAGCTTTTTACCATTTATTCACATAGCGCTTATATAAAATGCTTCACTGGTCCAACGGTAGTAAATGCATCTTCAGTGCTTTGAAATATTCAATTTAAGTGTCATTGAATTTTATTTTGATGTTAATTCACATGTAAATAGTCATAATGTTTTTTTTACGTTTACGTTAGATCCCACAGCTGGGCAAAGGCCTCCTCTTTCTTCTTCTAAGCAACCAAATTTTTTTTGCAATACTCGTAATAATGTATTTTATAAAAGTATAAGTATAAAAATTACGATAAAACCTTTACAAAATTATTACAACGTTACATAATTGCAGTAACATAATATCGTTAATTAACATTTTGCAACAGATAACACGCTTGGTGGAAATCAGTCATTTCCTTAGCGCCGGTAATATCGACTTATTTCCCATCAAAGGCATTGATAAAATTACATCTAAACATGACCTTATTAATAATTTATTCTTATGTTAAACCAAATTCGTGTTGTCGAGCAGTGATAAGCATCGACAATCGTTAAATGACTATAATTATCTGTAAATAAATGATAACTACTCGGCGATTTAACCCAACGTTGCCGCAATTACCAGCCATTATTTTTATAAAATAAGAAGTTAAGCTTGTTGGCTTTTCGAGCAAAAATGTTGGCAAAGAGTTCACAATTTGCAGCGATGTTGAAAAGTGTCGAGTCAGTAATTATGCAACTGAGGGACCGAGGAAATGGCAGCATAACCCTTCACACAAATAAGAGACTACTCACAGTTTACTTCGCAGATGTGTTTCTTATTATAATTTAACTGTGCACATTTTTCTTTTGAGAATTAATTGCTCTGAAACCAAAATAGGTAGCTGAAGCACTTGTTTCATGGACTTAAAGATATATGTAGAAAATTGATCTCTTCTACATTGATGCCCAGACGCATCTAACCTGCGACTGCTCACAGTTAGCAACACGTATAAAATCATTGTGTAAAAGGACGTTTTATTAGTCTAATTAAAATGCTTATCACACATTAAATGATTAATTATAACCTATAATTCAAGTAAGAACGTCAATGACAAACTCCAAGACATTGGTAAAACTTATCTGACATGTCAAATAAGTACATTGACTTGGGTTTGACATTGCTTTCGGATGAAGTGATATGTCACTCTAGCAACACTTACGGTAATTGGCCTATTGTGGTACCTAATTACTAAAGGGACTTGGCGGCGTCACGAGAAACGACACTTGATTTAATTTAACATTAGTCTTGTAAGGTATCAGAATAATTGTCTTAAATAACGTTTAGGAATTCAGAATCATGTTAAAATTTTCGCGTTTTTTTAGGATACTATGTAGTCATGTGATAGAGTCTGAGCATTATTTATGTTAATATTATATATGATATTATTATGCTTTGTAATAAGCATTTTTATGCTGTAAGCATAACTAAGCAAATTAATAAACTGATGGGTAATCTATCGGTACCCGCTTTATTTAACAGAAAATTTATTTGTGCATAATTTTATAAAAAAAACAAGCTAGTAGTTTACGTGTAAATCAATGATTTAAGACATATTCGGCAGTGCCATAATAAAGATTTATCATCGTTTGATATTACAGTGTTTTTACAAAACGTATAAATATATTAATAAACAGCAGTTATAAATCATACCATGTCGAGTATACATTTTTGCGTAACTTCGCAGAGACCGACGGCAAATGATGTAGAGTTATGAATTAAGACAAAAAATACGCCTGGAGGGAACCTAAAAAGTCTATGTTACTTATTATAATTCTAGCTAGCTGACAGATTATTGTAAAACCAGCTGGTGACACCCAGACTACCCTGATGCGGTTAAAAAAGGGCTTAAAGTAGATTTTTACTTCTGCCTTTTTTAGGCTGCACAGATAGGTTTTACTGCATTTATCTCAATATTAGCCTCGCATTTTACATGGATCAACTATTTAACTAAATAAAAAAAAAATAAAAAAAATGTTTACCTATTCTTCAACCATTTATCTGATCTCAAAAAATCAATTTTACTCGTTTCTTCAAACATTGGGTGTTATGACTCAATTCGATAGGTTTAGATCCTACGTTAGGATGATTAAATAGAAATATGGCAAGGATAGGTGTCATATTTTCTTACCCTATTAAGGGTTCAAACCTTATAAATACTACTCTTTAATACACTACACAAACTTATTAAAAAAGTTATCCCTTTTTCACTGAATTGCCTCCTTCCTTAAAAGCTTAGTTTATTGTTATCAATCTCGGGAAATCGGCGATTTGCTATCAGTGTAGAGTCACGCGTAAATGAAATCCGATTTGAGAGACCGGCTTTGAATATTCATGTAGTTATACTGCATTGTTCCATGGAATTTATTAGAGGCGCCTAATTCATATGCGTAGTTCAAACTTCGGCAGTTTGTAATAAAATTAAACGTTTTTGCAAAATGGACGATATTATTTTTTAACCAACAAAAGAGGATTTCAAATGTTGTGCCGTTAGATACGGCTCAGTTGTGGAAGTGACATGGCCGTTAAATTTCTTAGAATTCCGACGAATCACGACAAACATTCTTTAGATGCCTGCTACCTCTGCGGAAACAGAACATTACAAAATAATCCTTTGACTTATAATATATACATTGTTATATAAAGAACAATTTGTAAGAAACGTTATGAACGAACAGGTAATTAATAAAACGCCTATAGTTATTTTCTTATAACCCGACTATTCATAGCATAAAACAAAAATACTTATCCATGATCAAGATTGCTTTACGTATAAATAGAAGCATGTACATAATTTATAGTATAATCAGTAAACACGCTCCCGATAAGCGGAATTCTAAGTAGAGCTTACATGCGCTAGCTGTAACACGTAATTTCTTACAAATTGCACCATGCTTTTGACCTCTATCTCGAAAAAACAAGTACATTTAAAATACAATTTCTCCGCTGTGCGATAAATTAAAGTAAAGCAACCCTTTCGTTTAATTTATTCAGGTATTTACGAACTTAATTATTATTAAAATGGAACATTCTTTCGTGGTGGAGCGGCTTTATTTTAATGGAAATTCTTAAAATAGAAATTCGAAGCGATAAATTAACTTCCTGCAGTCCACTTCAACTAGCCTAAGATTGACTACATAATTACGTATACATATTATTGAATTAGGTTACATTCTTTGTTTCACTTGTATTTTTATTTCCTTGAAGAATTCACGTGGATTTATTCTCATTATTAAATGCACCTAGGTTTGTGCTTCATAACCACACAATCAAGTCTAACGAACTATATACCTACAGTTAAAATAATTAGCCTTCACTCTGCTGTCAAAATGATCATAACTATTATAAATTGCCGTGTGATTTCCGGCTAAAAATAGGTCACTTCTCCCTCGCCCCGAAGCGGGGTAGAAAACATGAATAGGGAGTTGTTTATTTATTTTAAAATTTATGTGGAGTATGAACCTTTGAATACAAACTCAGAAAGTCTTTTATAAGGATTGGATGCTGTAAACGGCATTCGAAATGTGGGATACCTAATCATGTCATTAATGATCAAATAGGATAAGGATGTTTCAATGCGTAAATCCATTTCCAAATACCTTAAAATATCCGACCAACATTTAAGATTATAATTAGATATCCCAAGAAAAAAAAAAGAATTTAGGGAGATTAAGAATAGTGCTTCTGTTTTTTTACGGCTTTAAGTAAAACACGTTAGTTTGTATGATAACATGTAAAAAAGGTTTACTGTTTAACTGCATAAAAATTTTGTAAGAGTCGAACTCGATAAATTAATAAAACGCCCAATAATAGTTTGGTCCATGAATCCATAATTATAATGATGAATTATTAATAAGTTGTATGACTCTTTGTGGTGTCTACTTATATTATACTTGTCTACAGACAGACGGAGACATTTAGGAAGTAGATATACAAACTAAAAATCAATATATTTCTTTTCCCAAAGGTAATATTAAAGCAAACACTGAATACCCGCCTTAATGGATCTCTGTATAGACGAACCATTAATTTTATTATTTGGGGAAACATGACGCGGCGATAAACCCTTTTCCGCGCCCGACTCCTAAATATAATGAAATCAAACGATGCTTGCTGATTTCGTTATTCAACCAAAACGGTTTTTTGTGTTACTGTAACCATTTAATTGTCGAGTGTGTTTGACTTTCATTGGATTTGATTCATGTTTATTTGTAACTGATTTATTGTGCTTCAAATATTGACGAACGAAGATATAAGTAAGGTTGTTGTTTTTATAATGTTATTTCATAATTTACTATCTACATCGATAGATTTATTTCCAAAGTATTTTCTGTAACAAATCTAGTTGTAGAAAATATATTTAACTTGTACTTCTCCTACGTAATTGCGCCCAATTGTAATTTAAATATTTTGCCTACAAAAGGAAACTAAACTTACATGAACTTAAAGGCTCAAACAAAAACAAGACACTAAGTTTATAAGTTTTATCTTACACTAAAACTATCAATACAATAATAATTTAACTTAACTATATCACTTTATGAGACCACATTAGACCAGGTATTCTTGATCATATCGGCTGCCTTCTCTCCTATCATTATGGCTGGGGCTGCAGTGTGCGCACACGTCGGCCTGGGGATCACACTGGTGTCTACCACTCTCAGACCTTCCACTCCGTACACTCTCAACTCAGGATCTACGACGGCATAAGGATCTGTCGCCGGCCCCATACGACAAGTCGCGATCTGATGGTGAAGTGTCACTATCATCGTCCTTATGGCACACTCCCAATACGCGTCTGAACCAGGAATAAAGCTAGTACAAGCAGGATACTCAGGTAAGTAAAGCCTTGCACCATACTTTTTGAATGCATCCGATTCTCCTACTTGAATTACATGTCTGACAGCTTCCAACACTGCAGCCATGTCTTGCGGATCTGTGAAGTAATTACCGTGCATCTTTGGATGTGAAAACGGATTAGCGTCCTTGAGTTCGAGATAACCACTTGATTTTGGTTGGGTGAGCATTATAACAGCTGACCAGGTATCTGTTCCATATAATGGCCCAAAGGCTCTAGTGAATATGTCTTTAGAAAGTCTCCAACTTTGCCGTAGCGCGCCTCCAGAGTCCAATATGAGGGATCCACCTAAACTTAGTAATTCGATATCAGGTACATTGAGTGGATCCTGCGATACTGATGTTTTGATGTAGCCAAGAGCTTCAACTCCACCGGTAGTAGTTAATAGACCGTCACCAAACTGTAAGAATTGCAAAACATTCTGCAACGTTGCAACTTTTGGCTCCAAAAGTGAAGCGTTAGTTGAATTTAACTTGAAAATAACTCCTGGGAACGAAATATGGTCATAAAGAACCCTTCCAACTTGTAAATTGACAAGAGGTGTAATTCCTACAGATTTTAAATGTTCCTCGGGACCGATTCCTGAGAGCATGAGCAATTGGGGTGAGGCTATAGGTCCGGCGGATAATATTATTTCTCTGCGGCATCGCACCGTGCGTTTTATGCCATCTTTAACGTATTCAACGGCGTACGCTCTTTTCGTTTGCGGTTCTATGATCACTTTGGTGGCTCTGGTATCAGTTAGTATGTGCAGGTTTCGTCTCCTTTTGTGATCGTGAAGGAATGCTTTAGCAGCACTTAACCGGTGTCCATTTTTGAGAAACCCTTGTGTGTACCCAAATCCAAGTTCGTACGGCGAGTTGTAGTCAACGGTGGGGTGACCCAAGTTCCTTTCAGCTTTAAGAAATGCTTCAACGAGACCGGTCCTAGAAGCAAAATATCACGCCAGATGTTAACTTTTAACTCCCAAGTTTTAGTTTTAATTAAGTTAGAAACTTTGGATAGTTCGAATTAATAACAGTTGGAAACTTACTTGAATGGAACATTCTCGACTGTTACCTCCCCGTCACGGCCGCGGTATGGAAGGTTCTTGTATTTTTCTAGCTCAGACTTTTCCGATTTTATATAATACCGTAGAACTTCATCGTAGTTCCTGTGACAAATAAATAAATACATTTCAGTTTGATTTTATCCTGACTTCACTATAGGATAGTGTCATTGTTATGGTTTTCTTGCATCTATCATAATTAGTTATTAGTTCTGTAACTATAATAAAGTAAAAAATATTTAAAATTTCTCGTCTATTTGCACAACTTTACAATACTTAACAGCATGGTTATAGGCAACATAAATTCAAGACAAAATTACTTTATTATTCATATTGTCTAAATTAAAAGAACTTAAAATGTGCAAGGTTGTGCCTTGTTGTAATCTTATTGCAATATATTATGTTAATCATAAAACGTCAAATCATTGCACAAGATCGTTTTATTTAAAATTATATTTGTTTTAATATTTAATGTGAGAACCGCCAGTCAAGTTAACCTTCATTGACAACAATAATATTTCTATTTATGTATTTATTTTTTACATCTAAATAAAAAAGATCTCAGGTATTTGTCAGGTACAATGCATGCATATATTATTTTAAAGACCTTATTGTTTTTTATTTGGTTGGTAATTATTTATATTACCGGGTTTTAGCCTATAAACCTGAAATAACTAAATTAGGCACCAAGTTAGTTTAATTTTGTGAACCTAAGATTAAGCTATCTTTTTTGTGGTAAAAAAGTTTATGACATTAATTATAACATTACAAAATCTAATTGACCCGGATATCTACAAACAATGAACATGGTTTTCATATAAAATAAATAACAATCAAATTCTTGTACGTGATCTTCCGTGATGATTAAAAAAGCGATCCTTGCATATTAATTAATCAGGAGAAGCGCGGTTATCAATGATTCAAAGTCTGTATTCAAATCTCCCCAACTTCCCCCGCGCGTATAAATTGGGATTCGCGAATCTTATTCAGGTGGGACTTTTATGTATTTCATAAAACATTATAATTATGAAAAGCTGAGAATAGCACATTACAAAAATACAACCGTTTTTTTTATATATTTGTTATGTTTATACTGATCCATAAAACAATATGGGTTTGAGTTGTACGTTGAAATTCACAGACAATAATGACTAAACCAAAGGTTAATGAGATCAAAATATTCACAATTCTATGAATGGGTAATTTATGAGATTTATTAACATTTAAGTTTTTTTTTTTTTTTTAAGTTAATTTCACAATAGCAAGTATTCTTATTTTTCTCACTAAAATTCACCCTCTTATTCTGGCTTGCCATTTTTTATTTCTGAAATCTATCATGAGCATCCAGATCTCAGTTGAGTATTTGATTAAAAAATATTGAATTGAGCCATACAAATAAAGCAAACTAAAAAGTATCATTGGTTCAGTTCAAATAAATCCAACGATTGTTCTAAGTCAATAGGGAATCGAGTAATTAAGTTTCCCTGTTAGAAAATCTTCTGAAACAATGCGGTGGAATTGCACCTTGTTCATGTAAGTTTAAAGAAAGGAAAAGTACCTTTATATTACGGACGAAACACTATAGTATTAACAGTTGTATAGTACTCGTATGAAGCCAAAAAGGGGCGCGTAAATTTAAACAAATAAAAAAACATTTGAATTTGAGAACAATATTTTTATAGACATAATTCGAATTAAAAAAGAAATGCGTAAAAAAATGGGAGGCCTATGCCCGTCAGTGGGAGGACAAAGGCTGTGGAAAAAGATGAAAATGAATTTACAAAAAATAGAAAATATGAAATATTTCTGTATGATCTGCAATTTTTAAATTTTTTGCAAGCGTAACAAAAAATCATTTTGATTTTTTTCTATGTTCTTCAGTTCAAAGTAGGAACTACTCCATTAAGTTAACGTTCCGCGCACGATGGTGATCACGAGCCATTTAATTATACGAAAAAAGGGCTTTGCCCTGCAGTTACCTGAATACAAGAGGGTTTTTTAATTTACTAATTTAGCTAATAGTCTAATGGGTCTGTAAGCGATAACATTTAGTGGAGTTGCTTTTGTAATCAATGCTTAGTCTATTGTTAAGTATTGTTATTTTAGTATTCAGCGTGCAGTAAGATAGTTTTAATTTTGTTTTTCTGCATATTTAAAATATTTTTTATTCGTTCTATTTATTTTTAATATCTTAAGGGATATGTTTATTTTTTAATATGATTAAGTTTTTATAGATCCAGACCTCTTCTCTTCTTATAGAAAATCTTTTGTTGAAAACCTCTTACATTTGATTTAACTTTAATTTTTATAAAGGGGTAAAGAGGTTTCCTTCTTAAAGTAAATAAGCGATGTTATCTTACCAGCCATAGTTGCCGTCTGCAGCAATCCTATCCCAGTCCTCCGGGCGGCCCCTGGTGTATAACATATAGTTGATGACGCTGGTGCCTCCGAGAGCTCTGCCGCGAGGCCAATAGCAGCGCTGATCGTCACTCCCTAGAAATAAGAGGAGAGATATTTACGTTATTAAATAATGTCGTGGTGGCCCAGCGGTTTAATGCACGGACTCAATAAATATTAATTATTTTCCTAATCTAATTATTCATGGATGTGAAATTTTGCGATTTTTTCTAAAACAAATAAAAACAGACTTTCAAAATTTCCCCAGTTACGGTTATGTATACATATTTAATAAACCAAAAACGTATCAAAATATTTTTTTAACATATCTAATTATTTTTTCATATGTTAGGGAGGGCCTTGTTAATGAGCCGTGTCGTAAAACATTATTACACTAACTAAACTAGGTACCTACACTTACACTAATATATTACAGAACTAATAACCCCATGTACATAAATTAAAGAAGTCAAGAATTATAACATAAAAGTGCACACATACTTTTATAATTACATGTTAATCGCTTCCTCATCTTGCGTAAAATATTCAGAATTCTATTTATACCTTTAGATAAATGCCCATTCATGAGTCACTATATTACTACAAGCCATAAAATCTATTCGTACCTGCATACGCATCTTAATTAATTATGAATTTATTATAATTTTAAATTAAATTATTTTTATAACTTATCAGTATTTTTAGATGTATTGTTTACATCAGTAAGAATGTTATTTTTATCAACAAAATTATATTAATTTAATAATTTTAAAAGTATGTTACGTGACAGTAGAGCGAAAGTTATCCAGTTTTTAGGAATCTGCTTCCACGCTGGATGAAGTTATAAAGTTAATGTGAATCGACTAGAAAGTAGGAATTCCTATTTATTCTTTTCTTTTTAACATATTCACTAAAGAAATAATAATGCCGTCGCGGAGCTTTTACTAACATTTAAATCGGTTGCACAAAGCACACACAGAATTATAACAAACATTTACTAATCACAGTTATAATTGTATCATGTGGGGACACAGCAACGTCACACAAAGTACATAATATAATATTCCTGGACAATTCACACACGGTAATCTGATCCCATGCTAAGCTCTAAGAGAGCTTGTGTTATGGTATTCAGACAACTGATATACATACTTATATATTTCTAAATACATACATATTATAGATATATTACACTCAGACCATTACAAATGATCGTGCTCATCACACAAACATTTGTGCTGAGTGGGAATCGAACCCACGACCTCCGGTATAGCAGTCAGGGTCACTAACCACTAGACCAACAGGCCCGTCAAAAAAGTAGTAGTTAAAATGGTGACTACCACTCGGCTATCAGTGCAGTCCTCAGTTCTATATAAGTTTACTGGGTATGTATGAGTATTCGGTGAACAGTAAAGTGTTATAAATATACAAATGCAGACAATATCACATACATTGTTCTAAACCCAAAGTAAGTTGCTAAAGCACATGTGTTATGGAATTCAGAAACAACAAAGGTATCACAAACATCCAGGCCCGGGACAATGTAGGAAAGTGGTTTTCTACATTGACCCGTCAGGGGATCGAACCCGAGACCTCAGAGCTGGCGACACCTTGAAAACCACGGAGGTCGTCTGACCGTTATATTATTATCGTAAAAATAAAAACTCACCTAAGCAAATCCCTGGTTCTCGTTCCATCTGATACGGCCACACGTAGTCAGTCAAGTCAGTGAGCTGCATGTACGACAATAGTGCTGGGACATCATTGAATAGGTTCTCTGGCTTGCCAGCCTCGATGACCAGCACCGTGGCCCTCGGCTTGTCTTCCGTCAGCCGGGACGCGAGCACAGAGCCCGCCGTGCCTCCCCCCACGATAATGTAGTCGTACTCATCAAGTGGTCGTGAAAATCCTGGAATATTTAGTATTATTACTATTTATAAAATAATTTAAAATGTATAAACATAACATCTAAATAGATATTTGTAAGAAATACTTTTTTATTTTTTAACTTTTAACAGAGGTTATTGAACTCAACTAAACAATGTTTAGTGTCTACCAAGTTAGATTTTAGCAGTAGTAGAGCTCCTCATGAAAATAATTATATTGCAGTATTCTTACTGTGTCCTTACTTTTGAACTCCGATAACCTTTTGGTAAATTGACATATAACAAAATGATCAAAAGGTGTTAAAGATACCATGTAGGAAGGAGATACAGTTAGGTACTGTTGTCAGAACAACTAACAGATCGATTTAAATTGTTGTTAAAACTACTGCAAACATCATCTGCTCGCATATATAAAATATACTGTTGAGATCATTTTTAATTAATTTAGAACATTTTTAATAAAGTATTTTTGGCATTGTCTGTCACCTCAGAAACAATGTTGTACTTAGTCTTATCACTAAAACATTAGAGAGGATCTTTTTTTAATCATCTATTTCCTATCTTAGCCTTCAAGTAAACAATAATGTAATTAAAACATTAAGATTCGACTTCTAAAACAAACTTACGAAAACAATGAGATTGTAACCCGATTAATAGAGATATATCGCAAAATGCAGTTATCAGATTACATTTTAAAAGGATCTGGTATTGTTTTAACTGAAATAAAGTTACTGTGAAACGCTTCAACACAAAATACGAGTTAGTTTGTCAAAGTAAATTCACAAAAAATCAAAAAGATTTAGCCGTTTCCAGTTATAAAGAATGTGAATATCTGAAGAAGAATAGGATCAATGAAAAAATACGCTACAATAAAATTGTTTTAAACGGATTCTACGTCTATAAAATATAATCAGAAATATAATCTATTGTTTATATTTCTGATTTTACATTAAGGCAGGATTCATTCATCCGCGCAGATTATAATTAGAATTAATTAATGATTACACAATGTATTATTAAACAGTTTTCTTTTTCATTATTATAATTATGGATTTTGAATTAATGACTTTGTTTTCTTAATGTTTTATGTTAAATTCTAATTTCATTTGTTTGTTTTCTATATTTAATATGTTTTACAGAAGTTTTTGTTTATTTACTGCAATTGGTGCATAACCGTTCTAATTAAAATAAATAAACACATATGTTACCTTTGGGCAGAGGGTAAGTATCTCTCAAAAAGTCGAAAGGATCTTTCGGATTTTTTGGTACATAGTCGATGGAAAGTGTTTGCATCATCATATCGACCACGGGACTTTGTAGATGCGACTTGTAAGCCAAAAACCGCTTATCTCTGACGCCTGATATCCCTTGTAATTGCTCCTCTGTGGCCTTATTTGCCTCTCCTTTTCTATGATAAAATGAAGCATTCTGTGTTAATGGATACGGCCAGAGTATTCGACCTTCTTTATGATCTGGTTCCTCTTCCACACTTGCGTGATCATCTTCGTTGGAAGCCAGGACGTTTGTTAAACATAGCGTTGTGAGAAATATTAAACTAATTTTTAGTCTCATGTTGGCTGAAAAATAAAGATAATAGGTAATTAAATTAAACACATTTTGCGTTCTCGATTAAGTTTGCTGAAATTAACGGTATAATTGATGTAATTATGAGTTTAAAAAGTATGAACACAGCTATATTGGTTTCAACTAAGTTTCGTAGTATCCACCACTTATTAAATGAAGTGCTGTTCACACTTTCGATCGTAGTTAGTTTTCAACTTAAGTGCTATAAAAATAAGGAGCTTTGGTTACAAATAAGTATATAAATAGTATACAAAATATGCCATGAGATAAGAAAAGAAATCAAAAAACAGTTATTTTGCAAAAAATGCGTATGCATCAACGAATTCTAATGCAGAGGAGATCGACATTTCCATTCATTTATCCGTAGTTACGGAATAACAGAAGGTATTCTTGATATGTCATTTAAAAATAATTTGGACATCGACACGTAAAAGCTTTCAGTGTAGTTTACTAAACTCTTCGTAAATTTAGTCAGCACGACTGCTATGCTAGAGGTCTTGGGTTCGATTCCCAAGTCGACCAAGGTGTTATTGGGTTTTTCTATGAAATTCTCAGTAACAGGTCGGAGTTTGGATTCGTGCCCGGTTAGTGGCAATAGGCTCGCCCCTTATTACATGGGACTTAAACATATCGGCAAACTGTGGGTGTACATTTGTACACCTCTGCCTAACCCTTCGGGGGTATAGGCGTGATGGTATGTTATGTTATGTGATCAACGGAATACGGAGTGTATGTGTGTACGTACATTGCATTATGATAGTAAACGTGCGATATTCGATGTTATTGGCAAGTCACGCATGATACGAATAAAGACGGTTACACGACAAAACGATGAGCAGAGTAGCGGTGAAACTGTTTGCTGAGGATTCAACGAACCTTTGATTATTTGCATGTTAATAACTAAGCCACACAGTAAATAGCTAAATTACACATAAACCATGTTTATATTCCTTGCGTAAATATAACTAAACGAGTTTGTGCGTACATAAATGAATGTACTATGGGGTATCATAAATCTAATGACAAAATATTATATAATTTCGTCCTAATATTGTTTTAAGAGATTGTTTTCACAGATAATAATGCCCATTGTACTTTAACTTTAACAATGCTTTATAAATAGGAACTTTAAAATGTACCAATAAATATCATTTTGACACAAAATGGACACATAAATCTTGGAGCGTGCTTCGTATGCAACCATTGATTTCGTTTATAAAATTCCGTGTAATCTCGTCGCGCATTTTACTATTCGTGTAGAATCCCAAATATAATTATAATACAATTTTCTTTGTATCGAGGACACAGGAAACCGACAATATTAGCTATTATTATGGGCACGAAAACATTTAATTGATTGAAAATTATTAACTTAGTAAGTTGATATTAATTGGATAATAATTTTGTTCTTCAGTTTTCCTAAAGGGTAAAAATGTATAACAAGTTGTTTACAACACAATTTGTATCAATTCTAGTTTTTAAAGCCAGTTGTTGACCTTACGAAGTGTCTGAGCTTTCATACTAAAAACTACTTTTATAAATATGCAATGCCAATTTTCTTTCAATTTGCTGTAAAAGTACAATACAAGTTTAAATTAATTTTGTATTTTGAACCCCAGTAGGTAAACTTTTATAAACTATTTTTATTTCAACTGTAGTATATTTTTAATAAATTATCTAATATGCATGCACGTTAAGTATATCATTATTAATTTTTACAAAAACAAATATTATATTTTTTTCATGTCGCTACTCTTATAAAACAAAACAATAAATATATAAGTAAATCTCAAAAATAAATAAATACTTAAATAATATATTCAAATAAACAACTCACCTTAAAAAAAAAACTATAACAAAAAATAAAGTAAATTGGTAATATATTTTCTGTCCACCACGTCCCTTCACCGCAAAGCTTGCCCGCACAGTGATCGCATTCGAATCAGAGAGACTGGTGCGTATGCAAGGCGCCTTGCTGCTGACCTCGCACTTGAATATACCGCTACGTTGACATAATGACCAATATCAACACACTCGGGCATTTCGGCAATCCTTGCCGTACTTAAACGTATTGAATAAATTGTGATAACGACTTTTGGTATACATTCTAATCTTGTTTGTTGTACATGTAGTAAATTTATAAAAATAATATAGCGGCACTAGCAGCTGATAAAACTGGATCATTAGCTGGCAACCTATCTTGAATTTGACAGAGGGTAAGGATTTTTTTGTGTTTTTTATAATTCAATCAATCAATCAGCCAATCATAGTCCACTGCTGGACATAGGCCTCTCCCAATTTGCGCCACAATACCCGGTCCTCCGCCTTCCGCATCCAGTCCCCTCCAGTGACTTTTCTCAGGTCATCAGTCCACCTGGCGGGCGGGCGTCCTACCTTACGGTTGCCGAGCCGCGGTCTCCATTCTAGGACTCGTCTTTATATAAATACAGTGACACAAAGATAATAAAAATGCTCCAAGCAGCATCCCAGCATGAAAATAAGAGTGTTTCATTCTCTACGCAGCTTTCAAAATAAAATATGACTGATTGATGCACTGCCATACATAGTTTTGTAGTAATGTTTCAATTAGGGAAGTGTTTAGTAAACATTTTAAAGTTCGAATTGAATTTTAATTTAGGTTTAATGGTTAAGAGAGCGTGAATTTGAGTAATTTAGGGTGAAGTCGTTAGGATGTCTACGGTTTTAAAATTATGAGTTTTTTTGCAATCAGAATATATACTGCTTCTTGTAACATGAATTTAAAATTATTAAATTCCATACATAAAGTCAACAATACTTGTAATGTTTTTATCAAAGAATATAGCTGTGGAAACTTGCAACTTTGTAAAACTTTGAATTGAACATTTACCGAATTTACTCGAAAAAAATAAGAGTACGATCTCTCGCACACAAACAACCTATCTTTTCACTCCATATTACATTGAAAACAGAACCATTAAAAAACAAATGAGCAACTGTCAAACCACTTGTAGTACCCGTTATGTACTAACAAAAAGCAGACAAGCGCTTTATCTTAATAAGTACTTATATAGAAACCTATTTGCTGAGTTATGCCGTTAACACAACCAGACCACAAAGGTATGCAGGTGTTACCATGTTATTCATATGAATATACCATATAGGGTGGTTTGACTAGAATTCTTTTGAGTGTAGTCTTTAGTAAACAAGAGGTAACGGTGCAGATAAATTACCGTGTTAAGTGGTGGAGTATTTTCCTGACTGATTCATGTTGTGGTTATGTAGAGTTATCTCAAGTTGTTGTTGACTATAAATATCCAGCACATATCTCACTTAAAGAAGTCGATTTGAATGAAACATAATTATTTCTATTTCACGTTCAAAGTGTTTAATAATAAATAGACGAATTCCGAAATTATGTGTAGAAGAAGAAAAACGATTTTTTGAATTCCCACTAAGAATGCATGATTATTCAATTACTACTAAACCTGTATGGAAATGGATTGGCGAAGACGCGGACGGCCAGTACACACGTGGAGGAGATCGGTGCACAAGGAGCTCAGGAAGGAAGAATTCAAATGGGAAGACGCTTGAAGAATCGCGCGGGACCGGCCGGCTTGGAGAAAACTTGTTGGGGCCTTCTGCACCAGCGGGGTGCCTCAGGACCACTACAACAACTAAACCTTTATACAGTTTTCATGTAATGTTCCATTTGTTTGATGGAATAATGGGAATAATAAATAACCATTATAAAAACACACAAAAATCTCTTTCACCTCATTTGTTGGTAATTATGTCAGCATCATTTATAAATACGCCCAAGCAATTACGGTTCTTTGGGTCTAATTGACAGTTAAAAAGTATATCGTACCTTCCTTTTTACGCACTTCGTCGGATTTACGGTCTGTAAAAGGGTTTTCAAGGCAAAAGCTGCATATCACTGTCCAAAAGAGAACACATATTTTGTCTTTAATTCTTCGTACCGCCTTAAAAAAGGTTGAATTGAAAATCGAGAAATATTCAAATTTATCTAATACCATAAAAATAATGTAATACTCTTGTTTATTAAATGCATTAGACTCTTATAATTACCTCTAAACACGTGTCCTCAATTTCACAAGTCAGTAGGTATGTTAATTTATTTTTTATTTAAATAGATTATATAGTATATTTCAATGTAATGCAATTAAATTGAAGTTATTTCTACTGATTTACTACAAAACTTGTATTCTTTAGTACCTTTGAAAAGGAACCTCTAGAAAAATAAAAATAAACTGAAAGTTTGGTATAAGATGGAATGTATTTTTCTTTTGTTATATCCACCAATGTCATTGTCATAAAAGTATTCATTTAGTTTATTATGAACAGTTCGATGGCATGTCATTATATTTTTGATTTAAATATATGAAAGATAATAATATAGAGAGATTATTACGAAAAGGAAGAAATAAATATTATTTACAAATTACAGTAAACCAGTACCTGGTCGTGGTCAGCCTTAGTGTAATGTCGACCGCACGTCGTTGGTAGCACTTTGGCAAAGACAGTTCTTTTATTTCTAAGCAGTAAAGTTGATTTTTGTAATTCTTTGTCCTCATTAAAGTCCGCTTCACTGTACCTGGGTTTGATGACCTGTAAGGCATTTCTTAGTACATCTGCATTACATTGTTATCCTTTGGACCTAGTTGTTAAGTCCATAAATAACTGAACCGGTTAAGATGCAATTACACTTGAAGACAACTTCTGAATTATTGGAGTGCTACAGAGCAAGTTAATTCGATTTACTAGTCGCTTATTATGGAGTGTTAAAATAATCATTCACTGCTTAAAATATCCATATCTTTATTGTATATGAAACATAGTTTGTGTAATTACACCATTTGTAACCACAATTTGTCAAAAACGGGGTGACCAATTCTCATTGATTTTTTCGATTTGCTTCCGCCCCGAATAACAGAATAACAACAAAAAAAACATCGAGAATGGGGACCGCAGCCCCGGGGCACAACTAGTCGCTGTAGAAACTTTTTAGTTTACTGTTTTTTTATTTAGGCTAGCCATGCAGAGTACGAAGACTGCGAAGCATATCCTCGCGTGTTCTGGTGGGGCACGATGAGCATATTAGACTTGACTTGACTTGACTTGACCCTTGGGCTATAGATTAGATTTAAAATACTTTACCTACTTATTTATCTGTGCCTATATACTTATGTAAGCATTTTGTCAACCGACAGTCGTAACATCAAGGTTATCAAAATTCAAATTTTAGAATACATATCGGTGAAAATATTCACAACTATTAAGTTAATCACGAGAAATTAAAAAGTAAAGGTAGCCATTAGATTTTTGTAAACAAATAAACGTCATAAACGATTTTTTTATGTTTGTTTCGTATATTATGTAAATTATTATGAGTAATATAAAGTTTCAACGCGTGTCAAACAGAAATTTTTACTTTCTAAAAAAATGGTTATTACCATTTGGTACATTTTTCTGCATTTCTCGTGACAAAATAAATTAATACTAACCGATCGATGCTTTCTCTACGACATCTAAGGATTTTCTTGACTCTTACCAACACTTGATTTTGCCCAACTTGGAAAAAAGGCTTTATTTTTACTTTTGACCTTCCGTCGCCCTAGTGCTTGTTTGTCCTATAACTCGAGTATTAAAAAGACCGTCAAATCAATAATCGTTAGTTTTTTTAAGAAATAGAGCACACAACTCTTCTGCTGAAAATATTACCAATGATAGATAGGACGAACAAGCACTAGGGCGACTCTTCTTAAAGAGATTTTTTAACCTTCATTAAATATCTGAATCACTTATTAACGGTAACTACAGGTTTTGTTATTTCCCAAGAAACTTGCGCTCAGACATTTTATATTCTGCCACATTGCAACATTACATACGTGAGCCGAAACACAAGCCAATCTGTTTCATAATTATTACCTGATTAAGTCTGTCAATGAATGAACTTGTGTTTGTAGGCTCACAAATTAATATTAATATTAGGTATTATACCGATTAGTATTGAAAATAATATGTTGGCAACAGTTTATTGAACGGAAGAGATGACAGGGTCATTAGCGGCTCTTCTTAAAATGCAGTGTTTACAAATAAAAATAAATAATAAGCCAAGTATTAACTGCATATATATATTTCTGTATCTTTTAACAGCACATATTTCGTTACATTCAGCATCTTTTATCCGGTATACTTTTTTTATTCGATAGAACAAAACAATGAATAATATTGGGCAAATGTTTTAAAATTGAGTGAATATTGTATTTATTAGAAGGGTCTTTAGGTAGAAAGACACGAGACAATAAACCGAGGCTTGAGGGTCTTATTATAAACCAGCAATAAATTGTCCGTCAGTTGAAGCGTTGTTCACAAATCCTTAGCTTATTCGCACAAATCATGTTGCGGCTTTTGAATGATTCTTTAGGAAAAATCACCGCTAGTATAAGTATTCATTGAATAAAATGTATCTTTGGTTCTTAGTACTTTGTGTTTCGGTGAGTTACGATATTGCGATTCTTTCTTTGTCCTTAGCGTCTGTTTGCCTAAATTAATGGTCTGAATTCGAATACTGACCACACTCGTAGGTACACTTACTGTGGTTATACTGAGTGTATAATAAATTAATTATATGCTTGCACAGCTGCCGACCTCGAGGTCTCAGGATCAAGTCCCGGTGCCCGGCAAAAAAATGTTACTCGGTTTTAATTTTTATAAATACATTTTCTCAGTACAGTTTGATGATTACACCCCTCGGAAAGCAGGTGAAGCCGTTGGACCTACGTCTGGCCTTTCATGTCGGATTGACGTCCCACCGAACTTAGAGAGTGAAAGAATAGACAGTGGAACCGTGTGAGCTCAAAAACTTACATATACTAAGATACCTACGAGTATTTCCTGAGCAGACGGCTCAACAGACATTCCGCCATTACCAGCATTCGGTCAGAAGTACATTATTATGGTGTAAATGTTGAATTATACTGTTTAACGAATTTGTATATACTCTTTTTCTCTTACAGATATTAAAGTTGTGTAAATTAAATTAGCACTTAAATGAATTAATTATGTGGTTGTTACTAAACTGTACAGTGTAGACTGTAGACACATGACAAGAATTTACTATTTATAATTGAGCAAAGAATCGCGGAAAAAACTAGTTTAAGCACTTTTGATTTTGTTTATTTTGTAACAGAAACTAGCCGGGCCACCATTCATATTATAGTCAGCGAAAGTGTTTGTTTTAGTGTGTAGTAAAAAAGAAATAAATATTTAATGGCGTTTAAAGTTTGATGTCCTTATTAGAAAAGTGTTTCTTTTTAGCATAACAAAAAAACAGTTTCTTGTTTCGACTATTTTTGATTAATGTTCTTCAAAACATATTTTTTGCTCATTATTTTCGATGATTGGTTTCAATGATTTGAGGTCAAGATGTCTTCTTATAATTGAAGTTTACTTTTAAGTGTGTCTGCCCTCTTTACAGTTAACTGTATTACGAAGGTAATTTTGGATAAATCGGTATCGTTAAAAAGGTGTCATAAAAACAGGTTCTGAATTTTGTTTTTATTTCTTGTAAACTTGTTGTATATTTACCCAAACTCAGCTGCAAGTTAAGATAACGGGTAAAATAATTTTATAAAATACTAGCTTTTCCTCGCAGTTTCGCCTTCTTGTCTTTCTTGGCATCCAAGTTTGCTCAAAGTTTCAACAAAATCGTTTTAGTAATTTAGTCAGGAAATGTAATAAAGAGATAAACAGACGATATGAAAAACAGAAAGACAGACATAGAGACAGACTTAAGGACAGGTTAAAATATTTACTTCCGCATTTATTTTCTTAGTTATAGAATATTTTCATCAAAATCTTTGACTTTAAATAGTTTGGTTTACATACCTTTGGTTTGGTTTTGAACTGAGTTGCTGTTAAGCCTTTACCAGTATAGTAGGTACCTAATATAAAAAGTTGAGCTGCCTAACTTTAATTGCTCTGCTTAATGAAACACACATCAAGATGTAAGTGCCCCCTACTCAAAACTATGCCGAATTATGCAACTTTCATAACGACACATATTTTGTAAGCCAAGTTCAATACACGAAGTAATTTAAAGTGGATCACCTTAACTTTGTACTTGAAATAGGAACTTAGAAAGTTGTTACTCCACCCTTTTTAGTGAATGAAAATTAATCAAATAACATACACTTATAATTGTCCCAGTTTAGAAAGGGCCTTTTCTCATAGAGTAAATGATTAAGTAATTACCGCTAGACCATCAAGCAATTTATTTGTATTACATATTTAAGTTCAAAAATTTGACTTTATCACACATTAACTGTTTGTTCTTCTATTTTACTGTATGTACATTGCAGAATATTTAACTAAGTAATTATATTTTACGTATTTAACAGCGTCCTCCAATCATTTAAGTAGCTCGGTTTCTCTGTTTGGCTAATTATATGCTCTTAAAATTATAGGTTCTGTTTACTACTACATGCAATAATAATAATCATGTAAATACCAACGGAACACCTGCTCTCGGTCATTCAGAATTAGTTTACAACTAGGTATTTTAAAGAGCAATATAATAAAAATGTTATTGAAAATAATCTTAAGACAGACAAAAAAAAAATCTTTTAATATCTATATTTTTATTTATTTATTTTAATCATGGAAGACTTACAGCTATTAACATCGTTCTAACATAACGTTATATATTATTCCTGCCTGGATATAAAATAAGTCAGTGAATAATTATCTACACAATGCAGATTTTTGCAGCCTGACTCGAGATAGTCAAAATACAAATAGCTTGGAATAAATTATGTTCAATATCGGGGTATGTAAAGAAGAGAAAATAGAACTCCTAACCGACGTTGTTTTTTCTAAACCAAAATAAACTACGATCGCCGGTCACTTACCAGTTTAACCTGTCAAGAATGGAGATTATGGTAATTTGTCATAATAACAAACATTGGAAAGACCATGCGGAATAGTGAAAGTTTGCAAGCTGATGACTAATGTTATTCAATAAATTAAAAACGTAAAAAATCTAAAAGTCCGGTAAAGCAGTCAAAGCCTGCGCTCAGGCTAACTGCAAAGATCTCAACAGCAAAACCAGCACCAAAAGACTTAAACAAAATTATAACCCCTTCCCGGTTTTCGATGAAGCTGCAATTTAATCTTCATTAAGTTTGGATGATATGTTAAATTTGGATTATGATGATAAAACGTGATTTCACGTTTTTTTAGGCTTTTAGGTTTTTAGGTATTTTTTTAAGGAACAAGCTCATTACTAGAACTGTTTTTATTAGTAGATTTAATCTTAAAATACTTACTTCACATTTATCTGCAAAATAGCAGTTCAATCTTCAAAATATTGTAAAATAAATATGTGGTGTGTTTTACATATAATATTATTACTGTAGTATCGTCAGTTTTGAACTCTATTTACCAGATGGTACCAGCCTGCCATCTAGTAGCATGAACTGGAGTTACTCAGTCTTCACTTGCGTTATACAGTTAGATTTTTACGCGGTTGACGAACACACAACGTGTGGTCACTAAACCACGAGAAGGCTTTACTGTGCGAGAGAGGGCTCTGTATTGAGTTTCTATCATAATTTTGCCGTAGCGAATCTAGAGCTTGAAGTGCCTTGAAGCTAACAGTTCTGAAGCCAAAACCTCAATGCCTGTTAGCTTTAGAAAAAATCATTGGGCCTGATTGGACATATTTAAATTTAGATTTTTGTTATTACTCATTGGTAACAAATAAGTATGTAATACATATCTTTAATGATTATTAAAAATAATAAAACGTGCTGTCATAGTAATGATTTTAAATCTTATTACGATATAAAATGCCTTGTACTTATGTATCAAGCTATATACTGCACTTATGTGATACCTGACAATATAATAATATGATCTATATGTGTCTCCAGTTTCCTTGTATATTTACTTACTTGAATCAACTCGAACCAATATTTCACAGAAGTCCACTCCATCGACAGTATAATTTGGCAACGCTGATATATGTTAAAGGGTGTCTCACATTACAATTTTAAGTACCAATTATACCCGGAAATGGCGTGTGTCCCAAAAGGATGATGTTCTATACAAGAGCGACAGATCATGATTAAGGAGTGTTGAATTTAAACTAGTCAGACCGTCCTAAATTAATGTTCAGATCACACAATGTAATTTTTTTACCCAAGTTAATTGCTCAATAAGCGAACATTAGAAACATTCGCTTTTTTAGACAACAATATATTTTTTTCTTTACATGTAATTACATATTTTCAATACTAAAGGAAACCTTAAAATTCTGCCCCGTGCGAAGTATCCCCGCGGTCATCGAGCAATAGCCCTTTAAAACAGTTTTATTTTTATCACGTGTCTTTCTTACTAAATATATCAAGCCTTTTTCCACTTATCCCGAGATATTTGTGACTCGACCCGCTTACACAATATATAGTTAATAAGTAAATAAGCAAAAATAGATTCTTTAAGTAGAAACCCTGCCCACTTCAGGACTTAATCCTATGAACGAGACTGAGAATATTCCGACTAACTTAGCTTTGAACCGAATTCAAAAAGACCAGGTTCTTTTTTGACAGTTTTCTTATTGTAATGTAACGGTACATTTATTATGTTACGCTACAAAAAAGGCCATGGTTTATCAATAAAAATAAGTGATGTTACAAGATAATATCATCAAAGTTGATTTACTAGTTTTGTTTCTGGATAAAAATGGATCTATCTTTTAGTAAACGTTACCTACGTATATTATGATCAATATTTTGGGCTAAATATCTACAAGAGGATTGTCTTTTTGCTATCTTTAGACCCCTTGAGAATGTCGGGTATCTATTTAATCAGTTAATGCTGGACCCTTTGTTTTACCGAATTAACCCAATATGTCGGGATAAGGATATATTTAACGGTTACGACTTTTTTGTGACATAATTCTATTATATAAATGTTTTTAGCCGTTTGACAGAGGTACTTTTCAACTTGTGTATACTTTTCAAGTATGAACTTCATTTATATATTTTTTTGGTCTATCCTCAGTATTAAATCAATTATAGTATTAGACGTTGTCTCACGAGGTTTAGTTATTTTTTGTTAGACAAGGCGGAAGTTGCCGCTTTACCGTCATCATATTAGCTGGCCAGAAAGGAAAATAAATGTTTTAATATACCACACGCGAACCTGAAAATTCCCAAAATTACAAATTTTACTGTAATGTAGGCGCAATGAACGTATTGATATAAAAGAGACAACATTAAGATGTATTTGTAATTATATAGATTAGACATCCAAAATGTAACTATTTTACGATTAAAAAAACTATCTTGTACTGAATGTTTGAACAGGCATTTATTGACGGTTTCGTCTGGCCTATTTACTCAATATTTCAGACAGGCCTTTGAAAGGTACCTAAGTATTTGGGATCGGCAATTCTGGAGGGATCTTATCAAATAATTATGTACTTTCAGCAAAAAGATGTTATTAATATTTTATATCGAGCTTCGACGTTTCTATGGAATTATAAAGTTTGAGTTACTGAAATAATAATGTTGTTGGGATATCAAGTAAATAACGGTCACACAATAACTTATTGCTGAGAATGATAAGGGTCTTTGTCACAGTATATACTCTGGGCATAGGTCTTGAATGCGACATACTCTCCGGTCCTGCGCCCATTTCCAACCAAAAATCAATTTTTTTTTCTATATCAGCAACCCCTCTTGCTTCCGGACCATCCGATACTGCTTTTGCCTTTTCATGGCCATCATCCATCCAGCATCTGCCTTTCTCCATTAGCCGTCTCTTTCTCTGATCAAGTGCATCGTCTAGTTCCATGGTAATAGGTTTCTAGGTACCCGCATACGTAACGTGGTTAGTTCTAGGATTTTCACATCACGCACGCGATCTAAAAGGTGATTAATAACATTATTTAAGGCACTAAATATATAATAGAAGTCTGTAATACATTTTTAAAATGACATCTCTTATATCAGCCTATATAGCTTTGTTTATACTTGTGTACATATAAGCTACCTGAATATGTAAAAAGCTTGTCATGTTATAACCTATCCAGATTAAGAAGGCACTTTGTAGTCCATTACCTAAACAAAATTGCGCTACTACAGCTACTTCTAGTAAATCATGAATAGGTCCAAGATATTAAAATTTAATAAACTCAAAATGTTCGCCAAATATTTCGGACATAAAGCTTCCTTAGAAGATATTAAAAATCTTCATTTTAATAACACAGTAATAAATATTAATTGAATTACTTGTAAAAGAAATGTAAGGAGCTTATTAATTATCGTCTTAAAAAATATGAATTTGATGAACTCACAAACGAGATATCAATGGTATACCATAAAAAAGAATATAATGTCAATAGGTGACTTAGGCAATAGATTTATACCATTAGGAACTTATACAAGCCTAATGATACAAAATATTAAAAAAAAATGAATTTCTATGAATAGTTCAGAATAGTGTGCTAAAACGATTTTAATTTAGCGCATTAAAATATCTTTGACATTTTGGGAACAAAAGCACCCAATCCTATTCTATCAGAAAGAACTCATTATTCGTATTTTCGTTTTTTTTTTCATCATTTCCTTGGGAACACGGCACTCACCATGCAATTTCACGGTGTCTTGAACGAAAGAACTCAAAGATGTACAGATACGTATCAAGTCATGAAATAAGGCGCCTTAGTTATATAACTTGCTTAGCCTTTTAATTTACCACGTCTCAAAATAAGAGGAAGTTTTCCGAAAGTAGGAAAAAATTAACATAATTTTGTAAAAATGAAGGGTCCGAACATAATATATCATATTATGATCCTTAATTCCACTGCTGTCCAAGTACTGGTCGTAAACAAAACATATTACCTTAGATAAACAGGCAGAAGAAAATAAAATAACAATTGAAGGGTGAATAAAAAACAACGAACTGGCACATACGTAGACAGTTGTGTTACAAAAAGTTAAATAATGTTACGTACAAGTACCCTCTTGAAACAAGACGGGGGTCGATGTTTGGACATAGTACAGTCGATACTCGCCCTTATAACAATGTAACACTTTGACATTGACAGCGTCTTTAATACAAGGTATTAAGGTCCATTTTTGTAACGTTTTGTATCATTTGACTTCTTGTTTATCCTACTGTACTGAGGCCCACATTTGAGCTGTCACAAACACCGTCTATTTTTTCCGGATAACTGAACACGGCAAATACCATTTGTCAAACCTCACGGGCATATATGTCAATCTATTGATATCGTATAATTTGTCAAATTGATTGATGAAAATTAAATTAAGTAATTTATCCCCACTTGGCCGAATTGTTTCAGTTTGGTTGCGATCATGGTAACTAATTAATCAATATCGGAGTTAAGCTGATGGTCAGAAATAAGTTTGATTAGGTAAAGTTCAATTTGTTTAGGCCGAGCCCGACCATCTTCGTAAAGGCTACAAGATGAAACAACAAAAACTAATTAAAAATGTACAGAATGAAAAATGTGCTGATAAACTTGAGAGGTAATAGAACCAAATTGAAAGTCAATAATATTATACAATATTTTTAAAGTTTTTTTATTATCGTGAAAGGAAATAAACGAACTATCTACTCACGCGAAATCGGTTAATGGACCCTAAATGAATGCGCTCATTACGCGTCAATGTCGCGGGACGAGCTGACCGACAGTATGGGGTCCTTTTGATCCCGAAACTAGTCGGGCACCTCCAAAATAACCGTAGTTTGTAGTAATTGAGTTGCAGACAATTATTAGAGTGGTACTTACGTAAAACGTGTCATTAGTCTTTAGCTGCCCACCGAAGGACCGAAGAGTAGCCGGGCTATAAACAAAACGGCATTTGAAAATTATGAAAAAAAAAAGATATAAATCTTTTAGCAAGCAAAAAGATGATCAATCTCCTTATTATGTTAAATATTGACAAAAGCTGTCTTCTTTAAACAACCAAAACCTAGATTCATACATTTGAAAATGAATACGAACATACTTTTTTCATGAAACTACAACATATAATATTCTTTTTAGTCTTAAGATGACTTCGTAAAAGTATAGCGAGTCGGTACCTACGTAATATTAATTAAAATGTTTCTCTCAGCTCTGAGAAGCAGGCTTTGATTTAATAAGGAGCCTTTTAAAACTAGTTAGGTCAGTCGCGTGTGTAAATTTAATTAATTTATGCGTATTGTGACTTTACCTGTACAGTTTCGAAAGAAATGACTCTGTATTTTTACATGAAAAACTTCTGACTTTATAATCGTAAAGTAAGTTTGTTCAACCAAGTTTCTTTATAAATCATTCTTAAGATTTCATTTCACGTCAAAATATGTAAAGTTTTGGTTTTATTAATGTTTCTAATAATAATTTGTTATCATAGTAGTTGGAATAAATATTTTATAGAAATAGAAGAAGAAATTAATAAGTTATTTAAATTGTTATTTTTATATACTTTTGAATCTTAATAATTTTGGTTTACGAAATCAACTTTGTTATAAGTCTCCTTTAGGATAACTCATATTTTACTTAAACCTTATTTGTGTGCGTTTTCTTTTTTACCTAATTATTAATTGTTTAAAAAAGGCTTTTTTTTATTAATCTAACAATTATATTATATCAATAAAATAATGAAGACACGTGTATATAACATAGACCTGTTGCATATCTATAATAAATAATTATGTGTCTTAAATAAAATATCATTATGCATACACTAGGGTTCATTGAACTAGTCAGATCTCCATATAATTACACAATAGTGAGTGATATAGTTTTTGACAAGCAATTTGCGAACTTATGAATAAAAAGATAGATTTAAGATATTCCGCGTCCTTATAAACTGCGGCATTATGAAGTATAATCGAGGAGCTTTGCTGTCTCTATATATATAATAACATTTAAAGCTTCACATGTATTGCACATTACACAACTTTATGAACCAGTTATTTTCACATTTCCTTAAAAATCGAATTTAAATGCGTACAGATTCGCAGACAGTACTAGCAAATAATTTGTATTTCACTTCGCTCGAAGCAGTAACATTAGATTTTATGGATGCCAGTAGTACGAATAAGATGAGGATTGTAAAAGCCTTCGAGTTCCTTAAAGCAATCAGTGTTCGCCGCGAAAAGATCACTCGACTTGTTTAAAAGTTCATTTGTGGTGTTTACACACGGATACGATGGAGGATACAGCTGTTTTAAGATCTCGTTTGTTTTTAAAGGTCTGTTACATGCTTCTGTTATGGCTGCAGACTGCAGTGTTACTTATCTAAACCTTTTGGTACAGTATTACTTACTTGGATAGTTTTGCTTTTAAAAGTTTTATCTCATCGTGATGAGATAAGATGGTGAGATGGTTTAACAAGGGATTGTGGATTACTACATTTGTAAAAAAAAAATCTACTGTTTTTTTTTTTAATTTAAATCTGTTTGTAAGTATATGAAAACTTATGCGAAATATAGGAAATAATAATGTAGAGTAGAGAAATAGGTATTTTCAATGTAGTAAATACAACAATAACTTCACCTTTACAATATGTACAGGCAGACTTTATACGTTTACTTACGACGGCTTAACATTTATCTCCGCAGATAAGGTGGCTCAGGTAATCCTTGCCTCACCGAAATCACCTGAAAGTTTTTCTTTCATTCTTCCTTAGTCGTGATAGGCCTCCATATCGAATTGAAATACATAAAATGGAAGTGCTCGACATACCATCAAGCCGCGTGTCATACGCATTAAAGCGTAGTACATTTCAGGACACGTACGCGCGCTACGTGTTCGTCCGACGTTGCCCGCTTTATCCCATTTCCTCACAGTGAAGTGCAATTAGGAACTTATCGCCAGAGATACAGAGGCAACTTAGCACTTACCGCCGCGGAGTCAGATATTACTAGAAGTGCTGTTTCTACTTTATAAACTACGAAACCAACTTACACTTTTGGACAATAAAGGCAAGCAGACCGCTGAGGTCTGACGGCAATCACGACTGAACGAGCAGTTTGTTTTACGACTTTTACGTAATTAAAAAGACAACTTTTTACATGAGACATAAAATTAACAGTTCCATGGAGGGCATTTATCTGCAAGACAAATTCAAATAATAAGAAACCGTCTTAATTAAGTTACATGGTGGTCATGTAATTTAGTTTCGTTTCTTTGGGATTTGACCAGGAGGAAACAGCAACGGCACAGTTATGGTAATGTTAAAGAGCTTCACGCACTCAGCCAGACATATCGCGCGGCCGTCTCGAAGGAATTCTCTCAAATTACTGCAGCGAGGGAGTATCTACTTAGCCGAGCCCACTTTCCTCTTTATCTACTGCTGTAATATTTCTATCCCGAGTTAACTTCCCTACCTACATACATATACGTGTATTAAGCTTTCTATGGGCACTCTCTGTACGTTTATGTAACAGTTCAACTGAGACGAAACAATTAACTGAAGAAACCAAGCGTTTTATGTAATTTTGTCATGAAATATCGATAAAATTAGTAGGTACTCTTGGATTATATTCCACAAAAATATAGGTCAACAACCAGCTTTATTATTTGATTTCATTACTCCCGTTGTAAGAAGTGGGTATATTAGCCTTGATTCAATCAATATATTCGACAGACAAGACATTTTAACTGTCAGGACACAATTTCATTACCCGAGGCAGATTATATTACAGAACAAAGTTCTGTTTATTGAGTTCGATTTAGTTTTCTCTGTTTCGCGATAGGGATAATCTGTAAGCTTTTTAGTGAGACCGTTAAGTTTATTTTGTTCTTTCTTACTTAGATATCTACTATTTATTTGGGAAATTGAACTAGGTTCCAACTATACAATAAAACCGTTTTTATGTAGATGTACTGATAGTACTTATTTTCTTTTAAAAAGTTCTCTAGATAAATTTTATTACTCAAAATTCCATCATATTTTGATGTTAAAGATGTCTGTGTGGTCCGTTTTGATTTAGTAAGTTTCAGTATCTTTGGTTAGTATAAACCCCAAAATGTTCGTTGTGATCGTAGCTAGAAGTAGTGACCACATTGTCATCTGCCAACATCTGTCAGATAGTTTGTGAGATTTGGCTGGAACAGTGTTGGACGTAGTCAGAAAGTTTGGGGGAGATGGGACGCAAACAATTTCACCCAGAGGCGAAACTATTGGATATATTGTTATTGATTGACCTTTAAAACTTATAAATATTCAATTGATTGAAATAATAAATATTCAGTACACGTTCTTTTCAGAATAATGTAAGTAGATAAAATGATGTTGATTTTCACGTAATATTTAAAAAACGTTATTTTATTTTATGAAAAATAAAATAAGTTAGATGTCCGTTAAAAATCTAGAAAGCTCTCCGTGGTTAGGCAACGAAATATTTGAATTCCTAATATTGAAATTCTTAAATAAACAAGAAAAGTATAATATAATAAAGAAGTAAATTATTTGAAACCTAAAATAAAATAATGAAATTATATTATTTACGTAATGGCACTGACGTGAATAGGGTATAAACAAGTATTTAAAAGCTTTTTTATGACCTTCTTCGCTTTTATATCTGCTTGCAAACATCACATGAGTTTCGTCGACTTGACATTTCCTTTAGAGCCCGTGTTTACACGAAGTTTTTCTTTTTTTTTTGTCAAGAAAATGTATTTTGTACATACCAGCCAGTATGGGTGGGGGAAGTATACAATCTGATTGTAGTTATGGTATTTGATAGAACTTAACTTTTCTCAATAAACATTACCTACTTACTTATAAATAAAGAATGAACTGAACTGGGTTCTACGAAATGAGGTAGATTGAAATTATAGGGCTAGTGCTCATAGTTTATTATTTGACTGTTGAAACTGCGATACGTGTGTTGTACCTGAACAAATAGCTGTGACAAAAGCACTATTGAATAATAAAATAAATTATGCAACATGAAATTGTACATTAAGCGTTTTATTTACAGTTAATATAATATCAAATAGCTACAATTATTTACTGCGAGTAACGTTAGCGTTGTTGGTATTACTAACAGGTTCAAAATATAAATAACGTATACAATAAACTACGCTAAGGAACAAAATTATGGAAATAAAATTTCTTCTTAGTAAATAAAATAACTTTGCCTGTTATAAGGCAATATTAAACTAAATTATCACAGATTTTGTAAACGTACCAAAACAGCCGACGTTTATTATGTTAGCTACATAAATATACAAAACAATGTATATAACTTTGGTCTACTCGGTAGCCTTCCAATTAAGTTCAAAAACTTACGTAAAATTACCTTTTTCAGTCTAAAATTATATCTAAAGGAGCAAAAAATCATATTAAATTAAACAAAACAGGTTTCATCTTTTAAAAAATATAGACTAATTTTAGTTTAGCCTAGATCAGTAGTTATATACAGCTTGACTCAATAGGTTTATTAAAAAACTTTGTTAAAGCTAATTAAAAAACTGAATAGTAGAGTGCACCTGCCGAGCGTCGGACTGTCTGGAAATAAAATTGAGAACATTATTAATAAGTGCATCCTACTTTATGATAATCTTATTATGAATATCGATTTGTAGTTATTAAAAGCTTTAGGGCTCGTTCAGATAGGAGAACCGCTCGAGTATGAATCGGGCGTTTACAAAGTCTATTGACTAACCGCGTGGTTATGATGAAATAATACTTATATAAATTAGACCCGTGCTGTTTTCACGCGATTTTGATACCGTGCGTTTCCTGCCATATCTGAATAAGACTTTATATATCGAGTTCACAGGTGAGTATACGAAACTGTGTGCTGTACCCGTTTATAGGTAGTAAACTGTTAGTAGGTAGTAAAACCGTATGCATAAGTGTTTAGTACTCAGTCGAGTAATATAAAAATAATGCAAATTAAATGGTTAAGTAAAATATTTAGCATTCTAGCAACAGTAGGTCACACAGTTTTTACATTAAAAGAAACATTCTGAATAACAATGTAAATGTAGGTTAACTTAGACTGTTTTAGTTACGAGGTTTGTTAGAAAAAATAAGTAAGGAGGTATCAAAATAGACACATGTAATTATGTAGTTTTCACTGCTCTCAAAAGGAAAAGGTAGTAAATTAGTAGCTGTTTTATTACTCGATCCCTCAGGTAAAAATGGATCGAATATAAAAATATTTTTGCTTTAGGTTTCACAAAAACATAGTTTTTTTTTTCTTACTTTGTCGTAAAGTTATATAATACATAATGTATCTTACTGTTAGCTTGATGTTCCTGCGGCTTCTCGACTCCTACGGCGGCGATGTGCGCCGTCGGCATGAGACCTGCAAGTGTTAATAAAGTTTTATGAAGCAGAAGCTTACGGTCCTCGTTAATATCGCGTTACACGTAATGCAGTTGCAGCCTTATTTATACATTTGTGAGCAAATGAACCGTAAATGTGGTGGTATATTTAGTGTTTGCTGTTACCTATTTGTCCTAATTTTTAGCAACTGCGTTCCTTATTTAGTGACTCTATTCAGTTTATATTACTGCCATACTATAATTTGCTACGGCATTTTAAGTGAACTTTGAAATTCACGAAGCATTTATTTTGGAAGGTTATGTAGTAAGCGTAAGTGGCGTATCTTGTCTTCCCGCGTTAAGGTAAATGTATCGAAAAACAAAGGTTGAGATGAATAACCGGTATGTACAAAACATGTCTAAAAGTTTATCAAAAATATAGTTAAATGGACGCTTTATAAAATGATTACCCAAATTACCTAGTTCATATTAACGTGCCAATAAAATCTAATCAACATGTTATAAACATACACACTTACCGGGGTAATAAATAGTGGTTCTATTCACAGAGTAATTGGCTAGGGGCAGGCTGAGGACACAAACAAACTCTTCCCAGGGACTCGTGACGTCATCGTCGTGGACCAGGGCTCTCGTCTCCACGCTGTACATGCCCCACGAGTCCATCCTCATGTCTGTCACTGCATCTTGTAGAGGTTTGCTAAAAACAAAAGACAATCATAGAATACGGACTTTTTGGTTGGAAAATATTGGTTGTGAATTGGGTCATCTTAGTGTGAGTATTGATACAAATGGCTTATTTAGTGGTCATACTATTTACGCACTTACTTTATAAATAAGATGGTCAATTAAATATTTCAGTTTTTTTTAAATTAATCTATGTATGTAGGTAAATTTTCGTCATTATAAATTGTAAACTTAAAAAGATTGATCTAAACTTAAGCAAAAGTTCCACTAATAAATAAACTCGGATTTGCATTAGAATGAGTGATTAGCACCAATAAAATCTGATAGAGCTCCGAAACTTTTGTCTGGTGTCTGGAAAACTTTTTAATAAAGCCGCGTTGCCAGTATGACAAAACCTTAAAATACTTATTTTACGTGTTCCATTAAAGGAACCAGAATAAAGTAATAAGTTTATAACTCTTTGCTAAAAATACTCGTAAGTATACTTTCTCTTTGATAACACATCACTGGAAGCATTCAGATATCGAAGCACGCTTATTTCAATGCACTAAGGTTCAATATAGCAAATCAAAGCTCGCTTTGCGATAGTGAACCTCAACTTGCTACTGACTTGCGCTCAGTACCAGGGTGCCAGTAAATCTTATTGTTACCTAACAGCAACGTAACAATGAAATCGCGGTATAAAAAATACGTCCGACAATATTTGCCTGGCTTTAAGCTTTTCGCTATTCACAAGTTTAATCTTTCAGAAAGTTTATAGCTATAAAATTTTACTGTGTCTTGAGGGAATCTGGCATGAACGAAAAAGTAAGGCACGTTGGGAAAGACACGTCACTTAGAAATTGCCCCCGTTTGGACGAAGTTCGCTTGCTAGTTCAGTCTTTAAAAGCTGCTATTATAGACTCTGTTTTATATACGAAGTTTCAGAAAATAGGTCGAGGGCAAAATTAATCATAGGGTAATTACCGGTCAACCGATTTTCAACACATGTAAGTTAGTTTTAATCATGACAAGTTTTTACACCAAACCCCGTTACAAGAATAACTCCCTTGAAACACATTGAAAATTGTCTTAAACAATACTACAAAAGCTATAAAATCTCTTATTTTTCGGAAAAATTGTCTAAAGTAACAAAGATTAAATAAGAAAATTCAAAAAGAAAATCTTTATCATCTTGTCTTCATTGTTTCAGAGAATAAGATTACCTGATCATAAATATCCTATATCACATATTGGAGATGAAAGCGTACACCAATCTCGTATGACGAAATTATCAAAATGACATCAACATTCATGTAACAAGCTTACTTGACCTTATCAAGACAACAACTGCTCATAAAATTGCCGTCTCTCAGTCTGAACATTTTATATACTTCGTTTCACTCTCTGCTTCTGAATAAATACTTCATAGTTTATACCTGCTTTTATTATCCTTGATAATTAACTTTTTTATTACCGAGTAAAAGATTATTTTTAAATTTGCCGAGGTCACAAAGGAAGTTCGTCTGTTTTTCATCCTGGAGTCGTAATGTAAACAGTCTTTTAATTACTTATACTGTGTTTATTTACAGTTATATATATAAAATATTGGAGTTTTTAGGTGTTGGTGAAGTTGTTGAAATGGATTCATAAGCGCTAAGTTGCATGTTCAAAATGTAAATGTGACTATTCTATGTCATATTCAGCAACCAGTAAAAAAACACGGCAATTTAATCTAGAAGCGATGGAATCGCGTTAGGAAAACTGTTGACATGAATCTAAGGACATAATCCCTTCGTACGCAAGCCTACGCCAGTTTCCGATACAAATTAGCATCTAGTAAATAATTATTAAGACATTTTTATTTAATGACATAATCAATGAAATCATGTTTTATTTCTTACGTCAAGGTCAATCCAAAATTTAAATCGTGCTCTGAGACCGACAAGTGAGTTATTAAAAGATAAACGTAAATAAAAACTACTTACCCTTTAGACAAAATAGTCATAACAGGTCTTGGGTACAAATACTCCGCAGCACATATTAATGTTACTAAAAAAACATACTTCTTCTCTTGATGGAAATGAAACGTCTTTCCCGGACCTGTGGGATAGAAATAACCGTTACATAAACGTTTATTAACATTGAAAACAACATGAGGTGAAAATGAACGTAATAATTGACGCTTTCATCTTATTGCGTATGACGTAATTACAGGTTGATAATAATATGTCAAATTCCGAAAATGCTTTTTAACCCATAATTTTAAGGAGAAGAGCAATTCACGGTCCTTCATTTTGTTAAATGGTGTGCATTACCAAGCAACAATTTTATCGTGAGTGTGGAAACCCCAATTCGTTTTGAGTTCATGCCTCGCTGAGATGTCAAACGTTACAACGGCAAGAGTAAAACAAGCGTCACATGTCGAAATGAACAAGAATCGGAGTGATCGTGAAAGTCCTATTTTTTGGAAAAAAAAAATACATAAGCTGTGGAACGTTAAAACATTTACATATTATTATCAAAGGCAATCAATCTGAATATCAATGAACATACTTCAATTTAGATAACGTTTTGTCCTTTGGGGTTTATATTATCGATATGTTTATAGACGTATAAAATAACGCCTATTTCCCAGAGGATAGATAGGCAGAGTTCACGGCTATCTAGTAATCTTTAAATTTATGTACTGGCCTCCGTTAGGGGTATAATTTTTTATACTAGTCTCTTGAAATGTATATTTAATACTTTTATCTTACACTCCTATTGTTGTCAACATAACTAAAATAGCTTGTGATAGTTTTTGCTGTAAATGAGGCTAAAAGCAAATATGAAATAATTAGAATTTGTGGTATAAATGACGAAATAATATTCACAAAAAAAATATTTTACCCTGCATATATTTTCATCAAACACATACATACATGAATATCCATACATAAAACTCTAATATCTATTACTTACTGTACACTAACATCGTTTTCGTCTGACTATCTTCTTCCAAAAACGTGGACACCACACAAGTGTAGTTCCCGCTCAAATGTGTACTAGGATTCTGTATTTTTATAGCTCTGTACGCTTGTAAAGGTTCCTCTGAAAACAAAGTACCATCTTATTTACTGTTTACAACAGAAATATATTTCCACTACCGGTTGCGAGGATAATAAACTGTCGATTAAGTTGATTAAATCATTACAGTGTGTACTTATACGGAAGTGTATTTTCATACACAAATATGGATGGAAATGGGACAGGTTGAGTTATAAGATATGTTCTTAGAAACATAAGAAGAGGTGTACTATGTGTTACCACGCGTAGGTACTCTCGGAATTCTTGTAATACAGTATGTGCTTGAGATTATGAATAGAATAGAATATTGTACCCATCTTTATTGTACCCATTAGAATTACATCGTTAAAAAAATACACTACAGTGAAAGCGACTTGGCGGTTTATTCTTTTTTTTTTACTAGTTGTACGTTGGTTTTCCTTGTGTTTGTTTGTTATAGTGAACTAGTTAGTTTTCCCAGTTAAAACACAGTGTGTGTAAAACATGTAATTGCAATATTAGGCTAATTTTTTGATAAAATAAGTAAGACCGTGTTCTCACCTGAAATTTTAAAACTCATGTCGACTTTTCCTTTCAACAGTCCGATAACTTGAGGCTGCATTGGTGGTATCCACTGGTACACTAATCCAGTGGACCCGTTGAAGAACCACTTGAGGACCAGACCGGGACCGGGCGTGACTCCTGTACTATAGTCGCAGTCTAAGATCACTGACTCCGTGCCCAACTCCACTAACGCAGGCACTTCTAAACGCCTTATGTTCACCGCTACACATTCTGTGAACAAAACATCGATTTGAGACTACGATTTAAAAAATCAATATTTTACTTCTTTCCGTCCTTTTAAGACTATTTTCTTACGTAGTCAGGTTACAAGAATTTTAACTTTATTTTTCACTTTATAAATAAAGACGAAAGACAGACTTGTCAGGGTAAAAATAGGCTACGCTTTCGTAGCTACGTCTACGCCTCGTAGCAGCTAGCTCGGCTAGTCTAAATACGGAATTGTGTGGAGTGAACGTGCCGTCACTGACTCGTTTACCTAATGACTGTCCATATACGTATCTACGTAGCTATATATAGCTAATCCAAAAGACCTAAGCGGCTTTCAGGTCTTACCTACAATTACGGTAGCATTAAAAAGAAGGAAAGTTACTAAAAATAGCTATGCAAGAAATCTTCAATGAGTTTAGTTTAAGTATATCTTAGTAAGATAATATATTTTTGGAGATGATACACTTTCTCAAAGTAACTAATACATGTAGGTAGGTATTATCATTATCGTCGGTCTGCGACCTAGAACGAAATTTAACCCCTTTTAAAAAGACAAGTATTTATATGCTATAGCAATTATTCTCCATCTGGGTCACTTCATCAAAAAACAAATTATAAAGTAGTAAAAATATATGTAGATCAAAGTAGTAAGGTATATTTACAACTTAAATTAATTTAATATTTAATATAAAATCTGTTGACGAGTAAAACAAAGTAATGCAAGAGTGGTTGGATAGAAAGATTGTTTTAATATATCACGCCGTTTTAACCCCTATTACAAATCTATTGACACCTCATTTATTGAAATCCGTTCTGTACCTAGGTTACGTCATAACCCTTCTTTTCACTTCGCCGTATTCGGGTAAAAAGCAGCCGACATCGATTGATACATTTTTAAAGGGGTCTGACAGTAATCTCTTCTTCAGTGGATTAGTTACACACACGAGCTTCAGATCTATATCTCGTTATGACAATATAAGCCTTCCCAGAGATATGTGACAGTTAAATAGACAGCTTGTAGTTATATCTACATAATGCGCATGTTTTTAATGTAGAACAAAACAGAGATGGGATATAAATTGAATCATAATAATCGTTGGTACGAGGTATACGGTCTAAAATTAATGTTTAGCGGATGTTTTTCTTGAATTACCACTTCCTTGGAATAATAAGGTTATGATATAAGCTTAAAGGATTGGAGCGGTACTCTGGTCGTTCTCATACGTCACTTGTAATGATGATGATGATGTTTGACAATGACAGAAAATGTTTTCCAGAAAAAGAATTTAGTAAAACACAAACAGACGAAACAATTGCCTTAAAGTATGATTTTCGATAACTCGTTCTCAGAATCGGATTAAGTTAGTTCTTGATTGCAGTTATACGACAAAAACAATATATTTTCGCGCTAGTGAAAATAAGGGTTTTCTACAGAAATCGCTTAGTTTTTTGTGGCATTAAAACCAACTCGCGTGAGCTGAGCTTTAATGTCTTTATCGATACCAGAGGGTTGAACATTAGACATTACGAAAAAATCCACCGAAAGATCTGGTGTGTAAATTAAAAAAAAAACTCGTTTACTTTTGAAAAAATGTTTTCTTCCATTTATAATTGTAATTTGTACCAATCTTTTGTTAAACATCCTAAATTTAATTGTTTTACAAAAATAAACAGAAAGTTATAGGACTAAATAATAAAGTTAAAACGTAGCTAATTTATACGGTGACCTCTGTTCAAACAGTTATTGTACGCGTTGTTTTACATAATAATGTTGTAATATTAGCTAAACATAAATAAACTAAATGTTATTCGATCAGTGTTAACGAGTGTAGTAATGAGACTTGTTTAGGGGCTGGATTGTGATTGTAAATGTATTGACAACTTAGTGAATTCATCTAATAATTATAATCAATCAACTAAATACAAATGAGTTATATATACTTGAAGATAAACAGGTTGCTTTAATTTTCTTTGGTGTACACTGATTCTTTTTTTAGATCTACGATTTTTTTATTTCTATTTGGATTATATTTATTTTATTGTTGTGGGGTTTGAACAACATCAATTTGGATTGTAATGAAACATACTAAATGATCAATGTAATTCCACATTTGGACTCAGTCATAACCCGTTTACTGGACACCAGTTAAATTAATGCTGTGTATAATTGAATTACCATTTACGTTAATTGCGGGTATAATGAACACAATTACCATACTACAACGCTATGTCGATAATTTATTAAGTGTATGCATTGAAATTAATATGCTAAGTGAACAGCCAATTACTGTCAACTATTGGCTTATAGACCTTTTTGCTTGTTGTTACTTATTAGTTGTTTTAAATAAAATTATAAATTTATATTACCGTACGAACAAAAATAATTTCATTTATTAAAATTTACCAATTAGTTGACATAAATGAGAAATAAAGTAACTAACACGAAACTTATCTTTTGGACGCATTGCAAAATGCAAATTGCTATTTCCTGCAATCTTAATCAATAAACAGCATAATAAAAAGCGGGCAATATAATTATTGTACATGTATTTCTTGTACTTTATTTTAATATTTTACTGCCAAGAATGTAAACAAACAAACTGCTTTGACGCGTCGACGCCTACGACCTGTCTCATTAGCGTCTATTACTAAAATTAACTCAAAAACAAGGGAAAAATACTAGACTACTATTTTAATTCATAGTAAAAAATTTGTTTTTATATATTTTAAAATGTATCCTTAAGATGAAAAAATATTTTAAAGATAATATTATTTTCTAAAAATAAATCTACTAATATCTCAATTATATTTTCTTTAAATTTATATATTTGTGATTAATGTAATATTTAACCTCAAGTTTAAATATTACATACATATTTATTTATATATATTACGTTTATTAGTTATCAATTACTACGTAGTAGTAGACCAATTCACATATTTAATTTCCTAATATTGATCACATCCTATTCGTTAAATTATGACAAGATATAAACTTTTAAACTATCGCGCTGCATGTTTATAGTAATATAATTCACGGGAATAAGCGCGTACATGCATAAATACCTTTTTTGGGGCTTGACGTTTCGACCAGGTTACACCGGCCGTGGTGGCAAGCAGACTGAAATCTATGCCCAAAAAAGGTATTTATGCATGTACGCGCTTATTCCCGTGAATTATATTACTATAAGACAAGATAATCAGACAAAATAATTCATTTTAATCTGCAAGATATAAATACTCAATCCTCATTAGACTGTACACTATTAAATGTTTAATATAATAGTCACGTGACACGTACAACTCGAAACACAATACAATCAACGAAAGTGTTTCAGGCCCAATCACAGAAATAAGTTAAATTATTTATGCAATAACAATTATTGTAATGGAATATTACTGATATCTGATTATCTGAGATGTATATCAGCAATATTCTATTTATAATACTAATAGATATATGAAGACGAAGCCTTTGAAAATCATAGACGGATTTGTTATCACAATAGTCAAAGAGATTGAATGAAAAAATAATAAAAGGAAAATAAAAGTTTATTAAATTATGTAGTGTTCGTTTGTGATTTTTGTGAACCCTGTTAGTTTCGTTCTAGATTTTTCGATACGAAAATGATATCGTTTATAAAATTGAAGAAATATGAATGAATAAAGTTATAAATAAAACGAATAACAGAACAAAAAGCATAAAGACAGAATTTTGACTTGTAATTTAAGCAATAAAGATAGTTATGATACAGATAAAAGATAGTTGATGATATATTATGATTGTTAACAGTTCTACAAAAATTCGTACGTAAATATAAGAAAGTAACTTCTCTGTTCATGCTGTCCGACTGTGGAATGCGCTGCCGCCTAACATACGGGACTCTCCTTCCATTTCTGTTTTTAAAAGACGTACAAAAGAACACTTTCTTTCCTCTCTTCCATAATTTTTATCCATATATATATATATCTGTTTTATTTATTTTTAGTAGTTTTGTTTATATATTGTTTATTTTGTGATTTAATGTAAATTTCTATTAATATTAGTTTATTTAATTTTTCTTCTTGTACACTGTGTCTATGTCTCTTTTCTAATATTTCCTGTCATAGGTCTGCTGGAAGAAATTTCATTTGAAATAAGCAGTACCTTTGTACCTTTTTATCTTTATATATTAAGTATTGTTTGTAAATTGTGTGTACATAAATAAATAAATAAAGTACAAAATAGAAAGAGCTACTCAAATAAATGATTTTATAAAAAACAGCTTCTTAATTAATTTCGTTTGTCACATAATTCTGTCTTCGCGAAGGTGTCGTTGAGATTGCTTTGAGAGATAATACTTCTGCCGCCATTTTACAGTAAAATATTGTCTTTTTTAGAAAGATAAATAAACAGAAAAAAATATTGTTATAGCTAATATGTTTTTCATATTAATCAGTTTTATGTAATTAATTATGATATTCTTGCGTACACAGTTGATACAGTAGAACAAAATCACATATTAGAATTGAATGCATAATGTACTGCACTAAATATAGCTAGCTAGTTTCTGCTCGCGACTTTGTCCGCGATTAAGCTGACATGACAGTTGTTATGACAGATGCATCCTAAAATAGGTGTTCATTCTAATACCAAAATGGTTGCCATGGATACGAATTTGTTTCTGTATTTCATGTCAATTTTTATATGCTGCTCATTGCTTGATATTACAACTGGACCAAACATTTAATCAACTTAGAAATGTGAAAGTTAATCCGTTTAGTAAATTAAATTTAATCCTAAAAATAGCATTAATTTCACATGTATAATTGTTGAAATATAAATTATGACTTTATCGAGGTGAAAAGATAACTGAAAATACATTCTACGTGTGTACTACAACATCTCATACAAATCCGTTCATCCCGGCCGCGTGATTGAGTACCAAACTTACTAACTTCCTGTGTTCGTACTACTGCGACTTTCGGAAATATAAATGGGTCACGGAATGTAAATCATTGAATAACACATAAATGTAAATAAGAACCGACTTAAATAAAATTTAAACGACGTCTGAGTTTTAAAAATACATTTATTTTATATCGATCGACGACTAGATTTTTATTTAGCTTTAACAAACTCACAATCCTATCCTTTCGTAGAGGGTTTTAGCAAATAGAACATGTTAAAAACATGATGATTCTATATAAGAATATTTGTATAATACTATCCATACAAATAAAAGAAGTCTTTACTGTATACCGATCAAAGAGATTAAAAATATATTATTACTAATCCCTTTGATCGCAATCGTCTGGCTCAGTAGCTCATATGAAAGTAATGTATAACATATAAATACGGACTCGGATCAATACTCTTTAATATCAGAAAATCTTTCTGTTAATCACGATTCATGACGTACAACCTTACAAGTGTACTGATAAATGTTCGCTGAATAGGAGATATAGTATTGTGCGAAACCCAATATTCTCCTTTACGAAGAAGATATCCGTATTAGAATATAGTACAGGGTGAATCGGTTATCTTAACTGTGTGTGTACATTGGTACACCTCTGCCTACCCCTTTCGGGATACAGGCGTGATGATATGTTATGTTATGAATCTGTTATCGTTGTACAAATTAAAACTATTGTATCTACATTGGTTATAAAAACAATTGATAGTAGAAATTCAAAAAACAAATGAAAAGGACTCGACTTTCAATACCTAGATGTTTTTAGAATAGCAAGAATATTACAGTACTGATATTCGATCACTTCTTTTGTTAGTTCGTCGAATTTTTAATACCATTCGTATTGTAACACAATATAGAAGTTATTCTTAGTTTTCCTTTGTATAATGAAAACAGTATCATCTTGTATATCGATACCTTTTGGGAGGCAATTTGTAGTTTATTGTTCAATGGTAACGCGATGGTAACAACCGTGTTATCTCAACCACGAAGACACCATTCGTCGCTTCCCGGGGTAAGTTTAAAGTTCCGATACGTTATCAGAGCAATTGTCTTTATTACGCTTGCATACTGAAGGGGAATTAAGAGAAGATATTATATGTTACTATTGTCAGAAATTAAGCAGAAACTAAATTAATTTAAAAGCTTCAAATTAGCGAATTTCCACGTTGAAACGAAATAACTGCTAATATAATATAAAATTAAAATAATGTCTATAACGAAAATTGGTGTCATACTTTCGTCAAGTTGCAAGGAACTTGAATAATCCTAAAAAAAGTAAAGTAACTTGATCTATGTATCTCTCTCTGAGAAATTATTGTTAATCGCTTGAGTTTCCAAAATATTATTTCATCTTATTTATTTTTCTTCTTAAGTATTTGGTAATTTATGTTAATGCAGTCAATTATGTTTTTACCACGATTCGGAAGTAAGGCAGACCGCGACAGAGAAGGCGAGACGAATTGACGCCTCTCCGAATTATTTGCCTAAAGCAACCCTTGAATATTTAAAAAATAAAAAGGAAGGAAGCATTTTTTCACAACAAGCCGGTACAAACATCTATAGAGAAAATAATTAATTCCTGTGTAAAGTCGGTTTACGGGCAGAGGCTAAAAGGATAATTATTATCTAAAGCTCTACATCCATTAAAACTGTTTAAGTTATTTTATTACTGGAATAACTAACATTTTATTTTATTCTATTACAGTGCAGTTTCATCTAAATACTCTATTATATTCCAAAAGAAAAATATTACTTCATACAAAAAACATATTTTCCGTAAGAACAATAAGCAAAATGTATTTTAATAAATCATTGTTAACATATAAAGGTAACAAAAGAATGAATTGACAAGTGAATACATCGCCGGGCGGTTAGAATAAAGTATTAATCTTAATGAGAGTAAGGACACAAATTGATGGGGAGAACAACACAGACCTAATAAAAGAGAATCTGATTCACGTTGGCTTTGTGAAGCTACGTTCGTATTTCAGCCGGCTACAGAGAATAAGTTAATCTCTTTGTTTGCGAGCGGTAATTATTTTCCTCCGGAATAAATGCTCCCCTTTTAGCTTATAGCTCAACGATCAAAAACTGAATACATTTCTTTGTGTCATTGCTAATTAATTAGCGTGACCTTTTTATGGTGTCTGGAAATTTATTCATATTTTTTTCTGATTTGTTCAGGTTAATCTGGCTTGTTATTCTTTGTCTTTTATACAAAGCTTTGTGTATTAGGATAGAACAGAGTATTTTTTGGTTTTATCTCTTATGTGAATATTTTTTGAGAATTGTAATGCTTATAAAGTTGGACTATTGGAGCTGGACGCAATACTATAATTGTTTATTTGATGAATACAAAACTAAATGCACAGGGTTTGTATTGAATATCGATAATCTGTTAGTGTTGTGTAGTATATGTGCTAAGTGTTACACGAGATCGTCAGCTTTTAGCCTTACACATATTGTTTCATAACTATATTATGGTACTCTAACTTCTAAGTGCTTTAAATAGCAACAATGTGGGAGTCATGGTCGAAGATAACTCACTGGTCAAGTGCAAAAGCGAGTAGTCCAGTTTAATTGGGTTTTGGTGATCTCGCTGCCAGAAATAGAAATTCAGTGGAACTTTGTCTCTCGCCACGGAAAACTTAGATAGGAACTTAGAAATGTTAGTCCACTGTTCGTTACATTGTCTTCGAATCAGTGCTTGTTCCGATTCTATACTGTTCAGTGTGACAACATTTTTCTTTCATTGACCATTGATAGGTTTGTTTGTGTACGTAACTAAACGATTTATGAACATTGAGTTCGACTTTAACCATCGAGTATTTATTATAATTCAATTAATCATTATTTTGCCTACTAGAATCGTTTGTGGGAAAACATACTTTTCATTTTAATTTGCTACGGTCTTGATAGAGTAACTATCACTGAAACGGAAATATAAGTAATTAATGAGAAAAAATGGTGTGATTCGAACCCACTTTTTAATCATTTCCTTAATTAAGACGAATTTATTTTACTACTTTTTATTACAAAATGTTCCACCTCTTGAACTCGGCTTAAAATAAAAAGCTTTCCTTAGATCTGAAGGATTGGTGTTAATTTTAATCTTGCTAGAATTCTGAAGGACTTGGTACTACAAGGTACTACTTTATCTCTCTTCAAGCTGAGACATTACCAAGAAATAACTTTACAGAGCTTTTAAGATTTACATTTACGAATGAACATTTTCGGGCGGGCTTTTATTTCGAATAACTACTAAAAAAATATCACTCGTTGCTATCCGTACAAGATAACGTCTTTTTCAGAGCCTTTTGTACTATGGAATTTTGACTAGTTTAAGATATATTATATTTACTTTTAGAGCATTTATCGCACGTGTAGTGTGAGATGTGGAATGACGCAAGCAAGTGATGTTCTTAAGTTTCCACCTACGAACGTAACGGGAGGCACTGTATTGTATTACACTCACGTCCACCGATAATAACAATAAAAACAACCTGTATGACTCTGCTGCTCTAAAATTTATGTATTTCTTTTTATTTATTTTATTGTTTTGTATGTATTTATAAAACGATGCTCAACTTCTGAAGTCATAAAGATTTAACTATGTACACTTTGTTTCGAACCAATATAATTACTCTTTACGATCAGAAACAAAACAGATAAGGGTACATCATAATATATTTCCTGAACGATTAACAAGATTATCAGTTCCCAGTACACAAAAATAATTCCATAGAATATTCATATTGCTTTATCATCAGTCTGTCATACTTAAACTGATCAAAGGCAGAAACTACTACAATTCGTACCAGGCCAATGTGTACACGAGGCAGCCAGGTTGGAAGAAAATGGAAATTAATTAATCATTTATACGTTCGACAATATAAACGTTATGAGGCATTACATACATACATTGTAAGCGAGCTTACTCAATCCACGTTAAATAAACATTCTTTCGCAATAACATACAATCCCTACGCCAATATGAATTTATTATACCAACGCAAGTTACAGTTATAAGATATTGTTTTCGTAGTTTATCCCTCTCAAATAGTCCATGAATAATGCATTGTTGGCATAAGATAATATACCTTAAATATTATATATAGCTCCGTGCGGTAGTTATAGGCTTTCAAGGAGATTGAAACCTCCATCGTTATTATTATAACACTCGCATTACTAACTTTCTGTTTGTTTATCAAGCTGTATTGACTTACAATCACTGTGCGGAATTATAGTAATATTGTAGGAAGCCTATACGAAGCGTTGTTTACGTTCAGGCGCACTCATAAAAGGTCGTAAAAAGTTATTGATATCTGAAATCTGGTATCTCGTGTCCTCTTCCCACAGAACTTTGCCCAATACCTCTGTAAATTACATATTTTATACCAGTCTAGACGAGGTACATCGTAAAAAAGCTTATTATTATTGTTAAATAAAATTGACTGTTAAACTTTTATCTTAAACTTTTGACCTAACTTTCGGGTTTATTTATGTAAGAAGAAAAGGTGAAAGAATAACATTTTATACAAAGATTAATATTCAGAATAACAAAGTATAGGCAACACTCAATCAAATTGGACAATGATAATAAAGGCTATATCGATAACCATGATTTATTAAAAAGGGACCACACATCACTGAATGCGAATGGTTATAACAATTTTAATACGCATTCGCAAAAAGCTACGTGACTCCGAATATAAAAAACGTTGTCAATATTTCAGGAGAGCACGGTCGGGAAACGTTAGGTAGCGTATGTTTCAATTCCTTTGTAGTACAGAAGTGGGCAGTTAGGAGCCCGATATATTTGTTTATGATTCATATTGTGTAACAAGAGGAAACAGGAACGAGTGCTATCGTAACCAAAAACACAGGAAATTAACCGTCAATATCCGTGTTCCTATTCCTTGTCATACGGAAGTCCCTTTTATCTAACTACATGTCGAGAATATGACAATGTGGAGTATCGATATCGATGCCTTTACTGAACTCTATTTCTATATTTATCTTGCTACCTTTACATTTCTAAGTCTATGACTGATTCTACGAATTTGAAATTGGAATCTATATAATTCTATTCTTAGGCTCATTGTAGACTGCGCTATGTGCCATCATATTGTAGAATATTGCTCGATATAGTATGTAGTTTAGCAGTTCTAGCTAAGTGCGAACGTGTTCTAAATACATCTTAGTTGAGCGATATTGTTGTGCTATGAACTATGTGCTAACATTATAATGTAGTCTGAGATAAACTAGTTATACCTATAGTAGGAAGTCCTTGCAGTTGTTTGTCTATTTCCGTTTATGTTGAACTGGATCAATGAAAGGACTCGATTCAATGCATACGGGCGAAGACTTCTTCTCATATTACTTAGAAAATACAGAACATGATCCACGAACGATGCTCAAGTAAATTTAGTACAAAGCATCGTATAATACCACAATTCTCAACTATTTTTATGATACTAGTATTTATAATACTTAATATTATTTATTTAATTTCAGTAAACCTTCATAATTTTAACGTAAATTTTATAACACACACGCACACAAAAAAAAAATATTTGAATATTATCTTGCCACAGATTGACTAAGGATAAAAGTGATTTTGTCGTTATTATGTAAAAATGATACAAAATTGGGTATATCGACATTTTTTTGATCATCCTACTCAAGGGATGAATTATAAATAACTTGTCTGTATTAGACGCCTACATTGTTTAAAGCCACTTAAGTGATAAATGTCAAGTTTATAATTTCGAAGAAATTTACGTACTGATCGATGATTTTAGCCTGTCAGATTATGTATTGTATTCTTTTATTTTCATTTTATGTTCCCTTCACAATTTTTTGTTATTATTTTTGTAATTCAAATTGAACTCTTTTTCGACTACTCATTTGAAATGGTATATCCAAATGGAACTAGTTTACTAAAGAAGAAAGCTTTCTTTAAAATAACTTAAACTAAATGATGGAATAACTTAGGTACTCAAAAACTTAAGACGGAGAATGTGTAACAATAGGGACTATAAAATTTCTTAATTAAGCTTATGTTTTGTCTTCCGAATGAAAAAAAACTGTGTGTGGGATTAAAAATGTCCCAAAAACATTCATGCAATACTTACTTAATTGTAGTATTTCACGGCTTCATTTAAAATAATTATGGTTTATGTTATTTGAACTCATAGCTAACTTAAAGCTCACTTAATTTTTTTTATCAAACTTAAGCAAGTTCTTGTTCATTTATAAACGAAACCATTCACAACATTTACTAATAAAGAAACTGATAAATTTGTTGAACTGTGTATGTGAAATCGTTTCCTTTTGTCCAAAAATACCAAATCAATTAAAAGTAGTAGTAAGTATAACCAAGATAGCTCTATCCCAATTCGTAAAAATAAGAAAACACGTTAATAATTTTCAAATTTAGTTAACTGCTTTATATAATACGGTCACTGTCACCTAATTTATAAAATTATTTTTGATAATATATTTATGGGTTTTGAAGTTTAGACCGCCCGTTAATATATTTTTATTTCAGCCCACGTTTTTCCTTAGTCATCAAACTTGATAAGTATTTTTACGTCAAACTTATGAATAAAAAATGTGTTTCACTAAGGGCGTTATGTTACTCAAAACACAGTACAATCGTGTACAATCAGATCGCAGGATGACGGGAAAATTACACACGAGCTAAACTTTCATCACGCAACATAAAACTGACAGAAACAACGTAAAGAACATTTAAATATTATTAAATATTTAATACAAACTTGAGCACAGTATGAGGAGCACGAAGTGAATTGAATAGTCCATAGTCTCTAGTCCGTAGTGTAATAGTTGGGGAATGTTTGCCGATATTTTCGCACTCGAGGCAAAGTAAGAGTTGTGACGGCAACCGCCGCGCGATTCTGTGGTGGCCCGCCGACTGAAAACTTTGAAGTACGAGCGAATTCAGCAATCAGTGCGCATGCGTGCGCTGTCAGCCTGTTGAGTTACTTTACAAGTTCCTTATTACGGCGTTAAAAACATTCTGCTGACTTTCTATTCATATCTGTTAGGGATACTTCTTTATGGATATTACGTCTTCGGAAAGAAAAATCTCGGATTCATATTACACTTCACTTTGTAGATTGATTTAGAAATCCTGCTTGTAAATATGCCTTTATTGCGGTCGGTGATTATTATATTGCGGGTTAATAAAGCTTGAAGACATCACAAAGAGTAAGGTAGTAATTATAAAGTAATAAAACTTATAATGACTTCAGTTATAAAGGAAAGTTACTCCGAATTCTCAAATTACACATTTGCTATGTATTTTACTCAAAGAAAGAGGTCATTATATTTCATGAAACTTTACGTTTCGTCCTTCGTCTTCAACCATATTATTTGAAGCGTACTTACCACATAAAGGGGTTGTATACACATGTCTAATTATATGATATGAGAAATAATAAAGTAGATCCTAAATATACAAAACAAAATAATGAACACATGCTGAAAGTAAATTGTAAGGTTTAGATGTACATCCTGTTTATAATACATTCAATGCTGTATAGCATAAAGTTCGGGTAATAATTAGATCGGCTTTATGTTAAAGCAGTAAGGTAGATTTTTGTGATTCGTTGTCATACTGCGTGCCACACAATAGAAAGGTCAACTCTACATAAATCATTTTTTTTATAATTAGTACTGACGTGTGCAAAAAGTAAGTTATACGACCTAAATGAAGCTAGATGAAACCAGCATTTTTTCTTGGCAATACAATTCGGGAAATCCACAATTTTGGTACGCTGCCAATTGTTATACCTATCTACACAGAAAATGAATTGTTATAAACCCAATATTCAGAAGGACTTGCGTTGCAGATATAAAATGGGATTTTAATATTCCTTGAGGAATACGTTTCGTATTATCCCTGTAACATCCGTTATGAAATGACCTCGAGTGTTGTAATGATAATGAATATTTTTTTGTTAATGCGTGTCGGATATAATTTATCTACATTCGGCAGTTGACATAGTACCTACCCATCAAACAAAGCGGAAAAAATATAAGTGTCGAAAACGGATATGTAAAAATAAAATATGGTAGTTAAATGTCTAAAATAAGAGTATTCATGTAAACGCTCCGCCAACCAGTAACATAAGAAAAACTGAACAAAGACATACATATTACATTGGAAATCAATGCATTGAATTTAAAGTTTGTGATTTCGCGAAAGCAACCGACCAACTTACTGGCAGAACGAAAAGTATCCCGCACGTACTTGTTCGTCTTTTGTTATCTTACTTGAAAAGGAGGAGGTTCTCAATTAAATTGCCTGTTCTTGTTTTTTATTACACGATATATATTAATTGTGGCTAAATTCCTATAATTATTTTTGTCATTGATAGGGTTGACCTCAGAGATGGTCGCATATCAATTTCGTTTAAGCCACTTTTAATATTAATCGAGATTCACAAATCTCACTTACCGATATTCGAGACATCGAACAGTATCGTAAACGTGAAAGAAAAATCGTAAATAAAAAATTAATAACACAAATGTTGTACAACACTACTTAATGCTTTATATTCGGTCTATTTGCATAGCATGCATGAATAATATCTCGATACTCGTATTAATGTACGTAAGAAAGTCGAAAGTCGATTCAGTCCTCTTTTTAATATTTGACGAGGTTCGATGGGCCGCGGTTGCTGACCCGATAGTAGACCCGGTCTCAGGGCTGGTGACGTCGACTTCGCGTGCCACAACGCCGACGTAAAAAGTTTTTATGTTTCTTAACAATTTCATTAGAATATGTATTAGTTGCAGTGAAGAAAACTTGCTTTGTCAACGGCCTATTTATGTTTTAATACCATAATATAACATATCATCACGCCTGTATCCCCGAAGGGTTAGGCAGAGGTGTACTAATGTACACCCACAGTTCGCCGATATGTTTAGGTCCCATGTAATAGGGGGCAAGCCTATTGCCATTAACCGGGCACAAATCTAAACTCCGACCTGCTATTGAGAATTTCATAGAAAAACCCAATAACCCCTCGGCCGACTTGGGTATCGAACCCAAGACCTCTAGCGTAGCAGTCGCGCTTAGCACCACTAGGCCAACGAGGCAGAGTTTTAATACCACCCTGGTATTTAACTCTCGGTAACTATATGTGAGTGTTCATAATATAATGTCAATATGGAGTTATGACAGCTTGGGCTACTAAAGGTGTCATTAAGGTAGATTACGATGAAGTTTCGTTTACGCACTTAATTTGCATTTCGGGTAAATTTAATGATCATTTTATGTTGTTTAAGTGTTTAATGAGCATTTGGGGTAACTGACGGTGTAACGATGGCATCCTCAAAATCGTTAGGATCATACGACAAGTTAATATTACTTTCTCTAACACATTTAATTTTATGTTTTTATTACTGCCAGATATCCCATTCAGTGACTAAACAATATTATAATCGTTGTAAAATTTATACCTATGTTCCAAATTAATAACTACCATTCGCTATTTCCTAGCTATTAAATTGTAACTTTAAATGTTATACTATTTTATTATATATTTATATTTATTTTATTATATATTTATATTTATTTTATTATATATTTATACTATAAATTACTAGTAGCTGTGAAGTCATATATTCTCACGTTTCCCGTTACTGACAGCCCTAAACCTTTCATAAGTTTACTTTTTTAATAATGAAATGCAATACGAGTGGTAGTTCAATAAAGCGACTCGGAACCCGCAATTTATGTGCGCATTAGAATGACTAACGGTAGTCAATAAGTTTGAGGACGTTGCATTAGTTCTATAACCTAAGAACTCACTGCCCTTATTCATTTACCTGTCAATCGCATTTGCTGACTCTATTAATGAACACTACTCTATAACTAGATGGTAACTTAACCCCTAGGTACTTTGCTACTGTATGTCTTTATGGGCCTGAAAAGACGAACCTTACTTGCGTACCATACTATACAACTTCGTAACGTACTATTACAAAAATTTTCTTAACTTGTGTTCGTCACCTACTCCTCCAAAACGGCTGAACCGATTGGGTTGAAATTTTGCATGTAGGAATATATTAATGGGTGGTTTAATACCAATTTTCACTGTCCACTAGTACAAAATATATATATCATGCAGTTGTGAGTTCATTGTTAAATTATAATCGTTGAGTATGCATTCTGTTTGGTATGTAATTATTATCTAATGTTTTATGACACATCTTTACTTAAACCATCATCTCATCCTACACAAACCCTTGCATCTACAATTCGGTCTTACCCGTACCCATACACATGATTGCATTATTGGGGTTGAAATCCTTTAAAAGCCAAATCCGCTTATGACCGCAAATATTATGTTTGCTACCGGTGCACGGTGCTGAGAACAAACAACACCCTTCACACTATTGTGTTAATACATAAAGTTTGTTTACTAAACAAATGTTGACTTGCTTACGAGAATCTTTGATATCATGTTTTCCTGTCTTCGGGTCATTTGCTTGAGGGCTAATGAATAATAAAAATACATATTTTTCGCATCATCACGTCATGGTGTTTCAGTTAGTAATGAAGGAAAAGGATTGAGACATTTCTATCGCTGGCCAGTCTTTTTTATAACTTGAAAATTATAAATCTATTGGCTAGCATACTCAATGATTTAATTAATTTATTCACATTTTGCTGTGGTAAAACAAAAAAAAAACATATTTTATAGTGGCTTATCTCTACGGTATTGAAACCAAATTTTTACAGTAGTGAGTATTCTTAGTTTGGAATAACCAATGCGAACCAGATCCAACAATAAAGTATGCCAGTAAAGTAACGCCACAACACAAGAGCGTCTTAACTTTATTCAGGAGTATTCTAGCTATCTGTTGTGCAACCTGCCTTACTGTCCTTAGTTTTAATGTCGCAATGAAGTATAAATACGAACAGGTAAACAATCCATTACGAGTATTGTAGCATACTCGCTGTAAATATCTCTTTGTTCCTTCTCTAAGTAAACACTATTATTTTCTTTCCTTTTTTTGTTTGTATCCAGCAGAAATGTTTAGCATAAACATGGTAATAGCATAACAATAACAATGAAAAAAAAGTCAACTTACAATTCAAACCGAGAATATGAGCCAGTGTTATTAAAAATAACCTTTGAGGTCCGATATGTTATTACAATGTTGGGTCAACCTTATAATCGGGAAATGATCAGGGGAACAAGGGGTCCGAAGCACATTGATGTTTACTCTTCATACAATGTACATTTAAAATGGCTTACGAACCCTCAACCCCTTTGTTAAGATTAGATAGAGGACGGTAAAATAAACTATGAACTTGTAAGTTCATTGTGTTTCAGGTATTGGGTTCTTCTTTTTTGTAGGTATGTTATCAGGTCATAATAAAAGGTTAACTACTGTATTTCACAATGATAATATTCTCTATAAAAAAATAAACCAAAAAAGAATCTGAATTCCTTGGATCGCCAAATAATTAACAACATAAAATTAAATTATTTTTATTTTCAACTTTATTTATGAGTAAGGTACCTAAATGTACCATAATGTACCTGGTAGTAATACATTCACAAGTCATTAAATATTTTTTTAATATACTAATCAGAATTATATAAGAATACTACTTGCAATAAAACATTTTACGTCATAAAATGTAGACCTTCTCGTAAAAAGTTTATGTCTTTGAAAATGGCAGAGTTGATGAAGCTACGTAAGACAATGCCAAGAGGCACTTCTATATAAGGTAGATATACATAGTACATAAAAGCGATAATTATCTGTAATATCCGCCAAAAATATTGTAAAAGAAAAATCCTTGTCTAATTTTGACTTAAAGGAGAGTGGGCGGGTAAATAATGTGCGTCTTATTTGTAATATTGAAGATAACATGAAAAACGAATACCTAGTAATTCGATTAGTTCCTACTCCTACTAGAAAATCAAATAAAAGTCAAGTGATTAATTTAGAACAATGAATTACGAATCGTTACCATCCAATTAATCTTTATCTATACGGCTATTCCAAATTAAATTACTTGTACTGAAATGCGACACTAGAAATAAACAATCTAGGCGAACGAGAATTCGTTTTCTCTGCCAATAAATTCGAATCGTATTTTGATATTTCCAATTACGGTTAAAAAACATATCGTGCTACACGCAGGCTAATTGCCACGAAGCGTTGGTACCGTGATGACACGAGATTGAATTTTATTTAGCTACCACTAACAATTTTGTAAGCCCCTTATTTATAGTTCCAAATATCAATCGCATGTAACTCTTTCGCCAGCTTTTTTTCCGAACTAAAATTATGTTCTGTATGTATTAAAAGACTCGGCAGGCTCGGCAACTGACCATGTATTAAAAGAGTGAATATTAAAAAAATAAAAATGAGTTGAGTATATCTTAAAAAAAGTATAAGATGATACTATCTAGGAACTAATAAAATAAAAGGAACTTAATATTAAACCATTTTGAACTTTTGAACTGAATAATCCCGAAAAATGCGCGTCGATAACAGTTTAAGAAAAAGAAGAATCTACAATGGATACCACAAAGTCTTACCATTAATAGCTATACAAAGAAATGAACACGATTACGTACACACGTACCAACAAAATTCTATTTGAATACAAATACTTCCGTCAATGTAAGGTGACAAGCTGTGGAACATAAGTAGCGCTATCGATTCGTATTAAAGTTGTATATCTACAAGCCAGCTCAGGTAATTGACTGAACCGAGGTACTTGGCCCGTTCAACCCTACACTTTGCCTTGCATAAATTATGAAAATACTAGTCCTAGTGGATAATTTTGTAGGTCTTAGTCTATAATTACAACGAGCGAACTCGCTTGGCGCACTCGCCTTACTTACACTTCGGTCCAGAATGAGCTTAGCGATAAATAATGGAAAAAGTTATCCGAAACTAGACTAGTTTTATACTTTTTAGATTTATATGTGCTAGTTAATTTATAAATACTTACTTAAAGACGTTAATGATTTTTTTATGCTTTACTAAACTGTTATTTTGAGTATATTTAAAATAGCTGTTAAGTCGCGTGTTGATAGTTTCTGAAATGCATATTTAAAAACATTGAATAAGTAAACACATTTTCACACCAGCAAGCAATAAATTGAGCCAGAAGTGTAGGTGGTGCATAAATAATACAAAGCGGCTAGATACTAGTTCCGTATGTCCACGGAAGGGAAATTCATAGAATTTTGTAATAGATGTAGATTCCATTAGTATCGTCATAATGATAAAATGAAGTCAACCACTTATCGTAAATTATACGTGTTGGACTTTACCTGCCATACTTCGTAGCATTAATAATAAAGTTTATTTTTCTAGGGCTTTTCTGTAGAAATAACGGAACTTTTTCTATTAAGTAAATAAAGTAATGCTTTCATGTAACAAGTACCTACAGCTACTTTCCACTTTCATTATTTTAACTGAACATAAGAAAACAAATACCAAACGAAAATGTTCTATTCAAAATAGAACATTGGTTTGGTTTTTAATTAAGTGCAGTAACCGAAATGTGAATAGATTGATCTGCAAGTGGATACAAAAGCAGCGATATTTTCCGGGTAAACTCTATTACCGCGACGTACAATGTAACGAAGCCGATTTGGGACGTTTCTAATTTTGAGAAAATCCTCCCGCGGCTAAATAAGGGTAAAACGAACGAAACGCGCTCTATCGGTCCGCTGGCTCTGCAAAAAGTTTGAAGGCTTTAATTTTGCCGGTTGTTAATTCGTGCGCGACCGATTCAAAGGCAGTGTCGGCTATTATTAAAAGCGTAAATTGTCAAACAGATGTACCGAACGACTTTGGTTGCGTCCCGCCTGCGTTAAAACGCAATGAAAATTGCCGTGCTCGGTTTAGCCCTATCGAAATTTTACATGACCCTGATGATTGGCTGTAAATCCAAATTATGTATACTTTATGTTGATACTAGCGGCCCGCCCCGGCTTTGCTCGGGTGCAACGCTGATACCAAATATAACTACGCAATCATAAAGTTCTGAAGGCCGAAGCACAGCCTTAGAAGCATTTTTTGGTATAGGCAAGCGCGCCCCGGACCCCGCGCGGCCCCCAGGCCCCCGCGCGGCCCCCAGGCCGGTACCGCCGCAACCGCTATGTCCCTGCATTTTAAATCTGTAATATCTTCGAAAATATTCATTTAAATTAAATTCTGTAAAGGGCAATATTGATCTATATTATATGCACAATTTTTTGAAGGTACTTAATTGGATAAGGATTAATGCTGTATTGCTTAAAATCTTCTTTTCGTGAATAAGTAATAAATAAAGGATAAAAAATGGTTATTGTGGGTTACCCTCAAGAGATAGGCATATGCCATCGCGGACTTTTTTGTAGATCTTTTTAAGGTGCACAATACTGTAGTACATTGTTTTGATCTATCTCGTAGGGTTCAGCCAGCGTTTGCAATGAAAGCGCAAAAAATGTGTTGATTTACGACCTGACGTCAAAAATCTCTAAGATTATCCGTGTTTCTCTACTATATTATGCATGTATTATACATATAAACCTTCCTCTTGAATCACTCTATCTATTAAAAAAAACCGCATCAAAATCCGTTGCGTAGTTTTAAAGATTTAAGCATACATAGGGACAGACAGCGGAAAGCGACTTTGTTTTATACTATGTAGTGATTATACATATAAACCTTCCTCTTGAATCACTCTATCTATTAAAAAAAACCGCATCAAAATCCGTTGCGTAGTTTTAAAGATTTAAGCATACATAGGGACAGACAGCGGAAAGCGACTTTGTTTTATACTATGTAGTGATGATATTGTATCCGCGTTTCAAACTTGCGCGATTAAACAATTATTGAATAAGTAACGCGTTCAGGTGTATCTAACTATCAACTCATGTTACTGACATAATTGAGACATTTTCGAAACATTATCTAAATATCCAGAAAAGTTCAAAATTTTCTCTAAAACCTTAAGACAGTAATCCGTCTTATCACCCTTTTAAACCTAATTTACCTTAACGAAATAAGTGAAACTAAATTTGAGAAAATGTGCGACCTGAAAGCTTATTCAAATTAGGTCAATTAGTCGTGTCGGCACAGCTCTATATTTGCCTACGTAAATATTTATCCCTAAACTGGGAACAAGTAACAAATAGCCAATTGTTTATCATTTTAATTGCTGAGTCAATATGATCTTTGTAAAGAATTCTGCAGCGTCACGGTTGGAATGGTTTATTTATGTTTGCTGGAGATCGGTAATAGTTGGCGTGTTTGTATAGGCCATCTAGCTTTCGTGCCACATACAAGCTATTTAATATCGACTTGAGATCTTGGCCACTAGGACACGCTGTTAAGCCGCCCTACTAACGCTGTAGGAAGCACTGAAACTAATACACTTTACAGTGGGAGATCGAATGACATCGTTCCTACATTATTTAGACACGGACTGTATCACTCATCGACGTATGATATGTCTAGACTGCTACTATCGCTAGGTTCCCCTTGTGCCAAGCGAGATCAGTTTTTAGTTTGATCCTAGTACATTTCGTTTTTCATTTAAGTTAATTTTCGCGCAACGAGAAACTTATAAAAGAAAATATCGATGGTTTTGTCATTTTTACGATAATATTAGTGTTTTAGATAGATTTTTTTAAAACGGCAAGCTCCATCTTCATACATAATTGACGACAACACTTGTTCACCCTAGTGCTTACGGTTTAAACTCTGATAGGCTCACTCTATAGTTTCAAATGCAACCTCGTTGGTATCACTAAACTTATTCTGACGTCATTGTTGAAATTATTTATCAGGTCTCGTAGCAAAAAGGTCGAATTTAATTACTCATACTCAGATATAATTGGTATAAAGTTACTATCGAATTAGTTTTGATAACGCTGTTGCTATGTCGTTTTATATATGTGTGTAAGCCGAATACGAGAAAATTTCATGGAGTTTGAACCACATTACAATAATATGTTGTATACTTTAGTAATATATTTAATTTATTTGTTTGTGAAGCTTATTCTATTGTTGTTTTTACCGTATAGGTGTAAAAATATAAAATAAGCCATTCAATGTTAAATGCAAGATTTATAAATTATATATCAATAAAATTCAGCATTATCGTCACGAAAAACATCAAATGTTTTTTTTTTTTCTATTACATAGTCCAATGTTTTACAAGATTGATAAGTTATTATTTTTAGCAGATTGGACATATTTATGACTAAATTACAGAAATGTTATATTGATTAATAACCCAAAATAACTTTTACTGTTTTTATTACACTAATAGCACACAAATCAATTAACGTTGTTTAAATAAACCTTTTGTTATTTTTAACTAAATATGCCAACGTTTGAGTTAGGTATGAATCGTATGAGTTAGACACGATATGATGATAGGTATATCTACGATATGAGCAGAGAATTAGTTGAAATCCTATAAATAAATATTAATTACGACGAAATGATGGCAACGCTAAATAATTATGATTAAATAATCCTTATTAAATACACGATTTATTACTACATATACTATGTATAGCCTAAAACAGTCCTCGGTAACTTTTTATAACGATAAACAATTGCTCAGTTTACCCAAGTAAATGAAATTTAAATGTTTGCATAACAAAATTGAACATTTTGTACAGCTTCTTTCAATACTTTTAATAGAATAGAAGGATCTTGTAACCGGAGCCGGTAGTAAGGCTTCGAGCTTTGATTTTAACGTTAAATAATAACGATCTTCATTATTATTTTAATCATTTTCGTACACGCCTTAGTAACAAATTTTGAACGGGTATTTTATATATTTTTAGGTAACTGTTGCCATGTCACTTTTATTCCTCAGTTTAGATATAAAATAAAACAATAAATCACATTGATTATTCTTTTTGATTTGATACTCAACGTAGTTATCAGTCATTGTCCTCTTATATAATTTACTTATCCACGACTAGGTACCTACTTACACTAGTTAAATATCTAGTTGTTTTTAAAATACGAAATGTGTTGTATATGACTATGAAACTTATAATATGCCGTACATATCACTCTAAAACCTCAAGGAATCGTCGTAAATCTTCAAAAAAATATCACAAATATGAAAGCTTTGAAAGCAGTCGTCAGTTCCTAAGAGCTCGCGGCCGACACACAGCCGCAGGAGATGCATTTAAAACAGTTTTCAGTGGTCTATTTATACGAGGCGACAGGAGGCGTCACAAGCCATGGACCAACCCTGCCCAGGGGAATAACCCTGTGCGCGTTCCACTGATGGACTGTTCTGTTCCAAATAACACGAGCTTTTTACCTCCCTTTGACGGAAATATTACCTCAGAGCTCAGTGATGAAAATAATTACGCGATTTAAGTACACTGCTGGTAAACTAAGCGTAACTTAATAAATGCGTGTAGTGGCCCTTCAAGGAACATGCGGCAATAACTACATTCAGTGTAAGGATTGCTTACATACGCAGTTACAAGTGCGGGAAATGCATCCAGCTTAATCAAGGACCAGTTCATTCGTATGGAAACGATTCAGAATTTTATTTCTACTTCAAGTGGGCGGAAAAGTTGTTAAATTAAAGGACAAGTTATTTTTCCCTTCACGTTATTTTTTTCTGTAGGTTTTACCTACAATCGTAGTAATTCAAGTATTGATATACAAAACGAAGAATAAAGTATTATTCCAAACTAGAAAATATTCACATAATTCTTGAACTTCATCACCGGATAGATTTGAAAGTTAAAAAAAAATAGCAAGGTTACAAGCGAAACTAAACGTAGAGCTGCGAGCTCCAAAATTAATTGCTTCATTCTTTTGAACAATACTCCAGGTAGGCAGGCACTAGTCTATCTATAAAAATGTTGGAAATCCATTTGGCATCCGCATCAGAGAATCCATTTGCCTTTTAAGTGCTTTAATGATTTGTGAAAAAATTCTTCGGTCTCAGATGATTAATTTGCTTGATATTCGATGAATCATTATCTTCGGAGCGGTAATTATCGAGACCAAAGTTTTAATTATTCATGTTATGTCCTAATAGTAGTCTTACGTTCTTTCGATTACTTTGAAAATAGGACAATAATACAATTTAGAAAGGAGGATAAAATTGTACAGCTTATGAGTGGAGAAGTTGAGCCGACCAGTCTTTAAATACAAGCATTTGGTGAAAATATATGATGATACAAAATTTGATAGGCCGTAAGGTGTAAAAAGAAAAACATAGCGGTTTTCTAAATATGTTCACTTTACTAAATTAACAAATACATGATTAGCTATAACAACATTAAGCATATTTATAACAGACATAATTAACTATAATGTTTAAGGTTTAAATACGATTTTAAGTACCTACATAAAAGTATGATCACAGCCAGAAAGTTCCATAACACATTTCAACAACAAGTTTATATAATGATACGTTACAATCCATTTTCTCCAAGTCCGAACGGTGACGACGCGCTCGTCAACAGGTAATAATTTCCGGGTACGCTGAAATCAATACCAGTGTTATTATCTAGCCAATTATATTAATTACATTAATTACTTCCCTTCCTATGTACTTCATATATTTTGATGTTGTTACAATTCCAAGTTTTCTGAATAAAATCTATAGAATCATTAAGAAGTCTCGTTTGTAGTGGTTATGAAGCAATTTATTAAAATATGGATGTCAATCATGATCGAACAGCGATCGACTTGGCAACCACTGTATTACCGGACGACTTTATACGAAACTATATTCCTATTGACACGAAAGAAGGCATGCTTTATATTCTGCTGCCAGCGTCATGCATAAAACGCCTCTCCTCCAACTATTATCTATTTTCAATCATGATTACCCCGCAAAGCAGAAGGCATTACCTGCCTACTTTGAACAGCACTACAAAATAAAATCTGGCAATCTTAAGTAACAACTAGAACAAATACGACTATTCGATTCCTAAACAATGATTAATTATTCCTCACTGCAGGACAAAGGACTTCATTCCTACTTCAAATTGCCAGATTTCCAAATCAAATCTAACAAGTCTAACCTATAGGTAAAACCACTACTCCACTACACGAATTGACCAGTCACACTACTAACTACGTGTAGTTAAGTGTAGTACGGTAGCTACATACTAATTGAGTGTCACTTATGCTGTTGAATGTTTAACGGCGGACGCAGCGCGGTGGTTAGCGGCCCCGTAAAATATGGCCGGCCGCGACGCGAGCCGTTCAAACGGGACATTATACGTGTTTATTAATCGTTATTGCCTAAATCGAAATGCTGCCCTTTTTCCAACATACGGCATATTTTAATTGGATATTTTGGATATATTGTTCAAAACATTCCAAATGATATTTTTAACATGTTAATTAAGTTGTCGGATTTGATTTATTTAAATCGATTCTGTTTTTGTTCTGATACTTGATATCGCCGTAAATTAATGTAATTAAAATAAAAGTAGATATTTTTATTCATACTTGTAAATTGACAATCCTGTAAATGTTAACGTTTACTTAAAGGTCAATCGAGATAATTGAATTTCAACAATCAATGGAACGAATAGCTTAAACCTCTTAAGACACAATTAAAGATAAAATATACGTAATAAAGACTTACTAGTTCTGATAATGTTTGCCGAGCTCCAATACAGTATCAAGTCGTTGCGGTTTCGAATAATTTTTCCACGTTCTGTAATTTCTTGCGAAACTTCCAATCACGGTCCCAGGGTACCTGATAGAGTCGATGAGGTACTGCCAACATTTGTTGTGATTGCACAGATCTGCAACACACAATAGCTTTAATATCGCATGTTTAATCAGAAGAAATATTATGAATATAAAAAAATCTTAATTTAGAAAATGATAAAGGATTTCACTTCGTATGTTATTAGTTGGTATAGTATGGACTTTAAGCCTCCTTGGCAATATAGCCCAGATTAAAAAGTGGAATAATAATATTATTTTTTTATTTATTATTGAGAATATTTTCAATACAGAGCAAAAAGCTTTAATTTAAGTCAAACATGTTTTCAAAATGCACGCGTGTATCGTGGAAAGTAAAAAAGATATGAAACTAATTTAATTTGATCAACATTAAAATGATCTATTTCTTTTGATCTCACATATTTAGATTCCATTAAATCTAAAGAAACTGTTACATACGCCCATACATTATGTAAGTAGTTCGCAAAATAGGCAACCATTTTAGCCTGGATCAATACTTTAAACACATCGTTTTACCGACATTGAAAACGAATCGAATGCAGTTGAAAAGGCGGTCAAGTTTGTTGAAGACATATTCAGGTCACTCACACATTCACAGACTAGTTTAAGTACGGGAATGATTAAAGTTTGTGCATGAAAAGGTAGATAACGGCCGCGTGATTAAAAATAATGTTTACATGGCGTTATTTTCAGCCGTTAATATGGTAAAACTGTGTTAGTTTTTATGTCTAATGCAACTTCACATGTGAATTTAGAATACTTCAGCATTATATACTGCATATGACGTTATGTTTGGACTCTTTTTATTTATGCCTTTACCCATGTATATGGTTATCTACCCTAATTATAGACCCTCATTTTCTTTAGTAAGAAAGTACAACTACAATACTTGAAATAAACATTACTGTCAGTAAATACCACTTCAACTTTTGCGGGTCAGCTGGCAGAGATTTCTTAAGAAATAAGCAACACCTTTTGCACATCTGTTCTATTATGTTTCTAAAATATTTTGTTTGATTACATAATACATTTAAAATAAAACTTTACCTCCAGGTGAGAATCTCGGGTGAGGTCTATTATCGCAGCCAGGTTGTACTACGGCCCCTACATTTCTGTAGTTAGGCCAGAAGTCAACGGTGCCTAAGTTCCTTCTGCTGCCGTATTTGCTGGGGTCACTGTGTATCACATCGACGAATATAGCTGAATTAGGGTTCAGCCTCTCTTGTTCCCACTTAGAGTCGAAGGACACGCCTGCAGGGTCTAATCCAGTAATCCTGACAAAAAATATTAAATAAAGTGTGTAATCTGCAACTACACTTTTCAGGATAGTTGTAGTCAATAAAAGAGGTAGTATTTTAGTAAGAATAGCTTTTTTCATGAAAACTAATTGAAATAATATGCCACTTTTAATGACCGTACCGTAGCGTGTATTGTGGATTGTACTTTATAGTTTAATTGGCTTTATACTTTGTGCTTCATTGACAAAGTGAAATTGTAATACTTAGTTTTCCTCATAACAAATTCCCAATTTCTTGTAATACCAATCAAAATCCATGTAAACAGCATTGACCTACAATATCCTATCTTACATTAACATTCCGTCTCAGCAAACTTACCACGGCAATCGCACTCCCTTCCCGGCCAATTTGTTACCAGCAATGCCGAAAATCTGCGCGCCCAGCGAATGTCCCACTAAGTGCGTCTTATTCAAATCCAAGCCGGCTGCCGACAGGCGCAGCAGCACGTCAGCTAAGTTGGCGCCGAGCTGAGCAAGATATTATTATAGCCGTCATTTGTTTTTAGAGACGAAACGGAGAGATACCGTGTTGTTTCTCGTCGGTGTTATAAATATGATTTGATTGCCTTGACTTTTAGTAAGAATGCTTAATTTTGAGGGTTTTTTTAGGTTAGGTATTTAAGACAGATAGATCATCATCCACAGCCCTTGTCCTCACACTGCTGGGCATAGGCCTCTCCTTTTTTGAGAATTTTACTTTTACTGTACTTTTTCAACGGTATCTCTGAACAAGTATAGAAAGGTGCATTGTGGTACATACAAGTTAATAATTAACTTTAAAATAATATATTTAAATAATTAACTTTAATATAATATATTTTAAGAATATAATATAAATTTGAGGCTCAGTATACGAAAATGCTTTACAACTATTATCACAAACATGAGGGTGTCCATAAATTTACCTTAATAGCGTTAGGCACAGCCCAATTGAAGTATGACGAGGTAATCTGATTGTTTACAGCGGCGGCCAGACGGTCCCAGTTTAAAAGGACGACATTACTCTGACCTTGGTCTAAATAGGCTTGAAGCACAGCAGTCACCGCGGGCCCATTGGGATGACCTGAAGGAAATTATTTTTTATTATTTCCGCTGTTCCGCGACCTTAAGATTATAACTGTAATACGGAAGAGCTAAGGTTATAAAAGGCTTTTAATATTCGTGATGGGCTTGTAAGTATAACTTTTTGGTCTGTATATCTTGGATGATTTGCTTTGTAATAAGTTAAAATAAATTATAAAATTTATAAAATTTTCACTACATGCTTCTATAGTTACGCAAAAGTTCACTTGTGAACTGAAAGTTAATAAATCAAAATTAGTGTGTGACAGGCTTTTGACTAATTAGTTTAAAATATTGTCCAAAGTTTGTTTATTTAATTGCTACTAATGCAATTTCTGATTAAAGAAATGTTTATTATTGTTTTTATGTTATGTTTATTAGCTTATTTTTTTTTTGTATATGAATTGTGAATACTTTCCTGTAAATCCATGGCAGAACACAGTCGTCATCTGACTATTGTTGAAGGCGGGTAGTAGCAATATATGATCAGATTGATCAAACGACAGCTCGGTGTACTTTTCAATAGATCTATAACAATATTAAATTACGATTAATATTCGATAAAGAAAGAAAAACGCCTGAAAAACAGCATTAACACGGTTGTCCTTTTTTTGGAAAGAAATAACCTTGTTATTTCATTACTGGGGAATTGAATCATACATAAATAAAATTGCAATTAATAATTAAACCACTTACCCATGATAAAATCTGAGTTTCGCTTGATCATCGTCACCAAAAACTATGAAAAGAGACCAAAATTGTTATTGAAAACTTTTATAATATCTTTGGACAACTCACACACGGTCACCTGATCCCAAACTTGGTAGAGCCTGTATTATAACAACCACAGAACTGATGAACTGACTAACTACATAATTACTGTACATACTTGTAATTTACACCTAAGCCCAGAACAAATGATCATGCCCATTAAACAAAAATATGTCCTACCTACATTTAAGCAGTCATGGTCACTAACCACTATCCATTAGACCAACAATCCAATCAAATATTTAACTAAAGCCTAATTTAGCTTCCTGTTTTAGTAACATCTGAGATTTTAAGCTAGGATTATTGTAATCTTCAACCCATTTACTATAACGAAGGTTCTGTCGTAATATTTATATTTGCAATAAAATCCTCGTGTCCCGTTGATAGTATTTGGTATACATGCTTAATCCATAATTTACTGCACACCTAAAAACGTATCTTTCCATATAAATGATACTTTATTTATTTGTTTGAGAAATGTATTGACATAAGTGTGCTTAATCCGTGTTTATTCTCTTTTAAAGGAAACACTGCATATTTATTCTGTAAAACAGGAGTTAGTATTGCAACCAATCTGCATTACAATTTGAATTTAGCAAAAGAGACCTTTCATTTTCAAAAATGATGTTAATTTCAACGTTTTACTAGAGATGTGCGGTTTACTGAAGAAGGCTACAAAATTCTAATCATTTGACAACTCCCTATACAACTTATTTATTGTGGTTGGCGAAGTCAGTATTAAATACTTTTATCCTGTGACTAACAATAAGGTCACCTTTACAGTATGAGAATTATACGGTGTACTATGGAGAAAGATTATGTACTGTCAACGTCACTATGACTCTATCTTTCCTCACACAATAAGATTGATTGTTGACTCAAAGTTATAAGATTTTTCTTGTCATTCTTAAATGTTAGTAGGTAATCTGCAATTCGAAAGACTAAACTAGGTTTTCGATGCCTACAACATATTTCAAAAGCGATTCATCTAAGATGTTCACTTTAGGCAAACTAATCGCTCACAAGAGAGCTACGACCTTTGTAGTAGTTCAAGGTGACAGGATTATTTGTGAACACATTAAAATTATGCAATATTGCAGTCTACATACTATTTTTAATATATTTAAAATACTGGTATTATGGCCTGTATGGAGTCAGAAAGAAGGGGCCGTCTTGATAAACGTACAACTTTATCGATACCATGACATGGCTCCCGAAGAGCTTACTCAGGATTTAATATCATCACCCCTAAACCCACGGCGGGGTATATAGAGGCCTGATTCAAACATGGTATGAAAAACAATAGGATACAGTTGTCCAGATTATTTTGACCAGTCAATAAGTAATTTTAAACAATATATTTCATTATGAATATTTATACTTAGAAGTAAGACTGTGAATTAGCATACATGCAGAGGAAACCAAAAAAGAGATGAACGGATTGTGTGAAAGATAACAAGAGCAAAAAAGGAGTGAAGGCTGAAATGACGAGTAGTAGAAATGAATGGAAGCTGAATACGCATTGCGCTGACCCCAAATAATTGGGAACGGAACAGGGAGATGATGATATGAATATTTATAATTGGAAATATAAATAAACGGAAGAGGCTTTTTTATCAGAGGCAGGCGTGGGCCCTGAGCCGGAGCCTTAGAACGAAAACATCTGCCAACCCCTTAGAGGATTAGAACCGTGATTATAATATACCTATACCCATAGATAAGCCATTGTATATGTGTAATAACAAAGTAAACAAATGCGTATAATAAATAGGCAAATACACTATGTTGTTAAGCGATTCATTAGTAGTTGTTTATTTTACAAAATATATTAAATTTTAATTTTAGATATTATGCATAGTATTGACGAGTCGCTATTAAAGGATAGTCTCCTGAAAAACAGTCGAACATTCAGCTAAAATGCGGTGAGATGGGAGCTGATAGCGTTTATGCCTGAATTGCGCGTAATTGGTGTATCAACCATTAAACTTCCACTAGGTCACAAATTCGCGGTAGTTAATTATAGTTTGCTGGCTACTATTTTTCATTTATTGTTATTTTACAACTGGATCACCCAAATAAGGTACTCGAATCAATTGTAAATTTATATATAATATTTTAAATTTAATTATTGTTAATTGATTTAGTACTATTTTAATTGATAGAATAAAAAATAGTTTAATAAAATACATCTTCAATTATAATCCCTTAAATCGTAGACGAGGATTGTGAAAAATAATGTTTAATTTTATATGGTGTTCCTTACCTGTACCAATTATGAAGAGTCCAATAAAATAAACACTTGCGACCATTTTGCAGGTTTTTCACGTATTGTCCGTTTGTTGGTTCGGATAAGTTTTTATATACGGGCCGGTATCAAAGAGTTGCAGCATATTGTACTTTCCTTGACATAATCGCGGCTGATTACGATTTTGGCGCCGACGCCCATATGCCTTAAAATCTTTTGGAAGGATTACCTTGGTATTGTCACCTTTAAAACTAATCACAGCACAGACTATCTCAAAATATTCTTATTCTCAGAATATTGGCTACCAACTAACGAGGTAACATAACTGCAAGACGATTGTACCTAGTATTGTTTTGACATTGAAATCTTGGACTCTCTCAGTGACCGTCCATTACTTTAAGTTGCGAAATGTTTAGCGGTATTTTCCTCTGCCTAAAGCCTTTTGTGTAGAAAAAATTAAATAACCTGCAACCGAATACGTCATGGTAATATCGTAATATTGAATTTATTATATTATATAAATTTCTTTCTTGCGATACCTACATTAATGAAATAAAATGTAGAGTAAATAACTAAATCATGTCAAAAATTATTGTTATAATATTGTTCTGTTTATTCTCGTAATGTGTTTTGTATCTTTATTATTTGTGGTCCTGAGCCCAGGTGGTACAAATAAACCTGCTAAGTTATCCCACATTTGTAATCATCCCTTACCGCACTCAAATAATTAAGGGGTATAAATTAGACTAATTAAGATTACCGTCCTAATTGCAAAATAACTGTAACGTGATAATGGCGAATGATCGCGGTTAACTGCTAAAGTCAAGGACGAGTCCTTGTCTGCGTAGATATCTATGTATGTTTATGTGATAGTTAAACCTCGAATCTTATCTTAAACTGCCATTATTTACGTTCAAATTATGGGAAACCCATTTGCTATTTATTTTCATTTTCAGACCTAGCTAGAACAAACTCTAACTATACTAAAATTAAAACTTACATAAATAAAAACTAAACGGCGTCAAAGAACCCATCGTCATCCTTGTCAATGGCGGGGAACGTGCCCAGAAGGTTGGCAGCATTGCCACGTTGAATGGCTATGCCGATTCTCTGTGCAAGGAACAAGCCAGCCCTCTGATCACGAGTAGATTCTACCAAACGTTTGGAAAGTTCTTTGAAAAGATTTCGTGAGCTCGGACCCCATGACCCGAGCGTTTCAACCCCTAGCTAGAATCATTTTGGACATACTAAGTTAGGGGAAACATTGTCTAATAAGTAAGTGACCTCTACAATGAGACCCAAGATCGTGGTAATTGCCCGAAATTCAGCAACAAAGACTGGTGTTTGTCAGAGAGTGACGGTCCTGTATCTACCAAGTAAGCTCAATGTCACCATTAAACATTATGAGCTGCTATTGTCAAGATATAATTTATCTCACACCAACGCCATAACGAAAAAAATTAGGAGGCTTCCGAGTCTCATATTTGATCCGTGATTGGGTACTTGGGTGGAATATAAATAAATGGGTATGTAATCAACCAAATGGGTATCTTCCGGTTGGTTACAGACAAATGTGTATTATATACGAGATTGTAATATTCATTAGTAGAATTATTGTTCATACATATCTGATACCTATTTGGTCATCATTAGTCGTGCCAATTTTTCCTAAAAACATAATACTTAGGTGAAGAAGTTTTAGTATTTATTCTTTCTTTTTTTGAGCCTATTCTGTCCCAACGTAGGACAAAGATGTCCCCTAAGTCCTTCCACAAGTCTCTATCTCGGTCCACCTCAAACCAAAAACTATGACTTTGTTACTCTTAGTATATAATAATTTTTAGTACATTTATTTTAAGTGAAATCAGTACAATCTTTATAAAATAGGCTATTTAGTCAGTAGCTGTTTTCTGACAAACAGTGATACCAATGGAGACTGAATTAATAATTATATTAATAATAATTCGTTTATTTCAGAAAAGGAATTATCCTGTAAATAGATTGTAAATGTAAAATAAAGTCGCTTCATATAAAATAAATTACTCAGCTGAAGAAGAAAGTATCTGCGATTGACAATCGACTCTTAGATAGCTTGTGAAAAGACATAGAAAAGAACATTGTGAAGAACAGCTCTTTTCTTTTTTTCAGTTATCGTGATGCTCATAAACCAAACCAAATGAACTGTAAAGACACGCGATGCAATGCTAAACACTAATACTACTTACAACAGCTCACCTTATTTAGTGCTTGATTGTATAAGGAGTGTCTGTAATAAAATACATTGATGTAAATATTAATGAGAAAATCATTTACCGATTCAATTGGTATTGTAATTCTTTTTACTCATAAATAATTGTTGTTTTAGTTCGAAAGTTTAGAATTAGCAAAAAATATTAATAATTTGAATTAGAATAAAATTAAATTAAAAAACAATGTCATAGTTTCTTGCCAAAGCCAAGAACTTTGTGAACCATACCTAGATTTAAAGATTGAAATTATTTATCACAAAATAGTTAAATGTTTTGTTAGTACTCTTCGTTTTATTTTTATTATTCCATGTTGTAAGAGATTTAAAAGACGTAAAATATGACACACGTGTACAACAAAGTTGATAATGCAAATATTTGAGAATAAAACTCACTTACTCTTGCTAATAGATTAATTATTTACCTTTGTTAAGTAAACATATTAGGTGCATTGAGGTATTGATGGTGATTGCATACTTTTTGTAATGGTGCATTAGTCATTACATAGAAATCAAACCACAAAATCTTTAACATACTATTTTATTTTTTATATTAATATCCTTCGCAATCACGTTATAATAATTATGATTACATTTTAATTTTGGAATGGTATTTAATGTAATATAACGATAAGCTTAAAAATAAATAAAAATCATATAAAATGAATTTACAATGTTGTCTATCATGCAATGTAACACCGATGACAGACTTCTTGATAAGGAACATGGCAAAGAGTTTAGTTGAACGTGACTCTTTGGTTTGTCTGTTTCTTCTAATTAAGCATACAATAATAAACTTATAAGAAACATTTAAAATCAATGCGAAAATAACATTCACAACAGAAGAAAGTATCTCAGCCCTAATACAATGAAAGCGTCACTCCGTACACATACAGAATAGAATCGTCGTTATTACACTTTCACTTAAAACTATGTTAATTTTTCATCATTAAAATTGTTATTTGTACAAAATAATTCAACGAGTGTGATAAAATATAATAATTAAGTTAAAAATACAATACAAAACAATATAAATACCTAATTACGATCAATCTATTGCTAAGTAATACAGATAACAACCTGCTAGTACTGACAAGCCTGAACAGGATAAAACACTTTCGAAGCACTTTTTTTATTAAACAATCAGAAACAATAAATAATTGCACCAATAAATAAAAGAAAACAAAGAAACTAGTTTTAAAATTAAAGAAACTGAAATATTAATGACACACGAGAAAGATGAGAAATAGAAAATAAATAAAGTATAAGCGTAAATTGAAAGGAAGAGTATAGACGAGTCAGTAAGATAGAGTTAGCTAAGTTATAACTTTTATTGATTGGCGCAATCCACAGGTACATAAACACTTTCCTTCAAATGCAGAACAACTCGAGTATACCGTTCCGAGGCCAGAATGTTGAGAAAAGCAAATCTTATATTTAGTGTGAGTCTGGAGCTACTTCTTACCTTATTCCATTTACTTTATCCACTAATAGTAGAAACGTGTGAAGTCGATAAAAATTGAAATAAGATAAATAGGTATCCATCAACTAGGTTACTATGAGATATCTAAGGTATTGTTTTAATATCGTTTATGAGAATAACATATCATTATCACTTCAAGCTAAATTCTATTGAGAAAGAGCAAACTCGTATTAAATCTACGTAAAATAACATTTCCAAGCTCATAAATTATTTGCAAAGTCCATTGAAACAATGGTATTTCAGAGCGAGGAGCTTAAGACCATAGGTATCTTGTGAATTTAGTTTCATTATCTCCATTCACCATTTTCATTTTAGGTACATACGTATCAATTCATAAACGCGAAATACATAGAAGTCACTCCGGTTGGGTCCCATTTATTAAAAGTACGCCTCATAACCGTGCAGTAAACTCATACCCGGCAAGAACATGGTCGGTCGCGGACGTCGCGTGTCGCGGCGCGATCACACGCGGCTTACATGCGGTAACGACTAGTCACGAGCACAAAGTCCAGTGGTCGATCTCAGTATTGACGATCGTCGTAGATGTAGATGGCCTCGCCGGCGGACTCCTTGAGCGGCGGCGGCGGGAAGTCCAGGTCGCCGGGCCGGAACAGCTTGGAGGCGTTGGGCGCCGGCGACGCGGGCGCCGGCGACCCGCTGCCGGGCGAGCCGCCGCCGCGCCGCTTCACGCCGCTCGGGGAGGCGCTCGCGCGGAACGACGAGCGACGCGCCAGCCTACAAAAAGAAAAAGTAACAAATTAGAAGAACAGTTCATACTAAAAGGCACACGAAGTATAAGCTAAGTCAGTACTTTATAATGTACTATATGCATTTCTCGTTATGATCAATAATAAACGTATTTTTCAAACATGGAAATGTTGTAAATTATAAATTATTATGTTTTAGTTTACCTGGAGGCAACCTCTTCAGGTGTCTCCTCAATCTCCAGTACCCAGCTGACTGAGTCGTGTTTCTCGACGACGCCCTTGACGGCGGGTAGTGGCGGCGTATCGGGCGCGGGCGACGCGGCCGGCGACGGCGGCGAGTCGGGCGCGGGCGATGCCGAGCGCCCGGAGTCGCCGGACGATGTGCGAGTGCGCATCGGTGGCCGCTCGATGTAGCCGCCGCCCGCTAGCAGGGACACCACCTGATGATAATAACACATTTTAAAATTTTATTCAACACTATATTCAAGTTTATGTCGTAAATATATGCATCCGATATCTACAATCAAATTGTAAGTAATTCATTTTAAAAGCCTTTAGATAAAGACTGTCAAAATAATAGGAAAATAAATAATTACCTGTGACTTCTGTCTAAGTTTGTATCGGAGCTCCTCATTGAGCGCGGCAAGTCTCGCGGCATGGTCACGATCGCGCGCTGCGATATCGCGCAAGCGCCTGTTGTCGTCGCGCAACCGATCGGTGTCACGTTGCCGCGCGGCTGCTCGCTCGCGCAGCTCCTCCGCCGCGTGGCGAGCGGCTCGGGCTTCCCTCTCCATAGCCGCGCGTCTCTCTCGCTCTGCCGCGAGTTCTGAACGCGCGTCGCGCAAAGATGCGACCTCCGCCTGCTTCAGCTCAATCACCGCGCGGAGTGATCGTACCTATAGAGCAACAAAATTCATTGAGCATCGATGTTATGTATCTCGATAAGTATGCACATAGTGTGTTTAATTATAATGGCGTGTTAAAAAAATTGACTTTCATTTGCAGTAGTTCTACTTTCTTGATATTTCATTTACAACGAGCGACAACCCTACTAATTTCAATGCCCATATAATAATAACCAGCTTATTAATAGTTCCATGTTGTAGTACTAACCTCAGCTGCCAACTCGTTGGCATCTGTGCTCAATTCCTCATTTGCAGCCAGTCGCAATTCGCAATCTTCCGCCTCACAGCACACGGGGTCGCACGCCGCATCACACATGTTGCACGACTTGTCCCACGACGTGTCGGTGGACGAGTCGGACGACGAGTTGACCGACGTGTTGACTGTTGTGCTGTATGACTTGCTGTGTTCAATTTCAGCCCGCGCCGCTTCCAACTGCGCGCGTAAAGTGCGCTCGATTTCGCTGTGCGCGTGTAAACGCGCCCTACTCTCGGCGACTTCGTGTTTCAGGGACTCGATTGTGTCCTAGAAACAAAAACATCAAGTATGTAAAAATAAAAGCAATTGTCAAGATAATAACTCGTTTGCAATACAAGTCGAATATAAATAAATATTAATGACGGAATTTTTGAAAGCCTAAAGGAATGCTACAATACATGTATTTTCAATATGGCAGTTACCTTGAGTCCCTTGATGTCATTGGCGAGTGCAGCGACCTCCTCGATGTGATTAGCCTGGAGGCGCGCATTCGCCTCTTCCTTCGACGAGACCTCCATCTCCAGCTCTGAGATCTTGCTCAAGCATTCTGCGACTGGAATTAATTAAATTACTTGTTAGTATAGCACGATAATTTAGCACGTGAAATATGGATAAATATAAATAATACGCATGGATAACTTGCTATTCCATGTAACGTATACGGGTGCTGAATATCAGCAAACAGAGAGGTAACTGTCCTGTTGCAGTTGTTTCTCAAACAAAGACGCAACGCTATGCTGGTATCCCCATTGAGGTAGCTAGGTACCATGTTAATTATTGACTTTAAAAATATAAAAAAATAAATAAAAATTAAACCAAATTATTAATTAAATCATTTTGAGGTGAAACTTTGTAAACTGACTATAACAGATGTACATACATATTTGTCATACTTTTTGGATAGATATACCATTTTAGTAACGCTCTGTAAAAAGATATTTGTATTTCTACTCAGGTAAATAAGCTATAGTCGTTTATAAACTTACTGGTATCGAGATCTTTCTGCGCCCGCTGTTGTCGGTCGCGGTCGGCGCGCGCGGCGATGCTGCGCTCCTGCGCCGCCACGCCACGCCACCGCTCCGCCTCGACCCGCCATCCGCTGCCGTTCAGTGCGTCCAACTGGAAAATATTACCATATTTAGTTACACTTGCTGGGTAAAATTGGCTGCGTAAATTGTAGTTAAGATGGATAATGTAACGTTGGCGCAAATGTTTTGTCAAACATTTGATAGAATGTTGGGTCAAAGATAAACTGTACGTTGCAATTTTTTTAACCATACTGTTTATATACAATGTGGTGCACCTACAATTACTGTGTTTTTCGGTTGGACTTAAATGTACTGGTATTAACAATATTTTATACACTTAAAGGAAAAAGTGTAAAGTTATTCCTCAACTTAATAAAAATAGAGAATTAGAGTTGTTTTTGAAAGCTTTAAATAAATAAAAAAAATATTGCCAGGAAACCTCCACGGAATAGACTAAATCTTTATAGGAAAACCTCAAATGTGTCAATCGGAAAATAATTATTTTATAATACTCACTCGGAACACTAAATACTGGACTAAAACGCCCAGGGCTTCAACGCCTTTAGCGGCGTGCGCGAGCGCAGCGGCCTGTTCGCGCGGCTGCGGCTGCGGCGCCACAAGCGCTACGGCCGGCGTCCGCACCGGCTGCGGCGTCTGCACTCGCTTGCCCCGCGGACCAATCGCAGTTGCCGACACTCGCGGCGGCTCTGTACGACAAAAGAAAATTATGTTATTATTAACATAAAAAAAATATCATATCCTGAGACAACAGAAGTCCGGTCACGGAAATCAAACTAAGCAGAGTTTGTACTATGATTTTCAGACAACTGATAAACAATTATATATTCCTAAATCTCTCTTATGAATCCTAGAAACTGGGGAAATGATCATGCTCATCAGTCAAAGATTTGTCCTGGATGGGAATCGATTCCACGACCTACGGTTTAGCAGTGACTAACCACTAGATCAGTCATCCATAATAGATTGCGATTATTTTGAAGAGAAGAGTCTAATAGTAGGACTCTATACTCTAAGAGTGGAAAAATACACAGTTATAACGATAACTGTTAAGGCTATAAGACATGCTAATTATGTAGATAATTATCAAGTCCAATCAGACATCAGCTTTACGACATGTTCACCATATTAAAGGCGGCGGCTTGTCTAATTCAATCAGTATGTTACAGAGCTACTACCTATTGGCAGTAAGTCAAATTGTACCTAAGCATATTAATGTGGTCAGTTAAGTTAAACAAAATAAACGTACTTGAATTCTAGTTATGGCATTTAAAACGATTGACACGATCCCGATACAACGCTTGAATCACAAAAATGTGAGTCTACATTATGTTGTAAATACAATGTCCCTTTCAATTAATTACATACAATCTTACCACACTTAACCTACTTAGGAATAGAGCCTATGCCCTCGAGACACGTTTCGTATCAATGAATTAACATAGTAAACATTGACAACAAACAATGCTATAAGTGTCACTAAGAACCATAACGCCAACACTATAAGGAGCGTGGCTGTGCGGGGTCAAAGAGCACGAGAACGCGTAGGCAGTGACAGCTTACAGATGACAGTACTAGCTAGGTAACAAACAAAATAACGTATTTGATGACCGGTCGTTAAAGGTAGTGTAAATAAAACAGTTATACAGCGCATCTTAAATCTACAAAGAAGTGCATACGGCAGTTTACTCAAACCGGTCGTTACGTCTATAGCAAATGTCAGAAAATGCATGACTCTAAACGGTTACTTTAAGTTGAGTGGCGTTTTAAATATTTAGCAATACAAGCGATAGTAAAAACCTACGTCTTCTATATCTATACATGTCATAAAACAAAGTACCCCGCCGCGTCTGTCTGTCTGTCTGAACGCCATAAACTCAAACTCTACTCAAAAGATTTTCATATTGTTTTCACCAATGCATAGAGTGGTTCGCGAGCAATTTCTTGTATAATTCGTTAAATTGTTGATTACTTCTGCGTAGCAGGGGGTTTGCAAGTGTTTACATAAAACCAAGTTACAATTTAATGAGTCTATTAAGTGTGTAGTCACCCAGGTATTCCAAGTAAACAGCGGTCACTCACCACCCATAAACGGTAGGCTACGGTGACTTCTCCTTAGAGACTCTATATTAAAGTTACGATCAAATGATATCACCGAATATATCGTGTAGGACGTATGAGACATAAGCTTACGTTGAGCATGAGGCATCAACGGTAATAGTAATTTAGGGCTTCTTTACATTACGAGCCTCGGAGTTAAAGACTCGTAAAAGACAATTAAATAAAATTCAAGTAAAGTTGGCGAGAGTCAATAGGGCAAAATTACATTACTGACAAATCAACCCGTTTAAAGTTCATTAATTTAATCTTCTTTATGACTTGATATTTTAAAATTTCGAAACATCAAGTCTTTTCACTCAATAACTTTTGTACTTAGGTCAGATAGTTATCTTAAACGTAAATCCGCGAAGAACATAAACATTTATAGCGTCCTAAGTATTCAGTGCGTTAGACAACGTAATTTTATATTCCCAAGCACGAGGACGTGTGTCACGATCACCTAATCAGTGAATCGACCTCAAAATCGTATTCCATGTAAGATGTTAATCTCTCAGCTCATTGTATGTAGGTTTTGTATGAAATCCACATTTATGTATAAAAAAATTCAAAATCCTTCAGACTGTTCTTTATTGCACATATTTTGACACTTGAATGACTCTATATTTTAAAATAGTGAGAAACTTTTGAGAAATCTTAATCTTCTCCCAAACATCAATATATCAAATATACATACTTATCATAAACTCAATGCACGATAACCAAAAAGAAAAACATAATTACATTTTCTTAGTTTCCGCCTTACACGTAACTAAATAAAGATTTCTGTAATTCTAAAAATATGATTTCTCGATATATATGTTTTGCAACGTATAGTTAAACTTAAAATACCGAAAAAAATTAAACAAGCGATGGAAGCAAAATAAGTGCAAAGCAACAGAATGAACAGCGCTATTTAGGACAGCGTGTCTCAAAATTCGACTAGTTGAGACTGCGAATGTCTACGATAATAGAAACCGGCTCGTTTCCTCGGTTTGTTTGGAAATTACACAACACGAGTGTTTCACACGAATACACGATACGATAGACTTAGGAAGAGAATAAACTTGGAAATTAGAAAAAGAAAACATGGCTTTCGAGTAATCAGCTTTAGAATACTACAGAGTTCTTAATATACAAAACTTAGCGAATTGTGATTTTTCATGAGTTAGAAAGAGAATAAACGTAGAAAATAAAAACACATTTTTTTAATAATCAACTTCAGAAAACTTCGTCTTTTAGGGGTTTCAAATATACAAAACTTAAAGAAATGCGACTTTTCATTTGCTCATGCAATTTAACTTAGGGCACAGACCACTGCGGTCGAAAACCAATCTAAATTGTTTTAGTAGTTTTTCAGATGGACATCTGTACAATGATACTCTCTATTCGTGTCATAAATAGAGAGACTAATGAAGTGACATAAAACCTATTTTTACTGTACGAGGACTAAACAGATCTCTTCGTCAGTATTGTCTATTTATTATGTAACATTGCATTCTTGGCCGCAGGTATTTATAATGCAAACAAACATCCTTGATGAATCGTTATTTAATCCTACCTACATAGTAATGCAGCTGACAGATTTCAAGATCAATAAATTACAATAACTTATTACCTATATCTTGAGTTTCCGCAAGTTTATTAAATATTTATTATTAAGTAAATAAACCATGATGTTTAACTTTTTAATTAGATCATTCCTTTGTCAGGAGTTTTTAAATTTTTGCAACAAACATACTATATATCATCGGAATTTTCTTCCATCTTAGTCATAAATCATTAAAATCATTACTTACTTGTCCCGTAATTTCGACTAATTAAACGAAGTTATATAAATCGTAGCTTTCTAATTTTCGTGAGCTCATCACGAGCCCTTAGACTGACGAAGTGAAATCGTCGTCGTTACACGTACGACTGTCTTTTATTTCTTATTAATATTTCAAACCGCGTCTCCAACGTGCCATTACAATACTAGTACAGCAACAAGTTCTTTGACAATAATAATATTTCCAACCCCACTCCACTGACTTCTATTCCTACTCCTTTACCGTTCACGCAGTAAGACTTTGGAACTCGCTTCCGCCTGACATCCGCAATTCAAAATCTCTTTATATATTTAAGAACCGTATTAAAGAGCATTATCTCTCCTTATAATTGTATTGTTATATACTTTATTTATATATATATATATAAATAAAGACGACAAAATATTGACGACATCTCCTTTCGCGGGTCTGCTGGCAGAAATTTCTTTAGAAATAAGCAGTACCTTTGTACATCATCTGTAACCATCCAATATCTCTTTTCTATAAACTATTGTGTGTGTACATAAATTATTAAATTATTAAATAATTTTCACAATATTCTTTATAGGAACACGTCAGCTGAATCTACGTAAGAATTTCTAGTTTGATGTTCTACATTTCCCTCATCAACAATAACGCGGATAACAAAAACATGACTCCCAATCGATTATCAAAGTAGGACAACAAAAAAGCCGCTTTGATTTAGAAGAAGTAAAAACGGTCTCTTTATGTTAGTAACTGTTCCCACGCGCCCCTCTCCGCAGGCATTCACGCATCATTAACGCTGACAGCGCCCATTTCCGCCACGTGCTATAATAAAGCTTAAACGTTATCATTTTCAGAGATGCACTGTTGTTCATATTTTGACTAGCCTGTTGGTCTAGTGGTTCAGTAACGACTAGGGGACAGTTCCCTGACTACTGACTCGGAGGTCCAGGGCCAGGACAACTTCCCAGGAAAAATCTTTGAGCGATGAGATCTTTCAGATTTCTGGGTCTGGGTGTATTTTTTCTATAAATTGTATGGGTGTAGTTTAGTATATAACTATGTTTATCCTTTGTCTGGTTACTACAGCACAGGCTCCGCCAATTTTGGGCTCGGAATGCCGGGTGTGCGTTGTCCCGATATATTATTTATTATTATGCACAGTTCTGCATAAAATCGGATGTTTTCAATTCATCGTTAACATATTTTTCACGTAACCATGAACGGTTTATTAATAGCTAGGCAGAGCTCTCTCTGGTTACGAACTGTACCGACCTCCAACGTCTATTATCTCGACATTAAGCTAATTTAATGATGACTGTTCTGTACTGCAGGTGCTGTAGTACACGTATACTGAACAACAGGCTACTTAACCATGGTCACGAGAAATTTCGTGAAGGTTACTTGAAGAAGAAGAGACGAAGAGACATAGAGGTCTAGTTGTATATAGACAAATAGTCTTTAAAAGATCTGATAAACTTATGAAATACGTAGGTTAAACAATCCCCATAGTTAACGGTAGATAGTAATTAAGAACCTACAGAATATTTTAATAATACTGTAAAATTAAATTGCAAATATCAATTAGATATTAATTAAACAAACAACAAAAATATGAAATTCATTAAAACAGTATTGAATAATAACTAGACAAAGCGAATGTAATAGTCGTTGTACTCATAAAGCGTAATTATTATTGCGGATGATGTCTCAATAGTAATTTTGTGAATGGCCGCTTAGAGGGTCAAGAAGCGTGTGCGTGGGCATCAATTGGGAACGTTGAAACGTCAAATTAACATGCAATAGGGCTGACAAAATAAAAGACAATAAATTTATTACTGTGACAGGCTTAATAACTGTTTTCGTTGTTATTTAGAAATCGTTTGTAGATTTATTGTTGTGACTTAGTTAGATGTGGGTTAATCGGTTTTTTAATTGTTTACTGCTCACGTTAATTATGTAACTGAGAGTCATTATAAATATGTATAATCAGACGAAAATGTGTAAATATTAAAATTATTTAACATAAAATGTAATCCAAATTTTTAACATATATATTTTGTCGTTATACCAACCCTAAGGACGTAGGTAAGAGCATATTACTCAAAGTACAAGAGGACTCTGCGCCTACGCCAGAAACATAGAGCATTTTATCAAATGATTGCTGACATTTTTACTTATTAACAAAAGTGATTTCTCACGGAGATGATTCTGCAATCGTTAGGTCTATGTAACATACGATATTCCGTGAGATTCCTTTCTAAACATTACAGACATGTTTTGCACTTATAAGCCCAAAATAAACAGCGCTTTATTTTCAAATTAGTCAAGTTTGTTCTCGTATCATTCAGGTCGATAAATATTACATAAAGCGGTTAAATGACGACACCAAATTAAAACCTCATTTCTAGCATATATTTTTAGATCTCAATATCAAGTCATTGTAATTCGATTTTATATAATGTAAAAGCCTTCACATAATATTAAACGTCAAACCATTTCCAAATGTTTACAAATAGCCAAAAAAAACTTGCTCGTCCAAATGTCATTGTTGTTTGAATTTCCGGTCGGAACACTCGGAACTACAATTGAGAATGTTACCACAACTGCACTTACAATTGTTTTATACAGCGTGTTTATAAACATAACCCGACGTGAATGCGTCGGATCTCCTGAATCAACATGACCCGGATACGGATATCCTAAAGTTAAATGGAGTTTAAACATTCGACTCTTTTTTGGATATCATTTTTCATGGGAGATAGGAATTTTGTTAAACTTTAGTGTTAAGAGTAACTAAGTATCACGTGAAATAAAAGTGTAGGTACGTCTTCGCAAATCCTCACAATAACTAATAATAAATATGTTTTAGTTTGAAATTCTACTATGATTTTATAAACCATAGTAATATTAACTAACAAATGCGTATTACACAAAGAAGAAAATAATATTTAAATGAATAATAAAATATATGTTATTTTGCTATTTAACAGAATAATTTCTAACCCAACTACCTACTTCACAGTCATAAACCATTGAATACCTAGGCCAGACAAGTTAAACACACATAAACCACAAACTGGACAAAGACAGTCATTACGATGATGGATTCAGTGGATCGACTGTTTTGTATCAGTATTCCACTTACAGAGTAGGGTAACGGGTCTCCGCGACCGTGTCGTGAATACTATATTCCAATAGAGCAGTTACTATGTTGTGTGCTAGCAAAACTTCAATACGTCTTCTTGTGCCAAAATCTATTAAATTAAAGGTATCCTTAATTTAACTGTAAATTTTAAGGGATTCGAAAAACCTGTTTGGAAAAGTTTGTAACTGTATGCTAGAGAAATATGGACGTGTGCATTTAGTTGACAAAACCTTTGCATTGAGATAGGTTTAGAAGTAGTATACAAAACTTGACCTAAATGAAAAAATAAAGATTAAGAACAACGTTATTTCTCATAAAAGTTGGATACATAATTCACTCACCGAATAAAGGATATTGATAAGTAGCTCTACCAAAATTAGTCCAAGATTTTAATATCTACAAGGCTTGTTTTAATGAGATAGTAATAACAGGTGACAGCCCTAACTAAGAACCTCAACATATACACACACATATTCTAATCTTATAAGTGTATCGCAAATAGTGAGTGACCTACCGCACAAGAAAGATGATGTTAGAAGACTAATTTACAAAATACATAAATAAATATTAATTTATGTTGTCTAATATGTCATGCTAAAGTTATGTAAGTTTCATGAATATAAAATGACCTTCTAACCATATTTTACAAAAACAAAGCTGTATTTAAATGTTATAACTATTATATTTATATTTGCAATTTAAACTAAATAATAGATCTGATAACATCAATTCGTGTTATATTCAAATATAATAAACATTTATCTATGAGAATCTACTGGCATTTAAAATTACCAGTCTTTATAAAACTAAACTATTTCGTTTCGTGACTAAGAAATTGTTATTTTTCTAAAAGATCAATATAAACGTTGAAAGACTAAAAGGATATAAACTGTTGATTTGACCTACATGTTATGTTACCAAAGATTTCAATGAAAGCTCGTTCGTTGGAATTAACTTTAAATAAATACTGCGTTATTTGTATCGCGTATCGACGTACAAAGTAACGTTTGCTTCCCTTTCCGAGAAATACCAATTATCGATGGATGCTGTTGATTGCTCGATTAGAGTTTTTGTAAACAGAACGACTATTTAAAGACTTTTAAATCACTAATTTTATCAGAGAAATGTGTGACTTGCTCTAAAATTTAACCCTAAAACAGTGTAGTGCAAACTATACCTCATAAATCAAGATAAAAAATAGTGGCTTATACTAAGACGTAGTAAGGCCATAAAGCGCTTACGTAAACCATTTATCATTCCCTCATCAAACGCTCGCGGAACATTTCGTGGGTTCCGTATAGCAACAAATCAGCCCGCAATAGTTCATTTACACTGTTATTCGTACAGCGTACCCGCTCTAATAATACTATAATCCATTCGTTTGCGTCTAGCGTGTAGTGGTAGTGAGAGAATCACAAATCTAATTTTAGTTGTGTTTGTATGTATGTCAGGGGGCCGCGGCGACTCACGCGCCCTAGGAGGGTCATCTGCCCAGCGATTTAGGTAAACGCGCAAAAACTTTACTCTTACAACTAATGCATGTTTCACTGCAAAAAAAAACGAGCGAAATTGATTGATTATGTTGATTTATTGATACTTCACAAGGCTCTACCGATGAAATAAGATTTCTTTCAAGTCAAAGAAACTAGTTTATGTCTGGAAAATTTAATTCAACAAGAAATGAAAGTGGTAAAAGATCCACTTGAGTTATTAACGATTGAGTAAACGTGATTTTATACAATCACATATCGACTGGAGCGCTCCAGACTCCCACATCTGAAAGATTTTCTGCAACAACCGTAGATTGCAAATTGTTATATTGGAAATCGAACCCGGAACCTTTAAGATTCTCAGTAACCAATCTTTGATCTAGAAAACAAGGAACAACCAACTAGGCCAAATGGGCAACATTTAAAAAGAGAACTATATTTCTGTGTAAATTATACCGTGTGATCCTATTGTAGAGCGTTAGATTGAATCTTAGTGAAAACGCTTTATTTAGATGTAATCTACAAATTATAGGTTTCAGAGAACGGGAGTTGTACTCAGGGATGTGACACAACAGAACTTATGTACTGTAACGTTACATACGCACTGGGTATGTACTCGGAAGTGTGTTATGCGTGGTTATTAGACGTATGAACGCACAGGCGCTACTGTTGCAATCAGTGGAATGGAATTAGACATTGGAATGTAAATCACTTATAAAAGGTTCAAAAAGCAAAAAAGTTAAACAGTATAAATTATAGTTTTTCGTTATTTATTTTTTAGTCATTTAAAAGACTAACTCACGGGCAGTGTCGGTCTAAGCCACTAATTTACACGAAAAACAAGTAAATAAACATAAGCCGTAAAGAGACTTAAAGCAGTCATTTAACTAAATTGAAATTAATGAGTATTTTAAATGATCCGATTGCGAGACGGCGAACGAGCTGTCACACGTTACGTATTGTTATTGCTATCCTAAATCCAACGCTAACCTTAATCGTATCTTCAAACAATAGCCACCTGCGTCTGCGTCAGAAAAACTCGACAATCTGATTGGTGGATGCAAACCTTGGAGCTCTGCACTAGGGACTACGACTCATTACTCAAAAAACAATACCTATGGAAAAAAATACATTGGCTTTATCAGATTTTCCATATGGTATCTACACGCAATCATGATTGTAACGTAAATAAAAAATACATACTTCATAAAATGCATGCTTCATAAGAATTACCTTATTTTAGTTTTAATAATTATACATGTAGTTAAAACAACTGTTCTTCAGTTTTTTTTTTTTTGTAATCTTAATTATTCGTGGTAAATTAATATTCAACTTTCTCAAAATTATGGTATAACTTTTCACAGCCCTGGGTCGGAATAGGCTAAATTCAATTACTTTTTCTGTGGGTATCAACTTGCACACGTCACTAAGTGACAAAGCAAGGAGTCAGAGTTTGCGTCACTAAGTCCAAGAAAAGTTTATCAGGTGACAAAATCACACCACAAGTTCGATCATTTAAGGTCAAATCCGGGTCCCATAGGCCCGACACGCATTGTTCTTGTAAATTCGACAAATCGTGCCGTAATTACTATTTCGCACGCATTGCGTACACACATGACATTTACGAATTTGAAATCACCCTACATTCGGGTTTAATTTAAATGTTGCCAAATAACAGTGCCAACTGTTATTCTGTGAACTGTTACAACCTATTACAATGTTCTAAGACGACCCTATTAGCGGTGGTGATGCGTTTACTTTGTTTTAAGGATGCCACTAAACGCAGTTTTAATACTTTTGTAGTAGTATGCCTTAAGGTCTAGAATTTCGCTTTAAAAAATAATAAAGAGGTACTGCTAACATATTAAAATTATAAGGATGCAGTAGGACCATTGGGTCACTTGAACTAACTTTTCTTTAAATATTTTCACCTAATTCATATTTTAGAACCTGTCCTTTCAGAGAATTTCGAATAGTTCAATCTTGATAGTTAAACTAACCTCTATTCCACGTTGGCAAACCTTGAGTTTGAACTTTTGAATGTTAGCCAAGGCTCGAGTGTCCACCGTATGACTAAATAGTGAAAATATATCTGTACCGGCGAGCTTTTTAAATACTTCTTGGAAATCAGTTAATAGGTTAAGTGAAAGTGGATCTCTTAGCTAATACCTTTTTGGATCACGGTATATCTCAACCGATAGTGGTTCTGCAAATATGTGATGATAGATGCACATATTTAATTACTTCATTTAGCTATAAAATTAGAAATGAAACTTGTTAAGTAGTTTTAGTACGTTCTTAATGGTGTGCCTAATTAGGTGATCGGTAGTTGTAAAACGAAAATAGAGCAATCTTGTAGCAATACTGATAAGTTCATAGATGCGTGTGCGTAATATTAGTCGGCCTACTAGCAATTTGTCACTCGCTACTCTGTCGCCGGTAAGCACCGTGGCGACCTCATTTCTCTCCCGCAGCTGATACGAGAAGATCAGCAGGTGACGTTTCAAAACATCAATACCACATTACTATTCTACATATTTACGAAATAAGTAACGGACAATAAATCAAATACAATGAGTGTTAGTGGGCCCTGAACTAGGCACAACCGGACCCTTTGTTGTGATAGTACATAAGTATTGTTATTCGACAACAATACTCTGTATGCGATCACAACAACGCAAACATTGTAATGATCTTATAGGCTAGATTATACTAACTTTATACAGGGTGGAAATAGTATTAATACTAGGCATAACGCTAAACAAAGACTTAGATTTAATCATACACGACAATGGTTAATTTGCAAATACGCAGCATCATCACATAAATCTGTCAAAGTGTACTAACGAAGTTCGTAAAACTCATACATTGACACCTTTGTTCACTTCAATAAAGGACACTTGCTAAGGAAGTCAAAATTTAAGGACAACGTTTATTTCCTTATGTGGCGCAATCTGGGTGACAATTATGTGGCCGAGATTTAAAATTTGCAATAAATATACCAATTTAAAATGCTGGTGAAACGTTTCACTGACTTGCACCTTTAGATGGTGTCAACGACTTCCTAAAAAAAGACTAAGCAAAAATAAATAGCGTTAAAAATCCAGTGTTATTGGAAGGTTAGACACTCAAATAATTCGATTCAACTATTACTTATGACAGGGACATAACTCATTTGCAAGCAATGAATTTCGCTTTACGCCCTCTATTAAATTTGTCACATGTCAAGTTATATTTACATGCGGCCGGTGCTGACAGAACAGACGTGTCATCAAACGAACCAGCTATTCACAAACTTAATATAATTCCACTTAACATGAAATAAACGTAGCCTTACTTTTAGCATTTTGTTTTACTACAATGCGGCGCGAGCATCCTGTGTGTGCTCTCACTAATTAACTTTTAATAGGCATAATTTCCACACAAGTACTTTACTAATAGAAGTCGCGACTTAGGGTCGCCGCTCAGTCAATTAACGATGTGATAAGCTATATTCAATGCATTTCTGTCATCTGTTAAACTCCGTATTCCAATCGGTTATCTATCAATTCTCGATCGGCATTTGAACCGGGAAGCAAATGTAATAGTAAATTGTCTATTTCCTTCCTCTGTCCGAGTAGACAAGTGGCTGTCATATTATTACCGTCACGCATGTTTCTAACATAGCAAAGATCAGCTGATTGCATTCGTTATGTCTAGAGTAATAGAAAGGTGAAACAGGTATACATTGAAGATCCTTACTATTACAACTCGATGATATAAATTTATTATCGAAGCGATACTATGAACATAGACCATAGTTTTAATTATCTTGCTCACGTGATGCCGCATCTGCAAAACGTTATCACAACTTTTTCGCAATTTCCGTTGCACTGCATAACAATAAAGTGTTACCGAAATAAAACAATGGTCTCGCTGCAAAAAAAGACAATCATATCTTCGTCCGTGTGCACGTACAAAGAGATAATTAGATACGGTTTTGACGTAATTTGAAGGCTTTTAATTATGTATGTATTATAATGAAAGCAGAAAAATTTGGATGTAATCTTATCTTTTTTTTAACATCAATAATCGTCTGGATACAGGCCTGTTCTAAATTGAAGTGTTAGTCACGATGCGACCGCGGCTTGGCAAGCTAGTGTATGACACCAGACCAGCTGCTGACCAGATTAGGGTGTTGTATTTTCTTCATATTCAAATCTAAGCCAAAGCGAAAGCTCGAATCGAAAGCTATCGGTTCTTCGGAAACATAAATATCATAAAATTGCGATAATTACTACAAAACATAAAAACTTAACGGACATCCGACGGGTGAATTCTGGATCACGCTATACATCTCACGTTAAAGAGTAGAAAGTCTACCAGATCGAGCTGATGTCTGTATTGACAAGAAAACGTGCAGAAGTTATTGCACGATACTTGTGTATTTTCACTTATTTACATCTGTATTTACTTACAGACATTAATGGCTGTAATTACCGCTCGTTCAAGTATTATATTAATAGCATATTTAGTTTCTACAGGGTTCAAGAGATGGAGAATTCGTAAACAATTTCATCCAACAACCATTTTAGCTGATCAGAATCTTCTTTAGAATGATGGCTTGTGGTTTTTGTTTTAATATAAGCAGGTATTTCTCAGGTTTATGATAGTATCCCAAGGACAATACTAAGACACTGTTACATCGCTTTACATAATGTCGCGTGTTATAAGGCCAGGTACAGCTATTGAGTAGTAATGTATTCTACATTAGACTAAGCCGACCTCCAAACCTGTGACGAATGAGCAGGTATTGTGTATGTCTTGGCAACACTCCAATGTTAATGTAAAAATGAACTGTGAAAAGTCGCCAAATTGTCTCTATTTAATGAGAGGCCTTTGATACAAAAGGTACACAGTTTGATAGTTTCGCAGTTAGTAAATAGTCAACTCAATTTGTCGTTCCTTTTTGTCAAGTATTCATTGTTGACAGAAGATATATCGGCGTGTTGACTAACTCATTAAGAAATTATATCATAATTTAACTTAATCTATCTTTGATATTTACTTAAGCGGGAAAAACACTTGTACATATTTACTTAAACTAAACTATATCTGAGAGCAAATACCTCATGAATTTTTATGTTATCAGAACTATATTCACATTTTCGGCAACTATATTTTTACTTTTGACGCAAATATTAGAATTCAGTAATGTCCCAAATCGGTAAAAGGTTGCTGAAAATTGTTGACATAATTAAGTATTTATCACTTAACGAACTTCCGCGATTTGAACAAAGGGCACCATTCTGTTTGGTAAACAATGGTAGGTACCGGTGAAATCGGCCAAAAAAATATATGTGTAAATTCAGTAAATTGGTAACCTTGGGGAGGGCAAGGCCAAACGGAAACTTTCAAGTTTACGCCCTACCGTTAAACAGTGCCGCCAAGGTCGAGACAAGCCTTTAAAAATGGGCAGAGGAGTTTTTGTGTCGAAGTCCAACCACTCGAGTTAAAACGGTAAACACCAATATGTGCATGACTCCTTACAGGTAAGAAAGCGATTATCCGCTACCAATATATTTTATTTTCGTAATACATTTTGTATAAAAAGTAAAGTAATACGTAAAAAGCTAAACAGCATTAGGTATAATTTACAATATCTTTACGTATGCACATGCTTACCAACCTACATTTCTAAATGCCATTGCATTTAAACACGCAACGTTATGCGAGAGTTATAAAAGCCGTTACTAAACAAAACGGGAAGCTTCTCTTAAAGGAATAAATTAAACTCTTAATCCCTCTATTAAGCCGGCGCTCACCGCTGACACTAATTTGACAAAATCCTCATGCTCATCAAGGAGTACTAACCTCGTCCGTCCACAAACATTTGCGAAGTTGCACCAACAACTAACTCATAATGTGTGGTAAGTTAAATTCACTGCACTTAAACAACACTTCACCGGCACATCCACCCATCCTGCAGTGCAAATGTTGGCCCAAACATTCGCCGAGGCACAAACAACGTAAATAGACGTAACAAGGGACGTTCGGAACGTGCGTTCCGAGTCACGCTATGTGTTCAACTGACGTTTTGACTCCGTTGCGGTATTCGAACGGTCTTCTTCATTAACTCCGATCAAGCAGTAGAAAATACCGCGATGCGGAAACAGCAGTTTTTATATGAAGAAACAGTAAATATTCCAGAAAGGGACACTATGCTCATAAATAGTAAACGTTTATGCCAACCAAGAGTTTCAATAACAGCGCCACAAAATGCTAATGTAGTCAGAGGACGAAAGGGATTTGCAAACAATTAGCACTTGCGACTTGGTGTACTAAATAGGTATTGCATTTGTACAACGCACACGCATCCGCGAAACTTTTCCCTTTTGAACTGACTGACGGTTCAACGTACCAACTCGCGTCGCGAGGAAAGTTGAGGAACGAGATAGGTCTTACGCATTGACACACACACAGACACGTAAACATTAATTTGTGAGTTTATGAAGTTGTTATTTTTCGTAATTGGTTGTATTTAAAATGTCAACCTATATGCTGGCAGGTTCGTACTACATTGCACTTTATTCCTACAGCATGCATTTTATGAATGTTAACGTGCACTGTGCCCTCTAAATGTACAATTTATCATATTAAATATACAGTTCCCTTATTCAACGTTACTATGTCAATAAAACATAGTAACATAGCTGAACCGAGCGTACTGAAGCATGGCTGCGCTACGGACACTGCTAATTATTACTAACCATTGCAGACTACACTTACGTACACAGGTATTAATTATAACACTCGTCAAACACTACACAGAACCACGATGAAACATGCTATTTTCGTAAATTGAACGATGTCTAATTGGAGATTATGACGTGCTCGAGTTTATTAATGTAAGTCATAAGGCACCAAGCGCAAAAACATCAGTAGCCGGCAGTGAGCAGCGTCACGGTCAATCTACGATTTAGAGCGAACTCCTCCGACTTTCTCAAGAAGCGCCATTGTCTAACAGAATGGACCAAGAGAACAGCCAGCTAAGCCTAGCTTAATATCTTAGATATCGCGTGTCACTAATCAGCCATCGTTACACCGAGCAACAATTAACGCATACTAGACTAGGCCTCGACAATCGCAGCGGAAACTATTTGTGACGTGTAGTGAATACGTTGCTGAGTGCATCCGTTAGGTCCGTATATGTATAACCATATTTTATTGTTTTGAATGGATTGTAAACTCTATGGTGGTCGACTTAAGAATACCGAAACATCTCGGTAAGGTAACGGCGTTGCTGCAATCCCGTGAATGTAATCAAGGCCTTAAGAGGTAAAGCCTTGGCTGCACTGTAGCTCGCGGTAACCGACAACTTCAATTGAACAGGTACTTTATGTAAATTGCGACAAAACAGAGCTCAATAAATAGGATAAAAATAAAAATCACATTCGCTTAAAGACTACTAAATAACTGATCACAACAATTGAGTAGGAAGTAGTAAATGCGTCTAACGGTAACAAAAATCAATTCCTAAAGTCAACGGCATACTTTTCCTTTTACAACTGCGAGTTATCAAGAAATACCACTAGTTCGCCATAGGAATCATTTCAGCCAACTATAACTTCAGTAAAACTGTACAAACGCAAGTGTCTCGGTCCGCCGCCCGCGTCTACGCGTACCATACATATGCATGGCTTGAAAAACCGACTTTCTTTACACTTAGAATGTTTATTAGAATTTCGCAGATGCAATCTCTTTATATATACGCACCCATGCGTGTAACGCGCTTCTGTATTGAATAGATTCATTATCACGAAAATGTACCTGTGATATATTCCGAACGTAGTGCGCATTCACGCATTACATTACATCGTAGTGAAAAGTAGAGTCATTAATACTATTATATTATTTCTAATCGACTCGGTTGAACAGGTATACCAAGAATAACTAAAAAAAGTTTTTTTATTTCAAATTAAATTTTCTATACCATAATCACATTTATGTTTTGCGTAATGTACTTTCGTACTAAAACTGTTTTGTATACACATTTCAGTTGCGGACCCCAATATTAATCACTACTTAATACGATCAACAAACTTTTTCGTAAGGAAAGCACCTCCTTTTACGACACCTTAAATACTGGCGTACCTTATACAGCGCTGACGTCGGTCATATGCAAATGATTTAGAAACTAATCAAGGCAATGAACCATTGTATGCTAACAGTACGGCTACTGATAGGCGTTCTCATGCTTGATAAGATAATCTAGATAAATAGACGTGTTTGTTCCACCATAGAACTTTGTAGACAAGTTTTAAACACGTTACAAAAGAACAAAGGGTAAAGATAAGAGAATCTTTTCATTTCTCCTTTAATTTGCTCTATATATTACAATAAATACACAACACGTAAATTATAAGACTTGTAACTGAACAAAGACATAATTCAAATTGTAAACATTGTTGTCCCACAATTTGATAATATACAAAGAATTCTAAATTTAAAAACAATACCACTAATTACTGTCGAAAGAAATGGCGCCCTGCCATAATATGGTTTTGTTCCTTAGAGTGAGGTTTGGCACAATCTAGCACTATAAAAATAAAGACAATTTCTCCTAAAGGTAGTTATAACACAAAGAATTTAATCCAGAAATAGCTTGACCATGAAACCCGTAACGCATTCTTAATCCGGCAATTGTTTTTGAATTCAATTGTTTTTATATTCAAAATTAATTTCGTTAGACGTAAACCAAGAAGTAAATAAATGTCTCCATATTTCATTTACGCACCACAATTTGCGTTTTCTAGCATGACATGTATAATCAGCAAACAGCGTGATTTCTCACGCACAGTAAAATACATGTAATTTGTTTTGAAAATACGAACTAATTAATGATTACTAAGTTTGCTTTCTCATAGACAAGTTTAACCTGAGTGGTATCAAGATTTTCCTGGCGTCGACAGCTAGTGACAGCAACTGCTGGGTTTATTGCCCCATTACCCGTTAAAGGTCACTCTCCTCTGAATTATATAGAAAATTATATAAAAACACCAGAACATTCATGGTCATCGGTCGCTAGGTGCTTGATATTCTGCGCAAAAGATTTTGGCTCGACTCTTGTACTATCAAATATTTGGCCGCGTAGCTTCATCTTATTATTGCTATGTTTATCGTGTGAGGTATAATATTGTATGTATTCGACTAAAACTGAAATCAGTGAAAATAATTTCGATCACAACCTTCAGATTGTTACATTCACAAACTAATATAAACCGCAACCTACGTACGTCTAATAAAATCTAGAAATAAAATCAGACGCCACAAAGAACTTCAAAACAGCTCTGGTATCAAAAGCTGCCGGTGTTTATCTAAAATAATTCATGACCTCACTGCGGCGATTTCCTATCCATGTTGTATGTAATTCCAATGTTAGACACGTCGGCTTTGCTTTACTGCGTCGCGTGACGTTCATTTACAACTTATCGTAATAAACGGGAGCTACTTAACATTCAGCCTGGTTATAAAGCACGTGGCGTGTTATCAATATGTATATATTGACGTGCCTAAATACCTGTGCCTTTGTAACAGAACTAAAGAAATAAGTTCCTAACTTTGTAATACAAATTGTCGACGTGAGCCACATTGCTAAAATCATTTGTAAACTACATCGAACCTACAATCAATCATTAAGGTTATACAATTGTTAGTTATTAATAATGTAAACAAATGACTGTTTATTATTTAACTTCTTAAGCGACAATAACAAACAGTACAATGAGTACAGTGAGACAGTTAAAATAACATATTGTTACTCGGAACTCGACTTTCTAGTCGGCGGCCCACGGATAGTTTTAAAGCTGCGATTTGTTAGCTGTCCATAAAACACTACAATGATGATGATCCGCAATTTGGAATCCATTAAATGATGAATCATTGTCATTATACATAGAGTAGACTACAAAATGTCAGTACCCTGTCGTTATCCAACATTTGGCTCGCACCTGAGCGGCGCGTCGCACTCTATCGTAGAGAACATACTAATTTATAAATAGTGTTTAGAAAGAACTTCGCAACTGGCGTGGGACGTTCCCATAATAGCGCCGAACACCAAAATAGAATAATGTATTTTTTTTTCTCAACTATCCTCGTAACCGATTCACACAGATGATATTTAGATCGCGATGCAAAAACAATGCAGCGAAAATCCTTGCAACACAGATAAGACTGCATGTGAAGGGCTTATGTGCTATATTTATAATAGAAAAGTTTCGTCACAACAAAGCCCAACAAACCATCGAGTTATTTATTGGATAGTTATATTGGCATCATTCCTCGGTTTGTTCTGCGACACAGATGTTGATATAGGTCAACGAAAACCGTTTAAACACGAGGAAATATTAAACTTCTCATCAGTATTATAGTTAAAATTACGGAATTCCAGAATAAATATCAGCTTAATGGTGCAGTTGTGAAACTTTTCCCAGACTTTTGGATTTGCGCGTTCTCATCTTTATTATGTCAAAAATAACTCATGACTTACATAAGTGTGTGTATATGCAAGCTTTTAAACAAACGAATATAATTATCTGTGTTAAAATTGTGTTAACTTGTGACCCTGAAACCATAGTGCTTTGCATATCAATGCCAAACTTAAAGAACGTATGTAGATTACACGGTTTATTAAGCCGATTAGTAGTGGAACAATAAGAATAGTTCAAAGCATACTAATTTTATCCGTATCAAAAATTAAGAACCAAAACAGCCACATGAATTATATAGTCAACGCAATAATTCAGAATCGCCTCACGTTCCTCAACGGATGTATACGAATGCCTAACAGAATTGGCCCCACACACTCCATAACTCAGGGCAATTCTCACTGAAAACTGAATAAAGGAACTGGCAAGTCTAAACATCACTGAAACTACTATTCCGAACACGTACGAAACTTGAATACAACACTAAAATAGTTTGATATGTTTCACGAATTCTTAGAAACGGATTACTTGATACTTGTTCAAGTAGAATTCAATTTAACGCTACTACCAATTCTCGGAGAAATGAATTTCTATGCTAAAAGTTCTTGAAATCATCATTTTGAGGTATGTATATTTACATAGCTTAATAAATCGGCCGTGTCGAAAATGCATGAAACAAAATATAATCGGATCTAGAAAGCCAGTTCTAGTTCCAAAGCTCCTAAGTCTTTGTCTAGAGGTGCGAGATCAAACAAGCACTCGGTTTACATTCTACGTACGGCAACATTAAAGCTAGGACCGATACTGTTTTCATGTAACCACATCAAAAAGGTTTGGCATCTTATGAATGTTATAAAGGAAGTAACACACCTTTTTATTGCCACATTTCGTAATGTCGTTTTCTACTTACATTAATGTGTTTACTTTATTTTCTGGTTTTAATTACCAGTAGGTAATAAATATTGAAAGGAGTTTCTCTATTTTTCAAAGGTGTGCCGTGCCATAAAGGGTTTGTTGCAGCTTTGTTTGTACAGTCAACGTTTTAAATAAACATGCAGTGTTGTAGCATTTACAAAACAGTACCTCAGTACACAGAATTGCACTGTTGAGCGCTAAGACAGTGTAAAAGGAACAAATACGGTGACTTCCGATACAAAAACCTCGTCACTTCCCCGCGGGTTTGCTTCTCAGAACTAATGAAACGTACGTAAATAGTCGGACGGAACCGCGCGTCGGCGCCGAAACGCTCCGCTAGACGGACCAATGATTGATAGGGGTGACATTGAAAAAAACAGCCATTACACACTTACGGGATATCCGTTTACTTAAATAAAACACCAAATACTCATAAATACTTAACGCACCAACCCTAAATATTTTTGACAACCCTAAACGTCGGAATTTATTTTCGAACATAAAGTCTGCTGATCACAGGAGCGGATTGCGACTTTCAGGTTTAACCGTAACTGGATTATTAAGCACCTTCAATTATAAAAATATATCTTTACATTCAACTTACCATAAAAAGTTACCATAAATTATCATAAAATTCTTATACACTAACCAGTCCGGTTCAGATACTTGGTTCGACAAGTGAATGCAATTCACAATGCAATAATGTAATTCACTTGGTGCGGTTATAACTATAAACGGCATAGCGCGAAAATTAAATGTTGAGCAAGTCATAACTCAAATCATGTACAATTTATCAACTTAAATGACCAAGAAAAATGCAGTTCATTGCATGCTACAAAATTTGTAAATTTCAGGGTTATAATCATAAAAATATCTCTACATAAAATTCAACGCTCGACTGATCGACGTTCAAGACATGAAATGGTGCCGTAAATAACAAATTCAATTACCTGCCTGATTAGTCGATAATCGCTGCGAGTGGTAGTGATACTTGAAACATATATCGAATACCGTCAGTATAGTATTTCACTATAATGATGATAAACGCCCGCAATCCCGCATGCAAGTTGTTAGCGAGAAATAAAAAAATACATAACGACAGAAAGTTGACTCGATAATCGCATCGTGAGCAGCTGCTGTTGCTTACGTACCCACATACATATGTATTGTATATTACACACACTTTTACCATCACCCACTTCATGTTTTTATTTGTTACGTTAAAGTTTGCTTAGTCGACTTATCAATTTACGTAACCTACGATCAGCATTCACATTTACACCTACTGGCCTCATAATACAAATTAGCATATCGCTAAATTTTGCAGACAAATTAGCTGTATACATTTTTAATATACCGTGTAGTAATTGTATAATATCTTCATTACAAAAGAAGAAATTAAATATTTCGCATAAAACAAACGTAATTAATAAAACAATTTTGTATTAGTTGGGTGGAACCAATTCAGTTAAATTTCATTTAGTTAGTAGCAACCATTTGTCTATGTCAATTAGTATTAGCACGATGCACGACTATTCATGTTTAAATTAATGCATTAACGCTAAGAAAGCTGGGAAAAACAAGCGACTTGTAGTATTACTCAACCAATGTTTACTTCACAAAGCTGACTCAATTGAGCTAAAGTTAGGCCACTGAAGTGCAAGACTAAATTATGTTTAGAACAATGATAATCTCCTGTCTGTTAGGACGATTGACATCCATCTGTTGAAGACTTAAATAGCAAATGACTGTTAGCTTCGCTGTAAATCAAATGCTACCGGAATATTTATGGGTGCTAGAATTCAGACTTGGTGTTTTTCCTAAAGAAACACATCTAGAAAGACGTAACATGGTTTTAAATAATATATTCGTAGAAGTTTCTAAACTTTATCATTTCTATTTTATACATAATCAGAAAGGAAGGTTATCTGATTATATTAACTGTTTCTTAAAGAAGTGTCTACACTGAACATGCTTCAGAACAAGACTCCAATAGTACTCTTTTTAGTCTTCTATTTATAAATTGTGCACATACAACTAGTTTTTATAAAGTCAACAAAAACGGTTCAAAGAATTTAATTAAAGTCCTGTTCATTCGACAACGAATAATTAAAGAAGATAAGATAAGATAAGATAAGATATATTTATTTGTTAGAATATGGTACAATTAAGATATTACATAAAAACTATATAAATATTAACACGGACAAGAAATTGAGCATTACGTATCCATTAACAAAATGTTGGTTAATGCCTCCCCAAATTACTGCTGATAGTGCAACCAATTTCAAAACAAGTTCACAGCACTAATTCCGACAGATAAAAGCCGGTCCGACAAGAAACGAAGTCGTTCAGAACTTCAATTTTATATCATACATATATTATTATTCGGCGCCACATCTAATCAAATTATATACTAGCTTGTAATTTCATTACACTATGTTATATAACACATCAATTACACTTTCCTTGTGTTTATTTATTTAATAGGTAAGTATTTTTTTTTGTTCTTCATTTTTTATTAATATTCAGTAAGGAACGAGATGAAGGCCACCAACTGGTAATTTCTAGGTCACCATTTAAAAAAAGCCATAAAAAAAATTGAAAAATGAAAAATTGAAAAGAAGAACCTTAGGACGAATGATGGTAAGATGTTGGATAATAATATGTTAACTCTACGATATTTTTTTTATATAAAATATTTTGGAATTATGTCTAAAGAAGGATGTAAAATTTCACTCCAACCAACGAGCTTGATTACTAAAAGATTAACAGTTACTGCAAGTTCCATTCCTCATTTATACAACTGTTTATTAAGAAACCTGTATTCAGTGATTAGGAATCATTTCCTGATTACCGTTAACTAATGTTAATTTTATAGATTCTAATAATGACAAGGTAAGTTAATTTGCCATATTGCTTTGCAGACATTTCTATCGTTCAATAAATTTAAGACATTAAAACCGTCTCCAACTTGTAAATATTTTGCTGAGATATTCTTCTATCTGTACTCTTAATGATTTCTACTTGAGTATTACCGAATCAATCAATGCAACAAACATCAAAGAACAAATAACCATCCAAAAAGTATTTTTACCCACTAGGTCGAAGGCGGGGGAGTAATGTTAATTTTTATACCATCGCAAAGCATTTTACAGTAATATAAGTTAACGGGCATTAGCGAAAACTTGCAAAAATACCTTTTTGGCTTGAATTCCTGTTTACTAATTTTACTAAGGGTCATGTTTTTTGCGGCTTGAATCAACAATACAAGCCTACAGGACCTACTTGTGCAAAAATACCCGTTATCGGTCGGTTATTCCAGTTACTAATATACCTCTAATGGGTTTTCGGCACTTGAAAACTAGCCAGAAACGATAAAATGCGCATCTGGCTACTCAGCCGCGTCCATATTGATATATTGCCACACTTTAATGTTTAAATTTGGTGCTGAAATTCAACTAAACGCTTCCTAGTTCTTCCATTTTTATCGGCTTTCTTTTGTCTTTGTATTCGATAAATTAGGGTTCCCTTATTTTTATCCAAAGTTGTTTCAATCTTTTATGAACCAAGTTGTTTGTTTCTTAAAATATTTTATTGTTAATTTATTTTATTTAGTCAATTATACATTTTCGAAAATCCGCCGACTTAGAACTTTCATTTTTGTGCATTATTGTTTTAACTGTCTTGAATTTACTGTATTCTGTTACTTTTTTTTATAATTCAACCAAGAATTAAAAATCAAAAGCGCTTACTTGACAAGTTTACGAACCGTTACCAAAACGATACTATAAATTACAAATATTATTTGTGTACATAGCTTCACTACTACATGACGAAAATATGCACATGACATTAGTGAAACTGCATTTTGTTGTAATTACTTGAGTATGACGAAAACGTCGGTACTAAATATACCTGAATGCAAGCAACGAATCGTTTATACTTGAATTTTATGTCAGTTATGTGAAGTTACACGTAAACAGGCCAGAGTTTAACTGCCGCGTTTTATAATTTCAGAACGGATATCGCTACATTAATTTTGATATTTTCGTTCACGGTCACGACTATATCAATATTTCTTAACATTAAAAATAAAACCTGAGCTTTGACTACTTTAAAGCTTCGCGATACTATAATATTTATTATTTGCACGAACTTTTTAAGCTTAAGTTAAATTAAATTAGATTGCAAATTATGACGTTTTTCTCACGGAATGTAGCACACATCGTTCTTTGAATTAAACTCGATTTCACTTGCAGTGTGTTAAACCGCTGTACCATTGAAATATCAGATGAGACAAAGAAACAATGGAATATTAAGATTTATTAAGCATGTAGCGGTTTACGACTTTCCAAACAATCGCTCTGGCAGCGGGTTGAGATGTAGCCACATTGCGTAATGGAGCGTAAAACCCATAGACCTAGTACTGAGTACCCAGTGTTTACCCTACTTGCCTAACTCAACCGCACCTTTACTTTTATCAATACAAAAACTTATGAAACGTTTTCCAAGCAGTCGTAAAAGAGGAACATAATTATTAGCAACACAATAATTAACGACGTAACGGTGTATGTATACATACAGACATAGTCATGTCCATTATAAGGTCTGTGACCTGTGTAGATAGGTAACTATGATGGTACATGCCCATAACAACATACCTCCATCATTAGGTATTGTTTGTAAGGCTTGACTGGATAAAAAAAAAACAAAATAATCGTGATTTTGATCACTTTGTTATTTGTCTACAAAATTTTATTGACTAGCCTTAATAAATAATTTGATGATACGGTTAAAACGAAGTCAGTCGTAATAAATTGAAAAAGCGAGTCAACATTATTATCCACTGTTTATCGAAAAACTGCCACTATAGAAATATTAGTTATTTATCATTTCATAACACTGTAGGAAAACGGAAATTGCGTAACATACTATAAAGCATTCGGATACAAAAGGAAAAAGATTTTAACAAATACCCATCGAGTCACGACTGTAAAAGACAGTGGAAATAAAGAAACCAGACGGAGACGAAATCGTGACCGCGATTGTTACAAATATCTGAACAGTAGACATAACAGGCCTTTTGTTACTAAAGTACCTAGTATTAAGAACTTCCAACACCGTTTTCATACATCATTTGATATTAGAAGGCATTCCAACACTATTATGAGAAAAAAATTACAAACTCCAATTACAACGTTAAGTTACAGAAAATTATTGACATTGACCATCGTGAGATTCTTAAATAACTTGCAAGACAAAGGAAGTACTTAAAATGAAAAATCAAAGAGCAAAACACGAAAAAATGCTTTAATTGGTGACGCGGCTAAAACGAGAATGCCCGAAATGGATGTAAGCCTATACCGAGTTCAAAGCGTAACACAAGTGCTAATGGGCGAACTCGATTATTTATGTATTCATGAGAACTTTCGGTAATTAACGAACATTCATTTTTATGCATCCTATATAAAGGCTGAATACATTAAGCACTGTAAAAAAACTGATTTGGTCCAAAGACCATAAGAGTTTGCACAACGTTCTGTCCAATTACATAATATAAGTGGGCACATAAATTATTTACCATGAACCAACAAGCTAGAGCCATGTAATAACCGCCAATTTGTAACTGTTAAAGAATCGACTAGCAGATAGTGAACACGAAATAGTCACTAATTAGTGGCTAAAAAATTAAAAGGGCTTCAAGGAACAATGAAGACGAAGGAAGTGATAAATATAGTGAAGGAGATCGTCAATGGCGGTATTCCGGGATATACGCTTTGAAATAGTCTTATAAAGGAAGGGATTAGAGGACTTGATGACAGCTATGGATGGAACGCAAACACCTACTTTCAAATGAAGACATATTTTCGTCAATTAGTGGAGTAAGAATTAGGCAAGGTACCACGATGTGGGAGTGTTTTTACAGTTAACATAAAACATTTTTATAACTCAAGTCTTTAGAATTTTTAAACCTACACTGCGGTTTATGAATTTAGGATGCAAATTGGCTAATTTCAAGAACTCTACCCACTCAGTCAGCGCATAGGAGATACTTTCTTCCATTGAAAGAAACACCACCTACGCCAGTGTATTGACACGATTCATACCGGTTTCATAATGTAAGGCGGAAATTCGGAGTTTTGATTTGTTATATCACTGGTTGCAAATGTATCCTACATGCATAATGTAGACGCAAATATGTTAATTGAGACGCCTTGTCTGGCGCAGCTAAAGGTTCATTGTGCGATGATACTTTCATTATTCGCAATCATTCTAACATATGTTCAGAATAGACGAGTAATTACTTTATTAAATACACATTCTTGAATCTCCTAGTTAGCGTGTATTATTCTACAAATCTTAACAGCTGTAGAAAGTTTCCGCAAAATAACTATCCACTGTTGGCGCTTTCACGATCATTGCTGTTTTACTCGCTAACTCAATTGCTGCGTGTTACAATTGTTCGTTTCCCTCGAAATTCGCAACGTTGGAAATCTACGTATTTTCTAATACTTGAAATTAACTAACATAACAAGTCTGGTTTGTACACATCATTATTACTACTTGAGCTATGTTTAAAAAGAAACAGGTAATATAGTTGATAGTTTAAGATTTGTTATACTTATAATGGGGCAACAAAACGACTATAGTGAAAGAAGTAATGCCACCCACATCGCTCGGCTATCGTTTATAAATGGCAATGCGCATCCGTTGTAAGGCAGACACTTTAATGCATTAATGTCGATAATACTTCACCTACACGTCTACGTATATTTGCGAACCTTCACAGATGTTTGTTTAGTTAGGCACACTATTTGCAATATTTGTGTAAACATTTTCGGGAGGACATGAAGTTCAAGGCTGTTTATTTGTAAAGCTATTTACCATGTGTTTACCGGTGTTTGTATGATACCAACAAAATGACAATGATCACATCCCTTTAAACAATAAACAAGCCTTCAAACTACACATTTTGACGTGATTTAAAATGTATTATTACCGACAACTTACTTTCTTATAAAAAATGAGAAAAACAGACAAAAGGTCATAATTATAACATACCATAAATTTTGAATAATTTAAGTTATATTTGGATGAATGTACCTTTGCACTTGCGATATCCATTAAGACTCCCCCAGTGGCTCTTCTTAGCCACTTCAGTTCCACTGCAAATGTTCAGTTCACTAGAGTATATCTTATGATGCATCAGACTCTTATGGTTGTTCTTAGTGTCCGATTGAAAGAACGACACGAATTTATGGAGCGGACTCATTGTCAATCAAAATAAAGTTCAAACTATTTTATTGTCACACGAAAAATTAAATTAAAAACACCATGAACCATGACACCGCACTGCGAACAGTCACACTAGCTAATGAAGGTGATTTACTATAATTTATTAAAATCAAAGTGATTAAAAAATTAATAAAATAGTTAGCACTAATTGTTGTGAATGCGTTGGGCGCGGAAGAGCTCAGCTGTGAATGCGGCTAAGTTTTTTGTCGTCGCCGTTCTGAAGCGCGTGCGACAGTGTCGCCGGCCGCTCTTTTACCTATTGCCACTGCTTCGCGCACTTTCATCAAGACAGGGACTTTCATTGGACAGCTAACACTGCTCACCCTCTGCGAGGTGGTTTGTCATGCTCTATATTTCTCTACTTTACTGCTTCTCTATTTATCAATCTATGCAGTTTTGGCGATTGTTTTAATTGAGAACTGATAGGGTTTTTAAAAACCGATGGCGCAGTTTTCTACAATTAGAACATGAAGTTTGAGTAGGCAAATTTATGCCAAAGTGCAATTTCAATTTTATGTCGATTAGCTGTAATGTTTGTTGAATGTGACACGCTTATAATATTCTAGTACCTATTTTATGTACTATTAAACGTTACCAATGCTATGCATACGTTATATTCTAACACATGTTACTTAGGTACGTGTAAATTGCCAAACATTGTCAGATTGCTGAAAAGCAGTTTAGGAGAGACGAGTCTGAAGTAAATGGGGGTAGTCCTTTGCCACTTTACACAGCTATAAGAGAACTTACAGTTAGGTTAATTAAAATGGATATGATGGTCTCGTATAAATGCAGGCAACAGTAGGACAGGAGGGTTAGGATTATGGTTAAAAAAATGTAACAGCATTTTGTTCATAATTCAGACAAAGATGATTGATCGCATACAATATGACAATCCACCGTTTATTTGCAGGCCCTTAACTGAGTGTGTCATTTACTAACAGGACAGTTACGATCCCATGTGGACATACGAGTACAATAGAGAATAACGGCTGTGAGAATACTATGCAACTGTTTTGTACAACCGTTTCCAAACCATTACATCGTTATATAACTTCAGTACCACGTTACTTGTGGCTATTTTATTGTACATGCTTTTTCTTTAATTACACATAATAAAAGCGCATTAGTGGCCACATAAAATGACGTCACGACTTTTTACTAACCCTCCTACATCGCATTAGATATGGGCTATTTATTCTGTTCTCTAAATTTTTATTGCTTACATTTTCACCAACACTTTGAGATGCTGTGTTTATGCGTGATATGATTAACATGTTACGTAATTATAACGTTCAGTGTGAATTTTAATGTTAATTATCTATAAGAAGCAGATGAGGTAACTTAGCTGTGGAATACTGATGACAATCGTTTTCTTGTATTTTGCGATTTATCAGAGATTAAAGCAATGCAGAAAACAGGATAAGGAAAAGTCTTGCGTGAGATTTTCCTGTATACCCTACGATAACTTGTCCACAGAATACAAAAAAATAAATGATACTCAACGAATAGCTCGATGGACTTTGTAGATTATTACGTGCCTTGTGTGACTAGGAAACTTATACGAGAACATACAAAAACAATCAAGTATATATTATCGTCAACCATAGAACTCTCCTATTTCAAAGTCAGTTAAAAATTGACTGCGACCTACTACCTAAAAAAATTCAATGAAGAAAACCACTTTTCCACCTTTTCTCGGGTCTAAGTGATTGCGGTCACTTTGTTGTCTCCGATTTTACTTACTTTGAGTTCAGAGCAGTGAATGTGATTTTGACCAAAGGACAATGGCAGGTCTCCATACTAAGAATTGTCTGGGATCAAATTGAAGCGTCCCTTAATGAAAAATATGTTAAAAGATTTGGCGTTAGTTCTAGAATCTATAAATGAGACTATTTTCATTTGGGAAAGCCGGAAAAAAAAGATTTCGGTGTTAGAATTTTATTATTTAGGTTATGAATTAACGTCAATGTCAATTAGCTATATCTATAAAACATAACGCAGATCGAAATTATGTCCTTAAGAAATGATAATGTGGTGTGGTCTAAGTGAGAATAAGAGTATTTACGGATAAATGGGAAAAACCTAAATAAATTCTAACACTCGATGTAGAGTAGTACTCAATTTAAACTTTTAAACTATCGCGCTGCATATTATAGAACGAAACGTCAAGCCCTTAAGGTATTTACGCATGTACGCGCTAATCCCCGTTCTATAATATTACTATAGTACTCAATTATTGAATGTTTAAGAAAGCTGAGCGCGTATTAAAAAAATGCACTTGCCGCGTAAACAATAGAACTATGTTAGGGCAAATAAAAAACATATTTTGTTTAAAATAATTATTTATTTCATTCTTCATCTCATTATCATCATTACACATAAAATGCGCGTGCGACGATGATCTCTATCGTAATCTTCTATAGTTATTGTTATGGGTTTACAACAAAAATCCAATTCACTATATAGGCACAATCGAAGCAAAGTAAGATTAGCTTATGCTCACGCAAAAGCAATATCGTAGTCCTAAGGGCACGCACTAGTCACACAAGGCAGTATCAATCAGTCCATAAACAGTCCAGGTAGGGTAAAAATAAATAGAAAGCCAAATATAATCATAAAACACAACCGACATAGTAAACACGGAAGGATTTTGTAGCATAGAAAAATATAATGGAGGGTAGTTCTGTAGCGTCTTCACTTGACAGACAACCACAGATAACATTCACTGTCCAAAACAAAAGTAGTGCTGCACTTTTGGATTCGTTTTTCTTGAGAATCGATACGACACTGAAACGATCCTCTGATATTTTGATCCATTATTAATTGGATTTAAAAGTAGGAGCATTTCTTCAAACATATCATTGATTAAAGACGAAAGAATAGATAATTCTAATATTATGTTAAAAACAAAACGAACTCTACACGGGTCGATCGATCGGTCGATTATATCGATCATTCGTTTGATTATACAGCGTCACACCACTATTTTAATGGTAAAATGTCGAATGTAGGTAACCTAATTCGAACATCATTTTATGAGCTTTTAAAAACATAAAAATAACTCCGGCTTTTACAAGAAGAAGTAAATAATTGAAAAATCGTAGAAAATTAATTAAATTTGATTGATATTTATGAAATCTATGGACGCCAAAAAAAGTCCAGACCAAATTCTGCCATTGTTCTTCTTCTACTTTATCATGAGCTCTATTTGAGGTTAGATGAGAAAGCACAAAACTCCGAAGTCAAAACCGTATGTAACAGGTACCTGGTACATCCCTACTATACTGCACTTGTGTGGTAAGCTGTTAAATAATCAAATGCGTCGAATGCACCTTAGCACGTAAACAAGTGCACAAGGTAAGAATCTCGGTAAATAGCAAACAGATAATAAAACTTCTTTTAGTACTGCTACTGTTAATTTTATAGTCCCGTTACGGCAAACGTAATTAAAATTCGTTCCGTTTTTTATCGCATCTTGACTTTTTATAGACATCGCCGGTTTTATATATTTTTGTGAGTAGGTAAACTGTATTCCTTTTTCTTGTTTTCAATTGTAAATAGGATTTTGTAGGAAAAGAAACCCCGCTGCGAAATTTTTGCGACTTCATAAAATATGCCTATACGAATACAAGTAAAAAAACATGTCTTCCCTCAAAAGCTTATTTTTATGACTAGCGATTTTCCAAACGATGTAATATCCATTTTAGACTCTAGTCTTACTAGATTAAGATGAAAAACAGTATTATCCATAGAGCGACTAGCGAAAAAAATATATTGTCTTCAGTTTTGGCTACAATGCAAAAAAAAACACATTATATAACTATATATGCAGGTATAAATTCTATTTCTTGGCATAAGTTTTATTCTGTTGCAAATTTCCTTTTAAAACAAGTTTTATTTTGCATTGGAAAGTGTGTTGGAATTAATTTATCCATCTACGTATGGTCCACGTTTTGTATAACAATAATATTATTAATGACGTAAGTAAGATCTCTACCTTTTGTTATTTTTTAAAAGGTTTTTACTGGAAAATTAATCATTATGATAACTTTAGACGCAACTGATTCATGTACGTTGTTATTAAATCATCGCACGAAAAAGGCTAGATTAAATGTTAATTAATTAATTATACCTATTGAACAAAGAGCGTTAAATAAAAGGTATAATTACAGGACAAAAGTAAAAACGAATACCTACTTGAAACATTTACATATGACCTTAGGCCACTGGTCATTGTCGTTATTTGTTGTATATTATTGAATTAATCATTTTATATTGACTCTACATTTGTTCAACATGGCGCGCTTGCTTAAGCGCCATCTTTGGAAGTCAATAAGAACTATTCTAACATGAACCGTACAACGCGGAAAAACGAGAACTATTGGCGCCACAGGCTAGTACGTTGTTATTTTCGTACATTCTTGTTTTAGCTCCTAAACTGTGCATATATAAATTAATTCAATTCAATTCAAACTACATAGTAAAGTTTTATGGAGGGTAGACAAGCGCTGCCATCTGTTGCAGGTTTACAAAAACGTTTTATGGATTGGTAACATCTTTCACTAGATGGCAGCACCATACGATTTGTGTAGATAAGTTCAGAACAGAAATAGGAGGTTTGTTCAAGAAATATGTTGTCAGTGAGACGTGTTGTGATCTAATATTATGTACTGACCTTTATTAGTAGGTAAGGTGTTAGGTCTTTGCGCCGGAGCTCGATGCGGCGCCGGCTTTCTTGGTGACGGTGGTGGAGCCAGCGATGTGCGCGCGCGAGTAGCCACTGGCGATGATGACAACTTGGGCACCACGCCATTCTTCTTAGCTGAAATGATACATCAAGTTGATAAATAAACCATAACATAAACAATTTAAATCCGTATATTCAGTTAAAATTACTTATCTACCTACTTGATATGTACTACGGCACGTTAAAACATTCTAAATACATTCAAATTGGTCTAGAATAATTCAAATGCTGATAGCAGTGGATATCACAAAAGGCCACGTGAATACACAAATACAGGCAACCAGCGAACTAAATGATAAGGAAACGACCGACTCTTTGCGCTGCAATAAAGCGGTGTCAATGCAAATCAGTCATAAAAATAGCCGTTGCTAAACTCGCTACTGAAGAGTTCGCCGTTCATCTATCAGATGTTTATAATATTTGTAGTTGATTGTATTGTGTTGATAGACAATAGAATGACAAGATCGTTTATTTTTTATGAGACTGCGACCATGGGAACTCGTTCTTGTGCTATTTGAACATGTGAACTAGATACTACATACATACATACATACATATCATCACGCCTGTATCCCCGAAGGGGTAGGCAGAGGCGTACCAATCTACACCCACAGTTCGCCGATATGTTTTAGGTCCCATGTAATAGGGGGCGAGCCTATTGCCACTAACCGGGCACAAATCCAAACTCCGACCTGCTACTGAGAATTTCATAGAAAAGCCCAATAACACCTTGACTAGATACTACATTGCTTCTAAATACATACGTTATCATCAGCTTTGTAATTAAACAGTCAGCTGGCACGTAGTGATGGATCGCAATATTCTAATGTGCTGGAACTGATCGAACCAGTTACCATCTGACACAGTTTTCAAAGGACAACCTTTGCGCAGGCGCCATTGTTTATACTTCAAAGATGACTTGCGTAACTAGAGTTTCGAAATTCGTTCTGCAGAATGTTTTATGTACTTTTGATGTGTATTGTTTCTGCTGCGACTTGGTCTAGTCTAGTTTTCAAATTACATTGACAATTCCAAATAATCATGCTAACAATTGTAATCTAAATGTAGTCATTTACTAAATCGTCGTGTAAATGATTTCACAATAATTGTTGTAGCCGGTGGAAATAAGTGGCTTAAAAATACAGAAAATGGTTCCAATTATAACCCAACTTCGAGATACCCAATCCAGAATTAGACATGACAGATGAAGGAACACGGAAAAAACTAATGGAATCTCTCCAGTTTTGAAAATAACATCACTCATTATTTTATGGCTACTGCGCGGACATAAATACGGTGCCATTTATGTCAACAAATATATTTCTGAGAACCAAACTATGAATGAAACTGGCGCGTTCACCGGTTCAAGTAATCCTAGAATGGCTATTTTAAGCAATACTCGTTTTACCTAATTCAATAGTAAAGATTTATAAAAATCTTATTTGACATTCTATACAATATTTGTGGATGTCGTCTGTAAGATAAATGCAAATTATGCAAGTTTTTATTATTCTATAGCTACTATAGAAATTAACACAAGTTTTTCTTTTTTCCTCTACCGGCTCTACTTTTAGACCAATATGGGAGAAACCTACAAAAACATTGTACCATTAAATACAAATTTCACCTTCATTACATTGAAGAAAACAATGTAATTTGCGAACTAATGCGGCAATGTGAGAATCATTATCACTAATACCTATCTGAAACCAGATGCCGATATTACTGGTTAATAAACCTAATTTCTCTTTATTCGAAAATTCACAAGCATCTACGTCTTTTTTAGATATTGATGGCTTACTTCTACATTTTATAACCATACTAAGTTCGAAATAAATAACGGTAGAGCTTGAAGTAGGCTTCTTATCCGCTCCACTGAGCCTCTCCTATCTTATTAAATAGTAACCAATTACTACCAGTGTACGAGTGTTTATGTAACTGGAAGTCAGTTGACTTCCTTCCTGGCTCTACATATGGTCTGATATGGCCACATATCTACAGTTAACACAAACGGCATTACTGTACAACTAATACAAATTAATTAAGAAGCTTTACGTTTTCATTTAATCCCACTTAGACGGTTACATGACAGTAACAAGCGGATTACTTCTCTAATTAATTACGCGACTCTTAATTCTTGTTGTATTAACAAAAGTTCCAATAATCCTTATTTGGAATTATAGGACATGTTCGCGTATAATGAAGACAGAAAAGGATACAATAAGTAAAGAGCCATGGTAAAGCAAAATAGGATGAAACGAAAGCATATTATGTAAATAATATTTTCTCCTTTGAAACAGGAAGAACATTACGCCCTCTCTATTTATATGATTTGATATTGTTTCTATTTACGTTCAGTGTACGTTTTCTTTTTATTATTTTCTCAATATCGCTGAGTGTCTACAGTGTTTCAGGTTGACCGCTCTCGAGCTTAACGCCTCACTTAGCCGTCTTGCTGCATAATCATACTTCCGATATTAGATATTTAATAAACCCAGTACTTAACGTTAAGATCAGTATTTACAGTGGCGTATTAATGAAGACTTTCTCGTTTTCTCTCGCTTCTCGGAAACGTATCATCAATCAATTTCAATGTCGACCCGTCTTGTGATGTCATTAGGCTGTAATTTGACACTTTTTGGAGGAACGGTAGCTAACGACAGTCCTGTCAGCGTTTACGACGGACTTAAAGTGTTTCGCTGTTTATTTGGAGCCATTAACAATATTAGTAGTGTGGATGACTCACCTTGCACAGCTTGGGGTTGTGGCGGGGTGGGCGGGGGGCGCGCGGGGGTGGTCGGAGTAGGGGCGCTCTCCCTTTTCTTGCCGTTCCCTGGAAGAGATGGAAAACAATAATAAGTAAACACTCACATATATCACATACAAACGTAGCTTAATAGTCGTAGACTCATGTAAAGTCTGACTCATCTAAAAATAAAACTACCGCTTAAAGCAAATAATAGGTAAGTGAATATATATTTGAGATTGCAATTTGATATTTGATAATACGCTATTTTTTTGGATCTTGTTTTTAGTTAGTTGAAATGACTACCAATATAAGCAACACACTAGTCACATATTTATTTCTTAAACAAAAAATCGTCACAAGAAATAACATTGTCACAATACAGTTTGTGTATAACTGATAGCATCATAATCAACTTGAAATTACATAAAGCTGTTCCAAAAAACTGTTTACGTTACCCAATGTTTTATCCAAAGATCCAATCTTTTCTTTTATCTTATAAAAGATACCGTGGGAAGACGAGAGTCAAGAAAAAAACGTAACGATAAGTTAAAATGCATGAAGTGAAATCTTATTATCACTTTATCTGTGTAATGCAATGTTTGTGTGACAAACATCCATTAATGATGTCAGTCTGACATGATAAATGCGTTCCTATGGGAGATGCAAAAACTGGAACATTATGGAATAAAACACTTTCAATCGCATAACTTGAGCTATAGAATCCGTCTTTAGTAAATCGAAATGTAGAGCTTTTGAGTAGATGGTAGTAATTTAAAACCATAACAATAAATATTAGAAGGTATAATAAAAGGTACGATTGGAAGTTAGCTTACTTATGAGTATTATTTAGTTTGCGACTCTACAATATTTTCTGCAGTTCTTTGTACTGTAACAATTTCTAGATTCAGTCAATAGTCTAGCTTTTCTACAGCATAATAGAACAATAGAGATAGGTCGTAGACATCATAAATATTTCAGTATTTGTTATATCTCTGCCAACTTGTCGAATAAATAGCTATATTATTATGATAGAATAAAATTCAAGGGTGAGCTCGAATAGAGTGGATGACTCAACTTCCAACCCCTGCAGGCATTGCGTATTACAATATACGCAGTACGGAAAAGGTTGAACATACCTCACTGAAAACAATATTCATTTATATAAGGTTTAGTACAAAAGTTCGGTAGTATTGCGGATAATATTGTGGGTGTAGCGTAATATAATGGTTATTTAAATTTTACTACAGCTGATTGTAAACAGTAACGTGCGTGGGCTTCATTCAAGCTATCAATAAATACGATTGGAAAACGATATTAGCCAAATTATTGGTTTTAAATTATTGCTGGATTATGTTGATATTATAAAAATTGGTTTCGTTACATTATAAAAATATCAAATCTAAAGAAGTACCTTTTTGTTTGTGCAAATGATGCTAAACTTTATGTTGAAACAGATATTTTTCAAACTAAATGATTTTATTAGTAAGCCCGTATTAATTAATAAAGTTTAAAACATTATTCCAGTCATTAGACAATTACATTGTAAGTTGTATTATTATTTATACTTTTGCGATCTGTGAGAGTGAGAACACCTCTGTTTTCTTGCTTCAGTAATTGAATACGCATTGAAACGACAAACTGCTATCGTGTAGACATTGTGTGTGAACTACAATATCGCCTGCATATTGTGCGATAGAGTGATCTGATAGTGCTCCTACCACTTTCTCTTCAATTTGTAGACTATGTACGAAATAAAGATCAGTTGGATTTTAGAGACCTGCTGTTTTAATTACCGCATTTGGCATTGCATCATTATAGTGAGAATGTAACATCTGGATTTTGGTAAAATTATTTAGAACATAATGTTTTCAATTGTTTTATGAATAATTATTTTAATGTAAGTTTCCTTTTACGCAAAGACAGCTCTTTTTTTGCACGAACTCTACAAAGTTATGGTTAGAATCTAATTCTCTTTTTTTCTCTGGTTATGGAAAGGAAACACTAAAATTTATCAAAAGTAGTTTTAAGTCTAGCCGGTTATTCCCCTTAGAATTGATTTTGGAACTCAACAAATACGTCTACGTCAACTAAATTTGTCTACGAAAAGTGCCATTATTCACCACATTTTTTTTTCAATGCAGGTGTTTTGTATCATATTTGATATGTTTATTTAACCTGTTATTACACTTTTTTAAGTGTTATTGGTATCTCCAATTATCCTTCTTTGGCAAACGAATTGCTCAAAATTAAACTTTCTCTTTAATTAAAATTCTCCATTAGGATGTTCATATTATTACAATTATCACATTACATTCATTAAGTTCCGTATTACTTTGTAATTATGATTGGTTTTATCACCGATATAAAGTTTATTATTACGCATCCAAATAAGTATTTTCCATTACAAAAGATAGCAAGATGAACGCAGATATTTATGTGTATAATATGCAAAGTTAATATTCATTAAAATAGAAAAAAAAAATTGTTACAACATATACCTACAATGTTAATTCGCCAGTATATTTTACACCAAATAATAAATGATGGTAACTTGTTTAAAATAAATGCTTTCATATAACTACAATTATGATCACCTCAATCTAACACTGTAGAAAACTTACAGGAGAATTCCATACTTATACAATTACAGAGAGTATCATTTTACTATTAACATAGAAAATTGCAAATTAACTCTATAAATACCTAAAAATAATAAAGCAAAACATAATTCTCCGATTACTGTATGTCCGTATGTTACAAATCGCTATATACGATAGCGTAATATCATTTTTCCTGTATCTGGCTTTTACCGAGGTGGATTGGTAAGTGTCTATTGCAGCACTCATTTATTTAACTGTTACAATACTTGTAATACGCACTTTGTTTTTGCCCGCAGACTACGACTAGACTTGAATGCGGGTATCCGCATTGCAGTGAAAAGGGATGACTAACACTCGAAACTTTCAAAATTTAACACTTTTATTTAAAAACTCTCTTTTCTATAACTCAATTTCATTTGAATAGTAATTTTTTTTTTTACTTTACGGAAACATCTTGTTTTTTTTTCATGTTATGCTTTCCTCTTCTACATATGGGCTATCGCACATACGACATACATGCCAAGTATGTGGTAAATATCAACCGTTATAAATATCGGTACTGAAATCCATTTGAAATTTATCAGTTTAGGATATCACAGTGTTTTAAAACTTTTTGCATGAAAAACATACAAAAACGAACTACGCGCTAACTTTCTTCATAAAATAAATTCATGAAAAGTAAATTACGTGTTAGAACTGTGACGTAACGAGTTGTGTTTAACTGGAACTTGCCGGTAACTTCCCACACAGCATTAAGGTTAAGGCCAAGAGTGGTGGTATTGATAAACTCTGCATGTAATTATGTTATTATTTTCAGTGCTTTAAGTACGAATAGCGATAAGGGTTGCCAATTAGCCAATAAATAGCAAGCGTGAAAGATTAACAAGAGTATATTGTAGAGTAGATAGATAGAATATTCTTTACTGTACACCATTAAAATTGAAGCTCACAGCTAGCTTGAGGGGCTCGTGTAAGTTCGGCTAAGTGTAAGCCGTACGGTTTGGCCAATATTATGGGTTCTCGATAATAATATGCCGCACTCGCCAAGATTTTTCCGTGGACCAACTGTGACCTTTTCCAAACATACCGAGACCCCTCTGTGCCTCGGATAGCACATTAAGCCTTAGGTCTCGATTGTCATACTATGATCTTTGGCAGTCGTTAAGTCAAGTCTGACAAACAGTCTTACCATGGGATACTGTGTTCCCCAGTAAAATGGGTAGAAGAGGTCAGATGTGCAATAGATTCATGTAAAACATTCAGGTCAGGGTATTCAGCTGAATCCGGTAAGACTGGTAGCCGATGAAGACTGGTAACAGGATAGAATATTGTATAAGAAAATTGCCTAGTAATATGACAGTATATGTGACAAAGAGAAAACTTTAAACAGCTTGGTATGTAAGCAACGGTAAAGAACAGTAATGCTAACAAACACATTTGTTGTTTCCACTGAATTCTACGTAAAATGTCCATCCCTGAGTGATGGAATGTCGGTAAATCAAGTCTTCAAAAGACTTTAGGATTCCATTCATGAATCCAAACAAAGCATGTCTTGTTCAATAAATGTATTATCTTTTCCTTATTTTCCAATTTAATCAAAAATATAAAATAACTTTTAAACATTGTACTCCACACGTATTATTGCAACAGGTTAAACATATGGCTTCTATAGTGTTTGGATAATAACCTGTATAAAAATATAAAAATAAATTTATCAATGGCACGTGATTGTGCACGTAAGGCTTCCACCTGTGCTCACACGTGTACTCGTCTTGATTTACTATAGTTACAAGAACATAACATATAAAATACTTTATTACTATTATTATTTCCAATTTTCCCGGTCTTGAGCTACTGTGTTCCACAATGCTGAAAATAATACTTAGTTAATTGTGATTGTACTGTAGTAAACAACAATGTATGAAATTCAAAGTAAATGCTGCTTCAGTGTTCTTTGATTTCAGCTTTCATTTTTATAACAAAGTACTAAGCTTGCAGCTGCGACCGTAAATGTAGCTTTATTGCATTTGAATTCAGATTGTCAAAATTAAAAAACAAATGCTAATGGATATTAGAGCCAGTGGTATTTATTAAATGGTAAATGTAAGAATTAAGAAACATTCGAAATTTAAATTAAATTGCATACAGTTACGATGTGTTACCTTACCTTTTAATCACAAAACAAAAAGCGATCACGTAATCTATTGTTGCGCGATAGCTTTTTATTTTTATGATTACGAGTCGCTTGGTTCATTAACAACATTAGCAAACAGAGTTTATTCATGTGCCTAAGGTATAGTTGTAATTAAACTGGTTTGTGCAAACAACGTTTTATTGATCCGCTATCCGAGACTGCTATCCTGTGTTTCGCTATGTAGGTATACCGTTGTAGACAGATTTAACGATTTGCATTATACAAAAGCTTTTCTGTTTACAAGAGATTTATATCTTAGTAAATGATTTATTATTGTTACTGCAGCTGTTAATATAATAATGTTAGCAAAATACGCGCACTGCAGGGAACTGTCAAATGGTATCCTAATTAAAGCCACTGATTGTGACTGATTCATTCTGAGTGAATAAGACCAAAAAGGCAATAATAAACCTGAAAATTTCAATTCCGTAACGACTCATATTATTTCGTGGAATACCCAATAACCTGACTGGAGTTAAAATCTACAACCCATAAGGCTCAATTATAGAGAACTGTAACCTATCCATGACACGACCTAGGCATAGGTAGCTTAACCTCGCACATTACAGAAGCCACATGAAATGAGGGCAAAGACCTTGAAAGCCATTGTCCTCCCCTCACCTACATATCAATCTCGTATAAACCATCAATAAATGAATACAGAGGTTCTTTAAATGAATTAAACTATTGGTGAAAAGTTGAAAATCAAGTAATTTCGAGACGTTGAACCTTTCCTTGTTATTATTTGTATAGTTCAAGCGTACTATAAACTCAAGGTCAGAGGTGTTTCACCCTAGATCACGCTGACTTACACAGTTTTTAGAAGCCATAAATTATTCGGTCCTTCAGAAATGTATATTGTAACAATCAGATTCCAGCTAAATATTTGAGTCACACTGATTTGAGGTTTTATTTACTTGTAAGTTTGACCACACAGGTCAACGAAAAAATTGTTAATAATATTATTAGTCATATCTATTTTAAAAGTCTGCCCTTGATTATTAGCGTTTAGCTCAAAAGTCTCCGAAACTGGAACTAAAAGAAAAGATAGAACTGTACTGCAATAGCTATAAAATTTCCATTTTCACGGCTGTGAAGCTAGACTCATAAAATAAAAATAGTCTAATTTAATTAAAGTTGGAGACAATATTCTTGATCTTGAACACTTAGTCTTTGTATAGTTACTGAAAATTATTAAAACTGAATCTCAATTCATCGCTGATTCATTTCTCGTTCAAGTATCCAAAGTGAAATTCACAGTTAAGATCAAGAGAAACTCAATGTAGCTATATATACGATACTATTGTTAAATACTCATTCCACGTGCAATGAAATGGGTTTGGATTGCTCGTGTTACTCACCTCTAGTACCAAAAGATCCGAATCTTTCTCGGTTTACCGCTATCTTATACTTTTTGTCACTCGGCACTGGCAGCTTGGACGGATACTTCTCCGAGTTACTCCTGTATAACTTCTCTTTGGACCCGTGTGCCCCCATCTTCAAATTCTTCATCAATATTCAAAACATTTTAATAGATAATATACTCCATCGTATTATTGTTAAGCACTTTTAGGAACTTCAGAACTGTATCACTTTAAAGTCACATCATAATTGTTTGAATAATATATTTCTAAAAGTTCTTTTCGTCATCTGTATTTGTTTGTGTTTCTATAATGTAACATTGTATTAGTAAATATGTTTAGCAACCACTAACTTGAGAAATACGGTGTCATTATTTATGTTAAATCGCCTCTTTTACTTGTTTGTTTACGTACTTTATTTTATTACTTGACATTTTCTAATAATAAACGGAACTTGAAAGGAAATCAGATTTATCGTAAGCAGTACAAAATAATAAAATTTATAAAAGCGCACGTGTTTTGCTTACGCTGGTCAACAAAGCCCATTCGCTGATATAATTATTGCAACGCTTTAATCTATTTCTGTAGGCGACTCACTACAAATGTACCAGCATAACAAGAACTCCAGCGACGCTAAAGATTATTTTATGGACAACAAATGATACTTTAATAAGTGAAACCTGGGAGCTCTTCATAATATGGTAATTTAAGATCTGTTTAAAATGGATTTTCTCTAAAGAGCTACCATTTGTCATTCAACGTTGCAAGACGAGTTTTCCATGCTCACAGTATTTAGCGAGCGACGACTTGAAAAGAAATATCTTTTCATCGGACGCCAGTTTGGACATAACGGGAGGAATGAATGTTTCATTGCTGTCAATAGCTGCATAAATTAGTTTTAAGTGGCAAAAATTAATGATGATTTTATGTAAAAATTATTGCTAAATTAACCGAAGGAATCGAAGCGTAATGGCACTTAAAGAGAAAATGTAACCAATCAGCGTCTTTAATTTCCTACCGGAGATGATCGCCAGCTCCGAAGAGCAATATGTCTGCGCTACACTAGACAGAAATGAAAACTAACGACGCAACAAATAACAAAACGTATATAATCTAAAAGAAGAATCTAATATAAACAGTAATATATAATGAAATAGAAACTGTGATTGTAATAAATATGAATCACTCAACAGCCCCTTTAACTCTGAGTTTCTTTTTTTAAACTCGGATATTTTTAAATTAGCTCGCGACTAATTGATCCAAATTTAGGCGCTCATACACATTCATCAAATTAACGAAAACGTCGCAGTGATTTAACACTATTATATTATTATGTTTTAGTAAAACTAAATATTAAATTAGAAATATGTAATTTTATTTGATAGAAAAAAGAAAATGTTCCACCTAATATGAAAGCCATATAAATAAAAGTGTCACATATTTTCCCCTAAGTTTAGCAATAATAGACCGTATTAGTCACACTAAGACATAAACAAGTGTTACCAGTTCTCTCAGATTTGTTGCTATTTCAGTAAGAGATGCTTTCAGGGTTAAATAACTTAAAGGAGCACTTGTGTCCTTTAGTCGACTGAAGGAGATATTTTAAACGCGTCCAATGTTGCGGTTTATATTTAGTTTATGAAGATAAACGCGTTTTAGTGCTCGGATTGTGTTACATTGCTGCAACATTGATACGGAAAAGAACGGACTCAGTGTTTTCTACAAAGGTATTTTATTTATTATACCTGGCTTGAGAAAATAACGTATTGTTTGTTTTTTTGTATCATAATTACGTCAAGACGGTAGTTAAATGATTATCTCGGCTTACTGGTGTTATTGGGAGCAACGGCGCGTAAATGATGGAAGTGCTCGCCACGGACAGAGCATCTCGTAGGTGAGACACGCGGGCGTTAACTACGCACCACCTACGTTTTGTAATTTTTTGTAATAACTATGACTTTTATGTTTGATATTGCGCTTCACGGCGACCAACCGTTCACTTTTATTAAGAATCTCTTGATATTTCTATATAAACCGATTCAAATACAGTTAGTATTATAATAAATACAAATCACGCGAGTGTATAAGCATACACTCGCGGTACCGGTACATTATTTTGTGAAGATTCCACTAACGGGCAGACACGTTTATTTCCTTTGTACCGCTTAGCTGTCATATAGCGTTACCACCACATTTCTAATAGATAATGCTGATAAATTGGACGGAATAACTACAAAAAGGCCATACTTAATAATCACAAAACTCATCAAAGAGACATCTGCGATCCCAGAAACTGAACAAAAAGACAAGAATGCGAGTGATACAGCATTCTACCCGGTCGTTGGCATAAGCAATCACAATCAAATACACATCGGGAAAATATAACTGACACTGACACTTTGGAACGTCAACACCAGTTTTAATTTAAACCAGTGTAAAACAAAAGAAGTTTGCACAAATGGAACAACAATGCTCTTAGCAGCTAATGAATGTTCAGCGGTGACTACGTCAGAATGCCGAAGAATCGTAGCGGCTCGACTGCACCCCACCAGACTAAACTTAAGTAATACATTGCTAAAACTATTATAATATTCATAATTTGTAAATCATAAACTACCTATTTCAAGTGTTACTACGTAACGTCCCTTGCATGAGGTCATATTCTGATTTAATCTTTAAACACTGTAAGTAATTTTTACTTTTCCATTACCTCATTCATAGACGACTTCAAGGCAATTTCAATCTTATTTAATAACTTATTTAATCAAACAATTAACAAAGCACCTTAATAAGCTTGAGAAAATAAATTACGGATCCGAAACAAAAGCATTTTCTTTACTAAGTTTAGCATTATGAATTCTGTATGCTTTCAAATACGTTGCCTAGCACTGAATTCGCCAACGTTGCGTCACTTCGGTGCATCTAAATTAGGTGCCATCGTAAAAATTTAACAAGCTACGCTTCAATGCCCTACCCCAATTGCATACGAGGGTGCACGAATGTCTGCTTTCGGTAAAATCGATACTTTCGCAAATGGAAATGGTATAAATGTAAGTATGGGTGTAACTGGCGACACGTATTCACCGGGGCTTTCGTAATTACCTGCATGTCCGTCAAACATCGAATGTGTTGTTTTCATCGAAAAGCTATTTCCGGGTAGGGTTTCATTGGAACAATACGGGTAACTAAATGACCTTTAATATACTATGGTTCTATACTTTGATCAATTGAGTGGTTTTTTTTAAGTATTTTTAAAATTTTCTTCCATACAAAAACCTTGGAAATGCGAAAAAAACTTATACAATTAAGGCGTAGCATAGTGCGTAGTAGAATTTATCGTGTGAACAATGTTGAAAACTCGTTTTATATCCTGTGTAGTGTTTTATTCAAGCAGTTAAACAATTATTTAATCTATCAAACACTCCAGAAAATATTAATTTCACAACATTACAACGAACTCTACCTAAATGGTGCCATATAGAAATTTTAAGGTCTTTAACATTACAAAACATGACATAAAACCTAAAATGTTATGAATAAAACGTTTACTACATCGACAAGAATAGCCATAAGATGATGCCATTAAAATAACAAACACGTCAATGATTATTACCTAGGTGCAGTGGTTACAGACTGTCCGTGACGATGCGTGATTCAGTACAAGGTAATATCGACCCTACGGCACAGACATTATGAGCTATTCACAACAAGAGACAATACACTGTGAATAAAACACACGTATAATTACTTTAATACCTCAAGCAAACATAATTGGGAACGTCGCTGAAAACAACGTGAAATATTATAAAATCTTTGCTTATTTATGACGGCTGTATTCATTTAAAATAACATAAAATCATATTTATTGCTAAAGCTTCGGCATTTGACAGTAACGTATTCAATCCGTTAGTTTTTAACATAGTTTGACACATAAACCTTTATTTCCTCATGGGTTTTATTTCTCGAGCTTAATTTTAATGCCTTTGCTGTCTCGCTATCGAACTTTGGAATTTCCTTTTGATATAAGAAATCAATGAGAATAAATTAACGTTTAGTTTTGCGATGTTTTTATATTTTAATGAATGACTTGCTTATATCTGCAGGTTAATGACGAATCAGTGCAAATAGTTCTTAAAAACTGTATTATTATAAAAAAGGGTGCAAGGTACCGTAAGAGTTAGTATTTTCCATTGGATATTGTAAGTAGGTAAGTTCTGGCATTTCAACTCGTGACATTTGGTTAGCTGACCTATCACCAAGCGGCCGGTCGAACCTTCACTAAATACATTTCAGTTGTTCGACAGCTCTTCGACAACAAACAACAGGCAATTAAAATACCTACCTTGTATTTATGCCGTTATAATATAAATCTAACTAATTTGAATAACAAGTCAGGTTTGAGATAACTGGTTTTGATTGTCCGACACAAAAACAGTTTAAATCAACGAAAAACCAGCTTCATAACAATCCCGATAAACTACTTTACAAAAGAATCCTCAAAACGTATGTAATTTCGTAATAACACATAATTTAAACAACCACAAAGTTTATGCTCCAAATATTTCTAAAAATAGGGTTGGTCTACCTCAATTCGGTCACTGATACGAACTCACCCATAAAATAACTATGGACGACTGATTTCAAAACGGATGCTGTCTTTACTGTACCACAAGACATTATATATGCTACAACCTGAACGACTTTAGATGTTCAGGTATTTGCTCTAAGAGCACAGTTGTCAAGTTGTCTTCAGGCCGGCTGGTTAATAGGACAGAAAACCCGGTCATGCGAAGCTTTGAATGGGTCTTACAAATGAGAATAGAGGAACATATCGATATATCCAGAACACCATGACGTACTTACACTATGTACCACATTTGCAATAGTTTGAAACAAATGGTCGTACTAATTATAACGATAAAAAAAATCTAAGCACAAAACACATTTAGTATACGGCACACCCCTAGCTGTTTAATACTTTAAAACATTATCGGTATTTATTATATAGTATATTACAAACTATAGAGGTAACCAACAAATTTGGGTCAACGGCCGAGTCATGGAGAAACATACTGGCGTCGGCTAGCGTGGTGTTGATCAGATAAAATCATACATTTCAAACCTACGAGTTTACTGAAACATTTCATGCTAACAATAAAAAATATTGTTTACTTTGAAAAATATGACTATCCATGACTTCAAAGAACTAATTGCAACGTGTAAACTGCAGCCGTAATTACAAACGACATGATATATTGTACATTCAACTAATTTCAGACCTACTTCTAAGTCAATTAACTACAACTATTAGATACTAAAAGCAGCAAGGACGAATGTGCCTCAGCTAACACTTTCAGTCGTCCTCAAACCCGATTCGTAATGCACTGTAGATAATTTACTGAACAAATTAATAGAGTATCGTGCGTTTTCGTAATAAATAATCACGTCATATCATAATAGCTTTAGAAAATGGGGTCATTCCAGCTTACTGCAACAGATTTGGCGGAATTTCGTAATACAGCAAACATCGCGCGACCAGTCCTGGCTCGGAGCCAATTGCAGCCGACTTGTAAGGAACAGAGCTGCGGATAGCTCTACAATATACACCTTTTTGAAACACATTTTGAAACTACGGAGAAGTCGTATAAAGCATTGGAAATAATCCTCGCAAGGTGGTATATGTAATTTAGTTTACACTTTGGTTCTCCAGTTTACACACTCTACAAACAAATAGCATTCTCAAAACTAGATTTATGTCTTTAAGCAATTAGTCTCTTGTATTAAATCATTTAACAAATAATCTTTTACATTGTATATGTACAAGAGTAAGTAACGACCACGTTTAACAAGTATGATCAAAAGTTTATCCTATCGTCATCTTTGTTTCTCTGACTAATGGTAATGTAACGTAATTTGGGACTCTATCAATACATATTTGTCATAGAAGACCTATAAGCTTATTTACAACCCAAATACTCGTGCTATCTACTAGTCTCATTTCAATACTGTACAGTTATGCAATTATATGCACCAAGTTCAAGTTCTGTTTATATTTATCTAGCAGTCCATAAATCTAGAATATCTGGGATCATATATTACTCCACGAGTCAACTGTCGCGATATACACTTCACAGTTCTCAGTAAAGCTTAAATTAAATTATATTAAGGCATCATAATATGTTGTAAAATTTTAATTAAACATATTCATGCTTTATTATATTCATTGAATATTGGCAGTAATAGAAGATCTTTATGATAAGTCGCGCTTCAAAGAGGTTAAAAGCTGACCTCTTGTCGTGCCTTATTCTTATTATTAAGTGTTGTAATTAATTTACAGTCACAAAGCTTGTGCCCGCTAAATCGTTAAAGTCCTTTTTAGAGGAAAAATATTAGTATGAGAATTATTTAATTATAATAAATAATATTATTATTTAATACGCGTCCCTCAAATATTTAAGAAAACGTAACTTAAAACTGTGTCGTAATTCACAACTTACATTTATTTTGGTAAAAGTTTTTAATGGGCACACAATAGCACAAGGCCCAAAGTAAAATAAAAATTAGTGCTCGGCTTCACGCAAATCAAATCTAAAATTATCTGTAACTAGCGAATACAGGCTATTTCGATTCACCGCTTTGCCAATTAAACGTTTACATTCTAATCTTTCAACTTGAAAGTTTCTGCTAAGTTCAAGGTAAAAGATCCTAGAGAATATTGTCTTTTTACGTAACTTATAGTACCTTAAAAACTCTATTTTGAGTTAAGATCGCCTTTGAAAATCAGCGTACTCAAAAAAAAATTAATGTATATGTGTACAATAAATAATCATTTCATAATTTCCTACTGATGATTATAATTTTCGGACAAAATCTCTGGTAAGGTACTCAGTCAAACTTTCGATTACTACTCTACAATAATACCGATCTAAGCTAAAAAGGAAGTCAAGAAAATATAAGGAAAATTCAAACGAAAAGTACGTGAAATCGTATGCTACAAAAACTCATAAAGACTTCGAAAAATATTTATTTGAAAACTTCTATCAATAACATCAAGCGAAATCAAAGATCACTAACTATTATTCTCCAACTTTCAATCGACTCAGATATATTTTTTGTGCAAAAATAGAACTCGTTTTGTAATGACAATTCGATGTCTTCTTTAGAATTCGTACATTTGATGTCATTGGCAATGTGATAATAACTAGAATCAATATTTTGTGTTTGTTTTGTGATTGAAGAGACGGTGAACGGCAATGCCCTTCATTTGTCTCCTAATGTTTACTCGATAGAGTCAAGCCATATTGCAACACATTTCACACATACGTCACATTAATCAATTTATATTTACGACGCATTCTATTTATAATTGTATATTCTGTACTTCAAAACTGCAAGATACGTCTCAATTCTTAAATGTTCAGTAAGGATGTCACAATGTGACATCCTTACTGAACATAGGCTCCACAATTAATATGAAATTTGAAAAATGGAAGGAAATACAAAACTTTGATTTCAAGTAGGTAAATGATAACGATTTTACCTTAACCGATACTATTCACACAAGGTTCAGATTATACATAAGTGTCACTTCACATTCGTGACGTATATATATTTTTCTCGCCTGTACTCGTGACTTGACACTCTTGAGATATATATACTATACTTAACTATAGATACCTAAGTAGGTAGGTATGCATATGTCAAGTCTTATTATAAACAGCAAGAGATCAGAAAGTCGTAGAGGTCAACTTCGTTAGTACGATTTACATGCGCTGGTCTTTGAATAGATGGTCATATTTAAATAGCAAATTGCTCGCACCCAGCATGGGTATCCCCGACGAGATTAAATCACTGCGTGAGGACATATGCACAGATTAACATCCGGTACGTGATTGACTTTGTCCACTAAAATGTAACTGAGAGCGTAGCCGTAAATGTAAAATTTTGACACTACTATTTATTGCATTGTACTTTATTGATTAATATGGAGGTGGACAATTGGCAATCTCTTAAACATATTTTCAGGCGTGCCTACTTATCTATTGGATCTTAAAGTTGCAAATGAATGAAACTTGAAATATAAAGTCCCTTAATGTGGTAATTAAGTTCACTTAAAACTTAAATTCACAGAACATTATTAAATTAAAAAAAAATACATCAATTAATTCTAAATATCTTAGTCTTTTAGAAACGCATATCTCATACAAAACTTAAGTTTTCAATTTTTTTTTATAAAAAATTCAATTTCAAGTTCAGGTTATTTTAGGCACCCAAAATTTACATATCATCGTCTGGCTGGAATGTCACCACGTCCCGTCTCACGTCTGGGATCGTACGAAAGCAAAATAATTATTAATGTCACGTAACTTCAAATTATGAAGTCGGTACGCGTTGCCATTAGTTACGCACTTCGTTGCGACTGCAAACACGCAGACAACATAACCAGATTTCTTTAACAATATCCGTGGTTTTATTACCCCCAGAAACGGAACGAACTAACATGTAAATGTTGACATTTTAACATTTGTACAGGAACCCATTGGTATGTACAGAAACAGGTTCTATAATTGCTGGCGCTCATATCTCTAAGCTAACAAAAAAAAACAAGAATGTATGTAGAGTGTTGAGGAGACACAATTTTAAAACTGAGTAAAGAAAACGCCTTCAAAGTAATAAACGATTGTCTCTATGGTGGCTTCTAATCTATTCTCATAATTGAGCCAAAGAATTAAAACTTTTTCACCGACCTATTGTAAAAATTATCGCAGTTTTCCATTCTCTTATCTAACTCAGTAAATTGACAGCATATGCTATCTCTAAACTGGAAGTCTAAGCTATTGTCTAAGGCATAAAAAAACGTACTCATTTATACTTAGTGACTTTCTTAAACGTTGTGCGATAATTGTCATGTTTATCATCTCAATCAGCAGCCGACGCAAAAATCGCTAATGAGCACATTTAATATGCAATTAAGCACTACAAAAAAAAAAACTCTAACTCGTTTCACTTTAAATACGAAGTAAAAACGTGATAGCTGTACCACGGAATTGCGCACGACGATATTAGGAGTACATTTTGCTAGCACCAATCCATTCACCAGTAGAGCACATAATTCAACGCAGGCGCACGTAGTGGCAGTAAACGTTGGTTTGTGACAGGTATATCAATAGGCGAGAACGTACCAACACTACCAACAGACAACGCTAAACAAGTTGCGGGGAGCAAAAACAACACATAGGTAGCAATTACTTTGCTTTCGAAGCAATGTCTGTGCTTTCATCCGTTCAATCTCACGATAGCTAACCTTACAAGGAGACAGCATGGTTCAGTACATCATTTAAGTCGACATTGCGCGGGCGCGGCTCCAGGCGGTATCGTATCAAAACAGAAATTATCCGACAGAGCAAAGGCCGATGAGTTGAGAAAATTGCTATTCCGAAAGTTTCCCCGTATGCTTGTTAAGCAACATGAATCGATAATTACTGTAATAGCTTATTGATTATTACACCTTTCTAAATAATGAACGTTGCTGTATGAACTTTTGCATAATGGATGGTGTTAGAGGCCTTAACCCTACCTGAATTCAAGAGGTCAGTTGGTAATTTTGAGAACCACTTGTTTGTGACAGTATTTATACTAATCGTTCCCATAACATTTAATATATTTTTTTATTTACATGAAAGTACTAGATAATGTTTATATTTTTGCAAAATAAATATGTCCTCAATATACAGATTTCATAATTTACCTTTCCCAGTGGTTGATTGCGGCACTACACCGGTATACTACTTACGACTTCCCTTCAAGTAAAAGTAGTCCTGACACGAGCACTAATGATATCGGTTCGTTCACTCGCTGGACAAAGAAGTGGCTTTTCAACAATACGCAAAGGAACCTGTTCTGTAGGAATCACCTGTAGCTATCTTGCACTGGGACCGGTTTGTTGCGGTCACAAAACCACAAAAAGGTGCTCGTCACACTTTCGTCTGCTAGGAATATAAAATTCTATGCAATATTGTACCATTCTTAGTTATGTATGTAATTACAGAACATGAGTAGTATGAGTACACAGATTCAATTGCGGCTTTGTACTAAGCGTTCTGTGCTTCCTGAACCAGAAAAATGCATTATAATATCCTTTGTCTAATGTAACTGAGAACAACAACATTAAAATAGAGCTACGTTTATTTCGTACAGAACAGCAACTTTGTTCCCAGTAATCCGAACCGATACAAAATAACGATAAAATCAACATTCATCATACGCGCGATTGTAATGTCAATTCTTGGAAAGGCAACAGTTTATAAATGAAGCAAACGGCTCGTGGGAGGCTGGGGCTAACTTATCACCAAACAATCAACGGGAAACCATACTGGGAACTGTAAAGTGGTAACCGGTATCCATTATAACGGTTACCTTTTTGTATCTGGACTAAGTGGCTGTTACAACTAAATCGATAGAACACAAAACGGCACCAGCTTCTGAATTTTCACGCAATATTAGATGACATGACAATCTAAACATTGCAAATGTGTAACTGTATTAGGTGTTGGGTAGCTGGTGAGGTGCTGGTACGTTGGTGCCGGGGCCGGGGAAGATTCAATAAAATACAGCAAGTATTATTTTGTACGTCTATATGGGACCAGTGTCGCAGATGGAAGGGAATAGTGTTGCTACTATTTACAGAAGGATTAACATTTGATGTTGGTGTTGCAAAATAAGAATCAAAATCTCCAACAACAATCGTTATATTAGGAATTTGCTAATAATATAATAAACATAAAACAATCAGAGAATTGAATTGAACATTGAAGAGAGAAAATAAAAGCAAAAAATACCAATTCCTACAATAGTAAAATCGATCTTTTCAATAATTACGGAACTAAGAAACTATTTCTACTATGAATTTTTAACATATTGTAAATCATCTATCAGTCAAAGTAGTTACTACACAAATAACAATAAAGCTTATAGTCGTGTACAGCTAACTAATCAACGCAAGAAACAATGGGTTGTTTATAAATTTTGCCTATTATATTGGTAATGCGAATTTCAAAACCTAGGAGCGAAACACAAAAGATGTTTGTTTATAAAAATGCAGCCTATAATCGTGTAAGAAGATGGTGAGAAACTGTTAATAGCGGGAAGTAACGAGCAGAGCCGAACAGATAAATCTTTGAACCTCTATTTATTTCTAGTCACGAGTTTTTCGACGGTACTTGTGAAGTTGTAACTCTGTATAAAAACTGTCGAAACTTTGCCGCATCAAAATCATTTAGCTTTATCGATCTATCGTCTAGCTAAGCAACCGTAGAATCAATGTTATCTGCAGTTAACCTGTACAAACCATGCTTTACAATTACATAAAAGGAATTATTAAAGATAGAACAAGGAATTCTGATTATTTATAACGAAATAATTTCTCGTATGAAAGACCGACATAAAACATCAAAAAAATATACAACAACAAAAAGACAGCTAAGATTACGAAAAGAAATCACGTGGACATATCCAAACTATAATCTGATAGTGTTTAATGATTTGTAGCCTTAGTGGGCTGCTTATATGAGCACATTGTGGGCGGCCCTACACAACGACTGCAGCCTTTGATGCAACTAATGACAGTAATGATATAATAGGAGAACGCCATGTCACGTAGGCTTTTAGGCCATGGATAATGTGTCAAATGTGGGTCACACGAGACCTTATAGTTCGGCTGTGTACACAAAACGCTGCTCTACAAAATTGACGGAATTGGGACGACTATTTTAATATTATTCATAGATGATTGGAAATGGCCATTATGTTAATATTTCCATTTCGGTGTTCGATTCACCTTTTAACGTTTTGTTAATAACTGTAACATTATCGGAACATGAATTTCGATGGCTCTCCTAAATGGTTAGGTATATTAACGCTGTTGAAGAACTTGTATATAATAATCGATCATCTCACTTCCTATCAATCTCGATATTTGACCGTTATCTAAACAAATCTTAGCTTAGCGAGTTCTTGAAATTCGTGGGCGTATTGAAAAGTAAAGTAAACATGTATTGATTTTGATTTCCAGTGGACGCTGCGAGCGTTTCGTCAGCCATATTGTCCAGAAGATCTGTCAGGCGTGGTTTTAAACTCAATAAGCAGTGGAACTGTGTAACAGTTCGCACTCGGTTTCGCCTTCACCGACGGGGTCAACGATTCTCGACTCGTCAACAAATCCATCGACGAGAATAACCCGTTACACTGCATCGGCTTCCAGCGGATTTCACTCGCAAGTATCGCCTAGACCATTTATACTGTCCCCACTTTTATATATTTTAGGGTTAACCTTAAGAGTCTGACTATATCGGGACTTGTTCCACTGAGTTCTAGAACAAGTATACACCGTCCTAAGACAATAACGTAGCGTCAGCAGCGAAATAAGTCGTAGCTGTACAAAACCGAATACAAATGAATACCGATATTAACATTTACAAATGGTATAGCTATCAAGATGATTAATTAATTTAAATATTTATAGATAAGTAACATTAATTAACAAAAAACCAGCCTCTATATTTAGATATTACGTTACCATACACTACCACATCGTAATACTATGTGTTTACAAAGTAAATACTACTTTGTTAACCAGCCCCCTCTACTGTTTAGAAACACGTTTTAGTTGATAAAGATCTAACTCTAGTTACGCAAAATAACGTTACGTTTAATAACTGTTATGACATAAAAGATTTACACATGTTACTTCTAACAGTTACTTTACACGCGTGGCCCATCAAAAACGTAATTTAATTTAAATTTTAATACGATAATTTCGAATATAATATTACTTATTTATGCAAATTGTAATGTAGAATTCTCGATAATATCGTCAAAGATATGTGTGTCAGGATAAGGTTTGATGTATCAGAGCATCGATCACTCAAGAATACTTCAATACTAGTTTAAATAAGAGCGATATATTGTTCCGTTCCAGGTAGTATTTTGCTGACATTACCTTAACTGTTTACACAGGACTTTAGTTGGATTGGTTCTGATATAAACTGGTTGGGGACCTAACACAATAATACGGGTTGTGTTGAAAGATAATAAAACTAAATCGCAATGCCTGTCGCCTGCCTGCGTGCTGCCACCATATTTCCACAGCTATAATTTCTATGGTGGAGTTAACAATTGCTACATCTATTTACTTTCGAGTAATCCTATAAATGCACAGTATTTGTTGCCTTATACAATATATATCTGTATATTCTTATGACTGTGGGGAAATCCCTTGTTTGTCACGAAAAGGCTAAATGCATTTTATAAAACAGGGTGGAGGGGTGGTTTACCCCAAATGAGTTCATCGAATATAAGGAGTACCTACAGCATTGTAAATGTACAGAATATATTACAGACAAATGCATATAATATGCAAATGTACAATGAACGGTCTTATCGGTAATAGCAATCTTAGACCTAACCTTTGAACCATCAATGGACAAGCAAGAGTAGGGAATTTTAAAACTGGAAAACAAACTTGCAGACAAAGTTATGTATCTCTATATGTATACTTATAGTTAACTATTGGATTATAGTATGTATACACGTGTAGCTAATCCAATTAATCGTCTGAAAGTTAACCAGTATCCATATTACGACGATAAAAACATGATTATTGCAATCACATAAAGGAAAGGGTTAAAAGACCAATAAACTCGAATTATTAACGCAACAAACATGTGAAGACAGTTATGTTTAAATTATGGCGCCTAGTTTACTAAAAAAATTTCTAGAAAATGTACAATATAACGTAACGTATTGATACCCGATATCTTGACTTTTATCAGTCAAAAACATCTCAAGTAGATGCGAAAGATAAATTGTATCTGTAACATGACTCTCCAATTTTATGCTTTCGAATCCAGTTAGCACTGTCAATTAAAAAAATCGTACATTTACTTTTTGCGTGTAGAATATAATTATTATTAGTAAAGTACATTATGTTACAGTGAAAGGTGATATAGGTATCATATCTCGATTACTATTTAATTTAATTATTATATAAGAGTTTTTTTTTCAAATAAGTATACGAAATCATCACTAGGTGCATCTGAATGCTCTTACTAATCTGTAAGTATAAGAGAAAATGTGAAAAACTCTGGTCTGTTGACAAACAATACAGATTGTAACGTGCGTTTATATTTAAATCACTTTTTAATTATGTGATATTCTTCGTTGCATGTGAACCGAGCATGCGTTAATGTACTTTCTATTTGGCCTATTATTTTCTGCTGTGTCTAATATCTAACAATGAGTTACAATCATTTATGTAATCACCACCTACATTGTATTAAATAACCGATTTCTAATAGGACTCCTATAAGGTTTAATGTCGTAGTTATGTTTTATTTTGGAGATCATATTATAAATTTAATTATGTAGAGCTTCTTTTGTTAAGTTTATTAACATTCAAATCCATCTTTGTCATTGATGTTTCTACATTTGAATGTAATTATGAAAGTGTTTTAGTACCGATGTTTGTATAAAAAATACACTAGTGAACTGCACGAGCACGTAGTGAATGTTTACTTTAAAAATTACACCTTGTAGAGTCAGCTTGTTTAACCAGTTGTCGGTAGACATAAAGTAAATGAAGGACACTAAAGTATTTAACAGGCCTACAGATTTAATGACACAGACTTTTTTTTATTCATTAAATAACCTATAGTTATTTTCTCGATACTAAAAGCCTTTCTAAATAAAAAATAATCATCGTACGCTGTCGTGAGAAACTTTTCAAGGTAAACAACAACGCTCGTACTTCAATAATTAAAGAAAATGTCAAGTATAAAGAAAATTAAACGCAAATAAATAAAGGAAACATCAAGAAATAATATTAACTTAAAAAATGACACCACACAAAACAAAACTTGAAAGTAAACCGTTCACGTGACGCGTTGCATTTTACATCGTAGTCTTATCATTATCAATGAGTTAATATCCCAGGTGCAGGTATCGTCAACACTTCACTGACATATGACACATTTTCTTTGAGAAAATGCGGTATGCGGTTAACCTTAGTGACAGAGGGGAATCCATTGATTTTTCGCGTTGCAAGTTGACGTCACGAACGCGACAAGCAGGCGGCGCGCGCCGGCTCGCGTCTCACCGGCGACTGGCGAGCACTGGCGAACTGAACCTAGCCGAGAGGAAACGCGTTGCCATGCGGTCTCAACTTGCTTGCTCCCTTGCCAGCAACGCCAGCGTAGTGTTGACCTTCCGCATCGATTGCTGGTGGACCACAGCTGATTTTTTATAGGGGTAGCAAAAATTGTCTCTGAATTTTAACTTGAGAAAATAACAGGAGTTAAGGACATTGCTTCAAGACGTGATGTAGTTTATGTTTATTTATTAAATAAATAGTTTAATAAGACAATTAAAAAACATGTTAAATAAAAATACGCAAAATATTCTCTATCTCAGTAGTAGATCCGTGTTGTAGAGCCTCCAAGGCTTGATATTTTTTTGTGTTGATCGTCTTCTAAGATAATGTTATGAGTATGTTACAGTGCGACAAAACATTTGCCTACTAATTAACTCTAAATATGTGTGGGAAAACCACAGTTTTACAATGGATGAATATATTATGATGTCCATGTTATTACTACACTAGCCACATACATTAGTGAAGGCTTAATTGTACAAGAGCGGAACGCCTGCCAGTTCACAAAAGCAAATGTTTGCTCACACGTTATAAAGTTGGATTAGGTCGAAGAAAATTTTTTTTTTCTATGGTTGCCTGAAATATGCTTTAATAAGTTAGAAAAACTATTATTAATCGTTTAAATATTTTTGAGAGGATCTACAAATAATGTCCAAAAATTTTGACAATGATACCAAATAAATTCTGATTATTTTTTTCTATGTGTGTAGTACGTAGCTACTTCCCAATAACTTTTTTTTATATTTAGATTTTTGAACAAATCTTTTGATCTTTATTTAAAGAGGTATACCATGTTAAGGATTTTCACTGTAAAAACATTTTTTATTCTCAATCGCAAGCAAAATAATTTCATAAAGGTATCGCTTTACCACACTCACTCGTCTTGCTTGTACTTTCAAGTGAGACATTGCTATAAAAAAATTAACAGGCGCAAGTTATTAAATTATTTTTAAACGACTAATTAACTCGTTTCATTACACTTCTTATGTAAAACAGATATCTAGTACATATATTTTACTATAACATAGTATGCAATTTGAATAGTCCTAATCTAGACTTATAACTCTTATCTAAGTAAATTGCCCCGTTGAGAAAAGAATAGCAATATGTGTGAAGAAGGAATAATCATTAAGATTTACGTAGGCGCCGAGATAAGGTGATTTTTTTGAAAATAAATTTTGTATTCTGTAAGTATTAAATATCACAGAAAAATAAACAGTCAGAGTTTAAATTCTTTACTTCTTTCAAAGAACATGCGACTTTGTACTTTAACAATAAGTAGATACATTTAGTACCTATGTGGTAATTTGATATTGCCAATACATAAGGTGTTAATTTATACAAAATTTTAAACAAGGTCATATAACCTTCCATGAACTCTACATTGTATTTAAGTCAAATAAACGAATATTTAATGCCAACAATGAATAGGACATCGTATAAAATCGAAACCTTTGTTCCTATCAACTATCTACATTGAGTTAGCCCTTGTAATTCCAATGCTTTTCTAGGAATGTGATATCGCGTTTAATAACTGTTACTCTTTGTTAACCTATCTCCCTATTACTTAATACTGAAACAGGCTAGGCATTTATATAAAAATATATCAGTAGAGAGAGAGTATATAATAACTTTTGCTTATTACATGATTCTAAAATTTCCGGGGTGCAGCAAAATTTTACAATTATAAATTCAGATTCAAAACCAGTTCCAATAAATTCAACCTTTAAAATACGCACCAAATGAGTTGTAAACTCGACTAGACTATTTTACAATCCACATACGTTTTACCTATAACATTAAGTCAATGCTAACCTTGTGGTAGAGTGGTGTGTCAAAACACAAACTAGAAGTATTGCGTTGTTATCACGCAGTTTTATGGCGATAACGCGTGGTGCTTTGTGATTTTCTTTCAATATGCGTAGGTGTCTATAACGTTTCATCTATGATTTTTCACGTGAAATTCCTAGTTTGATAACGCGAATCAAAATATGACAGATGTTGGATTTGATGTAATTCTTGTGAAACAAAAATTACCTTGTTAGATATGTATTAATATTGTTGTTTTTTCAAATCTTTTGGAGATTCATATATCGTTTAAACTCACATATGATTTTTCTCACGTGTATCTGTAGAGCTGTTACACTATAATTTTAACAGTGGTATTATAATTAAATTCCCTTTTCAATCAACTCCATTCATAGTTACATTTTATTCTAAAACACTGTTACACATGTCTCATAAAATATTTAACTTATCGTTTCGTCTTTTCATATAGGAAAAACACATTACTTAAATATTACTCGAATATACACTTGTGGACAAACAAATAGGGCGAACTATTTTTCTTTTATTTGTATTGTATTTGTAGCTATATTATGTATGAGACTAAAATTTTCAAAGTTCCAGAATTTCCATACCATTATATCTATACCAATAGATCCAAGCCAGTGTGCATTGACATTGACAATCTACCTTGATATAATTACGCGAGTTGGCTCCATTTACATGTCCGGTAGTGTACAAAGTAGAGTACTTACTTAGCAGAGGGAAGCGGCTGGTGGCGTGTTTCCCAAGCGGTGTGCTGCTGGCACTGATGTCGCTCTGGGAGCTGTGAAGGCTGCTCTTGCCACTCCCTGCCGCCGAACCAAGCTCCATGCGCATTCGCATGTGACGGCTACAAACGAAAGTAAACCTTAACGACATAACAATAAATGTGAATTACGTATTATATGTGCGTAATAACAATAAATAAAAGTTATGTACGATTGTAGTAATACGAATATTTTACGTCCATGACGTTGTTTGTATACGACAATAGCGTTGCAGTGATAACTTTGTTGGGTTTTTTATAGGTAGGTATGTCATTTATTTAATTCAATTTTTCCCAAAGACTACACACAATGTTTAAAAGGTACATAGATGCTTTCTACTAGGTTTTACCAGGGGTATACAGAACAAAGCCTAATAAATATTATACTGGTAAGTACTGACAAGATCTTCACAAATGGCATATTGAAGAACATTCCACAATAAATTCTTTGAATTGTATACTTTCTTTGTTTATGAGCGCTAACTCGGTGATAATAATTGTACAAATGTAACATATGAAGTCATACAAATAAAGTACATGTATGATCATTCTCAATCTATTTAGATACAGAAGATGGAATTCCTAAATTACTATTTGATATATTAATTTTCAACCATTAAAGACTGTTCCACTGCTAGGCTGCAATAAATACATACGTAGGTAGGTAATAGCTGTATTTTAATAACAGTCTCGAGCTATCCCCTATTAAACAGCATTTTATATTATGCTCAATAGACAGCCACACTGAACTCTGTTTACAGAAAAACGTCATGTTTAGTAATCAATCCAATGCTAAGTGTAAACTATTCTAGGCTAGTCCTAGTTGTCGTTTATAATAGCGAGCGTGATACACTAGATAGAGAAATGAAAAATAATGAAATCGTCTTATTTAATTAGCTAATGCCTGCTGAAAATATGAAAAAACTTAGTTCAAAAGCCTGTGCTCATTATATTCCGAAATAGATAAAAAGCTGGGCCTACCACCGTAGTTACGATGTACAGAAAATGGGTAATATACCAATGTAGATAAACAACAAAAATCTCACGTTTATGTGCTAGAGTTTAAATTACGTTACTTTTCATAGGTACTGTAAATATCTCACCTTTTCGGTTTCACGTTTGTACTCGTAGATTTTGAGCTTAGCATCCTACTGACACTACACGAAGTCTGAGATCGTTGTAACGAAAAAGAGCAGTCCACTTTCGACTTAATATCTTTGAATGACTTGATCTTGTAATCATTTTTCGTATCTAGCGCATTCTTTTTCGCCAAGTTTTCTCTTCTTTCGGTCTTCTTCACAGTCTTGGGACTACTCTGTACACTGTTATCCGCATCAGTCTTTCTATTTGCCAACATACTTTTCAGCTTACTTGGCACATCACGCTTAGGCATTTTATATTTTTTCAATGTGAAGCTCCTCTTCTCTTCTTTAGTTTTTTCCGTACATTTCATATCTTTCACACTATTTAAAGAATTCCTTTTGCTGGTATTTTTAGGCGTCTCGTCTTCATCTACAACGTGCGACGTGTCGGATTTTTGATCTATCGCATCTTGCAGAGGTGAAAAATAGGCATCTATATTTCCAGTACTCACATTTTTCTGGCTGCATTCTGATCGAGTTGAAGGAGTTGACCCATCAGGAGACATATCATCAATGACGTTCAAAAATACAGGAGAAGTACGATGATTTTCAAAGTCTGTATAAACTCCGCTAGATTCCATGCAAGAGTCTTCATTTCTGTTTACAATAAGAGGAGGATTACCGTTTACTTTCTTACCGCCATAAAGGGCCCCATCAATAACTTGTGCTCTTCGATCGCCTCTTTGCATATGGTCATCTAATCCATCAGCATCACTTTCTGTAAAGAAATCTGAATCTGTCATGGGATCTGCTCTTCTAGTAACTGGTACATTCTGCCAATCCATTTCTATGGCATCTTCACGATGTTCTATAGAATGGTCTGCTCCTCTACTTACTGGTCTCGACATTTCTCCGTCACCTTGGTAACCATCTAAACTTGTAATACTGGTAATGCTTGTAATAAAACTATTGGAAACTTTTGAAGTTTCCATAGATTTCGGATAATCATTTTTACCATCTGAATAAGTTTGTGAATCATGTAAGGTCGACGCAGAAAATTGAGAGTAAGTACTTATTTCTCCATGAATTTCTGAACTGTCTAGAGGTAAATCTTCCGGTGATGGGGTTTGTTCGATCCTGTTAGCAGTTAATACATTATCATGCTTATCTAGAGGTATTTCCAAATTAACCACATTTTCAGCAATGGAGCTTACTGGTTCTAGTATACTGCTGTGAATTGAAGGCATGAATTCATCATCAATTAATATAGAAGTTAACTCATCTTTCCCGATGGTGGTATCTTGAGACGGCAAATCTAAAGCTTTTGAAGTGTTTGATAACGGTTCGGGAATAGACAATGATTCACTGCATTTGTGAGCAGGGGAATCGAACGATATGAGTGAATTGTGATCATCAGTATTCATAATTGTTTCCAAGCTTACAATAGGGGCCAATTGCCCATCAAACGCACACCTCTTACTCTCTAAACTATCAAATCCATCATTCTGTATAGTCGATGCAGCCGAGTTACTTTCAGTCTTATCCGTTGATGGGGTATCCCCATTATCTGGAGACATTTTACTTTCATTTGCATCACAGAATATTGGTAATCCTTCAACTGTAGGCGAAAAAGCATTTTCCAAATAACAAATGTCATCCATTTGGTCTGGAGTCAAAATACCTAAGCTATCATCCAGAGAATTCTCCTCGTTCGTCCTGCTTAGTGAATTATCGTTTGGACTCATATTTGATTCGAAGATTCTTGTATGAACATGCGATTTCAACTGCAAACAGAGATCAGATCTGGAATGTGTGTTAAATGTCTTTTTGACAGGAAAGTTATATTCGTTTTCGCAAGAATACTCAAATTCTCTCATCGGTTTCTCGTCGAAATTCAAAACGTTCGGTAATCTATCTGCGCTTTTGTTCATTGGGTTAAGTAATTTTTTAAGGTTTTGTGATGTTGTATCACTCAAAATTTCTGATTTTGGCCGGTCCCACACATTTAGTTCTGAACTTTCTTTGAATGATGTGGAAGGATCTGATTGGAGATCAAATAACAAGCTGTAAGGACCGGATTCGTCTTCATCTTTCTTATCAACGAGGTGTTGAGTTATATCATTTATTAGTCCCTTCGTCTTCTTATCAACTTTGCAATCTTGTTTTTTTGTTATTTGATTTAGTTTTTCACGAAGATCTAAGATTCTTGGGTTCTGCTCCATCACTTTTTCCAAGTTCAAACTCATTTTCGGTATAAAAGATGCGTAAGTCTTGCAAAATCCTTGCTCTTTTACATCATTATTGATTTTTGTTGCAGTGTTGGACTTTTCTACAATTCCTGCGGTTCTTGTTACATCAAAGGGTTTGATAGTTTCCAAGCTCTTCAATTTTGAAGCGGAGTAAACTCCTCGCAGCTCTAACGTTCTTAACTTGGCATTCTTATCGACAGGGATCTGAAAAGAGATAATTATTGATTATTTACAAAGCTATTGCTATTTGATTGTGGATAAAATGTGAAAAAAACCTTATATTGTAGTTATTAAATGGGATTAAAATCTGTTCTATCAATTTATTATAATATAATATATTGATAGCACAGATTACACACGGACAAGAGATAACAACTGATTTACCTACATTAAGTAACATTAAACACCTGTTTGCGGTTAGACCGTATACCTAGGTAAAAAGGTTTAGATGTCCTTATATAAGACTGAAATTGACACTATATCTACTACTTTTACTTAACTATTTTAGAAACTCACCTAACTTCTGCCTTTAGCTGTAGTAAACAATGTAAATTTTGACGTTTCAACTTTAGAGTAAATACCTAGATCTTAAAACAGCTAAATAAATAACCAGAATACCTACTAAACTAAGCATGTAATGGAATATCAACAATCTAATTAAGATTTTTCAGAACATCGAATGATTCATAATTCCAATTACGCTAATGCTCTAAACTTGGGCCTATGAGCGCGGACCCTATTGTCTGCTCATCACGGTTCGAGGGACCGTCACGCCTGGTGCTCTCCATGCATATGTACCAGCGAGGGGCACGTGTACTTGCATTGCATTATAATGAATGGTTTTTTCTTCAATGCAATGTATAAGGTCACTCAGTATTTATACTCTTCCATCACATTACAAAATGTAGAATAAAACAAAAGTGTAACACTACACAAGAAACATGATGTCGAAGTACGATCAAATTATCTGATGCATTTTCCTCTTGCTATTTTACGCTACACAGTAAGAAAACACAATAGAGAGGTCGTTAGCAAAGCATCATTTATCATACTATCGAGTATAAAAACTTCTACATGTTATTGGAGCGCAAAGTCACGAATGAACACAACGATACCGAGAATCTTTGACACCACTATTATTCCAGTATGAAGGCAACCGGCACTTCTCAACCTAATTCCTCTCACAAACACGACTGTTCATACACACTCATTATTGTACACTAACTCAGTCGAGTTAACATTGACATGAACAATATTCTAACATTCATTCGTGTTTCCTCGTCGGAAGCGAGTCTCATACTGAACTAGCTCACACTATTGTTTCAGACACATAAATTGTTTGTCAAAGTAACTAATAGTTTTAAATAACTTCCCTGCCATAACTAACGCGGTTGTAAATCAAATAAAATCGTCTATAATAGTTGGTTGCTTGGCACGCATTGCTCAACCGTCGAAAGGAATTAACTTTTCACAATGCCAGCACTTCAGTCATTTTCCCTCAAACGGTAATTAATACTTCAAATTACGTTAGTTTAATACAACAGCGAAACCTATAACGGGTCTGTTGTGTAATAACTTCTGGTTTTAAAAATGTTGCTGTTTGATAGAAATCAGTGAACGTTTTCTAATATCGTGTTATCTACGATACGTTTACTTTGCGTCGCGCTTATCACTTAACTGTTTTACAAAGTCAACGTGAATGCCTTGTAGATTAGATACATATAGTTTTCTATGAACCTTACGATATAGTACTCGATTCAGTTCATTAGCTTTGAACGCGTACCCTAGATACATAGCTACAATGGTTTAAGTTACAACGAATAAATAAACAACAGGGTTTATAATTCCAGCCTATAAACGTCCCACTGCTGGGCACAGGCCTCTTCCCTTATAGGGAAGGCATGAGCATTGATCACCACGCTTGCTCTCTGCGGATTGGCGATTTCAGATCCCAATTTTGGATTCCAGGTTTCCTCACGATGTTTTCCGTCACCGTTAGTCAGAAGTGTCTTAGAATAATTAAGAAAGTACATATAAATTAGAAAAGTTACATTGGTACTTGCCCGGGTTCGAACCTGCAACCTCGTGCATACAAATCCGTTCATTGAACCGTTAGGCCACCACGACTACGGGGTTTAAAAGAGTAGATATCAAAATATTGCGTTCAATTCAATTAATGTCATTCAAACATCGCGGAGTAATTATTCATTAGTATTTACGTAAGCTGCGTGATTTTAAGCAGCAATAAGATATTGTTATTTGCAACATTGTGCGATTGCCGACAAAGTTCAATGATTTAAACAATCATTCTTGACGTTCATTGCGAATAATGTTGGGAAACAAATTGTGTGATAAACCGCCTTGTGAATTAATGCCGTAGATAAAATACAATATAGATTCATGCAATGTAGTGTTATGTAAACAATATAGGCTGATAATTGTTTTAAAGTCTACCTACATTTTTATCGTATCGCAAAGAAAGTAGATATTGATAGTAGCGATCGTATGACCTACTGTAGGTAGAGTAATCAATACAGTATGTCTACTGGTGCTGCATGGTTCAAGGTAAAGCCCATTGCCTCGTTGAATATTATTATACAAGGAGAAACGGTTATTAGCGTCTGTTTTTTAATTCGATCTAGATTAGTAGCAGTTAATAAATTTAAATCACACACATATCCAATATAAAATAATAAAAAAACTATTTTACCATTAAACATTTAATTTATTTCTGTAGCAATTTAATTATAATACCTACTTATAATATGATGAAAGAGTGTATAAAAATACAAAATAAATTACTTTTGCGTTACTTAATTATTTTCATATTTATCAAAAAAATAAGTCTTACATATTGAATTATGGAACTGATAAATAATCAATTTTATATCTATTCCCAACTTGTGCATACTACAACAGAATTCTGTAACTCTGTAACAGAATAAACCACTTTCTTAATGTACCTAATAAAAATACGAAATATGAATAATCTAGACAGCGCAATTCTTTACAAAAACGTGTAATGTTTTTTTTTATTCTGTTCAATAATTTACGTGTCATGGCGGATAACAATATACTTCTTGCGGTTAATTATGATTACATGGCCGATAGGCAATAACTTAGAGATATAACACTGAATTATATCTGATACATGCACCTTTACGCTGCTACGCAAGACTGATTAAAGCCTAGTATTAAATTTATTTGCACTTTGTACATATTTACCCATGTGTGTTTGTTTTAATTTTTTAACGTAACTCCTAAACAAATCGACTGAATTTACCTAATTCTCGGGTTTTCTTCTCTTCTTCGATCGAATCTTCGATCGTGCCATAAGATCTAATGGTCAGAAATGTATAATATCTTTTTATGCCATAAAGTCAAGAGATCCAGGTATGATAAAACAAAAAAAAAGTATTTGTGGAGTAACAAAATACGAATTGCTAAATAATCGTTTATCTTCAAAGCCATTTAAAATATTTTAGATGAAAAGATTAAGGTAATCATCCAAAATAATGATTTAATTATCTTTATTTCAATAAACGATTCTGATCGACAACATAATGAGTGGATATTTTGCATGATTATATTATTAAACAAAATTTATGTTAATATGCCAAAGGTGACCTGTTACATTAATCTCAAAACATTTAGGTCGTCAGAACAAAACAAATAATAAAAGACACATGTTCGTATTGTATTTTTGTTTATCTTCCTAGCTTATCTTGTCCATGCATTATGCACCTACCTACAAAGCAGGTCATCGTCTTTAGTTTGGTAAACATTGAACACAATAAAAAGGTTCTTAAAAAAAAAACAGAAATTTACTCCCATGTCTTCTGCCTTCCTGCTAAAACTAACGATACCACTTATTTTATATTTTATTCATAGTAGTGTAATAAATTGGTGTAGAAGTAAATAATTAACCTATACACATTCTTGCTAATTATAATAGTCCATTAACAAAAGAAGTATCCGTTTGCCTACATGTCGGCATTATAATGAATGCAGGTAAAAATAAAATTAGAAACTTAACAACCTACTAATTCATGAGCATCTTCGTGAGAACACACAATTAGTGTATGAACCGCAAAAAGTCTTTTTCACCCGTTAGATGGCAGCAGGTTGGTATTCAGAATTTAAGATCGTGCGAAAAATGGTTGTATGTACTAAGACAAAACAAAACACAAACAATGATATGTTCTCAGTATACAAAACATATCTCTACCTAGTTCAAGTTCTTCTTGTATTTGTACTAGTCCACATATTGATTACAATCGTATTTATTTTATGTCAGACTGATATTACTGTGCCTTCGATAACGATCAAAATCTCATTCTACCATAATTGTTTCTGTTTGCTCTTTTATTGCTTATGTCTGACATGCACAGCATTAAAAGGTCAATAACTCGCATACCGAACAACTCGTTAAATTTAAACTTATAGGTACCTAATACACAAATAATAATTGAATGCAGGTAAATGTGGAAATAATATCAGTTAACATCATTGTCTTAAAATAGTTACCACATGAGAACTATTTAAGCACCATTCGCTAATAAACCTTGATACGTGACCTGTTTCGATATGTTTCTTGATTTTATTGTTTTTTTGTTCATTAAAACACACTGATTACCTACCTAACAGCAGACACCTTATAATACAGACCTTCGTGAGGTAAACTTTATGCTACATTAATTTGTGCGTTCGACGAAAACATAATTCATATTCGCTACAGATGCTGGTAATCTCCCGAGAATAATCATGATACTAATGTATTACTAATAGTAATAACATATTAGTAGCACTGCTTCATGATGAATAAATATGTCATTACGATTAGTTTCTCTTGACTTAATGCTGTTGAGTTCAAGATCTTATGAACAGAAAGTTTACAAATCAGAACTCTGACAGCAAGTGCAGCTCAAGTTTTAATTGAAATGTTTCCACTTAACCCTTTGTCTTTAGGTGAATGCAAAGTATAAAACTTTGCAGCTCATTTTTAAACTGCGGAAGCGGTTCGCATTGCGCACTCTTTGTCTTCCTGTATTATGTAGCTAAGCCAATATAGACGATATGAAACTGCATGAAACGATACGTCAAAAAGTGAACAAAAAATAGTTTGCAAACACGTTTTTTATAAGTGCATTGTCATCCAAACTAAACGTATATACAAAAATCTGCTTAATCAGAAACAGGGAAGTATTGGCGAAGCTAAAAAACCGTATAAATAAACAAAGTTCGTCAGATTGCAGTCTGCACCTAGTAAGTGATAATCGGAGAGGAAATAGAAAGTTATTACATCTATATTCCATCTATGCCACTGTCCGGTTTCTACTTGTCAAACATTACAACCGCGTTAAACGCTAGTCATCATTATTCAATGTTACATAAAATTAGATATTATTTACTTCCATGTTTAAAGAATATCATGCTTATTCGTAATATTTAACATCGGAAAATTCCATTGGAACAGACCTTGTACGGCGAGACTAACATCGAATGTATCTCATTTTTAAATCAGCATCTTGATCAATAAACAAGTCTGGGTACCTAATGGTTAGCATCAGGAATCTAAGAAATATCGTACTACTAAACTATGACGTCAGAATTCAAATGTCTGCTGCTTAATGTGAAGAATATCGATTAACGTTGTAACTTGCTTTGTTCTGTACTTACAATTATTTACCGGTGTTTATAAGTTATAAGTAAACATCCTATATTTGTCACCTAATTGTTAGCGGTTATTAGAGGCCATAGAACCTTAATACCGGAGGAGTTGCCAACCTTGCTGACCTTTAAGGGAGGTATGTAACCTCCTTGCTTGAAATTTTGGTACCAGCCAGTGTGAATCTCAGAAACATCAACTCGATTTTTCTAGTCACTTGACAGGTTTTCTGCGGTTTCAATGAGAGCAGGGTACTTATTTGGGTAACCAATTTTATGTAATACGAGACCCAGCCAGGGCTGATTCAAAACTGCTACTTCATATGTGCTGCATTGAGAAAACCTGACTTTCCCCTGTATCCTGCATTGACATTGAAGCTTGTATTTAAAAGTCTGTACACGTCCAAAAGGAAATTACCTACTGCATTTTAATTTGTCACCCATCTGCACTTATTATGTACAAGTTAAATTCCACAGCTGTTCCGTGGTATGTTAATCAATTGTTAGCGTCAAGAAAATGGGGTCTTGAAGTATTTACATTTACCTAGTTTTGGGCACTGGGTTAGTCTAGTGACATTATAAAAGGTTATCGATACCAATCTATTTGTAACGGTCGATGTCGTGGAAATAGAGGCTATATCAATTTTACACTATAAACTACTTATAGAGTAATGTATGGAGCAAGTAATATTAATCTTATGATCGGCTTCATGTAGACGTGTTCTCGCTATGAAACCAGTTTTTTTTCCTCATATGGAAACAATCCTTGACCATCATTTCGTGTCATTGAATCGTACCATGTATACAGTGTATTTATATCATGATTAATAAAAATGATTAACACCTTCAGTTAAGTACGTGATACGTAATTATGGGAGCAAAAAATGAATTATTTGGCCAATCTCTTGTTCCTCGAATTAATTTACTTACTTGTATGCAGAATTACAACAGATTGAGTAATTAAATATTGTTTTTTCGTATTTAAAAGGCAATCTGTTAGATGCATGCATCATAGTTGTTTTGTGTAACCTGAAAGTCAGTGCCAAAGTGAAACTTACATAAAAATATTTTTGATTCGTGTGGATCAATCGTGTCTATAATAATAGCGGCAAATCATGATTGAACTTTTCAACTTTTGGCTTTTGATTTGAAGAAACTTAATTATATAATTAGTGAGACGAATTGTAAAAACATGGATTTTGATCCCTGAACCAGCATTCTCAGAATATTCGTAGGAGGATAATTCTGTCATGGTACAAAATATTCTGCTACAATTCACCTTCTCTCCTTTCGTATCAATGGCTCTTCACTAAGGAGGTACTCAAAAGCCTTTGTTCTTGTCCTGTAAGTGCTCTTGAAAGCAAGTGGTGGGGCAACACGGGGAACACGTTACAGAAGCACATTTTGATGAGGGCTACATACACACAGGGCGACGTACCGTGATACCAAAGAGGATTTCTCAATTTTCCTCTTGTGCCATCCATAATTGAGCTACAAGTCGTTTACAAGTGAGTTTCGTAAGAGACTAGCAAGATCCTGACGTTTGCTAATAATATCGAACTGCGAGCATCGAAGCCTGTCTAACGGGTTTATAGCTTGGCAAAAAATGGCAGGGGAGTCTGGGGCTTGAATAAATAAGGCTAAAATTCTTAGTTCTGGACAAGAAGCGTAAATAATGCAACAAAAAGTTTCCAATTTCTATTTTATTTCTCTAGACTTCGTACCGAAACGATCCATCATCTAGGTACTCAAAAAGTAATCGATTGTTGTCTTTTGTTTTTGGAATTGTTTTAATGCTGTACTAAAAAGCCAGCAAGTATTAGGAGGTCGACTGCTTTAAGATTACATTACGTTCATTGCAGCAGACAGCAGTCTAATAGGAGACCTATTAATGATCAACACTGGATTTCTCGGGCTACCTTGAACTGTATATAATTTTATAAACCCAGGAACAGTTGTTATTACTTCCTTCACATCGAAATTTTAATTGAACATTGTTTAAGAATTAATTATTTTTCCGCCTTGCGTAAAAAATGTTTTTATTAATATGTCTCTAATACATATATATCTTAGGGCAAATTAAGACATTTGGGGAAAAAAAATTGCTTTTAAATATTCTGTGAAAAATTACAACCAGTGAGTTAGCTGTAAGAAACCCACATTTGCAGGTATTTCATACTTGTCCAATATTTCACGAGTAATTTTTGTATTATGTTTTGTAAAACATTCTCTCGAACATCTTTTCGCACAACACATTGGTCGCGAACGCTTATTTTCCATAAACACAAGGCAAACACATCGGTGCCTCCGGCTTAACTTCGTGGCAAGTCACGAATTCTCATTATATATGAACACCTTGTTGTAAAACACTCAGACATTTTAAATACTTAAATAGTAACCTTCAAGTCGTAAATAAATGAATTTAGAACTAAAGAAACGTTTTAAACTATTTAAATGAAGTTTATGCGCGATATGAAACAGTAGCGTCTACGATTTTAAAAAGAAAACATTCATTACTCTTTTTGTGTGTAATGCAAATATTTCGTTCGAACAAAACGTTACATTTAGCTTTGTTTAGGTAAACAAATAAAGCTATACATAATACGATCCAAAGAATTGATTTAACTCGAACCGTAAAGTCCATACCATTTGATTTAAATAATCACTTTAGTTTTAAACTGCTAGCATTGATTACAATCCATATAGGAATTTCCGCCCGCAGTGTAAACTTATTGCCACCACCATTAAAAAAATAAAGAAAAGGTCAGTAGCGCTTCGCCAAGGACTGTGTGTTGTAAAGCGATCTAAAACACGATTAAATGCAATATTCGCGGCATAAGGAAACGTTAATCCCGATCACGACTGTAATTGAAGACTAAATTGAGATCATGACACCAAATTAAATTATTTTATATCACGAATTCGCATGTGGTGCAAAATAATTACTACATTCGGAAAAAATATGTGCATGAGCAGAATAATTTTATTAACACAAACATTTGACCACACCTTTCAGGTGATTTTTTCAGGACTCCCTTAAAGATTTTCAGGCTTTAACTCGTGACTGTAAAATAATGTTTGTTTGAATGTCTCTTGGTCCCCTACCTACCATACAGAGCTGGGTCAGAAATTTTACATTTTCTGCATGCGAAACCACAATAATGATTTTTTGGGGTCCCGATAGCCTGAAGAAAGTATTATTTTATTTCCAAATACGAAAGCAATAGACGTTAACACGGCAGCGCTACACTTTCCCTCGTATCACTGTTAGCAAAGTAGGTAAAAACGTTAATAAATTATTGACGATTGCCAACATCGCAACGCAACTGCTGAAACGTGCAATCCATACTTACCGATCCGACACGATGCCATACGATACTTCTAAAATAATATATATGTACCGGTTTACACCTAGTCTGGTTCTGTATCCATACATATTTATCCAAGGTTTTTTGATAGCATGCGAATTCAATTGGTAAATAACCAGCAAATAAATACCCACTATATTATGATTATTGATTGGTCGTACCCGAAAGCTATTCGTGAGTACAGCTAATCAGTCGGTAGATATTTGTAGTGCAATGGAAATCAGTTTACAGTTGAAAACTTCAGCCGCGATGGCTTTCCACGAAGCTAGCGGACTTTAATTGTGTGTAATGTTTGGATTGTATTTAATAGCAATCAATGTGTAATTAACCAAATGTTCGACTGCCACCACATTTTTTTTTATTTCCTGTTAGGAAGTTAACCGAGTCGAGCAATAAAAAGTGCGCAATATCTACGTATTTTATCATTACGTGGATTTTATTAAACCGGAAAACTACGTAACTAACTCCGATTTCGAAGAAACAATCGATTATTAAAATTCTAGATTGTTAACCTTTTTAAAAGGGTTGGTCTGATCTGAAGATGAAGATGTTTTTCACATTGATGTGCTCATTGGCTTTTCTGACGCTGTCAACGACCTGTGTTTAACTTTTTGCTGTGCATGACGTAACCATCAACAGTAATATTATGGTAACAACGTGTTTGCGTTACTCTTAAATGAAATTATGAGCATAGAAGATTCCGCATAAATGCTGAAGTAGATACAAAGGTAGGTACCCTAAATTGATTACTTCAATTTGCAAGCAATTGAATTTAATTAAGATGTTTGTCGGTTAAAATGAATAACAACGGCAGATATGATCTCATGGAGCAATAAAAAGGAGCGCAGTTGGTATTTACAATTTATTGTAATAACTATACTTCAGTTAGTCATTACTAACGTGATGTGAATAGTCAGAATGTTAGAAAGATGTCACCTCTCTAATGTGTTAAACACTAATGCTTGGTTTCTGCATGTCTACATTTTATTGCTATCGACTTGTAACTGGAGCAGAACCGCAGACAAAACGGATACTTAATACGAGGTACAGAGCGGATGGCGAACAAACAGGCTCTGAAAAAACCGGCTGCCAAGTCGCGACAGGACATTATACAGGCGAAGAGATATAATTTTTATTTTGGGAGATGATTTAATTTTAAGGTAAAATGCATTTAAGTCATACCATTGACTTCATTATGCATTTATACACAAGAGGTAGGTAAGAAGGAAGCAGTCTTACTGGAACCCTTACGATTTATAAATATTTTGCAGTTAAAGGGTTAAAATTTAAATAACAGTCTAGAAAAATATTAAATAAATAAAATACATGTGTGTATATTTATGAGCGTAAATATATCTTTCTTTAATTGCAACACCATATAAAAACATATTCTTCTTACACTGATAAAGAGGCATTCAAAATTATTCCTGCCGTTAGAAATTACAGGGAGACTATAATAATTATCTAACTGTAAGGGTTGTGAATACATGGCAGGTAGATCGACACCTCAGAACAACATGTCAATGGAACACGATCGATTCATTGATTTACACTATGGCGAGCGAATAATACCCGTACTAGATACGAAATAGAATCTTCCTTGAATTTGTTTTGCATGCATGAACAGTAGCTTATAGGCAAAAAGATGTTAAATAGTCTCAATTTGTATAAAGTGGTATATATTCTGGCTCAACAGTAGCAGTATAGCTACATAGCAAACATATGATGAGTATGGGGTAACAGAGCACTGCGCTTAAACATTTTCTTTAGGACAAATAGCAAAATGAGAACCTCTAGTTATCTAGGTCACGAAAATGTAGTTTAAATATGTTATCTAACACTATAAAGGAGGGTCATTAACAGATTAGAAATAACAATGCGAACATTAAGAACCTTGATTATTAATTGTTTTTCCATGGATTCGATTGCGCACGTCTGTACCAAATTTTAATCACGGTCAACGGAACAAAATACTCTTATCTCCAATATTCATAATATTTCTAAATCAAATGAGTTCGTCCTTGGCAATGGTTTTTGCAACTACCTACCCTACCCGCAAATCCACAATCCGTGTTTCAACAATGGCCTATGGTTGATAACACTCACCTTGGACATTTCGTCAGTTTCGTAGAGCTATCACTCTAAACACCTTTCCTCACTTCTCCATTTTGAGCGTTTTAGTATATCAGGTTAATATTTTATATTCGAACACAGGTTAAGCGCGCATATAATCGTGACGCATTTTCGAGACGCCTTTTCGTGGCGAACACCCGATCAATACTGCCTGATACTGCCGGTTGGTATGTCGTTGCCGGCGGATAAAGTAAAAAACACAGCGTTGGTTACGCGTGCGCGCGCAATCTGTTGTTGACTGACATAGCGCATGTGTCGGATACCACGACCCCTGCCGACTACCAGGGACATGAGACTACAGAACTGCATTAATATGTACTTGAATGTGATCAAGCAATAACGAGAAGCTAATTGCTTTATGATAACGGCTAAAGATTACTTACTGATAAGAAGATTGACGCTATTATTGTATGAGTAACTTAAAAAACAAACGGTTATCATATTGAAAAAGATATGTTCTTACATCTTTTTCCCTCATCTCCTAGCTAAATAGATTAGATTGGTTGGCGAAGGCTTTCATCACATAGCATCATCATAAATGTTTGAGTACCCTCGTATGGTCCTTTTTTAGTTTCTAGTAACTAGTTGATTACAAACATATTCAACAGAGGTGTTTAAATTCATATTACTCATATTGGCTGGTTAATTATCTGCTTCTTGAGAGTTAAATTGTCGTATTTTAATGTCAATATTTAAGGATAATCATTTATTTGTCTTTCTCTAATCGTTTAAGAAAAATTGGGTTTGCCACATAGGTTAATATTATTTTACATCTATATCCTCTTTTAATTATTCTTAATTTTCAGTGAGAAGACTAAAAGCGTTGAAAGGATAGGAAATACAGAACATTTTCTACGGTTCTTTTATTACTGAGTTCGTTGGCAGTTGTCTAAAAAGACTAATATCCATGAACCAATATCTGATATTAGAAAAAACAGTGACACAGAGTGACACTGACAGATACAAACAAGATATTAATGTCTAAATTGCTTTGCTTTCGCCGTGCTTTCGCTTTGTGAAATATCAAATGTATTTTCGTAAGTGATTTCACAAGCAGTACATAATATTAAAGTTGACAAAAAATAACAACAACAACAAATGTAGGGACAACAGTGATTACTCAGAAAAGAAGTGTTGTTTTGAACTCCAGTCTTTTCCAGCTTGTTGTTAGTAGAAAGCCGAAGAAATCCTTACAATGGTGAACACAACATTGACTATTCAAGATATTCTACCGTATGGGTCAGGTAGATCAAGCGGCAAAAAGGTTGATATGGATGCTATATTGCCTTATCTCATTTTACCAGGACTTTTGCTAATAGCCACGATATCCCGCCCAGTCACCATAATAATTATGGTGATAATTGGAATGGGTGCATTGTATGTCCATTCAAGACCGCGGCAGAAAAACAGGTGATTTTTTAAGTGTTTTTACTCTCTGTTCCAGGTGATTGTGTGTTTTCATTTCTTTCTCATTAGGCCCCCATACCAAGCCTTTCGAAAACTCCTGGATGACTCATAGGTGAAAACTAATTAAATTAGGTAACTTTTTAATTTCAGGTCCTCATTCTTCTTTTCATGGACTATGTCATCGGGCATTAGTATGTTTCTGGTGTTTGAAGGTGGTGTGCTTGGATTCTTTGAAATAACTCAACTGGAGAATTTTATATTCCTTCTATTGTTGTCATGTACTTGTTATTTCTTCTACAAAATGAAGGCAGTTGCTGATTTTGAACTTGCCACTGGAAGTTCTAAGGGAAAGGAATACAGGTATACATCAATTATATTTTTTTTATATCAGAACAGATTGATATAGACCACAAGCAAAGCAAGTTAATACATAATACTTTAACATTTTATTTCAGCCCAGTATTAACATCGGATTCACATTACTGTCAAATATGTCAAATTGAAGTCAATGAAAGATTCTTCCATTCTATTTGGTAAGTATTAAACTAGCCTCTACATATTATAATGTATTAAACAATAATTTAATAAGTTTAGCCCTGTACAAATGTTAACTATAAAGCACTCTTAAAAGTTTTACTTAGGCTATATTAGAGATGGACAACTTAAAAACAATTTTCTTTTAAACTCACTTTTATTTTTTAAATTTCCAGGTGGGATTGCTGTGTTCTGAGACCAAACTATATTTATTTTCTTGCTGGTCAAGTATTTGCTTTTGCAACTCTTTTCTTCGGTACCAATTTGGGTTTGACAACAGTTTGTCAACCCTTTATATTTTATGGCGTTATTCTCATGCCACAAGATTGCGACGATGTATATTATGAATTCAAGTAAGTTTTTAATCTTTTTGTGTTCTATAGAGAAGTTAATAATTATTTAATAGCTTTGAAGTGCGGCAACTACAAGTACCCACATCAAGTTATGGGTTATTAGTCTGACTAATCCATTTATATGATGATTAAAACTTGGTTTTTTAATAATCTAATCTTTAAAAACTGATTTCTATTGTATTGTATTATATGATAAAAAAATATATCTCAGATTATTAAGGTTGTTATCTATTTGACTTGGCATAAAATAGAGAATTAAATAAAAAAAAAAAGTTTGATATTTTTTTAAATGTTTCTAATAATTTCAGCTTGGCAATATGCTTTGTCTGTTGTGTCTATGGATTGGGATATTTACTTGTCATCACTTTAGTATTAATTCGACAACTCCTTGTATACATACCAAAATATAGCGGTAAGTATATAACATTTTCTACTAATGTTGCACTCTAGCATAGTATGATACATTTATGGTAACACCATTCTTTTTACTTAGAAATATTTTTGGGAATAAAACCAGATACGTAATTACTTATAATAATATATTTCTTCTCTTACCTAAATACTCAAACACAAAAAGTTTTATTTATCCATTGGAAAATATGTATACTCAATACTAATTTCTTACTAACATCAAACCTATGTAGCATGCTAGAACTCATGACGATAATTATTTTTTCTATGTATCTGTATTACTGAAAACTACAATATTTCCTCTTTTTGCAGAACCACAATGGAGAAAATTGGTTAATGTACTAAATGTTTGAAGGAAACAATCGAATCTCGAGTATAAATATTTGAACGGCTTTGGTACAATGTACTTTAATGCAATATGTTCTCTTTAATTTAAGAATGAATTGCCATTTAGGGAAGTATTATCGATAGAGATTATTTATTTGCTTTTGTTTGTAGAGCGTTAAATGCATAATAATAGCGTCATTATTATATTATTTCGCTTAGCGTAACATATAGAATAATCACGGTTTATTGTTAAAATGTGTTGTTTATGAAAATGTGCGCTTTTATAAAATTTGCACCATATACTGATATGAAATATACGTATATTTGTTGCGTGTTTGCTAAATGTATATTTATAGGAAGATTAGCAATATAAACATTGTCATTTTGCAATCTGTAATGCATACGTTTTAAAATATACCACACACCGAGAAAAGCTGCAAAAAATGTCTAGTTAAAAAAACTTTCTTCGTTTCACATTTTCATATTAGAATCCGATTTTGCCTGCATAAGACTCGTAAAGTGTATTATTAATGATATTACGAAATTATAAATAAGAGGCACCAAATCCGTTAAAAACGTATATTATTCTTCAAGAACTCAATGTTGTATTTCGTTCCCTACCACAAAAAAAAATTAAAGCTGGAAACTTAGTGTAGGTAGCATGTTTGTAACGTATACTTAGAAATAAATGAATTATTATGTCGCGAAAGGCACCGACTCAAATAGAACCTAACTGGACTCTATGAATCCAATGATACACTTATAAATTATACAGTAGTAAAATAGTCAGTAAAAAAATAATTGTGTAATACATTAAAAATGGATTAATAACTTATAAGATTCATATTGCACTGCAGTTATTTACTTTCCCGGCACCATTGATCTCTCTAATGTTAATAATTTTATAACTACATAAGACTCAAATTACAACCTTTCTAAGAATTCAAGTTCCAACCATTTAACTTTTGGCAGATCGAACACTTGCCTCCCAGGCCTTTTTATTTTCTCCGGGTTGAAAATTTAATGCGTTCCACCCTCGTCTGACTTGCACCGACCAAAAACACCCCGGTCCCCTTCTCGCCTTTGCTGAAGCCGCGGGTATTCTAAGCTTTCTCACCGCAGCTCTGAGGCCTAGATAGGTCTCTAGCCGGCCAAACTAGCAAATAAAATGTGTCCCTAAATAATAAAAACTTACGAACCAGCCTTCTCGCGCCCTCAATTTATTTGGCTAAAGTTCCATTGGAAAAGTTTTTCTGAAGACATAATTAAAAACGGTAAAACCAACTTGAATAATATTCATTGCATCCATGGATTGGTTTTGTTTATTAAGATCGCCTGCAATAAATAAAAAAATCTTCAGAGCATCTCTCAAAAGTTACATGGTTAGAAAGTGGAAACAGCTACTAGAGAAAGGCGTAAACGATTTCAACGCAATAAACGTATTTTCAGTGCTTTTTGGCACGTAAGGTTTTGGGGTCAAACCTTGTTAGGTAGATAGGTAGGTTAGTACTTATTTAATACCCACTAAAATGTACATATTCATGGACTATTCACGAAGTACCTTTGATGTTATACATTCAAGTTATTCAATTTTAAGAATTAAATACAAATACAATAAATATTTAACGGTATTTTATTTCACACTTTTGTTTAATGAACAACATAGAAAATTCACATAATGTATACGTATGCTTAAATTACTTACTCATAATTACAAAGAAACGTCAACACAGATTATATACCTACGGATAAGATTATGTACCTACTAAGTATGCTATACTGATTAAGAACCAAGAATCCGCTAGGATCGCTAGTTCCGCATCAGGTCTGTCTATCAGTTTCCACCATTCATATGATCAATCCTCATTGGTGGAGAAAGGCATACAAGTGATGGGACCCTAGCGGGATTGTAAATCGCGGTTGCGATTAGTATTAAATATAGGGTGGCACGCAGGTCACTGCGAAAATAAAGCTTTTTGCTATGATAAAAAGGGATATCAAGGTAACCATAGTGTAACCATTAACGTGCAGTCAATTTGAAAACCTATTTTGGCCTTTTATGCTGATTTTATTTTTATAACGCTAGCCAATACATCTAGGCACATTATGGTCGAATTTGGAGCCGCGTCAAGCTAAATGACCTGTCGCAATAATATAACGTTAGGTACTTCCACATTTTAAGTTAAATAGCATTAAATCTTTCTAGATTTAGGAACGTTCAATCCGTATTATTGATAAAAATACAAAATGTCAAATTCTAATTCAAAATCGTATAAGTTTCATTTATAGTGCTTAAAAATTTTAATGAGTAGAGTTTACATATTTATCTGATGGATCGTTTTGTATGTATCTTTATTATTAAATCTAACCAGGCGAAATTTGATCAATCTGCTCTATTTAGCTGCAAAAATGCAAGGCACTTATCTCAATATTGCCATTGAATCTATAGTAGGCGCAGTACCCATCCTTACAATTTTGTTTACTTCAACAAATAGCTCTTTTACTTCGTTCAAATGTACTAGAGAGACCTTCTTTAAAAGTGTATAATTACTTAAAAAAATTGTAAATGTCTTAAATACAATTATTAGCTAATCATCAGGTGGTGTATAATCAGGTACAACTTGCAGTACTTTTTCGCGCCATCTTGCTTTTCTAGCCTCTTGTTCTCTTTGTAACGCATTAATAGCTGGTAGTGTTCTCCAGCAAGTAAATGTTTTAAAAATGAGGTTGCTGAAATGTCGAAATGAAAGTAAAGTAATCAAAAATAAGTCACAGTTTAAAAAATAACTGCCAAATGTACATGCGGTTATTTAGATACTTGGTTGAGAGTTTTCGACCTAGCGTAGTCTAGCGAGCAGACGAATGCTCTTCAATTGCTGGTAACTAGGAATTATAATGGGCTTGGGTCACTTAACACAGCAGATGTTTGCGTCCTTAGAAAGACAAAAATGGTAGTTACTTACCTATCGTAATACAAAATAGCCTTCTGCCACTTCAATTCGTTTTCCCTTTTTATAGCGTTAATACCTTCACGAAACATTTTGAATGCCATCTGAGTAATATATAGGTCACAGTAATCGTCTGCTACTTGTTTCTTCAAGACCAATACATGGTGATTCTGGAAGAGTATGTAATACACAACATAGAGTTTCCTGCACTTCCACATACCAAACAACGCCTGACCAATATTCAAATTTTGCTTACCTTTTTAAAGGCCTCTAATCCTTTTTTTAATAATTTCCTCCGGTAAAAGTTTTCTGCTTTGTAGTTCCTTTCGATCCACATATCCTCGGTATACCACATCCAATGTAAAAACGTATTATTTTTAAGTTGAAAAAGATAGTGTGCTTTTGCCTTTTCAATGTTATCCCGTTTCATTTCTATTAATATTCGGAACGGTCTTATACCATACTTTGCTTTCAAACTTTTCTCGTAATGCAAATCTGCCATAACTATGAGTGCTCTCAGTCTTGACGCCCATTGCTTCTTTCTTATATTCTCCATTCGTTCCTTCTTCCTCTTCTCTCGTAATTCCTGAATTCTTTGCATTTTTTCTTCTTTGTCCATTTCTGCTTTTGCCAATTCCGCCTGAAATGCACATTTTGAACGTTTTCACTTTTAGTCTTTTAGGTGCCTACCTATATCTAATTTTCAATTTGCCATAAACTACCAACTCACTTGTTGCTTTAATCTGATGCGTTCTTCTTCCATCTGTAGCCGTCGCTCACGAATCATAGAATGTTTTTCTTCTCTTTCTCGTGCTCGTTTTTCCATTCTTTGTAAAAACTGCGGAACTTTTAAACAGTGTAGCACCAGCGATGGCTCTGAAATCAATATTAGGTAGATTAGTTATTTGATAGGACAATATCTATTTTATGTCAAATATCTTAAATTTATACCTTCAATATCGGTGATCTTTAACTCATTGGTCAAACACTTTATTTTAGGCTTTAACTGTCGATCGAGTTCGTAATACGCTTTACGAACTTCTTCCTTCATAGCATCGACAGAATGCCGCGAAGCTTCAACTATTTTGTTATACTTTAGTTCTTCTATCACTCGGTTTTGCTCTTCTAATTTCGCTTTTTGAAGAGCAATAATATGTTTTTGGATTCTATATCTGTAAGTAATTAATAAATACTTAGATGGGTACAAAAGGTAATTTACTTAGGGGAGACCAGCCCAAAACGGGTAAGCTAACGTTAGATGAAAAAAAAAACAGGTTCTTAACAGATTTCAAACTTTTGTTTTAATTATCATAGTTCCCTATTTAAAGAACTTTAACAAATCAGTCTCAAACTCAAAAAAAAATCTTCATTACAAAACAAAAATGTCTAAAATCTAAAACCTTAAAAAAACCCGTTTTGCCCGGAGGGGGTGCCTAAAGCGGGTAAGGCTAATGGGCAAAACGGGTAGTAGCAAAAATAAAGAGAAATTAATCAACTTTAACATCTAGTTAGAACTTAAAATAACAGTTTTGGTTTTCTAGAGGCACGGCAGTGGCCCGGCTAAGTCTCGAGCAAAACCATACCAAAGTACCATCCTTTTGTCGAAGCTATTTCACCCCCCCCTGTACCTATCATCGATACGGAAAAAGAAAGGGGTTTAAGTTTTCGATGATGTAGAGTTAATAATAAAGCAAGCTCAGTATCAAAATTACCTAACATTTGAACCAATAGTTTACGAGTTATGAGCGATCAAAGTTACGCTATTTTGTCAGTCACTGATTCACTCACTGACCGATAATCTAAGGTACTTCTAACAAACTTAGAACCTTCAAATTTGGCACCAAGATAGGTTTTTAACTACATGTTAAGAAAAAATTATAAAAACGGTTAGAAATTATATAACTTAGTAAATAATAGGAAACAAATTTATATTTGCGGTTTTCCAAGAACATGGTGTATGAATTTTGACTGCATTGTTAACTTTGTTCTTTGTTTAGGTTCAAAAAGTATAACAAAACGATTTATATTATTAACAAATTGTAATAATGTATTGAATAAAAGCTAAAATCTTTCATGCACAGGTTCAAGAGACCTACAAAAAATGAATGAGATTCCACCAAAAACATTCAATGTAAAAAAGCCAAGTCTCTTTATGTAATTCTTCCATCGTAAAAAGTTTTGAGATCGCATAGGAGCCAAGACCTGGTCAACTTATGTTGTAATAAAAAAACAATAATTTGTGACTATATCAATAGTTTTGTATACATTAAAATAATAGGGTCACACAAAAGTTACGTATCGAAAATCTGTCAGGGCAAATCGGGTAAGGGCAAATCAGGTACCTGTTTTACCCATACCTGATTTGCCCAAACGCACAATTGCATTTCGCACATTCATAATCTCAAAACCAAAGCTACTGGGTACAAATCACTTCACGGATATAAAGCTTCAAATACAACAAAATAATATCACCAAACTAGTAATTTCGTCCAACAAACCAAAATCGACTAATCAGAATTGAAAATTCTTTAATAATTTTACCATAAGTAGCAAAAATATTTGATTACAAATTATCTTGCAACCGCGTGTTCCGTGTGTGTGAGGATACTGCCTGTGATTGGGCGACGCCGGCGCTATCCTTCTACATGCACACATTGAAACTTATGCGAAAGGCGCGAAATTTAGAACGCTTACCCGCTTTGGGCGGTATACCCGTTTTGGGCTGGTCTCCCCTACCTAAGTGGTTGACAAAGCAGACGTCGTAAGAACGGGACTACCATAATGCTCAAGAAATTGTTATAAAAAATGGTTAACTCATGTTTTTTAAAACATCTTCTACGGTATTTGTTGTACCATAGAAAATGTGTTTAACCGCGGCTCATTGCAGCTACAAAACTTCATCGTCTCCTCACCTGCAGTTCATGTGTTAATACAACCATCTTATACCTCTTTTCAATCCCCTCTAGAGGGGGAATCTATTACTGTACTAAGTGGGAAGGATCCCTCTTGGCTTAACCTACTATGTTCTTCTCACCGTCTAAAAGAAGATTGATTGGCTTACCTATGCTGATAAGTGTTATAATCTCTTGCTTGAAGTTTAGCCTTATTTTCAGGTTCCGTCGACTGAGTAATATCCATTTTCTTTTTAGCTATCTTATCAAAGAAATGATTCAAAGTTTCTTGTCTACGTTCGGACACATATTTCTTCCGATTTTGTACGTAACACTTCCATTTATTTACAAACTTCTTCATAAGATACGTCTCTTTATCATCAATTTGTACTCTGATTGGCGTTATCCTCAAAACATTATCAATTCCCTCGGACGTTGTAGAGTTACAGTCTGCATTCCTATCAAAGTTTCCGTAATATTCTTCGTGGTTCGAAGATTCAGCTTTATTAACATCGGCAGCCACAATAATGTCTTCATCTGTGTTTGGTTTGGAAGTTAAAGCCATCATTGTCAATACCTGCTGCAAATTATTCACTGGGGCGTCTAAATTAGGATCTATAAAGTCATATTGTTGTTCCAAAACATTATCGATTGGCTGCTCCACAAGTTCATTATCAGTAATACGCTTATTCTTCAGAAATTTATTCGAGCACTCGACTCTAAAGATATCTTCATTGTTTTCATTAATGTCTTTATTCAAATCCAACAAACGGTCGTTTGCTTGCTTTGAACTTTTATAGCTTCGAGGCTCTCTACGACTCTTGATTTGTCTTAAAGGTTTAACTTTCGGTTTGACTTTAAATTCATCATCATTCTTTATTTCTAATTCTTGGTCGTCAGGAAATTCATGTAAAAATAAATTTTCCTCGATTTCATTTGTTATCAAACATTCGTCAAATATCAAGTTCTTGTCATAAATAGATGATTTTAACTTTAAAGTGCTAAGACTTTTCAAAGTAATTCTATTTTTTAAATTTATATCATCGAAATCATGTCGTAATTTTACAATTTCCTTGTTAATGTTGTAGCAATCTTTAGATTTTCTCACTGAACGCCTTAAAAAGTTACAAACGAGTTAATTCAGTATAAAGTAAAGGGAAATGGGGCCGCAGATTAGGTATACTAAACTGGTTACATATTTATTATTTATTGTTAAATATTATCTATATATTTCGAAACAAAATCTTTAACTAAGTAATTTACTAAAATGCTTAGGTAAGTATATAAACTATAATTAGGTACCTTGACCAGCTTTTAAGTATGCCATGACTGTGGGTATCTTTCGCCTGAAACAAATAATAGTGTAAATTTTATTGAAGTGCTATAATTTAATAAAACGAAACATTCAACGTTACTATAATAAAAGCTTCTGAAGATATGTTTACTCACTACAGTTCTTCTCATCTGCATTCGTAATAAGACATTGCGAGGTCTGTAATCCGGAGAAAGTTTATCCAAATCCTGATCTTTAAATATGTCTTTATTTAGAATATTCTCCATACTTTTTTGATAGCATATTAACAATAGGTAGGTATAACACTGTAACTTTATTGTAAATCAATGATTTTGTGGTTGCTAAGAAAATATCGATAAAATAACGGAACGTATTAAATTCCGTATCACGCACGCAAGTAATTCCACTTGGATAGGTTCAACGTTATGCCAAAGCTCACAAAGTAATTCCATCAATAAAATTGCATTGATATCTATTTTGTGGTCAAATTATAGGATTTGTGTGAGTTCACATCTAATTATAACTTAAATCGTTATGTATCACCATCGAATACCGATGCTGTAATCAGCCGAAAAGGATTGGAACGCTTTTGACACTGACATTAAAATTATTTCATGAACGTCAGAGAACGTCAATCACCAGACAATTTATTTTGACAGTTCTCTTATTTTGCTACAAGTTTGACCCTATGAACTTTGTAATAAATGTATTTACCTCTTTACAATGATTCGGAAAAGAAATATTATGTCAAAATACCTTCCAGGTTGTGCTTCTCCGCAGTGTCAATACCATTATTTGCTTTTATAACATGTGTTCTATTGACAATGTACAAAGATTTTGATAGCGCCAACAACACACACTGTAAAGTTCCTAATGTTTTCCCATCAATATCCGCATCAATAGGAAATTATGAGCCGCAAAGTACAATATGGAAAACGGCAATATATATACACGCTCCCATTCGATTCTACATTATATACTTAAGATGGAAATATTATCAAAGTGTTGTACAAGAAAACTGTATGATAATAGTTAAATTAGCAGTATTTTTAAATGTCATAGAAAATTTGTCCTTATTAGGATTGACACACTGGACATCGTCCAAAAATTACCGTAAGTATTAACAATTAAAATAAATAAGCACAGATGGATGTATGATTTTTTAGAATTGCACTAATTATTTAAAATTTATTTATTTACAGCTTACCACGAAGTATGTTTTAAAACGTTTATTGGCACATCTATCTTCTACATGCTGTTCACATGCCTGATGCTGTCCAAATATCGACGGAGGCCAAACATATCATTCCGAGAGAAACACTCAGTAAGATTAAAATGGCATGCTTTTCTTGTGAATATTACTTCATTCTCAATGGCTGCCTATTTTTTCTTGAGACATAATAGACTGTGCGAACCATACAGTAAGTTTATTTTAATATAATATAAATAATGATTTTATATTTTTTTTTATTATTATACAACTTGATTAATGATTTTTTCTCTCCTTTCAGTGTATTCGTTGTTTGGTCTATCAGAGTACATTGTGGTTGTCAGCAATATAATGTTCCATTTGACAACTGCTTATGATCTTCAAATAAATTTCATATGCTTGACAAACAAAGGTATTGTAACTGAATGACTCCAAAGGAATAATTAGTTAAAAATATCTTCAAAGGGTAGGGAAGTTAGTCTATTAGAAGGTAGTTAGGTAAAGGCAGGGTAAGTAATAAAAAACAAAGGGTATAGTCACATTTTAATGTACATCATGTTATATGGTATTCTTATGTACAACAATAAACTCTGTAGTCTATGCAAAAAAAGAACTGTCATGGACTAAATTGGAACTAACATTAAAAACATTCCATAATACAATCCAGAAGCTGGCATCTGAATACATTATGTATTAACTTATTTTTTTTAACATCACATTGTTACAGTTGCACTTTTATGATGTTGCCAAACTTATAATTAATCACATCAGAGCCCTCAAATCCTACGACAGTTCTCTTTCTGCATATACTCTATAACAAATGTATAACAATGGTAACATGATATTGTAAATATAAATGCTACATAGTGACTTGTTTTAGCACCTAAAGTTCCAAGTTATATTATTATTTACATCCTTTTATTTATTGTTTTAAATATATTCCACATTTATCTATAACATTTAAATAAGTATAAGGTTACATATTAGTATAACAACTTTAAATAAATAATATTCAGATCTACAGTAGTATTTTTTACACAAGCTTGGTGTACACCTACAACATTCACAGTTGGAATGCAATCATAACCTTAGTGATTATAAAAAACCATTCTGTTTTTTAACAGTACAACCAGTACAACCAGTTTAACAGTACCAAAACAGTATTAGCCACTCAGTACTGTGTATATTAACTAGTCCCAAATAAATTTTGTTCCCCAATTAGTATTCAACCCATTGTATGCTATTTCCTAATCGCATATTATAGTTTAAATTTGAACTGTTGTTCCATTTTATCAGCTATCATTTTTGCTATAGCAAGGGATGATGTAGCCCCTGGTGATGGTGCATTTCTACAGTGTAGTACTCTGCTTCCAATTGCTCCTGAACCAGGCTTTGAGTCAAATACAAAGTCCTCTATAAGACTACCTGTAAGATAATTACATTATGTGAATATTAGCCCCCTACAAACTCATATCTAAGTGTCTGTCTAACTAAGAGAAAAATAGTTGTATTTGTAACAAATGTTTTTTTTTCTGAGTACAGTAACACCCTGCACAAAGGCCTCTCACGTGGACTAATGGTGCAGTAGTCGGTTACAGCTCCTAAGAAGTTATAGCTTGTACCAGTTACCAAAGGATATCCTTGTATAACAGTGGTCAGTGTCCACAGCTATTTAATTTTAGCTACATATCTACAAGCTTAGTCTTAACTATCAGGGCTTAGAAAAATAAGCAGTGTTTGTTGATAACCACCTATAAAAGAGATCATGCCCAATAGTAGAAGAATGAACTGTAAAGAATTCTAAAAATTTACCTGGCCAATATATAATTTTCTTATAATAGGCATAGTTAGTTTTGTATCAGATTACATACCATCTTTTCCCATTGCTTGAGCTCTGACGCCAGCAGGTCCTCTTTCCACATCAGCAGATGTAATTTCTTGAATGTACTTCTGTACTTGCTTAACTTGCAATGGAATAAATACTGATCTAGTCATCTCTTTTAATCCAAAACTAGCATATTTCATTGCAAGTTTACGAAAACCAGAAAATGCAAAGATTTCCTTTAACTCTTTCATGTTTACATCACTATATCTGAAAAAAAAAAAACAATAAATCAATCAATGACTTTGATTGTAAAACAGTTTAAATCTTGTAGATAAGACATTAATTATTGTATACTTAATTGGTGGTGAAACTTCTATTGCATTACAATTTCATCATGTTTAAAGGAAAGAGGTAGAACATTAAAAGTAGAAGTACCTATTGTTAACTGGTTTTTACAAGTATTTATAACATTGTACATCACAACAACAGGAAAACATTATGGTTTATGTGAAATTATATTCTGTTCAAACTTACTTGTATCCCTCTTTGCAGTAAGCTAATATAGCATTTGGTCCAAGTATAACACGGCCATCTATTCTAGGAGTTATATGGACCCCCAGAAAAGGGAATCTTGGATCAGGAACAGGATAAATATTTGCTTTTGCCAAATTACTTTTATTTGGAACAAGATACAGGTATTCACCTCTGAATGGAATAATTTTAGGCTCTTCTGGGCATCCTGTTAACACAGCCACTGTGTCAGAATGTAAGCCACAGCAAGTGAGGACATATTTTGCTGAAATACTTGAAGATTTTTCATCTGATATAGTCACAGGATATTCAGCATTCTCAGCTTCAATAAATTTCTTGACTTCAAAGTTAAGGTATGATGTTCCACCACAATTTACAAAGTCATTGACATAAGAATTAGTTACCTCTGCCCAGCTCACTATTCCAGTGTGTGGTGACCACAAAGCTTTTAACCCTTTACAAAGAGGTTCAATCTCCCGAATTTCCTTAGTGTCAAGTAGTTGTAAATCTTTTACACCATTGTTTAATCCACGGTCATATAGATCCAATAATCTAGGCACTTCAGCCCTTTCAGTGGCAACTATCAGTTTGCCACATTTCATATATTTTATACCTTTTTCATCACAGTATTTATATGACAAATCCAAACCTTGAACACATAGTTTGGCCTTAAGTGAACCAGGCTTATAATAAATACCTGCATGAATCACACCACTGTTATTTCCACTTTGATGAGGAGCAAACCGATTTTCCTTTTCAATCAATGCTATTTTCAACTGGGGATGCCTCAAGATGAGCTCTCTAGCTGAAGCAGCACCAACAATTCCACCCCCAATTACAGCTATGTCATACTTCTGAGAGCATTCATTAGAATATCTGAAAATAATAAATAAAATCACTAAATACATACATTTTGTTAAGGAAAACAATAATTAAAAACTTATACTTGATAGGTAAAAAGTTAGTCATAAATTTTAAAACTTTATTACCTTCTATAATTTCTAGCACTCAAACAGGGTAAACTAACAGTTAACTGTCGCGCAAAACAATCGCTAAAAGACGTAATTGATTTTAATGTTAACATTTTAAAATGTGAACACCAGTCAAATGCTGACTATAACTAAGTTCGGATAAAAAAGTAAACTCAAAACATGAGAACACTGCTACAAGAAATAACCAGTTAAATGTTTGACGTGGTAATGATAACTGATAACAATTATTAGGTAACTAAGTATAACAAACACTTAAATAAAGTAGGTAGGGATTTAGTAAATATTTATCTTAAAATTGGAACAACCGTAGGTATAAGTTAAAGCACCAAACTTTGATTAAAATTAAACTAAAAATAATCAATGAACTAAGAGAATAGCCGGTGATAAAAAAGGTAACTGATGAACTTAATTAGAACGAGAATAGTGATACTTGAATACTAAAAAGTATTTAATCACTCGGTTAATGCATGTAATAAACTGTATGTAAATACTTCTTGAATGCGATGTTTGTCCTGTCATTCACCAGTTGATGAAATGACAACTGACAAGAAGTAAACAATATATCTACTAAAACGGTAGAACTGCAGAAGAAAAAAATACCACAAATTTTAACAAACCCGAGTTATATAAAAATAAAATTACTTCATATTTCTGGGTTGAAACGACATTGCCTCTGTCGACTATTTTCTTACTAATTTAAACACGTATATAAAGATACCTGATATATACATTCATACTCTTTGCAAAATATCAAGAGAAGAGGTAAAGTGTATATGTCGAAATCTCAGATGTAAAATCAAAAACTAAGTTAGTGTTAGAACGAAATGAAATAAGGTATAGGTATGAGTAGCTTTAGTATCGGTTACTGATTAAACAATCCATTATGAAAGTCTCACTGTTACCTACTCTTTTTTTAATCAAAAGATTTAGTATGATTTGGGATTTCATTGTGACAACATTATTTCAAATGACATTAATTTGTTGTTGTTTATATTTGATAGATGTTTCATGTTGAATTAGAAAGAGCAATTCAATTACCTACATATTGCTGAATTAAAAAGCATTTATAATATTCACCGTAGTAAAAAAATGTCAGCAGCACATTTCTGTGTGACTTGGGATTCATATAAAAATTGTATTTCAAATGGATTTTCTCGATTACAACAGGTTTGTTTACCATTAGCAAATAAGGACTATTTTTAAGATTTTCTACTAAAGTAATCGTCAAAAATAAACATGGAATGATTGGTTTCAGCAGAGCATTTCAATATTTTAATATGTGCAGTGTGAATAAAAAGACCTCATTCAGATTAACTAATAGAGTGTGAATCAATTGTAGAACCTAAATTATAATACTTATATTTAATTATTATTTATTATTTTTCCAGAATGGTGAATTTGTTGATATGACTTTGGCAGCAGAAGGCCATTTGGTAAAAGTTCATCAAAATATAGTAGCTCTTGCAAGCCCATATCTTAAGGCAATGATACAGTCTGCATCTTGCCCACATCCAGTAGTGTTTCTAAATGTAAGTCAGTTGGTAAATAGTTCATAATATTGTTTGGTTTTTGAGGGTTTTGTGACATACAATCAACTGAAGTCAACATTAATATAAGAAAAAAGCTGTTTTTTGGTGCTTCTCTTTCTATTTCTCTGTTTTTGCTAACTCTATCTATCTGATATTGTAATATTATATTTCTTATATGAAAACTTTTTTCTCTTAGAACATAAGCCATGACACACTTGCCTACATTTTGGAATACATATATACTGGAGAAGTAAAGGTATCCAAAGAAGAAATTGGTACATTCATTGAAGCCTGTAAATCATTAAGTATATCAGGAGTTGAAAATTTTGTTGTGCCAAAGGTATGTTGATGATAAACCAGTACCTATTAATTAAAAAAAAATCCCTATTTAAAAACGTTATTGTTTTATTTCCAGAAAAATGTGAAAAGAGTAGTTTCTGAAGAGCCAAGGCCACAACAATATTGCCAGCCTGAATCACAGCCCAAAGTGGTGCTAGAGCCACAAGTAAATTTCCTGCCAGAGCCGCAGTGTGAGCCTTTGTCAGATATATTGCCAAAGCAAGACATTTTACCCGAATCACAAGTAGACTTATTGCCAGATTTACCAATAGAGGAATTACCAGATTCACCCGCAGCAGAATTGCCAGTTTCACCAGTAGAGGTATTAACAGATCTACCAGAAGCGGAAAAACTAGAAAATTGGCTAGATTTACAACTTGGAGTTGTAGCACAATCACAACAGGAGGCATTACCAGACTCAAAACAAACAAGTTCCAAAGGAATTCCAAAGCCACAATTGAACATACTGCCAACAACACATTCACAAGAAGAAGTGCCAGAGCCACTACCAGAAGCACTGTTCGAATCAATAATCCTAAGGCCCGAAGAACCAATTAAGCCACAGCCTGAGACACAGCCACATAAACTGCTTGAACCCCTAAATGAAATAGAGAGGTAACAAAAAAAAACACTTTTTTCTTTCTTTTCTCTTTACAAATGAGTTTCTGTTTGCAATTTAGTTGCAATTTATCATACTTCTAAATTATTATTATTTTTTCAGAGTGTTGGATCCTCCTGAAAATAATTTTGCAGCACATATTACAATAAACAGTGATAACAATTATAACTTGGAATTTAAACCAGTTGAACAAAATGTGCCACAAAACAAACCATGTCCCATTGTAACTGTTGATAACTTTGTGGTCAAATATGGCAATTCATTCTGTGAAGTCGATGATAATGCCACTGCCAACCTGCAAGCACAACCACTTCCTTTGATCTCCATTGATAGCGACAATATGAATTTGGAACGCTCTCATCCTCTAGTCAATGAAGAAAGAGATGTTTTAATTAATACAGATGCTTTAGGAATTTCAAACTTTGGTCTAATAAAAGAAAACATGTTTTTTAACATTGGCTTAGAAACCGCAAAACCAGTCACGCAACCTGTTCGTAAAAAGGAAATACTCAGTAAAGAAGAAAGAGGTTTGTCATTACTTTATTTCTATTTAAAATAATTTTATATTGTATTTAAAATGTAGGTACATATAATAGTCAGTGCAAATTGGAAGAATTCAACTGCTCCAAATTGAAAGTTCCGACTGAAATAAAAATTATTTATTTTCAGACAAAAAAGTACATTTCACTATTTCAACAAGAGGTTCACTGCAGTTAATGTTAAATGGCCACATTTATTGTTGTCATCATCATTCGTGTGAGGGTCGCAAACGACGGTGGCGATGCGCAGATTATCGGAAGTTGCATTGTCCTGCAATTATAGATACAGACAATGATGAAATAGTGAATAGGTAGGTAGAAGGTACCCTAATGTATTACGAAATGGACAAATATTTACTATTACCGCATAATAGCTCATAGTATTATGACACTAACATATTTTTTCTTCTATAGGTCGGACTTACACAATCACCCTTCGCACGATTCGAAAATACTTAAAAAGTTCAAGTCGAAATTAATATTTACTTCAATTAAACCCGCCGAAGAAAAATGTAATAGTTTAAAAGAAAGTGAAACAGAAACCGAATACTACAAGCCTAAAACCAAACGTCGTAAATTTATTGAGTAGAGTTAGAATAATTACATTATCATCACGCCTAGGTATACCCGAAGAAATGGGTGGACATTCAGTATTAGCCAGACTTGTTATGTTGTGCATAGAAATCTGACCAATAAATTGCCAATAAACTACTATTATATAATAGGTCGTTTTATTCGACAGTATTGAATGGTACTGAGTGATCTTAGTACCAACTTCTTCAATCAAGACTTACGAAGGTTCTCTTCTTAATTCGCCAATTATTTGAATAAATCACTTGATGGTCTGTATTCTTTTTTTACGTACCTATCGTTTCTCCTTCATATACCCTCATCAAAGTATCCCGCGAGGAGACCCGCTTCAGATTACGAGAGAATAGAAATTCATGAAATAATTTTTAAGGGGTGAAAAGCTGTATAGACATCAAAGCACGCGAAGGACACGGCTGACGAAGGAAAATACTGAATTTTCACTTACTAACCCCGGTCTGAGTCGCAGGACCACTCGAGTTGGATTCCTTTAAGCCTGATCCTTTGTCCGCAAACCCACAAAGCTTACATACTCAGAACTTTTAGAATAACTTAATAAAACACTCGCAGGGACGCTGGCTTGATAAAACGTATTTATAAATCTCAAGGCCGTGGGGCTTTTTGTGTAGTTTCGTTGTCTATATAATGTCGTCTGTGGTAATATATATTTTTTATCTGCGACTCAACACTAAAGTGACAGCATTCGTGATAATTTTACACGAAATGTCAGATTTGTTTGTATGTGCAGGAAGTAAAGAAAGTAACTATTAATTGTTTATTATTTGTTAAAGCGACCACAATTATAGCCCCGAAGTTATTGTATAAATCGTTATAATGGTGCAGTCGCAGTTCTCGCTATCCTGGGACTCCTATAAAACCACCATTTGCAATGGATTTAGTTCTTTACAACAGGTAAAAATATGATCACCTAGTTTATTCTTATCAATAATTATAGGTATTATAGTATGGTAAACATGCAGTTAGTGGGGTTTTATTTAACAAATTATAGTTCTACCAGGTCTCCCGGTAAATAAGCTAACTTTACATTTAAAAATGTTGTAATAAACTACTGTTGGCGGGAAATTTAATTGTTTATTTATAACACAAGTCCCATAAGAACATAAAGGTATGCAAGGAAGTAAATTAATAAGACAATAGAATGATAGGTAGTGTGGTATAACACAGAATATTGAAATAAGATTATTTTCAGAATGGAGAGTTTGTAGATATGACCATAGCTGCTGATGGCCACTTTGTAAAAGTTCATCAAGTACTAGTAGCATTGTCAAGTCCTTATCTCAAAAACCTTATCACTTCAGCACCATGCCCGCACCCAGTTATATTTCTTAATGTAAGTAGTCAATTCTTTTTGCCATACTTTAAGTATAAACATTTAGAACCTCCTCCTTTCCTACTCAAAAGAAAGAGGTTCTCATACATTGAGCCATTAGTTTTAATAAAAATACTTGTTTAAACAAATAAAGATCTTAATATTTTTATTTTTGTATTTCAGAATGTTACTCATCGCACACTATGTTTGTTATTGGAATACATATATACTGGAGAAGTGGTTGTACCAGCTGATTACCTTTCAACCTTTGCAGAAACAGCTAAGGCACTGTATATAAGAGGACTTGAAAGCATTGTAAGGATAGAAAAGAAATTATTTATTTTGGACTCATCACAATTTATTATATTAGATACTGGTGTCTACTGTAGTAAAAACTTGTTTTACTTAAAATCATATTTAAATTTTTAAGCCTCTTAGTCATTCTACCTACTCTTTAAATCAAAATAATGTGTAGTATGATTTAAAATACTTATACTATCCCCACAATTTAGGGTTAAAATATGCTCTTCGAATTTAACATTTCAGGGTACAGCCAGCAACCTACCTGTCAAAATGTCTGTAAATATGCCACAGTTGGATGAGACTGAAAGGTGTCATTTGACCGGTATCAAGCACATATCAGTACCATCTTCTGATAGAATTGAACAGGTAAGAAATTAAATCAATTGTTCATATATTACTGAATTTATATATGGTTCTTTAATAAAATACAGTCATTTTACTTTTAGGTCAGTTTACCAGCTTCAGCAAGTAAAATATTTTTCAAGCAAGACCCTTCTAAGTAAGTTTTATTGATTTTTATAAGTCTATAAAGAAAGCTAATATATTTATTGATTAACTACACAACAAAAAATATTTTTCTTTTAAAGATAGTTTAGAAACACTTTGTTTTGATCATACCTTTAATTGAAGGCAAAAAAGTTAATATAGTCCAAAACTCCTACACAGGGAGTACAGACTAGTGCGTAAGACATTCACTTATAAAGCAAAATAAGCTAAACTATTTACACATGTTTTTATAGGCCAAATAAAAGAAAGAAATCGAAGACATCTAGCTCACCGCCCGACGGCGCCGACGACTTTGTTGATCTGATGGATCAATCAGGCACACACCATGATGACGATGACGACGATACGTACAAACTGGATGGCGTCGCTAAACCTACCGACCAGAAATGTACGTATCATGTACTAGACATTGTAATGATTAACCCCAAATGCTTGTGCACTTGACGCTGCCTCCGCGTCGCTGTCGTTTGTTTTATATATTCACTATACGGTTGTTTGCTATACATATACTTACGTATCTACCATACGTAAGTTGGTGGCGGGAGGTAATGGAATTACAAACGACGGTGCGGCGTTAGCGTACATGCTTTTAGAAGTAGAAAAGGTAGTAAGTATATCATCATTTTTAAACTAAACTGCTTGGCTAATTTCGGATCCCTTCCCGCAGGAATTTACGTCGCGCATGTAATGAAAAAATTACTTTTCTGAGCGACATAATTTCACAAAACATTCCGTTTCTCTGTTTTCTTCAATTAGTGTCTACTATATCTTATATATTAGTTCCCAATATCTTATTGCCATTATTTTAGCCAGGCCAATTAGGTACATTAAATCTCTAAATCTTCTTTTTGGAGACGTTGTTCAAAACTACATGCGCGTTTTTATGTATAATACGATAATACTGTATCATGTTGTTTGCAGCATCAACAAATTTACAGTTCACTGTGTCGATCCGGGGTTCCTTGCAAGTGATATTAAACCGGTATATATACAACCTGCACTCGTCCACCTCGCGGTCCGGGATCCGGCGATGGCGCTGCGTTGATTACAGAAACAACAAATGCACGGCGTTCGTGGTTACTAAAGGCAATGTGGTACTAAATCGGTGAGGTTCAATAGTTTTTGTCTGCATATACCTAGTTTCAGAAAAAACAATGTAAATGATATGTCTACCCTCAAGTCAAGCTCTGTGACTGGTCTTTGGTCAACAAATGACGGTGCTTGATTAGACCACAAAATAAATTGAACAGCCTGAATCCAGGAATAATTCTTGGAAAACCTTTACCATACATTCGATTATTTCTTGGTGCAGTAATTTTGTGAAGTATATCAGTTCATGCTATATGTCAATAAGCGCTTGTAGGCGCTACATTTGAGAATTGATTTACTGTGGAATGTGTAGTGCAATAACAATACATTTTTGTCAACAGGGCGAATCTACACAATCACTCCTTCCATGACAAGAAAATATTAGCGAAAATTGAAAAGAAAGCAGTTTACTCCGCTATCGACGAAGTTGAGGGCTACAAAGAATCGTTGGAAGAGGAACAAGCGAACTATACGACCATTGAAGATTTTAGTGACGACGTTAACAATAAATCGGACCCCGCAGCGACTAATCAAGATAAGCAATGAAATGGGAACAGTTAATATAGTTAGATAGACAAACATAACATTTCTTTTATTTTTCGATAACCTACATCATAGAAAGTATGAGACATCGGATCGGAACGAGGCGATGAGGGGCTCGTGGCTAAGTGTGAGCCATACGGTTTGACCGATGATACAGGTTGAGCCGAGCTCGCCGTAGTGGATGGGTAACCATTTACAAACTAACTGAGACCCCTCCGTGCCTCTGAAAGCACGTTAAGCCGTTGGTCCTGACTGACATACATTGATCTTTGGCAGTCGTTAAGTCAATTCTGACAACCAGTTTTACTACGGGATATTGTATTGCCCAGTAAAATGGGTCGTGGAGGTCAGATAGGCAGTCGCTCCATGTAAAATACAGTATTCAGCTAAATCCGGTAAGACTGGAAGCCGACCCCAACATAATTTTCGACAGGGCTCGGAAGATGATGAACCTACATCTTGAGGTTTTTGTACGATTTACCACTATAGGTCCCTATTTTTAGGTGGGTGGGTGAACATGAGAGTCATGTTATGTTTGAGCATTTCATTACAAAAATAGTTGTAGAATTCGATGCCAGCTTGGTTGACGTAGTTCGTCACCCCTGTAGCACTATACCAGGCGATGAAGAAACGGTGAATCGATATCTATAACCAACTTAATAGAGTCTATTAATAGTAGTGTCCCAGTAAAGACGATGCGCGGTTTACATTTATTTTAATTAATTCTGTTGATAAATTACGTGATCGAAAATGTAGCCAAACTCAATTATTTTCTCCATAGGTAAGTTATAGCTCCATAGCTATTAATGCTTCATGGTTAGTAGGTGCCTATTGATAACGGGCAGAATAAAATTAAATGTGTTTTTGGCCAGTGTTGCTTTCTAAACTCCAAAGGTATCCAGCGTTTAGTACCTGTGTGTGATAGTGTGAACAAAAACTTAAATTATTGTTTTGCTGAGAGTAAGCAGGTACGTAAATACTCTTAGATGTTATATACCTCATTATGATGTATTGTTTAAATTGTTCTTTTGAGTTTTAAATGCAACTGTTGACCGTTGACTCTTCTAAATTAAGGTATGGTGCATTTTGTAACAGGGTTGACATAAAATATTTTTAACTCTACGCAGGCATCCTTACTATTGTATGTCTACGTATAAAAACTATATTAGGTATGCAGAAAGTATATTCAGGTACCTAGTACTTGAAAAAAGACATATTACGTAGATGAACTTACTTAAATTACATTTAACGTTTTCAGATACTGAATAGAGATGTTGAAATTGTCGATGGCGATACAAATTCTACATTTCATATTTATTGTAATTAGTGTTAAGTCACAAAAAGGAAGTCAATCTTCATTAACTGCAGTTGAGAAGTTCAGAGAATATCTTCGCATAGATACAAGTAAAGAAGAAAATGTAGGTAAGTAAGTACATAAATACGACAGACCACAAAGCCTCACTTATAAATAGGTCTCTCTAATTTTCACCTTGCAAGTATTGAGATTGTGCCAAATAGAGCTAAGAAAGTCGACGGATTGCATTGATGCTCGCTTATGTGTAAACTAATAAAAATTGGTAGGTATAGTATCACTTTTCCTTCCTATTTTTGTATCAAGAAAGTTATAATAAGGGCAATAAATCCAATGAACTAGCTGCGACTATTTCTCGTGTAGATGTTGCGGTAAACTTCTGGATCCGTCAGGCTAAGGAAGTAGGTCTATCTTATACGGTGCTCTCGCCCGCGGGCAAGCCGGTGTTCGTGGCCACGTGGGAAGGTACCGACCCTACGTTGCCGAGCATCATGCTCAACTCACATATGGACGTAGTTCCAGTAGACGAGGTATGTAAAAATGGGGACTGCTTGATAATAGATTTAAACATGTAACTGACAATACCTTGTGTACTTCAAGAATAATGGGATATTAGGATGTAGCTACATGTGTTAGTGTGTATTAGAAAATCTAGCAAGTTGCACCAAAACACGCGCGAAGTACATTCATTTCTCTAGTTTTGAGTCGTCCTATTTCAGGAAGTATGGACATATCCACCATTCGATGCTCACATGGACGACAATGGTGATATTTACGCTCGTGGAGCACAAGATTCCAAAGATATATCTGTTCAATACATGGAAGCGATAAGACAACTGAAAAGTGAAGGCGTACGTTTGGCGCGCACCCTCCATTTTACAGTGATGCCTGGTAAGTGGTTGTTAGACCAAAGTAGGATTATTTGAACGTATCTTTTGGTTTATTGATAAAAGTAGTATTGTTTTCATGAATGTTCCTCTATATTCGTTGATCGGTTGGAATGGGATTTTGTTTTTTTACAAATTATATGTGATATTTATTACACAAATGAGCAACGTGGTACTTCTATGAATATACTTTAACAAATTCGTTAACTACGACGAATTTTGATAGTTCCTTGTTCTTTAATAGATGAAGAGATTGGTGGCGAAAATGGGATGAAAGCCTTTATCAAGACAGAACAGTTTAAATCCTTGAACATTGGGTTCGCATTAGATGAAGGAGGATGTATGTCGGCTAATGATACCATTCACGTCGTCTACCAAGACAAACGGCCATGGCGTAAGTATCATCGTTTGAGAAATTTGAATTACTATTAATGATAGGATCATGCAATTACGAATGAAAGAAATATTTATAGAGACTGCCTCGTTGGCCTAGTGGTACTAAGCGCGACTGCTACGCTGGAGGTCTTGGGTTCGATTCCCGAGTCGACCAAGGTGTTATTGGGTTTTTCTATGAAATTCTCAGTAGCAGGTCGGAGTTTGGATTTGTGCCCGGTAAGTGGCAATAGGCTCGTCCTCTATCACATGGGACCTAAACGTATCGGCGAACTGTGGGTGTAGAATAGTACACCTCTGCCTACCCCTTCGGGGATACAGGCGTGATGATATGTATGTATGAAGAAATATTTCCAACTAAAAACCTATTATTTAAGTATTAGGTGCTTAGCAGGTATGTGGTGACTTTATGTATAGGTAGAAACTATATGTTGGTAGTATTTAGTGCTTGTGTCTATAGGTGAATGTCATTGTCCTATCTAAACCCCTGTTAACCGTTGGATAGCCGACTGCACCTATTTCTTAAATAAATCTGTGTACCTTACTACTTGAAACAGGAGCTAGATAATTGTTTAAATTTCACAGAGTTTCATCTTGAAATCAATGGTGTGGCTGGGCATGGTTCTATGTTTGTGGGAACAAGCGCTATGGAAAATGTAAGGTATCTAAACGAAACTGAAAGAAACAATAATATAATAATTAATGTTAAAAACACTTTATGTAATTAATTATTATTGTTTCTTTCAGTTTCGTTCCAAGTTACATTTTAGGGTCTTTCTCAAATGTCAAAACGGACCTTTTATATTTTGACAACTAGCTGTGCCCGCGACTTCGTCCGCGTGGAATAGTTACTTTTCGGGCAGCATATTTAGAATTAGGTTTTTATACATATACTTTCGCTTGGGTAGCTATAAATTTACTTTACAGATGCTTCTCTTTATACGATTTTTCTATGTATTTCTATGGATTTATTTATGTACCGATTGACATGAAATAAACACTAAATGTTAAGTGAAGCTTACTACAATATATTCGTGAAACCCGCATCTTAATCGAGTAAGCCGTTTCTGAGATTAGCGTTCACAAACACACAGACAAACAGACAAAAAAAAATTAATTATAATTTCAGGTTCGGCATCGATATTATAACAACCCTTGCTACTTTTTTTGTTTATATTTCCATTGTACAGACACCACTTTTCTACAATTTTATTATATGTATAGATTTTCAAATTGATATAACTTTTTTATTTATGTACCGATTGACATGAAATAAACACTAAATGTTAAGTGAAGCTAACTACAATATATTTGTGAAAACCGCTTCTTAATCGAGTAAGCCGTTTCTGAGATTAGCGTGCACAAACACACAGACAAACAGACAAACCGACAAACAGACAAAAAAATAATTAATTATAATTTCAGGTTCGGCATCGATATTATAACAACCCTAGCTACTTTTTTTGTTTATATTTCCATTGTACAGACACCACTTTTCTACAATTTTATTATATGTATAGATTTTAAGTCTGTAAAGGTGTTAAAAGACTTGAGCATTCACTTGTAAAAGCTAGCTCCGTTACCAACCTATTACAAATGCGGTAACTGTCGGTTGTGTGCTTCTTCTGCCTTGCGTTCTTCTGAGCTATAGGCTGACTTCCAGTTTTACTGGATTCAGTTACCGTATTTTATATCGAGCGACTGCCTGTCTTACCTAATCTATACATATAATAAAATTGTAGAAAAGTGGTGTCTGTACAATGGAAATATAAACAAAAAAAGCAGCAAGGGTTGTTATAATATCGATACCGAACCTGAAATTATAATTAATTTTTCTTTTGTCTGTTTGTCGGTTTGTCTGTTTGTCTGTTTGTCTGTGTGTTTGTGCACGCTAATCTCAGAAACGGCTTACTCGATTCAGATGCGGTTTTCACAAATATATTGTAGTTAGCATCACTTAACATTTAGTGTTTATTTCATGTCAATCGGTACATAAATAAAAAAGTTATGTCAATTTGAAAAATCATCTTCTATACATATAATAAAATTGTAGAAAAGTGGTGTCTGTACAATGGAAATATAAACAAAAAAAGTAGCAAGGGTTGTTATAATATCGATGCCGAACCTGAAATAATAATTAATTTTTTTTTTGTCTGTTTGTCGGTTTGTCTGTTTGTCTGTTTGTCTGTGTGTTTGTGCACGCTAATCTCAGAAACGGCTTACTCGATTAAGATGCGGTTTTCACAAATATATTGTAGTTAGCATCACTTAACATTTAGTGTTTATTTCATGTCAATCGGTACATAAATAAAAAAGTTATGTCAATTTGAAAAATCATCTTCTATACATATAATAAAATTGTAGAAAAGTGGTGTCTGTACAATGGAAATATAAACAAAAAAAGTAGCAAGGGTTGTTATAATATCGATGCCGAACCTGAAATTATAATTAATTTTTTTTTTGTCTGTTTGTCGGTTTGTCTGTTTGTCTGTTTGTCTGTGTGTTTGTGCACGCTAATCTCAGAAACGGCTTACTCGATTAAGATGCGGTTTTCACAAATATATTGTAGTTAGCATCACTTAACATTTAGTGTTTATTTCATGTCAATCGGTACATAAATAAAAAAAGTTATGTCAATTTGAAAAATCATCTTCTATACATATAATAAAATTGTAGAAAAGTGGTGTCTGTACAATGGAAATATAAACAAAAAAGTAGCAAGGGTTGTTATAATATCGATACCGAACCTGAAATTATAATTAATTTTTCTTTTGTCTGTTTGTCTGTTTGTCTGTGTGTTTGTGCACGCTAATCTCAGAAACGGCTTACTCGATTCAGATGCGGTTTTCACAAATATATTGTAGTTAGCTTCACTTAACATTTAGTGTTTATTTCATGTCAATCGGTACATAAATAAAAAGTTATGTCAATTTGAAAAATCATCTTCTATACATATAATAAAATTGTAGAAAAGTGGTGTCTGTACAATGGAAATATAAACAAAAAAAGTAGCAAGGGTTGTTATAATATCGATGCCGAACCTGAAATTATAATTAATTTTTTTTTTGTCTGTTTGTCGGTTTGTCTGTTTGTCTGTTTGTCTGTGTGTTTGTGCACGCTAATCTCAGAAACGGCTTACTCGATTAAGATGCGGTTTTCACAAATATATTGTAGTTAGCATCACTTAACATTTAGTGTTTATTTCATGTCAATCGGTACATAAATAAAAAAGTTATGTCAATTTGAAAAATCATCTTCTATACATATAATAAAATTGTAGAAAAGTGGTGTCTGTACAATGGAAATATAAACAAAAAAAGTAGCAAGGGTTGTTATAATATCGATACCGAACCTGAAATTATAATTAATTTTTCTTTTGTCTGTTTGTCGGTTTGTCTGTTTGTCTGTTTGTCTGTGTGTTTGTGCACGCTAATCTCAGAAACGGCTTACTCGATTCAGATGCGGTTTTCACAAATATATTGTAGTTAGCTTCACTTAACATTTAGTGTTTATTTCATGTCAATCGGTACATAAATAAAAAAGTTATGTCAATTTGAAAAATCATCTTCTATACATATAATAAAATTGTAGAAAAGTGGTGTCTGTACAATGGAAATATAAACAAAAAAAGTAGCAAGGGTTGTTATAATATCGATGCCGAACCTGAAATTATAATTATTATTTTTTTTGTCTGTTTGTCGGTTTGTCTGTTTGTCTGTTTGTCTGTGTGTTTGTGCACGCTAATCTCAGAAACGGCTTACTCGATTAAGATGCGGTTTTCACAAATATATTGTAGTTAGCATCACTTAACATTTAGTGTTTATTTCATGTCAATCGGTACATAAATAAAAAAGTTATGTCAATTTGAAAAATCATCTTCTATACATATAATAAAATTGTAGAAAAGTGGTGTCTGTACAATGGAAATATAAACAAAAAAAGTAACAAGGGTTGTTATAATATCGATGCCGAACCTGAAATTATAATTAATTTTTTTTTTGTCTGTTTGTCGGTTTGTCTGTTTGTCTGTTTGTCTGTGTGTTTGTGCACGCTAATCTCAGAAACGGCTTACTCGATTAAGATGCGGTTTTCACAAATATATTGTAGTTAGCATCACTTAACATTTAGTGTTTATTTCATGTCAATCGGTACATAAATAAAAAAGTTATGTCAATTTGAAAAATCATCTTCTATACATATAATAAAATTGTAGAAAAGTGGTGTCTGTACAATGGAAATATAAACAAAAAAAGTAGCAAGGGTTGTTATAATATCGATGCCGAACCTGAAATTATAATTAATTTTTCTTTTGTCTGTTTGTCGGTTTGTCTGTTTGTCTGTTTGTCTGTGTGTTTGTGCACGCTAATCTCAGAAACGGCTTACTCGATTAAGATGCGGTTTTCACAAATATATTGTAGTTAGCATCACTTAACATTTAGTGTTTATTTCATGTCAATCGGTACATAAATAAAAAAGTTATGTCAATTTGAAAAATCATCTTCTATACATATAATAAAATTGTAGAAAAGTGGTGTCTGTACAATGGAAATATAAACAAAAAAAGTAGCAAGGGTTGTTATAATATCGATGCCGAACCTGAAATTATAATTAATTTTTTTTTTGTCTGTTTGTCGGTTTGTCTGTTTGTCTGTGTGTTTGTGCACGCTAATCTCAGAAACGGCTTACTCGATTCAGATGCGGTTTTCACAAATATATTGTAGTTAGCTTCACTTAACATTTAGTGTTTATTTCATGTCAATCGGTACATAAATAAAAAAGTTATGTCAATTTGAAAAATCATCTATCTATACATATAATAAAATTGTAGAAAAGTGGTGTCTGTACAATGGAAATATAAACAAAAAAAGTAGCAAGGGTTGTTATAATATCGATGCCGAACCTGAAATTATAATTAATTTTTTTTTTGTCTGTTTGTCGGTTTGTCTGTTTGTCTGTGTGTTTGTGCACGCTAATCTCAGAAACGGCTTACTCGATTAAGAGCGGTTTTCACAAATATATTGTAGTTAGCATCACTTAACATTTAGTGTTTATTTCATGTCAATCGGTACATAAATAAAAAAGTTATGTCAATTTGAAAAATCATCTTCTATCTATACATATAATAAAATTGTAGAAAAGTGGTGTCTGTACAATGGAAATATAAACAAAAAAAGTAGCAAGGGTTGTTATAATATCGATACCGAACCTGAAATTATAATTAATTTTTTTTTTGTCTGTTTGTCGGTTTGTCTGTTTGTCTGTTTGTCTGTGTGTTTGTGCACGCTAATCTCAGAAACGGCTTACTCGATTAAGATGCGGTTTTCACAAATATATTGTAGTTAGCATCACTTAACATTTAGTGTTTATTTCATGTCAATCGGTACATAAATAAAAAAGTTATGTCAATTTGAAAAATCATCTTCTATACATATAATAAAATTGTAGAAAAGTGGTGTCTGTACAATGGAAATATAAACAAAAAAAGTAGCAAGGGTTGTTATAATATCGATGCCGAACCTGAAATTATAATTAATTTTTTTTTTGTCTGTTTGTCGGTTTGTCTGTTTGTCTGTTTGTCTGTGTGTTTGTGCACGCTAATCTCAGAAACGGCTTACTCGATTCAGATGCGGTTTTCACAAATATATTGTAGTTAGCTTCACTTAACATTTAGTGTTTATTTCATGTCAATCGGTACATAAATAAAAAAGTTATGTCAATTTGAAAAATCATCTATCTATACATATAATAAAATTGTAGAAAAGTGGTGTCTGTACAATGGAAATATAAACAAAAAAAGTAGCAAGGGTTGTTATAATATCGATGCCGAACCTGAAATTATAATTAATTTTTTTTTTTGTCTGTTTGTCGGTTTGTCTGTTTGTCTGTGTGTTTGTGCACGCTAATCTCAGAAACGGCTTACTCGATTAAGAGCGGTTTTCACAAATATATTGTAGTTAGCTTCACTTAACATTTAGTGTTTATTTCATGTCAATCGGTACATAAATAAAAAAGTTATGTCAATTTGAAAAATCATCTTCTATACATATAATAAAATTGTAGAAAAGTGGTGTCTGTACAATGGAAATATAAACAAAAAAAGTAGCAAGGGTTGTTATAATATCGATGCCGAACCTGAAATTATAATTAATTTTTTTTTTGTCTGTTTGTCGGTTTGTCTGTTTGTCTGTTTGTCTGTGTGTTTGTGCACGCTAATCTCAGAAACGGCTTACTCGATTAAGATGCGGTTTTCACAAATATATTGTAGTTAGCATCACTTAACATTTAGTGTTTATTTCATGTCAATCGGTACATAAATAAAAAAGTTATGTCAATTTGAAAAATCATCTATCTATACATATAATAAAATTGTAGAAAAGTGGTGTCTGTACAATGGAAATATAAACAAAAAAAGTAGCAAGGGTTGTTATAATATCGATGCCGAACCTGAAATTATAATTAATTTTTTTTTTTGTCTGTTTGTCGGTTTGTCTGTTTGTCTGTGTGTTTGTGCACGCTAATCTCAGAAACGGCTTACTCGATTAAGAGCGGTTTTCACAAATATATTGTAGTTAGCATCACTTAACATTTAGTGTTTATTTCATGTCAATCGGTACATAAATAAAAAAGTTATGTCAATTTGAAAAATCATCTTCTATACATATAATAAAATTGTAGAAAAGTGGTGTCTGTACAATGGAAATATAAACAAAAAAGTAGCAAGGGTTGTTATAATATCGATACCGAACCTGAAATTATAATTAATTTTTCTTTTGTCTGTTTGTCGGTTTGTCTGTTTGTCTGTTTGTCTGTGTGTTTGTGCACGCTAATCTCAGAAACGGCTTACTCGATTCAGATGCGGTTTTCACAAATATATTGTAGTTAGCTTCACTTAACATTTAGTGTTTATTTCATGTCAATCGGTACATAAATAAAAAGTTATGTCAATTTGAAAAATCATCTTCTATACATATAATAAAATTGTAGAAAAGTGGTGTCTGTACAATGGAAATATAAACAAAAAAAGTAGCAAGGGTTGTTATAATATCGATGCCGAACCTGAAATTATAATTAATTTTTTTTTTGTCTGTTTGTCGGTTTGTCTGTTTGTCTGTTTGTCTGTGTGTTTGTGCACGCTAATCTCAGAAACGGCTTACTCGATTAAGATGCGGTTTTCACAAATATATTGTAGTTAGCATCACTTAACATTTAGTGTTTATTTCATGTCAATCGGTACATAAATAAAAAAGTTATGTCAATTTGAAAAATCATCTTCTATACATATAATAAAATTGTAGAAAAGTGGTGTCTGTACAATGGAAATATAAACAAAAAAAGTAGCAAGGGTTGTTATAATATCGATGCCGAACCTGAAATTATAATTAATTTTTTTTTGTCTGTTTGTCGGTTTGTCTGTTTGTCTGTTTGTCTGTGTGTTTGTGCACGCTAATCTCAGAAACGGCTTACTCGCTTCAGATGCGGTTTTCACAAATATATTGTAGTTAGCTTCACTTAACATTTAGTGTTTATTTCATGTCAATCGGTACATAAATAAAAAAGTTATGTCAATTTGAAAAATCATCTATCTATACATATAATAAAATTGTAGAAAAGTGGTGTCTGTACAATGGAAATATAAACAAAAAAAGTAGCAAGGGTTGTTATAATATCGATGCCGAACCTGAAATTATAATTAATTTTTTTTTTTGTCTGTTTGTCGGTTTGTCTGTTTGTCTGTGTGTTTGTGCACGCTAATCTCAGAAACGGCTTACTCGATTAAGAGCGGTTTTCACAAATATATTGTAGTTAGCTTCACTTAACATTTAGTGTTTATTTCATGTCAATCGGTACATAAATAAAAAAGTTATGTCAATTTGAAAAATCATCTTCTATACATATAATAAAATTGTAGAAAAGTGGTGTCTGTACAATGGAAATATAAACAAAAAAAGTAGCAAGGGTTGTTATAATATCGATACCGAACCTGAAATTATAATTAATTTTTCTTTTGTCTGTTTGTCTGTTTGTCTGTTTGTCGGTTTGTCTGTTTGTCTGTTTGTCTGTTTGTCTGTTTGTCTGTGTGTTTGTACACGCTAATCTCAGAAACGGCTTACTCGATTAAGATGCGGTTTTCACAAATATATTGTAGTTAGCTTCACTTAACATTTAGTGTTTATTTCATGTTAATCGGTACATAAATAAATCCATAGAAATACATAGAAAAATCGTATACAGAGAAGCATCTGTAAAGTAAATTTATAGCTACCCAAGCGAAAGTATATGTATAAAAACCTAATTCTTAATATGCTGCCCGAAAAGTAACTATTCCACGCGGACGAAGTCGCGGGCACAGCTAGTAGCTATATAAATAATCATTACTGTTACCAGGTATACAATTTTATGAAGGCTGCCATGGCTTACAGAGAGACTCAGCAAGAGATCGCGCTAAATAACGATTTCTTTGATTATGGAGCATACACCACTGTAAACATCAATATTATTCACGTAGGTAACTTTATTATTTTAAATAGAAACACCTGTGTAAATATAGAAAATAGCTTTTTTAAAAAGATTTTGCTTCGGCAGGTATAACGCGATCCAAATGAGAATAGGAATGTCAATAACCTCTATCTGTCAAATGTCACTTGAAAAGTACGGTTTGCACAAAAAACTTATTTGCATCAATAATAATAGGTATGAAATATCAAATTTAAATAAAAATTTAAAATGGGAGAAAATTATCTGAATATAATATTGAATTATTTTTATTATATTTAGATAATTTACTATAAAGGCCCAGAAGCCATGCCAAAATTATTCAAGAAAATAGGGACGCAAGTCGCCATCTTGTCATTGTTAGCATGTTTTTACTTGTTAGTGTGCTTTGTCGTACGACTGAGTGCATGTGCTAGCGGACTGATACTGTTTATTTAGTTGATTCTGTTTCTTTTGATATTTTACTTAAAAAAAAAATATTAAAAAAAAAACTTGTTTTGCTCACCCTACCTAAATGGTTAGAATTGACAGCTATGACGTCACAATATGGCGCTAAGTCGATCCTATTCTCATTTGAATCGCACTATACCTACATACCTCCAGCATGGTAATAGCGTTTACTACTACGAAGTGTTTACTAACATAGGTTTAAGTCTGTATATACTAACACAAAATGTATTATAAAATATATATGTTAGTTTTTAAGGTATATATCTATGGGCCTTAGTCGCCTGACAATAAAGATTTTATTATTATTATTATTATTATAGCTTTTGTCCATTGCTTTATCTATTCGGTATTTTTTTACGTTTATGATAACTTACTTAGCATTCCTTTCAAAAACTTTTGTTTTATTTGTATTCCTTATTAATAAAAGGTATCACGTTACAGGGTGGCCGCGTGATAAATAAAATACCATCGAAGGTTACTCTGGGTGTCGATATGAGGCTGGCACCTGATGCCGACGCTGAACAAATACAAGCAATGGTAATTATTTTTATCAAGCTTATTTAACGTGACGCAAATGTTAGACATTAAAATAAAAATACGCGGTTTACGATATCAGAGGCACAGCAGACACTTTATTTCAAAATATATGACTGCATTGGTTAAGGTTGCTGCCTCGTTGGCCTAGTGGTGCTAAGCGCGACTGCTACGCTAGAGGTGTTGGGTTCGATTCCCAAGTCGACGAAGGTGTTATTGGGTTTTTCTATGAAATTCTCAGTAGCAGGTCGGAGTTTGGATTTGTGCCCGGTTAGTGGCAATAGGCTGGCCCCCTATTACATGGGACCAAAATATATCAGCGAATTGTGGGTGTACATTGTACACCTCTGCGTAACCCTTCGGGGATGCAGGCGTGATGATAAGTCATGTTAAAGGTTAAGGTTGTCTCTCAATGTTGTATCTCTATTACTCAGTTGGATGGCTGGATTAGCCAAGCCGGTAACAACACCAGAGTGACGTTCCTGCGGCGTGACCTGGTGGCCGAACCGACCGCCGCCGACGATAGCAATCCTTTTTGGATCTCTATGAAGAATACTGCAGCCAAAATGTAAGTTCAACATACATGTAATCACGCCTCTTTCCCATAGGGGTACGCTGAGACCACTTCTTTCCACTTGCTACGATCCTTACACACTTGTTTCGCTGCCTCCACTTTCATTATTCCCTTCACACATGCGCTATTTTTATGTGGTACCTAATATAGAGTCACGGGTTCGATTCCCACCCAGGACAAATATTTGTGTTATGATTATGATCAGATTTTCTCTGTTTTGGTGTAGCTTATCTAAGTAAGTGAGTGTTTACTTTAGAAATAAATAAGCACATTTATCAGTTGTCTGGTACCATAGTACAAGCTCTACCTAGGTTGCGATCAGGGGCCCGAGTCTGCTATTGACAATTGCTTCAATCGTCTGAGTGGGTGGCATCAGTAGGTCCATTTTAGGATAATTACGTAGGTAAAACGTCATTTTAACGTCAAAATTTTCAATTGGGACGGCCAATTTTGACGTTTTGACATTTAGTAGAATGCCAATTATCCTAAAATGGACCTATTGACGCCACCCACTCAGACGTTTGTAGCAATTGTCAATAGCAGACTCGGGCCCCAGAGGCAGTGTCAGTCCCAAGATTTTATGTCCATTACCTACCTATAACCTAATTTATGTTACGGGAGTTATGGCTTTGATACCTACTTAGATTACGCCTTAGATAGTAGGGATGAATATATTAGCAACAAAAAATACATTCAATATGCATGAAAACTGCTTAAAAATGCATGATGTAGATTGGTTATCATTATATTTAACTCGATGTATTTAGTGCCACTTCAATCCAAGTTTCTAATGTATTACAAAACTAATTACTTTCCTATTTACATTCTACGATATAAACGCTTTAACACCAATTTTTCTGTTCCAGGGGTTTAAAATTAATTCCCATAGTGGTGCCAGGGACGACTGACATAACTCAGCTACGTAACCTAGGAATACCAGCCTTCGGATTTTCTCCGAAACTTGAAACACAACTGCGGGCGCATCAAAAGGACGAGTACCTAAATGTAAACGTATTCCTCAGAGGAATACAGTTATATAAAGAAATTATACAAAACTTAGCCAATGTAAAATGAGTTGTCGAACAAAAAATGTGAAATTAAAATACTTTCTGCATAATAATTTTTTATTTTTCTTATTTTTTATTTATTTGTTGTCCTTTTCACTTAAAATTTTTAATGATTTCTTTTCCATATCGGAAATGAGCAATTTTTTTCATAACCTGGTGTTCCTAGTAATTATTTTCCCAAAAAGAAGGATGCAAGAGTACCGTCCGTTACAAATTGTCCAATTTAGTTTCTGGTACCGTCATTCAGAGAAGCTATAATATATAGCCTCTCTGAGGGACGGTAATATGGCCGAACATTTAAACGCAACTGCAATTGTAAATTCATATACCTATGTGACATACATTCACTGCATAAACTAGTCATCACTGCATACATTAGGTACTAAGTTCTTATAGAATGTAGAATATAATAGATAGCATTCTACAAAAAGGCCATATTGTTGTGTGGGTGACGCGGTGCGTACACAGATTGTAGTATTAACTCCTTTGTTAAATATTAATAATGTAGTACTTTATACTTACCACCACTTGATGGAATGGAGTACCTACCAACGAGTACGACTTCAGTGTATTCGGACTTAACATTATTTTTAACCTGCAAGTGCGCAAACGTGGTAATGAATTATCTCTCCTTGGTAAGTATTACATTATTTTATGTTGGTAGCTTGATCATAGATTTATAACATGTAAGCATGGGATTGATGTATATGCGTGGTTAGGTAGAATATTTCCCTTAGAATAGAATAACTTGCTCATTCGAAGTTTGCTGCCCTAAAATACCAAGGCGTATCTTAATAGTTCACAAATAACCACCATGACGGTGGTTAATATAATGATGCCTCCTGAGAAGCTAATGATACCTCATGGTTTATGGCCCCTAGATTTAACTTAACTAAATTCTATCAGATTGAAATAAAACTAATTTGAGTCTGCCCGTGACCATGATACCTGCAAAGGTGACGAAACTTCGAGACCTAAATCTAAAATGAAAACCGCGAAAAAATCTATTCGCATAAACCTAAGAAACCAATATTTCTATCAGATTGTTCAAGTAATGTTTCATAACACAATGAGAAGTAGATACCTAATCAAATTGGAACGTAGTTCCTAAAGCTATCAAGAATTGCTAACTCAACTATCTATATGTTTTAACTGGTTGTCGAGCTATATTTATCGAATAACTTATTATTAGGTTGGTACACACAGGGTTATAAGTATTATGAGTTAGGACTATTTGTGATGACGGCCGTCTGCGATGACCCTACACGACCATTGACGGTAAAAATGCGCGTAAAAAACTGTTTGATATGTTATTGAGTAGGTAAAGTTTATTTATTTATATTATTTTCAATGTTACCCACACATTTGATTTTTTTAAGATCTTCCTCATTGTTAGAGGTCTTTGTTGATAGTATTACGGTTATTATAACGGGGTTCAATCAGTCTTCAATCGAGTGTCTAAGTAGCTGCAGCGTCAAGTGCCAGTCGTATTTAGTGAATCTAATCTGACACATAAAGATATCAGTTATATAATTTGTCTTGAAACAAAACGGTTGTGAGAACATTGAATCAATTTAATTAAGACTACTTATTAAGGTACGATAGATATATATTATGTACTTATTGAACAAAGCTGCATAACGTTCTTTTCTAATAAGAAAGTTTTATTCTTTACTTAAGAAATTTTCCTGACAAAAATATAAACATCTAAACAATCAGCATTTAAAATTTAAGTTGTTGCTACAAAGACGGAGTCAGATATAAAAACACGTTTACGACTAAAAGGAATGCCTAAAAACTTAAGTTAATAAACTTAACCAATTTACCAAAATGCATTTGGAATTTGGAGTAGGTATCTGTGTTGTCTGTGTTATCATGGTCGCCCTAGACCGGTTTTTCGAATATTCAAACATATGAAAAAGTGCATTCGTCCGGCAGTGTAGAGGATATATGAAAAGTTAACAACATCTTCTACATTTTATTATTTCTGATTTTTTTTTTTATCACATTTTTTTTTATTTCCGTTTCAACTTTTAAGGAGACAGAATCATTATTTGCCTCTCTTTTCCTATAGAATCGAGGGCAATTAAATTGTAGCCCAGAATTTTTCATATAAGTATTATATTGTCTGTTAGTCGCGCACATAAGCTCTTCCTTAGTACAGGTGTAAGGACATAAACGAAAAGACATACCTGTGACATTGTGAGGCGGAAACACACCAACACCTTAGGTCATAATTATTTCCCTACCTGGATAAGTTTACTTCGACATACCTGAGTTCGATGTCTGTTTAGCGACTTCCAGGCTGGCGGCAGACGAATGTCCAGAGGTTTTCTGATAGAACAAGAGATCAATTAGGGTAGCACTTCCGCACCACAGTCTCTATCTCAGATGTGAGGTTTCGACAGTAAAAGTTCGGACTTTCCTCTAATTAAACATCTTCGATGTAACGTAATTAATCATGTTTTCTTTCCATTTCAGTATAGGTAAGGAAAGATGTTGAAGCACTCGCTTTTATTATGTTTTGCAATATACAGTTGCACTGCAAAGCCTTTGAGGAATCAATACCAACATTACTTGGAACTCGACGAGGTAAAGAGTTTCCGAGAATACGTCCGCATCGATACGAGCAGAGAAGAAAACTTAAGTACGTATATAATGTTTTTAGTTATAAGTAGTCACTGTAGGAAGGTATTTCCTATAAGTATCTAACATTCCTATAAGTCCCTACATGCACTTTGTTAGTTCATTTTTTTCTATCAATTGGAGATTGCTCGAACTCTACAACTCATGTCACTATTGTTAAAAATAAAAGGTGTGGAGTAATATGTGTTTTACCCACTGCAGTTCAAAATACTCTTTTCTGCATTAATTACCAACAATTACAAGCTTATTTACTGCATATTGATAATATGTTGACTGGCCGGTAATTCCGATCTTTTTATGATAAGAATAATTAAGTAAATTATGTACCTATAGGAAGCTTCAAAAATTACATCCACCGTTACACTTTGGTCTATCAATTTCAATCTTTTTTTAAGTACATACATTTAAATATGTCTTGTCCATTTCTTCCTGTAATATGGTTTATTTATGTTTGAAGATACTGGCTAGAATTTATTATTAAAAACTTTTAATTATTAGGTAGGTATTAAGGGGTCATTAGCATTTATATTTTGCTTAACCTCAGCAATTAGCTTTAAACTCATAAAACGATTTGTGGGAAGATATTTTTATACTAACAATGTAACAATTGCATGTTTTTAAGTCTTTAAACTCTATTAGCAAAAAGTAAAGAATACGCTGGTTTTGTGTTAGGGTCATCGTCGTATTACCTGAATTAAGGATTTATTGAAGACTAAGTGAGCTTGCAAGTTGACCCTGGTTGATGCGAATAACCAATAGGAGAAGGCCAAGCAGATGCCATCTTTCTAAATCTGCTCTGTGTAGACAGTGCTTGGTACCATTTCACTTTATAAAAATCGTCACATCCACATGTTTACAGTACCTTCTAACAGTAGGTAAATGTATTTTATGGACGCATTATAAGACCAGATGAAGTTATAGTAACTAGATATAAGATACGCCAGTTACGAACTTACTACTAGCTACTTACTAGCGTAATCGTTGACCCCTATTACTTTACTGAACTTCTGACCTTTTACTATCTTACGAACTACGTACCCAACACCCTTTTATATAGGGTATGAATGTACGGAAGTTTGTATAGGAACGAATGGCCTATTTTATCGATAGACTTGATTTTATTTTGCTATCTTAGTTACAAGTAGCGTAAAATATTAAGCTAAATAAGTTCGTATGATGCTTTTATATCGTTGAGACAAATATTTATTCAATTTTGTTATATCTAATTTTTGTATTATTTTGGCACTGTTCAATCTGATTGCTTCGCATCTTTTTTTTATTTGTAAAAGTGTTAAGATCATAAACGACTATTGGAGAGCCATGGTTTGTCTCAAGATAGGCTTATAAACCGATGTATTTGTACATGGTAAGTAAAAATCCAATTGCTTTTTACAGAATATGCTGTGGACTTCTGGGTCCGTCAAGCTATAGGATTGGGTTTACCCTATGCGGTGTATAAGCCTGCGGGCAAGCCGGTGTTCGTGGCCACGTGGGAGGGCACCGACCCCACGCTGCCCAGCATTATGCTCAACTCACACATGGACGTAGTTCCAGTAGACGAGGTAAGTTATAGACGTCAAGCAGCAGCGAACCTGAGACAATTGACTAGGCGCAACAGTAGCTTTAACAACTAAGCTATAAGGGACTGAGTGTTGTCACTTTTGTCACTTTAACTAAGTAGTTAAAGCCTTGACAACAAGTTATTTTAAATTAAATGATACAATCGTATTACGTCTATTTTAAGTTACAATAAAAATTATGTAATTATAACATATAAAACATTATGCTATCTTTATTTGTCGTTTAGGCAATTTATCTTGACAGACACAATTTATTACAATTATAAAATTGGTTCATTCAATTTGGACCTGAAATGCATAATTAAACGTATTCTTATCAAACTTTATTGACATCAAAACAATAGGTATTTCTGACATCATTATGTAGGTCTCTGTTGAAGTGGAGGTAATGCGACTGCCGCAGGTAAGTTTCCGCAGGATGTGGCTGTGCTTGGGTCGTAATATTTCTAACAGTGCATTTTAGAAATGTTATGTATAAGGAGGTTTTTTATTCTTTCAAAACCAAAGCAGAGGGTCACATTACCATCTTTTCCTCTACCTATTTTTACACGACTGCCCAAAAAGGAGTGTTATGTTTTCAGGGTTCATGTATGTATGTATGTTTGTGAGTTTCTTTATTCCACCATAACTTCTAAAAGGCTTGACCTTTTTAAAAACGGTCAAGTGTGAGTCGAAATCGCCTGCAAAGGGTTCCAAACAATATTTTTTAGAAAAGTAACTTATATTTTGAGGTACCTTGAGCGCTCTACAAAATATTATTCATCACCAAAAGGTATTAACTAAAAAAATATATAAATAACACTCCTTTTTTTTGGGCAGTCGTGTAAAAATTAGTAATTCGTTAAATAGATGACCTCTCGCAAATATTGATAGTAACTACTTCATTCTTAAACTTATAGAAGGTATCTAGATAGTTAAATATGTAGATATGATATTAGTTCCTCAGGACGATAAAATTTGATTACATTATACAGAAAATCAGGTCAATGTGCTTTTATCGGCATGTTTGGGCATATCGCGCAAAATTTTAAATATAAATGTTTAACTATAGTGACCTCCGTATTCCTCAAGCTAATTTTACTCCTGTTTCATAGAAAGAATGGCTATACCCACCCTTCTCAGCGCATATGGACATCAAAGGCGATATATACGGTCGTGGGACACAGGATACGAAAGACGTAGCCATACAATACGTTGAAGCAATTAGAAAACTTAAAAAGGACAATGTGACTTTAGCTCGCACCGTGCATTTGACAGTTATGGCGGGTAAGAACCTAATAATGTGAACTAAGTACGTAAACAATGCATCAAGGATGCCATATGTAGTAATGTTACACCCCTCTTAAAAACGCTGGCACCGCCGTCAGTGAAGTATCGTCGTTTCGACCATTTCACCACATTTCTCATAAAAATAATGGTCGAAATGGTCGTGATGTCCGATCATTATTTCGGTAATGGTAAAAATCTGTGACTGGAGTGATCGCTGTTAATTTATTATTCTCGTACCAACAGTTTATTGTGGGTAACTTAAGTTCAGACAAATAGCGCATGATACCGCTACAGTGCACAGTGGTTCCAAAAAGACATAGGTTTGAAACTTGGTAGATGTTAATTTAAGTAGTAACTATAATAACATTATTTTTATAGATGAGGAACAAGGAGGTACATACGGGATAAAGGCCTTTGTGAAAACGCCAGAATTTAAATCCTTGAATATTGGGTTCGCTTTAGATGAGGGCTTAGCATCCAAAAATGACACTCTATTTGCAACTTATGTGGACAGGAGACCTTGGCGTGAGTATACACCTTTCTACTTTACCATTTTTTGTTTTTTTTTTTAAGTATGTTATGTTTTTTACGTTACATTATTATATGATGGATGGATGATGGATGATGAAGTCAGGAATTATATACCATCCTTTGAAAATGTATAGATCATTCAAACATCGATCAAAAATATCTGCAGTAAATTGTATACAAACATTTCCTTGGGTGCTATATAGGTACATATATTCCAATATCAGATAATTTTATGTCCTACTATCTACTACAATATGTATTATTATCAACGGAAAATTGCTTATTTAATCAGGACAGGTGTATTGATAAATTCGTGGCTATTGTGTATTACAAATTCTAATTTTACAAGAAATGATTATGATCATGTAAAATAGATCACGTTATCCAGCATAATAATAATATAAAAGAATAAAAATATATGGTGTTTATATGGACAACTTCAAAAGTAATATGTTGTTTAAATCTGTCATTATCTGTCATTAGGCACAAAACAAGTTGGTTACTTTATTAAGTACTTAGTAGCGACAAAAGGCTTATTTATTATGATTGAACCGTGAAAAATAATACAATGCATTGTTTCAACTATGTATGTAAATTATAAAGTACCTGCTTTTCATTATTTATTGATATTATTCATCATCTTTATTTGTCCAACTGTGTCAGTTCAGAGCTTAAGTTTAAGCGTGAACGTCAATATCTTTCACGTGTCCATCAATACTTCAATTGAAGATTTCATGTGGGTCCCAATTCGACTGTATTATTTTGCATATCTCCAGCAAATATAAATCGCTTTATATTACTTTTGGTTTTGCTCCTTTTTATTTTTTTTCCTTACCTCTTTAGTTTATCCTCTAGTTCCTAAGATGTATTAAGAATCTTGTGATCCAAAAAATAATCTACTCGTTTGTTTAAAACAATGGAGAGAAGATTGACTCTCGTTTATAGGTTTTGCCATACAAGCTTCAGGTCTATGTAGAAAGGAGCATGTATAGCCTTGCTCTACAACATATCTTTATATAGCTGCTTCCTGATTGTTAGGCATTAAAGCCACATCGCATTTAAAGTCTTTTTTAATGACATTTTTAAACTCGAGAGACTCCTTTGATTTTGTTATAGAAATGCAATTCACTGTCCATGGGGTAGGAGGACATGGTTTAGCGATGCCTAACGAAAGCGCAATGGAAAAGGTATGAAACAGAAAATTTTGTCTTAAAATATAACTTTTACATTCTATACTATAGAAATAATTTTGCTAGTAAAGTTTTTTTACACGGACGAGCAAGGCAAATCTTGAATCTTCAAGGATATATAGTACAAATTAAGTAGATAAAAATAATTTGAGATTTTATAGTTTTTAGAAAAGTATTTTAGTGTATTTTTACATAACATAACATATCATCACGCCTGTATCCCCGAAAGGTTAGGCAGAGGTGAACCAATGTACCTACACCCACAGCTCGCCGATATGTTTAGGTCCCATGTAATAGGGGCGAGCCTATTGCCACTAACCGGGCACAAATTCAAACTCCGACCTGCTACTGAGAATTTCATAGAAAAACCCATTAACACCTTGGTCGACTTGGGAATCGAACCCAAGACCTCTAGTGTAGCAGTCGCGCTTAGCGCCACTAGGCCAACGAGGCAGCTTATTTTTAAGGGTAAAAAATATATTTTATTTACAGGCTCAAAGACTTATAAACGCTGTCATGACTTACAGGGAAAAACAAATGGAAGAAATGAAAACTAAAAGTCGTACTAACTTTGGAGAATTAACTAGTGTCAACATAAATATGATCAATGTAAGTTTATTTGTTTTTGATGAACAGTTAACAAAAAAACTAATGATATTTGAACTCGCTTTTTCGACTGTATGTTTTTTGTACGTTCGCCGTGCTCTTCGGCAATTGTTGATCGATTATAAGTAAATGTGGTTGCTGTGTAAGTAGTAATAATAGTCCATTAATGTTTTATTGCTTTTCATACTTTCCTACATATTATAAGATGATCAATTAGCGACCTGCCCACATTCACACCGCACACGATTAGACAAAACATTAATTAATTGAAAGCACAAACTTTCATCATCATAAATCTTTCCATAGGTAAAAACGGTAGAAAACTGAAAATCCGTTCGGTAATTTTTAAGTTTATCGCGTTCAGTCAGAGGCCCGAGTCTGCTGTTGACAATTGTTTGAATCGTCTGAGTGGGTGGCGTTAGTAGGTCCATTTTAGGATAATTACGTAGGAAAAACGTCATTTTAACGTCAAAATTGGCCATTGGGACGGCCAATTTTGAAGTTCTGATATTTAGTAGAATGCTAATTATCCTAAAATGGACCCACTAACGCCACCCAATCAGACGATTCAAGTCAATTGCAGACTCGGACCGCAGACAGACAGACGCGGCGAAAGAAATTGTTAAATAAATATGTATAGAAACAAAACACGGGTTAAATGGCCTTGTCATTATGGAAAATGTAATATATTCATTATTCATACATTGTTAAATATCAAACCGAAATTCATAAATGTGTATATAAAGTTTACTTTAAATTCCGATAGATGGCGTTGTGCTTTGAGAGCCGATTTCTAGATCGCGCTATTAAGATTCTCCGACCGTAGTATATAAGGTTCAACGATGTACTAAACTTATGAACAATTACAATTATACGAGAGCAAGTGACAAGTTGTTGTTTTATTCCGACTCAGCTTAGTGACTTCTACCAGTGCAAATTGTGTTGTTCTACCTTGGTTTATATCAGGCAACTCTTGGTATTAAACATTGGTCCAATCGAACCGGATTTTTTGTAAACCACGGTCCTTGTAAGGACCTCCCGTACTCGCAGCGGATCGTTGCGGCAAAGGTACAGGGATCCAGCGCATCAGCGGCGTTTGGAACAACCTGCTTTAAGCGGCTTGAAGCGCTTACAGTACAGGACAGCGGCAGCGGAAGTACAGTGCAACAAGCGAAGCGGAACAGCCTGCTTTAAGTGGCTTGAAACGCTGACAGTCCAGGGCATCATCACAACAGCGGGAGATCAACGTGCTAGTGTATGTGAACACTTATGCACGTCATCTGCAGTTACCAGGTGACAACATAGAGGGCAGCACCAGTAGTGTTTGTGTTGTGAGTGAGAATTGATCGTGAGCAAATCGTGAGTACATTTTAACTGTTAACTGTTCGTGGCCATCAGCAGAAATTTTCAACTTTATTTCCAAGAAGATTTTAACTTAGAACTTTTAACTTTATGTATTATTAATGAACTTACAAAAATTTAAGTGTTCTTTATTTAATGTTTGTTGTTTTGATTGCATGTTTAGTTAAGGACTTAGAATAGTTTTACAAAAAACGAGGGAACGTGGTCTCTATGCCCGATTTCCTGCGATAGTAAAAATTGTAATTTAAAACACTTGTAATTTTTTAAAGAGTATTTGGCACTTAGAATAATTTTTAGAGTTGTTAGAACAGTAAATAATTTATAACTTAGAAATATTTACAAATAAGTTGGCATTAGTAAGATCAGAGGATTTACATGTTACGCTTTGTTTTCTTTGGCAAACATTCGTAATCAAACTTTATATATTTTGTTGCAAGGTCTATTGTGTTTTATTATTGATTATAACATTTCTTTATTGATTTTACAATGGAGGGATTAATCAATATTTTACAAAAACTACAAAGTTCGATTCAAAAAGGATTTATAAATTTTAAGAAAAGTCCCAAGGAAAGGCTTACGATAGAATATATAGAAACAAGAAAAGAATTACTAGAACAGAATTGGAATAATTTTGAGAGTATTCATTGTAAGTTATACGAAAATTATAGTGCTGAACAAATAGATCAAAAGGTAGATAGTATTTATGAATCAACTGAAGATAGTTATATAAATTACAAAACGCATATGAAAACATTGCTTAATTCAATATCGGGAAGGGTATCAGGACAAGACACTAACACAGATAAATCAAACAAAAAATCGAGTGCCTTTGTTAAATTACCGAAAATTTCTATTCCTTCATTTTCTGGTCAGTATAGTGAGTGGGCTACCTTTAATGATTTATTTAAAGCGTTGGTACATAACAATGAAGCTCTGAGTGATTGTCAAAAATTACATTATTTAAAAGATCATCTTACTGGAGAAGCCGAACAGTTGATTAGATACACACCAATAAGTGACGCTAACTACAGTCAGTGTTGGGAACTTTTAGAAAAACGATATAATAATAAGAGACATTTAGCTGACTGTATTTTAAAGCGTTTGTTTGGTCAAAAGCGTTTACATGCCGAGTCTGGTAAGGGTCTTAAAGAATTGTTTGACACAACCAATGACTGTTTAAAGGCACTTAAGCACTTGAACGTTGATGTTACTACATGGGATGTAATTATAATTCACATCGTGTCATATAAATTGGATTTTGAAACGCGCAAACAGTGGGAATTGAGCATCGGTAACCTGAGTGGTAATGAATTGCCATCCATGAAACAATTTGAGACGTTTTTAGAAACCAGGTACCGCGCGTTAGAGTTCGTAGAGCCAAATCGGTCTTCAGTTCACCAGGGTAAGGTTTCAACCGGACTCAAACATAAGGCCTTGTTGGCCACGAATTCATCAGCTAAGCGGTGTGAGTACTGTCAGGAAGCATCACACAAACTTTGTTTCTGCAAAAAGTTTGCTAAGCAACCAGTAGACGTGAGACGGGATTTCGTAGCCAAACAAAATATTTGTTTTAATTGCTTAGGTAGTAATCACAGCGTGTATGGTTGCAAGAATCCTGCTACTTGTAGAGTTTGCAAAAAGCGTCATCACTCCTTATTACATCCCGTTAGCAAGTGCGACGCATTACTTGATTCGTCTGATACTGCAGCCAATGGTGAACCCTTAGTGTCCTGCCTTTCAACAGGCGCAGTTCTTAAACCACGATCGGTTTTATTAGCTACCGCTCTAATAAATGCCGAGTCGAAGATGGGTCATCCACAGATAGTCCGAGCCTTGCTTGATCAAGGCTCCCAGGCTTGTTTTATAACAGAAGCTACAGTACAACTTTTAGGACTTAAGCGAATTCCTATTAATGGTATCATAAATGGTTTGGGCAGTGGTAAGTCAACCGTAGCCAAGCATATTGTTCATGTTACTATCCAGTCCCGCGTTGATTCAAGTTTTCAACTAAATTTGAGCGCCTATGTGTTGAATAAAATAACAACATACTTACCTGAGAAGGACATCGATACATGCAATTTTGACTGGATTAAAACCAAAGATTTGTATCTTGCTGACCCACAATTTAGCACACCTAACAGGATTGACATTCTGTTGGGTGCCGATGTTTACAGTTGTATCATACAGGAAGGCATCGTAAAGAGTCCACATGGCACTTTGATCGCGCAGAGCACCGCCTTAGGGTGGATCCTGTCTGGTACAGTTAATGCTGTTAATAAACCCAAAACAAAAAATATTAGTGTCATGCACGCCCAGATAAACGAAGATGATAGTCTTAAGAAATTTTGGGAAGTAGAAGAAAAATTTAGTAGAAATAAATTACTTACCCCTGAAGAACAGCAATGTGAAGACCTATATAGACAAACTACTAAACGAGATGACGATGGCCGGTATGTGGTCAGGCTTCCATTTCGAGATGTGAATCCACTATGTAAGGCAGGGAATTCGCGCGGCATAGCTGAATCAAGGTTTAAATCTCTAGAAAAAAGATTAGGAAAAAACGAAAAATTAAAGGAAGAGTATACAAAGGTGATCAAGGAATATTTATTACTGGGACACATGAGGGCTGTAAAGAAAAATGATAAAAAAAGGCATGAAGCTGTTTATTTACCCCACCATGCTGTAATACGAGAGGACAAAACTACCACAAAAGTTCGGGTGGTTTTCAACGCATCCGAAAAGAACAACAAAGGTATATCATTAAATGATTCTCTGATGGTTGGTCCCACGTTACAGGCTGATTTACGGCACACCATTCTAAGGTGGCGCCGGCATGCGATTGGTCTTGTAGCTGACATTATAAAAATGTATCGGCAAGTACGAGTAGATGAAAAAGACGTCATGTTTCAGCGAATTTTGTGGAGAGACAGCCCGGACATGCCTCTAGAAGACTACGAGTTACTGACAGTCACTTTTGGTACCGCTTCGGCTCCATACCAAGCGGTTCGAACGCTTCATCAGATCGCGTATGATGAAGGCAACAAGTATCCGCTGGCATATAATAGAGTTTTGAATGCATTTTATATGGACGATCTGATGACAGGATGTGACAGTGTAGAAGAAGGAACTGAAATAGTCAAGCAAATTACAGCATTGTTAGAAACAGGGGGCTTTGAACTGCAGAAGTGGAACAGTAATTGTAAGAACATGTTAGAAGTTATTCAAGCAATAGAAAAAGATAAAATAATAGAGCAATTAGGTAAAACAAGCAAATACAAAAAGGACAATATGAAAGAAAATAGAGAGGAGGAGATAGAAGAGCAAAATAAATTCAAAATAAAGCTAGATAACACAGTTAAAATTTTAGGGCTTACCTGGAATCGCAGTGAAGACATGTTTCAGTACTCGGTAAATCTTCCTTCCGTGTTGATACCACCTGGAACAAAGAGAGCCATAATTTCTGAAATCTCAAGATTGTTCGACCCGCTTGGTTGGTTAGCACCATGCGTGGTGTTAGCGAAAATATTTATCCAAAAATTGTGGCTCGCGGGAGTCGGCTGGGACGAGGAACTAAGCACAGATTTAGTACAAGAGTGGCGTACTTACCGTACCGAGCTCTCACTCATCACCAGAGTTCAGGTACCTCGTTGGCTAGGTACCAAGCCAACCGATGAGCTGGAACTTCACGGGTTCAGTGACGCATCTAAGGTAGCATACTCAGCTGTTATTTATCTACGGGGAATCGATGCGACGGGGCAGGTACACGTTTCCTTGCTAGTTGCGAAAACGCGAGTCGCTCCCATTAAGCAATTAAGCATACCTCGGTTGGAGTTGTGTGGAGCAGTGCTGATGGCGCAGCTACTTATGGAAACTGCTGAAATTTTAAACATACCACAGGATAGGATAACAGCTTGGACGGATTCTACGGTAGTCCTAGCTTGGCTTAACAGCCATCCTAGTAGGTGGAAAACCTTTGTTGCGAACCGTACCTCTGAAGTTTTGTCAATTACAAAACCGAATCAGTGGTTTCATATTTCTACCAAGGACAACCCCGCCGACTGCGCTTCACGCGGTCTTTTACCCAGTCAGTTAATGGAACATGAAATATGGTTTTCGGGACCATCATTTCTAAAACATAAAATTATAAACTACGAGAGGCCAAAGGATCTGAAGATTAATTTAGAAGAATCTGTAAGAGCGCATGTAGCAGTAGTACCAGACAATTCAATTATTGAACGCTTTTCTTCATTGTCGAGATTGGTCAGGGTGGTAGCTTATTGCCGGCGATTTTTAAACAAAGGTAAGAATGCGGAAGTCTATTTACAAAGGCGAGAATTAGAAGATGCATTGAATAGTTGTATAAAAAAGGTACAGTCGGAAGGGTTCAATGAAGAATACTTACAGCTACAGAAAAACAAAATATTATCCTCCAAAAGCAAATTGAAATCATTGTGTCCCTACCTTGACAATCAAGGTATATTGAGAGCTAAGGGCAGACTGCAGAATTCCGATTTGGAGCAGCTAACCAAACATCCAATAGTATTACCTAGTGACAATCATTTAACCGAACTTATTGTAGCAGATGCTCACCATAAAACGCTACACGGCGGTCCGCAACAAATGCTCTGTTATTTAAGAACGGGCTATTGGATTTTAGGAGCCAAAAATTTGGTCAAAAAGCATTTTAGAAGATGTGTAAGGTGCACGAGGTACATGCACCGTGCTCAGCACCAATTGATGGGTTCGCTTCCAACTGTTCGCTGCACGCCTGCAAGGCCTTTTTTGCACAGCGGAGTTGATTACGCGGGCCCGATCCAAATACGAACTACCAAGGGTCGGGGGCATCATGCATACAAGGGATATATCTGTCTATTTGTATGCATGTGTACTCGCGCTCTACACTTGGAGGTAGTCAGTGATATGACCACTCAAGCGTTCCTTGCTGCATTCAGGCGATTTGTGTCTCGTCGAGGTCATTGCGCCAAATTGTGGAGCGATAATGGCACCACATTTGTAGGAGCATCCAAAGAGCTGCAGCAATTAAAGTGTATTCAAGCTGAGATAGCTGAGCACCTTGAATCGAATGGTACTGAGTGGCATTTCATTCCGCCGCATGGTCCCAATTTTGGTGGCTTGTGGGAGGCCGGCGTGAAATCCACAAAATATCATTTAAAACGGGTAATAGGCGAATCAACGCTTACCTACGAAGAGTTAAGTACGCTTCTGACTCAAGTGGAAGCTTGCTTGAATTCAAGGCCGATAAACATCATTAGTGCAACTGATCCTGGTGAACTGATGCCATTAACTCCAGGACATTTTTTGATAGGAGAACCGATTGTTAATGTACCTGACTCCAACTATGAGAACTCAAACGTAAATTGTTTGACGCGTTGGCAATTCGTACAACGAATGTTGCAATCTTTTTGGAGACGTTGGTCTTCAGAATACCTCTCTAACCTCATGCAGCGATATAAGTGGTCTAAACAGGAACCGGAACCTAAGGTCGGTGACATAGTTTTAATCAAAGAGGACGATTTACCACCTAGTCGCTGGCTATTGGGCCGCATTGAGCAAAAACATCCAGGGGATGATAATATCACCCGTGTAGTAACACTTCGTACAGGTTCTTCAGTGTTGAAAAGACCCACTTCTAGATTATGTATTTTACCTGTTTTAGATCAATGAATTTTATATAAACTTATACACTTGTTATTTGTCATGCTGTTGTAATTTGTTATTTGTTTTAATGCAGGCACGGAGTTTATGTAAAACCCCTTTACTAGTTTAAGGAGCTATTGAATATGTAATTTCACCACCAAGCAACTAGGCAGTTCAAACTTCTTCCATAATGTATTGTGTTATATTGTTATTTAAGAAGGACATTTTCTCACTAAATGTCCTTGGTGGGCGGCATGTTAAATATCAAACCGAAATTCATAAATGTGTATATAAAGTTTACTTTAAATTCCGATAGATGGCGTTGTGCTTTGAGAGCCGATTTCTAGATCGCGCTATTAAGATTCTCCGACCGTAGTATATAAGGTTCAACGATGTACTAAACTTATGAACAATTACAATTATACGAGAGCAAGTGACAAGTTGTTGTTTTATTCCGACTCAGCTTAGTGACTTCTACCAGTGCAAATTGTGTTGTTCTACCTTGGTTTATATCAGGCAACTCTTGGTATTAAACATACATAATTATTTATTCAGCGTCTGAGTAAGAATTGCATGAATGTAAGTCACGTGTTTCCTAGTGTAAATAAGATAAGTATCTACTTGTAAAAAATTCATTTCTCTTCTCAAACATCAAAATGAACGTCATACCTAAAAGGTTTCAGAATTCCAAAGATTTATTATATTTATATATTTTTTTTACCTTTAAAATATGATGGAATGCAATAAATAATTTAGTTGGTAATAATTTACTTCTTTAACTTATGTGCGGTGTGTAATGTGTACAGGACCTATGCTATTTTAAGATATGCATACATATACATATGTCTCGCTATTGTTTCATCATGTTTTATAGTCATGAGGTAATAATGCTATTTTTAGTACAGATAGTTTGCAATATTTAAATAGCAAGAAGACCTTTTTCTTGCAAATGTTTAATTATACATTCCTGAAATATTCAAATATCTATATTTTATTACATGCTAGGTTTTGACCAGTACTTTGAAGCAAATAGCACTTTGACTGCACAGATAGTGGTAGGGTATGAGTCACCACACCAAATCACAATGGGCACGACTTACTGCTGGTTCGATTCCCACATGAGACAAACATTTTTTTTAGTCTGGGTATTATTTATGCATATGATTATACGTTTGCAAAACCTTCGCGACACAATGATTAACATTTGTGCTAGTCGTTTAATAAATAACTGTTTTGATTGCAGGGTGGCCTGGCGGCAAATATAATACCTTCGTCAATGTCACTCGTCGTAGATATGAGGCTCTCCACATCAGCTGATGTACAGGAAGCTCAGTCTTTAGTAAGTTTATAATGGCGATGATTACTCAATATATTATGATGGCTATTAGATGTTTATGGACTGATAACTTATCAAAATTTTCTTTAGATAGGTATTATGATACAACTACTTACAAATTATAAAGATACTGAGTGTATCGACATGCATTTCTTTAAAGATACTATGACGCCTCCGTAATAGCATACTATCGGCGAAAAATCATGCGTTGGCACCTCACAATGCTAGTTAAAATTAAAAGAAGAGGAAAATTCTCTTACGATTTGAGCTGGTCTGACATGTCCCATCTTCTTCCGTAGGCAAAAGTCTATATGCGGTTTTCCACAGGAAACGGCATGTTACTTAAATGCCAAGTATCATTCGATCAATTGAGTGTCACTGAAAATACTAGGATGTTTTTTTCTACACATAGTCCTTGTTGTAGGTTGATTCCTGGATACACGAGGCCGGTAATAATACGGAAGTGACGTATTTACGTCGAGAGACAGAGTCAGGGTCTACAGCCGTCAACGACTCCAACCCGTATTGGGTCAGCATGCGGAACACTTTGAACAATATGTAAGTATAAATACAACACATATTACATATAATTACATGAAAAAAAAACTTCGAAATTTTAACATCAACCCTCGCAATATAATATTGTGTCTATGCAGATAAACATTTCACGGCAATGGTTGTCATCCAAGATAGAATTCAAAATAATGTATTTATTACTATAAGCTGATAGGTACACGTAATGTGTTGTCATCAACGAGGTTGCATTTGAAACTATAGAGTGAGCCTATCAGAGTTTAAACCGTAAGCACTAGTGTGAACAAGTGTTGTCGTGAATTATGTATGAAGATGGAGCTTGCCGTTTTGAAAAATCTATCTAAAACACTACTATTATCCTAACAATGTCAAAACAATCGATATTTTCTTATATAAATTTCTCGTTGCGCGAAAATTAACTTAAATGAAAAACGAAATGTACTAGGTTCAGACTAAAAACTGCTCTCGCTTGGCACAAGGGGAACCTAGCGATAGTAGCAGTCTATGCATATCATACGTCGATGGTGTTGTCATATTGCTAAATTGTCAGTAGCTCATATGTATATTAAATTAAAAGAAAACATAAAATTACAGTATTTACTTAAAATATCCTTTTCTTTCAGGGGTATACAGATCATTCCTGTTGTGTGCCCGGCGACTTCGGACATGCTCGTTTTACGAAACCTCGGCATTCCGGCTTTAGGTTTTACAACTAAAACTAATACAATTCCCAGACTACACGCGAAAAACGAATACCAGAATGTTAAAACATTTCTGGAAGGGATTAATATCTACACGGAACTTATCAAGAGTTTAGGAAATGTTTCACCGGAGATACCTCAAAAACACTGTCTAAAGAATTGACTTTAAAATTACAAAGTATGTACTTAGCTATATGTTTATTAAACTTTTAAGTCCTTTACAAAAATAAGTGTTTTATTTTAATTTAGAGAGAGATAGTAGAAAGGGAGGCTTTGCCCTGCAGTGGGACAGTTCAGGCTTTAAATGAAATTAAATGAATTTATTTGTCAATTTCATTTGTACCAGGAATTCTATCATGATTCTATCTTCTTATTATTGTGTGGATGTCAATCTGTCTAAATTGTGTCGGAAAAAAAATCTGCTACAAGAACTGTGTTGTCAGTTGTTTTCATTAAATCATCCATCGTGCATTTTTAATGACACGCAGGATAATAGGTGTTCTATCGTCTGGGTAGTGGTACCAGATCTACACCATGGGTATGTTGTGTCCATATATCCCCACCTACACATATTTACTTTACTTCGGCCATCCGGAAGTCGGTTTGGGAAACCTCGAAATCTCTAAACCGTAATTTTATAACAACCCTGGTAAAAATGTAACTTTCTTAATTGGATAGTTATATCAATATACCCTCTAATAGGTCTATAAACTAGTTGTACTAGAGAAAGCGCGTTGTAAGTCATCATCATCGTTCAGCCAATCATAGTCCACTGCTGGACATAGGCCTCCCCCAATGTGCGCCACAACACCCGGTCTTCCGCCCTCCGCATCCAGTCCCCTCCAGTGACCGTTTTCAGGTCATCAGTCCACCTGGCGGGCGGGCGTCCTACCTTACGGTTGCCGAGTCGCGGTCTCCATTCTAGGACTCGTCTGCTCCAACGGCTATGGGTCCTTCGAAAGACATGGCCAGCCCATTGCCACCTCAGCGAGCTAATTTTGTTAGCTATGTCGGTTACCTTCGTTCTTTGTCGGATGACCTCATTACGAATTTTATCTTTCAAAGAGACTCCGAGCATAGCTCGCTCCATAGCCCGCTGTGCGACTTTAAATTTGTGAACTAGTCCAACCGTTAATTTTCACGTTTCGGCACCGTAAGTCATAAAAGGTAGGACGCAATGGTTATACACTTTCGTCTTCAGGCATTGCGGTATAGGCGAAGAGAAGACTCGACGAAGTTTGCTAAACCCTGCAGCCCAACTGAATTCTCCGATCGACTTCCCGCTCGAAGTTGTTTCTACCAAGCTTGATGACCTGCCCTAGGTAGATATACTCTTGAACGAGCATCGATCGTTCGACATTATATCGGTCTCGGATTGACATGTTCATTGAACATGATCTTGGTTTTATCCAAGTTCATGCCAAGACCGCCCCGTGCGTCGTGAAGCTTCATTTAGGCCATGCAGCATCTCACTTAGCTGGTCCAGCGACTCTGCCACTAAGACGATGTCATCGGCAAATCGATGGTGCAAGATGTGCTCACCGTTCACATTTATACCCCATCCAGTCAGATCCAGAGTCTTGAAGACATCCTCACGTGAACAGCTTTGGGGATATAACATCCCCCTGTCTCACCCTCCGACGCAGATCGATCGGATTCGTCTTATGGTCATGGAGCTGGACAGTCATGGTGGCGGTGTCATATAAGCATCTCAGCGCCTCGATGTAGCGTCAGTCAATACTACATCGTTGCAGAGCATCCAAAACCGCCCAAGTTTCGATGGAGTCGAAGGCTTTCTCTTAGTCCACAAGTCGTTGTAAGTAACAACGGGTTATTACAGTTCTATTATATACCTGAAGCATTCAAGCAAAGCAAGGAAATGTCTGTATCCCTCGTATTGACAGGAATCAATACAATTTACCTATAATTTGTTTAAACTATGTTTTATGTACGAATGATCAGATTTTTTTTATGAGAGAAAGACAGCTAGAACACTTGCCCTGAACACAGGAGCACTACTTGGTGAACTCATCCGTTAAAAGGAAGCCAAACAAGACGTGGGCTACAAGAAAGATATCATGAAGAAAAAAGGAAATATTTTGAGATGTCACCGTGAACCGCAGTGTGGTTTAGATTGGCCTGTTGGTCTTATTTTAGTAGCCCTGACTGATATACAGGAGCTCGTAGGTTCGATTACCACCCAGGACAAATATTTGAGTGATGATCATGACCATTTGTTCTGTTTCTAGGAATAATTTATCTTTAAAACATATAGAAATAGATAAATATTTTTAGCAGTTGTCTGGTTACCACAGTACAATCTCTGTTTAGTTCGGGATCAGGTGACCGTTTGTGAATTTTCCCAGGATATTATTATCTATAAATTTGTTACCGGAAGCAATCTAAATCTATCATACAAAACTGGCAAACATAGGACTTAAAAAAAATGTAATTATATTTGTTATCAATAAATGCTTTACCGTTTTGGCCCATTTAAGGTAAGTAGGTAATGTACAAAAATATATAATAGCGAAAATGTAACAATCATTTACGTCAAGTGTACCACGTGAGCGCGACAAATGGATGTGCGATTAACGCTTATGCGACAAAACTGTACTGCGACTCACCGTAGTTCGAATGCACGCTAGTGCGACACACTGAAGATCGACATCTCGCTAGTGCGACAAACGATTGACGAAATAGAACATAAACATAGGTATAGAATCGACATAGGCCCAGACATCCATTGCTTGGTTGGGTTCGACTTTGTGACAGAGATCAATAGGTTAGGTTAGGTTAGATATTGTGACCTTGCAATGGAGCGAGCGAAGCGAGCGACGGCCTTTGATTATTTAATATCTACTTATTTAATATATATGTAATTCAAAATGTATCTCAGCAAACTACTGTAATACTGCATCAACGTACTACACTACCGTAGTGTCGCACTACCGTAGTGTCGCACTACCGTAGTGTCGAACTACTGTCGCGCAATCGTTTGTCGCACTAGCGAGATGTCGATCTTCAGTGTGTCGCACTAGCGTGCATTCGAACTACGGTGAGTCGCAGTACAGTTTTGTCGCATAAGCGTTAATCGCACATCCATTTGTCGCGCTCACGTAGTACACTCATTTACGTCAAGTAGTTAACTATTTAATTATTTGATAGTAGTTTACTTAAAAAGCAATAATAGGCATTGCTTATCCACAGTGTATTTCCAAGTTTATAAATTCGTACGCAGAAATAAGAACGCATTCCATATTGTAATTTCAATTAAAGTAGTTTTGCAATTAAATGTAGTGACTCCTTATGTATTAGTGCCGGATTCAAATCCAAATGCATTTGATTTTTAGGTAGGTGCCAATATTACATATTTTGTTGATCGCTACTTTTAAACGACTTCAAAAAAAAGGACGTACTCAATTCGGCAGTTCTTTTTATGATTTTTACCATAGAACTTTCGACTGGATGAACTGTTTTTGATAATTTTATTTATAAGCTGGTGCTTCCCGTGTGGCCTCATTTCAATTTAGTCCAATTTTGACAATGGAATCCATAAAATAAAAAATAATATTATCTTATTTTATAAACGAAACATTTTATTGTTATTAAGATTGATGTCCTTGGTGTGTTTCCTGGCAAGTGAATGACGTAAATCATGCTGATGAAAAAATGTACACAACCGTTGCAGACTAACTATATATATTATATTTTCACATACCTACAGTTTTTAATGTGTATATTCTATGAATAGTTGTAATTTGATTGTGCATAGATAGTGATGGTCACAACCAAAAACATTAATTAGAAGTTACAGACATAGGATACGCGTAACAGTTCGTCATTGAAATACAATTAAAATAACTAAATAACAAAAGACTAAAGTCAATTTAAAACTATTTGATAGGTAATTTACATCAATCAATCAAGCTGTCAACCTCCGCGGTCGTGTGTCGTACACACCGGTTTTCAAGATGTCGCTAGCTCTGATGTCCCAGGTTTGATTCCCGCACAAATGTAGCAAAGACAATTTTCTATGTTGTTTTCATATGCTTCAGGTCCTTAATTTGGATTCAGCGTAATAAATGTGTACACGATTGTTTAAAGGAAAGATATATGGACTCTCGATACAACATATGAATTCTCGGATTTTTTAAATAGTTTTTTTTTTATGAACTTTATAGCCATATTACTCAGCTAGCTCATATAATCAGGGTATATTGTTTCCTACTGTCACATATTTTACCATAGTTATATCTAATGCCACTTACTCCATAGGAACATACTAGACGACCCCGTTAAAAAATGGATGCGAAAGTACTATCACACCGAGCAGTGTCTTTTGGAATAAAAAAGTCTGAGTGTTTCTGAGCATAATTTATTTAGATATATATGTTTATGATACTGTATGTGTATGCACCTGTTTATTTATATATTTGTTTTAGTCGCCACATATTTATTTGACATTGCATTTATCTGCATTGTCTTTGCATAATCCAAAAGGCGACCAGTAAAACAGGCAATACCTAGGGTAATTATGTCCGAAGGTCAACCAATTGCATAAAGTAGTAGACAGTAGTCCATCTGTTATCTATTTGTTATCTGATATATCAACTCAGTGCTATTTGAGGTTTTTAGCACGATGACATTCGTCGGTCACCTTAATTCTTCTTCACATCTTATCTTACTGTCAATCATTGTAATTATTTATCAGGCACGTGCAAAGAAAATCGCGAATTGTAACTATCATACATGATGTATGATACATCTCACAAAAGTATAACGACGTAATACTTACAGTCAAATGTTGGTGTTCCTTTATCGCTGTAATAGAAATTGAATTTAAGAGATATCTTTTATTATGTACAATTTATACTTAATAAAGATAGGAACATAATAAAATTTTGAATGCCAACTGTCATTAATATTCGCGGAAGTAAAACTACGGACAAAACTTGGTGCGGCACCTTTATCTAATACCAGTTATCTATGTTTAAAAAGTGTTCTAGGAGTGTTCAAATATCAACTGCGAGTCTTTTTTTTAATCTTTCATGGCGTCCGAATAGTTTTTCAATATTCTGCCGAAATCTTTGTCTGCTCATGAAATAACAAACAAACATATTCGTACAACACTAATGTTATTATAGATTAAGAATTTACACAGCTGAATTTTATTAGCTACTATAAATAGGAGTGAGATATTTACGTGCATACCACTCCATCGTCAAAAAGGTGAGTAGATAAATTCGTGTTTATTATTTACGCAAAGTGCATTAAAAAAAAATTTTTTAAGTATTTTTATATGTACTAAAACCTCGGCTTTAAATTTGTTATTTCCAAATTTTTGGTCATTAAGAATATTCTTTAGTGAATTTACCTAAATGTTTTTTTTTTTAAATGAGGGTTGCTTAAGTTTGACGTGGCGATCTGTCTGTTGGTCTTTCGGTGTGTGTCTGTGGTATCATAGCTAAAAAATGAATAAAACGATTATGATGCTACTTTGTTTGTTTGATAGGTTGACGTAATCGAGATGGTTTTAACTATAATTTATAAAGATGTGTTGAGCTTTTTGTAAGTTATTAGCAATAATTTATCAGGGGTTCTCTTATATATCATGTTGTTGAAAAGTACGACTGTACGTTACGTACGAAAGTACGTACGAAAGTACGTTAGTGTAAAACTTAAGGCTTGTCTACATTAGTATGTCGTTTCTAACTCATAGATGCATGATTTTTTCTAGATTGGGTGGAAAAATGTTGGGAGTTCTACCTATATTGTCAGCCCTGCTGCTGGGCTCCAAAGGCCAGGGGAATGTGGCCAACACGACAGCTGTGGAACTACTCCAGCAATATGTACAGATAAACACCGTCACTATGACTAATTTGAGTAAGTGATTAAACACTTTTTGCGTGGATTTATGAAATTTAATTAGTAGATACCGCTAACACAAGCTACACACGTTTAACTAAATAAATATAACAATAGTCAGGTTGACTACTTACGAAATTTTAAGTAGAACAATAGCTAGTCATTAAAACTAAAACTGATAATTTTTACTTATATTTAATTTTACTTGAACTCGTTGCCCATATTTGGATCCGGTTAATTTCAAGAACATTGCTTACGATAAGCATATTGCGCAGGTCTAGTTCTGTCTGCCGATACATTGCGCGGCCGCGCGGCTATGGTGTTATAAGTAATCGATCACAGACGGTAATGTACTGCAACTCACACAAAATTTCTCGCATGGTCTAAACCAGTCATAAAGAATGTCATAGTAAAAAGCAAGTCCAGTTGCAGATACATCGCCCTTACCTAAAAATTCGATACATACTGACTAGTGTTTTCTTCGTCACTAATTAAATATTTCCCATTGCCTCACAGCGAATGCGGTTGAATTTTGGAAAAGATTAGCTGCAGCAGAGAACTTACCCATAAATGTGTATGAATATACGAAGGGATATCCTGTAATCGTCATAAAATGGGCCGGAGAAGACAGCTCGCTGGAGAGCATCATGCTCAACTCACACATGGATGTCGTCCCTGCTGCTATGAGTGTAAGTTCCAATTTCTATGTCATTCCTTTTTATTATATTCAGAAGAGACAATTAGATACATGCCAGATTTTATGCGCTAAAGTAGCCCCCGTTTTCAGAAGGCTCTTTTATTGGTGACTTTTTCGACCTTTTTAGAGTTTACTGCTATTTGGGGTAGAACTTAACGAGTCCTTAAGAAAAATATGATGTAACTAACCTGAGTTTTATTGTACAATGAAGATGAGAGCAGAACTGCAGAAGATTTTACAAAATTAAATTATTTTTTAATTATATTTAAATTATTTTGTTCTCAGGACGGTTGGACTTATGATCCTTTCTCTGCACACATAGATGAAAAAGGCGACATGTACGGCCGAGGAACGCAAGACATGAAATCCGTAGCTATTCAGTATTATGAAGCACTCCGAAGACTGAAGGCTAAAAATATAAAGCTGCAAAGGAACGTTTACATGACTCTTATGCCCGGTGAGTAAACTGCACGTGCGTTGTAAAGAATAATTTCCATTTAACAAACATCAACTTTATACTGGTGGAAATATGATGCATATTACACTAACAAGAGCTGTAGAAAAAGTAAAAAAAAAGAAGTTGTAGAGCAATCTGCTCATTAGATGTAAGCATTACAGTTGTTCTTTCCTTAACCCGTTGTATGCCGGAAGCGCGGATCCACGCGAGACACAATTGAATTCTATTGTCTTATTTATTGCGGCATACGAGAGGTTAAACTGTTAGTATCACACTACACTCGAAAGGTTGTCGTTGACGTCAATTTTATTCTAGGTACTCGTGTGATTAAATTTCGTAGGCCATCGACTTCTACGTAATTTCATCAAAACATTAATATGATAAAATAATAAATTACTAATGATCATAAAAATCTTTACACCTTGAAAATTTTTCAAGATCAACTAAGTGTGTAGTTACTTTATACTGTTTATACACACACATTATTCCATTGTCTAATCTTGCTTAATCTTAGTACCTAAATATGAAATTGTAAAACATTGCCTTGTTAAATATGTAAATGTTAAACAATATTAAAACTAGGTAGGTAACTAGTAAAAACTAGTAACACATCAAAAGACATGTTCTTGTATAGTTTATTTATAATAAAATATTTACTTAATTTATATTCGAAAAGCAGATATTTGCTTCAAGTCCAACTGTGTTAACTTTTTTTCTTTAATGCTTGAGTTTCTTGCTCATAAATAATTATTTTAATACTTGACTTAAATACCTAAGTTTAAAACTGAATACGTACGTCACCATAGTAGTATAGTGACGTACTTTTTTACATTGATTATAGTTTTATAATGGATATTTTTTAATTTAGATGAAGAAATGGGAGCCGAGAATGGCATGATTCCATTTTTGAAGACCAAGGAGTTTCTCGACATGAATGTGGGGCTAGAATTAGATGAGGGCACTTCCTTCCAAATTCCCGTAATTCCAATGTTTTATCAAGACAAGGTTGTTTGGCGTAAGTAAACTTTAATTTTCTATTTGAGTTTCGTTTCAAGTCATAATCATATATCATAAATAATCTAATATAAGAACAAACTCTAACTATACTAAAATTAAAACTTACATAAATAAAAACTAAATGGCGTCAAAGAACTCATCGTCATCCTTGTCAATGGCGGGGAAAGTGCCCAGAAGGCTGGCAGCATTGCCACGTTGAATGGCTATGCCGATTCTCTGTGCAAGGAACAAACCAGCCCTCTGATCACGAGTAGATTCTACCAAACGTTTGGAAAGTTCTTTGAAAAGATTTCGTAAATTAAATTTTATTTTTAATATTAGATATATAACAATAACTAACGATAATTTAACGATCTTGATCTGCAATTCGCAACTGGATCCAAAACAGGTTTGTTCCGAAATTAGTTTCTTAGAAATCTTTTTGTTCATCGGTGGGATGTCGGTATTATAGATAATATAATTTATTTATTCTTTTTTTATAACCTCCCAATTTAATTGTGTTTCAAATAGGAAGTAGCTTCATATCACCATTGTACGTTTCAGAAATCCGAGTTGAATGTCGCGGCGTTTCGGCTCATGGCTCCACATTCCCAGAGACCAACAGTACGGCTACTGGCAAGGTAACACATGTTTTAATAGACTGGTATGAACCGACCCTTAATGAGAGCTACTTTCACAATCGGTGAAGGAAAACATCGTGGGGAAACCTGGATTCCAAAATTTGGGATCTGAAATCGCCAGTCCGCACAGAGCAAGCGTGGTGATCAATGCTCGTGCCTTCTCTATATGGGAAGGGGCCTGTGCGTAGCAGTGCGCCGTTAATAAGCTGGATTATTAAGAGCTACTTTGTAGCCTATTTTAAATATATGAATTTAGAATTTGAGTAAGCACAAAATACATTTTTAAAATTACATTTTCATATCCGCCTTCACAAGGTTTAATTTTACTTCCATTGTTGTTTTGTGTATTGTGTATGGCCTCATATCTTATGAGTATAATCTTTAGGTACATATAAAAGATTAGGCTATGGACCAAACACAGGAAATTATTACTTTTTTTATTTACTATAATTAAATGTTATATATAGATATAACAATATCATGATATGTTACGTGTTTATTATTCATGATTGATATTGTTAATCTACATACTGCTGTACAAATAACTGTCAGACCGTATGTTTGACATGTTTATAAATTAATTATAAGGCAATACGTCCTACAGGGTCAAAAGTTTTAATGTTCCTTTACCAACTTTAAGATCTGTGCATATTGTGGAAGGGCAACAAATATACAGGCTGTTAAGAAAACCATGTCTGACCGAAAGGATGATATAGGCTACACAATCATTTCATGCCCAAATAAAATACTGAATCTCGAATATTCATGATTTCAACAATAAAATGTTTTTGAAAAAAACATTTTCAATAAACTTGAGATTTGATCAAAGATTACACCACCATTTGTAGGTATTTTTGGAAGCCGTTTGTTTGATCATTGTGCAGCACCTGTGACGACGCCGAATCACTCTTCGCCTTATCTTTTTCATTTTTATTTGTTTGTGTTGTGTTTTTTTTTAGTTTTGCTGTAATCAGATATCGGATCGGACAAAGTTTTCTTAAGACCCAGTAGAATATGGATAAAATATATTTATACCTCTGGTACCTATTAAAGTATTCTTGTTTTATTATTTCCAGTGCAACAATGTGGTCAAAAGATTTTTCCAATTCAGAGATGAACAGTACGAATTATACAAAACAGCGCCAGCAGACAACGCAGGCCCATACACTTCTATGAACCTTAACAGAATGAATGTGAGTATCTTTACTGTTTCTTGTTACCCTAAAAGTCTTTCTTATTATTTTAGAGTCGATGGTATATTCATGTTTAATTTGGAGCGCCCAGTAGCTGGCGCCATTAGTTGTGACGTAATGCTGAAAGTGACTGTAAATTTCAATCACGGGATGTCGAATTTTCACAGGCTTTTTAAATCAAATACGTTTCGTAACGTTTCTTGAGCGCCTTTTTTTTGGTTTATAAGAAATAAAAACATTTTGATTTTGATTTTTGATTTTGAAATTATTTTATTAGCCGTCTTAACGCGCTGAAAGACTTGATCATAAGCATTTAAGCGAGCTCTCATGTGAGCATTTCAGCAAAGCGACATTTTTGCCGTGAGGTTTTTTTTTCCAATAAGCACACACTAAAGCGTTCACTAGAATGATTGTAGGTCAACTTATATGTATACTACTCGTACTATAACATAGAATGGTACTAAAGTCAAAGTTTTGTCTTTATTAGGGTAAACGATATTTAGGTTAATTTTTATTTTTTACCACCCGTACTTGTACATTAAGGATTGGAATAAAAGAAAAAAAAAACTTTGAATAACGAATACACATCCTCAGTGTTTTTAAACCATTTTTTTTTTCTGATTTTCGTTTTTTTACGTACTTTTAGGCTGGCACAGCTGACAACGTGATCCCCAGTCTAGTGAGTCTATTCTTCGACATTCGGTTGGGCAACACTGTAGATACCGAAGAGTTTAATGCCACGGTAAGTAAATATAACATCCCCTTTTTTATTTAACATTTACTTGCTATGTTTTTAGATGAAATACCAATTCACCAGTAGATCGAAATAAGTATAAAAATAAAGTCTGAAAAATATCGCCTGCAGGGACTCCTCTACAGACGATATTTCATTGATTAGTTTGTGTGTTATTTATTTTGGTAATATTTTGTTTTAACTGTAGTAGGTTTAAGTACCTACAGAGTATATATTTCTTATCATATCTCTCCAGCTCCACAAATGGGTTCGCGAGGCTGGAGACAACATCACCCTCACATACGTGTTGAAGAACCAGCAATCACCAGCCACTTATGCGAACCTCACCACTCCATACTGGACGGCCATCAACGCTGCTGCTGCCGCCTCGTAAGTAGAACACATTCATCACTTGTTTACCCGACTACAGAAGTCGAAAAGGGAAATCTTTCAGTATTGCGGTAGGAACAGCTATCGGAAACTTGATAACCTAAGGAAGTTAAAAAGTTTTCATTTGGACTAAAACGAGTCTTATTTCGAATGTTGTCCTATAGATAATGTTCTGGTAGGTGGTTCTTTCTAATTATCACCTACTTATGACAAAAGAAATGATTGAAAAGGTACAATCTTTTGTACTATTTGATACATTAACTATTTCATATTCATCAAAACAGTGCGATATGATATATAACTTGAGAATGAGCAAAGTAATAAGTAGGAATGAGCTGTAAGAAGTCACATCATTGTTAAAAAAAGAAACACAAATCAATTTTTTGATACATGTTTATTTTGACACTAAACATTAAAAATTCCTAATGTGAACTGTACTAACTTATTCTCATCCAACAGCGGTGTACTAGTAATGCCAGTGCTGCCCCCTGGCTCCACGGACGCGCGCCACGTGCGCAACGCCGGCTATCCAGCGTACGGCATCTCGCCCATGCCCAGCACCGACCTGCTCCTGCACTCCGTCAACGAACGCCTCAACGTCAAGACCTTCAACAACGGCATCACCTTCTACGAAAATGTTATTAAGAACTTGGCTAATGTCCCCGGAGCTGCGACCTCAGATAATCCTAAAGCTTATCTGTATAAAACTGCTGAATAATTCCTATTATTTATATCTATGCCAGAAGACTAGTTAAATATGTATGACTGTATATAAGTAAATGCATATCTTTGTGATTCTTTTTATATATTTTTTATTTTTACTTTTGGAACTATGTAGTTTTATTAAAAGGTTTACACCTATGTGATATATAAATTAAATATTTACATTGTAATCTGGATTTAACTTATTACCCGTTAAAAGTAGGCAATCATGTGTTTATCTGTATGAGCGTTACCTACAAATGTAACCTGTAAGATTCTTCACATCGTATCACAGGATGCAGTGAGTGACAATCTTCATATCAATAATACATTCACGTGAGTGAATATGATATACTTAGATTTATTTTGCTATAATATGGAATGGTTGTGTGATCTTTTGTGTGCCGCCACCGACGTCTAAATGCGGCATTACGAGAGATCGCGAGTGAGCAATTAGGTACAAAGGCGTTACACAGATCATGGGCGCTGGATAAGACAGAATAATATTTATTCGTAATTCTAGTGTAATTAATACGAGGAGGAGTTCTATTGTATTTTATGAACTGAAGTTTTCGATCTGTTTTCAATCATGTCAATACTTATTTCTTGTACTTATGTGTTTCCACTTGGACAATTACTGTTAGATAATAAAATTCCTAGCTGATCATTGCCATCCAGGAGTTGTTAATAAATTAAACTGTCTCATAAAAACAATAGCATTACTGCAGTTACAAAATCTAACGCTTTTCATTCCAATTTTATCAGAACTAATTAACATTCTTTACAAGTGAAATAAAAATAATGAGATTTTTCTATTCTATCTAGAGAGATCTAATTTAAAAATAAAATAGTTCTATTCCAGTGCTGCAGACTCCGCCACAGCTCTGTTTCCCCGTTTGCAGCTAAATCTTTAAACCAACAATCGCCACTTCACAGTAATGGGTGCCTTCCCACCCGTACGTGCCGCAACATTTTTAAAAGGACTTTTTCGCGAGCCGCCGTCGTTTTCTGTTTGCGCACCGTCGTCGCAGCGCCACGGATTTCGCAGTTGTCACGCTTTTAGCGAACAAATGAATTCTAACCAATGATCGGGATTCGTTGTGTAAACCGTTTAGCGTTCGATTGTTTAAATATGCTCTTATTTGATTTTGTCTTTGATTTTTTTTTCTGTTGTTTACTCAATTTGGGGGAAAAGAAAAAGTTAATATTAACTATATTTTGGGTCTATGTGAAGCGAGATGTACAAAACCTAAGATATAAATACTCTTCAATTCGTCAATAGAGGTGTAATATTTATAATTATGAATGTTATATTATATGGGGCTGTGGAGAACGCTTGGGGCGCACGAGCGTTAATTGAAATGAATTGTCGCGACTGGGTGTAGCCGACACATAAATCAGAGCGCCTCGGGCCGCCAGCTGAGTGCCTGCTACGAGTGCTTGCTACGAGCGCTACCACGTAGCAACCGTTAGACAGCTCGCGTAGCATTACAAATAATATATGCTTTTTTATCAACTGTGCTTTCGTACCTTTCGTACTACATGATTTATTTAAAGTCTAATCTACAACTACAAAAATTGCTTTAAATGCTTCGTTTAGAAATAATTTTATATCTTGCTTTTACTATAGACACTAATTCAGTAGGTAGATTTATACTGAAAACACTGAATGTAAAATATTTTTTTACAATATTAAAATGTCTCGTCTATTGTTTCTTAAGGCATCGTTAAAGTATGACGCTGAAGAGACATCGCGAGACGAATTAATTCGGGCGAATGTGACGAGCGCGCGATTTTTACTGGTAGTGCTCATTTGTCACCACCGCTCGCACCCACCACAGGTGCGTATCATCGCACCGCTAAAAGCTCTACACTGATTTATAATCTTCTATAAATATGGAGCTGGTACATTGATAGGCCAGGTAATTCTTTGATGAAAAGAGAGTTTGTTTACTGAGCTCTATTACCAGTAAACATATATTTAGTTGTACTTAAGACATCAAAAATGCCGGTACCGAATTTGAATACCGAATAATCATTTTAATATTACATTTTAAATATTAAAGTACACTTGAAGTACTACGTAATTTAAAAATATTGATGAGTCTGTTAAATTTAATTTAAATAATATCGAATCCTCTTTTCAATAGAGATATAGCTACCCACATTTTTACAGTTAATGAGATGTAATAATTATTTATCTTCATTCAATAATACAATAGTAACAAATTATTTATAAAAAGCTTAAGATATTTAGTAAATCACTCACAAAATTCAAAATATCCTCCTCCAACCGTCATTTCCTTCGTACATCCAGCAGTCCCTTAATGACGCCCAGTGAGGTGTGAGAGTGTCTTGATGTCGAATGAGTTGTCGTTTTACATCTGACAGATCATCTGCGTTTAGCCGACATAATGGCAAGTGAAGTGCGATAATTCGTTAATGAACTGAGAGTATGGAGAACATACACCCTGTATAAATCTATGTGAGTGTGTGCTATGTAACTCGTGTATACTTTATACGAACTATATTTTAGTTAGGGGACAATTTTGCCATCGTGCCTATGTAGTCTGTCTTGTCTCTTGTTTTTTGGTAGTTGTATTTGTAAGATTTTATCCTGAAAGATCCGTTTCTTTCAAATTGATTTAAAAGTTCAAGCTTACATTTATGAACTAAGATACTTTTAATTCTAAAAAACAACCTTTAATTTAAGTTTCTGCTAAATCACCATCGAGCAATATTAGAGCAATTACTTAAAGAAAAGAAAAAGGTACCTACATGAAAGATCTACTCAAATAATATTTCACTAAGACACTTAATCTGGTTTATAAAGACAAAAAATAAAAGTTAAACAATCTCAGTTTTTATTGTTGATCTATCTTAAAGTGGACAAAGTTCAACAAAGGTCTGGTCACGCGCACATTATTCCATTTTAAACTTTTCAAGTGTTTTTTCATAACACGAAGCTCGTTTAACACCGTCACCCGTCACCCTTTTTACCCTTTGACAGTCTCCCATATGTTTTTTATTCAAAATTGAACAATCGTCATAATAAACCGACAAAGGAATGAAGTACTTTACAACCTCGAGTGTTTATTTAATAAAACATTGTTTTAATTGGTTATTAAACGGATTCTGTGGGAGTTGAATGTATATTTGGGTACCCGTGAGAAATGTTTTGATTTATAACTTTGGTGGAGATCTATTTAAAGCGTTAGACTTAATTGAAATTTGCATAATTTCATAAATACCTTTCTAAAAAAACTCAAATGATTTTGGACATTTGTTTTTCATAAAAAATGCAATTTTTTACTTTTATCTAAACATTTTGTTTATTGCTTTTACTGTTTACACTGTGGTTAATGGATGCGTAGTGATTGACTAACTAGTATCTTACGGACCAGTTATAGTTATTTTCATGGATAGAATGATCCTGCGACATTTCACTAATACTTACAAATACAACCTGAGTATAAACAGTTTTCGTGCAAATGCATAAACAATAACTGTAAACAATATCAATGCAACATATACTCGTACTCATTGCATTGACATACTGGCAGTCAATAAAAAGCAAATTGTTCAAACGTTCTTAAATACGTATCTACATGCTTCACTGAAAATGAAACTGAAATAAAATATGGTTGTCTGTTTTACTTTCTCTGAACCCAATTTTTTTATTTTAAATATTAACCTTTTTTTTTTACTTTTACTTAAACGACTTAAAAAGAAAATATTAGTATAAATTTCCATGGTGTAGTTTCTGTTGATCCCTAGATTATGTGGTACTTGAGTACGAGTAGGTCGCGTGCGAGCCGCGGGTCGCGGGTCTCGCCGGATTACCGACGGCCGCGCAAAAACAACATGCTGTGTAATCACTAGAGCCGACAAGATGTAAGGGTGATGTTGAATCTGACAGTACGTGTGTAGGACCGGGAATTGGGTTTAGTTTACTGTTAAGATTGCTATGGATAGATTTTTATTGTTTTTTTTTTTATGTCAAAATATTTCAGCTAAATTAGCTCTTGTCTTAAACAAAACATATTTACAATTGTAAACCTATTCTGGAAAACGAAACCTGTGATTGAACAATAATCTACTTTTGACATCATTTTGTCAATTTTTATTCAGAAGACGCAAAAATCTAGCTATTGTTGACTTACTACCTAATTAAAGCTAATAGTAACAGAGTCGTAGCTTATAAATCTTTGAGGCACGTTAACAGTCTAAAAACAAATGAACGCTGCTAAGAATGTAACCAAATTCCAGAACATAGAATTCTGAAGTGTTGGTCGTTAGACACAGCATCCTTCTATTGTATGGTTCTCGTGACTTCGCTTCGTAGCTCGGTTCAGATCAAACGCTCGGCCCGCCCTACTGGCTGCAGCCGCGCTGTGATTGGCCGACCCCGCCGCCCAGCCAATTAAGCTGCCTCACTCACCCCGTGATCTAACTTGACATTTTAATGTTTACTATACTGATAGTAAGAAAGAATGTGTTTTTGAGTTCGTTTTGTGTATGTTTTTCGGTTAGCTTTGTCTTATTATGATATTATGACAATAATCATTTTACTGTTCGATCGTGATTTTCTATAATGTTTTCATTTACTATTATTTTCATATTACAAAAAATTCAATCTTAAAAATTCGCTTCTATTCCTGAAATTTCATTTGGTATATTTTTTATCAATTTTACTACAAATTGTTTAAAAAATAAATCTAAACGTGATTTTATTTAAAACTTAATTTCCAAAGGTAAACACACGACTTTTCGTTAAAAGTATTATACAAAAATAATGCTTTAAGTAAATTCGTAACGTAAACATCGCTTTACAGCGTAATGCATCCCATTATGTTGGTACGCAATTCAGTCAGATACGTAGCGACCGCTGCCCTGACAATGTAGCCTGTGGACCGGGACACAAGATGGGATCACGGCTATCTCGCTCGCACTCCTCCATCCTCCATACTGTCGTCCCGCTCTGGGGGTGGGACTCAATGTAATCAGGGGATGATGTGACTCGCGATCTCCGCAGCGGCTTCAAAGATCACAATTATCGGAGCAGTCTGTCGAAAGCCGCGACTGGGTGGTGAAGTCACCTATATAAGTCATTAAAAGTTTCGTACATATGTACACTGCCAATATCCACATGATACGGGAAACGGACATTATAACTTTTACTGTGTGATTATAATTTTGAATAATTTATTTATTCATTAAAAATCAGTGGTAAATAAAAATGTGTAAATACATAAATAAAAGTGTTTATTTTATTTAAATTTGTGAGACAATAGCCGAGCTGTCTGCCTTCTGGGAGAGACAACGGGCGCCAGCCGTGGCAGTCCGTAGAATGGGAACAGGTCAGCTGATTATTTCCACAGCATGCAATTTTCCAACAATCAAATGAAATAAAAATCCAATTGGATAAAAAGAAAACCAGAAGTATTAAATACAATCATAATCAAATGTTGAACAGCAAGCTTTTCTATTAAAAACTGTATTTAAGAAAAAAAATAATGTAAGTAGATTCTAATGTTTGTAGTTCGTAGATATGATGATTCCATTGAGATAATGATCTTAAACTGATTAAATATATAAGAAACCAGTGTATAAAGATATCCTTCTGTCCGATGTGATCTTATTCCATATTAGGAATGTCTGTTTACAGTAATTTGTGTAGCACCTTTTTTATTTTAATTCTTATTGTAGTTTGATTCAAACTTATTTTTGAAGCCTTCATACAGACTTAAGGAACTCTTAAAATAAACAAAAAGCGAGATGGAAGAATTATTCTTTTATCATCACATTTTTATTGCTAACTAAAATGAACATTATTCCGTTCGCCAACACCTCCCTTCTCATAAAACTATACTAATATATTCTTTTGTATTATTTTTATAAAGTTCTCCTAGTAAAGTGCTGCGTTTTTACTTTGTTAATCCATTTAATTACATGCATAACTGTGAACCCACCCTTAGATGATTTTAATGTAAAGTTTAATAGACGATAATTTCCGATCTCCCTATTTTCTTTGTCGCTTGTCTCACTTTTCTCGTTATTCTACATTATAATATACTTCATTAGTAGCATACTTTTCAGATATTATCACGAAAGTTTACTTATAATAGCTGAAATAGCTTTAGTGTTAGCTCCATTATTTCTGAATATAACATTTATATTAATTAAGACGTTTAAATTACAAGTAACTTACCAGAATAATATAACAAGGTAAGTACCTAATGATTAACTAAATTGTAACTTCGTTCTTAACGTTGTGTGTATTTTCGATTTCAATACTTAATTTTAGTGTAATACCATAATGTAATAACATGAAAACGGGGCATATTGTTTAGATCAATATGAGTAAAGAAGTTTCTTATAAATAGCTCTTATTCGTAATTCGTCTAGCTTTTATTTTTGGCAAAACCTGCAATGAAAAATGCAATAACCCTTTCTTTAAAATCAGATCTATTATTTCATACCGGTTTTTCTTTGAGGGGCTCGAACTAACTACGGCTAAGAGCGTACGTTATAAGTTTGACCGATAATACAGGTTAAGCCGCGCTCGTTGCGGTTGGTCCGTGGATAGGTGACCATTTATAAAATATCGAGTCTCCTCCGTGTTTCGGAAAGCACGTTAAACAGTAGGTCCCGGCTGTCATACATAGATTTTTGGCACTCGTTAAGTCAATCCTAACAACCAGTCTTACTATGGGATACAGTGTTTCCCAGTAGAATGGGTTGTGGAGGTCAGATAGGCAGTCGCTCCATGTAAAATACGGTATTCAGCTGAATCCGGTAAGACTGGTAGCCGACCGAAACATATTCGGGAAAAGGCTCGGGAGATGATGAAAATTATATATCTTATCTTCGTACCTGTTTATAAAAATAATAATATTAGTATGTTTTATGTAACATTCGGTAAAAGAGACAGGTATTGTATTTAGATTATAATTATTGAAATAATCATATAGCTATATATAATAAACGTTTTTCTAAAGCACAACTTTATGACAATTAACCTTTTTTTACAAGGTTCACATTTGATGAGATATTTATTTCTTTAAATATAATATTGCCATTGAACAATAATGCCAGTATCTTTTTCTGTCTTTCTTTTTTCCAAATTACTTATCGAAAGGTTGACTTCCAGTCTCCAGTCGAATACAGAATATTACACAAACTAACTGGTTCTATGATGCAATACTCTTTTTTCGAATCTTGTGCAAAAGTGTCCCTATCCCTAGCTCGAGTTAAGTCTGTAGCTAGTAAATGAATCAAAATACTGATTTATAATTAAAAATATTTACTGTTGACGAACAAAGTAACATTTACATTTCTAAAAGCAACACATAACAAAACATTCATCGAACTGAGAGTATCAAATGTGTGACTGTAATAAGCTTAACTGTATACAACAATTGAGACATGTCGTCCGTCTAGTCCATTGTTCGTAGTTAGCACACAAATAAGATCTTAGGAGATCAGTGAATCGGGCGAAACCCTTACAAATGTAACTTAGGGACGAGACCCAAAACTTGGTTCCCGCACCCCTACCCCGTCTTCCAAGGGTGCATGTAACTTAATCTAATCACTTAACGCCTAACTTATTACCGTTGTTTGAGTTCAATTACGTATTTTACTTGAGCGTATCAAGACTTTGTTTGTCGAAAAATCATTCGTTTTGTCGTTCTTTGTCTTCGGTGAATAATAAAATTATGTGCTATTTACTTTTACAATATTTGCGGGTTTCAATTGATGTTCATAGTTAATTTTTTATGTTATCGTAGCAAGAAAAAGCCCGCTTATCTATTAAAATAAAAGAATATGTGAACTTATATCTATATTATATTTCGGAGAAATTCTAACATTAACAACTACTAAAGTAATTTCTCAATCTTACCATTTTGCCGACGGCCAATAGCCGGAATAAACGGTTAAAAGGCATTTTCGTTTTCGGTAATAATACCAGATTGTATAAGCAGTTAATTTATTTAACTAATTTAACATTAGTTACTACAATGACCCTTCAGGATATGACCATAAAACTGATGAAAGTTTTTTTAAATGTTTCGAGTGATGCCCTAAATAGTGATTCGATTGCAAATACGTGTCTTTATAGTAGTAACAAAGAAACCCTTTCAAACAAAAAACTTTAGCACATTTTAGTATAATAAATTACCTATAAATTATAATTATAAGTATCAGCGATAAGTCTATTAATAACCGACGTAAACATCACGAGGGCAACGATTAAGTATATTCATTTGATCGGCATTAGCAAGTGTGGTGTTTCGCACGACTATCGTAATTTGTCGCGTTGTGTGGAGTTCAGTGCGCGGAACCGCATGCATCAGTAGTCTCGCACACACACACACACACATACAGGAGATGGGTGAACATGCAGCTTTTCATTAGGTACGGTATTATTTTAGATTATCTAATGAGATCGTCGGAAATGACGTAGGGTTACGATTGGAAAATATTACATTAGAGATTTTTTTGTTTAATGTTTTGATTATTTACACAAGACAAAATAAAAGCTTCCGTAGAATCCGTCTTAAAACACTTATTTAAGTATTACGGCCATTTAGGTTAAGTTTGGACGTTATATCACAAAGTGCCGTGATGACCCGTGGATGTTTAATAAGTACCTTAATTGGTGAAGGATATTACTTACCAACTATTGAGTGGGACAAAGACTATCGAGACTAGCGATAAATCCCTGTCTTTTAAGAAAGAATAAATTCTTGTAGCCAAATTAGTTCGCTTGATAAACATGAAAAGATTCTCAATAACCACATACAACTCTACTACAAAAGACGAACCCCGTTTTTCTTTTCATAAAAAGACTTTGAAAGTACGTCAAAAAGAGGATAATTACGACACTTCGCGGCTTTTCTTAGAGGCTCGAAAGACGAACAGTAAAGTCGTCTAAGTCCGCTTTAACGAAAAAATAAAAGAACCTTTCTTGAAAAGGATTCGCGGTATTAAGATGGGGGCTTCTCGTAACACCGAATACAAGAATTGAATACAAAAAGTATACGAAACTTTAGAAAAAGTACGCTACATGAATTTCATGGTAAATAATTATTTTTGTAGACTGACTAACCTAAGACCTTTACCTAAGAAAAGATTCTGAAATTAATGATATTCGTCTAATAGCATTTCAACTTACTATCTAAAGAGGCATATAACTTTTGCCTTTTTTAGGATTTACTACACATTATAATAGGGATGTTTTATTTACAGGGTAAGACGTAACACCAGTTCTAGTTATTTGTATTCGGTGTGACGGTAGGCTTCCAAGGCGTTAAGGAAAGGGGCGAAGGGGAAGGCTTCTGTAAACGGAACAAAAACACCAACGTTATTAGCGAGATTGGTGTAATCTGACTAATCTATTTTGGGAAAGGGGAGCTCAGAGCGACTAAGAAGTATCAGTTAATAAATAAACACTTCTTACAGTATATCGCATAAAGTAATAAAATGGAAACTAAAGGCAAGATAGATTTTGTCTATGAGATACACTCTTAACAATAGTAAAAATAAGTAAGTTTACTTAGTATTATATGTAGTACAAGTGTATTACGTGGTCCATTTTATTTAGGAACACCTAGAAGCTTTTCCGCGTTCTTAAATAGCCTCATATTCGATGATTAAAATATTCATTTTACCTACGAGTATATCCGGTCAATGAGTTCCGTGTAAAGTTTAGTGCAGATTAATTTGGTAAACATAGCATTATCAACATGAGGTAGCCACATAATTTGCAGATAATAATAAACTTAAATGTTCATGACTCTACCAGAGCATCAATATATCAAAATAGAAAGAGTCGTCTTGAAAAAAGGCCAGGTCAAGAGTACCCTAAACCGAAGAGCATGTATGAAGGGAATTATGACAGTGGATGAAGCGAAACAAGTATGTAAGGATCGTAGCAAGTGGAAAGAAGTGGTCTCTGCCTACCCCTACGGGAAACAGGCGTGATTATATGTATGTATGTATGTAGAAAGAGTAGTTTTTTCAAATTTCAGGAAATAGTGGATTTTAATCTATAAGTTGCTAATTAAATGTTTAATGTTACTAATTATTGATTACCACTTAATTCTTTACAAAAAAAATAGCAGAAAAAATCTTATTGTTGATATATTTTCCTCGGCCACTCTCAAGCGTGTCATATGAGTAAGAACTTACATATACGTGTGGTTTTTTGATTGTCATTTGTTTTAAAACTGATCTTTTTCCAGGCGATCGTCTCCTTGACATCCCGTGCAATGTGTGCGGGGACAGGAGCTCTGGCAAACACTATGGCATCTACAGCTGCGACGGTGAGACTCTACATTAAATATAACTTCAATTAAGTGGCCTATAATTAATTTTGGTTAATTTCAATCGTATTGTTTATTCGTACACTTTACCAAGTAGTTATGTTCCTAGTAGTAGTTCAAGTTTTTAGCATTTTAAAACTTATTTTACGAGAAAAGCTAGTTAGAAATGGTACAATGTTGAACATCTTTGTAGTTAAATCTGAAATAACAATTATATTTGCTTGGAAACCCCCACAGATTATGACATGTGAATATATATATAATGCAGTTCCATTAATATAACATACCTATGCGTCTAATTACAATGCTCCTTTAAAGTCACTTATAAATAAAATAAAACCCTTATGTTGCATACGTTAAGATAAAGCACGGGGCAATTTTAGAAACACATTCGCAGATAGATTTCCCTACAAGAGTACAAAAACATCTCTTTCCTGTACAATAACGTGAACCAACAATAAACCTTATTTCTAAATTAAATTACAGATGTACCTTAACATATTGGTTGTTTATATAGGGTGTTCCGGGTTCTTCAAGCGGTCGATCCATCGGAACCGGGTGTACACGTGCAAGGCTGGCGGCGACATGAAGGGCCGCTGTCCCGTGGACAAGACGCACAGGAATCAGTGCCGCGCCTGCCGCCTGGCTAAGTGCTTTCAGGCCAACATGAACAAAGATGGTAAGTCATATACGGACTAGGAAGAGTTTCAGTGTGTAGCGGACAGTTACATACTGTCTAGAATTACTGGAGTATACACGTGCAAGGCTGGCAGGGGCATGAATGGCCACTGTCCCGTGGACAGAGGGCCTGCCGCCTGGCTAAGTGCTTCAGGGCAACATGAACAAAGATGGTAAGCTATGTGTAAGAACTGGGAAGAATTGCTACGACTAGTTGACAGTTAAATCTCGCCACCATCAGAAGGTGTAACGACATTGATGAGAAAAGACAAATCTTTTGTTTTGTGTCGATAGGATACGCGTTAGTAGACCACATAAACTGCGGCGTCATTGACACATTTTAAATCCTCTAAAGTGCAGGTTCTACCGACTGAGAACCTTGTCACAGCCATCACAACCTGGTAAAAAGGTGTATCATAGACACTTTTTGTACATTACCTACGTATTAAACCCCGCAGTCATAACCTCAACAGACCTCTGTTAGTCTATAGTTTTAAGCCTATTCTTTTCCGAAGAATAAAAGAAAGCTGATGATGCAATTTCATTTCATGTTCTTGTATAAAAACTTAGAAGCTGAAATAGTCTATAAACACCCTATTCGGTTTTTAATATACAATTTAATCGGTGTGTATAATCGCAAATATATTAAATTTCTGATAATCTTCTATTTTCTGTAAATATGCAAAAATGCAATAAGCATCTCTGAAAACAATGGAGGTAAAAACTATTCTGACCTAATTCTTGTATGAATAGTGTATTCATATTTCTCGGCAACCTAACTAATAAATTGATATGAAACCACTGAAACGAAAGCGAGTAAATATTCATAAGTACCTTATGGACACACATGTCGTAACAATGGCTATTGCCTGACAATGGCTGGTCTTATTTGCTATAGAGCTAGTTACACACGAGCTATCATTCAGCACATAACGTCCATCAGGCTCGCAGCGGGTTGTTTTGTACTTTGTCCATTCGCTCAAATATTGAGTGAAATATAGCGCTTGCCGGCGGCCAGTTCAATTTCCACGGGAGTTTCCGATCCTATCTGTCATTACGTCGTCTCAATGTACCCAATATTGTGTTGTGTGTTGCGATGTCAGCCTTTGTCCGCTTTATTTATGGTCATCGTAATACCTGGAGGATATATGTTACAGTATGTACCTGCCTATATGGAATAGTAAATATTCATTTTCAAACGACTTCAAAAAAAGGAAGTTCTCAATTCGGTTGTATTTTTTTCATTTTTTTTTATGTTTGTTACTTGATTTCTCAAAGACGCCTGGACCGATTTTAAAAATTATTTTTTTATTTGAATGGGTATGCTTGTCATTTGGTCCCATCGTTATCATGTCAGGACTTGATGGTGGAAACCTTGAGAAATCGAGGGCATCTCTTGAAAATTGTAGGCAAGCATGGGTTCAAAACTTGAGATTTATGTGTATATCTGATGAGACTACAATACTATGGAGGTTTAGAGCAGATCTGATGATGGAGACGACAGAGGATCGACGGAACTCCTCAACGGCACATCTTAACTTCCTCGTGTTTGGGCTTCTTTTATTCGTGTTGACAAGATCTTTACACCGAGGTGGGTAATGACTGCCATTGCAAGGTCCATAATGCAGGTGCAGCACAGTTTAGGGAACTCCTTAATGGTTGATAGTAGATACATAGTGTTTGGGCTTATTTTATTCGTATTGATGCGCACATGGGTAATCTTGCATATTCGATCATCATCATATCAGCCTGTTGCAGTCCACTGCTGGACATAGGCCTCCCCCAAGGAACGCCACAGCTCACGATCTCCCGCCCTTTGCATCCAGTCACTGCCAGCTGCCTTCTTCAGGTCATCGGTCCATCTAGCCGGGGGGCGTCCTACACTACGTTTGCCTAAGCGTGCTCTCCATTCGAGAACCTTCCTGCTCCACCTCTCGTCGGTTCTGCGACAGACATGGCCAGCCCACTGCCACTTCAGCTTGCTACATTTTTGGACAATATCAGTCACCTTGGTCTTATGTCGTATGATCTCGTTCCGGATCTTATCCCTTAATGAGATCCCCAACATAGACCTTTCCATAGCATATTCGATAGTGTAGACAAAAAACAACAGCTTAAACACCAGTTTAAAACATAACAATTAAAAAAAACTATTTAAACATTTAAAAAAAAAGTGTATTTAGTAGTCTCTCGCAAAATAACATTGGATTTAGATTTCCTAATTTGCGATAGGCTTTTTTCTCTTTCCTCGCTTGTCTCATTTAAACGACGATTTCACATATTAGCACCGCGTTTCGTAAGCCTATCCATGTTTTCGCAAAACCAAAATCGTCAAAAACACTAAAATTTCTCGAAATAAAATAATTTTTAACAAAACAAAAACGACTTCAAAACAAAAATAAAATGCACTAAAAAGGACAAAATAACTGCGTTATTTAAAAACCCTCTATTTTTAAGGCGGTGCCTAGTAAAACTATTAGACACAATGATAATGAAAAATAAATCAATATTAAAAGAAAAATGAATTCAATTAACAAACTTCTATACAAGGCTATCTAAATTACTTAATATAATAAAATACATAACCAATAGCACTAAACTAACACACCTATTCGAAACTTAAAAGTCAAAATGAGAAACTCAGATAAATATCTAAGTTAATTCAATTCGTTCAATAGTTTTACTAGGCACCGCCTTCAAAATAGAGGGTTTTTAAATAACGCAGTTATTTTGTCCTTTTTAGTGCATTTTATTTTTGTTTTGAAGTCGTTTTTGTTTTGTTAAAAATTATTATTCAACTACGGTCATATACTTTGGGTAGCTGTATGCATGAGGCACACAATGTTTAAGACATACCTAAGTATGAACTCAAACAAAAGCTTGTTCAGGTCTTAATTCTAAATCTAGGAATTTAACTGTACTGTGTTTCATAAGTAACAGCAGAGAGGGATTTATATCAAGTGACGCCTATATTATAATTTATGACTCGGTCTAAATCTAAATTCTCTCTAAGTAAAATCTTGTGAATAATTGAATATTCATAGAGTCCCATGTCGGCCGCAAGTCGGGCTCTAACTCTCACCATGTGACGAAGCCTTTTAGTATGTGCACTATATACAGATAGATACGTCTTATCTTCGTTAGGGTTGTCGATGATCTTGTTAACTACTAGGGTAATTACGTAACTTCATATTGCAAATCTATAATTTCACCTTATTAAAAAGCACAAAGCTACTCTTTTTTGCGAAAATGTACTATTCGTAAATTTTTAAACAGCCTACTAGTTATAAATATCAAACCAATTTCTTAGTAGTTAGCTCCAACAAAATATAACTCAAAAGCAAATCCTTTTGTCCCACTGTGACTATTATATTAAAAGCTTTATTATTAAACGAGTGCCATATATTGGCTAAGTGTGTAGCTGTAATCAGAATTAATTACATACCATACGCATACTATGTCTACTAGATCCAGACTTCCTTAAGAAATCCTAGGCACTTAGTTCATAGATCTTTTGTCTAAATCGTTTCCAAGGTGACAAGTAAGCAAGTGTAGTAGCCCTGTTGTAGGTGGGATCGGCACTGCGGTGTTGCCGCAGGTGCTCTGTCGCTAATTTATTCACGAGCATCACTTTGTGCCGCCGCGGCCCGGATTACCTTTATATGTTTACTCGCTCGCGTAATTATACGCCCTCACGAAACTTACCCACTGTCGAGTTCCACCCGCTACGATACATACAGCTATCTACCTGATGCTGTGATATAGATAGGTATGAATCTCGTATTTAGATGCAGGAAAGCTAAAAATGGTTTAAAGAGGTAGTTAGATTAAAAAAAATGTGTTCAGATGTTTTGTGCACTTATGGTACGCGCAGGTTATATGTAAAATATTTCATAAATAAAAAATATGAAATGAATTATATATCTACGTCTGTAAACACTACTTGTTTTAAATAACTGACAACTGATTTCTTGAAATACGCTTTTTTCCGATTTTCAATAATCGCTAGATGAGTGTACTACGTGAGCTCGACAAATGGATGTGCGATTAACGCTTATGCGACAAAACTGTACTGCGACTCACCGTAGTTCGAATGCACGCTAGTGCGACACACTAAAGATCGACATCTCGCTAGTGCGACAAACGATTGCGCGACAGAAGTTCGACACTACGGTAGTGCGACACTACGGTAGTGCAGTACGTTGGTGCAGTATTGCAGTAGTTTGACACCTAGCAAGGGTAGTGTAGTACGTTGATGCAGTATTACAGTAGTTTGCTGAGATAAATTTTGAATTACATATATTAAATAAGTAGATATTAAATAATCAAAGGCCGTCGCTCGCTTAGCTCGCTCCATTGCAAGGTCACAATATCTAACCTAACCTAACCTATTGATCTCTGTCACAAAGTTGAACCTAACCAAGCAATGGATGTCTGGGCCTATGTCGGATCTATATGTTTATGTTCTATTTCTTCATATCGCACTAGCGAGATGTCGATCTACAGTGTGTCGCACTAGCGTGCATTCGAACTACGGTGAGTCGCAGTACAGTTTTGTCGCATAAGCGTTAATCGCACATCCATTTGTCGAGCTCACGTGGTACACTTTCGCTAGATATTAAGTTAATAACTACATTGATATTCTATCAAAATAAGCATCGCTGTCCTATATGTATATTCATAAGGAAAAAATTATAGGTTCCATTTTTGTCAGTAAATTTTAAGAGCAAACGGTATAGCGCTTCTTCTTTCGCTCGTAAGTACCTAAAAAGCAATAAATACTTCATTTGACTTGCATACCTTTGTCACTTTAACATTCACTCGAACTTTTACTGCAGTCAGAATGCTGAAACAAACAGTTGATGACACGTTTTTCGCAAATGCAAATACCAAGTTGAAGCCGTGAGCAATCGCAGACAGGCATTAACAATTCATTCGTTCTGAGTTCGACTGTGTCGCTTACCGGCCGCGACCGCAGAATAATGAATTAATTTCATTAATCAGTCACGAGCAGCCTGCTGACGTGGCTTTTAGTTCACAGCTCATAAAATATATTGTGTTTCTTTGTTTTCAATTAAACCTTATTGCTCGGTACTTCGGAACTTCTGTTGCAGTATTTTGTGGGTTTGAAGTTCCAATTGTAGAACCACTCTCATTTTTCAACTCGACGAAAATTATATGTCAAAAACAATTGAAAGTTGAATTATGTGGATATTGGTTGTAAAGCCACTTAGGTAACCGTATGTTAGCATGTACAGAGGATCTAGAAGATCTATTGTTAACATGAAAAGGTCACGTATCTATGAAAGCAAATTGTTCGCTAAGTCCAACAGCCAGGGAGCCAATCAGCTAACTTCAATATCGTTATGCAAACAGACCGAATCGATGTTAGCCAATGCGTCAACACACCCGGCTACCTTTTCGTCCCTAACTAGATGTTGATACTTACACAAATACTGGATGATATGGGTGTGAAGTCCTTGCAATATTACCATAAAGACGAAACAGTCTGGTAATTAAAAGTAATTATGAGTTAAACGAGACTAGTCATACTAATTGTCTGTGTATCCTCGCTTGTTTCCATCAGGTGATTAAGATATAAGTACAGAAGCCAGAACAGATTTATTTATTTTATGCGTAGTCAGTAGTGTAAAATAATAAATAAATAGTGCTCAACATTAATGTCTCAATATCTCATCCCTACATCTTAAATGATATAAAAAGTACGAAATTAAATAATAAATTAATGATAAGTAACTTGTTATCAAATTCACAACGGTGAGTGATTACAATGAAAGTTTTATGTCAAAGAGGCGAATGATATAGGCACAACAAAGCACTCTCAAAAGATTAAACCAATTTCATTGAGAATTATTTGCTCACGTTTATAAACAAAATTCTAAACCAGGGCCTATATATTTCGGTTGATCAAATAAACGTAATCTCCAATTTAACTTTATAAAATTAATTTAAAATCAATCAGGGTGCGAGCAAGCCAGGCGGTAACTTCGCCGAGTTACCAATACTTTTTAATTTTCATCGGAAAGTTAAAGGGTTGCTATCTAAAAGCTTTTTTGGGAGTGGCCTTTTCAAGTTAATCAGTTGTCTTCAATTGGAAAGATCAAATACCTAACTACTTTGACTGAATCTTAATAGTTCGCTGAAGTACGAACTATTGTTAGAGTTGGCAAAATGCTTACAACTAGCTACGACTATTTAAATTATATTTTATTCATCTCTCAAAGTCCGAGTACCTATTTACTTAACAGATATATTAAAATTTCTGTGGTTAATAATAAGTGCCTACTTTACCTCAACTGTATTAAAATTTAATAAGATAATATTTATTAAATATCAATTACCATAAAAGCCTGTTTTAAAACCTGAGTGTCGCGAAGACGCGTCGCCTTCGGCGTCGGCTCCGACAAGGGGCAAACTTTTCAATTACCGCCATGTCGTGTTACCCCGCAGCGGGTTAAATTAATTCTCTTCACTTCACAAAAAGATTCACCTTACCCCAAACCACCCCTGTGAACCGACATCGGCCATCCTAACGTTTTTCGATTTTTCCCTGGATATATTCCAGAGCCCGAGCCGTAACATGCTGACGTTTCGCAATATTTATTTTTAATTTAACGGTTCGCGCGCTAGATTTTGATTCTACAACGAGCTTACCTTTTTGAAGTCCTTTTGTGTTAAAAAGAGGATTCAAATGGCTGGAAACGAAATGAAACGAACCTTGCTACGTGTATTTTCTGCCAATTTTAAACAGGACTCGTTAATAAAACATTAATCAGACGATTTCAATTCAGTGAATTTTGTAAACGTGATTAACTCTAAAACTACACGAGATTTATTTATTGAAATACTTACATAGCTGTGTTGGACTTATGGATAGGGTTTTTTATAACTGTTTTAATAAAAAAGGAAACATACTATTACATACAAAAAAACATGTTTCACATCACCGATCACAATCACAATATCACTTACCCTACTTCATCAACAATCAGGTAATAGTTTTATTGCACACTTAATACCTATTCCACTCCAAATGAATATTTATTGACGTTCGAAACCCTACGTTGCGTGTTGGGGCATCGGGAGCGTATCAAATCGAGTAGATCGGTGCTTTTTGAGCAGTGTTAAGGATCAGTAACACGTGTTCACGCTCAGCGCCTAGTGCAGCGTGACCACACCCGAGGGGAGGCTGAACAAAGGGACGCCAATTGTACCATAATAGCTACTTCACTTGTGTTTGCTCATATTTATTACCTTTAATTATATTTTAGTTGCATTGTATTACCTTTATGTAGTTTTTAGTATATAGGTCGACTAAAGATAGTAAAAGTAAAAAGTTTATTACATAGTAATTTAATAAAAGTAGAGTTCTTAAATTACTACTTTACACAATTTTCTGATGAAAACAAAATAAGTTTACATGGTATTGGATTCGCTCACGTGTAAGTAAATTACAACATGTTTCACGCGGTACCCGGACTATTGATACTCGATTTAGCAAAGGTTCGGCAGAATAAAGGCTCCGTAACTTTCGATCCGATTATGTGATTTATTCACCGCTTCCGTGTTTGTCTGGTGTCCTCCCGACCAACTAAAATATTGCCTATATTTTGACAGAGCAAGTGATTCAACCCTCGTCCCCGGGGGCGAATCTCATCCCATCTAATTTCATTTTAATGTTGTGCGTGAACAAATTATTGCACTGTCATTGCGAATGAAACTAAAATGTTTAATGGGATAATCTGTTACATCTGGTTTAGGGGTTATTTTTTGTTCACGTTTACGTGATTCTTAATTAATTTTCGCGTTGTACGGCGGGTGGGTTAATTGCATTACACACGAATGGATTAGTAGAGGTTTATTGATGATTGTTTTTGTAGTTAAATTAACTTTGGTTTATCACATATTATTAGATATTGTTTTGAATGTAATTGTTGGTTACATAAAATTAATGAAACATATTAAAACACTTGCTTTTATTACCAAAACTCTCAAGTTAGGTAGGACTTTTTACTGTGCTTTTAAAAAATAGCATAAAACTGAGGAACTTTTTGGTCCATCTGTAAAGTTTATGCTGTACAGAACAAAGTTATTTATAGCGGTAAAATAAAGCGTTGCGCTGCACTCCCAACTTGTTCAGTTCTGAAACAGGCTCGACGTTCAAAAACCGCAACGGTAACTTTGCCTCAACTTTATGAACAAATACAATTTTGTTGTTCTCTTCGGCTCCTATCAATAAAATGATTTTACTTTGTCGTGAACCGCCGCAGTTTTTGTTTGTGCGGTAAATTTTTGTTTGAAACATATTGTTCAGGTAGGTATAGGTTTTTAAAACCTACATTCTGTGATAAATAACTATAAAACATCCTTGAACGCAAAATTGCCCTTATTATATTGAGATAGGCATGCTACAGAACTGGCAAAGTAGCTACGAGCAGGAGTTAGCATTTGTTTTGACCACAAAGTACCTACTTAGGAACTTAGTTTAAATGATTACGATATCATTCTCACTGATAAGTAGATATTATTATAGTTGTAAATAAATAGATATCTGCAAAATGTTTATAGAACTATCTTTTTAGGTGCTACAAATAGGCAGGTGTCAAAGTAGAAATAAAAGTGAAACTAGGCGTGAGTATAAGAAAACCCGTTGTCATCTCGACATTGTTGGACATCTATTATATGAGATGTTTGTCCGGGACCCGGGAGGACCCCACAGGGTGGGACGTGAATAAAAACCTGGATATTTCTCATATTTATGTCGGTGCACTCGAAAATATTCCCTGAGGTCGGTACTTGTAGCCGGGCGGCTTTACGCAGATAAGTTCCCTGAGGCGGTTGCGGTAAGGAGCAGTTTCGCGCGCAGGTGTGGCGGAGCGTGGGACAGCGCCCACCTGACGCGCCCCCTCTGCCTCTTCGCTGCCCTCCGCCCTCTCTGGCTCGTTAATGATGATGTGCTCAGCCAGCAGACTATTTCACTTCTGAATACATCTTTCTCACTTTTGATACTCCGTCCCTGTCGGTCCGCCAGGCGCGCTCGCCCCATCCTCTTCGCGCGCCGTTCGCCTGGTCGCATCCACCTAGTCAATTCGACAAACGCGTATCTACTTTGTGTCGGAAATGTAATGGAACAAATGCGGCTGGAATTAACGTCGGAACGAATGTCGGGACACGGGGTCGTTCTCTCCTCGGATATTTTCCACACGATGATTTTGATGCGCAGCTATGAGGCACTAATAAATGTTTGTGGCAAATAAACATTAGCTACTTATAAATATAATTCAAGTTAAATGCTTTCTTTGTCTTTCGTGTTTTATAATTGTGTTTGTTGGACCAACTTCTATTAAGTTAAGAAATGGAACTTGTGTAAATCAAGAGCGGCAAAAGAATATTGTTTCAGGTTTGAAAAAAAAAACAGTTCATTAGAATTTTCCTTACAATAATATCTTTGTTGCTCTATTTTCCTCAATAAATCTATTTGTAAAGCCTATGATGCAAAAAACAGGTTGTTTAACATCTTGATCCGAGTTGGTATTATCAGTGAAGCGGGGCTTGCCTCTTGACGGCAACATCTGCCCAGTCATGCTACTTGAATGAATCACGCGGCCAACCCTGGAGCGAACACTTTGTATGAACATCTGATTAGGCATTTCATCTGAAATGAAGACTTCATTTTTACGTTAAAGATATAATTTCGAGATCCAATATATGTAGTTACAGCGATACTTTATGCATGGTTCAACATTGACAAGAAATGGCACAAAATCTACACGCGATTTATAAGTTTATCGTATATCGTAAGATGATGACATATTATAAATAATATTTATACAGAAATACAGTTTTCAGTAGATAGTCATATTTCTACACTTTCACTATTTTATTTCAATAGATGGTCATATTTCCACAGCATTCAAAACTTTATTCAAGGGAAAAATCGAATGGCAGTTTTAGCAATCGACTTTGGGACAAACACCTTGAACTAGAAGGCATTATTAATGACTCGGCTAACACTTCTTAGTTTAGTAAGTGCGTCTTGGTTATGCCTGTTCAGTCAATAAACCTTTTGACCGCTCACCAATTCGGCTTCGTGAAGCTTTCATAGGGCAGGCGGGCGGCCCGGATTATTGGGTCATTAATCACGCCCCACACCACGCCACCTCAGGGTACGTGTCTGCTCGGCCAAAGCAGTGCTGACACTATCGATAAATAAAGCTAGTACTTGCCTAAGTTTTTCTTTGTACGTTAGGTGTTAAAGTTTTGGATAAGATACTGGTTCTATAGCAAATTAATAATGAAGATTTTTAAGTAGTTTCTAAATTCGAATGACTTTAAGCAGAAGGGTTGTCTCTATAGTTTTTTTTTTTATTAGAATATCATTTGTCTATATATTCTAATATGAACATAAAAACAGCGCATAGATAGCTGATACTGTAGTACCTTTTATAAATTATTTATATGTAATAATAATGTCCTAAAGTAAAACACCGGTAACTCAAATTCTTGCTACAACATACCTACGCCAAAGTGTGGATTCATTATCTTGACGTAAGATTATTATTTTTTTCCATAATTTTCATCGAGATGCAGTACATCACTATGCTATCGACCGCTGAACTCCATTTACTCGGTAGTAACGTCCTGCACATTATAGTATCCAACCCACTCGCCTCCCGACAATATTGCTATGAGTTGCTGCAACAAATGCTTTACACTTTACTGGCGATCAATGCAGGTATTAGGTATTGTTAGGCTGTAGTTACTTTGTATACATAGGTATATACTTAAGTTATTTATGACTAAAATAAAGTTTCATTCAGTGCTGCGATTTAATATATAAACGGTCAGATCGTTTAGAGTTGTCTCTATATCATACTAATTAAATTATTTATATTTATGAAACTCGTTTTGTAAAACATGGTGTTTTCAAAAAATTAGTATATTCGCTTCTTAAAATAATATAAAATAATAAATCTTTTAACAATCACAAGAAAATATTATTCGATTTCTAAAATTTATTAATGTTATATTATAGTTATCACTTAGGTTATTGTGCACTCTTGAATTTTTCCTCTAAAACTTAAGTTTTCCTTTAGTTTATGTGCGCGAATAAAGCTAAAGGAGGCTTGAATTAAGTACGTAATATGTATAGTGTTAATGAAACCCATATAATATTAAATGTTACATGAAGTAGTGATTAATACTCTTAGTAAGTAATAGTAACATTTTACAAGCTGTCCTTGTAATGTATCGGTATGACATTACAACATACATATTTGTTTAGGTATAATCTGGCGAACTAAATTAGTACCACTTCTTGGTATCCGACCGAAAATAAACTCTGCTTACATATTGATATTCATTCCTAAAATAAAATAATTTTGATAGGTTGTGGGTGTATTGGTATAATAAAAAGTTATTTCTCAAGAATCACGTGAAAACATCTACAATTCGCATTTATAAGAAGATTTGCTGATCGTTACTTTATTGACATACATTTACAAACGCAGATACTCATCTTGCTCTAATACATTATCATGAAGAAATACTTCAAAAGAAACCCTAGCACCATATCCTGCTAAACGAAGAAGTAACGGAGTGGAAAAGGTTTCGATAAATTGTTGTTATCGCTTCAACGCTAAACTGTTGTAAAAGCAGATTTCTGAGAGGAAATATCCTTTTCTTCTAAATGCCAGATTCGTTTGATTCAGCCATATGTGTAATACTAGCAAATTCTATCGATATATATACCTATCTAAGTTATTTAGTAAATACATTAGAAAACATGTTACAAGTAAGTTGTAGGGAAGTGTATCGAGAAAATTATATAATTGATTCCAGAATAACCATAACTCAACACCAGTAAAAACGCGTTCGGCCAAAAAAACTGTTAAAATTAAAATGTAGTTCAGTAATTGACCGGCATTGCCTCGCGGGTTATAAATAACAAGTGCGTGTTTTTTGTATAAACTACCTTTTTGAAAAACATGTTTTGTTTGCTTTCAATTCGGCGGAGCGAGGGGCTTGTCGCTGATACATGTTTGAAGTTAAATCTCCCTTTTAAACGCTGCCAATGTGATTCAATACGCCTTTGTGAAAGCTTAATCGATGAAGACTTAACTTCTTTTTGAGCTTATACAACTCAATATTTATAAGCATATATTTACAAGTTTAAGGATATGTTTGTGAGCCATTTACATGGGGCATTTCGAAATGAAAATATAAAAAACGTTTTTTGGCATTTACTCTGATATGGACTGCACAACGTAGCCGAGGTGTAAAGCTAAGAAATAACTCTATACCTCGGATTTGCAAGATTCAAAAAGTATAACAAATTCTTCAGTTTATAAGAAATATTTTTCCCTGATTCTGCAAATAGGGCAAAAAGTCGCCCTTCTCACCTTGCTTTGCACATTTTTTATCTGTTTGAGGTTGATCAAAAGCCAAACAGTTGTCCAATATCACATTATCTTACCACTAAACTAAATAACATTGGAGTCATCAGATCATAAAGAACTTGTTACACATTTCGCCTTCATTTAATTAAAATCTCGCTTATCCGCGTGGTTTGGAAATAAACGAGGTATAAGATTTAAGTGGACTGTATTTTTGGAGGATGGCTGATTATCGCCAAGAGGTGAGCGAGCGATGTAGGTCTATGGGAAAAAGCACACGTACCTGGCTCTCCAGCGTTGGGCAGTACAAGATGGCGGGCGGCGTTCTTCCCGATGCGATCACAAAACTGTCACGTCCACACCCGCGGGCGGATTATCACAAAAGTTCGCTATCCGGCAGCAACAGTAAGGAGGCGATGCAGCACAGGAGCGACACGGGCGCGGTATCGTGTGTCTCCTCTCGGCGATTCGTTTATTTCCAGTGGTTTGCGAAAGCGCGTACGTGCGTTACGCGCCAGGCATGCGGAAGGATTGGTCAGGAAGTGGCGGGGTTCACATCGCTCATTCCAAAAGTGGTCAAATGAATGAATGGAACTAATATTGCGAAATATGGATGAGACGACTAGTAGTCCGTCTTAAACAGATAGATGGCGCTACCATTTCCCCCCGGCCTTAAAGGGTTGCCTTTAAAAGAAATATAATAATAATAATCTAGATATGTAAGGTGTACTACCGCATAACCTATACACAGTCTAAGACAGCGAGCGTTAAAATATTTTAAATTAATTGCGTTAACAAAGCGGAACAAATTATAATTGAATTACAAATTAAATACCTAAACTAAGAAAGAGATCCAACTTCAAGCTAGATCTTACTGAGTCGGTAGCGGACAGAGACGTACAACAGGGCGCACGTAGCTACCCTTAGCGGTTTTTACAGTAACGACGCGGGTTGTGCCGTCCTTCGCGGTATGTACCTTCTCAACAATGCCCAGTGGCCATGAAAGCGGCGCTGAATTATCATTTATAATAATTACCAACGAACCCTCCTGTATAGGGGATGCAGGACTATTCCATTTAGATCTAGCCTGAAGTTGGTGAAGATATTCTGAGCGCCAGCGCCGCCAAAACGACTGTACGAGGTTGTCAAGAAGCGTATGTCTCTGAAGCAAGCTAGAAGAGTCTGCTTCAGGCGCGGGAAATGACGACAATGGCACAGTATTTAAAAAATGCGCGGGAGTTAGCGCGGATGGTTCAGCAGGGTCACTACTGAGTGCTGTGAGCGGGCGCGAGTTAACAAGTGCCTCGATTTGCACGAGGACAGTTAAAAGCTTTTCGTAAGAAAGGATTTGTTGACCTATGACTCTGAAGAGATGCGTTTTAATTACTTTGACCATGCTTTCCCAACATCCGCCAAAATGTGGTGAAGCAGGCGGAATAAACTTCCAATCAATGCGATTAATGGAAAGTTCCTCCTGAAGACGTGAACTATACTCTTTATTGAGAAATTTATAGAGATCGCGTAGATAAGAACTTGCACCCACGAAACACGTGCCGTTATCCGTGTATAAACACTTTACGGGACCACGTCGCGAAAGAAAACGTTTTAGAGCTGCGAGAAATGAAACCGTACTTAAATCCGTCGCAACTTCGATGTGCGTAGCGCGAGTTGTAAGGCATGTGAAAATACATAGCCAAGCTTTACGGCTTTTGACGCCTCTACCACGAACTGGTGTGTACTGCAGTGGTCCTGCGTAATCACAACCGGTATGTGTAAACGCTTTATCTACCTGGTTGACACGTTGGCTAGGAAGATCTGCCATTGGAGGAAAGATCGGACGCGGACGGAATTTAAAACAGGTGTTACATTTATGAATTATGTGGCGAATTATTCGTCGTGCAGCGAGAATCCAGTAGTTTTGCCTAAGTAAGGACATGAGTAACTCTGGACCTGCGTGGAGATGCTTCTTATGATAGAAATCAACAAGAAGGTTGACTACATGGTCATGACGCGGCAGGATGCAAGGATGCTTGTAGTTGTAAGGTACGTCCGAATTTGACAAACGACCGCCAACACGTATGATGCCGTGCTCATCGAGAAACGGCTTGAGTTTAAGAAGAGCGGGAGAACAAGGAATGTTATTTTTTAAATTTTGAACATCCTTACTAAAATGAACAGCCTGTAGGGCGCGCAACAATGTATACTCTGCGACCTCAAGATCAGAGCTTGAAACAGGAGTTCCATTAGGTAATTTCTTAATAAACCTACAGACATAAACGATGACACGTAGTAACTTAGACCACGATGACATGCGTAGCGCGAGTGCGTAAATAGGAGATTCCGCAACCTCAATGGTCACGGGATGAGAGACAGACTTCCGCTCAGGTATATCCTCGTCCTCTGCATCGTGGACAGATGGATGTATAGGCCACTCTGATGGATCACGAGAAATCCAAGAAGGGCCATGATGCCACAAAGGATGATCCAGAAGATTAGCCGGAGTAACACCACGAGACAGGCAATCCGCAGGATTCTCAGTACCCGCGACGTGATTGAAACAAGTAGCAGGAATAAGTTCAATTATTTTAGTAATGCGATTGGCGACAAAGGTCTGCCAGCGGTGCGGAGAAGAATTAATCCAAGCGAGCACTACTTTGGAGTCTGAAAATGCATATATCTTATTGATGGAGTGATGGGGCGCAATTGTGTCTTGAACTTTGCGAAGCAACCGAGACAGCAACAGAGCCGCGCACAACTCCAGTCTCGCAACCGAAATGGTTTTGACAGGCGAGACCTTAGACTTGGCACAAACTAGCTGCACAGAGTAGTTAGATCCAATGCGGACTTGCAAATATATGACTCCGCCATAAGCGCGTTCACTGGCGTCAGCGAAACCTATTAAGTTAACAAAACATCCATCTACTAAACCTAGATGGCGCGGCACAATTATTTTATTGAGTGCGGGAAGCTCAGCACAAAACTGTTTCCAAGCAGCGACAATATGGTCGGGAGGAGTGTCATCCCAATCACATTTTGCTAACCAAAGCTCTTTGATCAAGAGCTTGGCATACAAAATGGTAGGAGCCACAAAACCCATTATGTCCCATAAACGAGCCACTGTGGATAGCATTGCGCGTTTGGTACACTTATCACCTGGTGATAAGATGTCAAAGCGGAAGTTATCACAATGTCTGTCCCAGCGTAAACCAAGAACCTTGTGATGTGCGGACTTCTCGAACTCAATGTCCGGAGAAGCTTTATGCGAATCAGGTATGTGCGCGAGAACCTCTTTGAAATTGCTTGTCCATTTGACAAGGTCAAATTGGCCTCGTTTGAAAAGCTGAATAAGCTCTTCACAAAGCGAAACTGCTTGCGGAGCGGATGCGACACTACAGACAATGTCGTCCATGTATAAAGCGGAAGCAGCAACAGCGGCTGCAGCGGGAAAGTTGTCGCCTTCATCAGCGATCAACTGGCGGACAACTCGTAACGCGTGATATGGACTAGACTTAAGTCCAAAACAAACGCGATTAAATTGATACACGGTTAAAGGCTCACTATTGTCAAAACGATATAAAATTCGTTGAAATCTACGGTCGGATTCGCGAATGCCGATATTGAGAAACATTTGTCTACAATCAGCTGAAAGTGCAATTTTGAAAAGGCGGAATTTAATTAAGATGTTAAATAAATCACCCTGTAGATCAGGACCGGCATGCAAAATGTCATTGATCGACTGACCCGATGTAGTTCGGCAACTAGCATCTAAAACCACACGAAGTTTAGTGGAGGTCTTATCTTCGCGAACCACGCCGTGATGCGGAATATAATACGCGGGAAGAGAATTGCCCTCGTCGTTTACAACTGGGCTTAAAAAACCTTTATTTATGTAATCACGCATGACGTCATTATAAGCACCGCGTAATTTAAGCGACGCATCGAGTTTACGTTCTAAACAGTATAAGCGCCTAAGTGCAGCAGCGTGCGAGTCGCCTAAAGAATACGGGTCGCCACAGAACGGCAATGCTACAACATATCTACCACTATCGTCGCGAACAGTGGTAGCGCGGAAATGTTCTTCACACTCGAGATCCTTACGGCTCAACGAGGGCGGTGCGGAGACCTCTTCAAGCTCCCAAAATCGCTTAAGAAGAGAATTAATATTATTTTCTTGAAGAACAGAACAGCAAGACGTAGTATAATGTGTATTATGCAGTGTAGGTACGGCACCCATAACTACATAGCCAAATACCGTCTCAATAGCGGGAGGTAAATTATATTGCTCACTACGTACAACATTAGGTAGTAGTAAGTGCGGAAAAACTGAAGCACCGATCAAAACATCGATATTACCCGGCTGCGCAAAGTGAGCATCAGCGAGCGGCAATGTCTCGAGGTGCGCGAGTAACGACACGTCCACGTGAGCGCTAGGCAACGTGTCCGTAATACGTTCCACAATAAGCGATGAAACGTTGAAATTAATATCATTATTGAAACGCGAATGTATTTTAATATCGACGGAACCCTTACAAGATTTTTCTGAACCACCGATCCCTTTAACTACTAAGTTAGTATTTTTAAAGTTATTCCAAAGTCCAAGACATTTGAGACAATCCGAAGTAATGAAGCTACTTTGTGATGCACTATCAAGTAAACAACGAACCACGCGCGGTGTATTGTTCACGTCATAAATAATAACTTGCGCGGTCGCTAATAATATCGTAGTAGACGCGTTACATTGACGCTCTGCTTCGCGCTGAGTATGTTGAGTGCGTGCGCACTGCCGGCGTGCGAGCGCAATGGATGTCGTACACAAAGAAACTCCGGGCTGAGACGCGGGAAGGACAGGCGCCGTGGTACGAGCGGCCTGTGCCTGCGGTAAAGAGAACGAAACAGCTGGACTAGGATTTACGTTAACGTTAAGGTCACCGCGGTCAAATAACGGAGATTTTTTCTCAAAATGCAATAACGTATGATGTTGTTGATTGCATGAGCGACACTTAGTTTTACTAGAACAATTGCTTGTTTTATGCTTAATACTCAAACAATTAACACAAGCTTTATTTTCTTTGGCGGATTTAAAACGAGCAGTCGGATTTAAATTATTAAAGGCTGGACATTTAAAAAGGTGGTCGTGAACAATATTGTCGCACAGACACTTGTGTGAGTTATTTGCGGAATCCAAACATGCTACGTAAGATTGTGGGTTAGGGACCGACTTATTATTACTATTTCGCGATTTATTAAAGTTTTGTTTACTTGTATTATTATTACTAGACGAGTTAGACGAACTAGGCTGCGTATTCTGATATATTCGACACTGATCTTTAATGAATGAAAGAAAACTATTTAGGGTAGGTAATTTATTTTGACGTTCGGTCATCTCGAATGCACGAACGGTTTCCGTGTCGAACTTTTTTAATGCGAGTTGCAATAACATAAAGTCTGCAAGGTTTTCTAACTTTAGGTTTTTAAGGGAATTTACTGCGGTAACAAAGTTATCAATAAACAGTTGGAAATTCGAAACTGACGCGGGACCAGACAATTTAAGATTCAAAGCTTGATCAAAGTAAGTAGACGCGAGGATGCGAGTATCCTGATACCTATCAAGAAGTGACTGGAAAATGACCTGATAATTCTCAGCACTTGGTGTGACACCTGCGAATGTAGATTGCGCTTTCGGCGACAGCTTACCTATTAAATAGTACAACCTGTCAGCGTCCGTCAGCGAGGCGTTATCGTGCACTGTAGACTTGAAACTTGCATAAAATAATGGCCAGTTTCGTATATCGCCATCGAATGACACGAGTTCAATCGCGGGCAGTTTCGGTGCTCGGACAGCCGGTCCGGCGCTGGGCTTCGCGGACTGTCGATTATCTAACTGCGATTGTATACGTTTTATGATACAATAAAGATCTTCGAATGAGGTGTATGCCTGATAATTTGGTTTAGATTCAGGATTAATAGAAAGTAATTGTGCGTTATAAGCGTCTAATAATTTATGAAAATCGGTTCGAATATCGTCTACTGTCATACAATAACTAAGAAATGATTCTTTGTTGACATCGGAAATTTTGGCGGTTTTTGAACGCTCGTAAATGTTTTGTATGCGCTCAAATAAAACATTGCGTTTAGCTTCTAAGATTGCTAATTCATTCTCGTCAGAAGTACATTTCTTTTGTTGCGACATTTTATATAACAAATGTAGGTAGAAGTAAATAACCTAAAATTATGCTGTAGTTTTATGTTATGCGGAAAGTAAGTACTTGTACCTAATAATAAGGCAACGACTTTAAAGGCGGTGGTAAAAGGCGCTTGAAATTATGAATTTACAAAACGACTATATACCTAGTTTATAATTATTATTGTAAGTCAGTAGGTAGCTACGTTGAGTATATTACCTACTGGGGGTGCGGGAATAACCACGTAATGGGTATATATTTATGAACTAGGAGTGCAGCTAGGTGCTACAACTACCTAGGTAGGCACTTATAAAAGATACCTACGCGAGCGGGAATACGGATATATGAATCCGGCTCGAAGGACCAAAAAAATGGTTTGGAAATAAACGAGGTATAAGATTTAAGTGGACTGTATTTTTGGAGGATGGCTGATTATCGCCAAGAGGTGAGCGAGCGATGTAGGTCTATGGGAAAAAGCACACGTACCTGGCTCTCCAGCGTTGGGCAGTACAAGATGGCGGGCGGCGTTCTTCCCGATGCGATCACAAAACTGTCACGTCCACACCCGCGGGCGGATTATCACAAAAGTTCGCTATCCGGCAGCAACAGTAAGGAGGCGATGCAGCACAGGAGCGACACGGGCGCGGTATCGTGTGTCTCCTCTCGGCGATTCGTTTATTTCCAGTGGTTTGCGAAAGCGCGTACGTGCGTTACGCGCCAGGCATGCGGAAGGATTGGTCAGGAAGTGGCGGGGTTCACATCGCTCATTCCAAAAGTGGTCAAATGAATGAATGGAACTAATATTGCGAAATATGGATGAGACGACTAGTAGTCCGTCTTAAACAGATAGATGGCGCTACCACCGCGTCACACTGGAAACTGAGCCCCTTGGCTTAAGCACCCCTAACTATCCATAACTATCAAATATACACTTTATTTCTAACGAAATAAAGTATAGTTTGGGTTATACAGTTTAAGTTAGGGCAGCCTATGACGTCGAGAAAAAAAGCACGTGTTCTATTTGGGATTACATGCGCTCCATAAACAAAAGGTTAACTTTGCATCAGTTGCTCTACATTGTATGGTGCACATGTGATAGGTATATGACAGATAAGTTTCTAGATACTCACTGTGCTTATTTGTGAGGTAACGCTATTGTTTATCAAAAGGAGTTTATGAATCTATATTATGTGACCCGAACCTACATATTCTCTAGAAAATATTTGTTCCAAAGATCGTTTTTTTGTTTTTTGCATATTATCTGTGTCAAATGTTTCTAACTCTCTTGTGAGCTCGAATTGTAATTAAAAATTATGTTTCGCACTAGTCCTAGATTTACACTTTTCATTAAATATATTATTTCTTGTTTATTCACAATTTTAGTTACTAAAAAGATTGAGTTTACATGTTTCAATATCCAAATAGTCTATAAGCTAAGATCTAAATGAAAAGCCAAATACCAAAAAAAAAACATCATCGTTTTCCACATTGACCTAATACTACGCCTACTACATGAATGATTAATCAAAAATGTGTAAAAATAAATGAACATTTGTATGCATTGTAGTTTTGCATTTTTTCATGTAAAAATTACACCGAAGTGTTAAATCAAAGTATTTTCAAAAGACTTATCGTAGCTAAACCTACAAATGATACTAAAAACAATTTACAGACTAGTAAGGTGAATACTCTCAAAGCATACTGAGCACAATTTCTTTGTCACTAGAACTTACAATAGGATGCTATTGTAAATAGGAGAATTTAACTCAATCCTTTATAAAAGCGCTTGCTACTCTAATTCCCAAATAAGCCATTTTTGAATTGACATTAAAATTTAAAGTCCCCACACTTACGGACGCAGAGGACGTCAGTTATCCGAATAGTGCGTCCGTTAGCATTTGTATCGTCGGATAAGCCGCGTATTCAGTGAGAATGTAGAGAGTTACGCAGAAGGTCTACTACGTAGCACTGACTGTGAGCTTTCGTAGATGAATGCTACGACAACCGCTACGCGTGCTACTAAAATAAGTTACTTCGAGAATACCTCGAATTAAATAACGTGATATAATGATGATAGGTTTTGAAATATATAGAGATAGGACCATCTATTTTTGCTCAATTAAATTGCGACGGCTTTTTAAAAATTATACGACTTAGGGCCGATTTTTCAATCCTCAAATAAACAGTCAGATAGGTTTTATTCAATAGATAGCAAAAAAATCTGTTGTTCAAACGTCAAATAGGCTTTATTCGTCGAATAACTCTCCTATCTGTGGAATAAATCTATTTGACTCTTTGACGGCCAGATAACTGCTTATTCCATTGATAAACGACGTTGGACGTTAATAAGTTTTAGGTTAGTTTTCGTCATTGAAAAAAGTAATATGTAAGTAGGGTTTTCGTGCTTTCCAAGTTTATGTAGGTACTTGCCTACTTTATTTAAAATGGATGTTTTCGATAGTATTGACGACATGGCAATTGAGGAAGAAGCCATAATAAATGAATATCTCAAGTCAGTCTTTTTATTTTCAATTATTTGTTTATACTTCTCGACTAAACTCACAATTAATTGAATCTCAGCATTATTAAAGTTCGCTGAACGCTCCCTTTTTTTGCTTTCCATTATTAGAAGATAAAATCACGAAATCACAAATAAAACACCACACAGCTGAACAAATAAATGTTTGTTTACATTCACAGCAATGACATTTATGACATCTATCAAAGAAATAGTCCGTCCCTTTCTAACATCTGATTAATCTATATATTTGTTTCACCGCCCGGAAGTTAGCGTTTTCATAGATAATATATTCGGTCAGATAGTTATTCATAAGTTATCTAATGATTGAAAAATTGACAACCACTTAACAGACAGATAAAGAATCTAATAACTTTATTCTTCTGGTAGCTATTGGTTCTTTTATCTGATGATTGAAAAATCGGCCCTAAAACATGTATTTTTGCATTCATAATAAATACGCAAAAAGTAAACTTATATAACCGTTGTATTTCTCTTGTAAGTTAAAGCCGGAAACCCACAGCGGCGCACGGAGAGGCTGTGCACGTGTGTTAAGCTTCGCTTTAGTACAAAATGTATGAGAGCGTTTCCACCGCAGCGCACGGACATGCTACGCAGCAAATGACGTCATAAACACACGCGTAGCTAACTCGAATAGGCGGAACGTAGCTCAGCCCACGGTCGTGCGACGCATCCCAGCTGCGTGGGTTGGCCATTTCTCGGCGACCCACGACTATGTACAGTCTCGAGCAAAAATATGTACACACATAATATTGTTAAGAAATTATTACAAGAATAAGCTACTATAAATAAGAGGTACAATTCATGTTCCTAGTTTATATACATACATTTAAGTTGTGATAAGTATAATTTATGTAAGAACTAGGTAATTTATAATACAAATAAGTAAAACAGATGTTACTACACAATAGCTATATTATATTGTTACTCGGAAGCGCTATTGTCTATATTATAAAAATAATATATTGACTTTATGTAAAATATTTTTTTTTTATAAAAAAAAATATTTGAACCATTTTATTTTCAAGTGTCATCTATCAGTATGCATTGATTGCTAGATGGCAGAAGAGATTCGACAAAAAATCTCACTAATTTCGTTTAACAATTTCGCATATTATTATGTATACATATTTTTGTTCGTGACTGTACCCCACGCATAGCTATGAGCTGTGTGGGCGACACATCCGTGTCCGTGCGCCGCAGTGGAAACGGAGGCCGACGCCGCCGAACTGATGAGCCCACGCAGCAGAGGTGAGCCACGCATCCGTGCACAGCCTGCGCAGCGGTGGGGTTCCGGCTTTTTATACCTGTCAATAATCAATTATTATTGCCGAATACTACCTACTAAATATTGTACTATCAGTGGAAACTTGTAATTGGCCTTATCTCTATTAATAAATTGTTTTGTATTTGTAATAGCAGTAAGTTTTCCTAATAAAATAAAATAAAATACTATTTAAAATGTGTGATGAACGGTCAATCCTAAGACACGACTATTTGTTAAGAGTGGAGCTTCTGCCTCTCTTGTACAGTCGCAGGAGACATCGGTGGCACGCGCGGGAACGCAGCGTATGCGCCGACATGTGCGGGCACAATAGCCGCATTCTCATGGACTCAGCCTCGTTAAGCTGATTGCGTGACGTCACCCCTACTCGGGCGCCATGCACATTGGAGCTGCAATTAAAACAATTCCTATTTGAGTTTTAACTTGATACAAAGATGGAAAATTCTTTTGATGATTTTTCTATTTGAGTTGTTGGGTTTTCATGTTTACCCTGTCGGTAACATAATGTCTACTAATGCATGCTTATTTAATGTGAGGTAGAAGGTTATAAGCTACAGTAGGTACCGACTGCATCAATATTGTTGAAATAGTTAGAATATGGGACATAAACGTAAGTACGTAGTACACATAGATTATAAAGAGTTTTGACGATTTTTTAGACACATGTTAGTACTGAAAAATGTTCTACAAGAGTATGTCAAAATAAACCAATTTATTTAAAACTAGGCTATAAACAGAGTAGTGTGATGGTCAACCGATCGTTGTGAGCACGGCCCACGATTGCACATTATACACAAAGGTAGGCGAGGCGCGGACGATCCCGGCTTACCGAGGGATCGCCAGTGAATAAGCGGTTCATGGCTCCATAATCCTCCGTGTAAAACAACTACCAAGTTACATGTAGTCAAATACTTTTAGCAATGACTCGTTTCACTATTCAATATTTTACGCTGCCGTTGCTCTTTTGTTCGTAAATATTTTATGTTAAAAAAAAATTGAAACAAAATTTGGTAGTTTTCTGACATCTGATGAACTATAATCTGGTGCTTTTGCTATTTTTAGTTGCTTTATTTTAGGTTAGTAAACAGGGGAACTGCAATATAATGATGCTTTCTGAGGGTTACGCAAATGTTTGATGTTGGTAATAAAAGTAGTTTCTTAACGGGTTCTAACGTGGTTTTTTATACAATTACTTATACATAGATATTGGAACTAGTCGATATTTATTACCGTTCGTTACAAACTGAGTTATTGTCTACAGCTGTGCAGCATGAGAGAGGACCTCGGAAACCTAAGCTGCAAGCCGGTGCTCTGGGCGCGCTGGTACCATCTCAGATGAACCACACACACAAGCCTCACGTCCTCAAGCTATCACCACCTTCACCGTTCGCGCCGATGCCACAACCCTTCAATTTCCAGGTAATTCCATCTTTATGTTAAAGGCAAGTTTCCGTATAATGTCATCTAAGTAGGTTTTGTAAATACACTCACCTATTCATATACATTTAAGAAATGCGTATTCTTAGGAATATACTGGGATCCGAATAAATAATATTTAAGTTATTATTTTAACTTGAAAATAAACATTAATGTAAACTATGAACCCTTTATTTAACAAATGACAAGACTAGTAGATAGCTACTAGTCGTCCCAGTTGGTGGTAAAAAAATAGGATGGGTCATAATTATATAATATCCAGCTTTATCTATGCGTGATTCGATCCTGATTTGTAAGTAACACATAATTTTAGTCAAATAAGTATATGGTTTTACTTACTATCGATATCATATCAACTTTTTAGATGCCAGCTGTAGTTCTCGCGCTAAAGGTACTTATATATCCTCTTTTGGCAAAAACAGTTCAGTATCAGCGGCATGAGCGAGCCAGCGCCCCTCAGCACAGCGTCGTCAGCAGGGTCGAGCGGCGCCGGCGGCGGTGCGGGCGCCCCAAGCCCCCTGCCACTTGTACCGGAGCCGTTCCTAGCGCCGCCACCACCTGGACTACTGCATATGCTCATGTCTTCTGATAAATGTCAGGTGAGACCACACCCTAACCTCCTCACTCCATTTAAAGAGTGTTACCAGCTTCTCGCAAGTCTTGTAACTACTTAAGCCGTGACTCTATCTTCTATAGTCTCAAAGTTTTATTCGTTTTCCTTAGGAACTGATGTGGAGCGCAAAGCAGCTACAGTTACAAGGCGATCCAACACTGCTACGACCGCCACCCAGTGCTTTTGGAGCACCTTTAGCGCCTACATGGGAACTTTTGCAGGTAAGAACACCTCACACGGAGTTTAAGTAGGTGAAGAATTAAGTGAACATCTTCTAATTTTTATGCGTATAATATGTTTATGAGATCCTTACTTAGCTACATTAAAAGATTAGATTAGTTTTTGTGGACATTTCATAGGTAACTTAAACTCTACACTTTCCTATCCTTATTGTCGAAGACTCTACATTGCCTCAAGGGGTGTGCACATTGACATTTGATAGGTGGCTTTTTGACAAAAGGGGCGGGCGCGGACCCGCGATTGGGCGTTCGCGGGGTGACTTATCGCCTTAACTTGACTTACCCCGCCCATCGCCCTCGTCGCGCTACGCCACTGAAGTCATCGTTTGACTTATGTTCGGCATTATTATGTTCGTCACAGTGCGCATGTTTCATAGAAGCCGTTTGGCATCTCAGTAGTCACTACTTCCTATACATCTATCTTATATAGAACCTTTATATGCAAATGTAACTTTATATTACATTTTCGTATTTCGTATCAAGTAAGTAGTCGCTGCGTAGAGGAATGGCACATATGAACTAATCGAATAAAATGTTAAGAATTAATGAGTGGAGAATATTTTTACGACGTTATTTTCATCAACACGGACAATAGTGGAAATGACGAAAGTGAAAGTCGTTGATAGAGGTTTCAAAAAAAGGGCAACTACTACCTAGGTAAAATAGGTGTACTCGTAGTAGATACCTTATTTCTACTTAAGTTAAAAATTACCCTTACATGCATTTCTTTGGGTCGGGTCAAGATAGTTTCAGACTGTTAGGAAGAAGTTATTCATGAGCTACTAAGATAAACTGTCGAATGAAACCGTGTTCCACATCAGATCAATCATTATTATATAAGTAGGTACTACTGAGGAAAATATATTAAGTCAATCTTTCTTCAATTAGGAAACAAGTGCCCGCCTCCTCTTCATGGCGGTGCGCTGGGTGCGATGCCTAGCTCCCTTCCAAGCGCTCGCCGCGGCCGACCAGCTGGTGTTGCTGCGCGCCGCGTGGAAGGACCTGTTCCTGCTGCACTTGGCGCAGTGGTCCGCGCCCTGGGACCTGGCGCCGCTGCTAGCTGCCCCGGCCGCGAGAGCGAGGCTACCACCTGACCCGCTGGCGGATTTGGAGCTTAACACTTTACAGGTACCTAAGATTGTTCAAGCAATAGTTACATGATCTATCTAAATAGGTACTTATAGTAACCTGAAACTTTGTTTGAGAATGAAACGAAGAAATTTTGGTCACTCGAGCTTTCTCCCACGGGCAAAATTCTTATTTTTTTCTGTTTACTACCATAACTAAGTTTAGAATTAATAATTATATGGTAATAGATAGGTATATTAATGTGTTTTTATTTTCAGGAAATACTTTGTCGATTTCGACAAATTGCGCCAGACGGGAGTGAATGTGGTTGCATGAAGGCGATCGTGTTATTTTCTCCAGGTATGTTCCTTTATATACTTATTTATAATTTACCCATGTATAGACGTCGATATACAGCTATTGTTTGTGAAACATCCTTAGTTTATTATAAGTGTAGTTTCTTGCCCAGATACACCTGGACTGAGTGAGACGCAACCAGTGGAAATGCTACAAGACCAAGCTCAGTGCATCCTCGCTGACTACGTGCGGACGAGGTATACCCGGCAGCCTACCAGGTAATAAAGGAATATTATTATTGTTACATTCTAATTTATTTATTCAACTTATTTGATTTTCAATAATACTCGTTAACGTCGTAATTAAAATATACTTTTTTTTCTGAACTTTCATTATCGACCTTCATAAAAAAATTGTAGGTATACCTAGGCACGAGATGTGACTCAAAAAACTAACTAAGCTTTTGACTTGAGTGTTTTCAGTTTTCGAGATATTGTTGTGTCACTCTAGAGAAGCAAACCACTGATTACATCTCTCATATCTGAGGTCTAAGGAGGTACCTAAGTATCTACATTATTGTTTCTTGTTTTCCAGATTCGGGCGCCTACTCCTCCTACTACCATCATTGCGTGCTGTTCGCGCGCGCTCCATAGAGCTCCTCCTATTCCGCGACACGGTCGGTGACGTGTCAGTAGCCACGCTACTACATGACATGTACCGCATGCAGCCGGCTCCGACTCCTGCCTTCCATCCGCCGCCCGCGCCGCCCGCTAGTGAACATTGTTCCTCACCCTAATTGTGACGGGATTTGTGATGTTATATAGAGAACACAGTTAGCAGAGTAGTAAAGTAATGGAGAACACAGACCACCGAAAGACCAAAGAATAAATAGTCATAATACATCTATTTGATAAAATATCGGTTTAGTTTTGTACAGTCACGAGCAAAAATATATATACACGTAGCGAAATAGTAAAAGATATTTAGCGAGATGATTGTTTAAAACTTAAAAAGAAAAATAATTACAGGTAACAGGAACTGTTTCCAACAATTTCTTCATAACACGTTTTACAATTTCAACCTAGAATTGAAGTAAAAAATAATTAAATTCTTAATTCTTTATTGTACACATAAATTACATTCATTAATTTTAGAGTGTATACATATTTTTTCTCGTGACTGTAGGTATATATTTCTTCATTGAAAAGTAAACCTGTGTCAAAAGTTCTCTATACAGAACATTTTAAGTAATAGGCAGAATTCTGATATTCAATCCACTGGGTATGCTTCAAACGCTGACCCATCCATTTTACTACTCTGTTAAAGTAAGGTTGATTCTAAAATTCAAAAGTAGTAGACTTTCATTAAATTATATCATTCGAATTAGTAGAAAAGCGTACATATTGCGTAGATTTGTCTCCATTTCTTGTGGAGACTATGAAAATACATAACTAAGTCAAAATAATGTCCTATTGTGTTTAAAACAAAGTAATAATGTATAGTAAAGTATCGTTACGGTAGCTATGAAAGTCAGAATTTTTAAATCTTCATATACTTAGGAAAAATGTACTTTTATGAGTGTTACTATCTAGTCAACCTAGTCACGTTGTATAAATCTGTAAATGTTATATTATTCTAATTATTCTATTGTAATTAAATTAGGTTAAGTCATCAAAGCTATAATTATATGCCATGATGTCTAATAGACATTAATGATTATAAATTGTGTTGAGGATATTGTAAAGAAACTACGCCATTTATTTGTCTATCTGCTTTTATTTGTATATAAATAGTTTTCATTGTATCAAAAGAACTCAACATATTATGTAGTTTTATTTCACAGTTTCTTAGGAAGCATTATGGTTATGGCCCCATAAATGAACAGTTAATCCACAATATTAAAGCATTTCATTTTTATTAAATTAATGCACTAGCTTACTATGATAGCATTGCAGATAAACTAAATCAGGTAAACTTTTTGTGATTTGTTTAGAAAAGTTTTAAACTAGTAAAAATAAACTACAGCAACTTATATCTAGTACTTCTATCCAGTCACATTGACTTTCCCCATAGAATGAGTGGCTTCTACTGTCGACAAGTCTTCGTAATCATCTTCAGGTGGCTTTTCGTCTTTTGGTTTAGCTTCCTCTTTCTTAGGGGCCTGACGAGGGAAATCTAATTTGCTCCACGCTCCTGGCTCGCCTTTCTTCAGTTTTATCTCAATTTTTGTCGATAACATTGACGCACTGCTCTTTTCGATATTTATTACCTAAAATTGTAATATATAATTTAGTTTACAGTTGTCAACAACTTCGAAACTTGATGCATTTGGAGTGTTTTGGTTAACTAACTTATCTCTTTCCCTCTTTTAATATTGTTAGTCATATTTTTTATGGAATAAGCAAAGCAAAATTTGCAGCACAAGAAGAGCAAATGCCTTCAAGAATTTTACTCATCATTAGGAATAAACTTTTTTCAGTGTATTTAATCTAGGACAATCATTACAAGTAGAAATACTTGTGCTAAATATTACAATGAATAATATTACAAAAATAAGGTTTAAGTTTAGTATTTAGTACTTACACCTCTAAGTTCAACATCAAGTTCAAATGCTGCATCACCTTGCTCTCGAAAGACCAACTTTGTGTTAAGGCGAATAGGGTTCAATTTCACAAAACTCAGTGTAGGATCGTACTTCTTGGCATACACACTAACAATGACGTAGTCGGGCGTTTGATGCCAGTCCCAACGACATTTTACAGTGCCAGCGGGTGAAGCCTGAAAAGAATAAGCAGAAACTATTTAAAGAATGGTTTGTTTCGAAATACAACTCAATTACCATACGGAATGTGCGTAAAACGAAATACAATGACACAGTTTGTTATCACACAGATATGATAAAATCATGGTGATTTGAACATTTATATCATAATAGAATTTATAAATTGCTTTGTTTTTTAGACTGATCCATTCTCTAAATAAAATAAGAGCAAGTTTTATAGAAATAATTAATAATAGTAGTCACTACTTGTGTGTTCACACTAGGTCAAAAACTATACAATTCAACCAAGAATGTACTCAAGTATGAACTCTTACATGTTACACAAAAAATAAATAAAAAAAGATGTTTTATTACCTCTTTTGTCCATTTATGATTCCCTGATGTGCAACCCGGCTGACTAAGGAAGGTGTTGAAGTCTGTAGTTCTTTTCTGGCAACAAGACCAGAATTTGAGTCCTTCGTGGAAGATGGGACAACCAGGATGATAGGTACACAAAGTATCATTCGTAGTTGGACCTTCATAGGTGACACCGCAGCCTCCATTCTTGCAAGAGGTACCAATAGGAATATTCCTGTGAAATTTATAATATGATAAAAATGTTTTCCCTTTTGAGTAGAATAAAGGTAATCTTAGATACAGGTACTTGCATAACTTTCAAACATCAAATCATTATGTTCTATTATGTATGGCATCATAGCAATGTGTGTTACTCCTGAAATTTCTCACACACATTTAATAAATTTCATTTTTTCTCTTAGTCAAAATTACACTGGCAATCTTTGTTAAATAATAATTAAAAAGATAATAATAAGAAAACTTAAAACTTATGTTATACTATTACATTTACATAAGTAATTTTATTATTCTTTGCTATGTGTAATACTAATTTTGTGAAGTTGTAGTTTAAACTAAAAATTTTGTTGTTAAGACATACCCATCAGCAACAGCCGCAGTCTGTTGTGTTGTGTTTTGAACAGCTTGCTTTAAAGCCTCAGCAATGGTGGGTTTCAGAGTAACCATAGGAGTTTCAAAAGGAGGCCTTGTCAACTGAGGCCCAACAATAGGTGCCCTTATTTCAATGACTTCCTTCTTTTCCAATTCCTTGTCTAATGCCTTCTTCTCAGGTTCTGGGGGTTTCTACAAATATCATGTATTATAATAGGTTATCAATAAAAGCAAAACAAATGAGGGCTCAATATTGGGTTACAAAAGGCGAATAACACTACTGAATAGGTATAAAATAGTAAATACATCATGAAACCAAACATACAAACCTCATTTGAATGCTTAGACAGGGTACAGCCCTTGATGTTAAGAAATTCAGTAAAGTCTACACTCTTCTTATTACAGCAAGACCAGCCCTTGTAAGCATCATGGAAAACTGGGTTGCCAGGGTGATGGCGGCATTCATCTAAAAACATACATGTTCATTATTATCTATAGGACAAATAACAATCTTACATGAATCTCTTCATCATTTATATACCCTTATAGACTTGGTCTGTAAATTTAAATGAGAAGTACAACAAATTCATGAATTGATAACAAAACCATTTTAATATACGAGTAATTTACATCTTTCATGTGTACATCCCAAATTTTTGAACACGAGTAACCTGAAAAGACCCACGGCGTACAGTCCCTGCGTATAGAAATGTCTAGAAATTTCCTTACCTTTGTCGTTTTTGCTGGGATCAAAAAGTTGGCCACAACCTCTGTTATAGCACTGCACTAGATTCTCGCTTTCAGGCATTTTTATTGAAGAAACGTGAATAGTTCCTCCGACACAACGTGCACTAGTCAAAATCCGAATATCCGATCGGTGATATTTTTGTAATTTATTGAAGTGACTCAATGACAGAGACAGCGTCTGCGGACAAATTATAATTTCAAATTGACATTGACTAGGGGCCTGACATTTCTGACAGTATCATTTATAACTGCGAGGTTAGTTAGAGTTCTTTTAAACAACTAACAATATGTACCTATTCTTGTAATCAATAAAAATATAATTTAATAACTCACTACACTTACAAAAACATATGTTATTATAACTAAATCAAGTTCCTAACTTCTACTTAGAATTTGAACATAAAATTCCAGTGCGAATCAGAAAATCGATAGATTTGATCATTTGTGAAATAAAAAATATTTTATGATCAAGGAAAAGAAAAATCATCACAGCTTTCCCGAAATTAGGACCTAACTTGGTTATCCTGCTTTTACAATAAAATATACGTATTACATAAGTAGGTAGGTACTAACAAAATTATTAAAGATAAACCAGTCCCCTGAAAAATATTTGTTATCTGTGGACTGCATTTCTTGACGATTTTTACCACAGAGTACTTTTTTATAATATGAAATAGAGGTCCAACTCGACGACTAAATTGGGTAAGACCAGTGGCGCCGTCTGGACGCTGGTTTAGGGAACTAATGTCAATATTTATGTTACCGGAAAGTAACGAGAACCGCCAATTTATAAATTTCCCAGGAAATGTTTTCTTTTTTTATATTCATAGGATGTTTTTCAATAAATAAAACACTGATTAAAATCAAAATTAAAATATTTTTATTTCTTTTAAACCAAAAAAGGCGCTTATGAAATGTTACGTTTAAAACTACTGACTCTAGTTGCTAGGTTTCAAAGTGATGTAAGACAATTCCTATGGAGAAGAGTCGGCGAGAAACTCCATAGGACACTCTTTTTAAAAAAAATTAACATCGATTTTAAGATTACATTGATTTTAAAATATACAGCAACAACGTAAACAGCAGAATGTTTAGATTAATATAAACTAAGACATCCAAAATGGAAGAAAAAATAGAATCGAACATTCAACTTAATTTACATTGTCGTCACATTTACAAAGGACGAAAAGACAAATCTCAAGAAACAAAAAAAAATATACTTTACATACAATCAATATGTATGTAGTAGTCCTAATAAAATCCCTAATAGGAATGTCAAGGCATGTCAAGAGCCTTCTTTAAATATAGGCTATGGGGGCAGCTTACTGTACTAAATAAGTAAAAACAAGATTTTTAGGACCGCCAGGGAGGCCACATATGCAGATCAACAATCATTGCTGCACAATTATTCGTTTGCTAACAATGTTATAAATCATCAAACATAACATTTTTATGAACTAACTTAAAGCAATATGAGAAAATAGGAACAAAATGATGAACCATATAGGGCACAAGGATTAACAATAATTGCTGCACAATTCTTTGATTGCTAACAATGTTATAAAACATCAAACATAACATGTATATGAACTAACATAATAACAAAGCAACCTCAATACGTAGAAAAACAATAATTTACTATAAATGCAAAATTTTATTGGTATTTCACGTAGCCACTTTAAAGCAAGTATAAAGGAACACTTAAAGGCCCTCTGAGGCACAATTCACACACACTTTTATTAATTTATACACCGAAAAATTCTCGTTCAACCACTTTTTGAATTTAAAGCAATAACACCATTTTCACTAAACGAATTAAAGAATTAAGTACAAGAAACTTTTCTACTGAATGTCCTTTGGTGAAAACCGTATATAAATAAATGTAATTATCATAATTTAATAATTTTATTATAATAATTTTGAAAAAGATTGTTTACGCTTGACAGTCTTTAAACCACAGAAAACTTATTATTATATTACTTATACAAATAAAACCTACTTATTATATTTCTCTATGTATGTAAATTTAGATTTGTTGGACTTTTTATATTTCATAAATGTACCTTGTGCCTTATTAAATAAATAAATAATAACTTAAATTATAATGAAATAAAATATGTGATAGCGCCCTCTTACGCCATCTACATTTATGTTTATTTAAACCCTTATATTATAACACTACCAAATTGAAATGTCACTTTCATGTAAGGACCTCAATGAATTTACTGTCTCACTTCATTTTGCAGACCTATAATGAAACGTTTTCCCGTTTGCCACTATTAAGATTGTCACCCCTGATTTTTACTCTTTGGCAAGCACTTTGCAGTGTGGGCGTACTTATGAAAGTAATAAAGAAATAATCAATCAATTATTTACAGCAGAAAATCTAAGGAAATATAATTCACATAAAAGAACTGTTTAATTTCGCGTAATTTAGTTATGTCTGTGTTTATCAGTGTATCTACTAAATAATAGTGAAAAATGGTGATACCAGTATATTTTATTTATATCTAAATCAATGTTTATTATTATTTAATAAAAATGTTTGTGTTCATTTATCAATAAACAAAAAATGTGTATCGAGGTGTTAAATATCTCAAATGGTTTAATTTAGAATTCTAAAAATGAATCTTATGCGCAAATTGCGTGGGGCGACTACTTCGGCGTCTTCCGAGACTGCCGAGGCCTCCAGCTCGTCGTCTCACGTCCAACTCGGCCTCATGCATCTGAAGAAACTCTTCGCCGAGTATACACATCCACCACAACCTCTTACAGATGCAGAAAAAGATGACAAACTGTACAATATGCTACCTCTGTTTTGTAAGGTAATAAATGTATTAGTTTCTTTAAAATTCTCTAATTACATCTCATATAATTATCTTAGTTATATGAATTCTTAACTTAGTTTTCTTTGTCACAACTAAATCTATGAAATATATTAAAGTAAAACTTCAGAATATATTTTAAAACAATAAATCAATTATTGGTAAAACAATTACAACAATTAATTAGAAATATGCTACTTTTGTTTGGAGTCACCATGTTCTTATATATATTTTTGCATAATTTATGTAATTGGAACAATATGATTTGTGATAAAACATGATGGGCAAATTAAATAAAGAAAGAATGACTTTAAACTAGCAGTTTTTGGGTATAATAAAAAAAAAAAACGTAATATGATAAATTTTGTTTATAAAAGGTATTCGGCACTAGTCCATCAAGTGAGATGAATGAAAAGTTTTGGGATATACTGTCATTCTGTCAGCAAGTCTCTAAGCTCATGGTGTCTGAAATAAGAAAGAGGGCCAGTAACCAAAGTACAGAGGCAGCTAGTTGTGCTATAGCCAAGTTCTTAGAAATTGAAAATTCTGAGGAATCAAGCAATGGTTGGATGTTACTTTCAACATTAAACCTCTTGGCTGCCGGAGATCAGTCCTTAATACAGGTACAAAATCAGCATTTAACCAGCTTTTTCTCTGCAAAAAAGTAATTTTATATACAAGTTACAGTTGATCAATATTGTACAGATTTTACTTTTCTGAACATTTTTTTTCTTATGTCATACAAAAAGAAGTTTCTTTTTAGTGACATTGTAGTTCAGTGCAGTTCAGGGCCTTATCTAAAGTAATGTACTTAATAGTTTCAACTACTTAACTAATGTAATTTTTAGGTCATGACCACTGCATCAATACCATCAACTTTAGTGAAATGTTTATATCTATTCTTTGATCTGCCTGAAATTCCGGAGGCCGAAGCTGATATTCAGGACAGTAACAGTGACTTTACACCTAGGGAAAGACGAATATTGTTACAGAAAATATTTGTGCAGGTAAATATGAAATTGGGGAACATTTTGAACTTTGAATAAATAACTATTTCTCATTATTTTTATAAAAGCAACACAAATGTCAATTATTGTTACATATGAGCTACTATTCACAGAATACAACATTTTCTAGTAAGATTCTCACATGAAAGCAAGGACTACTTGCAGACACTTCAGCGCAAAAGAATGTTAAACAGTAGTTGTAAATATTTGTAATATTTACTCATTGGTCATTCAAAATAAACACTTCACAAAATGTTACCTATTTAAGTAGTAAATTTGTTCAGCTGCTCAATTCATTGTTTATGTGTAGCATATTCTTTACCTATTTGGTTGATTCACCAACAAGGAAATAATCACACTTGTCTGTAAGAAACAATAATACAACATAGTCATATTCATTTACATACAAAATCTATAAAGAGTTTATGTCAATATTAAAGGAATAATGCTCATGTTACATAACACACCGAGCTTACACATACCCAATACACTAATTAGGTTAATATGATTATTGAAATTATGTGTATTATATTTATGTATTCTTTTAGGTCCTGGTTAGGTTGTGTAGTCACCCATTCCCGTGTGAAGAACTAGCAAGGAAAGATGATCTCAGTCTTTTGTTTTCGGCCATCACTTCATGGTGTGCTCCTCATAACATAATGTGGAGGAAATCTGCTGCTGAAGTGCTGATGACCTTATCTAGACACGGATTGACTCAATCCGTTGTTCAGTACATACATAGTAAGTTTACATAAACGAACATGATTAGAATGATTCATAAAAACCTGTTATCCTAATTATATAAACAACAGAAAATTATATGTTATCTATTTTATATACTTGCTTTATCTTTGTCTTTGCTATAATTAGCAATTATAATTTTATTGTTTGTTTTATAGGTCAAATCGGTTCTCGCTCTAATAATTTGAAATGTTCTTACAGATAAAGGATGTGTTGCGCTTTGCATAGAAAATATGCAGAGAATACCTGAATTAACACCCTTAGAGGTAATAAACATATGCAATTATTTATAAACCAATATGACAGGAAATTGAATGCAAACAAACTCTACCATAAAATAAATGAAAAATGTGAATACACAATGCTGTAAAAGATAATGATATACATAAATAAATTAAAATAATTGCTTATTTCAGGTTGTAGAAATGTTTGTGGCAGTATTTTGTTTCCTTAAGGATTCAAGTGAAGTTAGTCAATTATTACTGGATGATTTCCGGACTTGCCAAGGCTACTTATTTCTATCCGAATTTCTACTAAAGTAAGTGTCTAATTAATTATCATATACGATTTACTTAAGCATGTGCATGACGGTATCATCACAAGTAATGTTTGTTCATAGCATGTAACTTTGCACCTATTTTATTTTGTTTTATTTTTACCTATGATTTATTTTGTTTATCACAGACATGAGAGACAAGATGTACCCGATTATTTGACATCAGGGTAAGCACTGTTTACTGTAGCTAATTATTTTGGTAATAGTGAGTTCATGTTTATTGCATGTCTTGATATTTTTTGTACAAAATATATTTATTAAATGAAATATTGCTATAGACCGAATTATTTTCGATATATTAATTGCTTTATTATTGATAAAGGTTGGAAGAAGAGCGTGTAAGTGGCACGGAAGCGCGTGCGGCTCTTCGCAACCTCGTGCTAATGATATCGTCGCTGTGTGCGTGTGGCTTCTCTGAGTTACGTCCAACGCGAGCCAACACAGAACTGTTCCAGCTACAGGGCTTCGTGTTACCACAGCCTTCAACACCTGGACAGGCGGTCAGGAATGTTCAAGCTTTTCAGGTCTGGACCAGTATTTACCTAAACATCTTTCCATCATAAAATAGTACTATTATAATATTTTATTTTTTTAAATTCCAGGTCCTGCAGTCAGTGTTCATGAAGTCAAATTCAGCAGCGCTATGCTGCACGATATTAGATGCGATCTCAAGCGTATATCACGCGGACAATGCAAACTATTTTATCTTAGAAAACCAAAATACTCTCAGTCAATTCTCAGAAAGAATTTACACTAAGAATGCGGAGATACAAGAGAAGTTTTTCGAGTTGTTGGAATTTATTGTATTTCAGCTTAATTTTGTTCCTTGCAAAGAATTAATATCTTTGTCGCTATTGTTAAAAGCTAATAGATCAAGGACGTGTAGCATACATTGTATAAAAACGCTTTTGAATATTTTAAAGTAAGTTTGAATTTGTTATTAATAATTTAATTTAATATATGTAAAGCATTTATTTATCTTGGATGATTGCATTGCAGACATAATCCAATTTTCAAAGATGTATACCGGGAGGTAGGCATGTTAGAAGTGTTCGTTACCTGCCTTTCTCGATACGCTGTATATCTCAAAGACAAGCAAATACTCGATGATGAGAAAACGAAACGGGAAACCGACAGGGCTGCCGACCCAACATCTGCCGATAATGCACCGAACGAGTCTCCTAAAGCACCAGAAAGAAAGAAAAGACAGTCGACACGACATGACTCCTTAATAAGAGATCCTAACTTGGATGCCGAAGAAGAGGAACTAGGTTCATTAGTGATGGAGGGGCTAACAGCATTATTGAACGGAAATACAAACAATTGCAACGTATTCCGAGACTGCGGAGGAGCGAAATGCGTGCACGGAATGGTTGTCTATGAGTCATGTAGAAGTAAAGCCTTGGGTAAGTAGTAAAAACTCCTTGCTTACGTCTGTGATGCATACAATGTTATTTATTGTTATGTTTGTTTAAATAATAATTCACAATAATAACAAATGAGGTATTTTAGGTGTGGTAAGAGAACTGATAGTGAGTGGGTCGGGCGAAGAGGATATGTCTGCATTGCTGTGTGGTATGCATGCCGCGCCTAACGACGCACTGCAACTTAAACTGCATATATTGAAAGCGCTGTTAGCTTGCTTACGGGACTCTCATCGTACTAGAACTATATTTAGAAAGGTAATTTTATAATGATTGGCAAACAGTATCTATTGAAATTGATTGCCTTATTTTTATATACATATTATTACGACTTTGTGACAAGTAAATAACAGTGATAATGAAATTATATTGTACCCTAAAGCTAAAAGCAAGGAAGATACGATTTTGATTTAAAATTTAAGCTCAGTTTTTATCCCCATTTTTTGAAAGTAACTTTTTGTAACCATTTCTACAGGTTAGCGGCTTCGTTTACGTAACAAGTGTTCTAGTTTCCTTAGAAGGCAAACTCAAAGGAAACGAACCTATGGATAAAGACATGTTACAGCTAATACATATTGTATTCTACACTATCAGTACGGCAATGAGGTTTGAACCGGCAAACGCGAAGTTTTTTCATCATGAGGTACGTAAAACGAATTCAATTTTCCCATATCCGGTATACTCCGGTTATTAATGGTTTTGTTTTATTTTGTAGATATGTATGACAAATCTATGTGAGACGATCCGTCTTCTGGGTTGCTTTATAAATGAAACAGAACTACAAAATGATACGGAACCTGGAGATACCGACCTGTATGAAGTCTTTCATGAAATATTTACTGGAAACATATTGGAAATGACGTAAGAATTTACTTTTTATATTTTGTCGCTTTACAGTTCCTCCGTCAATACTAGTTCAATTTCTACTAATAATTAATTTAATTATTTTATTTTAGATTTCCTGAAAAAGTGCCAGTTGTGTTTGTGCACGCCTGCATCATATTGCGACTCTTATATGATGTTGCATTGGACTCCTTCGACAAGCCAACGTTTTGTGGATCGCTTAATGTGAAGTCGCCTAGTTTGACACGACAGAGTTCTGCAATAAACGAAGTAAGTTTAATACTGTAATATGTTGACCTTTCGATCCTAAAGCTTTATTAAGAGGTAGACACAGATATTTACTTATTATAAGTTGGTTCTTGGCTTCTCCTTTAGCCCATGGATGATTAGTCTAAAGTAACTTAAAATCGCATAAAAATACTAACCGCTTTCTGAAATGTTGCTCAAATCTGTTGAGTCTTGTTCTAACTGTGATCGTCGGTGTATTTGTCAACCAATCACAATGGTAATTAGCATCTTGATAGCAGATCAAATTGATCAGCAGAACAGATTTGAGAAACCGGTAGTCCGAAAGTTTGCTTTTAAAGGTATGTATAAGATAATTTTTGTTTCCAGTCAAAGCCGGCTGGTCGTACTGCACCGCTCAACCTATCGATGGGCAGCAACAACGGCGAGGCGTGGGTCATACACTCCGGCGTCGTCATAGTCCTAGCCAAGCTGCTCCCTGCGCTACCGCGACCGCCCGAACATGAGGCTCATGCCAGAGCGATAAGGGACTACTTGGCTCATGTGCTGAAGAGTCTGGTTAGGAGGTAAGATTTGGAAGCTTATATACTGCTTGTTTATTCTTTGAGATACATAGTAAATGTTTTAAATAGGCTTAGATAACAAAAATCGCCAACAAGCGGTCGTTCAGTGTGGCGATATTTTAAGCTATTTTCTCAATAATATCTCATGTTAAATAAATTGATAAATACAAAAGATATACATTGTCGAACTATATTACGAAAGTTTAATTTTATTAGAAACTAAACTCATCATTTAATTTCTTAGCAAGTGATGCAATGTACTATTTAAATAAGAGGTTAAAGAATGGATTGCAATTGTACATAAAAAAACTACCGTCGTTAAATTCATTCATATAATTTTATTTTTTTTCTTATGCTTACGTTTCCACACGACACAAAGATTCGTAAAAAAATATTTTACTTATTTGTTATATAGCGAGCGCAACCAACAAGTGATGTGCGGCGCTGGTCTCGCGGGGGTAGTGCTGCGCGTGTGTGGCGCTGCGTTACGTGCGGAACGACACCCGTTGCACGCACCCGCCATGTATATGCTGGAGCGACTCGCCGCACATGCACTCAGACCTTCAGAACTTAGGTAGGTGAAGGAAGAAGTATACAATCAGTTTAGCCAGCGAAGTCTCCAATCTTATAAGCCAGAAAATTAGTAGTAGTTATGAGCATATATAGAAATAATGATAATGTATATACATCTTATGTGATGTCCTTCATTTATTAAGGAAATGATTTCCATGCAAATAAAGAAAAGACATGATAACATGAAATTCCTAAAAATATGTAAAGATGTATATCACTTTGTATAGTCTAAATATGTTAAGACACTAGTAATATTATATAACAGCTACACAAAGCCAAGTGCTAATTAAGGTTTATACATTGACATCCCACCTAAGTGAATTATGACTAATACGCTAATTGATCGATCCCACACACGCTTATCCGAACACGTTAAAAACAACTTAGTATTAAATTACCATAATGTAAATATATCGCTATGGTATGTCGTTATTATTAAAATAAATAACACTTGTGTAAATAAAACGAAGCATAATATTTTTATTCGTGATTCATATTATGTGCAAGTATGTTATTAATGTAAATATTTCGTTTAGGGAATTTCTTCGAATGGGCAACCCTTTGAACTGTGTGGCTCCGGAACCGGGACAAGTCTTCAAGCCTGGTGGACCCGTACCGCTGACAAGGATCAAAACTTTGGTCTCAATGACTACGCCAAGAGACTATAGGTATAACATAAATATACTACGCACGAGCAAGCGTGTTTGCAATAATAAAATATGTAATAATTTTTTTGAAACTTGCGTCCATTTCGTAGTTTCGATCGTACGTGCGTTTTTTTTATTTTATAGCTTTTACATATTATTATTGATTTATTTAATCTTGTCTTATTTCCCCAGATCACAGAACTCTTGCACATTACCACCGTTTGTCGAATTCGACATGTCAGCTGAAGGCTTTGGTTGCCTTTATTTGCCAAGTATCGCGCCACAGTCGGCAAATCTGAACGCTCTTGGAACGCAAGACACTGCCACTTTAGGTGGAATCGGTTCAGGTAGTTGGCGGCCCAGTGAGTCTGATGTTCCATTGTTTGTTATTCACGCATTACTTTATTGTGACGATGATGTTTTGTTTAAGGTGATCGGGTGTTTCCGCCGCAAACTGGCCTTACGTATTCGACGTGGATTTGTGTTGAGAAGTACTCTGATCCGAGGTCGGATCCGCACTGTGTGCGACTGTTGACCCTTGTAAGGAATATTAATAACAGCCGCGACGAGCATTTGGTTTGTCTTACAATGGTTCTGTCGGCAAGGGATAAGGCTATTATCATTTCCACGCAGGAGACTTTGGTACCTCACAGTAAGTGACAAACATACAGCTTTATAACCCTCACAGAGTATCAACACGTTTTTTTTTATATTGAAATGTATCTGAAACTAATTAAGAATATTTCGCAGATGTCGGCGAGTGGGAACCTGAAGGTTCAGGAGAATGTGGCGCCCGCGTCTGGTGTCCCGATCTTCAGCATGAAGGACAGTGGCACAATCTAGTATTAGTCCTCAACCGCGCCGTGCTCAAGAACTCATCCTTCTCACTATATCTAGACGGTATGTTTTATAGTCCATTTGAAGTTCTCTGCCATTTTATGTTTACCAAACCACCAAAATTGCGCAATTGTAAATAAACTTAATTATAGACTTGCTAGTGCTGTTGTAAAATCAATAAAACAATCCGAAAAGTTTGTAAGTGGTATAATGGTTTTTCATTAAATTATTGTTGAGTTACAATATGGTTGGCATATAAATTTCGAACGCAGTATATGATATGTAGAAACACGCATCTGTGGTAATAACGAAAATGAACCTTAAAATTATACCATAAAGACAGTGTATGTGTGTCAGTATTTCCAATATTAAAATTAATATATATAAATACATTATCATGTACAATAACGTCAGTAAATTCATTATACAAGTTTAATCCCTCCAGGCCAACACATGCACTCTGGCAAGTTGCACTACGTGAGCGCGAACCCCGGCGGCGGTGCGGCCACTCTGTCAGGCGCGTCGAGCGTGTACTGCGTGCTGGGCACGCCGCCGCACTGGCGACGCTACTCCAAGCTCGTGTGGCGACAGGGACCGGCCTTGCTGCTGGAGGATGTAACTATATCTTTATAATATTAACAGTCCCGCTGCAGGGCAAATGCCTGCCTTTTTTCTTTCCACACGATTGATTTAATTGCCAAAGGCAAAAACCTAAACTTCTTTCAACATAATAAGCTTGAGAAAGAATATTTTATTTCATTTGGGGAGTTTATGCTACACAGATACAGTTTTACAAATTAATAATAAATACCAATAGCAAGCTTTAACTATTAGTTTGCAGAATTTTAAATTTCTTCATTTCGTGTCATCTTCATCAGAACAATCATCTTCGTCTGAACAATAAGTTGCCACCTGGATAGACTGATTTTTATATTTGAATAGATTTATATGATACAGATAGCCGAAACACTGATGTTATTTTTTAATTAATAAGAAGTAAGCAATCCATCACTTCTCCCTCTGTTAGATCACAAGAGTAATAACTTACTTACCAATGTAAGACATTAACGAATTTGACAATGTGTTTATTTATTTAATCTTCTAACATTATTCTGTCTTTTATGTTAGGTAATCCCAGCGCAGACAGTATCCATAATCTACCAACTGGGACCCCACTACGTCGGCACGCTACAAGCACCTTTACCGCCCGGACAGTACCAAGAGCCGTTAGCTCCACTAGTCGCCGAAGAAAAGGTCGTATTCGGAATCAATGCACGTGCAATGTCGCAGCTAACACTTGCTAAAATACGCAAAGTTTACAGCAAGAATGATAATAAAGCTATAGCGAAGATGCTTGGGATGTCGTCTCATGAGAATGCGACCCCGATAAGGATATTACATAATTCCGCCGGACATTTGATGGGCCCGGCGAGGTGTCTCGGCGGGACTGTTGTTGGATACTTGGGTGTGAGAGTGTTCTGCCCTAAACCTGCTGCCATCATGGTGCGTTAATACAATATTTCTATCCATTTACTGATTAAATATAGGGTGAGATATCACCAACCTACTAATACTGATTGTTGACTAATATTTTTCTGTTTTTGTAGATTGATACAGTTGGCGGCTGCTCAGTATTATTAGGTTTAATAGCAATGGCTCAAGACGTTGAGTGTTTGTACGCAAGCGTCAAGGCACTAGTATGTGTTGTGCGGTCGAACAAGGCCGCTCAAGCCGAAATGGACAGACGGAAAGGATACCAAACATTAGCCATGCTACTGAAAAGGAAGAAACAATTGCTCAACTCACATATACTTCACCTCATATTTGGTCTAGTCGGAACTGTTGATAGTCAAAAGGAGACTTCTTCCATTCCCAACCTTACTGCCTTCCAAGTAAGCTCATTTAAAAAAAAATACATTTCTGGTCGTTTTACTTCCATTTAACTAATTTAATAATTTCAGGATTTAATATGCGAGCTTGAAGTATGGCTCGGCGCCCCTGGCGGACTGATTAAATCTCTTTTAGAACATTTACTAGAATTGGCAACTGAAACAGCGCACAGAACGCACAACCTACGCACAATGAGAGAACTACAATTAGTATCCAAACTCCTTTACATTATAAACGATGTTAAAGTGGTTAGCACAAGGAATGTACTCATACAGTTGTTGGCTGCCTTATTAGGTGGCCAGCCTCGTCCAAGTGACCTGTTATGTTTGGGACAATTCATGGCGTTCACGCTGCCTTTGCCAAGTCAGACAGAGAAGGGAATAAATCTCAAGGAAAGTGACAGTGAGAAAGAGAGTGAGGGAGAACAAATAATTTTACGAAACAAATGTTTTAACGTAATTCACGGTTTGCTATTTACTGCCAGAAATTTAGTGAACACGATTGTATGTGAAGAAATATCGAGAGTCCTAGGAATGGATTGGCTGCTCAGTTTTATGCTGGAGAACGTTCACCCGACCACTGTACTGTGGGCGCTGAGGATAATGGTGGTTCTGTGTTCCGGACAGGGACAACAATCTGCTATTATGCAAAGGTACAATAGTTTCTGGAACTTCCCAAATAATATTTTTTACCACTACTAGGCAACACAAATAAGTCTATGTAACATGAATCTTTATTATTTGTACTAGGTTCAGGGAAGGTGTGGGTACTGGAGGCTGGTTGCGACACACAGAGATGATAGCTCAGTCGCAACAAGCTGGCGTGGTGATATCAACCACTGTGCAGTCCAACTCGCATTTACACACGTCTCTTTTACATACTCCTGGTTTTACGCTGCTCGCATGGTAAGTTTTCATAATTATTAAGCAGTGTACAGTTATATACATTATGTAGTTGAATGTCTTGAGTGTTTCTTCAGGACATAGATTCTCTCGTTCTTTACTAAACAGAATCCGGAACGATCGATAAAGGTTAAGCTACGCCTTTTAGCTTTTGATGATTTTGAAACAACATAACAAAGCAGGAAAAACCTCTTTCAAATTGGGCGCTACGATATACCATAGCTGTATTAGACACCCTATCTACACCAGTTAAACTCATAACATATGTCTTTAAAGTTTGGATTTGCTTAAGCTTCTGTTGATTATGACAACTTGTGTGTCCACAGGCTGGTCCCCATGCACCTACACATCCCGGAGCTCTACTACCTAATGTTCGGTCTCGCCCTGGGCCAGCCGATGCGCTCGTGGTGTGCCGAGCGCGCGGTGTCGGTAGAGCGCGTGTGGGGCGCCGCGTGGGGGGCCGCCGCGCCCGCACGCCAGTCGCCCGCGGCTTTGTCGGCGAGGATCACGCTGTGTCCCGACGCTGTGGTTGTATTGCTGGCCATAGTGAGGGCCTTGGTACACGCGGCGCAGGAACCTGACTGGCTGACGGAACATCCCGTCGCTATTATACAGGTTATTGTTGTATTGATCTCATGTATAACAGTAGTAGTAGTATAGCTAGCAGGAAGATTCAGGAGAGGAACCTTAGTGGCCTAAATAAGCGCACGTAAAAAGTGCTTGAAATGTGAGGCTTATGAATAATCAAAAGCCTCACATTTCAAGGCATAAGCCTTAACAGTACAGTCTGAGAAAATGAGGTAGCTCTTAGTATTTTCTATGAATGTACCTTATAAGTATCTAAATTCCTGTTTACCATGATGCAGTCATTTAGTAAAAAAACATTATTTTCTTCTGATACCTATTTTCTATTCTGTTAAGGTCCTGTTCTCGCTATACAATACGCTGCCAGATTTCGTACCCATAATGATGATGGCGGAGGTATTAACCGCTCTAGCTGCGATCCTCTTTCCGCCAAATTCCAGCGACGACATACACATGCGTAAGTATATTCTCAATACAAAATAATCGAATTCAATATACATGTACAGCAAAACAAAAATATGAATATATAACATAACCTCTCTCTCTATAGAACTAAATCTATCTTTTTATTTTAGCAATATCCGAGAGCGGCGAAAGCTCAGGTGCATCGACTCCCGGATCAGAAAAGGAGGTAGTTATAGTAGGGATGGCGGGAGCACTCACACAGCACCCGGTGCGAAACGGAGTCATGGACTTTCTACGTGTTATCGTGCTCGACTCCTTACCGCTCAACGTTACAGGGAAGACTGCGCCGGTAAGTGACTGAAACTATTATGGGCTACGATTATGTTGTCTATTGTGTGTGCAGCTGGATAAAAAAGGTTTAAAATTTTAGTGGCCTGTATGAAATCGTTACGCTAAATGTTCCTGCCTTATGTACTAATTAAAAGATTTTATTACGAAAAATACAACAGTAGTATGTCCAATGAAGAACTCGATAGTTTTTGAGATTTGAGTCTTATACATGTTATGAGATATTATGTTTAGAAATGTCACTTTTAAGTTTTTGAACACAGTTTTTTTGCTATGTTTTGTTTCATGCATTCATTATTTAAGCTAGCAGTTTATTTAGTTATTAGTAAAATATATTTGATGTCAATAATAGATTTAGTTAATAATTTCGTTGTTGTTGCATGTTGCAATATTGCCAAATTAACATGTAATCAATTATAATAATAATGGTGACAGTCTAAGACGACTAACACTGAGTATCAGCTTCAATATTGGTTCTAGAACGCCGAAAACACGACTGACTCAGTGCCATCGTCAATGTTTTGTACTCCATGTAGCCCCTGCTCCGCTCCGGGGAGATCCTTCTTTTATTGCGTAAATATGGGGATTTTTATTACTATAAAAACCTTAACTTGTCTTAATTAATACCGTAAATAATGCTGACATTAACAAAAAACCTATACATATATACTCCATACTATGTAGTATACAAACAAACCTGTGTATACAATTTCCTCTGATAGTAACCTCGGTACTAAACCAGTTTAACGTACGCATATCTGTCGCTTGTGTGCACGCTTGTTTGTTATGTAGACCGTCCACTGTTGTAACACTTTCTCGCTTCCGCCGACGCAGTCGATAAGCAATGATAACGACGTCACGGCTTCCTTGCACTCGGAAGTTATGAAACATATTATGCAAGGTTGTGTCAATGTGCTGTGTTTTAATGCTTCACGCAACTTATTGTTCATAATTTCTTGTCGCACTCGTCTAAATGACCGCCTAATTGTGACTACCGTTCAATCAACTGTGGATCAAATTACAGGTCATCGACTTGGTTTTGGATGCGTCTCCTCCTAATTCTACGAGCCAACAGCAAATAGAATATCAAACGGAAGTTCTAACAACACTCATGGAGAATTTACTGAATACAGAACTTTTTGGTTCCGAGTCCAATATATCGAATGTTTGTTATTTAGCTGCCAGATTAGTTGATAAACTATGGCAGGGACAACTTTCAAGGGATCCGCATGAGGTAAGTTTACTTACATACCTCCCAATGTTGTTTTATATATTCGTACACAAAATTCATTGCTGTCTTTTTTCTAGGTGTTCGATTTCATTGTAAAGCTAATAACGCAAGCTAAAAAGAAATCATCAGTGATATCTCTAGAAGGTTTACATCACTGCCTGAACCGAACTATACTGTTCCTGCTGTCGCGGTCGACTGATTCTATAGCGGACCAGATGTCGGTTTTGGAAGCTTTACATAAACTGACTACTAACAGGTATGTATCATATAAAATGGACCCGTGTCTAAGATCCGCGCAAGCTATAATCGCATCCTCTTTATGTTATGACTCATATAAAAAGTTACTAAATCAATCCCCTTGATTGAAAAGCGGAACTAGCTATTCTATTCTTAACGAGACTGTCAAAACAAAGAAGTAACAAATTGTGTATCTACAGGTTACTAATATTCGGTGCCGGTAACCATGAATTGGAATTCATCGGCTGTCTGACTTATTGCCTGCTGCAGTTGAGTTCTAACATGAAGATCGCACTAGACTCTCATATGCGTACGACCTGGCATGTTAATCCTAGCGGTGATTTAGAGTCCAGGGACGACAAACTTACAACGCACCAAGGTAACAAATTCAAACACTTTGACATAACATTATGTGAGTGTGTAATATTGAAATTTCAACCTTGAGTTTTGGTCCATAAGACTCATTATGGGTCTCGATACTCATAGGTCTCCTAATCTTCAATCTAAAAGAAGGATAGAATTATTTGAATAACATTACTAATATAAGTAACTAAAATATTTTCTTTAGGTCGTAACCTAATGGCTGGTGCTGCACGTCGAGTATGGGAAGAGTTGTATGTCTGCAAAAAGCCAGCGATAGAAGAAGTGTTTAAAATAACACTATTAGCTCCAGTTGGTAACGCTCGCGCGCCCGACCTCACAGCCGTAAGGGAACAGCTAAACGAGAACGCGCACAAACTGTGGATCAATTATATTGACACCGAGAGAAAAGTAAGTCTATGAGAACTGTTAACTTATTTAGAAGGATTGTTGTCCTTATTTACGACATCCGTGAGGTTATCTTATAAATCTTGTCAAAATTCGCGATAAATTATAGTTTTTAAAGTCATATATTTTTTTATGTAAAGATCATCATCTTAACTACCCTGTATAATGGCCTATTTTGACATTCTTGTGTTATCAGGCCACATATAGAGTGCCGTGGGAACTACACAATCAGATTCAGTCGAAGATTCAGAAGGTGACCGGTGGCCTGACCCGGCTTGCGTCCAGAACTAAAGTGAAGAAGGAAGACTCTGCTAAGCAGCGGTCGAACCCTCCACGTGACCATGCTTTGGCGTACATGCAGGATCATGTTCAGCTCGTTAGGTATGGTAAAAATATTATTAATGATATTTTTTGTGACATTTCTTTTTTTAGTATTGGTTATGTTATGAAATCAAGAAAAATATCATATTCATGTATTTTAAAAGACGTTGAGATAGATGAAATCTAAAAGTACATAATAATATATTATAAATAACGTGCTTCCGATGGAAAGAAGAAGAGTGTCGTGAAAAATGGTCTTTCTGACCTTCTGAGAAAAAGTGTCGTGTCGTGTACTTTGTTTTACAACACTGATGACGTTTTTAACGTCCGGGTGTCTTCGTTTCAGTATACTAATACTAATGTTGTGTTTGCAGACAAGCGTGGTGCGCGGTGGTAGCGGGCGCGGGCAACACTCGCCTGCACACGTCGCGCTACGTGCAGGCGGAGTGGGCAGGCGCGTGGCGCGAGCTGACGCGCGAGCGAGCGCTGTGGGGCCCGCCGCGCGCGCCCGCGCTCGCCAAGTGGGCGCTCGACTGCAGCGAGGGGCCCGCGCGCATGCGCAAGCTGCTACGACGCAACCACGCCTTCTATCTGCACTATCCGTACAGACCGGATCTCGACGACCCTGACAACGTAAATATACAAACACATACTACATAGAACAAACCTGTACCCTAATCACAAACTAATATCATTCTACATAATATCTTACGATCATCGTAACCTTTCAGTAACTATGATTATTTTCTGAAAGATGGAAATGCTTCCGCTATATAAGGGTTAACTTAAGTATGCGACCATCGTCCTCAATTTTTGATATATTTTTTGTTGGAGACTTTGCTACACCTCCATTCAGTATATTATTAACCATTGCACTGTTTACATAAGCAGGCAGACATGAAGCTAACATGGCTATTTTGTTTACAGAAACAATTGAAGTACAAAGTGGCTCAAAGCTTGGACAGCAAGGAATACTACCGTGTGTACCAAGAATGGCGAACGGCAGCCAGTCTGGGTGAAGTTGAGGCTGCGGAAACTACTGAACTAGCCGATACAACTACAGAACCGGCCACGTAAGACATAACAATTAATTTAGATGGAAATATTTCATTTTTGAGTTCCTTCTTCAGACAAGTCAGAAGACATAATCTAAATAAATACCTTAACGTCTTCACATAATTTACTTTATGCAGTGGTAAAAAGATCTGGAAATATTTTCGCCAAAATAAATAATAAAGTATTTAAAAAAAGGCAGAAATTTTATATAGGTGTTCTATTTATTACAGTAGTCGAGATACGTCCCTGGACGTGGCGAACGGCGACGGCTCCCCTTCAGATCTTGTCAGTAGCGGAGTTGTGAGCCGCGGTACAAATCAATCGTCTGGCGAAGGTATGCTTATCTCATAAATAGATAAAATTGTATTACAAATGTATATTATTTTAATTAATATTTGTGTTTAGCGAACGAGGATGGTCCCGATAATGAGGATGAGGATGAACAACCGACTCCGCCTCCTGATAACCAAACTTTGTTACGACTGTTAGAACATCATGAAAAGGTAAAACTTAAACCCTTTACAATTAGCACTTGAAAGAAAATATTATCTTGTTATTTTTCTATATTGGACTTTATGCACAAGAAAATAAGTCATAAAATTACATTTTTAGATCTCACACATGTTCCGATGCGCCAGAATACAAGGTTTAGATACAACAGAAGGCCTTCTACTATTCGGTCGCGAGCACTGTTACGTCATCGACGGCTTCACGCTGTTGAAGAACAGAGAGATTAGGGACTTGGACAGCTGTCCTGATGACTATGAGCCTATTCTACCAGCGCAAGGCATACAAAGGAGCAATCAGAGACAATGCTCCAAGTTCTTGTACGAAGATATTCGGTATGTAGACTTCTCCTATCTTAAAAATACGATTATGATTACGTACTTTATGTAAAAATGTTTTACGTTATTATTTGGGTGTCTTACAGGGAAGTTCACAAACGGCGATACTTATTGCAGCCGATAGCATTGGAAGTGTTTTCAAGTGATGGCAGAAACTACTTGCTAGCTTTTCCTAGAAAAGTTCGGAACAAGGTATGTTTTGAAGATATATACAGACTTTGTAATAAAGCCCAGCGCAAACCTACATAAGCACGGTGAAAACATTGACTAAACGAGAGAGAAGCGATCGAGAAGCGCTTCATCGTGTCTCCCCAGTATGCGAAGGGCTTAGAATTTAAATAACCAAGTGTATTTTTATTTTTTGTTTAAAGAATCTCCTTTCTTTTTTATAATAATGATGTTATCTTGCATAGGTGTACAGCCGGTTCACAGCGTTAGCTACAGGCATGGCGGACAGTGCGGCGGGCTCGGTGGCGGGGCAGAAGCGCGGCGTGGCCGTAGAGCAGCCAGGCGGTCTGCTTGCCACGCTCATCGGAGACACTTCCGTCACGCAGCGCTGGCTCGTACGTACATACTACCATACTAAGTTTGTTCCGTAATAACATGACCGACAGGGTCTCGAACCGGGAGGTAGATTATAATGAAAAATATTTAATTTGAAATGTTGACGAGTGACGTACTGGTTTTCAAGATGTCGCTGGCACTAAGGTCCCAGTTTCAATCACTTGACGGGTCAATGTAGAAAAGTAGATATCTGCATTTTCTTGGGTTTAGGTGGTACCTTCGTTGTCTCTGATTCAAGGATTCAGTATGTGATGACGTCCACAATTATTTATTCGTTTATTCCTACTCCTTTGTTACTGAGGAATTTTATTTGGGTCTTTATATCCCTCATAAGCGCTGAAGACTTTAACAATCTTACCTAATCCTGACTACATTTTTCAGAGAGGCGAAATATCAAATTTCCAATATTTGATGCACTTGAATACTCTGGCGGGTCGATCGTACAATGACCTGATGCAGTACCCAGTGTTTCCGTGGATTCTCGCTGACTATGACTCGCTCGAACTCGACCTTAATGATCCAGCTACCTTCCGCGATCTTACCAAACCTATGGGGGCACAGAGTCCCGACAGATTGGAGCAGTTTAGGAAAAGATATAAGGTACGTAATACGTTACTTGTATAGGGTAAATGACTGAAAACGAAAAGACAAAATAGATGTTACAGACATATTACAGAGAATAAAAAAATTACACGTATTTTTGCTCTTTTTAAAGGGAAAACTAATATAAAAGTAAACTAAATAACGCGATTTGAATATCAGTAGTGGGGGTTATTCGGCCTTCGCCCAAAGTTGTAAAATCATGTGACATCTAAATAATGTCGTAATTTTGGATTAAGTAGTAACAACTTTTATTCTTTTACCTATACTGCGGAATAATAATACATTTGTCATTTACCCCATTCCTATAATAAGTGTTATTTAATACATAAATCTTTCACTATATTTGATTTGATATCCTCACAGGAATGGGATGATCCTCACGGCGAAACACCTCCGTATCATTACGGCACGCATTATTCTTCCGCTATGATCGTGTGTTCATATCTAGTCAGAATGGAACCTTTCACTCAACACTTCCTCAAGCTTCAAGGCGGACATTTCGACTTGGCTGATAGGTGAGTTAAAATTAACTATTTCCGTCACTTACTGTACAGTCTGAGTAATTTTTATATTTGTTTGTTTTTGACACTAACCCTGGGTTTTTGAAGGCATCACTTAAATGTATTATTAAATAGTTCATATTTTAGTCAATCGGTCACGATTGGCAGATTGACTAAAAGTTAACATGACGATTGACAGTTGATTTATTATTTTTTGTGTTCATGCAACGCCGTGTTTAGAAACCTGGACTAGTTTTTAATCGGAACTCCTTGTGTTATTTTATTTTAGGATGTTCCATTCAATTAAAGAAGCGTGGAATTCAGCATCACGACATAACATGGCAGACGTAAAGGAGCTGATTCCTGAATTCTTCTACTTGCCAGAGTTTTTGGTGAACTCCAACAATTTTGATTTAGGTAAGGTACATTGTTCTTTTTATATTATAAAAGCCCAGTTGTTTTTTTAATGATTGATTAGTAAGTTTTTTTTCAATGTGTCAATTGTAACGGGTGAATTCTGATAGTCCATTATTAATATTGCTCCTCGGCGCGATTGTTTATGTAGCCAATTACCCAATGTTTTTATTAACATTGCACTTTGTCGCAGTTACTAGGTTCCTTAACCTTTTTTTCTTTCCAGGGCAAGATAACTTACTGTTCTTCATAAAATACTAGCAAAATTTATCGCTAATCAAGTGAAATTTAATGTATTTGTTCCACCTTCTAGGCAACAAGCAGTCCGGCGTCTCCCTCGGTGATGTAGTACTCCCGGCGTGGGCCCGCGGCGACCCCCGCGAGTTCATCCGCGCGCACCGCGCCGCGCTCGAGTGCGACTACGTGTCGCACCGCCTGCACCACTGGATCGACCTCGTGTTTGGATACAAGCAGCAAGGGTCGCCGGCTGTCGAGGCCTCCAATGTCTTCCATCATTTGTTCTATGAAGGCAATGTGGATATTTACAAGTAAGGAAACTTAGCTGTTAAGTATAATGCAAATGTTTCAAGGATTCCCCCAGTCCCAATAATCCCTAAAATTAAACCTTTAAAAATATCTAAATGTAGAAGCAGTGACTACATTGAAAAATAAAGCAGTTGTCCCAGTTTATACAAGAAAAAAACTAGAAAAAGTACTAATAATACTATATATAAAATTATCAAAACTTTTCTAGTTTTACACGAAACATGCAAAGGATTGAAACTAAAAAATATTTTATTTCAGCATTGATGACCCGCTAAAGAAAAACGCAACAATCGGCTTTATAAATAATTTTGGTCAAATACCAAAGCAGTTATTTAAAAAGGCACATCCCAGTAAGAAAATGTCGCAGAGAAGCTCAACTATACTAGATCCTAATAACATAATACCGTCACAGGGTATAACGCCACCTGAAAAACTGTTCTTCCATAATTTAGAAAACTTGAGGCCTTCCTTACAACCCGTTAAAGGTATGTAATCAACTTTCTTGAATAAATTTTCCTAATGTTACTCATTTGTTAACTAAAATGGAGTATATGTTCCGTTTTAACGATAATGATATTGTTAATCGGAAATATTACAAAAATAATAAGAAACATTATAATTTATAATGTATTCTTTTACGTATAACTTCGATTACACATTTCTGTATACTTTTCGTACTTTATTTCTGTCAAAAAGTATCTTTTATACATTTTAGTACCATTATTAACCATCTTGCTTTATTTTGCAGAAGTAAAAGGCCCAGTCGGACAAATCCTATACACAGACAAAGCTATACTCGCCGTAGAACAGAACAAGGTCCTAATGCCTCCTACCTACAACAAATACGTGGCGTGGGGCTTTGCAGATCACTCGCTGCGTATCGGTAACTATGACAACGATAAGGCGGTGTTTGTGTGCGAGACTGTGGCGCAGGCCTGCGGGGAGATCGTCACCTGCGTGTGTCCGTCGGATAAGACTATTGTAACGGCCGGAACTAGCACTGTAAGTTGCCTTTAATTTATTTTATGTTGCGATCTGGGAAATGGTTCGTTTCAAATCCTTATTTCTTTCACATTCAGATTATCTGATTTGCTGGACATATACTTCTATAAATTTTCTCAGATATGTCTAATTTCAGCAAATGAATTATAAATCTGATTTACAATTGCATTAAATTAGCTTAAAACTACCAGTAATAACAGTTTCTGTCTTTTAATGTCACTCAAGAAAGACTACAAGTCCTGATTATTTATCAAGCAATCAAATTTGAGAGAATGTCTAGGTGACGCAATATCCAGTAACAACAGCAAAACTAAATTAAATTTTAATTTTACACAATGTTCTCTAGGTGGTAACTGTATGGCAATACTGGGCCCGTCGTCGTCGCCTAGCCGTGAAAGTGTGTCTCTACGGTCACGAAGAAGCCGTAACATGTCTAGCGGCAAGTCCCGCGTACAATCTGGTGGTTAGCGGCAGTCGTGACGGACAGGCGATTGTGTGGGATGTGGAGAGAGGGACGTTTATACGACAGTTACTGCCGCCGCAAGCCTATGGACCTTTACCGCCGGTGTCGGCGTTAGCGATCGATGATCTTACCGTAAGTACAAAATATAAGCTAAAAGTTCTGTTAAATACAGTACAACTTGCTAGACCAGATACGCGTGAATATGTGACTTATATTACCTTTTGAGAAAATAAGCATGCCAAATACTGAGTATCTGGTTTGTAAACGAGAATAAATTAAATACGATGGTGGCAATCATAAAGAAATTTGTCTATTGGAAATTAAATGACAGCTTTTAGTTCTCAAATTCTTGAGGCAATAGTTCTGATAACCTAAAAGATTTATAGATTTATCTACTAGTAGTTAAAGATACGATAAGTAGACTATATGGTATGGCAGTCAGACTTTTGATATTTTATAGGGCGACATAGCAACATGCAGTGGCAGCTGGCTATACGCGTGGTCCATCAACGGCGAGCTACTCGGCGCGGTCGACACAGTAGGCGGGCGCGAACGTTCGCAGCAAGTGTTGTGCGTCGCCTTCAGCCAGACGCGGGAGTGGGACCCGCTTAATGTTGTTATCACCGGCTCTACAGATGGCGTTGTTAGAGTAAGTAGTTGCAAAGATAATTATGTATGAACGAAAAAATAATTTGTTGTACGTGATATATTATGTAGTATGTTGGAAAAGAAGACCTTTGCTGGCCAGTGGGATAGTAGAGCGTTAAAATAAATAAATAATAATGTATTGTAATTTGGAAGGTACTTCCAGGTATAGCTCCACCATTGTCCCCATTTATATACGGGCGAAACACTGCCGTAGTTTAGCCGCTCAAAGTGAACACATAATTTTCCTAAAGCCAGGGAAATCAATGAGAATTTTCTCCGTCAAAAAATTACTTATATTATTCCTATTGCAGATGTGGTCAATAGATTACCTAGCAGAAACAGCTGAGGAACAAACCGAAAGCATAGAAGGTTTAAGTGTTGATCCAGTTTCAAGTTCTATTGACGACAAGGAGAAGGATTCTCAGAAACTGTCCATACAAGACAGTGAAGATGTCAAGTCGGAAATAGAAGTGAAAATGGAGAGCGAAATAAAGACTGAGGAAGCGGAGACACAGGATAGGGAGGCGGCCATCAAGAGAGTTGAAGAGTTGGTTAAGCAAATGAGTCTGTCGCAGGAAAATGAAGGTATGTTTATGTTGGAGCATATAATGGATGATATTTGCAGGTCGAACGAGCTACTTGCGAACAAACATAGTAAAGGGCCATAAAACCTTAATGTCAGACTGCTAAAGATGATTTATAGAGCAAGAGCGAGCAAAGATAGTCACCATAGACTTAACATATACATAGACTGCTACTATCGCTAGTTTTCCCTTGTGCCAAGCGAGATCACTTTTTAGTCTGTATCTAGTACATTCGTTTACTGATTTAAGTTAATTTTCTCGCAACGAGAAACTTATATACGAAAATATCCATGGTTTTGACATTGATTATAGGATTATATTAGTGTTTTAGATAGATTTATTAAAACGGCAAACTCCATCTTCACACATAATTCACGACAAAACAAGTTCATACTAGTGCTTACGGCTCAAACTTTGATAGACTCGCTCTTTAGTTTCTTATTTATACTCTAAGATAGTCACGCTTATTTACTGACAAAATCACATTGCTTCAATGATGTACATAATATTTCCCTTGGTATCGTTATAGGTTCCTAAAGACCAACGTATTGGTTAAGAAGTAGTTAATTAAAATTATATTTTTCTTTTGCAGGTAACCTCACAAAATCTGGTTCAGAAAGTTCGTTATCCGATGCTTGCGAAACCACTACAAGCGCTAAAGAGTCGGCTAGAAGACACGATGAAAAGGACAAGTGTAGCGACAGCGAGGAATCCCGTCAATATGTAGAACAGAAGGAAGAACATATTGACTCTTGTGATGAAGCTAAACAAGAGTATGATAACGAAAAAGATTTGGATGCGGAGAAAGATATACATAGGAGTAAGCTGCAGAAGCAAGGACATGTTATGCTTAGGAGGAAGTCGAAAGGGAACCCGTTGTATCGTAAAAGTAAGTACATTCGTTTTATGTTCTATTATCATTTTGCCTTTAATGTGTTTAGATTTAGACTTATTGACCAAGATGGTTAAACTGAACGTGTTTTTACCGTCTTTAGAGTTATTCTTTTGACTGACTGTACATCATAAATCCATAGACGTCACAACGTCATATACCGCGTTATTTGTTTTTTGCGCCTCCAAAAGAAAGTTATGATCTAGGATATTTAAATGTGTTCGAATAATGACGTAGGTAAATGGTCAACATGCTAAGCCAGTGCGGTTCGCTAGTAAAGTACGAATTATTTGATACTAGCTGACCCGGATCGGGGTACCGCGTACTTCGAACCGCCTAATTGGCGATTCTTTAATTATATATTTTTTTAATTGTCACTGTTGTTGTTGTATTATTTTTATTACTATGTATTCTTTTTTCTAGGTGGTGGCAGCATCGGTGACTCAAGTGAGTCGTGCTCTATGGAGAGCGCGGGCGCGGGCGCCAGCGTGGATGTGGCTGAGGGCGGGCTGCGCGCCAGCAAGTCCGACACCAGCCTCACCGACTCCTTCGTCGTGGTTTCCGCGCCCGCGCCCGCTGCCGAGCCTGCGCCCGGGCCGACAACATCTAGGCCTATACCCGCTGCTATTAATGCTGGTCAGTAATGCTTCTTTATTTTATGTGCAATTTCTAGCTTTGTTTAAGCATAAAAAAAATCTTCAAATTTCATTAAGGCTAACTTTTTTATGGCAACAATATTTTCTACAGAAGAGCATTCAGTGCCTGTGTCACAAGAAATTCATAAAATATTAAGACACGGCAGTTGGTAATCTACTAAACCACTAACAACCCATAAGTTGTTGAAAAACTGCGCAGCAAAAAGTAAAAACAGTAACTTTGTCCCTCTCTTCTTCTTTTATGTTGGTTTTGTTTTTCTGGTGTGTGTACATAGTTCATAAATAGTCTATGTCACAGAATCAGGCGTGAAATGGATCCGGCGCCTAGTCCTCCGCGGCAAGCTGACGATGCACACAGCGTACGAGCGGCGCGACAACGCGTGCCCCGCCTCTGTGACGGCCGTTGCAGCTGCGAGGACCGGACGTGGGCTTGCCGTCGGAGATGCTAGGGGACGGGTGAGATATACTTACTTGCGTTTTTATTATCTTTCAGTCTAAACAGCATTCTTATGTGAGAATTGGACAATTATAATAAAAATGTCTTTGTTTCGTTGGACGCTTGGTTGCCTGGAAAAAATCGTCGTTCTCATAAGGCCGCCCGTTGACTGTTTTGTATTTTTTTTTATTTACAGTATACAAAAAACTACAAGGAAAAATAGGATTTAAGAACATTTGCTTAATTATTTTCTTTGGTCCTATTTAGTTTCTGGTACATTATTTACTTTTGTTAATGTATCATTACATAACTAGTATATTTATCATATGTTTGGGATTTATTTATGATTGTATTTTATAGATATTCCGCTGGTCAGCCCCTGACATGTCAAGCGCTTCAGGAGCTAAAGGTGGACCGGCAGATCATTGGATACGAGATGACACCGCTCCCTATTGTACTCAATGCCAAGTACGTTCTTTCCATATTATTTACAGGTTGAACTGGCATACATTGTTATATACTCCACAACGTCAGATGAATACAAGGTAGCTTACAAAAATAAATAGATATACCCTTGCTGATAGCTTTCAGAATACTGAACAAAGCTTCATGATTTATAGCTAAGATTAATCTTGTTTATGTCAACTTTCAAACAAAAAGCACCGCACCACAATCGATCCATTCGTTTAGGAGCTACAACGGATGATATGTAAAAAATGTCGAATATTACTCATAATATTACATATTACATACATATTACATAATATGTATGTAAGAGTTATGATTGTTCGCTATACGTGTTATTCCGTGCATCAGGTGCGGTTCACAGCGCTGGAGCGTCGTCACCACTGCCGCGAGTGCGGCGCCGTGTTCTGCGGGCGCTGCTCGCGCTACGAGGCGCCCGTGAGACGCTTGCGAGCGCTGCGCCCCGTGCGCGTCTGCCAGCGCTGCCATGACAACATCACCACTAAGCGAGACTAACTCTAGCACAGATGACACGGGACGTCGTACTGCACACAAACCCATAGTCAATGTGGCAAATCGTTTTGAGACATAATAACTTAAGGCACGCGAAAGGTTAATATATATGAAACGATTGTGCTCTTTCCAATATAACAGTAGACCCGATTGGTGGATATTTCATGTCTAAAATGCAATATATAGACATACCAAACGTGATTCAAACGATTGGCTATTTTAAAACTGTTTGCGCCTAAGATCTCATGTGCAGTCGACCCCGTAAACACTAGTCTATTTGTAACAAAAATTAAGAACATTGAAAAAGCAGTCTATAGGCGGATAAGCTTGAATGTATCTTTAGACCAACCCCTGAACAGTCATGATGGCAACGGAATTTTATTAAAAGGTTCAGGTAAAGCCTTCGTAGAGTTGGATATGTGTTAGATTCCTCCCAATTTGATATATACCTATTCACACAATTATGATAAAACAATTGGGATCATAATGACTCTGACATTAGTGTTAACTCCTGGCGTCCAAATGTCAAATTATTTTCTACATTCGGTAAAGACGCTTTGGAATAAAATTTATAATATATAATGTAACGCTTATGATGTATTATGCCTATCAAATACCAAAATATTGCTTTTTTTGCATATTATAACTACAGCCAAAGTTTTTTACTATGAAACATTTTATGCATCTTTTTACATTTGGTTTTTATTCTATAATCAATATTTATTAAAACCACATTATTTACGGTGCTGCTTATTTTATTATTATTATTAAAACAGTATTAATATAATTAGATAATTGTACAACTATTGTTTTTAATATTATTTATGATAGATCTCAAAACGTTTTCTAAAATATTTTATAAATCACTTTAGATATTATATTGATAAGTTAAACATTTGTTTTTATAATCGAATTAAATGGTTAAAGTCAAATTAGAAAGAGATTTCTTTTAAAATTGTGATATAATATTTAGTTAAATAAACAAAAATTGCTACATCAATGTATAAACTCATTCCACTTTCCAGTATTGCGATGGAAGTTTCATGTGAATATAAATTAGTGCTAGTCATATTTTTATACCTATATTTTATTTATCTGTGAGTGTATCTTCCTCGCATTGAGATGTAGTATAGCAAAATAGTGTTACGTGTATTGTTGTCTTTGACGTTGAGTTATGCTCTCGGATCTTGTGTATGTAGATGTAGCCCCGGCTTAAGCATTTATATACAACATTCCTAGTCGCGTGCGTACAAGTCTACGTGAGTAATAGCTGTCGTTTATTTTACAATACGTATTTTATAATAACCATAATAATTGTCTATTGTGCTGAAGCTATAAGTATTTATGTAATAAACCGTTTATTAATCGTAGAATGTAACTTAAGATTATTGCTTTCTTTGTTTTCCTCTGTTCTTCTAAAACAGGGTACTTTGGACATTTCGATTATCGGTATATATTATGTGTATGTGTTACTAACAACCTCCCAAAATCGGACACTGTGACATATTTTTGCGAGTTTTCGAGTTTTATTATATAGTTAATACTAAATCAGACAGAATACATCAATTTTAAAGTTTTTTTTCCTGAATCCGATGTAAATAATTGTCTATGCAAATTTTAAATAAATCCACACCGTCAATATTATCGTCTAAATTCCTTAGCAACAAATGCACATAATGTTAGTATCCGAATTAGAAATATAATTTTGCTTAGCAACAAAAAATTAACATGTCCAGTAAAAGATTATGAAAATGTAATTATTCAATATGATATACTTGCATCTCCCCAATTCTTGCCGAAGTAAATAAATATTGTATAAAATATGCATTCGCAATTTTCTATATTTATAAACTCAATGAAATTAGAATGAAAATTGATTACTCAAGAATAAATGAAAAGATAATTATGAAGTTTGAAATACTATAACCTTGCTTTGAATATTGTAAGTAAGGTAATTTATTGAGTCGTTTAGTGTCTGTAGCAAGGTTACTATAACATAGTGTTGTAAGTGGATGTTTCTTAGTCACCTGACCTGTAATGTATAGAAGAATAATTTACAGACAATATAATACGTTGTTTAGGTAGTACGTAGGCACTGAAGTTTATGCCGTTGACTAATGTATTCATGTACCTATAAATGAATAAAGTGGTGCAGCAAATTCTTGTATTTTTTTCATATGCGGGATTTCTCAGTCTAAGTCTAAATGTGTGTGACATTTGGACTGATGATGAACTTTACGGAAAAAGGTAATTAAGTAACTTAATTAAGGTAAATATGGGCTTTCAGAACGTGAAGGACATACATATGACCACCGATGCCACAAAGGTATGTAATAAAAGAATATCTCAACTAAACATAATTTATTATTTTTTATAATATTTGAACTCTCATTATCTAAAATATCTACATATATACGCCAATATTTACATGCTTTAGACAAAGATAAAATCACTGTATAATATACAAATAACACCCAACAAATAAGTCCGAAACAACGTGATTTTCATATATTTAAGTACAACTTTTCCAATAATATTTCATTAACAAGCACACGAAAATATATTTCGGAATGACCTACTGATTTATAATCCTATGAATCTAATGTACTTTGTATAACAGCGATTTAATTTAACAAATTCGCTTTATGGTGCTCTTTAAGGTAGACGTGCACGAGACGCGGCGAAATCCTAAATAAATTACAGTATCACAAGTATTGTTACAATGTATTCAATGTAAATATTATAACCATTAAGTACCTACGTTTATATCGCTAGCTCAAGGTCTGATACCTACAAAACATTCCGAAACATACAGGTTTTCTATGAAGTCTGAATTTGATTATAGACACTTTAAATAGTTCATGTATAACTTGCTTATTATCTACCAAAAGCCCTTAAAGCTGTTTTACATACAACAATATAATTTTCCGTTATAAGTCACAATATCTAGACAATTTCTCAATATTTTTTTTACTTTTAAGTACTATTTTATAAAATTTTACAATTCGTAGTAAGTACATAAGTGCTTTTATTTTATGCAAGGCTAGCCAGTGATATGCATTTTATATCTAAATTCTATCAAATACATTGTGTGTTATTTTCAAAAGTAATCTGGAATGTAGAGATGCAACAAGGTATTGCAGTATTGGTTAACATTTTCTAAGTGTTTATGATTATTTATCGAACACAACATGTAATCTAATTAAGGATTTCAGTTGAAACAAACACAAAGCAGAGTAAGATGTGACATTATGTACAGTAATAATAGTTTTTACCACGTAATCTATACTTAAGATAGTTGGCTCAACATAACAGAAAAGTATAACATCATAACGTAAACTAATGTTACTAAATTATTATTAATTAAAATTGTAAAAGTAAGTACGCGAATTTAAAATGACTAACGTGAAAATGATACCATTTGTTCGATCCAAACACCTACTAATTATAGCAGCATAGAAAAAATATTAATAAAAAAGTATAAAAAAAAACAGATCCACGAATGGTAAGGAGATAAATAGCCTACAACTTTACAAGTATATACAAAAAAGGAAAAATATATCCAAAATCCTATATTACATAAAGTGATTTAACATTAAAATACTGCATTGTTCGTTTGTTTCTTGTTGTACAGTGTTTAGTAACAATCGGCTGACCGACTAATACTGCATGGACGAATATTATGAAATTAGTTTACCTTACGTATTATAGACACGAACACTTTATCATACACAACAGTAGTAGTATGGCGCAAAAGCACTGTGCAATTTACTATAGAGTTAAGTACAATATTCATTAAATTATTTATCATAGAACAAACATAGCTTTCATTTATTTCAAAAATTCCGTCACAATATCTGGCACCGGTTATATTAGTACAAAAATAACAGTCATTCTGTGATACCTCGCGTTTAATTGTATAAGTAGTATCAAATTAACATTACTTCTCCGAAGCTTTAAGTATTACGTGCACTGAGACCAGTGCTAGTCATTTTGGCAAGACAAGCCGATCAACTCGTCAAATGTTAGTAAATTACGTATAAATAAGGATTGAGTATAATATGCATTCGATCTTTCACTTGTTTCATATTAGACTGAGGTGATTACTTTGTTAGTCCTCGTCGGACACGCTCAGCGCATCAATAACCAGAAATATGCGAAACAAGACTCGTGGGCCACATGTTTTGAAGTAACGTCAGTATTAACATTTACCATTATAAACTACAATAGCAACGATATATGCAAGATATGATATCATATTAAGCTTTGCCATTTTATATGATATTTTAAACACATGATCCTATCATCACATTCCTGTTTCTGTAAATGTTATGTTCGTTCCGAGTCTCATATCAATCTTCTCGTAGCCGAATCTAGACACATCAAAATAGCACAAATATTTCATTTAGTTACATCAGTATCGATTTGCATTCGTTTCTATAAAAAGTTACTAAATAAGGAACATTATGCATGGTAATACCAGTACTACAGAGTCCATTTCGTTCGCGAGTCCAATATGTAAATAATTTAATATTTCAATAAAATATTTGCAATTCTGATTTTTTGTTTACATCCTCAAAAATAAGTATTATTTTTATTAAGTAACTCGTTTACTCCTAGTAAGATAACACCGATTAATATTTAATAGTAAGTACGTGTACGGTATAGACATCGCAGCTAGAAAGAACATTTAAATACTGGGCCGGATGGCATTCTCGTTCTACATACAACGATAGATAACATATTGGGATGACCGTCAACTAAGAAGGTTGGTATCGTGCTCTGAGTACCTTCATGTAGAGCGACAGGGTTTTTGTTAGTGTCGTCGGAGGTGGAGCACGTGGGCCGGAGGGTCCGGTCCGCCCGGAGCCGAGGCGCTAGTCGAAGTGTAGTAGCGCGGGAACATCGTCGGCAGCGGGCGCGGCGCGGGCCTAGAGCGCGGGCGCGGCGCCGGGCGGCGGCAGGAAGGGGTTGGTGGCGAGCGACGCGGCGCGCGGCACATCACGCAGCGGCGGCGCGCGCGCCACGCGGCCCAGCCACGCGTCCGGGTGCGGCAGAGCGCCCGTCGCCGCCGCCGCGCCCAGCGGCTCCTCCGCCAGCGCGCGCAGCCCGGCGGATAGCTGCTGGCACATCGCCGCCACCGGGTCAGCCGCCACGGCCGCCACCACCTCCTGCTGACAAACACACAACACGTTAACATCGTGATGCTCATCACTGCAAATCAACTGTCAGTAGGTCAGGATCTACTATGATATCCAAGGAATAAATACCATCAAGACCTTACCATGCGACTGAATCACACTATTTTGTAACTCACAACACAATTATTTAATTTAAGTACGTAGTTACTTTCAGAGATATTCAACCAGGTTCTATTTCAGCTATACTATCCACTGTTCAAATCAATATTTCTCATCCTTCTGATCATACGTATCAATAATCTCTATATAAACTTGCTCCATTTATTATACCACCACGTAATGCAGTTACGTAATATCAATCAAGAAGTTTACAATGTCTACCTGTTGTGGCTGTACTTCAGCTCGCGGCGCAGCGGCCGGCGGTGAACCTAGCCCGGCGCGCTGACGCTCCAAGTTAGATGGCAGCTCGCTAATACGCAGTGACATCTGTCGCTTGAACGGTGAGCTGTAAATGTGTTGATAAAACGTTATATTTAAATAATCCATCTCGTTTTGAAAGGGTCTATTGTAAATATGTTTATCATAATTTGGCATAGGTCTCCAACATACTCTTACCTGTTATTAAGATGTGCGAAGCCGCGGAAAGAGCCCTGCCTCTCGAGTAGATGTGGCGCGGCGTGCGGGCGCTCCACGGCGAAGGGGTTGTGCGGCGTGGGGCGCGGCACGGCGGCCGGCGCGCCCGGCCCGGAGCCCACTGCTGGCCCGCCCACGCCCACGCCCATGCTGGGGCCGGTCAGCCCACTATGGCTCGTGTTATTGTTGACAGCGGGGCTGGCCAGCGCCGCGTTGAAAGCACCCGCCGGGACTATGACGCCACCGCCACCGTTCGCGTCAGCCTCCGATGCGCGACGCGGTGTAATACCTAGAAATATGCGAAAACAACCTTAGTTACACATATTACGATATCATAAAGGTGAGTAACAAATCAATCTTAGGCATTGTCTGAACCTCTGTAGTAGAATGTATAGTAAGAATGTTACACACGTACTATTGAAACACGTTTACACACGTCACTTATCCAAACAAAGAAGTTTTGTAGCATCGCATTGTCATCGTCACCCTACTATTATAATGAAAAGACGGTAAAGATTTTTTTACTAGTATGGTATGAATATCGTTTTTTTTACATAACTTACATCGTCTTAATGCGAATATGTCGCTGACAATTCTTAGGGCTTATGTGACGTATTTTTAACGTATTCAAAAGGCGACAGAGGTCAACTAATTTATGTGTACGTTTCGGCATTTTTAGGTACGCAAAATGCATTAATTTATCCAACTCTTGTGCACCTATATTCTGCAATAATTACCTGACTTTCGGAAAGAGCCCTGGCGTGTGAAAGCATGGCTCGCGGCGTCAATGCTCATAGAGACGGCGCACTCCTTATCGCGGCGTTGCTTGCGCTCCAAGCATGCGGCGAAGGCACAGCCCACCGCATGCGAGAGCCGCTCGCCGCTGTCCCGCGACGCGAGGAACCCGTGGCACATCCAGCGGCGAGTAGTACCGTCGCGGCAGATGTAGCTACAAACATAAATCAGAAATCTTGTAACTACTGGACAAAGGCTGGCTTCTACCTAGGTCAGCGCATAAGCATTGCCATACAACGTGGCAATGCTGCCAGCCTTTTGAGCACACTCCCAGTCGACAGCGACGTGGGGGAATTTTTTGATGCCTTATTTTAGTTCTTAGCTTTATTTAGTTTATGATTTTTCTTATTTATTGTGTAGGCTTCGTTTTTATATTAATGTAAATAGTTCTGGACAAATAAGCAAGATATCAATTGCTCTGGCTGGAGGCCTTAAGGTCTTCACCAAAAGTCCGGTGAAACAGTCAAAGCCTGCGCTCAGGATAACTGCAAAGATCACTACCAAAAAAAGCAAGATATCAGAACATCGGGAGACAATTATCTAGTTTTCATGTAACATTGCAGCTTCCTTCTAATGACGTAAATAGTAAGGAATGTAATTAGTTTTTATAAGATTTCGCCTGATTTGAATAACCTTTGTTGACCCATCTCGATTTATTTATTTACAAGTTATTTGATAACTATTATAACCATCAATCATAAGGTAAATTCACCCATAAGGTAAATTTAATATTTTTATGTAATATCTCATATCGAACATTTACAATGGCATGGCATTACATAACATTTTGCATGGCATTTACCAAGTTACTTAAAACTTTACTTTTTTTATAGGTGCAAGGGTAATCTTGTTTACCTGAATCCCCGTTCATGGTTCCTGTCGGGCGCACAAAACGAGACTTTCTCAATAGTCTGGTCAACAATAAGCCCCTTTGTCTCCTCCTCAACGACGCGCAACCCGTCGCCGCTCACGTGCAGCACGGCGCGCACCGGCCGCCGGCGAGAGTTCTGAAATATTCACACAACTCGTCAATACTACAGCACGTATGCCACACTCGGCCTAATCACCGCGAGGAAATCGATACGAGGCTAAATAAAACTCGCTATCGAGGCTTATCGATCCATGTATCCAAATCAATGTTTGAGGATGGCAAAGGTTGAGCTGATACGTCTTGCACTCATATCCAACCAGTCTAGTTCCACAGCAAAACGACATAACTGCAAAATGACTACATTATATTAATAATCATTTAATACACAATAATAATGATTGACAGGGATTTAACTTTACAAACGATCTTTGATATCTGTGATCCTTAGCAATATGTTAAGAATAGCGATGTAGTCATCTACAGACTAAACGTAAACATGCCAAGATGCGTCAAACAATGTCTAAACTAGTACGAAGGAAGGTGCGAGATGTGTATAGCGTTGAATCGCTATTGTTGTACACTTGTACGTAAACAGTTAAACACTACAGGCTCACAAGGGCGGAAATATTACTACCGCTTATGCTAAGTTGCGAAATCTGCGACATTCCTAACGACAGTTGTACTCGCAGAAATTTTGTATCCTACATATAAACATTCCTCTCTAATAACTATTTACATTATTCTAATTAATTAGTTCACTAGTAAGCTGATAATTTTAATTGGCAGCATGCACTCACACATTCTGGTCTCATCGACCACATTACGAATGCTATTTAACCTTTTCACCGCCAGTCGGCCATAGCCGACAGCGCCCATGATCGACGCAAAATTCTTACAAAAAGAAACATAATTATACAATATTTTAGATTCCAAAAAAAAAGTCGTCATTATGACGGATGATCTTTTGACTGGCGCTCATGACGAATTCGGGTACGTGAGGCCCAGCGATAAAAAGGTTAAAACTCACCCTAAGCACCTTTAGCGCTTCCTCGCAGACCTGCATACCGCGCGACTCGAACACCTCGACGCAGCCGAGGTACTTGACGGGGAAGGTGCAGGTGCCGGCGCGCACGGCGGCCTCGTCCGCGTGCCACTGGTGCGGGCGCGCCGACTCCGGCGGCGAGCCCTTGCGCCGCCGGAACGACTCCCGGAACGAGCGCCGCAGCCGCTCCATGCCGGCGCGCGGCGGAGACAGCGCCGCGCCCGCGCGCGCACGCCTCAACGACGCACGCACTGACGACTTCTGGAACATCAACACAATATACATTCGTGGGGTATTCGCTTATCCTATTTAACTTGCTAAGAGACAACAAACAAAAAGAAGAAATAGGTAATTTAATGCTCATCAGTATAAGGAACTACAATGCCAATCATGTAAACTTACAATCTATCTAGTGCATCATTATATCCTAAGAATAAGTTTCAATTTACCCTATAGTCGGAAGAAAACTACAGTATCTATTGTTAGCCCATTTACAGACAATCAATCGCAAAATGGATCGCGTGTGGCAACTTTTACGAGGAAGTAAGGCCTTAAAACCTAACTATACTGGTTTCCAATAATTCAAGTAAAATCATCAACATTTAAATCACTCGAAGTCCGTGCAGTTTGTGGATTCCCAGGTAACAGTAACAGTACACTGCATGACACATCAACTGTAACCGGGGAACAATGACCACGGTTGTCATTGCCTCAAATTCAATGATAAAACCTGTACAATAACGACAATGACTAAGTACCTGCTGGACAATTGACAATTAGCCAGTGGTGCAAATCACTATGTTACAAAAAGTAATAGGACAAAATTTATGCATGATTCTATATTTTGAACTTGCTGCATTCTAACAACCTGGTAAGGCAAACTTAGTTAAGTATAATTATGTGTGCGTACATGCACTTAGCCAAATAGTTACTTAGATGGTAGTTGCACAAATATGGAACAGCAAATAGAAATACTTGTTTCATACTCGAAACTATGTGGGGAAAGCTGTTATAACATGGACGTTTATTAAAACACCAAACAAATTCTTGCCACATGTTTATAATTACACCTACTTATAATTATAAATAACTTCGTATTGTAATAGGTATTTGGAATTACTAATTACGTAGGTAATGTAAGATGTGAATTAATACTCAGGAAAAGGAAGCTTTACAATAATATAGTCATTATAAGTACGTAAGAACGTTTAGAAACTTAAATAAACATGCGTTTCCTCATTTGTTTGTATGCAGAGTCGATTAGTACGTTGGGTACCTACCTACTGATATAAGATAGAAAGAACTCGGTCTAATTTCGTAAACAGATAAGATTATGGAACACTTTTATACGATTACCGTAGCCGTGTTTCCGGTAATATGTGATAGCCACACGTCAACATTATTCATAATGTCAGAACAAAATATATTTAAAATCACGAAAATTTCCATTTCTTAAAATTCAATCATTGCTGCAAAATAAACTCAATAACGCCAGAAAATAACATTACCACGAAACATCTGTAGTTTTCCTTATTAAGATAAAGCCTTTCGCCAGCAATTATATATAAAAAAAATTATAATTTTATTTGCAATAACAAGAGTGGTTGTGAATATGCTCAAGTAGAAGTTGCCAAAAAATACAATATGATCATGTCTCGCCCATTAAAGGTTCGAATAAAAAATAGTGCATAATAAATATCCTATCTTCATTGGAGCAAAACATAGATGTTATTCGATTTAAACGTTTATTAATATAGAAAAGAATACCTTTCATATTTCATGACGGAGCGACTTTGCCACGCGGGGTTATCAAGATTTTTGGTAACCATGTAAACAAATCAAGAAAATCGATATTTACAAACAGATTCACTATCCCCGAAATTGTGTAGTTTCTGTAGTACGGTTACTGCATAGTTATGCGTATATTTCAGATTACTTTCCTAATCTGATAGGTAAGCTTATGGTAATCTTCACGAGCAGCACCAACCTAATATTAGGATCGATGCTACGGTGTTCGCTTCTGATATATCTACGACTCTACATAGGAATACCACATACTTGTATTTGGATATCATTTGATATAACTAAAATATTTTCCCTTTGATTGGTAGATTTAAGGAAGATATATTTTTCCATGACTTTTTTTATCTATAAAACGTTGGATATTTATAATTATTGACAGTAAAAATAAAGAATTCGATCACGACTTAGCAGACAAATTAATGTTGCTGGTTGTCATTAAAATTAATTAGTTTTACAAAGACAGATAATTACTACAAGGACTTGGGAAATATTATAGACCGCAAAAATACGTTCTAAATGGGCTATTTGATCGTTTACTCTATTTTTCGATTAAGTATTCTCTTGACTGTTAAAATAGACTTGCTACCGCGCTACTTCATTCTTATCCGAAACAATTGGCGGTCGCTGTTGATTGGAAACCAATTACTACCGAAAACAATCAAGAACCAACAACATGTTTGATCACTTTGCTTTGGCGGGTCGTTAATCAAAATTACTCGAGTTTCAGCAATTGACATTCATAACAATCATAGTCTGAAACTCTGAACACAAAAGTATGTTGGTATCAGTTTTCCCTACACAGAATGCTCAAAGTTATCTCAATTACCTAAAACTGTTTTAATTGAATCATTGATTTTATCAAACAAATTGACACTGAAATTAAAAATTCAATAACGTTATGAGTAACGCAACGAGCAGTGCGTTAATTGACTCATTATCATATTGATATAATTACCAACTACGTTTAATGAGGATGATGACACGAGTTCTGATCCAGATGTGCATCAAATTATAAATCTATTATATTTATAAGCATGTGCTTAAAACCTACTTACTAAATAAAACACTCGTCAATCTGTCATCTGAATGTGTACTGGATGCATTTAAGCAATTGTGAACTCTGTCACTACGAAATAAAGTCTAATATAAAAGGATAGATGGCTAACAGTTGCATTTTGTTAAAAAAATATGGTAGAGTGGGGTCGTGTGATATACCTTTGTCAGAAGTTACAATTTATTCGTCTGGCTTTATTTTAGGGTTATTCTATTGAGTCATACTCATATACCTATGTGACCGTATAAGCGGAGTTTGGTTTGACTATTATGTTGATACTGTTACACTGGTTACACTCCCCTAATTTTATTTCAACAACTCGGCATTATAGTATTATAGATGGTAAATGTTGGATGTCTGGTGGGAAATCCCAATGACGAAAACATGTTATCTAAAACCTTTGTCAATACTTTGTCAAGACTACCAGAAGAATTATTTAGACTAATTAGATGCTCAATTGAGATGAAATAAAAAAGCAGAGAAGATTGTAGGAGTGTGTAGAGAAGTTTGCTCTGCTTTTATTATAAAGCAATATAATAATAAATGGAGCTCGAATAATAAATCTCCTTACTCATAACAAAATTTAAGGCATTGTTCTCAAAATCAAGCACCTGTCAGCCTAATCACGAGTACATAATATCATAAGTTAAAATATTATTGTGATTAGATAGCTGGAGTTTTAATTTACAGGCAACAAATATAGCACAATTTAAATACATAAAAGTATAATGTCAACATAGATAGGTGCGTTCGCTACCTCCTACCATGTATCGTTGTTTTACACATACATATTATACAAGTTACATAATATGTTGTTGGTTAAAAGGTGGACGACCGAAACGAACGCAGAAGTTTAAAGAAATTCAAAGTGCAGGAGTTTCATTATAAGTAAATTTACTGTCCTCTTTTACTTATATTTTTTTAGATATTGCTGACAAAGCATTCACTCTGTTGAATAGCAAGACCTCGGCACAATCAAAAAGATTTAAGTGTGAGAATTGTCCTTGTTGCAGCTATTGTTATTTTGCGAATTTACATATTTTCATTTTTGTGGGAGAAATCTGATTAAGTTTTAAATAATTTGACATTAAACCTATAATTACGCTTCTAGTATTATCTGTTTAGTGGATTTATAAATAGGTAAGTACTTAGTTCGTGCATAAACGTAACTTAAAGACTTCTTTGTAAAGAACGTAGGTTTAATAATAGAACCGACTACAGATAATAATGATGTTGCAAAACACTGCACATGAGTTTTTGTGTAGCTCGTCCACCTTCAACGCTTCGTACTAAAACATCTGCTGTTTTATTTTATCATTTTCTTTAAACTAGTCCCTAATAGTAAATTCCTTGACACAAATTACTCAGCAGTCAAAGGCCAGGACCAACATAGTGTCTTTCGTTCTTCGTAATATCGTTATACATTAACCTTTTATACCAAACTAAAGTCAAAAAGACCTTGATTGATACGTAGACATTCCTGAAAACATCTCGGACGATATTTATAGTTTTATAGCTAGGTATCTTGAAGCTGATGGCTTCATAAAATATTCAGAGTTCCCTAACTACAAAAGAACTCGAAGAACTACTATACATTTATTATTTAGTGATGACCACACGTTAGACCAGTTTCTCGAACGCTAACCTGTTCGACATTAAGCCCAACAGCGAACGAATTAGCCCACCTAGGTTTAAGGTGTAGTATAACGACATTAGAGCACAAAGACTGAGCTACGCACGGTAAGCACGCTCCTAGGAACATATCCGTGCGTATATAATCTGGTATACATTAATATGTACGTGAGGTACGTAGGAACAATAAACGTTGGCCATAGCGCAAACGAGCATTATATTATAGTTTAGTATGTATTCAATGACTCAAGTTGAATAATGAATTGTAAATGAAGCATAATCAAATGAATGTACCATTTTGAGGTCGCCGTTTACTGCCGCCTGCGCCCTATCGAACGGCTCGTGTGCTGAAGATCCTTGGTTCCCCATTGTGCTCCAAATTCCTACTAGTGCAATGTCTTCAAAACCAACTTCACTCACGAAACATAAATTCACTAGATTTACTAAATCGGCATCACTTTATGTCATCACTATACACATTACGTTGAGCGTATCCGCAAACTGATAGGTACTTATTTAACGGCTATTTCAACATTTCATTCACTGACATGACAGACGTTGCCTAATGTAAGAGTATTGTCCTCCTCTGATAAATGTTCTATCCGCAGCACAGCAAGATAATAATTTCGACGAAGTTGAAACTCGACAAACATGGCAAAGCCTAGAATAAATAGTTTAGGTCTGCGGAATGCTGCAACCTTGACGGTTGGCGCATAAAAACTTAGGTATTTACGTTGGTGCCTCATTAATCACTTCACACAAAATTAGTTTTATTTAAATATGTATTAAACACCTGCTGCAATTTACAACTTCGCATGTCGTAAACTTTCAATTCGATCATCTAAGATGCGGTAGTAACTAACACAAACCGTGTGAATTCGTTAACAATAATTTTTAAAAACGGGGGTCAACTTTTCCCACAAACGATGAATAAACGCAGAGAGGCGCATTGAACCCGGTACCCGGTCGGCGCGGGGAGAGAGGTAAGGTAGGTAGCTGGGAACGACTGCCGATGCCAGCTGAACGTTATTTTTTCCCACAGCATTGTTCTTTGGACCGTAGCGAGTAACGATTACTGAACTAATCCACTTTTTCTCAATTTGCACAAACACCTCCGCTCATTAAGGTAAACACGAAACTTCATTTTGACTAGCAAATAATTAAGGAATGTATCAGGAATTTGGAAAAGAGGCGCGCGCGCTGCGCATTGAGCGACCAACTGTCGCACTGACTAGTGACTGTGGGTCGTACCGCGTGCGCTGTGAATCGCACAAAACCCTGCAGCGGAGTCCCCGTCCCGTCCCTTACCTCACCCCGCAGACGACCGGTCCTTTGCATTGTCAAGATTGACGACCGGTGAGATCATCGTACGAATAGCCAGTCTTTAATTCGTACTCGATAATTCCATAATTCGTTTCATCAATAAAAAACATTTCAGAGATCAAGAACGGAGCCTTGTCGAATCAAAATGTTTGAAAATGTATCTTTTTGTTCAGAGGAACTGCAGAACGCAAAACATTTCGCCAGAATATTGTGTGTATAAATTAAAACAATGTGGGATTTAAGAGCTCGTCTTTCTTTTGGAGCATGGAGCCACAACAACAGCTGGAATGAGCACGTGCGGCTGGGACGGACGCAGGTGCGAGGCTAGAGAGCTCATTGTGAGCGTTGGAACTTGGAACATATGGCTTTTGAACGCCGAACATTTGAGAAGTACATAAGTCTACAGTCTGCACCATTTATTTTTAGCTGATCCAAGCATCTGCAACAATGTGTTGCTTGTTTTTTGTTATGAATGGGATTTTATTTGGGGCAGATTTGTTTACAATTTGTAATGGAGGGCACACGTTTTATTACGAAATAAAAATAAAGTGATTTAGTAACTGCTTATCTATGTAAATTTGCCGTTAGATATTTCCACATAACTTTTGATTTTCAGGTTAAATGTAACTGGCCGTTTTGGGTTTTATCAAAGTCTTTGAACAAATCTTTTAAAGCATTTCATTGCATAATAAAAGTATTTTTAGTCTAATGCTAACTAGCAACTTCAATTTTTCCATAGCAAGGAGACAACTTTATACAATTTACATGTTTTCTGAAGATTTAGATTGCATTTTTATTTTGCATAAAATAATATCTATGTATTTCTATAAAAGTCTGTTTAGATGTCTTCAAAGAGAATGCAGCGTGATGAAACTTCGACCAACACACTTAAAAATGTTATCCTATCTGAGTCATGTTGTGTGAGTCACTGCATACCAGTGACTGGACAGATCCGAGCCTCAGATACACCCAATTTCAATCGATTATCAGTTACAAGATTAGGATAAGATGACGAGATTTCATCACGCAACAGGACAAATATAACACGGAAAAGTTTCGTTTTGCAACTATTGTTAGTTAATGTATGTCATTAATTATTAATGCTAGCGAATATAAACAAATTTTATAAATAGCTTTACAGATAGCGGATTTTTAATTAAAGTAATAGAAATACGATTTAAAAACTCAATCTTTGTCAAAGAAAAAACGCCAATGCTCCAAGAATGACTTTTGAAAAATTAAAAAAAAAATCGCTTTTAAATTAAATAAATAAAATTAATTTGAGTTTTACATCAGAAATTTAAAGAGTAGTTTGAGTATGTAGCAGTGTAACTTGACATCTTCCATTCTATCTAATGCAAGTAGCACGAGAATCTAAACATCTGGCAATTTCTAGTCAAAATCGATATCTATTTTTACGACACTTGGTTGAGTTTTAGCCATCACAGTTCCAATCATACGTCGTGAATAATTGAGTATAAACGAGTTTTCCAAACAAGGTTTCAATTAATATGAACTCTGAGTGATAGCTTAAGATTTACATTGCTCCATAATTCAGCTCAGTTTTATTAAGAAACTGCTGTAAATAAAGAAACAATGAAATATAAATAATATTAAGAGAGAACAGAATACCGCCAGACAAAGAGTAAAAGATTTTTTATTGTTTACGGTGTGATTCGAATATATCGCTTAGTTTCATGGATCGTTAATTATTTTCATACATAACAAAATTCGTTTCGACAAGCAATTTTGAAATAGCTTTAGCTTTAGTTAGCATTGAGTTTTAGTAAATAAATCCTCGGCAAAAATAAATGTATGATTAGATGATTAATGTATCACAACCGGTAAATGCATGTGTCATATGAGGAACTACACATTATGTGTCATTGATCTCAGAGACATTATAGAGGAAACCCTACTAACCCTGTTTGTTTATCTACTCTGATGCAATTACTACCTTACATAATATATGACCAACTTATTAGCGTCACATCGTGCGAAGAGGGCAGTCACATCACACAATGTTACAAGTTACAACACTATTTGTAAATAAAAATGAATGTTACATTTCAAGCTATTGTTGACATGGGAATTTAATGTAGAAACTATGCTATCGGAAACCTGAAAACCGTTAAAAGTAGTACAGAGGACACTGACACTGTTCCGGCGCCAGCAACCGTAAAATTGCCACCACGATCATTGTCTATTCGGCAATAATTTCCGCCAACAGCACCATCCTATTCAATCATAGTACCGTTACGTGACACTTAGGTACTAATATAATGTTCAATTTCGAGGAATGATAAATTTCCGAAACACAAATGTTAGCAGTCTTTTTTTTTCAATAGTAGGTACGCGAACAAACGGATATGCGCTGCAATAAAATTATTTTTCCTCTCTGAAAACTTTCTTCTCTTGAAGTAGTATAATTCAGAAACAAGAAACGGGCTTTATGAAGTTAAAATCACAAAATTCCCACAGCTAAGCACTTTAAAGGACCGATTAAATAGTACCCCAAATTAGTAGGTAAACTCCTATCCTGATTGGTACAGAAGACTATAAATGTATGTATAAAATTGAGGTTAAGGTGAATTTACGTTCTTTAAACCGGTTTATAATTAAATAACTGATTAGAGGTATGTATTAACATCTATCCTCCAACATTTGATAAAGACGGACAAAAGACAAGGCCAATTATAATAGTTATTTTAAGAAAAAATATAATAGATTTACAGTGTAGAGTGACACACAGGATAATTCTAATCATGCAGTTTATTTATACACCTCAATAAATTTGAAACATTCAAGATTATGATACTTTTAAAAATGATAAAATACAATTAAAGTAATATTTCTAGAGAGTAGCCAAACATAAGAAATATGTTATCTAAAAGGGAAAATTAACAATTTATGTCAATTGAATTTGTCATGTTGGTTATTTGAAGCTTGTCAATTCGCAGAATTGGTTTCAATAAACGTGTATACTTCAGCGGAATTTGTATGATTGTGCTTTATGAGTAAGGTCAAAGTATACGTTACATATTAAAAGAATCTGATTCAGGGTCGCACATCATCAGGTCATGATACAAACTATTTTATGAAGGAGTTGCTACGATAGAACTAAGCAAGTTAATATAAAGGCGTCAGAATCTGCTAATCTGCTATGTTCAGTCGATAAAAGCGCGTATAAACTATCCTATATTTCATTCTATTTCAGAAGAAAATATTCAGTCACTAGATGTCAATGCATTTGATTTTTGCGAATTCATGCGAAAACAAATTGCACCTGTTTAAATTCAGGAAGGATCATTTAGAAACCAAATTTTCAGAATAGATTAATGAGCGCATTACTCTTCGCAAAACTTGTTATGGGATCTAAAGGCGAAAAAAAAAACTATACATAATGAAAAACTACGACAAGAAACGTATTTACTTTCGGAGAAAGAAAAAATATTTTATCAGTTTCATTCTAGAAAAACCAATCTTGTGCCTACGTCTTCTTTGTGGGTACAAGATATGTATGAATACGAGTTTTAAGTTTTTACACCCAAAAAGAAAAAAAAAGGAGGCGTTTATAACTTCAAGGTGAGCGGTATTGGATCAGGTTTAATTCGCAAAGCTATTTAGAAGATTTTGTCTTATAGTTTGGTACGTATGCGTATTTTCATACAAAGACGAATGGCTTGTATTAGGAATTACAATAAAAAGATTCGCCACACCATATTCAGATGATAAAAATAGATAGTTTGCAAAACCTATTTATGAAATAGCACTACTTCTATTCTTACCAATATAGACAAAGCAACGGTTGATTTCAAAATGGTGACGTACTTATTTGTTAGGGGCAATATATATTTTTTTATAACGGACATAATACCATCTCTGGCCAAGGTTGTCGACATAAATGCTAGTTCGCATACAAAGTCCACTCATCTTGGTCTACTTGCGCTGTATCTTTTAAACCATTGTGATCACGTTTGTAGCAGCGGATGTCACGGACATGTGACTAGCTTGCAAATGTGGTCTACTGAGGTCTGCGAAGCCCAGTGTGTGAGCGTCTTTCCGATTGAACGGATATTTTTTGTGATAACCCGCTTATAAAAATAAACACGATCCATTAATATACTGTAACAGTTCGTTATTCTGAGCAAATAAACACTTTTGTATATGGTCAGTTGTACAAACAATACAACTTTTAAGAAGTTCGTACAAACACAGCTGCTACATTATTTTCTAATTGTGCAAATAAAGTGCACGTCAAGTGAGAAATATTCCCAGTGTCTTGTGAAAAAAGAAATTGATTGTCAAAACGGCGCAATACGGGGACGAGGCAATGACTGCATGGACAATGTTTAGTTGGAGAAGACTCTACAGCGGTAAAATGGGAGATAGCGTAGAAGACAGCCGAATAGAACTTCCAGCAGATACGAGGCAACTAGTATACAATGTGTATGTGTACTTCAGCAGGCGACCAGGGAGGAGTGCCAAGGCGGCACTGACGAAAACAGCCAGCGCTACGATGATACCCAGAGATATAGTCGCTGAAATAGTAAGAGATAAATACCGACAGTGAGGCTATCAGTTATCACTGACTAGATTTACACTGTTGTATCATACTAATTGCATACGTCATCTAAAATATTGGTGCTCTAATGATATCGAACATTCCCAACTGCTTACCTGTTTGAATAGAAAATTACTCGGTACGTGGTGCGAATTTATTAGCCCACTTTTTGTTTCGTGTGAATTCAATGTCTCATCTTAGTTTCACTGCGAACAGTTTATTAACACTTTTTCTAAATACATTCTGTTAACTCCGCATTATGTACTAGTTGATTTTCTTTGAAAAGGTAATAGAAATTCGAATGTTAGCAAGCATACTACTTAGTTGACATTTGTTAAGTATGAACGAGCGATTGTTTGCGGACAATAAAACAAAACAGATCAGCCGCTGTTGCATTATTTGCTAAGAAATGCTATTTAAACACCATTATGCTGACCAGTCATCATATATTATTGTACCGTGTATGTTTTTAAAGTATTTAATTTCTTATTTTATAATTTATGTTAAGTCCAGTGAAAAACTCAAAATGTGCTAGGATTTTATCGAAGAGGCACGATCTCATTTGTGTGAATATTATTGTAATAATAGAGTACTGTTAGAATGTAACTAAGCTAGAATAACAAAGCAATCAGGTCAATAAATTTTACATTTAAATTGTTCTTTCAATTGTCTGTTGTTATTGTTATCTAAGTACCTAGGTACCACAGATACATTTGAACAAGTAGAGAGTCCTCGATATGAAATAAACAAGTAGTAATGTACAAAATTCTATAAACGATTGTGTGCTTATTTATCATATTTTATAGGCAAATGCATATTATAAATACTATAGTATACTTACAATCACAATATTAGGCAGTTAATGAATACAGGTGCTGATAATCATTTGAGATATGATAAAACCCACTACACACAAGAACACTTAGAACAACGACCGGAAAGTCAACTTTCAGTCACTGCGAAGATTTGTTTACAAAAACTGACAGCAAAAAGTTGCTATCAGCGCGCAAGAAGTCAACTTTTTATTTTCCGCCTTCCAACGGCATTGGCGGCACACGAGTACAGTTGGAAGAACTAAAATTAATCCACGTTCAGGTGCCAAGTTCCGAGACGTAACAACTACACTGCACTAATTACTATACTGCACTATTTCAGGCGAGCGAGCACGTGAACCACTAGTAGACTGATTCATAGCGATCGACGCCACTGACTAACTAGCTGAAAGTTTCAACACTACAGAAATTGCCGAAGGTCGCGATTCTAGCCGGCACACACAAGTTTCTGTCGCCCAACCAGCCCATTCATTATTTTGTCATGAATATATTAAAGCATTAAAACAAATTACACGGACTACGTTGGTGTAGGATAATATATTCGGGCCTCAATAGGTTTAATTGTTAGAACCTGAAGCTATCTCTCGAATTTAGATTGGATGAAGGCAGGTCTAAAGGTTGAAGTACTTTTTTCTTTTAAAATGTTCTATCGCTTACATATTTTTTTACTTCAAGAACAAATTTTAATTAAATAAGAACATCAAATAGTGCTTTGCGTAAAAATATGCCAATGACTTTGAGGCGTAATCATTACGATCAAGTTACCACCTTAATTAATTGTTACAACAGTACGGCGTAATTAAAATTAAGGTTAAGAAATGTATTTGAACTTTTATATGGCATACCTAACCTTATGTTAATGGGGTAACACAAAGTTTGTGCCAATAGAAAGAGCATAATAAAATAGTTGAAACCGACTTGGAGACCATTCAAATGTAAATTCCGATCGTCATACATTTCAAATTCTGAGTATTCTTAGGATCTTAAATAATACATACGTAAGTAATGATAATATTACCTTCTCAACAAACAAACTGATATCACTAACAGCAAACATGAGAATTGGTGAAAATCTTGTTTAAATAATAATTATCACATCAATTACACTTTCTTTGATCAACAAAATATCATGTCACCTACGCTTGCACTTGCAAAACAAACTGTGCTGAATCCCTTCACTTTTATGTAGGCAGACAATGACTAACCGCGTGTTCACCCATGTGTATTCAAGTAGGCAGTCTAGTTGCACAACATCTTATGTTTTTATGAATCAAATCTCTTTAAATTACCCTCTGCCGGCAGTGTTGTATGTCCGCTAACACGCCAGGTTAAAGCAAGTAAATTTAATAACCGTCCTTGGTGTTACGCTATTCGAAGGGCCGTACAATAAACGTTTTCCGCCAATGCTCTTAAAATATTCTCAATTGTTTACTTTATCATAACAATATCTATTTCCACTCTGGCGAAACAGGCCACGGCGTATTTCTGTTAGATCCTTTGGATACAATTTAGAAACGCTTGTATTCTTCAGTAATCATTTTCCCTTTTACACATTGAATTAATTAAGCATAGGTATCGATAAAATAAGAAAATAGTATATTTTATGGAATACTCTGTTTTTATTAATTGAAGAGGACACTTATGTGTGTCAATAGGTTGATTGTAAAATCTATTTGCAGTAGGCGGGCGATCGTTGGAGGCGCCGTCGATCGCAACTCAAGGTGATATTCAACTGTTTTTATGTATCTACACTTTGCTTTTACAACTCTAGTATATCGTTACTATTTTTCACGTAAATTTTATCTTGGCTATAGTTTATTGCAGTGTAACTCTTAAAAAGTTCAGACAATGTTCATTGCTGCTGAAGAAGTTAGTCGAAAAAACATGGCTAAGTATCAAAATTTGTTACGATTCAAATCGTTTCGAATCATTAAAGTAACTATCCTAAACATTAAATTAATGAATTAATATGTGTCTGCCACCGGTCTGACGAGACCTTGGAGGCTGACTAGGATGTCTATATATTTTATTACCTATAGAAACAGCGGCTATTCTTCGAAGAATTTGCGACTACAACGAAACTTGAATGCATAATTAATTTTTAAAACCCCGACAGAGGCGTAGTCTAGCAAATCTTTCCTTTAATAAATGATTGTGACGTTGGTTTCTGAAAGAAGTAATATCTACTCCTCCGTCCCTCTCACGGTCGCAAAAGTTGAGTACAATGCCCCCACACGTTACTTATCTTATGTACAAAGGCTTAAGGTAAACCACAGAAGACGAATCCCACCTATACGTAGGTGCTGAGCAACGTGCAGCAACAAAAACTGCGGAATTTGATGTCTATGTATCTGGCAATTGCATAATTTCATGTATTGCTTAAGAAAAACGACATTGCTATTTTGACATCTTCTTTCAAAGAAAAGGGCTTTCCAGAATAATTTTCAGAATTTAGTAAATCACCCCCCTATTCTGCCAGACCGCCACGGATGTTACCGCTAGTGTGGTAACACTACGTTTTACATTGTATTATATTTTTAAGTTGAAGGTGACATACTTTTCCCGCGTTGCCCTTCACACTCATATTTCCTGTTACCTAAGGCGTTACCACTTGGCGTAGTTATAATAAACTGATCTAATTAGTAAGCGGAGCTTGCGACCTAACCATCCTATACTTCACGCTAGAGTTGCTATATTAATTAAACGTAAATAGAAATAGATGGCCCAGTTTGTGAGAGTCATCTTTAGGAAACTTCTCTAGCATCTTAAATACATCGTTAAACTAAAGGCCTTGACTGTGACACCAGCAGACGTGACAATATTGCCCAACGCGAAATACGTGCCAAACGATTTTCAATGACTATAACCGAATATTGTGAGAATTTAATATAATTACTGACTAGAAACACTTTACATAAGGTGATAACAGTTAACGATGCTACATTTTAGATCTAAAGAGGACTTATTTATGACTTCCCGTTTCTATACTGAGTGCCGATGAATTTTACGCGACAGTACGACGGCGGCGTATATAAAAAGACATTTATTGGTTTATACAGTATGGAACGATTCGCCTAAATGCCAGAGTTCATAGTATTATTTCAGCTCTATAATATGAAAACATCGAGAGAACGGATATTAGAGCTCTAATTGGTAGCTTCCTATTTACTTTACAGTTTAATGGAATGACGCAAATGCACCATGATGATGATTAGAAAGTGACTAAATGCTTTAATCATTACAAATATTCCTGTGAAAAGTGACGCCGTTTATTCGCTTTCTTTGTAAAATTAATAACCAAAATTTCATGGCAATTAGTGACCATCGTCTCAAAACAAAACAAGTCAGTACTGAGGAAACCAATAAGTAATAATCTTATTTAATTACCAATTTTATTTAATACTGTTCAAGCAAAAATGGTAAAATACTTTTAACATTCTAAATTTAACCATCATCATTGTTTGTGTTATTCCTGATAACATTTATAAATTCTAGAAGCAGGTTATTTACCTGAAGGAAATATCTGCATTTTATATTAAAAGTATTTCTAGATTTTATACAGGATAAACACTAATGTTAATATTATTGTTATGTTTATACCTGCATTTTTGTTACCCATAGCTTTATAAAAAATAGCTATGGGTAACAATAAATAGTATTTATGTTTAACATGGCCATAAACAGAAATGCAATATTTTGATTTTGGATGTTCTAGATATAGAGACATTACAAATGCAAATTAAGGATTTTTTTTTTTATCTAAAATATGTCAAGGCTTCAGTCACGCTAGGCGATTATGCCAGCCTAAGGACATTTAAAATTCATATTGGCAATACCTCTTTAAAGTGCAAAGACCTCACCCATATTGGGCTTATTGCCACTTGAGATAAAGCTAGATGCTTCTATTTTTTTTACATAAGACGGCTCAAATGCTAGGCTCAATGCCAGATTATTTTATTGTACATGAGTTATTTATTGGCTTCCATCCATTTACAGTAATTTGAACAAGATGAATTATGGCAAAGATTTCATTAAAATGTATTCCTCCGACTCGCTTTAACTTAATTGACCGCAACAATTACTGTATTTCAGGAGATTTACAATATTATTATTTCTTACATTTCATAGTTAATGGTTGATTTTATTTTAACTTCTAACCAAATATTTAATGGTACTTAGAGGATAATTTGTGTTCCTTGATGTTAATTACAAAATTTGATATTACTTAATATTTAATTCGATATTTATATTTGGTAATTATAAATATTAGGCCTTAGATCTACACTGGGACACCAAGGGCTTGTAATGTATAAAAATTATTATAAGCTATTGATATCTATGTACATGACAAAATAATATAATTATTTATCTTGTAATATATTCAGTCCTTGAACTTAAAAGTAGAATTTGAATCAAAATATACCCAATAAGAATCTAACAAGATTCAGAAAGAAGACACAATCCAAAAAAAATAAATAATTAATGAACTGAGGAACAAAATATAATAAATCTAGTGCAATAAACACCACTAAAGCGTGACCTGTAATTGATACCATGCACTACAGGCGGATATCTTGATAGATATGATAACTTGCTATTCATAGATATGTACTTACCTAACATAAAATGTATGCAACGCGTTATATCCCTTTACTGGCGCATTTTATATGACTCTTATTTAATTCTCCCGTTTAAATAACAAGTTATTATTTGATACTCTCTTTTATAAACACAAAGCTAGCGATAAGCTTTCTAGATCTATAACTTATCACTCACGTTTACAGAACTGGTTTTTTTACTTCGATGCACTGAACGGATTTTACTTATAAACGGTTGCCAATTTCAGGCTTCTATTCACAGCTTTTAAGATAACACTGAAATTTATGTAATTGGATTTTATGGATTTTGTAAAAGCTTGACTTAAAATATAAAGAGATGTCAGCCAGCCAACCAACAGCCCTTTCGCCGAGATATGGTTAGATTAATTTTCTAAATGACAACAGGATGGAATTCAACATATTCAGTGTGCATAAGTGAGATAACACTAGGTTAATGTTCAACATAAGCTTCTTTAGATTTGAAACGAATCCAACTACGTCAATCAATTCCCCTCGTCAAATTGACATTTTATTGATAAAAATCCATCGACGTAGGATTCAGATAGACTGCTACTATCGCTACTTTTCTATTGGTACAAACGAAAGCACTTTTTAATCTGTGCGTTCCCGCTCGCTTAGGGATGTCCGTGCGACAACAGACGTTCATAGTAAATTATCGATAGGTGTGAATATTAACAAAGTCATTTAAAGGATCTGAGATAATTAAAAAAAAAAACAAATTAACTAAAAATTCAACTTTATGAATTAATGTAGGCTACATTCATTCATAAAGTTTAATTTTTAGTTACCAGCATCAAATTAATTAATTATAAGTTACCTAAAAAGTCCATTCAAGCATACTTACCAATCAGAAACATAAAACTTATTAATTCCAAAAGCTCTTTGTAGAATTCTAAAAACTTTTGAACAATATTGTTTGTCAATCAGATTTTGTTCTTATTATTCTAATTTTACTCATATTTAAATTATCCTGTTATCACATTTTTTGTTAATGCTGGTTAACTCGTAATTCGCAAAAGTATATCTTATTTATTTATCTTACTTATGATGTCATGAATATACAGAATCTGTTGGTAAACAATTTTTTATTAAATAAATAAATCAATTCAAGGAACACAAACTTAATTTTAATCAAAATACTTGAGACAAAAAGTAACTATCGAAAAATCTAACGGAACTGCCTCGCACTAGCCGGTCGCGGAGAATTTTTGAGGGGGGGGGCCGAAGCGGACTCCCCCCCTCGCGAACCCCCGCACCCCCTGGTTCGCCCTACTAAATAATTACAAAAAAAGGTTAATTTCTATAAACATACTACTAACCGAAGAATAGAAATGTCACTGTTTTGTTTATTGTTTCTTCTTTAATCGTTTATTACAACTTAGCACCACGCAATTCACCATTTTTGATTTAAATGTTTGTCACTTATACCGGGAGATTCAAACGCGGCGCGCTCAGTTTTGACACTAATTGGACGTGACATTGAAATTGGCGGGTGATCACAGACGTGCTCTCGGATCAAAGAACGTTAGACTGGCTCTAGTCAATCCAACCTCGTTGTAAAAATCAGATTACAGTGTTGCTCTATCAAAAAACACAGCTCAGCACAAAAATGTCTCCAAAGTGATGTGCATCGTTTATTTATTTATTCAACTATCGGTAAATAAGGGAAGAGCAAAATTTTTATGAATTGTGACCATTTGTGACTCCAAAACTACACTAAGACACTTCAAAAAGTGTAGAAAAGCCGAATAGGTAGGCCCATGCCTCCGGAATAAAAATTAATCCTGTGAATGTCAGTAATGTCAAAGTAATGTCATGTTGATGTATGTAAATGGAATTTTGAGGTTATTATTTTTCATTTTGGCATCTGATTATTGTTTTCCTTCTGCCTTGATAGATTAATAATTGTAAATTACGTTACAACTACGACTTACGAGTGTAACTTAAAAACAGAAGTCAGAAATGGATACTGTAGTAAAAAGTATGCTTGATGAGGAAGCAGAGGAAGAGAAAAAGGTTTTTAGAATTTATAAAGTTCTCCGGTCAAATATTACCTATGTCGTATGAAAAAAAATCCTAAGATAACAATATGAATAAGTTAGTTTCTAAAAGAAATGGTTTTATAATTACTTAAACCTCTTAAAGTATATATTTTTTAGACTCTACTGTACTTACGATCAGTAGGTACTAAGTTATTTATTGTTGTATGTAACTCATAACAGTTTTCTTGTTTCAGGGATTAGTAATATTTGGTAGAGATGTCTCCAAAATCCCATGTTTCAGAGAAAGTTTCCTATATGGTATTGCAACGGGTGTTGGTGTTGGTTTGGCAGCATTTGTTAAAACATCCAGGCCTATGTATTCACAGCACATAGGCGTAGGAGCCTTTTCTATGACAACCTTGCTGTACTGGAGCTATTGTAGGTATGAGTGGTCTAGACAGAGGTTTGATGCACAGCTTTTGCAAGATGCATTGAAAGATAAAATTTTGTATGAAGGCACAATGAGGGAGAAAGAGCTTGAACAAAAAGGTGTATTGAAATCTGCTTAAAAAAAGATTACTCTGGCTGTTGTTAACTATTAAAAAAACCGTAAACTGATAATTAGCAGAACTGACAGACAGTATAAATTGTATAGGCATAAACTGCATTTTCTGACCTATGCTGGTGCTATGGACAATTTTTTTTTCTGTATATTGTTTACATTGAACTGTATTATATTGTTTGTACATAAGAATCCTGCTTTAGTAACCCAGTAAGTAAAAATAATTTATTATTATGATTGTCTAATAATTATGTAGATTGCACAATGTTAAAGCTTACTATGTGATACAGCTTCTATAAGGTTTTTATGACTAGTTCATGATGAGACAAACTTCGTTGAATTTTGTAAGAACTGGTGTTGAATTCCATTCTTAAAAGCAAAAACTACCTGAGGTTGTTACAAATAAAGTTACTAGCTGAACATAATGAAATGATATTAATTTAATTATATGATATAAGAAATAAAATTTAATACATACAATTTTGAGATCCTGTTCATGGCATGTCATAATAAATACAGACCGAATTGCCTCATCGTTTATAATTAGTTACAATGAACCTCTGGCATCAATCAGTAAGCATTTAATGATAAAAAGTAATTTTATTCATTCAATTGTATAAGTTCATTAGTTCCGTCATTATGACCATTAACATTAATTTTTAAACATTTATTGTAGTAATCTGTCTAATCAGTAGTTGCTAAGATAACTTTAAACCAAACAAGCAGATATGATTTGTAAATTGTAGTTATAATTGGAATGTATATTTTAGTGTAGTAATAATAAAAAGGAATGTTATACATGAGTATGTTTTATTATACCTTCCATTATTTCTATTTCAGGAAACCATTTTTTTTTAAATAACCTTTCATGTGTCCCACTGCTGGGCAAAGGTCTCCCCCAATTTGCCCCAAGCTGTTCTGTCTGGAGCCATCTCCCACTAACCCGGCAGATAGCGATCGATGTCATCGCGCCAGCGTCTTTTCGGCCTACCCCGTTTTCGAGTGCCGGCTCCAGGCACCCACTCAGTTGCAAGTTTCGCCCATCTATCCGGACCCATGCGACCAGGAAACCATTATTTTATTTAAATTTTGTTGCAGTCTGTCTAATTACTACAGTATCTATCTACTAAATAGGCGTCATCCTAGACTCATTCAATACATAAGGTTCGCTTAAGAGTTATCTAATCAGTTTGAAATGAACCTGGGTTAATGACCGACTCGTGGCAAGGCAATCCCCAAATAGAAAAATCGTGATTATGTCTGATGAATATCTATAAATTTTTGTGCTTTTCTGCCTAACTTAAAAATGTTGTTGCGTTTTAAAGCATGACGATACCTTACGAAATAAATAACATTGTGTAATATAATGGACCATTTTGAATAGTCGTAGTTAATGATATATTAATTATTATTGATTCCTTGGTGTTCATCCATTTAATTTAGGTATTTATTATAACTTTGTTTGAGGCTTGTATATTTTTATAGATAGAACTGCTTCGTTGGCCTAGTGGTGCTAAGCGCGACTGCAACGCTAGAGGTCTTGGGTTCGATTCCCAAGACGACCAAGATGATATTGGGTTTTTCAATGAAATTCTCAGTAGCAGGTCGGAGTTTGGATTTGTGCCTGGTTAGTGGCAATAGGCTCGCCCCCTATTACATGGGACCTAAACATATCGGCGAACTGTGGGTGTACATTGGTACACCTCTGCCTAACCTTTCAGGGATACAGGCGTGATGGTTATGTTATTATGGTGAACGATTAGTTGTAAATTCTCCATGTGATTAAACTGCATAAAATTATGCGCGATTATCTTCCGTCTGGACTTGCCCTTATTCATGTAACCGTGTCAATGTATAACGACTATTATCTCGTACTATTGAGAGTGAGAAATACAATAAGTTAGTATGCACGCGGCATTGACGACGGCCACTAGATCCAGTAACATTGGAGGTATTGGAGCGGCGTGTTCTGCGCGCCGTCCGACGGTCTTGCGAACATACCGGTTTAAAATCAAGTCAGTGCTAAATATTTATCATGGAAAATATAGAAGTTTTTATTCCAAAAGATGCGGAAACCGTCTTAGTATTTTTCGTTAATGGAAAAAAGGTAAGATTTTATTTTTTTGGTACCTAATTATCTTATAACAACGCTAGTTAGGTGTAATTTAATCTGCTATCTACTTTGCTACATATTAGCATTGACCTGCCTGGTCACCACCAAACCACATTTAGTCATGATTTGTTTCATTTATGTATTAATACACTGGCACCTTTATTAATGTAGTATCTTACCTAGTTAATATTATTAAGTATCTAGTTTATTGTGTTTTATAATTCTTTACATACTATAGGTTAGCATGTATTGTTCGTTAAACAATGTACAAACTTCCGACAAGAATTAAGCTCCTTTTATTCTTTGTTTAATAGAAAACAAATTGTATGCATACCGGTAAATATCTGTAGGTACCTCTATTCTATCTATTACATTACCTACATATTCATCATCAATAAAATAAGTAAGTATAAGTTTTGTATGCTGCTGCCTACGCATATAAGATAGGTACCTAGCTATATTTATAGTAGCAGAATAGCTACATAACTCTAGTGAATATTTACTCTCAACACTCTTGAATAAACAGACGGCCAATCTTGCAATCAATGTAAGAGGGTTTTAGGTTTCAATCAGGATCAAATGTCAGATTGGTCTTACCTACTGACTCCTTTCACTATGTAAGTAGCAGGTACCTATCGACCTAGATAACTTAAGACTTTGGGTGTAAACAATTGATGCAAAAATTAGCGGAAAACCGTGCATGTGTCGAAGCGATATCGACTTGCATGCGCAAATGGTTTTGCTTAGTGCAAAAGTTGCGCAAAATTGTAGGGCTTCCACATAATATGACTTGCGTGTACAATTTATTTTGTACCGTGGGTTTTTTGCCGTCTTGACGCTTTTTTTTGTTTGCAAAAACTGATTGAGCATGCATATGTAGCCGGGCCTCTAGATCATGTTACAGAATAAGTTAAGGAAGGACATTTTTTATTCAAGAAAATCATAGAAAGTAAAGTGATTTGTCGCTATGCCTAACGGGTCTCCTGTTTAAGTTTTAAATTCATTGAGTTACGGATTACTTTCGTAACAATTTAACAGGAAGTTCTGTATAATCTTTAGGTACTTATATAATTTAACTGAAGATAAAGATGGCTGCTATTTATTTAATAATAATACGTCTTAAATTAAGATTTATCTCATAATTGTAGATAAATAATAATACTTTTTCCAACTTAATTGTATCGGAGGCGCGTGTAAGCGAGATTGTGAGATTTAAAGATATTATGTTTTACTAGGTACTAATAATAAGAGTTTAAATAAGTTAGTAGTCCTAGTGGATATCTGTTATTAGTTTTGTTTTAAGTATCTTCTTAGGTTTTTCTAGGGGTATTTTCTACCTACATCCCACAGCTTTGCGTTTGAACTATGTAAACAATTTAGCCAGTGTAAATAACATCTTTAATAAAATGTTTAAGGTTGTCGAGAACAATCCGGACCCCGAATGCACATTGCTGTTCTATCTCCGCAAGAAACTTTTACTAACTGGGACAAAATATGGATGCGGCGAGGGCGGTTGTGGCGCCTGTACAGTTATGGTCTCTCAGTATTTAAGACATGAAGATCGTATCAAGTATCCTTTACAAGAATAAATTCTTAGAGTACAATACCAATTTTCACACATGTCATCACAGCCCGGCTAGCTCAGTCGGTAGAGCATGAGACTCTTAATCTCAGGGTCGTGGGTTCGAGCCCCACGTTGGGCGCTTCTTTTTGCTTCTATAGTTTCAACACATCTTAGTATTTTGTACAAGCAGCGTATATTTTTTATAACAAATGTGATTTAGATAACATAAAAACAGGACTAACATACACTACGAAAGTTGAAAATTATATTAATATAATGATACCTTGTTTATTAAATTAGGTTATGCGTGTATCAATATATAGTACTTCAATTCACTGACTCGATTAATAATGTAAGGAGAGAAGTGTAGGTATTGCTACAACAGTACTTACTTACGCTTCGACGGTAAAAACTGTAAATTATATTAAGTTATTCTGAGTAAATTATGAATCCCGATTATTATATTTTGGATAATGAGCTAATGATAAATGAGGGTCAGTAACCCTCATTTTTTATTATAAACTTATTCATTTGTTATCAAAAGCCAACGCATTTTAGTAAGATTAATTGCAAAACAAAGGATTTCTTTGAAAAACTGATGCTACTTCTAAATGATACCTATAGTAGAGATATAAAAACTATACTTTTTTAATAATGTCCTTAATACTATCTTCATTACACTTATCTAGGCACATAGCAGTAAATGCCTGTTTAACTCCTTTGTGTGCGATGCACGGCTTGGCAGTCACCACAGTCGAAGGCATCGGCTCCACACAAGACCGGCTGCATCCAGTCCAAGAAAGAATAGCTAAAGCTCATGGGTCACAGTGTGGGTTCTGTACACCAGGCATAGTGATGTCCATGTACACCTTACTTCGCAGCAAAAGTAATATAAATTACGAAGACATTGAGAGCTCATTACAGGGCAACCTCTGCAGGTGTACTGGTTACAGACCTATCATTGAAGGGTTCAAAACCTTTATGGAAGGATGGGAAAAATGCTATAGCCCACCTGGTGAAAAGAATATGTGCGCAATGGGGAAAGATTGCTGTCGAAATAAGGAAGGAAATAGCAACAGTAATCAATTGTTTAATAAGTCAGCATTCCAGCCATATGATTCGACACAGGAACCGATTTTTCCACCAGAACTGAAATTGGAGAGCCATTATGAAGACGATTATTTATATTTCCAGGGAGAAAATGTAACATGGATACGACCAAACACATTCAATGGTTTACTTGAACTTAAGTCCAAATTTCCTTCTGCAAAAATAGTTGCCGGCAATAGTGAAATCGGAGTCGAAGTGAAGTTCAAAAAGAAAATCTATCCTATACTGTTATATCCAACAATAATCAAAGAAATGAACTTCTTTGGAGTTTCAAGCAAAGGGATAGTCATAGGAGCTACAACGACGTTAAGTGATCTCTATAACTTTCTTGAGGAGCAAATAAAAGCAAATCCTAGTAGATGTAAAGTTTTTGAAGCCATAAAAGATATGCTTCATTGGTTTGCTGGAACTCAAATACGAAATGTAGCATCGCTTGTGGGAAATATAATGACAGCCAGTCCAATTTCTGATTTAAATCCTATACTAATGGCATGTTCAGCTGTCTTAAATATTTATAGTCAGAAAAGAGGACATAGCCAAGTAGTTATCGATGAAGCATTTTTCAACGGATATAGATCTACTATTCTTGAAGAAGATGCAATTGTTGTTTCAGTTGAAATACCTTTTACAGAAAACATGCAATATTTTAAAGCTTACAAACAGGCTAGAAGAAAGGAAGATGATATTTCTATAGTAACGGCGGCATTCAACGTGAAATTTGATCCTATTACCAAAACAGTATTAGACGCAAAATTGTGTTACGGAGGTATGGGGCAAACTACTATTTGTGCCAATGTAACTTCAAAGTTACTTATTGGACAGAAATGGAATCCAAATATGTTAAATAAGATATTTAATTCACTGATAATCGAGCTACAACTAGATAGCTCGGCGCCCGGAGGAATGGCAGATTACCGCAAGTCTCTCTGTTTAAGTTTATTTTTTAGATTCTATTTATATGTATTGCAAAACTATAGCAAACCGAATGGTGTTAGACTATACGATGATAAGGATATCACTGGAGCACAAGAAATACCTACCATCCAACCAAATAGTTCACAGTGCTTTGAAATAAGAAACCAAGAAAAGGTCGTTTCTAATGCAGTTGGAAAACCCATAACACACGTTTCGGCTTTTAAACAAGCCACAGGTGAAGCAATTTACTGCGATGACATTCCAACCGTAGCAGGCGAACTGTATTTAAAACTGGTTTTTAGTACAGAAGCTCACGCAAGAATAATATCTGTAGACGCTAGTAAGGCTTTACTAGTACCAGGAGTAGAAACATTCCTATCGGCTGCCGATTTGGATGAAGAAAGTAATAAAATGGGACCTATTATAAAAGATGAAGAAATATTTTCTCGAGAAACAGTAACTAGTCGTGCTTGCGTGATAGGTGCTATAATAGCTACATCGGAAAGTGCAGCTAGAAAAGGGAAAGACTTAGTAGTTGTTAATTACGAAAAATTAGCACCAGTTATAATAACGGTCGAAGACGCAATAAAACACCAATCGTATTTTGCTTCCTATCCACGTATATTGAAAAAAGGAGACGTAAACAACGCGTTTACAGATTCAAGTCATATCGTGGAAGGTCAAGTCAGGAGTGGTGCACAGGAACATTTTTATCTAGAAACGATTTCAGCTTACGCAACTAGAAAGGAAGATGAACTTGAAATTATTGCATCGACACAACATCCAGAAGATATAGCAGTACGTTCTTATATTACTACTATTGTTTTTTTTTATGATGTTTTGGTAATTTTCTCATACTTTGTTATTCTTTTCCAGCGTATGATTTCCGAAACACTGCAAATACCTAGTCATAAGGTAGTTGCTAAAGTTAAAAGGATTGGCGGTGGCTTTGGTGGCAAAGAATCGAGGTCTGCAATTTTGGCGGTACCAGTAGCAATAGCCGCATATAAAATGAAGAGACCTGTAAGAGCTGTGTTAGAAAGAGATGAAGATATGCAAGTTTCCGGATACAGACATCCTTGTTTGATTAGGTATAAAGTCGGATTCACGGATGATGGAAAGATAATTGCAGCAAAATTTGAGATTTATGCCAATGCAGGAAACTCCATGGATGTATCTTGTGCGGTAAGACACTATATTTATAATTATTATTTTTTATTTAATAGTACGTATGAGGACCTTGTATAGTATATGTAAACCTACTTTATTAACTTTCTATAAATAGTATTGACTGACCTTAAATGACGTACTACATAAAGAAACCCGGACACTAATACGATCACTAGTTTCTTGATAAATATTTTCGTTATACTTACAATATTATCAATAATTACAGATGATGGAGAGAGCTTTGGTGCATGTTGACAACTGTTACTTCATACCAAACGTTGAAGTGCATGGATATCTATGCAAGACGAACATGCCATCTAATACTGCATTCAGAGGATTTGGAGCCCCCAAAGCAATGCTGGCAGCAGAAACTATGATACGACATGTAGCAACAGCACTAAACAAAAGCTATGAAGATATCATTCACATAAATATGTACCAAGAAGGTTTAATGACACATTTCAACCAAAAGCTGACATATTGCACATTGTCAAGGTGTTGGAATGAATGTATAGAAACATCGAATTACTGGCAACGAAGGAAAGAAGTTGAAGAATTCAACAGGTAAACAAAATAATTACATAAATTAACGCTATATTTAGCTTACCGATAACCGATCGACCACATTCATGTATAATCATGTATTACAATTAAATTATTTTTCTTTTGTGATTTTCAGGCACAACAGATGGAAAAAGAAAGGCATTGCGTTGGTACCCACGAAATATGGAATCTCTTTCCAAATAGATGTACTTATGCAAGCTGGTGCATTACTGCTGGTTTATAAAGACGGGTCAGTTTTACTTTCCATCGGAGGCATAGAAATGGGTCAAGGACTATTTACAAAGATGATTCAAGTAGCATCAAGAGCTTTAGAAATCGATTATACGAGAATTCACATAAGTGAAATGTCAACTGATAAAGTTCCAAATAGTTCACCGACAGCTGCAAGTATCAGTTCCGATTTGTATGGTATGGCGGTCATAGAAGCCTGTAAAGTCCTAAAAGCTCGTTTAGAACCTTTTAAGGAAAAAAATCCGAATGGAAAATGGGAAGACTGGGTTATTGATGCTTACGTCAATAGAGTGCAATTATCGGCTACCGGATTTTACGCTGCTCCAAAGATAGAATACAACTCGGAGACAAATTCTGGGGATTTGTATGAATACTTCACTTATGGAGCAGCATGTTCTGAGGTTATCATTGACTGCCTAACAGGTGACCATCAGGTGCTCAGAACCGATATAGTAATGGATGTTGGAGAAAGCTTGAACCCTGCTATAGATATAGGTCAAATTGAAGGAGCCTTCATGCAAGGCTACGGATTTTATACAATGGAGGAAATGGTATTCTCACCTAGCGGCGAAGCACTTTCACGAGGCCCTGGAGCTTACAAGATACCAGGATTTTCGGACATCCCAAAAGTTCTTAATGTTTCCTTGCTGAAGGGTGCTCCGAATCCTCGAGCAGTTTATTCTTCAAAGGTAATTACAATTGTTTTCTTCGAATAAAATTTTTGGAGCGAGTTGATAAACCTGGAATATTAAATAAAACTGCTTTAAATGCCTTTCCGGCCAGTCAGAAAGACATGACCGCATGTAGTGCTGTGAATATATAAATTAATGAAATTCTTTTACGTTCCAGGCTGTAGGTGAACCACCTCTGTTTCTCGCCGCGTCAGTATTTTTCGCCATCAAGGAAGCTATCAGGTCAGCTCGGGTAGATAGTGGGGAGCCTCCTGATTTCGTTCTGGACGCACCAGCAACGTGCGCACGCATTAGGATGGCTTGTGAAGATCTGATTACAAAACAGGTAGGTACCTATACATATAGTTAGAAATAAATTATTAAGATAAGTAAATTACCGTCAAAATGGTAAGTTCAAATATCTGTTAAGTATGGTATATCAACTTACCTACCGTGACGGGGGAAGTGCGTCTGTAAAAGTTTTGATGTTTTTCTGAGAAGTCATGTGATTGAGATTATTGTCGCTTCCATATATTTGAGCACTTGGTCAGCGTTAACGCATGTAGAAATATATTTATGAGACTGTAACACTTTAAGAAAAGCCAGCAGGACTTACATAATATTGAATAAAATATTATATTTAGTTTCTCATTGCTCAGGAATCTTGCCTCCCCTGCCACAAGGAAGGCTAATGTGGATTTTTCCTCTCCTTTCCGCTTAGTTCAATATCAATGCGATATCGCTTAGCTATAAATAACATGGATAAATTCCAGTGAATAATCAGCATTTACTTTCTTGCAGGTAAAACCAACTATAAAGGATACTGGCAAGCCCTGGAATGTAATGGCGTGAAGACAACCTACTTTAGGGATGTTGGCTGAATATCTTTTTTATGTCGGCAAGGAGAATTTATAAAAAATAAAACATTTTCAATGGAATGTTGCATGACGTCACCATGTTGTACGTTTTGTACAGATCGTTGAACCCTACTACTGAACTTTGATTAGCTATCGTCTTGGTTTATATGAATGTTTAAAAGAAAAAGAATTACTTCTAAAGTTTATTTATTATGTAACTCACGGACTAAATATTTTTTCTTACATAACCAGTCAACATCCCTATTTTTAAATAAGATAATAAATGTAATACATAATACCTTTATACTGTTTTTATAATCACCGTAAATAAATTACTGTTAATGCAAATGTTGTGTGTGATTGTAAAGCTATTCTTATCACCTTATCAGTGTTCGGAAAAGTACATATTTACACAATTCAACAATGTTGAAGTAAGACTATATACATCATGAACGTTAAGAATTACTACGTCGTATAAAAATACTAGACAATTTTAATTGAAGCTAGATACAATACACATTATCACATATGGACAGGCCTGTTGGTCTAGTGGTTAGAGAACCTGACTGCTATACCGGAGGTCTTGGGTTCAATTCCTACCAAAGACAAATGTTTGTGTGATGAGCACGATCACTTGTTCTGTGTCTGGGTGTAGTTTATCTATAATGTGTATGTATTTAGAAATATATAAGTATGTTTATCAGTTGTCTGGTTACCATAACACAAGCTCTGCTTAGCTTGGGATCAGACAACCGTGTGTGAGTTATCCCGGATATTATTATTATTGTGTAAGTATGACCTGGCGGTAGTACATAGGTAGTCTACTATTCTATCATACATAGGTACACTTATCCATTTGTCTAACACCCAAATATTTTAAGTTTCTTAAATATAAATTCTTCTGCGTCGTGATACGACGGATTGAATAATATGCCTAGAAAGCATGCCCAACAGCTAGATCTAGAGTCTTACAGAATAACATTTGCAGAAGCCGTTCAGGGTGTATTTAAAACACCTAAGGAAAGTAGTTTTTATCGTAGAGATCTTTTAATCATATTAAAATAAGTAGTCTGTATTCATTTCCTAATACTTGTTGCTATGCCAGTAACCTTCCGAAGAAAAACAACATACATAAACGATCTTACTAACGAAACACATGTATGGTCAATTGATCAATGCACCTCCCACGTTTTACCCACATGTGTCCTTTAAAATATCAATAACGTATGATGTATTGATAAAACGAAGCGTTTCGTATCAAGCCTGTGCAAGTTAATCCAAACGGTTAATAATATAATAGATAGTGGCCCCTGTATTTTGAAATAAAGTAAGATAAATGATATGAAATTAGGACTAGGCAGACAGACAGGGAAGCGGTTATATGGTAAGATAGCAAAGTCTCTTATACATTTGAAGCATTGGCCCATTACTCAATTGAATTATAATGACACTCACACTTCATACTACTTATTCTAGATAGTGTGATCTGTTGCATAGCCCTACCGTCGCTAAATTACCAAATCAATACTCAGAGAGCGTAGGACCTTCACTTTTTGGAGCCAAGTGAAGCATGACTAGTTACTGACATATAAAATATAGATACTTAGGTCTAAATCCATGAGTTGCGAGCATGTCTGTTCTTTCACAAGATTCCAGCCTTGCAGTATCCATGTGAATGCATCTATCAATAGTCATAAAACTGCTTTTCAAACAACATGTTGTGAATAAAATGCGTGTAGGTTGTATTTCTTAAAATAGCTAATATATGCAAATAAATCAAACGCTATACTGTCTTATAAAGAACCCAGAACAGGTTGTTATCAAACTATTTAAACTAGCCCCGAGACCGAGAGTTAGTCGTCATCTCCCACGATCAAATCTCGCACGATCGAGGGAGATGGCACAAAATAATTTAATTTATTTTTCTAGTCGTCAACTCCCACTCTCGTGTAAAGTACAGTCAAATAAAAAATATATTTCACACAGAATCGATTATTTTAAATATTTTGATTATTATGTTGACAAGAGCAAAGAGGTCTACAAAAAAGGAATCCGTTTAATACTCGATGCGTTAAAATGATTGACAGAATACATCGAGTCTATCGATTTTAAGTTAGATAGAGGTTCAGGGAGTTTTCGATCGGTCACTCCGGTTGGAATGATTAACTCTTCATTATCAACGATTTCACAAGTTGCTCTTTTTGTAAGTTCAATCATACGAACTATGAGACAGATAACAAGTTGTTTATTACTTGTTAACTGTCCATGTGGATACTGCGCTCGCGCACTGGATAACAGACGTCGGGCGACCACGCAACGCGAAATAACAATAAATCGTCAGTTGTCTTATGTGCCGTCATATAGTGAGACGTGTTTTTATAGGAACCGAAAAATTATAAAGTTTTAATAAAAACATGGGTTTGTTGAATATCGAAGATGAAACCGGTGAAGTTTGTAGTGAGTTAGTATTCTTCGTCAATGGGAAAAAGGTAAGTGAAGTGCGATTGTACTATTGTGAAAACATATTCTTGATTAGAGTTATTATAACTATCGTTTGTAGCATAGCGAATAATCTAGATGTCTGTCAATAAAATGGGTAAATTATAAAAAAAGTTATGATTTTATTATGATTATTATGGAATAGCGTGTCTTTTAAATTGTTAAACAAGGGAAATACAATGCACAGAAACCTTTGCAATCAAGTAATAAGTAGGTAGACCTTATTTCAGAATGTAAATCACCATTTGTTTGAAAGAAAGAGATTCATTTCGAATTTATTTACTTACATACTTTTGACAAAATTTACTTTCGGTTATGTTGCTTTTGTACAAAGAGTTATATTTACTATACACCTAAATATCTAAGATACATATTTAGTGATATGCCCAAAATTATAGTACCTACCTACCTACATAGAGTTATCAATCGTGCTTATCAAAGAAATTATAGATAATATGCCCCCAGTGAGAATTATATAGGACACTGTTAATGCAATACGATGCATCATCAACAAAAGTTACATTCAGCATAATAATATAAAACTACATAAAATTGTATGCAATATTATTTTAGTTTTAAATTACAATAGTTGTGTAACATTTCCGATTTTTATGCAAGGTCATTAACAAATGTCTTATAGACGACTTTTTACCGGTCGTTAAGAACGTATAATATTTTTTTTATGATCTAAAGTAGGTGCTACGAGTATTATTTGGTAGCTATTATGTAGCCAGCTAGTATGATTTAAGGAGTCTAATATTTTTTATGTAAGAAGTTCAGGGCAGTGCAAAAGCTGAATAACATGTGTAAATAATTGTTATCAAATAGACATTATTATCATGATGAAACAAACATCTTGAAGATGTTTCCGACGCACATTATTGCGTCATGTATGAACGAATGTTTTATTTGCGAGGAGGGTCGCCGAATGTCCCTGATAGTACTGACCTGTGTCGCCTCCTGCCACTAATCATAACAATATAGCGACCCGTATTCAGTAATTTATATTATTATATTGTTTGCTGGAGCAGTCGTTTATTGGTTTCATTTGATAAAGGAGTATGTGGCCCTGTTACGTACCTACATTCAATACGCCACTCTGTTTGCTAGCTGCTTTTATTATGTTCAAAGCGATGTGAGATGAATTAATCGTGATTATTATGATAGATGCCAATGTTTAATGCGTACTAAGTTCTAACAATGTACACTAGTAACAATGTATATAATATATATCGCACCACGCCGAGAAATTAACAAAGCATAGATAATTTATTCATACAGTCATAAATATAAATTAGTTTTATCTATCATTAGTTTAGGAGCTACGAAAACACCCCTTTTTTACGCCTGGGGTTAATAAAGGGCAATAATCCTAAAACTTTCGTTTTATTCGCCCCAGTATGTAGATTAAACTTTTGTGCTAATTTTTAGGTCACTTAGAAATGGTCTAGAATTTTGACGTGAGAGCGAGTCTAGAATACGCTCAGCAGATTCTGGTTTGACTACAAACCGACCTTGACAAACGCGCCTACAATAATTATGTAATGGCCACTATGTAAGAAACAAGTCTACATTCATATTTACTAATCAAAGTGTATGTATGAATGGAGTATTTTCTTAATCCACAGTTATTATCATATAATAAAAGTCGGTAGTAACAACCGGTCTGACACGCTAGTCTTGCAGGTCTATCTGCCAATTAAAGGCAATTTCCTCCATTCTCAGGCCAGCAGCTTCACTCTCATTGGTAGAGAATGGTAGAAAGACCTTATGTGACAACAAGGCAAGATTTTTGACCCACATTATGTAGCTAGATCAAGCTATTGTTATGATTGCGCCTAAGTCCTAGACGAAAATTCTTGCAGATTATACGTGTAAATATTTTGATCGTATATTGTTATTACGTAAATCGTTACAGTCGACCACGAAAAACGCCTTTATTGCTCAGCAATAAAGGCGATGTCAACAGCAAGTCGGTAATTCTCATCAATATAATATCGACTATTACGACTGCGCGCAATTCATGCCTATCTAATAGTTTATTGTCAATTGTCAATGAACGTGTAAGTGCCAATCATTTAATCCTTTGGAGCAAGGCCACGTGTGTAATATGCAATAAAAGATGTTGAATTTACTTCCTTTTTTTTCTGGGACCTCTACACACGTTTATTCATATAACCGTGGGAAAATGGGATCAGTCTCAGGTGAAACAATGCTATGGTAAATGTATCTATGTATTTCTAAATACATTATATTACGTGTTTATGTATTACCTATAGGATACAGTACCAAATTATAGCGTTATGTTTATTTCTGAGGTTTACGCCAATGTCAAACTTAACCAGTAGTCTATCCGTGACCATAATACCTGCAAAGGTGTCGAACCGTCGAGACCTCAAATCTAAATATAAACTTCGAGAAAAACCTCAAAAGTAGTTTTATTATAGCGTGTTTATTTATGATTTCAGGTGATAGAACCGAAACCCGATCCAGAATGGACTCTCCTTTGGTACTTAAGGAAGAAGCTTCGCTTAACTGGCACCAAGCTAGGCTGTGCCGAGGGAGGATGCGGCGCCTGTACCGTCATGATCTCCAAATATAATCGCACAGAGAAGAAAGTCGTGTATCCTTTACAAAAAACGCTATTAATGAAATATTATATGTACGTTTTCAGCAATTTATTTAGAGCGCGGTTTTGCAATTATTTCCAGCTTATGTTTAGTTTTGCATGGTCTTATAATATTTTAATACTTGTAAGTAAATAGGTACCTAATTAATTTGCGCGGCGCGTAATTAAATTCTTCTAAATTACGCGCAGTGCAGCACATACACTATCTGCTGATTGTTTGTTTGTATTTCACTTGAAGTGCATTATTACATAGGTACTTACTTGTGCAATCGCATACAAATTACATTAAGTACTTATATGCAAATTCACATACCTACTGTTTAAAATACCTTAAAAACTTGTCCCGAGTCAAAGTCTTCTTTAGAAACACGTATTTAAAAAATGTTGTTGATATTGGCAATGACACTGAGCAACTTGCAATATTATATCGTATGATATTTTTCCTTAATGTATGTACTCAGTCATTTAGCAGTAAATGCATGCTTGGCACCAGTTTGTGCTATGCACGGTCTAGCCGTCACTACGGTCGAAGGCATTGGATCGACCAAAACCAGGCTGCATCCAGTTCAAGAACGTATAGCTAAGGCTCACGGCTCGCAATGCGGGTTTTGTACACCTGGAATCGTCATGTCTATGTACACTTTGCTTAGAAGCAACAGCACCATAACTTACAATGATATGGAAGTTGCTTTTCAAGGAAACCTTTGCAGATGTACAGGATACCGTGCCATTATAGAGGGATACAAGACCTTCATTGAAGATTGGGAGTCAAAACGTATTGAAAATATGACGGTAAATGGCAATGAAACGAAGCAAAACGGAACATGTGCTATGGGAAAAGACTGTTGTAAAAACAAGGCTAACAAGGAAGATACAAGTGAAACAGAACATATTTTTGATAGATCATCATTTCTACCTTACGACAGCACCCAGGAACCAATATTCCCGCCGGAGCTGAAGTTATCATCTGTATACGACGATCAATATTTATTATATCGAGGCGAAAAGGTCACATGGTACAGACCAAAAGACTTAAGTTCTATTGTAAGTTTGAAAAATAAGTACCCTGATGCAAAAATTGTTGTTGGTAATACTGAAGTCGGTGTTGAAGTTAAGTTTAGACACCTAGTTTATCCGACAATAATAATGCCAAACTCTGTACCAGAGCTGAATGCAATTACTGAAAATGAAAACGGATTAACAATAGGCGCCGCTGTTACTCTCATGGATCTAGAAAATAACTTAAAGAAGTACATTAACAACTTGCCTCAGTATAAGACACGCTCGTTTGTAACGATCATAGAAATGCTGAACTGGTTTGCAGGCAAACAAATTAGAAATGTTGCGGCTATAGGTGGAAATATTATGACGGGCAGTCCTATTTCTGACTTAAATCCCATTTTGCTCGCCTTGAAAGTTAAACTCAATCTCATCAGCGAAGACGGAGGACATCGCTCTGTTTTGATGGATGAAACATTCTTCACTGCGTACCGAAAGAATGTGGTAAAACCAAATGAAATTTTGCTATCAATAGAGATCCCTTACACTAACAAATATCAGTATGTTAAAGCATATAAGCAGGCAAAAAGAAGAGAAGACGACATTTCTATAGTTACGGCAGCGATTAACGTAGAGTTCGAAAATAACAGTAATATAATGAAGTATATTAATATGGCGTTTGGTGGAATGGCTCCTGTAACTAAATTAGCAACCAAAACAAGTGAATCATTAAAGGGTGAAAAATGGGATGAAAATATGTTGGAGAAAGCATTTTCGTTATTGATAGAAGAGCTGCCACTGAATCCATCCGCACCTGGCGGTAATATACAGTTTCGTAGAACGTTGACAATGAGTTTGTTCCTTAAAGCTTACTTGGCAATTGCTCAACAGATGACCAAAGATTATATTCATGAGGATCTTATTCTACCGTACCATAGCAGCGGTGCTGAACAATTCCACGGCGGCATGCCTAAAAGTTCTCAATATTTTGATTTAGTTGGCTCCGAACAAATTAAAAGTGATGCCGTAGGACGGCCGCTTACGCATGTATCGGCATTTAAGCAAACTACAGGTGAAGCAATTTATTGCGATGATATGCCAACTGCTGAAGGCGAGCTTTACTTAGGATTTGTACTTAGCACCCGAGCACACGCTAAAATACTGTCCATTGATGCTCAAAAAGCTCTACAAATGCCTGGCGTTGTCGCATTCTTTTCTGCTAAAGATTTAACTGCTGAACAAAATGCCATTGGACCCATTTTCCATGACGAAGAATTATTTATTAGTGAGAAGGTCACAAGTCAGGGACAGACTATTGGTGTTATTGTTGCACAAGATCAAGCCAAAGCCCAAGAAGCGGCCCGTATGGTGGAAATTAAATACGAAGATATTCATCCAATTATAGTTACGATGGAAGACGCAATCAAACACAATTCTTTTTACCCACAATTTCCTAAAACTATCAGGAGAGGAGATGTTGAGAGTGCCTTCAATGACAAGAATCACATTATTGTTGAAGGAGAGTGTCGCATGGGCGGACAAGAACATTTTTACTTAGAAACTCATGCTGCATTTGCAATTCCTAAAAAGGAGGACGATGAGTTGGAAATCTTCTGCTCCAGTCAACATCCTTCGGAAATAGCTGTAATTATTTATTTTACTTTCGTACAGAAGTAGAGTATTCATGCTTTGATGTTTATGTAATCGTTGTACCTATGTCTGTTTCAGAAATTAGTTAGTCATGTATTGCATGTGCCGATGAACCGAATTGTAGCTCGAGTAAAACGTATGGGAGGTGGATTTGGAGGCAAAGAATCTCGTGGCATGCTAGTGGCTTTACCCGTAGCATTCGCTGCTCACAAACTTCAAAAGCCAGTTCGTTGCATGCTCGACCGAGATGAAGACATGTTAATAAGCGGCACGAGACATCCATTCATGGTAAAATATAAGGTTGCTGTAACTCCAGAGGGAAAAATAATGGGAGCCAAAGTAAATATTTACAATAATGGCGGATACTCTATAGATTTATCAGGACCTGTAAGTAACAAAGCCGTAAACTTTGACACAAACAGAAAAATTGTCTAGAGTGCAGTTAATTTACAGTTTTTTATTTTATTTTCAGGTTGTCGAAAGAGCTATGTTCCACTATGAAAATGCTTATTATATACCGAATACTGAAGTGACTGGTCATGTTTGCAAAACAAACTTACCATCAAACACAGCGTTCCGTGGATTTGGTGGTCCTCAAGGAATGTTTGGTGCTGAGAGCATAATCGAAGACATTGCTTTCAAAGTAGGAAAAAGCTTCGATGATATCCGTCGTATTAACTTGTACGCAGAAAACTCAATTACTCATTATGGCCAAGCTTTAGAGAATTGTACACTACAGAGATGTTGGGACGAGTGTGCACAAAAAAGTAATATTGCAGAACGAAGGTTACAAATCGCAAATTTCAACAAGTGAGTTATTGCCATAATCACTGTAATTTAGGCCTGTAGACGTTTTTGGTTGTTATGTAAGAACGAGTTTACAATAGTCATTAGGTACAAAAACTTTACGGTGTCCTCGACTTTTTTTTAAATAATTTAAACTATGAATTATTTTATTTTTAGGGAGCACAGATGGAGAAAACGCGGTATTGCGATGGTCCCGACAAAGTTCGGAATCGCTTTTACGGAAAAATTGCTCAATCAAGCTGGTGCTCTGGTATTAATTTATGTCGACGGCTCAGTCTTAGTATCACACGGAGGAACTGAAATGGGTCAAGGATTACACACTAAAATGATTCAAGTTGCTTCTCGTGCTCTTGGAGTAGATGTTTCCAAGATTCACATCAGTGAAACTTCAACAGACAAAGTACCCAATACTTCAGCTACAGCGGCTAGTGCCGGATCAGATCTGAATGGAATGGCTGTGCTTATAGCCTGCGAGACATTATCGAAAAGACTGCAACCATTCAAAGAGAAGAACCCCGATGGAAAGTGGGAAGACTGGGTTCTGGCTGCTTGGATTGACAGAGTTAGTTTGTCGGCAACAGGGTTCTATGCCACACCTGGAATTGGATACAACTTTAATGAAAACACGGGAACACCTTTCAACTATTTCACATATGGGGCTGCATGTACCGAAGTAGAGATCGATTGCCTAAGCGGTGATCACCTCGTAGTAAGAAGTGACATTGTCATGGATTTGGGTGAGAGTTTAAACCCAGCCATCGATATTGGTCAAATTGAAGGTGGATTTATGCAGGGATACGGGTTATTCACGATTGAAGAGCTTATTTACTCTCCGAATGGAACACTACTCTCGAGAGGTCCAGGTGCCTACAAAATCCCTGGATTCGGCGACATTCCTCAAGAATTCAATGTATCTTTGCTCAAAGGAGCTCCAAATCCGAGGGCGGTGTATTCTTCAAAGGTATGTAGACAGCTTTTAGATTTTGTTTTAAACGCTAAGATTTACCTGTAACCAATTCACATAAAAAATACTTATATGTTTTCAGGCTGTTGGTGAACCACCTCTGTTCTTGGCATCATCCGCATTCTTCGCCATAAAAGAAGCGATTCGAGCGGCGCGCGCTGAAACTGGCGCCTCTATGCAATTCCGTTTGGATTCACCGGCGACGTCTGCACGAATTCGCATGGCGTGCGAAGACCACATTACTAAAAAGGTAAACTTGTAAATATTTTATACAACTCGCAAAGACCGAGGTCGAATTATATTTCGGTACGAGTAGAGATATTTGATTAAATAAATGATTTTTGTATTACAGCTGGATGTTCCCGAACCAGGCAGTTTTGTACCATGGAATGTTGTACCTTAGAAAAAAAGAAGATATATGATTTAAACAAAATTGTTTGCTGTACCTCATTGTATACTTACACCTTTGTTAAGTTACTTACATATTTATTGTTTTTCTTATGTAACGTTTAGAAATAAACCCAATTTTTTATGGATGTATGTTATAAATAAACCTAAAGCGGTCGGGTTAAAATATAATAATAATAATAATACTTATAGATGTTAAATTAATTAGCATTATACTTGTCAAGAAGAGCATGCAATAAAATAACTTTTTTACAAACGTTTTATTCATTCTTTTATTTGTAAACTAAACTAAAAAATAGAAACTATCCTGTTGTAAAACTACTATTTTCTCTCGCGTGAGTACCGGTTATTACTGATTGCTATCAAACTATCTCTTAACTATGCAACCAGATAATTGTCTACCAGAAATAAATACTCAATTGATTACGATGTTGTGTTATTCTGATGTCTTACTATATTATTGCAGTTTCATTCAAATTCATTCAGCAGTTTTTGCGTGAAAGAGCAAAGAACATTCAAATTAACTTTCGTCTTTATATTGATAATAAATAAGTAAAAAGTAGTAAATTCAGTTGAGTTCTAAATAAAGTTTGTAGGTCCTTATTACGGAATACACAAGTAGTAAAACTAAATGTGCTAGGGGCTATATCAATAACATAAAAAACCAAATTGATAAAATTATTTATTTTAAAATCGTATCTAATCATTATAATACATTTAACTGACTAATAAAACAACAAATATTCAATAAATTAAAGATTGCAATTCTTATGACGGATTATTATTTATCGATAATACAATACTATTTTATTGCTAATTCGCGCGGTGGCAATTATTTATTAGTCAACAGTGCAAGGCATATGTGAAATGTAAGTACAATCTATTTATCGATAAAATCTGCGAGTTTTTTAAATCGTGTTAGCGTTTACAAGATAGTTGACAAAAATAAAGACATTAGAAAATCAGGTACAAAAACAGAAAGATTAATGAAACCCTTTGGTAAAAACTTTTATTAAATGCAAAATGAAATGACTCAATTCGTTAAATGAAATAATAAAAAAGCAGCACCAAATTAAAATCTGTTCACAACGAGTCTTACATGGAAATGTTTTGTTTTAATTTGATTATTCATACAACCATTTTGTTAAGTTATTTTTATTGTCCGTAATTTTTATGAGTTAGTTCATATATTAGGTTTAATTTGGTGCGTATATTTTATTTACATTACATACCACGACTGCAGTAAGACCTATATAAGGCCTCTAAGGTTTTCTGTGACATTTCGGGTTTTTAGCTCAATAAATTATTAGCATAATTTGACTAATCAATTCGGTAAAGCAGTCTTTCTATGTTTAAAGTGGCTGAAACACGGAGTTTTATTCACGAGTGCTGAGGTATTTCTATGTAACTATTCACGTTATTTTCAAATAGGTTTGATCCCATTTACTTATAAGCACTTGGCAAAGTCTAACTTTAATAATCCTTACAGGGTATTTGGAAGAAATGGAAGAAAATTTATGGCCATTTGATAGAAAGTTGAAGTATCTACTGACTTGATAAGACTCATTCTCAGACAAGTGTTTTTGAGGAAATGGATTGGTAACACGAAGCTTTACGAATTGTAACTAAAGAGTTTCAATGTGCAGACATTATTTTAATGACTAACAACTGCTAAAAATAAGGTAGAAGAGATTTTACTAGGTAACTCAGTCTGTTTGGAAGAATTTAACTTTAGATTGCAATCTTTACCATACCTTTGACTATCCATACTCTCAATCAGTTTTCATCTCGCATAATGGCTCAGGAATAAATAGGAAAATAAACCGAATAAAACCACCATAAGTCTACCCTTAAGCTGTAGATTTTAACGCACGTCATATAATATAAAATGTTTGCTTTCACAATTCATATGTTTGTGAACCACCGACCAATTTTGGCATCGTTTTAACATTGTTTAGATCTTGGTTTAGTAACCTACAGAAACATTGAGACCATTTCATTTATCCGATTCTGATGAGCATCCTGAACCTGAGCTAGGACCTGAAAACAAGTAAAAAAAGAATTAAAATCATCATTACTTTAAATAAAATAATTATATTTTATGGATAGACGGTATTGCATTAAAACTAGGCCTGTCTTCATAGTGCTCAATAGAGCAAAATATAGAAAAAAGTGGAATTCATTTACCTTACTAACGAGTTTTTATTATATATCGTTATCTGATTTACAAGTACATACTACCTGTGTGGCTGTTGGAGAAATTAAAAAGACATAAATTTTTATTCAGTTCTTGATTCGTAGATCATATTATTATAAAGGGTATCAAATACCAAAACAAAAGGTATTCGGAAACTAACTACTGTTTTAGCAAAAGAAAATTATAAAGCTTCTAATTAAAATACATGAGCATTCAGATTATTATAAAATGGATTTCATAATAATTTACCTGTGTATCTGTTTTGTAAAAAAAGAGAAATTATTAAAACACTTCGGTTTTGTACTTTACGGTCAAAATAAGCCGAAGTTTTACTCAACTATTTTTACAATAACTGCGCTCCATTTAAAATACTTTTTCAACTGAATTGTATGTGACAATGGAATTCAAACCCAACATAGCAAGGGACAAGGCTAGGCAGAACTGAGTTAGGTCTAAATCTCGTTACTATTTAAATAATGATTCATTCAATCAAAATGGCTCAATTGACACATTGAAGCATAAATTGGTTTTAATACAAATATTTCAATGTACATAATCAATTGACATCAATTAGTAGGCATCATAATACAAAAATAAAGAATAGACTGTGATTTAGTGAAGACTTAGCAACATAAACACAACAATTATCTATAAAACCGCCAAGTTTGTACTGTCATTGTTTTTTAGGTCCGTACTCCACCAAACCGGTGATGATTAATAACCGATAGAATAGCGTTATTCACACGTTCTCTCTCCACACAGCTTTTGCTTAACATTACTTTTCGTCTCTACTTGGGACATCTACAAACATATTCACTTTGGTGGAGACCGGGCCTCAGTATTTTTCACTAATCAATTTGTTAACATACAACTAAATTATTTAGAATTGTTTAGACTGGTTCTCACCTGAATGTCTAGAGTATCTGCCTCGCCTGCGCGGTTGCCGCGTGGGGCTGTCTGAGTTGTATTCAGTTTCTGTGTCGGCCGGGGGCGCCGGACCGTTCCGTGACCGTAAGGGACGGGTATCCTCGTACCTGAACAAATAATTGATATAGAAATAGTAGTTCACTGCATTCTTAATTTCAAACCACTTAAGCAAACGTGCATTTTAGTGTTTATAGAGTTCATTTTAAACTGCCTTTGGTAATGAGACCTATTGCATAAAATGAAGACAATATAGTATATTCTTTTACCTTTCCCTCGATCTTGATCGTCTCCTAGATCTGGGCGAGTAGGGCGACCGTCTTGAGCGCGGCGAGTACCGACTGTCCGGCGAATACCGAACCGTCTCCGGCGAATACCGGCTGTCCGGCGAGTATCTGCTGCCGGGCGAATACCGGCTGTCGGGGGAATAGCGCCGGTCGCCGTACCTGTGGGAAATATAGAAAAATGTTGTTTATTTTTATAGCAAAGAATGATGAAATTGTACACAAGAGATTTTGTTTTTATTAGATAATACAAGGTAGAATCTCGTTATGGTTGGTGGTGGTAGGAACATCGGCTCGGCAGCGGCGGGTCTTTTTAAGGATCATTTTCATTGGTCGTTAGCCACTGCATTCGGGGTGCGTGAAATTTTATATTGAGCAACAACCGATCATTCAGGTAGTTATAGCGTATTCGTGGCATGAGGACTGAGATATCGATGGCATATTTTTGTTTCTTTTTATTTGTCGTTATTTCGTATTCAGGTACTCCGCGACTGCGGTCCAGCTATATGAAGACGAGCCATTACATAGGTGTGTACTAGCCTGGGAGGGTGCGGCGAGGGCAGGCGGCCGAGCGGCGGCGGGCGCGGCAGCGGCGGCAGCAGCGGCGGCGGCAGGAACATCGGCGGCAGCGGCGGCGGCAGCACCGGAGACTCCGCCGCGTCTAGCGGAGACACCACTTCTGTCGACACAATATCATTAACATATTATTCCACTATTCATTACATAAAACTGCAAGTACCATAACCTAAAACGAAAGAAAAAGCACGAACATATGGCAGCACTTTTACTGCTGCTTTTCAGAGAGTATGTCGTGTCATATCGTCTTCTTAGTGCCCGTGTTTCATTACGATGAAACACATGCACTAAGAAGACACAATATATGGGTGGCCATGTTACATAGAAGGTATGCGTTTAAATCGAATCGCGTCTTTTGGGTGAAGGCCTTTAAGCGTCGAGTTTTACAGTTTCCTACGGCCACAGCATATTACCAGTCCAAAATCAACTCCCGAAATCTTTAAAGCATACGTACTGTGGTGTGGCGACACAGCACCATCAGCCGCGGAGAGCGAGGCGAGCTTGCGGCGTAACGCGGCGGCGTCGTCTCTAGCCGCGTCGGCGTCTCGCTTGGCGGCGCGAGCCTCCAGCCACGCGGCGTGCGCGCGGGCCTCCACCTCACTGAGCGCTGTGCGCCGGGAAGACTCCTGCTCCGCTAACTCTAGGGTTAGAGCGTCACACTTCTCCCTGAAATCATAGTTGTTTATTTATTATTTAATACAATCACAAAAAGGGCATAACCGAATTCAGCGTCTAAGTTCATCCAAGATTAGTAAACAATAAATAGAATGTTGATTGTACTCATAGATATGATTTTGATTTTGTATACCAAAACTATACAACTTAATACAAAACAAAAAAGTACAGATTATATTACTAACTTGAATCTTTGTATTTCTTGCTGAAGTAGTTCCATCTTTTCTACTGTGCTTGCTGATTCACCTTGCTTGCTCAGCCACAGTGATTCTTTGGTGCTAAGCTCCCTGAAAAATTTACAAAATAGAGTTATAAATTTATTCATAAAAATTTAAGGATATTTATATCAGGTCTTGCCCTGCTGCTGAAAAATAAGAGCATATTTAATAATATACATAAACATTTATTTTTTTTCAAACCTATGACTATTGTATTTCCTATAAATACTGCCTCCATTTTGTGGGACTTTATTATACATTTGTGTTTTCAAAGCACTAACAAATTAAAGAATAACCACTTACTTCAGAAGTTCACTCTCTCTTTCCTGGAAGTATTTCCCGAGGACTTCTAGCCTAGTAAGTGCTTCTGTAGCACTTTGACTTGTGGTATTTAACGTTTCTTGAGTCGTTTTCAGTTCTTCCGAAAGACGGGTCCTTTCTTTGTATTCCGTCTGTAAATAAATAAAATAAATTATTATAAAATAAATTTATAGTATTTTTAGTAGTATACTTATCTTAATAGTCTGGCAAACTTACACTGTCATTTTTTAACTCTGGGATATGGAAAAACACAAACTACTTAATAGTCTGCACCTTTCTCATTTTGTGTGTCCAAATGAGGAGAATACTTTAAAGTAAAAATAGTAAATACTTTTCCGCTTACCTCAAACTTGGACTCAAAAGTATTTTTCTCTTGCAGTGCTTTGGCAAGTTTGGCTTTGATTTCCGTGTGGTCTATGAAAGATGTTACGTCCACATCGGATGACATTCCACTCTTCAACTCCTTAATAGCATCCTGTAAACAAATCCAATAGTTATGATTGAGATCTTTGTGACGTTTTTTCTATCATATGGAGTTAACCCTTTTTAGTTCAGTGTATCAAGCTAGGTTATTCCGCAAGAGTTACAACTTGCAGATCAACATTATGGTTCATGTAATTCGTTTATTAATCTTTGTTTAATTTGTATTTCATACCAGTTAAGCAAGAATGAAATGGTAAAACTTAATATTATTAAACTGCCTGGCCGAAATACTTTCGACCTTGTTATTACAAAGACAATAAGTTTGATTTCGAATAAATTGAATAAAATAATAATGATTCCAGTCTTTAAACGTTCCACTTCTGGGTATAGGCAGAGGCCTGTACCCAGAAGTGGAACGTTTAAAGAACGTTCCCATATAGAGAAGGCACGACCATTTACCACACTTGCTCATTTGCGGATTGGCGATTAAAAATAATAAGTGATTTAATTCATTTTCGTAATTCATTGCCACTACTGGCATATGGGTCAGTTATAACCTCTTATTATATTAATCAACTTACTTTGAGCGCATCAATTTCATGTTTTTGCAGCTCAATAGTGTTCTTAGCCTCCGCCAGCTGCAGATTGACATCTTCCAACTGTTTTTTCTGCTTCTTAAACTCTTCGAGTGCTGATTCAGCAGACACATACTTTAGTTGGAAGTTGTCTCTCTCGCGGCTAACTGATATCAGTTCTTCCTCGAATGCTTGAATTTTACCTGTGTTACATGGAAAAACATTTATTTAGTTTACTGTAAATATATCTCAGGGTGCGTCCGCATCTGACGAACGAGCATTGCACGAGCAGCTCGCGTGCATGCCGCCAACGCACTAGTATCAAAAACGCCGTCCGCGAGACGTGCGCTCGCCGAGCGCTTTAGAGTTAAGAGAAAGTTACAAAAAAGTATATACGTTATAGAGAGAAAGGTAATATCATCTTTGACTGGGTTTTTATAAATTTTATATTAAGATTTTAGTTATTCCAAATACCAATGTGCATCAAAAAAGTAAATAGAAAGCATGATTAGGCATTATGTGTTTGATAATCAAAAATCAATAATGTTATCTACAATTATTATACTGCATATCAACGATACAGTTATGTAGCATGCATACAATCATACATAACATATCTGGTTATATGTATTGTTAACATGCCAATGAAGACAAGAACAATAACACAGACTGTAATAAAACTGACCTACTCATTATCTAACTCTAAGCTTATAAGACATTCAATTATTTATTTTATAAGGTAAAAGAATATAGTACAAACTCACCATTCAATTCAACAATTTGCTCTTCAGAATTAGCTCTCTCAGCCAAGAGCTCACTGAGAGTATTTTCCACTTCACCAAGGGTGTTCTGCAACTCTCCTGCAGTATTTTCTGATACTCTAAGCAACTTTTCATTATCATCCAAAGAATTCCGTAGCCTATCGTTTGTAGCTTTCAACTCGTTGATTTCTTCCTTCAGCGACTGAACCATATCATCCATACCAAATGAGCTGTCTTCGATGCCGGCTAACTTGCTCTTAGTAGTTGAAAGTTCCTCTTTAAGGATCTCACACTCCTAGAAAATTATAAATAATGTAATGACTATGAACAGTGTGTTATGAAAATTAATTGAAAAGTAAGTAGGTAGGTATAATGTGATTTTTTCTGTATGTAGTGCGGAGAAATGTATACCTATAAAAGATGTACATTTTTACATGAAAGTGAATTTTTAATGAAGGTGATGTGAAAATTAAGATCTTCTTAGATGGCAGTTGTTGTTTGCCTTGTCTGGTTGCAACATTGATTTGTCGTAAATTGTCTAAAATACCAATAAAAATATGAATTGAAGTCGACATCCTTTTGAAGTCAGTTAAAAATCTATAAAAATAACTACCCACTTAAGACCTTGACCTACTTTAACAATATTAGTAAACAATCACAACTCACCTTTGTGGTGAATAGTAAATCACGTTGTAATGAGTTGATAGTGCCGATAAGACGGCCATCCTGGCGTCTGTTGTCTATGTAATAGTATCCCAATGTGAACAGGAGCACAGAACTGGCCGTCGTCAATAAGAATGTTAAGAGGCGGTTACTACCATCATTTGAGGTGCCGTCACAATATTCATCAGAGTAGCAGGTCTCTCCTGAAACAAGGTCGAATTATTTTAAATCAATATATAACAGGGTTGTAAAGGGATACTGGCAGTTACTGTGTAAAATACTGGTTATTCAGGTTAAAAATCAAGAAAATAGGCAATCAATTTCAAATGTTAGAACAGAATATTTAGGTATGCTTATAAATGGGTGTAAATTATCTATAATATGTATGTATTTAGAAATATATAAGTATGTTTATCAGTAACACAAGCTCTGCTTAGCTTGAGATCAGAAAACCGTGTGTGAGATGTCCCGGAATATTATTATTATTATAGCTAAGGTGAAAGACCACTTGTATTTTTATTAACCGACGAAAACAGAGGAGGTTCTCAATTCGACGCGTATATTTTTTTTTTTTTTTTTTATGTATGATCACGCATAACTTTTTACTGAGTAGTCCGATTTTGATAATTCTTTTTTTATTGGAAAGGGTATACTCCAAAGTTGGTCCCATATAAATTTGAAAAAAGAATTCCCACCCTAAGGGTGGAAAACAGGGGTTAATTGATTGTTCACGCACTGATCGTAATGTATTACCACGCGTAACTTTTTACAGAGTAGTTCTATTTTGATAATTCTTTTTTTATTGAGTAGGCTATACCTAGAAGTTGGTCCCATATAAATTTGGAAAAAATATTCCAATCCTAAGGGTAGAAAAACAGGGATATATTGATTGTTCACTAACTGATTTTAGTATATGACCACGCGTAACTTATTACAGAACAGTCTGATTTTGATAAATCTTTTTTTATTAGATAGGGGTTATACCTTGAAGCTGGTCCCATATAATTTTACTCTAAGGTTGCGAAAATAGGGGTGATTTATTGTTCACTCACAGATTTGAATACTAAAATAAGGTAGTTAGCTATTTTAAAAATAATAAATAATTCAGCATGTAGCAATTAGTATATAATAGCCACAAAAAAGTATAAAATAAAAACTTTTTAACAAAAAAATTAAACCGCCGAAAACACTGAAAAGCAAAAAATAAGAAACCTTTTTTTATTTAATCTTAATAACTAAGTTCTTAAACGAATGTGAGTATACCTAAATAATTTTGAGGCGGCGCCAAACTATCAATTAACAAAGATCACAAAATTACCTTAAAAATAAAGAAACAACCAAATCAAAAACGCTATATACTATAATTATATTCTTTACTTACCACCTACTAATTCCATTGTGGAAAGCAAATAAAAGTTTTGAGTTCGAGTTTGAATCAACTTAACAATGCAATGAAATCTCCAGCGATAAACAATAAAATTTCTAAAAAAATTAAGTAGTTATATATCATAATTAATTAATTTGCCTGTTTGGCGCCGACTCGAAATTACTTAGGTATACTCACATTCGTTTAAGAACTTAGTTATTAAGATTAAATAAAAAAAGGTTTCTTATTTTTTGCTTTTCAGTGTTTTCGGCGGTTTAATTTTTTTGTTATATACTGGGCTATCGTCATGGTTAATTCATCTAATCCAGCTACGTAACAAACAAATGAACAAAAGAATAACTATTAACTACTTATTCTTTTTTGTATAGTTTTTTTATAAATAACTGTTAAATAAACCAACAGATTTTAGTAAATAACAAGTTATATTATTTACTGTGTCTATAGATATAAATCTCTAACAGGTAAACTGAAGATGTATGATAAAACCTATTGAAGATTGGCTACTAGAAAGATATCAGGTATTTCTTACAATTTATCTTTAAACATCATGTACATTCAATGTATAAGCCTTATCAGATGTGGCAGATACCGGCCAGTGGTATAAAGTAGCTATTCAGAAGTTTTCTTACATTTATTGCTATGTTATGTTAACTAGTCGACTGTTTTTAAAACAATATCACATTAGGTGCATTAAATATCACTTCATAATAGTGATTTTATTCTGTTTATTGTTCCCACAATGTTTGAATTGTCTTATTGTGTATTAATGACAACATAATATTTGTTTAATGAAAGGAATTTTATTACATCTAAAACTAATTAGTTTTAATTGAAAATCAATTAAGTACTTTTAAAATAACACAATGAAGACTATCATTAATATGTAATATTTTATTGCTGCTAAGCTGAGTTTTTATGCATCAAGTAATGGCCTTGGACCATAACTAATACAATCTAGTTTAAGACACACAAACTTAATAGTCAAAATGTATATGAGTGGTACATAATCAGATTTAATTTAGAATAAATTAAAGTGTTTCTTGTCCGTCAACCCATTGTTCATTTGTATTGGTCTTATCTGATTAATCTAAATATTAGTATTTTATTTAAACTGACTGAATTTTTAACCTTAACACCATTCACAAGTATTTGAGAGCATAAAATGAATAATAAGATGTTAATCTTTGAGTTAACTTACCAACTGAAGCAAACAAGGCTTTTGTTTCATCACTGGTCCCAAAAACAGAATAATAAGTAGACATAAAGTATTTAAGAAAAGAGAATCCTTCATCACCATCTGTTTTCTCACTCTCATGTGTGGGGTACTCTGTATTATACAATGGTTCCGGTGTCTCAGTAGATGATGGGAATATGTCTGCTACAGTAGAATACATGTTTGAGAAGAAACCGTCTTTATTCTCTTCTTGAGCGGGCACTTCTGTAGTAGTACTTATCATTTCTGGTGGGGCATCAGGTAAAGAAGCAATAAGTTCTTCAACATTCACAGTAGAAGTGTCAGTGTCAGGTGCAGGTGTAGATTCTTGTGAGATCTCTTCATAAGCAGGTACATTGGGAGATGGAGTTGTGATGTATGGGTACAAAGAAGCTAGCTCTGGTGGGCTAATTTCCGTGGTAGGAGGAGCTTCCATACTCAGAATTGGAGGGAAGGTTTCCTGAGTGGGTATAGCCTGAACATTTTCAGGATACAAAGGAGGAATTGTTTCTGTAGTTGGGGGAATGGTTTCAGCTAATAATGGAAGACTTGTAGGCAATTTTTCCTCAGGCTGTGGGGTCTCAAGCTTTTCTGGTTCGGATAAAGTCTGACTGGATTCTTCAACATTAACAATAGGAATATTTTCACTTGGATTGCCTGGGTTAAAGTTATTGTAAATGGGTGGTATAACTTGCTGTGGTTCATTAATTTGATTTATTACAGGTTCTAATGTAGAGGTAACTGGTGGCTCAGTTGTAGGGCTTACAGTAGATTCACTTGTGGGGCTATCTTCAGACTCATTTATAGGGCTTTCAATAGTTTCATTAATTGGATTTTCAACTGATTCATCTACAGAATTACCATTGGACTCACTATTTGTCTCACTAGCAGCTTCTTCAACTACTTGAACCTTATCTGTATTACTATTGGGTGTAGATGTATTCTGTTCTTGGCTATCACTTGGATCAGCTTCCCCTGTTAAAGTTTCCTGCATAAAATCTTGCTTTTCAGGAACTTTTATAACAGATTCACTTCCCATAGTTAGCATTTGAGGTGGTGGCAGTATTTCAGAAGGCAAGTCATTAGGAAGCACTTGGTTAATTTCTAGATTTTCAGCTGGGTTATTACCCTGAGAGTTATCTAAAGGTACCTCATTTTTAGTGTCCAATATTGTTTCAGTTCCCGAATCTTCATTTTCTTGTGACTCAGTTACCACTGGTGACAAGTCTTCAGTTGAAATGGTAACCTGATCCTCTTGGTCTTCATCAATTGTCTCTTCCACTTCATAAGTATCTTGACTAGATACATTTGGAGCACTAGAATCTTCATTTTGGTTCTCAGTTTCTGTTACACTTTCAAGTTTTGGAGTAAGTTCGTCATTAGATGCAGTTGATGAGGACTCAGTTGAAGTATCCAGCTGTGCCTCATTAACAGCAGCTTCGGTGGTGTATATTGTGGTGCCCTCAAACACTTCATGCGGTTTTTGAACTTTATCTGGCGCCACATCACTTTCCTGACTATGTGGCTCAAAGGGAACTATAAATTGAGGTTTCTTTTCTAATATTCTATATTCTCTTAAAAACATAGTGTTCACTAAGCCAGATTTTCCGTTAATAGTCGCATACCATAAGTCTGCATTGGAACCAGCTGATTTCATGTAAATTGTTGCATCGCTGTTTGCGCGAAAAGACATAAGGTCCGGGTCGACACTAGTGTAACTCAGTAGAGTTTTGGCTTTAGATATAGGTCCTGTAAGAGTTACAAATATGTTGTTAGAAAGTTATCTCACGAAAACTGACATGTATTGAAATGCAAGTAAGGTAACTTACCATCACATTCTTTGTTAGCACAATACACTTTGTCAGGAATTCTGCATTGTGACACTGAGATAAATAACGTAAATAAAATAAGTTTAAACACAATCATTTTCGCATTCTAATAAATCTATATTAATATTTCTTAAAAAATTCGCTAGACGTTAGGCCACATCATCTGTCAAGTCGATCGTTCGCTCGTTCTGTAATACGCAGAACTGTCAGTCAATTTTCAAGAATTTGACATTTCATTGCTCTATGAAGTTTATCATTGTTTAAAAAGTGGTTGAAATGAAAGCATAGTTTTTTGAGTAAAATATTTTTTTTACTTATAAAATTACGTCATAAGCTTAGCTTTTCGATGTTAGATTTAATAATTGGTTATATAAATATTTATATGCAACCAGACATGCATCTAATCTTCGCAATGCGTAGAACAGATCGTAAAATGTGCGGTCGGATACACAATATGTAAAACACTTTCGGAATAAAATATATTTCATAAAGTTCTAGCTTCCAGCTTTGCCCACGGTTTCATCTTGATATAGCCTGGTATAGGTTTCGTTCCTGATGACTTCATGTTATACTGTTATTCTGGTAATGGATTAACTGATTGGACATTGTTTTATGCAATAAATATACCTCCATATATTGTTCCATACCCATCTCGTGTTTTCTCTTTAACCATTCGTTTAAATAATGTAAAAACATCCTAGCTATGTCCGTCTGATGGTTCATCAAAATCAGTCTACATCAGTGCGGAGGTACCTACTCATTTATATATCCATAATAATACATACTGCCTTATGTATTATATTATTATACCTACCTCCCAATGCTACCTCCTAAGTATATATAAACATTAAATAAACAGCCTTATTATATTTATTTTTGTTCACGGCATAGCTTGAATTAGCATAGGGGAAATTATAGAGCAGGGTCGCTCTATATTTTCCCCAAAAGAATAACGAATGAAACATAGGAATAAGTAGGTAGTAATCAATTTTCACTTTTTTTTTTTAGAATTGTAAGCTCACTTCCGTGGTAAAGCTGTTTGATACTGGGTATTATCAGAGCCATCTATTATTTTTATATGAACTATCTTTTGGGGTCTTCTTGTGCAGTGTTTCAAAGATTTTTAGTTAAACCATCATCCGCTAGATGTATCTAATATATCAATAAATATAAATACCAATTTAGATATAAATACATAATAGCCACATGTTTTTAAAAAGAATTGTGTACTGTGTGTGTAGACAGTTATTGTTGTTCGTCATTATACTAAGTTGAAATCTCTAAATTTATCCGCACCTAAAGACAAACCGTAGGTATATGTACCTATACGGTTTTGTACGGCCTATTGTTGTAACCGTATTCTATTAAATCATTTTTAAAAACCGTGGAAATAAAGATTAAACTAATAATCAGTCATGAGCTATCGCTAAATAAATAACGGAGCGACATTTGCCAAAAAAATATTTTCTTAGATTAATTTCAAGTAACAGTACAAGCCTCTTTTTGACTAAAACTAAAAATTAAACCTAACGTCAAATCACTGATTACAAGCCATATAAAAACTGCTACAGACCTTTTTGTTTAAAAAACGTTGTTGTGAATTGATGTGTCGCCGCTGCCATTATATTATTCCACAATAAAAATGTGCCCTAATGTCAAAACGTCCATATAATTCATCAAACATTCCCAAAAACATTGAAAATGTCCATAGAGAGCCATGTATCACTTATAGATTTATCAAAACAACTGCCTTTTGAAATAGGTAAGTAACTTGAGATTTTCAATTTCATGCTTTCAAAAATACTTTCGATCAGGGCAATCTGGCGGCGGCCCGCAGTTTTTTTAAGAGGTCTCCCGCAGTTAGCTTATCGCGGGCTTTAACTGCTTCTCCGGGTTTTTAAGACTGACCGCACTGCAGGTGCATGACGGCTTAGCACATGTTCTTCGCATGCTGCTGATAATGTGTATCTGATATTGCAGAATAGAATGTTAAAGAAAACATCATAATTTAGAGAAAGGGAGGTTTATTAGTTTCAATTTTATACTTTGGCAAGAGATTATCGTTGTGCGATTAAAGTAATTAAGATGTTATTTTGATATACTGTCGGTTTTAGATCAGTACATTTTATTCAAGTGTGCGCAAACTGGCCGAGATTCATGTGTTTGGCACAGAGTATATTTTTATACAATTAACTGGTTTATTAAAGGTTTAATTTTTTACCCGAAATTGCAGACCAGTACATAAAAGAAGAGATATGTTTTGGAGAAACATTGATTATCAGCTGTGGTCATTATGAGGGTGAAGTTGGAGAAGACGAGTCAGAATCTGACTGGTCTTGCGAAGAATCGAATGAAACTGAAACATCCAAGGATGCTAAGGAGACCGCACTGTTTGAGGTAAAGGATTTTATCCCAGAAGATGTCAAAGAGGAGGAAGAAGAAGAGGAGGACGATGACTTCTTTTTTTATTTTTTCCCTGATTGCAACAAGCCCCCACCACCACAAAACAGCCAAACAAGTGTAATCGTACAAGATGGCATGCCAAAAATTAATCCTGCTGCAAAAAACAAAATCTTTTGCACATGTTACCGAGACAAAGCTGGAGAGTGTCCATGCTATTTGACATTGCCTTGTCAATGTGGAGCAAAAACTAAAGCTAAATGCACTTGCGCTGATTTAAAAGAAATATGTGTTTGCCAACCAGCAAATCCGCAAATCGTGTGTAAATGTAAAAGCAGTGATGTTTGCGTTTGCGACCCTGATGGAAAAATATTCCCAATATGCACTTGTAGCACTGTAGATAAACCGTGTATTTGTCATCCGAAGAAATTTCCTAGCCCGATATGCAAATGTAAATATAAACCTAAAATTGGTGAAACGAAATCTAAACCTGAAGCAATTATGGAGGAAAACGTTGAAGCCGAAGGAGAAGTTGAATTTGAAAGTAAAGGTGAAGGTGAATCTGAACGAGAACCTTGCGAATGCCAGAAACCAGATCCCAAACCACCATGCTTCTGCGTTAAAGGCAAGACATGTAAATGCATTGATCCATGCACTTGTGCTATTCAAAAAAGCTGCGTTTGTGACCCGGAAGAGTTAGAAGAAATGCCTTGTAAACCAGATGACGAAAAAATTACCTGCAGTTGCGTTGCTCCCAAAGTATGTAAATGCACTGATCATGCGGGTGGCGTTTGTCGTTGTTTTCCTGTAAGAGTGTGTACATGTCAGAATCCTAAAGATTGCAAATGCTTCACTACATGTGATTGCATGAATCCATGCATTTGTGACACTTCTCCTACGAAACAAGATGAATGTGTATGTTTAAATATACCCAACAAAAGTCAAGCAAAATTAGTTTGTACTTGTGCCTGTAAACAAGATAATAGCAAAAAACTCAAAAGAGTTCGCGCAGGTAGAGAGGGTTACCGATGGTGTCACGAAATTGACCCACGCCATACTTATTTTGACTATTCATACAATAAACATGAGAAGCTTATGAAAGCTGATGAAGATAAAGCCGAACCAATTAAAATTATGGGGCTAGACTACGGACCACGGCAAACCGAATGTCCGATCCATGGGCCGGAAGTACCTAAATTTGAAAGGAAATTTAGGAAACCATCTATAGATTGTTGCAGTTCTGTTGGAGGTATATTTAATTTAACTTTGTGTCGAGTAGATAGAACTGTTTTCAAGTAGCATTCAAGGAAAAAAAATCTCTACATAAAAGAATGAAATGAATTTCACACATATTTTTATGATACACATTGTTTTGTCACTGTATCGATTTTCTTATCATGTCGGCACCGACGTTTTATCTTTGTAGCAGCTTTGCGTTATTCCAAGGCAAAGATCTTAATAATATGACATGTTTCGGCCCATTAAATTGGAGTGGTCATAGTTATCATTATTTGCTATTTCCAGTATTATAATTTTTAGGGTTTTTTCACTCCAGCTGGCACTGAAAAATTCCACCCTGTAGTTACGCTTCTTATTTTATATTTAGATTAATTGCCTATATACTAAAGTACCGAGAAGCCCATTGTAAACCCATGTTTTATCCCTTACTACCACGGACCATGCAGGACGCATCGCAGAAACCTCGATTTCCCGACAAGCCTCTATTAGAGCCTCTATAGACGTCACATTAATGATATTTTTTGTCATTTTCTTTATATACTCCTAACTTTTTAAACGACAGGTATGAGCATTTGTGTCGAAACTCTTGGTGAAGACAAAGACAAATTTCTTGTACAAGTGGTGTCGTATTCGTCGAAGGAGGGTGCAAAAACTGGCTCCAAACTTGTCAGTATTTTGGATTGTAGCCTGCACACAATGGAAGAGAACAGAATTGAGTAAGTTATATAACAAATACAACAAATGATTGATATATTTTAAAAGTAAATTTATGAAAGAAATCTTAATTTGTAAAGCTGTATTCGTCAAAAAAAGTGAATTTGGAAATATGTGGTCGTATTAAACAGATATGATATTAAAAAAAAGTCTGTCTCACAAAAATTGCTTTTCATATGAAATAATATTTTCTTTAACCCAGGCATATAACGAAGAAAGATATAACCAAAGAGCGACGGAATTACATGGCTATATGTGAGAACGGTTACTACAATAAAGTGACTCGCATGTGCGGGGACAGGCATATTGTGAAGCGTCTGTATCATACTTTCGAGAAAGCTCACAACTTTATACTTGAAGGTGCAAATATCATACTTTTACGGTACCTCGGCATTCGAAGGTACAAAGGCACTTTTAAGACAGAGACTGTTATGATGGATGGAACTATATGTGAGAGTGTTTACGTAAGTTCATTTTAATATTTACACATTAAATTAGCTTAATTTTATGGTTGAACAGATACAGGGAAAAGTTTCGCGATCCTTAAGTAAATAAAAAGTCCATTAGCACTTGTGAAACCCAAAAGAAAGGTGGTCAAAGTAATGGTATCTAATTACGAATCAAAGGATAGACCTTTGCTTTGAAACAAAGATGTTGCTAATGTCTATGTCCAACCATTAATATGTAATCAATAATACGACAAAGAGAGGATTTAATTTAAATTATTCAGTTAAGCTATTCCTTTTATCTGTTACAAGTTTTAATACATTCATAACGGCATCAGAGGTAGGCAGTATAGTAAGTAACAATTATTTAAGTTCTAGACAGTCATTATCTCACGATTCTGTTCTCTACTATTTTGGGGTCGGCTTCCAGTCTTACGGGATCTAGCTGAATACCGTATTTTACACGGAGCGACTGCCTATCCGCCCTCCACAACCCTTTTTCTGGGTTACACAGTATTTATGGTAAGACTGGTTGTCAGAATTGACTCAACAACTGCCAAAGATCGACTGCGAAAGTATGACAGTCGGGACCTGCCGCTTAACGTGCTATCCGAGGCAGGGGTCTCCGTATGTTTGGAAATGGAACCCATCCACGGACCAACCGCGGCGGGCGTGGCTTAACCTGTATTATCGGTCAAACCGTACGGCTTGGACTTAGCCACGACCCCTCTCCTTAAGTTAGACAGTAATTATATTTAAACAGTTTTGTACATGGGAACTGGACTATTCAAATAACAAGGCCAATTATGAAATAGATAGGTAATTAATTCAGGAACTAACTAGCGTAGTGGTTTCAGCTGTGTGCATTGACTAATGAATATTTCTTGCTAGGCCGGTAAACTGCCTGTACTATAAACGATTTTATTAAATTGTTGATTTATGTTTCATGAGGAATCTAGAAATTACTTTAAAATTAAATATTGGAGATGTTCAATATTCGACTTATTTTATGTATTTGAAAATCTGTCAGACTAGAAAGTATATTACTGTCGGAATACAAAGTATAAGTATATGTATTTACAGAAGATAAGTAACTAAACGAGGTGTTATAATTTTGTTGTTTTTTCCCTAGATATGTCAGGGCGTCAGCCAAGGCATTGTCAATGGGACACCACTATTCATTACTAAAGTGGAACGTCACATCATAGAACCTAACGGATATATTCATCAGACGCTGACCGTTATGACTTTGAAAGGTAAATAGATTCTGAATTAAATATTTGGTGTCTGTATAAGCTAGCTAAACAGTCAATCTTCGCTAAGAATTTGCATGATTAAATATCTGTAAACATCTGATTAATTCGCTGTTTTAAGCCGGACACAGACTTGATAGCCTGTCGAAAGCAAGACATCAGCATTATATACCCTTCCTCTTTTAGAAGAATTAAGAGAACGTCAATGACGCCTCAGCTCTGTCGCCAATAACTGGTCTGTGCCGTGTATGGTATAGCAAAAAAAGTGCTTAATAAAATTAAAGTACAATCTACATGATACGTTTTTTTTTGTTTAGGTTATATAGTAAGCCACGAGTGGGCCGATAACTGTTACATATTGCACGTGAACCCGCTTTTGCGCGTTCTTGCGGATAAAGACGAGATTGAACCTCACGCACCTCTACGAGAAGGTTGGCGCGAAGACCTTCAGTTGATGTCAGACTTTTTGGATTACAAGGTAAATTGTATTTTAATTGCACTTAGAAATATTTGTACCGCATTTTGTTCCCTTAAGGTACTCCTTGGCAACAACCAGCCGTTTGTTGGTTTACTATAGACTCACTTATTATTAGATAGTGGGTGTACCAAATTCACAGCCACCTAAAGAGCAAACAAATATTTTTCCCCAATTTTGAAATCCTTTCTGCCCTCATTCACACAGTATTACCTTTACATTTATTAATGCAAATGTTGTTGATCATCCGTCTAACATATAAACCATTAGTAAAGTTTAATGATATCAAAGCAGAAGACTGATTTCATTATCAAAGTCATGAACCCTAACAGTCAAGGTTTACAACATAAATAAAGCAAACAAAGATGTTCGCCTGAAATACGGGTTCAACTTTGAGAAGATCAACTTTTTGTTTTGACGAGAAGTCTCGGATTTGAGTCCAGTCGAGCGTTACAGTAAGATGTTTAAACTGTAATCCTTTTGCGCTAGCTTTAAACATGTTGCTTCGTAGAGGGGAAGTTTATTTATTATCTATGTTAAAGGGTACGTACGTATTACTTATTCACATGTTTGTAAATTATATTGATCGAAATGTTTATTTATATGTAAGAAAATCTAAATTATTTTAATGTACGTCCTCATATTGATATGAGTGATATACTAAATAATTGTTCAGAAACTTTTTGATACTGTTAACAGACCACCCGTATATCCGAAGGAGGTCGATACGTCACAGAGAGCGGGGCCCTCACGGGCACTGTGCGCGACTACCTGCAAGCCATCCTCCTGCTCCGCCCGCAAGACACCTTACACTTCACCAGGCATTACTTCGGATCTGTCCTATCTGCCCTCGACCTCCCGCACGACGAATTCTTCGACCCTACTTCGAAGCATGTCCGATATTACTTCTTTGAAGAATGATATGGAACTTTTGACGCAAGGAAATGTAAACAGGTGGAATATCAACCCGAATGTGTGCGTTCGATTCTTGAACGGTCACACAAGACCTGACAGACAAACTATAACCACCCGGAACGTTTCCATCCCCCGTCGACGCCGTAGGGCACAACGGCGGCTGTTCAATGACAGACTTATCACTACACGAAATCACTCGCACGTCATCAACTGGGCTATTTTAATGCGCTATTTATTCCTCATTTGTTTACTTTTCCATGCCTTAAAACAACGTCTCATATCTTTGAAAATATTGTTTAGAATAGTTTTGTTTTACCTATGTTTATAGATCTTTGGGTTTTCATTAACTTTAAACTTAGCTACTTAGATTCTTTAGTATCTTCTATATTTATTTTAGTAGTATATGATTTTTAAATTCCACATTCTTTTGTCCTGATTTGAAACAAGTAGACCACATTTAAATAGGATTAATAATATGCTGGATGAGTACAGATCGGATCAATAAAGGTAAGACGGGGCAAATCTTTTTCCTTTGCCTTTGAAGGATTGTCTGGCATTTACATGACTGTCGTAACCGGGTCAGAGACACTATTGGATCCTATTTCTCGGTTTGTTGGCCAACTCTGTGCCCAGTTTAGGCAAAACAAATTTGTAGTAGATAACAGCCTATTGATAAATTAAAGGTATTGAAAATTATTTTCATGCTATTTGTTTTCACTGCTTCGTAAAAAAATAATCTTATTTTCTCTAAAGATATACTGTATGTAGGTAAGTTACTGGAAGTGAGGAAGGCTTAAAAAATGCAGGCGAATGGATTTAAAATGTAAAAATAGCATACTAGTGTATTTGCTTGATGTACAAAATAACATCTAATAAAATAAATTCAGCCATAACAGCCACAGCATAAGTATTCTATGAAAAATAGTACTTTTCTAACTTTCATACTTCGTGATAAGATTTATGAGAAAACGTGCCTAATATTGCTCACTTAGGTATTCGTAGTAGTATATTCTGTATACATATATTCAGCGGGGGGATTTGCGTATGTCACGCAAGATCCCTCCAAACAAAATGACAAAACTGCGCCAGAGAAGGCCCTGGGACACGAAAAGAATTTTAATTTTTTGTTCCTTTTGCACAAAGGAATTTATTATTAAGTCTCCGTATCACAAGCATATACATTATGGGAAGGACAAGCCCAATTCTCACGCACCTTTCGTTCAAAGAGGATTTTTACAAATGGCTCACCGTTTCTTTTTCAATTAGGTTCTTGACAGTTGTTAGGTCCATTTTTATTTCATATTCATATGTCGTTTTATTGAGTGCCGTCTGTAATATCTCTTCCAAGAATATTCCTCATAGTTATGTTATTCGGAATTGATGTAGTTACGTATTTTTAAAAACTGAGCAAAAATAATCACTTTAAAATATGCAAGCACTAAGATATAAAATATTTATTTTTGAGACTTTACATAATGATATACATATATTTAGATATTATAAGCCCCCTTCAGTTTCATATTTCACAGTCTTAATGCGCTACTTTACCCAATTCCCATTTGAATACAAAATTCACATTGTTGGTAAGGATCTTTGTCTTAATAACATATTAAAAAATCCTACCACAGCCAATGTTATTTTAGATGTACATTTTTACTGGGCTATAAGATGAAGTTAATTTTCAACGGCGTCGTTTCGACAGGATTTTACGAGAGAAGGTTTTTACCTATATTACAAAATAAATTACATGTAATTTCAAATTTAAATATGCTGGTTTTTGTAGAAGAATAAACATTTGTGAGACTTGAACACAAGGATATAATATTATAGGTGTTTTTGATCAAATTAAATTTGTTCCAGAATTATTATTAAGCTCCATCAAGCTAAGTCGGGATAAGCGTTAGAAGTTTAATTTAACTTGTTAGGGACGGGTCGGTACGCTCTATACAGTTTGTAGGACGATATAGTTTACAAACAAGACTAGACGAGCCTTTTGCCACCATTGCATACAAATTGGTAACCCTAAAATTGCTATGTGAGTTGAATATGGCCATATAGCGTTAGTTACAAAATGAAATTACTGAGTCTTGAGGATTGGAAACTGAAGTACGTTAATTTTGAATAGAGGAGTGTTGTTTAATTTGTATGTTGAGAGAGAATTTGTGGTATAAGTTTAGTGAGTGGAACATATCTGTCATAATCAGCTTAAAGTGTTGTCTGTGGATGCGGTGAGTCCGGAGCGCTCCAGGTGACGTTAAGCTTCTTTAGATACGTTCGTGTTGCATTTTGTTCACACGTAAGTGTACTTATACGTAAGTTGTGGTGTAGTTAGGCGTTGCACACAGTGCCAAGAGCGACGAATTGTGAACTGTGATCTTATTTATACAGAGTGTTTTCTTATTGACAAACTGAAAGTTTTTTTGTAGGACATCATTATTATCCCAGGGGGATTCATACCTGTAATTTACTGTTTATTGTTACATACCGAACTGCATACGTGGAAAATTCTAATTGATGGCGAATAAGAAACTCAGTATAAGGACATCCTCAGTACAGGCAGTAACTCAGTATAATGCTTTGAAGGCTAAACTCTCTGAAACGATTGTGAAGAAACTTGTAATGGTGGAAGCTTGGATCCCAAGACATGACATGGAACCAGCGTGGGCGGAGCTGCGGGAAAAAGTTAGTAATTATTAACGATTCCTGAACAATCCTACATTAGATTTTACCTCAATCTGAATTTACGTGGGTACACCCAAAACGCTGTTATGATATTCAAAACGGACTTAAAAAAAACAAACACATATGTATTATTAATTTTCTTAAATTTTACTTTAATTAAATAGATAAACAATCTATTTAAATAAAGGAAAATTTTGTGCCCAGATTTTGTGGCAGGGAAGAAACATTATGAGACAGAAGTTGAGTCTATTTTATATAATGCAAACAAATGTGGGATAACTCCCGCGCCGCCACAAATACCTTGAGCAATAATTATCGTGCGAACTTTTCACAGGATTATTTTAGGCATGAGTTCTACAAATGCGACTTGAAATTCACAAGTTTAATTTATAAGCCCTACTTATGTGTACGTGTGTAAGTACGGACGTAATACTTGCCTAATAAGGTAATACGTACTCCTTGCATGAGTGTGTGTTGCCACAGCGATCAAACATAAAAGCAGCTATTAACCTACTTTCTATACTTAGAGCAGTATCATGATAATGGAAACACGATACTGCATCTCAAAGCATCGATGATTTTATCTTGCTCTTTGACCCAGATTTATTGGCAGATTGTCATATAAAATTGTATGGTAATCGGAACCTTACTACTTTTATCTAGATTTAATAGCGCCTAAAGTATATTGGTTAAGTATTTTTTCCAAACGAAATGTTTTCAGTCATTTCTCCAAATTAATTTACTTCCTAAGTTACTTTAACGTTGCACACATTTTGCCGAGATTTCCAGCTTTTCTGATTCGAATTCTTGAATCCACTATATGTAATTTTTAAGTCATTTACAATCATGGAAAATATCGTACGAATTTCGAATGTGAAAACCGTAATCGTTGCGTCAACTACGGGCAAAATACAGATGCAGAACTGCGAATTGGCCCGCGGTCGAAAATATACAGAGCACACCCAAAACGCGCGGAATATCGATAGAGCCATAGTGCCAATCTCGATGTCGAACGCTCAGACGACCAATTAGTGGCTAAAATTTGCCAAACACTATCTCATCTCTATGGAGCTCGGCCAGTGTCAATCTGGCAATAAATTACGTTAATTGTCAACGTTTTATTGGACAGAAGTTGCACTATCCATAGGGAATCGAAGTGAACGACGTCAGCCAATCAGATAATCAAATCGTTATTTCTATTACTTTGTTGCCTCCCGATGAACCAGAATAGCTTCGGATTGCAATTTTGTTACTTCATTTGCCTATCCGGTTGAATGTTTAATGCAATAAAGTTAGCTTTGCGATTTTACAGTAAGTTTTTGTTTAAATACTGTGGGTGTATCATGTATCCAAAAAATGCAGTGCTCTATATTTCTGACAGGGCCAAAAATAAATGTATGCTGCATTTAAAATAACCGGCGCTTAAATTTTGACACGTTCGTGCCCTCCCCGGCGTGGCCGTAAACCGCGAAAGTTCGTTCAGTGTAATAAAAAGTTAATACTTGGCGCAGGCAGGGCTGGGTTGGATTGCGCATTACTTGCTACATTATAAACAAGCCTGCCTGTGACACCCCTCCTTTATGACCCCCTCTCGGCGGACGGCATGCATAATTAAATCTACGCGGTCAAATTAGCAATTTGGACCTCCAACAATAGGACATAGTTCAGTTTAAGCGTCTTTATTGTCCAAACAAATTTATTCAACCATTACTGTGCTCAATTAGCGCACAGTAACTACACTGAAACAATTCAGGACTTGTTTTTATTATGTCTTCGTTACGGCACTTTTGTTCTGTCGCAAACAAATTTATTTTAAGCCCCTGTAAACATAAAAAATGTCACAATTTTACGTTTCCTTATAATCCCACTGCTGTGCGCTGACAGCGTGACCGTAATTATAATAATTGAATCGATACTAATATTGCATTGTCACCACAATAACTGAAATGCATTTACAAAACGGAATTTTGGTAGGCTGCTATTTAATAAACACGCTATACATACCTTGCACATGTTTATCATACCATAAATACCTTCATTGTGTTATATTTTTACATTAAATTCCTACCTACATACATTTATTAGTATGTGTGTAGGCATCGTATTAATTTTCCGTAAAACATTCAAATAATTTAACAATAAAACATTCAAATTATGCAGTACATTGTTGATGGTTAACTATTGTGATTTAAATGATCACAAACATATTACCGTCAAAATTGGGCGTGTGATGATAAAACTATCATTTTGTTATGAATTCATAAATATTTATGTTCTTGCAATAGAGCTTCAATAAAGTGGGCCGTCGATAAGTAAGTATATGGAAATTCAGCAGCTTGGTGGCAGAGCAGGCGTGCGCGACACTGATAAAGGATTTAGGGGTGTTTTTCAATTGGTTGACGCCGCAATCCTGCCAAATTATTAGAGATAGGTATCGTTATGCCGAACACATAATCTTAAATCACTCGGCAAAATACACATAGCGAGCTATACGTTTCATGTGTTTACGTTGTAAATGATGTTTACTTAATTGATTTTATGCATTTGCTGCATACGTAATCGTAGTACTATTAGTGTTATACGTGTATTCCGGTGCTGATCCATCACATGAACAAGTCTTAGTGGTCAAATAACAGCAAAATACAATTTGTAGCTTTCACGTTTTTATCAAATACTTGTTGTTACAACCGAAACAGATTCCCATCAAAGCTTTAGATCAAAAATGTATTCGAGCAACCTAGAATTAATTTAAACTTTGCATTTAATCTTGTTGGCTGACGAAACTTTTACAAAGTGAGATAAAGTATCACCTAAAACAGCAGACTTCCAACATTATCAAAGATAACGTTGGGGACACACGGGCGGGTTGTTTGGCAGATTGAATAAAACTCGTAACAAACTATGAATTTAGCTTCGAAGTTTACGTACACAGCGTTGATGAGCCCTTACGTTAAATAAAAAGTCTGTGATTTGCGTAAAAGTTGGCGTTTTTGAGAATTGGTTTTTACGTAAATTATTTAAACAATATTATATAATATTACGTTAATATTCATGTATTAGTATCATTTGTCCGAAGGAGATTCTCTCCGTCTATTATCTTGTGCACATTATATTATTATCTAGAGCTAAAAAAAGAGATGATATTATTTTATGATAGCACATCAAATTAAAAGTTGAGGATATCTGAAAAAGGCATCGATAAATAAGTTACGCTTGTAGGTATTTTTACAGGACCTAAAATATAGGCAACTTTACGACCTTTTAAAGTGCCTGTAATATTTTACCTAACTCGTAAATAATAAAGTAGAGCCTACACCAACAAAGTTTAATTTTAGTTTTAAATTTATATTATAAAGTAATTACACGATCGGCTCTCGAGGGAGCTATTTGGGCATAAAATTTAATATTTTCACTAAAAAAAAGGAAGTAAATTAACCGTAACAAGTTTTTGTAAATAATAAGAACAAAGTATGGCCTTTTATCATATTCTGACGTTTTATGATTCGAAGAAGCTTTTAATTTATCAGAGTGCTGTAGTTCTCCTCTACAGTTATCCATTTGATACTATTAGAAAAGCGTACCTAGAGGTTTCAAAAGCCTGTAATTGGTTTCTATTAAACAAAAGCTTTTGAACTTCAAAGTTCGACCGAGGCTATGTGTTAAGTGTTTACCCAGTAAACAACACACTTTGGCCTCGCATATTAAATATAGTTGTAGGCTTGTAGCTTGTAGGTCATGAGATAGCCATAGTTGAGAGTATATTGCTTATTGCACTATTAAGTTACCGCAACTTGTAAGGGTTGTAATTTGTAAGTCGTAAACAAGGGAATTTCTCGTCCCTCGAATTTCATTAAAACAATTTAATACGAGGTTGCCGTTTTATGTTTTTCTTTGACCGGGAAATTAATCATTTCATTAAAGTTAAATGTATTAATTAATCAGCAGGTGAATAAATATGCGTTAACTGGTTAAAGTAAAAGGTGTTCTGCGAATTGCGTCATCATGATTCGACTCATATATTTTTTTTATAATCAAACTTTTCCAAGTTACTTATCAGCATTCAGGCAAATTGACCATCGACTATCAAAGGAAAGGCTATATTTATTAGGAATAGTGTCAAAACTAGAGTTATGCAAATTGTCATTCTTCGACTTTTAAATGTCAAAGGTTTATAGAATGTGCAATGTATTTCCCAACAATGTCTTTGTTAACTTTACTCGAATTCAAATATCGAAAAGTAGTTTCAGAGCGAGTAGGAATGTATACTTTTAACATTTTGCAGTATGAAGCTTCTTCCAGCCAATTTAGATGATGGAAAACTTTGGAGAGTGTACAAAAGAAGCAAAGTTAAAAGTAAGTAGGTGAGGAACGTGTCCAAAAGTTTAAATAAAATATAACGAAGTTCTATAATTGGATGAATTGTACAAAGAAAATTATGTATTATTGAAATTAATGATATAGGATTTTACATTTCTTGTTAAGGCGCTACCCCGAGCAAATGACTTTGAGCGTTTGACCTCTAAACCCCCCTCTTTGCCCCTCTACATATACATCGCTACTTTCTATGAAAATACAACGCCATCTGTTTGATATACCGACGTATTAAGTAGTAAAAATAGTAGACTTATGAATTTATAGACAAAATTATAATCAATCATGTTCGCAAGATTAAAAAAAAAGATAAGAGAAATATATTTTATTTGTATCTAAAATTATAACTCAAGTAATTGAAGACTTCTAAGTGAATCATTTAATGATGTAAAGTTATTTAGTCAGAAAGCTATTGAATGTCTTTTTACAAAAATCTTTTTTCAACCAACTTCGAAAATAGGAGGAGATTTTCAATGCGGATGTTTTTTTTTTTGAGTATTTCTCGAAGTTCGGGATTTCTCAAAGACGGCTGGACCGATTTCAAAAATTATTTTTTTAACCATTTATTCAGTGTGATTCTAACAAGGCACGTATACAGAGCAAAGGCGGGCGGCGAGACTTTTGAAAATTCGGTTCTTGAAGAAAGTATTGCTGTCTCAATACGGCTTGATTTGTGAATGTGTGAAAGTTGACAGTGTGTGAGTGTCAAAGCGCGCTCGCATGGAGTAGTACTTAAGAAATACTCTACGCACAAAATAAAGGGCAATGGCGAAATAGTTGTTGATATAATTCTTATGCGTGATATACAAACGTCTTAATTACAGATTTACATGAAATATAGCGTCTAAGTCCATGAAAAACATCGATAAATTGGAAATATAATTGATTGAATTGTACTTTGAGTGTTGCCATATGAACGTTAAATCTAAACTAAGTCATCCGAATATCTTTGGCTAGTAAACTATGTATAAAAGCTTGCTAAGGACATATTATTATTTCTACCCAACATCACCGAAATTAATAAACGACATCAAAATACTATTATGAAAACTTCAATCTAGCATGGCAACAACAACGGATACAATCAATGTCAAATTTTGCGTCATGCCAGTGACATTGTTTTGCACGTCACTTTGCTTGTGCGCACCAAAATCTTTGTTTGCGCATTTGTTATTTCTATTATTTTGCTTTTTGACCTGGACTGCTTATAGACTTTCGAGATTTCTCCCTGTGCCTTGTGCTAGCCAAAGGACTCCGATTACCCACCACTTACGACGAAATTTTGCTGTGAAGTTTTGACTCCGATTTTAAATTAAATTGGATTTTATTACGTGAAAAAATAACGATTTATTTTTCACGATGTGAAGTCTTTTAAAGCCTCTTTGCACCTGCCGGTTTCCTGGATAATATCGTGATAAGGAAGGATGAAAAATAAATGTATTTGAATTAATGCTGTTTCTTTTTTCATACATGCTTTTGATCATCTATTTTATAGACTATTTTTGTGCACTAAACAATATAACAAGAAAGCCTATAAGAAAACTTTAACATATTCTGTCAGGATTATTAAAAAAAAACTCTGATTATAATTCTTTACAAGTATTATCAAAGCTATAGGCCAGGGAAAACCTAGATAATTATATCTCTAGAAATAAGTATAAAACAACCGCATTAAATCATTTGAATAGTATATTTCACAAGGTTTACTTTTTCAGAATCAAAGACTTTTTCAACATATTTCCTATGAATTTCTGTCATATAAATGCAAGGTCGGGCAAAAGTAATTAATTGCTTACGAGAGCCCATTAATTTCACTCATAAATAACTGAATTTAATAAAAACAAAGTACGATTCTATCAATTGTATTTCCAATTTTATATATTTTTTTCATAGACTTAGATTTAAATAAAACTTCAAAAAAGAAACATATTATTTCATGTAAAGTAATTAAGACATTTGTAGACGCATAAGAATTATTTCGACCTTTTGATAGTTGGACATATTTAAACAAATATAAATATGTGATGAAATAAAACTACTAATTATAAACCGCGAAAATTTTATTTCAATGTCAGATTTAAAAAAAAATCTTAAAACATAAATAAAGCTCGCCCCCTATTACTTACATGGGACCTAAACATATCGGCGAATTGTGGGTGTACATTGGTACACCTCTGCCTAACCCTTCGGGGATACCGGCGTGATGATATGTAAAACATAAATATGTATTCCATGCTATTTGAATTTTATCACCAGTGCCGTGTGTAAAACTACATAGGGCTATCAATGACTTTTTGACAGTTGTCATAATATTAAATTGTAAATGACATTTCAAATAAAAAACCGACGTGCTCTCACGTCGAGAGCCTACGGCTGACTGCTGGATCGCCGCCGCGAGTGTGTTTATGTTGTGAATTTAACCATTTTTAGGAATAATTTGAATTATAAAATAGATGTTTGGTCTTTTTGAAAAACAAAGCTGTTTAAAATGTTAAGAATTAAATCCTCTATCAGTTGGTATAAGTTATATTAATAAAATACGTGTACATCGTGAGCCTATCCAAGGAATAAATTTTGATAGACCATTTTTTAAATGAGTACTACTAAATATTCGCTGCATCAAAAAGAAAAAGCCCTGTCTAAATTAAAGACAACATATTAAATAATGATTTGGTATAACAGTGAATTTGATATATGTTTTAAATATCGAGTTTATAGCTTAATAAAACTGCGCTTTTGCGCATTTTGCTCGGGGGAGCGCCTTAACGCAAATTATTAACTTTTTAAGTCATGTTCCCCAAATGTCAAGACACATCATTTTGTAAATGTTGTTCAGCATTTTTTTAGACATCTCTAGGAAGAGCAATGCGAGACACGCCGTCTAGTGACCCCTCTCTAAATTATCCTAATCTAATCGCTATGCTTAACGCAATAAGGACTATAATCGCTTGCTATGTAGTTTTGTAGGTATGTAACACGAAATATCGCCTAGATCACCACCGTAGCCTTAATGTTGTAATACGTATGTAATTATATACCTTTGTAGCATTAATTACCTGGTTCACCTTTTAGCCTCGTTATGCCAACTAACGTACTAAATTAATGCTTTCGCACTAATTACCTTTCTAGAAACTTACGGTAAGTATCTTATATATATACACAACATACAGTAAACTAGTGGCTTTGAAAACGTCTTTAATATAAACTCTGCCAAACAATACTCAGCCAACCCATTTTCTTACATAATACATTTCATTTGATTGTTAATTTGAGATATAAATTTAATAAACAGCATTCATATGGAAGTTTCCCAATCCCAACGCAATATTGGTTTCCACTTGGTGAAGCGCGCCGAGCGGCTCACAGAAATAGAGCGAACTAAACGTCGGGAACATGGAGGCTCACTTCAAATACTCTCATAACAGTTCATTAGAAAAACGTTTTTATAACCCTCTCTGCCTCCTTTTAAAGTTGAAAGAAAATGCATGTCATACACTATAGGTATACCGGGTATACGTGTTTAGCTTCTGTGAATTCGCATATAAAACGTAAACGTTATAAAATGAAACTTTTTCTTATGAAGTGAATACTGACTTTAACGATTACTTAAAGAATAGAATTCATTGGAAACATCAAACACTGATTAGACACTTATGTGAAAAATTGACTTAAAGTAAAGAGTAAAACTGCTAAGTAATACATGTACCTATCTATACAAAGTTACTCTATGAGTACCATTCCATAATGAGCTTAAACGTTTGACAAGTATTAATAGCGTGCATTTTTCTCCTCACTATGTTGTTTAAAGCCTTATCTTTAAAGCTAGTGCAAGCATAGTAAGCTATAAACACTCGCTGGCTCATCAGAAAGAGTTTACTGAATTTTGCGTTAAGTTGTGTAACAAAATTAACAAAAAAACTTGGTAACAAAAGTTTCCTCTGTGTTTTTAAACAGAGGCATTTTACGTCAATAATTTTATCTTAATAAAATATAATGGTGAATTAATTAATTTAAAATTAATGATTTTCCGAGAGAGGCAAGCATGAACTGTGAATTTAAATGATACTTATTAAGTTAATATTTTTACTACAGGGTTGTTAAAAGATAGTACTTCCTGCTAGTCTTTTAACAACACACCTATCCAAAAAAGCGCATTTACTAGTCTAAAAAATATAACGTTACTCAAGTAAAAGAAACCTTAAATAGCGTATAAACACAGGGCTCTTCCAGTAACGCGATATCCGTGTCCTGTTTGTTTAGCGACTAATTAGACAAAGTTTCAGAAGTTGGGCGTTTGTCGATTCATTCAGCCGAGCAGAAGCTAAGGTTGCCATCTTTCTCATGGGGACAACTACTTTAATTTATACAAGATCTACTCAAACTTTACTTATTAATGCAATCTTCTTATCATATTTATGCACCAAGAGAATTTAAAAGAGAAAGTATAGTAGCTGCTATCGATATTTTTCAAAAGATATCAATAACATTATTTATATAGCTTATATCGTTATAGTTCATGCTTAGAACGTTGTATTTAGCTGAGTACAGTAGGATTGGGAGCCGACCCCAACATATCGTGGGAATAGGCTATGCAGAAGAACATTAAAATTGTATATGAGGTCTATCTTTTCAATATACTACCTACATAGGCACATTCAATTAAAATACATACACCGAATTTTACGCATAAAACAATACAAGATAATTCACTTTACAGCGGATATAGCTGGCAACAAATCCGTTTTATAACCAAGCACGTTTGTGTATTACCTATCTGCTCGCAAATAAACTTCAATAACAATGAACGCTTTATTGATAGTTTTGGATTCGGAAAACTCAGTCGCAGGCGTTGTTGTATTGTGTTAAGTGAATATGAGACTGACAAGGCTCACAAAAAAACATTTTGGTTTACAAATGTTTTGTTCATGCTTTACAGTTTTTTCATCAAATATATAGAAACAAATTAGATAACATGCGTGTTTGTGACAGGTATCGTAAATAGTGAAACCTCTATTGTGCATTTGCTAAAACAATATCCCAAGCTTTTTTATATTTTAGCATGAATGACAAATCTATTGCTGCTTTAATAAAGTGTTTTACTAAAAACGACCTAAAGTACTGTTTACATAAAATATATATTTACTTGTTGTAAAATAAAAAGAGTACCACAAACCTACACGGTATCTACTTAGCCGTCAGTCTTCACACACCAATAAATGCTGCAAATAAATTGAAGTGGATCTGTCGGAGATGGTAAATTGCTAATTAAATTTTAATCACAAGTATCGGGATTGTGTTAATTAAAATTGGTAATAATTAACAGAATGACACTTTATTGTGGTTGCAGTTTATTATAAGGTAGCTTTTGTTCACCTCATCCGCGGCTTTTGGATATGGACATCACGGACATACTTTTTACTGGCTCTGAACAACATATTGAATAGCATATACCTATGTACTTGTTTAAGAAATTGTATTGTGTTCTCATGCGATTTTTTCCCCGTAAAAATGTAGTAAATAATATTTTTTTAAGGTGGTATCTGAAAACAATCATTTTTAGTCGTCTTTTTAAATAGAAGAATGCAGTCTTACACACACGGCACATCGTTAGTTTAAATTTCTCAGAACACTCGTTTGAACTTGACATTCAATAAATATTTTTTTGTTCGCGAATTCGTGTTGGAATGCTTCCTTCTATTGCACTACTGTGTGTTTACCATTCTAAAGCCAAGATTTTACAATTGAGAGAGCGAGACGCTGCTACGTGCAATGAAGCGCGCTGTCTCGCTTCCACAACGGCGACAGTACTCCTTTAATTGTTCATTGTACAGGTCCTGTTAGCGCGGAATGTGTTTGTTACATAATCACGACTGTTACGTCAGGACGAATTAAGGAGACATTTTGAACTAAGGTCGAATACATATTGAATTAGCTACTAGGCTATTTATATCTCGATTAATTAAAACCTTTCACGCCGGTGTAGCCCCGGGCTTAACTGGAATTCAATAAGAACTCTTTTAAATACAAATATTGAATTGGGTTTCGTAATGACAAATAGTAGAGTTAATAAAGCTTTGTGGTGTAGGTATTTTTACCACCTAATAAGATAGTATTGTAACGCGTTGAGAATAATGATTTGGATAAAAAATATTTATATAATGACCATTCAATATACAATAAATAGCTGTTTTAATTTAAAATAACAAGAATTACAATCCAAAACAGTACAGAAATTGGATTCGCCCAAGTTTTGTAGACGAAAATTCTTGAAACTTTCTTTTACGGCAACTTACTAAGAGTTATTATTTTATTCTTTGTTCTTTATTCGTGAATTTTTTAGATGAGTACATTCGTCACTCTTACGAGGCTGTTATGGCATGATTTTATTGTTTCTTATATATTTCGTATGTCATTAGGCAGATTTAAGTATCTACTTATATTTTTTGATAGGTAAAGTACGAAGAGTTTCGAAAGTTTTCTTAATTTGTTTTATTTATGAGAATGATTAATTAGGAAACTGTAAATGTAAATAATATACCTTCTTATTGGTGGGATACACCTTTTCACAAAGCAACACTTAGCCTTAAGATCAAAAGTGAATTAAGATCAGGAAGAAAACTGTTAATAAGATAAATGAGGAACAAAACTCATAGCAGACCACTCTAAGCTGCAATAAAACTGATCCAATAGAGAAAGAGTAAGAAAATTCCTGAACACTCCATCACATTTTATCTGCCTACATAGCACAGTTTGCTAGGGGCGACAATATCTCAGAACTCGGACCGATAAAGCTCTTTAAATAAAGTGATAAAATCAATTTTGCACGAGTCATTAAATCTAATAGCTACCTACGTAAACATTATAGCCTTAATTGCCTACACTATCCAGGGTTGGAGCGCGGTGACCATTTATCAGGGTTTGACTAATGTCGGCTTTACTTTGACTAAAGTTATAGACACGTCTAATTAAATATTATGGTAAGGTAGTGTGTCATAAAGGAAGATTAGTTGCAAACTTAGGTGATAGCCAACTGGGGCGTGTAGTAAGCTATTTATTGTACACAACTTAAAAGTCATTTGATAAAAATATTCATAACAGTTCCATTTCTACTTGAGAAGATGATTGTGCCCAAAAGTGTGACATTTATAGGCAAGTATTATTGAAGTTTTAGAAAAGCATAAAAAAATACATTTTATGGATATGTTCATAACATCTCATCACATCATTAGACTATTACTATATTAGATTATTTTTAGACTGGTATCTAAATACCAGTCTAAAAATATGTGCTTAAAATTATCTGCAACGTCCTTTTTTCATTAACATTAATTTAATTTATCTTTAAAGTTTTCCTACTTTGTTCCACTTACCCTCTACTTGCAAAAAAACCTACAATCATATTAATTCACATGCTGAAATAAAAAAGTCCAATAGTGTAAAATATGCATAAAATTAAATTAAGAGCCGGCTGCGCACCATTTTTAATAACCTAAGCGTGAAGTGAATGCGAAGCTTTTTTATTTCCAATAAAGAATGAAATTAATTAGATCAGTGTGTGTTGTATTATTCGTATGTTTATATTACATAGTACAGGTTTATATTGTTATGATGAAACTTATTTGTGTTGTTATACAGGAGTATACGAGTACAATTGGAGTACTCCAATTAGTTAGTGTTTTCTAGGAATCATAGTAAGAGCGTTACACAAACATGTAGGTATAGTACAAATCGTATTGTTTTGAAAGGTAACGTACGTGTCTAGTATTTGATTTGATGAATACCACCGAGAAACTTAAGCTGGTTACGTTCTTGGAAACGATTGAGTGTTGTCTTAGACTCCGGAACGAAATTAACCAGAATACCTGTTAAATAGGAGTAGGAAAAGTAGTTTCCACTTCTATTCACTGTTAGTAGGAGACAAAGGAAAAGATAGGGGTATGAAAAGAATGGGCTGTATTAAGAGATCAGCAATTGAGTTAAGCCCAGCTGCCAAGCACCACGGATTAAATTTAATATTTATGTTATATTCAAATAATGTTTAAGATTTTAAAGTTTGAGTAAATACATAAAACAGTATATGTATATATTTTTGTTAGTAAATTTACCAAAGTACTAATTATCCACCGTAAAAAATACCGCAAAAATTTCAACAATTTCGATTTTCTTTATTTAGTGTTTCTCTGGTAGTTGGTAGGAAGCTGTACAGATCCCGATAAGAAGACAATTGCCTTACAAAGGCTTCTAACTAGGTACGTTATCTGAGGCGTGCGTTCGACAATGGGGCTCGATCCACGTAATCTCCGCTTTGAGCTAACGGCCGTATCAGCTGGAAGTGATTTTGTAAACTAAAGATTTCATAAAAAGGCAAGCGGTTACATGTTATCGTATTGGATTGGTTGACGGCTCTGTGTAGGTTTGTATCTGTTTTAGGGTTTCTAAAATAGGCTCTCTGCAGGTATATAACTGATTTTTTAACTATTGGTAGGGTTAAGTTTTGTTTTGTAAATACTAACGCTTGTACGTATTATAACTTTTTGCTGTACTAAAATACCTTAATGTTAGGCTTGCTCTTAGGTGAGAGGTTAAAAATTTAAATCGATAGTAAGAAATCCCTTAACTTCCTAATTATTAACATTTCTAAATGTGGCATTAAGAGTTTTATAGCAACGAAAGTGTTTTGGATGATGTAAAGATAAAATAGTATCCTGGTTAATGTCGGTTGGCTACAAGAAGGAGCAAAAGTCAGAGAATAGCCATATGTTATTAGCTCATATAGTAAGGAGTCTTAATGAGACGATACTTAAGAAGTACGACACTTTAAGTAAATGAAAAGACAGGTGGAATAAATAACTTTTAAGATTTGTAAAGAAAACTTTAAGTTTATATTTTAGAAATTGGGACTGATAACTGTAATTTCGTAAGTCAATTAAAGGCCTTACCATTAAAGGTAGATAATTATGTCCTATTCTAATTATTCACCGTTCAATACTTAGTAACTGCAGTCCCAATTAGGTACGTCTGTCAAAGGCAATATTCGAGGCGAGATCTCGTTCCGAGCTAATAGATGTGATTCACTAATGATTCTAATGAAACACGTATTTTGCATGTATTAAGCGCAATACACATTGAGCCCGCCGGGCCGCCGACATATGTCGGTTACTTTTTTTCGGCGGGTAGTTGGCGGCTTCACTTATTAGAAGTCGGAAAATTTGGTCGTCGGCATGTCGGCGGCTTGAGATGAGAAATTTAAATTCACTACAGGTCGAGCGTCGCCGGGCAACTGAGCGTCTGTACCCAAGCCGCCAACATGTCGGCGGGCAACACGCGCCTGTTGCCGAAATGATTCTTTTCATACAGGCCGCGGTTTGTGTCGCAGGGCTTTGTCGGCGGCCTGGCGGACTCAGTGTGTATTGCGCTTTAGTAACTAGCTTCATCGAGACACATGTACATGTTGATGCGAGATCATGTTTATCATGCCGCAAATGTTTGTTGGAAATGTGGCTCGGTTTACCACCGGTTCCGGACTTATATTGATGTAATAAAATAGACAACAACTATATTTTTGAATGTTCGTTTGGGAAGCAATGATTTGAATTTGTATCAGTGTTGAAACTCGAAGAACACACGCTCTTACCTGACCTCTTTTCTGCCATCACTGGACAAAGGAGTAACAGTTTAGATATATGCTTAATTTTTAACGTTTTGTAAAAATACCGAAAAGTGAAAAATGATTGATTATTTTACTATACTTAGGTATAATTCGTCGTGAAAGCTTCCATTTTATAGGTACATATAGTTCGTTGAAGTTTAGCCCAACGTTAGAATACACACAGACATAGGTGACACAGTTCATAGTACCTACTAATAACGAATCACTCAGGCCACATCCACTCTACGCTAGCTTAAGTACCAGTTGTTTTTTAATTGGAACTAGAACTCGCATTTCCATCACGACAGATAATTGGAGAATCCATTTTTGTTCTGCAAATTAACGCTATCAACTAAACAATACAGCCACTACAGGGCTCCGTGAAACAAGGGAACGAAACCAAAATTGTTCGTATAGACAGAGTGTAATTACATCTTTTAATTAGCTCCGAAACATCATTATAATTTGAGATGTTCACCAGACGATTGTGTTTCACTAAAATTAGTGAGGTTGTCGTAATAACAAGGGTTTTCGCATTTACCCAACACACCCTGTATCGTGAGAATAACAAAAGGGACCGTGCAGATATAAAACGGAGTCTTAGAATGAAAACTTTGCTATTGTTAGTGCTGAGCCATGGGTCGCCGCATTGTTCAAGTTATATTAAAGTGGGAGTTTAATACTTCAAAGGATTACTGTTAGATGTGGTCAGGAGCCTATCACAGCCCTGGCCGGGCCGCTTGAAGATTGTAGATTAATATTACGTCACAATGACGGCGAACGAGGAAGCATCCTTGTTATGATTAAATTTAATGAATCGTCTGATAATCTCATGAAATTGCTTCGCCTTTTCTTTATTCCTTATATTATTTTATCTGCCGTATTATTTAAGGTATAACAAAATTTTATGTCTTGTGTTATTTCGGTGTAGATTTTCCTGTTAACTTTTCTCAAAATTATTGTTTCTTCGAAATAATTAGGTGCCTATTAATTTATTTTTGTATGTTTATTGTATCGGAATTTCTACAAAATTTTCCATTTTTGCTACTTAGTATAATTTTATTAGATAACGATTTTTCAATTTATTTTAAATATCATAATATTGTTTTCTTCACAAGTATGTCTAGATTGTTTTCGAAGAAAAAGTTAGGAATTTTATCTAGTTGAAATATTTTAATATAGTTTATGCAATATAAGTTATTAATATGCCACTGCTGTATGAACGTATGAAGTAACATTCATAACAACCCTGAACAGCAAATTATTACTAAAATAGACCAGAGCTAACAGGTTTATGCAAGTAGCAGTACTTACTACTGTTAAAAATAGAGGCAAATTGCGCTTCTCGACGTCCCAGAGATGATGGTCAAGTGGCACCAGATTTACTGAAGCAACTGACTCTAGCTCTCAAGCACTGCTTAGCTGAGGAGACGGATTCGTTATAAATTCACTACAAGTACTTAGTTGTAATAAGTAGGGTTTTGAGTAATAGAAGAAACTACAGAAACTATTTAAAACGCTTATTTTAGAAACTATGGTGAATTTATTACTTCATAAATTTTTTAAAGGGTGGTTTGTTTTTCAACTAGCAGTATTAGTTGGTACTACTGCTTTGTACCTAGTTATGTAAAAAAACGTAACGATATGGCTGTCAATTGCTTTTTCAACGTACTACGGCAGACTTCGACAATTATACATGTGTGTTTTAAAATTACATGTATGTCTGGAATATTACTTATACGAGCAAATTTTATTTTAGAATTTAACCTTAAAATATTTACAATACTATAAAAACTAAGCTCCTTATACGAACTTTGATTTTAAGAGTTGAGTGGATCTATGACTGGCCGAATACTTTTCAATCCCCCGTCGTATATTCTATAGACACACGACTTTTTTGGTTCAAAAAATTACGACTACATCTTATTGTTATTTATTTATAATAATAACAATAATATTTTTTCGGGACAACTCACACACGGTTATCTGATTCCAAGCTAAGCAGAGTTTGTGTTTTGGTAACCAGACAACTGATAAACATACTTATATATTTCTAAATACACACATATTGTAGATAAATTACACCCAGACACAGAACAAATGATTGTGCTCATGACACAAAGATTTGTCCTGGGCGGGAATCGAACCAATCGAACCCACAACCTCTGGTATAGCAGTCGGAGACTAACCACTAGACCCACAGGAACTACATATTAATTTCGCCCGTTGATGATAAAAAAACCAACTACATTTGATTACTTGCTGGACAGCAACACAATCTACATACTAATACATGCAGTTAGATTATTTTAAGGTAGGCACAGCTAAGTGATGCATAACACGTGTCGTCTTGTAACTACGTTAATCTGACGGGTCATGGCAATTAGTTCAATAATCCCTTAGTTAACGTCATTACTGCCAACTTGTGTATTTAACAGCCTTCTGCGTAAAGGTGATTCTTCACTTAAATAGAAGATAGAGGAAAGATAATAGTGATACATACTATAAGAGTATGTAAGTAATGTGTATCATTGAACAAATGACTGTTTTAAATATTATTTTTATGTAACAGTTTTTGTAGTTCGTTTTTATTCGGTAAAATGTTATTATTGGTTCCAAATGTTTTTACATTTGATTATGTGAGTAAGTAATGTTTTAAGTTTACTTTTAATGTGTTAATCTAAAAAACATATAAGAAACTGATACTGACTATCGCCTATACTTTTTTTACTCTCCAATAGCTAATAAGGAACAAAGAATAAAATTCAGAAAAGTTTCGAAGAACCAAAGAAAATGTAAGACAATGTAACGTGCTGACATACTTTATTATATAGTTATGCAAGTGTGGTCACAAAACTTTTCATATTAGACAATTACTTTTGCTAATTACTCTGTTCACAGTTTTCTGAGAACCTCGTCGCAACTTTGTTCTGCACCTGCGCTGGCTACTATTTTCACATAAGAAACTCTAGCCCACAATTCGAACGCAGATAAAACAAAGTATACTTAAAAATAATATGAATAAGCCATGTAAGCTATTCAAAAGTCCAGGTCCATTAAAAGGTATGTTCTTTTACTGATACCTGTAAACTAAAAGATAACTGTGAACTAAGAGATAGGTACAATAATAATAATCTAGATAAACGTCTTACTGCTGGGCAAAGGCCTCTTCCCATCTAGAGAAAGCACGAGCATTGATCACCACGCTTGCTTACAGCGGGTTGGCGATTTCAGATACCAATTTTTTTAAATACAAGTATAACAAAATAGTGTTACTAAATTTATAGTTCATTATTCGTTCGCTTTGATGGGACACACCCTTAGCTTTGATAGACAGGTACCAGGTACGTGACTGAAAACGAGATGTGAATCTCATTCGGCATAATCTCTTTTGGAAACTTCAATTTTAACTGTTCACAATGACAGTTCAGTTTGAAACAGAAGCGAGCCCCGGGGATTACGAGTAGGTGTGCTATATAAACTGTGTACGAGTACCTCACCTTACAATCTCGGTATAAACAGGATGATGTGGCGGAAAAGTTTTATTTTCTTCCATTTGTTATTTACGATTCAAGAGATTCAACAACAACATTTCCTGCAATATGGTTAGAGCGGCTTGCTACCTACTGCTATGTATCTACTTTGTTTGTGGCACTGATGATATATTTCTGTTTTGTAACTGACGTACTTTTTATTATACTGATAACTTAGAATTTAGTGAACTTTTCGGTTCTAATTCATATTTCAAAGACATTAGTCCCGAAAATGTTGTAAAGTATCATTTTTTTGCGAGTCAAAAGCCTTTTACCCTGTAATAATGATATGGTTCGGTTCAGCTAAAGAACAGTGTCTAAAATAGTAGTAATTATTATCATACACTACTGAAATTTACTTATTAAACCTACCTTTTAAAACAACACAAACAACACATTAAAAAAGATACCAGTAAGCGCCTATAAAAGTTTATAGCAAAGTTTTAAGTCGTTAATTACACGAGGCCTATGCTAAAGCTTCCACATAAATAAGAACGCAAAATGTTCCCCTATCCGTACAACATTACGCTCATACAGTAAGAAGGTCTCCACCGATACTACATTGTGAATTTATAATGAAAGTTTTAATTCCCCCGCTCCAATATGCTTAAGTAAATAATTCCTAGAGGGTTGTACAATTTTACCTAAAAAGATTAATGTGGGTAAGTTATGCATAATTTATACATGCGATAGGTACGTAGCAATTGTTTTACAAAATTAATTATGTAACCTTTTACGTCGGTAACCGTTTTGTGTTTACACTTATTGGGCACGACCTCTATCGGGTCTGATTTAATAATGTATCTCGTTACTTCTTTAATTCACATTTGGAAATTTCAAAGGTACACGGATTTCAAGGATTCATTTGCTAGTTGATTTGCGAGTTCCACATACCTTTACGTTGAAGAGAAAATTTTATGAGGTTTATTAATCTGAGGGCATTTTCCGTACGGTGCTTTTAGTGTGATGAAAGTTGTTGCGAAAGTCCCCCGTGCCATATAAGTCCATTAAGCAAATGGACGGAACGGAAATGAGAGCTCGTTTTTAATTTCGTTGTCATGTAAATACGTGATATTAATAATGTGCCTCTTGTTTTGTTACTCTTTGTTAATTAAGGCTTTCGGGATATTAAAAACCTTTAAACATTAGTCACAATGTGTGTCACGCTGATGTTGACGCCTCGGAAAACATATGCATTCTATTTTTTATACTTTTTGTTATTACTTTTTAGAATAATCTTTGTTTGTTTTTTAACAAGTACGGTACTGCTTATTTAAATCAGTTTATTATTTAACTAAGCTATATTGTAAATGCTGCACTACGTTAACTCAAAAAATGATATTGCAATTTCAGATAATCGTTATATTTTTGTCACTAGGACTCCAAGATAGAGTAACATTTTATTGAATAGACCATACTAGCTAAGTCATGCAGTGCAGGCTATAACATAGGTTCTCAAATTAGCATGATAATGTACTTTTTTCTATCACGGCTGAGTTTCGGCCTACTGCCAAATCTAGCTACCGTACCGAATAATTTTAAGCAGTATGACTGCCATCTAAGCCACACCATTATTCTAGCTTATTTAATCTAGCGTTGTAACCAATGTAAAACAGCTTAATTGAATATATAACCAAAATACAAAAAAAATACTAGAATTTTGTCCGAAACAAATAGCGATCAGAGCAACCATTGTTACAAAATAAAAATAAGCGTAAAAAGTTTTGTAATTTGTAAAAAAGTGTGTTTGTCATTTTGTGGGCAAATTACCTTAGGGGGTCGTCTTTTGTGATTATCTTGGTATTTATTGGTAGTTGCATGATATTTATGAGTGTCTTCGTTTAATTAATGTTTTTTGTAAATAATTAATGTTGGTAACTAGTTCCCTGTAAAACTTACATAAGCTAATAGTTTTTTCGTTTTGTTCCGATGGGTCATCAGATAATTGTATTTTCTGAAAATTGTTATTAAGCCTCTTAATTTACTATAGAAGCTACAGGTTGAAGAAAGCTAGAAATACTATTCTTACTTTTTCTAAAGAAAAGCGTGTTGGAATCGTGAATAACAATCTGGAATCTCGAAGTATCGTAAAACAGGTTTTACGCTGCTTCAGGTTACGATTATTTTCCTTCATTTGGTATTTCCTTTTTATATGGTAATCAAGCATTTTTGCGTGTATGACTTAATTACTGTAATTTCCTTGAGTAATTGTAAATTAACTATGTAGGTTTCGCTTGAAAGCGCATACCTTTGATATTGGAATTTGTATAATTGCACCGAGTGAGGGCTGGATTATAAGCATGATTTATTTATTAAAAATGTTTTTGACTATTACACAATGCTTATTGTTTAGTTTTCTTCTCAATCGTTTGTTTTATTTATCATGTAAAAAAATAAAATGACACAAAATAGGAAAAAATATATAGGAAAGTAGGCAAAATGTGCTTAAGTACTCATTAAAAGATGAATTTCTTAAGCCTCGTAAGGCTAGTAGGTTGTTAGTAGTCGCGCGGTTACTCATCATTTTTATGCAAACGACTTTCTGCCATCAAACAGGATACTAGCGTTTTTTCCGCTTTAAATCTTGTTTAGGTGGGTAGTTAATAAGTGAGCCTTGGAAGGAAGGACAAGTTGAAGGTAACTTTTAAATTACGTCTCCGCTCCCGCTAACTTATTTACTCCTTATAGAAGAAACAAAATATAATTCCACTTTTCAGGTCAACGGATAATGGCCTTTGATAACAGCCCGAAAAAGCTTTCCGCTGTTTTGTTTCTTTTATCTTCAAGTTTCTGTGAAGTTTTCCACAAAAATTATAACTTGCAAGATTAAATAAAGAAGTTTTAATAAATTGCTCAGGGTTAGCCGGGATTAAGGCTTAGGTGAATCTAATTTTTCATTTATGAGAAGTACCTATGGCGGGATTAAATCTTTTAAATTGTTTGGAAGTTGCTATTCGAGAATAGGTAACGTTCAGATTTAGTGTTAAAGTTTCCGTTCGTTCCATTTCTTTTATGTTCTCGACTGCAGACGTTGGAGTACATTGGTTCACATAAATATGCATAATATAAGAACATTTAAGCCATTAAAATGGAGTAAAAAGTCATTGTTAACACTCTTTATAGCAGAAATCATAAATGATCTTATGCTAACAGTTTTTTTTTACATTAAATGGAATCTAAACTCTTTTAACAAGTTTTTACAGTAGAAATTACTGTCTTATTTCACTCAAAATGTTGAAACGATAGACTACTAGCGTATTAAATTAACAAGGGATACGTAGAACTTAGACGTACAAAATTATTTTCCCTTTCATGTAATATAAATAATGTGATATTCTCTGAGATTTAAAACCTACATAATGGAAGTAATTTTTTCTTGAAATACTGATTCAATCACTCTTTCCATTTTCTCCACTCCACTTTACTTGACACAAATGTGAAGAGAAGAATATTATTTTTCATTTTGTGTGAACGTTTCCCATCGTTTTATAAGTTAAAATAAAAATAGTCCACTACAAAAACTCGTAGCCTCTGTAAGAGGGTTAAAGGTATAAAAATAACTTGAATACCTCGTACGTTGCAGTATTTGTCGACATTTCGCAGTTTCGCGCCCTGCAGCCAACATCACAAAGGTTATTATGCAAAATTTGTGCCAAAACGCACCCCTCTGTATTCAGTTTTGGTGGCGGAAGCCGTGGGCTTTTATTTACTTGCCACCCGGATGCAATTGCAATTGTGGTCTGAAATTCCGCATGATAAATTGTCAACTGATTTCGGTCCAATTTGCTAATTAATGTTTGTGAGTGATTTCCACAATACATATGTAGGTAATATGATAGGTATTTGTGTTATTGCTGGCTGGAATAATGTTACCGCACGTTCTACATTTATTTTGAATCTGTTTTTTTATTAAAATGTATACAAATGTAGGTATAAATATACCTATACTTAAAAAAGGATCTGTAAATGTTTTTTGCTTTTTTATTGTAAACAGAGTAGTAGATGCAGTTGAAATAAATAAAAAACATAGTTCGCTTCAAAAACTTTGTTTTTTGTGATGTATAGGTGCAGTTTGACGAACCGTGTAACTCAAACGATATTCACGAATAACTGTTACCTATTGAGGTTCGTTTCCGTCATGTTTGAGCGTTTGGAGTGCACAGAATTTTGTAATATAGCCGGTGGGACAATGTTCAAGGGATGCCGATCTTTTGTAGAATTTTAATAAAAGAGATTGTTTTACCAAAGTTTACGTGAAGACTATTGAGTATATAACACTCGTGTGTTGTTGGATTTGGTAACTTTAGAAGCTTGAATCAAGCCTTTATTTATTTTGAAAATCATTTATTCGATGTATAAAGTTTGCTTTGTGTTTTAGCAACAGGACGCTATACCTTTGATGGTATTATAGTGACGCGATAAATACAGTTGGTAAATGTGCTGTCCAGGCCGGGAACAACGAAATACCGGTGCGAAGCAGCAATATTGTGTTGTCGCGCTTTGATCAGTGAGTTACGGGAACCAGCAACAAGAGCCCAATTCAACTTTACAAATACCAAAGCTATATACAAGCTGGTTGCTTTATATCTAGACACAAAAGGGAAGGCAACCACTCATAAATGGCTTAGGCACCGAAGTTATCTGTCGTTGGTGTACATACCTTGTTCTGCTTGAATTTATTTCTATCGGAAAAACTAATTCAACATATGAGCCGCAAAAAAGTTGTGGCAAGAAAGGTAGGGTAAGGTATATATATACTTTGCTTTTAGCTTGTTAAATATGAGAATTGGTCACATGCGGCTCCTTATTATATTTTTTTTCACTGATTGCCAGTGGTGTCTAAAGTACGATTAGAAAATACCAATATTATGAAAAATTATATTGATACTAGACAAGATTTGAAACTGCCGATTTGCTGTTGCTGAAAATTTTCCGAAATCAGGTGCAACTTTCTGCACATGACTTAAATCGTTGAACCGCTAAGCAACCAAGACAGATTATCTTGATGTTTATTTACCAGCTTTATTCCTATGATACCTAGTTTCTTAGGTATATTATAAAGGTTTACCAATTTTTTGACCTCAATGTAATACTATCTCATTCTAAGTAGACTATAATTATAATTTGTGAAACGCGTAGCCATAACAGTGGTATTAATTTGTTCGCAAACCGCGCCCCTGTTTCTGTCACCTCATTCCCTAAATTAATGACAAATAGAGTCCCACCCAGCGCCTCTAAATGTCACGGGGCGGTATTTTCGATGGCTAATTGACTCCGCTAACCCTTTGTTAGTGATGACGTTTGTAATAGGCAAGTTAACTCATTACATGTAACACGCGAACATTTTACAATGAATTGTTGCTAATTATCGCTTTGTCAAAAATGAGCTTTTTGTGCTGTTTTTTACGATGTGTCGATGGCCTGTGGTGTATAATTAGAAGTTTCATTTACATGTACTTAGAAATAGTTCTTAGTAGTACATTACCCTAATCCGTGTTAGTCACTTTGCTTGTCTTAGTAAACACGCACGATTCATGTTAATAGTTTTAGTAATAAGTATTTTATCAATCGACTTTTTGATTATCCATAATGTTATGTAAACATATAATTTCAGGATGGAGGCAATTTAGTTTTCTAGATAGTCTATTTTTACTTCGTTCCACATTCCTATTTGGGATTTATTTGCCAACCACATTGCGCACCACGACTTAAATATTTGAGGGACAAACAAACAGCTTTAAATATACGCGGTAAACACTTAAAAAATACCATATTATTCTATAAAGACGCCGAAACTATTAGATTTTTCCAAATGTTTCACTGACTTGTGCTTTAGTCATGACAACTGACATAAGCATCTAATCTCGTGATTGTGTAACTTTACTACCTCCAACGATTCAATCTTATCTTCAATGTTTTATAAAGTCGGTACTAAAAATCGCCTTACTTATCGTACTATTGTAACAGTTCATTTTACGCCTCGTAAAATACAACATAATATCAAGTCTGTAATAAGTACCAACATAATACACGTGAATCATGTTTTACGACATATTTTATGCCCTTGCTTCTTTCATTTTACGCTTAAGAAGATAATTTATGTTATATGGAAAACATATTTCAGATTTATAAGAAGTTGCCGAAGGTAAGTTCTGAAAGGATTTGACAAATTATATTTTGTTCTTATACTTGATTCAAAGTTAAGGAGAATTAATGGAGGAGGAATGTCTTGTTGAATTACTTTCTGTTTGACTGTACATTGAAATATATAATTATTTTCACGTAGACATGTAAGGACCAAAAGTTCGTAACGAAGAACCATGACTTTTCATCTTTACACAAAAGTCGATTTATGACGACTTCCGTGGTCGAGTGGCGTACACACCGGTTAGCAAGGTTTCGTTTACTACGATGTCCCGTGTTCGATCCCCGGACGGGTTAATGTAGAAATTTGTTATTCTACATTATCTTGGGTCGAGGTGTTTGTATTACCTTCATTGTCTCTGAATTCCATAACATATGTGCTCTAGCTATTTACACTGGGTTCAGAGCGATGCATGTGATATTGTTCAAAATTGATTTATTTATTAATTATAAAACAACTTTAGTATTAAACGAACAAACAATCAGTTATAGATTTATTTTATTTCTTTGACTGAGTATTGATTGTATTTCTCATAATTGTTGTGGAAAACCGAAGTAATTTGTTAGAATTCGGAGTAAATTGTCTATTGTAGCCGCAGTCTCACCAAATTATCGATTTGCGGTTGTCTTGATTGAAATTGCGTACGTTTGCTGACGCTGCCTAGTACTACCAAATTACAAGGTAACAATGAGCTGTGAGAACCACCTTTGTTGTAGAGTCGTGATGATTAATCCGCTTAATTATTTCGCAGAAATAAACTAAATATTTGTGGAACTGTTAACATTTTCTTCACATAAATACGTGATTAGTTATTTTTTAATGTAAATTATTTATAATATAATATTCCGGGACATCTCACACACGGTTGTCTGATCCCAACCTAAGCAGAGCTTGTGTTATGGTAACCAGACAACTGATAAACATACTTATATATTTCTAAATAAATACATATTATAGATAAATTACACCCAGACCCCGAACAAAATGATCGTGCTCATCACACAAACATTTGTGCCGGGTGGGAATCGAACCCACGACCTCCGGTATAACAGTCAGGGTCTCTAACCACTAGACCAACAGGCCCGTCAAATATATGTTCCTATACTATTGACTACCACATAAATATTTAATTTGATATTCTCTTTCATACATTCTGTACATTGAGTTTCCGTTCCACTAGCGACATTCCATTAAAAACAAATGTATAAATACAGGGATTTGAATAAATTAGTTATACACAGAAATTGATTGTCACTGTTCAATTAAGTTAACATGATTATAATAATATGCGATACTGTTCGACATTAACATGCGACAAATAACTGCGCGTTTAATCAATCAAATCGAATTATTTATCCAAAACATCAGTGATCCGTCCCGAGTAGCATTGTACCACATTATTGTTTTATCATGCGTTATGTGGACAAAGCATAATAATTATGTTACATCTTTTTGTTTAATTTCAATATCTGTGGAGATTATTTCGCTGTTTAAAGCTGAGGTTTGCTGCAACTACCTATGGCTTTTGATTTCTTGATTGATGGACAATTAAGAACAAAATCCAACAGTCGAAAAATATTTAATCACGGTGCAATTGAAAGAAAGTTTGATTATTATTGTAATTTAAAATGTTAATGTTATGTTAATGCTGAGGAAAAGAGGTTAACTTAGTCTGTGGAGTCTAGGCGTATAGAGAAACCTTAAACTATGGTGTAAGATACAGATCTTACCCCGTAAGCGTAAGAGACATGTTGAGAAATAGTCTTTCTTCTGCCTGTCTCTTTGGTTGCGAATATTATATGTATAGTATATGGTTTTATATCTATTTATAAATAATGTCAGAATATGTAGAAACTAGTCGTCACAGACCTCGAACCCGCTCCGTGTCTCGAGCTCACAGCCAACCAAGATGCCTTCAGCATTCTATGCAAGCGTTCCTCGCGAGATTGCCAGCGTGGACGCTTAGCGAGCTCGAAGCACGGGATATCACATTCACGCCACATGTCTAGCGTGTTACGGCTAATGTCGTATTCTCGCAGAATTATAATATCCTAGTACTTATGATATCCTGGTACCTACTAATATTATAAACGTGAAAGTTTGTGAGCAATACCAATTGACTGCACGTTGACTTTTGAACACTGTTAAGTTAAAAGCCTGGATTTACTTTTTTTGTCTCGATCATGGAAATGAAAATAAGCGGGCTACTACCTTATACAGGGGTCAGATAGTTTTTTTGCTGGTTCTACTTCTAGGCAAAGGTTGTCATATCGTCTCTTATCATATCAGTTATCCACTGCTATCCGAAATCAGCCCTCCTACATTATGTTAAAAAAATTATAGTCAGCTACAATAACAGTTTGTCCCTTTTGTTACAGTTTTTGTGGTAAACTAAAAATGAAAATTGGCTCCAACCAGATTTACTAGGAATTTAAGAAATAACGTCTTAATCAGGTTCAGCAGCACAACTACCTTAGCCTCCTGGTCACATATACGAGTATTTATGTAATACTAACTACAGCTGTATTGGTTTGTTGCCGACGGTGCGTATGCAGTCCCCATCCAATTTGCTACGGCAATCAACTGTGTTAATAAGTTCAAGCCACTCAATGAGATACCCACACATCCTATATACTGTTGACAGATTACAGAGACTGAAAAATAATGTAAAATTATAGTTCATTTTGTTAGCTACTAACTACTAAAACTAATACTGTATGTTTTCTAATTATAATAAAATAATAAAAAAATAGGCTTTTTTCGATTTTAACGATGTGCTGACTTGAGAGAAGTGAGAGACAGATTAAAATTACTAACAAACCACCAAGTAATGAACATAAATGAACTTTAACATGTTCTAAAATTTCTACCAGAATATTTTACACCTGAAAGTGACACACATCGGCAATTTTAATCTGATTGACCGTATCATATTCTGTCACACTTTTCTTGTTTCTGTATTTATCCTTTATATCATGTAATGTGTCGATATACTAAGTAGGTACCTAAGAATTTTCGTCTACAATTTGCTTACAATCTAAATAAAATTAGCTGATGAGCAGAGGTTTCATTTTCCTACGCTATTCAGGATAAAGCGATTGTGTCATCTCCGGTTCAAAGTAAACAGCTCGTCAAAGAGGTTGCAAATCGGTGATTACATCTATTTATACCGAGAGGCGGCATTCAACTGTCAACCTAACGCTATTTAATTAATGGCTTTTACTTAAAGGACCTGCTTAGATGTAGCCTTACATTGTTTCCACATAACAACATTGTCTCCAGTTTTAAAGGAGCCTCGAGCTTGTTACTAATTTGATGCAGATTTTCGTCGTTACAAATAATTCGTTTTGATGTTCTTTGTGGGTATAATATAACACTGTTTCTGTCATCAAATGTTAGTGTGGTAGATATGTACAAGGAAGAGTCAGAATCTCATTAAGTGCCCATCAAAAATGTAGGTACTATTTGTTTATTTTATTTGCATATTAGGCATGATAATTTTTCTTTTAATTTTGTAAGTATTTTAATATCTGTGGTATTAATAATGGCCTATATTTAACGATTATTACCTACTAAATAGACCTATCCTATATGACATAATCATAAAGGCCTGTGGGGGTACAGAAGCAGTAACATGTGAATATAATTCTGAAATAGCTGTACAATGCACAGAGCACGTTATTACGCATTTAATTAGCAAGCTCGGCCGGTGGTGGACGTCACCGCACCAAGTCGGTCGCATCTGTATCTCTGCGCTGTGTTACTTCTCACATGCTATCGTTGTGTGCCATACAACTTTTCAAACGACTTCAAAAAAAGGAGGTTCTCAATTCGGTTGTATTTTTTTTATTTTTTTTTATGTTTGTTACTTGATTTCTCAAAGACGCCTGAACCGATTTCAAAAATTATTGTTCTATTTGAAAGGGTATGCTTGTCATTTGGTCCCATTGTCATCAGGTCAGGACCTGATGGTGGAAACCCTGAGAAATCGAGGGCATCTCTTGAAAATTGTAGGCGAGCATGGGTTAAAAACTTGAGATTTATGTGTATATCTGATGAGACTACAATACTATGGAGGTTTAGAGCAGATCTGATGATGGAGACGACAGAGGATCGAGGGAACTCCTCAACGGCACATCTTAACTTCGTCGTGTTTGGGCTTATGTTATTCGTGTTGACAATATCTTTACACCGAGATGGGTAATGACTGCCATTGCAAGGTCCGTGATGCAGGTGCAGCACAGTTTAGGGAAGTCCTTATTGGTTGATAGCAGACACATAGTGTTTGAGCTTATTTTATTCGTATTGATGCGCACATGGGTAATGTTGCATATTCGATAGTGTAGAAAAAAAAAAACAGTTTAAATTATAACAATTAAAAAAAATAACAATTTAACAGTTAATAAAAAAATAGTGTATTTAGTAATCTCACGCAAAATAACATTGGATTTAGATTTCCTAATTTGCGATAGGCTCTCTTTCCTCGTTTGTCTCATTCAAATGACGATTTCACATATGAACAGCGCATTTCGTAAGCCTACCCATTTTTACGCAAAAAACGAAATCGTCAAATTCACTAAAAAATCTCGAAATAAAATAATTTTTAACAAAAAAAGAAACGACTTCAAAACAAAAATAAAATCCAGTAAAAAGGACAAAATAACTGCGTTATTTAAAAACTCTCTATTTTGAAGGCGGTGCCTAGTAAAACTAGTAGACACACAATGATAATGAATAATAAATCAATATTAAAAGAAAAATGAGTTCAACTAACAACCTTCTTTAAAAGGTTATCTAAATTACTTAATATAATAAAATACATAACTAATAGCACTAAACTAACACACCTATTCGAAACTTAAAAGTCTTAGTCAAAATGAGAAACTCAGATAAATATCTAAGTTAATTCAATTCGTTCAATAGTTTTACTTGGCACCGCCTTCAAAATAGAGAGTTTTTAAATAACGCAGTTATTTTGTCCTTTTTACTGGATTTTATTTTTGTTTTGAAGTCGTTTCTTTTTTTGTTAAAAATTATGTATACACAGTACAGTTAAGGTATGTATTGATTTTGGACAGGCAACATGATTTTCTCAAGTATATAGCGTATTTTTTTTACTTTCTTGACCATTCAATTTCGAATTTTCTTTTTCAGCGCGAAGTGTCACTTTCGAATTAAACAATTGGTTTTTGTCAGTGGCATTTTTTGATCTTGGTATGAAATGATTAAAGTAAGTGGGCCTGTAAAAAAATAATTATGATTTTTAGGAATGCAGTCTAAAAAAATATCAAACTTCTAAATTCTAAGATAGCTGCATATATGGTATACCCGAATTGTATACATAATTTGAATGTATCCATTCAATTAAAAAGCGTAATAAAGGGACAACTCCAGTAATAAATCTCGTCACTTGTATATTTTTCCGGATTAATATGGTTACAATTTGACATTCCAATTAAAGCGTCGAGATTGTTGCAACGAGAGTAGTCGTGCGCAATGGCACGCCATTGATGTATTTATGATATTATTATGATATGCAACTGAAATGCTTGTAGCTATTTAATGCATCATTTATGATGAGATGCATAATTAAATAAAGCAGAAATGACTTATTCGAATATATTTGCATGTGCTTAATTAGTTTAATCATGGATTTTCGACTCGGCTAGTCGAAAATGGTGGTGAAATTAATAATGTTATTGAAATAGTAAGGTGAATTTCACCCATATTTTTTATGGCAGCTTTGTTATTTTTATGCGAATAATTTACTATATTTTTAATATGAAGATTTTATTATATTTTGTTGCCATAAACAAAGAAGGTTGATAAAGGAATAATTGATCAACATTTTGATAACAAGCGTCAAGCTAAAGCTTTGAAAATTCCGGTTTGGTCGTCCGTTTCAATTATGAAACTACCCAATTACAGTGTTCTGCGAATTTATAGAGAGTCCACAAAAAAATGAGTGGTCACGCCGCTCGCATTACCTGGAATACATTAATTATGAGACATAAATGCCAATGATGGCTTGGAAAAGGACAGCTACTTCAGAAAATTACTTTGTCGAAATTGTAAAATATAATGATATCACATTTACCATGTTACCTTGCAAACCGGTCACGTTTGCAAAGTTAGTCCCTGTAATTATTCACAAATTCAGAAAATGAAGAATATAACTTTGAAAGAGAAATTAAACTTATTGATTTAGTCTGCCGTCTTTAAGGTAAAGTTGTGTGATGTAATTTGAAATTTCCTAAGGACATTTTGCGGAAGGTTTTCGGCTGTAATTATAATTCCTCTGTCAAACATTGTTACGTGAAAATTGGTATAATACTAATTGGTTCAATTCCTTGGAGTTGTTAAATCGAATATAAAATTATCTTTTGAGTTAAGTTTTCTACCTTAATAAACTTGGAAGTAATGCTGAAGATGACAGAGAACTAATTACAACTTACTTAATTATAGTAACATTATAAGAGTCTGTTTGGGCTTAGACTATTTAACAAAGATATTTTACTGTTAAAATTTCGAAACATTGGCTCTAAAAAAATTGCATAAAACGATCTACGTGAAATAACATATTATTCTCTATACTATTTCGGAGAAGGTATCATACTAATTTATAACAAACCTTGAGGATTGAGTCCAAAGTTTTCGACTAACCACACATAGAAAGTTCTTAAGATTCATTACGTTAAATGTTGATTCTGGGAACGGTAATATCTTTGACTATATAACCATGAAAATGTTACTCGTAAAATATATTACTTATTTAATTACGCAAATTCACTGACTTTTGAAATAAAAGTACGAGTGAAATCAAAAAAACTGCCTCGTTGGCCTAGTGGTGCTAAGCGCGTCTGCTACGCTAGAGGTCTTGGGTTCGATTCCCGAGTCGACCAAGCTGTTATTGGGTTTTTCTATGAAATTCTCAGTAGCAGGTCGGAGTTTGGATTTGTGCCCGGTTAGTGGCAATAGGCTCGCCCCCTATTACATGGGACCTAAACATATCGTCGAACTGTGGGTGTACAATTGGTACGCCTCTGCCTACCCCTACGGGGATACAGGCGTGATGATATGATGAAATCAAAAATACTTATTTAAAATAATTTACATTTTGCGTAGGGCTTATCATTTAAATGAGCCAAAAAATTACATGACCTCAACATAATTCCGATCGGTTATCACAGTGAAATGATTCCCAACTACTTTGTACCAAATATATGTTTATGCAAGGTTTACGTTCAATAAAATACACTATAAAGGTCGAAAGCCTGCAGAGAATATATCAGTGGTCGAGACAAGAGGCGAACCAAGGAACAAGAGCTATGTTCACTTTACAGTTCATTTCTATATCTTGTTCCATTACAATCTTATAGCTCATCTTTCTGCAATGCGAATAGAGTTGGCAGCAGGCCCGGAAGTTGGATTTACACTGCTATTCTCTTTTTTTAGATTGCGGTAGTGTCTTCGATGAAATATTAATAGGGGCGTTGAAATTTGATTGCTGCTCAGAATGCCTATTATAAGTTAAGCGATATTAAAACTTAAATATCTTGGAATTAATACTGGACGCAGCTGAAAAGTTATTTAAATTTGTCAGAAGATTTTACAATGTTTTAAAACCACTTAAAAGTCAGGCAACAATTTTAATATATTCTATAAGATTTTTTGGCGCAAAATTTTATTTAAAATTTTTGGTCGTAGGTACAACGGCTTTATAGAGTTTTAAAATTTTAATAAAAGAATATGGTACTGCGCTGTTAAAATACAAATTGCTAAGCCAGACGATTTGTTGATGTATGGTTTATTTTATGAAAAAAGTGAATTGACTCGGTTCGTAGTAAAAAATTGTTGGAACTAAATCACGTAAAATCTGAAAAGTATGCCTTGCAAAGACTTAATGTTTTTATAATGAAAATTTCACGAGATATTACAGAAATACGAAGTAAATGCGATTGCACGATGGCTATTTACTTAACTGATTATTTAATTGGTATAGTATCGACCAATCGAATAATACTAATTTACTGTTTCTTTCATACATATTAATTGAATTACGTAATCAATTGAAATAATACTGCATTTCAAAATAAGATGAAATGCTTTGTTTGTTTTTTTGCTTAACATATCAAAGTACAAGTAGAAAAACATTTTAAAATAAGATAAAATTACATACAAACGTTAAACAGATACCAATTAAATTTAAACAAAGTGAATTAAATTAGTAGGTAGCATTTCAATCAGAAATATAACCCAAAACAATGTATTAAGCTCGTGAGGGTGATTAATTATATTGACTTAAATGTTCGCTATACTTTGTATTAATCCAGAGTAGGTAATAAGATGCCAATTAGAGTTTGATGTTAGATCGGATTAATTTACTTGTAAGCAATAAAGTGATTACTCTGTTATAATTGGACTGATAGACGTGGATTGGGATTATTCGTTTTCAGTATTCATAAGTTATTGATTACTCGTGCGGCTTTAGCATTTCATTTTAATATAACATAACATTACGCCTATATCCCCGACGTGTTTAGGCAGAGGTGTACCAATGTACACCCAAAGTTCGCCGGTATGTTTAGGTCCCATGTAATAGGGGGCGAATTTATTGCCACTAAATTTTTAACCGACTTGAAAATTAGGTTCTCAATTCGAATTTTTCTTATTTATTATGCGATCTCTTTAGTAATTTTAAATTCGTTATAAAATAGGTTTGTCATCGATTGGGTAGGTATACCTCAGCAGTGACTCCATGTAAAACTCATGGAAGTAATGTGATATTATAGATATATATTATTTTGTATACCTATCACATTTTTGTGTAGTTTTACACACACCACCGAAAGTCTCTCATGGGTTTACAACTTGACACTAGCTTATAAAAATCTTTTTTTAAAACAGCGCCAATAAAACTCGTTGTTTGTACCAAAACGTTTTGGTCTATTTTCTCACGGATAAAAAGATTTGTTTGGCTCAAGTTGTATTAAGAGTAGTAGGACATTAAAAATATGTACAGTTCATCAGATCGTTTATTTTTGTGATAATTTGACATAGATAATTACTTTGATATTCAGAATATGATCAAGAAATTAAATATACGGGCACACATATTTTCATTGCTCATTAACTTATTATATTTCAAAGGTGATTTATTTATTTCACTAAGGAAAATAACATTTAATAACATAGTGTAACAAACAGGTTACAAAAAAATAAATGAGTTTAGGGTTTGTATTTTTTTTTGTTTACCCCTTGCCTTTTTCCTTTGGTCGGACAGGGAGACCTCTCTTTCCACTGCTAGGAAAAGGCCTCCCCAAGTCTTTCCATATTTCCCTGTCTCGCGCTACCTCTAACCAACCATCAGTTACACAAAAAATGGTTAAAATAGAAGTTCAATTATTATGTGGTTACTCATTGTTTGCAGAGGCACTTGACTGTGAAATCCCTAAACTTTCTATTGATCTAGAATAACTAGACAAAGCTAAAGATAACAGCTAAGTTAATTTTAATTGTTACTCCAATTAAATAAAGCCTATTGTTATTCAGTAACTTTTGGTGATCCCTCTTTTGTTGATAGAGACCTTGATAATGTTAAATATGTATTTTGGTATGGAATATACATATTTAATGTGTATGTAAGGATATCCATATATATGTTACGGTAAATGTGATTAATTAAAAATTATTAATAATTTTACAAAATTATTAATAATAATCACATGTTTTGGTAAATGTTAATAAACAATCGAAATTTATTACTTTTAGTTTTAATTATTAATAATTCTCGACACATATTGGTAAAGTGATAAAATAAATAAAAACCCAATGTTTTTTGACCAGCAGGTATTTATTTATATTATTCACTCTTACCCTGACATATACACTGACTTATACATATACACTTGGTTAATGTTTCTTTAATTTATAAAAATATATGTGATGGGTACATACGTCGTCGCTCGCTTCGCTCGCTCTGTTGCAAGGTCACAATATCTAACCTAACCTAACCTATTGATCTCCGTCACAAAGTCGAACCTAACCAAGCATACTAAATAAACAGCCCCGCAACCCTTGGCCACTTATTACATTTATCACTACTAGGGTTAAATTATTAATAAAAACCGACAAATGTGATTAATTTATCACTTTTACCTCGACTTTCGGTAATTATTAATAATACTAGATAATTATTAATAATCTTCAATTAATCACTCTTACCGTGACATATATACATGAATTTATGATTTTAATGTCTGTCACTTTGAGTGGAACAAGTTAGTGTAAGGTACTTAATTATACGTACCTGATTGAAAAATACTAAGGAAATACAAAAATAATATTTATAAAAGTATTATTAAAATAGTAATGAGGCGGATTTATAATTATTTATACATCATTTATCGTTGTACTTACACGTATTTCTTGGGATCGCCGACTAGACATCGACCCTACTGCCTATGCTTCAATTCCTTAATAAGAACGCCTATTTAGCTCGAAACTAGTCGGGCGATACCGAGAAATAAACGATAATTATTCTACTCAGAAAGTCTAATTATATACACACCTTTTTAGTAACACATTTTTTGGATTTCCCATAGAATAGCCTACATTATTACTACTTAAGATAAAAGAAAATTGGAGTATACCTCACCGTAAATAATAATGGTAGAAAGTTAGGCTATTACCGGTTTAGTTATTGCGCAATAGCCTAAACTGGATAGAACCTAATCCGAAGTTCGGTGTACAACTGGAAGTTAATAGGGCAAGTTTTTAATAAAATCATAACTAATAAGAAGTTGGAAGCTGATTTTAACACGGAATAGAGCTTTCATAAATTTGCTTCCTTTTCCTTTTAGCCACATTGGGATGTATTTGCGTCTTTGGTTCTTATAATTTCTGTTTCATTTTTTATTTATAAAGGTGTACATGGTGTTCTTATGAACTAACAGTATCCCAAAAAACAGTAGAAACTGTTTGACTGTGAGATAATTTTTAACCAATTGAAAATTTGTTTCATTCAGTGCTTTTTAAAGTAGTTTTATATTAGCACGTTACATTTTAAATTATCTATTGTTTATTAAAATATATGTAAGTAAATATTTAGATTACCAGATTAGTTGTAAAATTACACGACATACGTCCTCGATTCGTGTAATTTTACAAGAGCGAGTCATATAGTAAATATATAGTAATTAATTAATTTTGTTTGATACTGCCCAAATTATTGAATCAATGTTTTATTTCTATTTTTGTTGTGACTTTATTTTCGTTTTCTGAGCACTGTTGGATAATCCCAACATTTCCCTAAAAATCGAAACAATATTTCTAATTAATTATTTTATTAAGCTACGTATAGGTAATACGGCTATTTCTGATTGTAATTAGGTATTAGGGTGAGATGAAACTTCCAACTAACTACTTCATGTAATACCAGGAATACCAGCTGTTGTTACTCAGAAAGTTGATAACGTATAACTAAGATATGAGATGTCATCAAGTGGGCGCAGTGTCCCGTAACAGCTGTCACGAAATCATGTCATCTAAGGAGTTCGCAATCACTGTATCAGACTGCGGAACCATTTGATATAATATAGACCCTCTGTATACAATATACGTATAGTATATATAGTTCTCTTGTAGTCGCTGGTCAGGGACCTGTCTCACTTAGAGCGAGGAGCAAGTAGCGAGTAGAACGATGAACTACAAAACGAGTCGGCGAGCAGCGAGTAGCGAGTATGTAGTTTTGATAGTTTTGTCGCCGAGCGATGAGCGAGTGACGAGTGTGATAGGCGATACTCGCTCGACTCGCTCGGGTCATTCTATACTACTATAAAGGAAAAGAGGGCAAAATAGAACATGTCTTTAAAAAACGGATCACATGACATACGCGCGATTTAAATTGCACACAGTACCAGGCGGTTTTGCTAGTAAAGGGTAGGTCTTGCTGTTATGTCCATTTTACGGTAGTATTTTTTAAGAATAGATTTATTGTAATGATATTTTAACATAGAAAATAGTTAATACTTCTTAGTAGTTTTTAGAAACTTGAACATAAAATTGACGGGGTGCTTTTGGATCTTTTGGATGGAGTTTTATATTTAAGGGCAAGTATTCTTGTAAAACCATAAACATCGTTACTTTAATAACAAGAATAAAACTTTTTAATTTCCCAAAAGTAACACCATAAGTACAAAAAAACAGGCATCGTCTTAGTAAAATAAAATAACTTTCACGACAGTCTAAAATAATTCAATGATTTTGTTTATTACATCGTGAAATTAAGCCTTCCATCTTCTCAATTCAAATCTGCATTTTTATGCAGAATGACACTGATTGGTCCTCGGCGAGTGTTTTGATCGCCGAGCGAGTCTCGCTCGGCGAGTATATTTTTATAGTTCTACTCGCCGCAAAAAACAAATGCTGAGAGAGTTGTCGCCGGTAATGTGAACAGTCGGCGAGTAACTATTTGTATATGCATCTCCTTCATTTACACGGGATCTATATCTTGCTGTTCGTTTCTTGAGCGATTTTATAGTTGATAGTTACTCGCTTCTCGCCCGTCAGTGGGACAACTGCCTTATGCAAACATGCGTATGTAATATGAACTTGTTTTCGCTGACGAATTTCAATTCTGCATTGTTCTGGATTCTAATTTTAAAATAAAAGGTGTGTTTTAAAGGATAATTAAATGTATTTAATGATATGAAGTACTTAGTGCATTAAAAAGAAATACTTTTTTTGTAAAGGATTTAATATGACTTCAATGCATCTTACTTATTTCAGGACCCGGAACCATTTGATGTAATATAGACCCTTTAAATATACAATAAACATAGTTTATAGAATTGACGTTTAGTTTCTCGCTATGCAAATATGTTTTTATAATATTTACTTATTTTTTGTTAACGATCTTATGCTTTGTTCTGGGTTCTAATTTTAAAATTAAAAGGCTTTTTAGGTAAAATTAAATGTAATGAATTAGATGACGTTTTACAATAAAAGTAAAAAAAATATTTGAAAATTATTTAATGTGAGTTTCCTGTATGTTACTTATTTCACGAAGCGCGCCTTAAATTTCTAAACACATGGCTGTTTTCTTATATAGAGATGTCGGCGCAGTACGGAATACTATATGTTTTATTCAGGGTAAGTGATAGCAGGTTCGGGACTTATTTGTGTGGACCAAAATTCATATCCGTCAAGGGATACGTAGTGCATTTCTCGTCGACTACAGCACCACAACTTTTTGTATGTTCCACTGATCCTAATATTTATAATAATATGCCACTTGACTCTTTTTACTGATAATATTTGCTATAGAAGGTAAGTAACCGAAGAAGGCTAAGAAATTTTAATCAAAAGTGTAATGAAACTCCACAAAGATTGTATACGGCTGCAATCGTTACCATCCGATATGATTGGAATAGCAACTAAGGAAATAATGGTACCTAGATAACTTTAAGGAAATGTAAATGATACCAAAAGTTAAAGGTTATAAATAAACATAGGTAGTTAATACTCCTACAGTATTCAACTTTTTTGTATAGGCAATAAATGTACCGTTCGCCACACTACACTAACATGTAATGAGCTAATGATTGAAGCGCTTATTAGACCACTCGTAGAGTAATAATACTATACAGTAAAAGTGCGCTCAGCTGCACCAACTAGTGGTTGTCAGTAAAACACACGAGTTAGTCAAGACTAAGGATCGCGTAGTCTAATAAGCGCTTTAAAAGTCAATTTGATCCCAAAGCTAGTTATTGGCTTTGACTCCGCAGAAATTCTGTCTTTTTTTAGTTCGAATATATCAATCTATTTCTGTTGAAAACCTATTTAGCCTCAAAAGTGATGAATCACGCACCATGTCGTCACCTTAACGCTAACCAGTATATACATATGACCTTTAAATACTAAGAACGAACCTTCCTTCATGCCGGAATTTTCATAAGCGGACGCTGTCATTAATAATAATTAGTGTGCGCCGAATAATATAAGCTGAGTGGTTTGGCCTATTTACTGATTCTAGGCCTCTATTCCATATGATTTTAGATTATGGGAAATTTACTTCGCCTACCTGTGGTTTCAATCGCTTTGCCTATGTCGCAAGGCAAGAACTATGATATTAAATAGCCAATCCTCCTCGCGAACTGAGGTATTAATCAGATTTTTTTTCCAATCTAGATTCTATACTATATTTACATATGATTATGTGAAGTATAGATTTACATGCATTTCTCACATTGCTAAGCGCTTGTTTATTATGGCAGCACGCTGGATTCATATTAGGTAAATAACGTGTATGAGCTGTTCTGTTTGAACTGAGTGTACGCAGGGAACTGTTTGTTTGCTTAAATGAGTTTGTATAAGTTTCTGTGCTTTTACTTATATAAACAACCCTTTGGGTGTAATTTATAAAGTAACATGTAAGTTAAAGTAATTTATTTATACTTTTTCTCAATTTATTCCATTTTCCTGCTAATAAATTATGTATAACTTTCCCTAGTCACGTGTTACTAAGTAAAATATGTGTAGTACGATTTGTAACGAAGTTTTGAAATCTAAAAATGTATTGATGAATGTAGTTGAAGTTTGTTTTATATTGTTTACTCAAAACGTACAAAAACTGTAATCCTTTTGGTAGCATTTGTCAAATGTTATATGGAATGGAACAAACATGCACAGGCAATTTGACTTCTGAATAAAAACCGAAAAATATACGTTAGAAACAAACGAACTACTATGATGGAACAAAGTATTTTGTAGCTGACATTTTTAGGTTTATCTAGTTAGGAAGTTGCGTAGTTTCTCTTATAATAAACATATATAAACATACATATCAACACGCCTCTTTCCCCGAAGGGTTAGGCAGAGGTGTACCAATGTGCACCAACAGTGCGCCGATATGTTTAGGTTCCATGTAATAGGGGGCGAGCCTATTGCCACTAACCGGGCACAAATCCAAACTCCGACCTGCTACTGAGAATTTCATAGAAAAACCCAATAACACCTTGGTCGACCTGGGAATCGAATCGTAGCAGTCGCGCTTAGCATCACTAGGCCAACGAGGCAGTCAATTGCTATGATATTTTGCTATCGTTATTGATAGCAAGTGGATACAGAATACGTCGGTTTGACCGCACCCTGTTGCTGTCATAGTGAAATTAAAATTACCTACATCGAATCGGCTAAGAGGCTTTTTGTCGATGGGTTATTGATATTAGATCGATATAGGTGTGCCGATAGCGACGTCATCAATTACCTACGTGCGTGGCACGAGCATGACCAGCGGACAAAGGATGTTAGCCTTTACAATACACGACGAGGGGAACTTTGCATGTGTGAATTGTTTATTGAAAAATTACCATTGGATAAACGATCATTCGGTGGGTCGAAATGTATTCCATTATTCCAATAGCAAACGCACACAAACATAGGCACGCTTTACCGTAATTATTTTTATTTTAAGTGTAGGTAATTATGACGAAAGTGAAAAATATTAATAGAAGAATATTTTTGTATTACACAGAAACAAAACAGGTCAAGGTTTTATGAATCATATAGATACAAAAAGATGTGTTCTTTAAATTGGTTTTCAACTGAAACGGAAATTTTATTTCAAACGTTAGAATATGTACAGAAATAAATGGAAACAGTACCGAAAGCCAATATATAATACGAGCTTCACAGTGTATCCGAATGCAAAATGAAATAGCACACAAAACTTTTCGTGGCAAGTACTTCTCGTGTGAAATCCTGCCGTCTAAGAAAACCATCATCCGATTTTCTGCCAGCTTACTGTAAATAAGAAAATTCATTCGAACTGTGTCGTTAAACGTAATCGAGCGTCGTGGAAAGTATTAAAGAAGCAGACGCTATATTGCATAAGTTAAGATGTTACAATGGAAACTTTGAGTACAGCACCAAGTGTGCGCAATTCCTCTTTGGCAAAATACGTCCCTGCTCATCAGGCGAAGTAAAGTTATGTAACGTTTATACGACGGCTTATAGCCACCCGTTAAAACAATATTAAGTGTGCCTGTCCAATTGTTTTATCTAATTGTCAAATCATATTCTAGTTCTACTACGGGGATAACGTGATTAATTCAGAAATGTTTTTAAAATTTTGCAAATTTAGAGAATTTAAATTTTGTGGTATTGTTTATAGGTATTTATATGTATATATTATATTTCATATTATTCTTGCTACATTTTTTTTAAACTCGATCAACGTTCTATTTATATAAATCAAATCATTAACGTTTGTTACGTATTCACGAGAAAAAGCCTTTTATACGTAGCGATAACTAATGTCACACGTTGATAAAGGAAAATAAATAATGAATAGCAAGCAGCTGTGTGTGGTTGTACTGGAATACTCACTGGAATGTACCTCGCAGGTCTTTTGTGACGCGATAATACCGCTCACATTGTATTTTAGTTGCGGTCCTAAACAAACAACTCCCTCTGACAAAGATAAAGACGCCTACTACTTATACTTAAGCCTTATAAGCTTATATCAAACGCTAAGAATTTAATTAAATTCATTATTTTTATAGAGTTTTAAAAGTGAATAAACTTCTAAAGGTATGTCCTGTTTTCCATTAAATGAGTTCTCGAATCAATTCTCTTTGAGCACCACTGTTCCTTAAATCCTTGCCTTGTCTCTCGTTAGAATTGTTGGATTATTAAAGCTTGCAGCTCTTTCAACCCTCTCTGTTTTTGTTCGTTGAATATTTTAGCCCGTTAATTGGTTAGTTGATTCACCATTGTTTTCTAAAGAATTATTTTATAGATTCGTGCTAACGTGTCTGCTATATCTATAGATGTACTTGACGTCTCATTACGGAGGGGAGTCTCGAGAGGTAAATATTAGTGTAAGCGCAGCACATGTCAGCTGTAATGTTTGAATAATGAACGCCATGTATATGTAAACGAGGCTATTGCGAAAACTTGTGCAAGTAATTTTCCTTAATATTAGCAAAGAACAAAAGAGCTGTGTTTTTATGTTCTCAGGATTAAATATATAAAGAAAGATATGGGTGTAATGAAAAAGATTTTCGTTCAATACAGAGACAAACATCTTTGTATTTCCACCATTGATATTCGCCGGGCGGGATGAAAGTTGGTGCGTTTGTTTCGCTACATTTAGCCAGCGTCGCTCGCTGCTACATTTCATTAGTGCCTCCTCCCTTTTCGATATTGTTCTCCTTGTGTTTATTGCGTGTACGTATAGATTAATTAATTTGCGTTATTGATTTTTATTGCTACAAATAAAGGGATAACGGTGTGTAGATAGTGATGTTTATTAGATATTTTTACTTAGTATTCAGATCAGGAGTTGTTTCTACAGATTTGTTGATAAACAGTACATGAATTAGTTTTCTAGAGAAGTTAGTCGTTTTATTAATGATAATTATAGAGCATTCCAACTACTGTATTCTCATTCCGGTTTAATGTTATTCAATATTATATATGTTGATTAAAAATTTTAATTAATGTTTATATTTCAACATTGTTTGAAAGAGAATTATACAAAGTTTTAGCATAAAATGTTATACGCGTATGTAGCAGGCAAGCAATATCTGTTTCAAGTGTCGGTATGAACCATACACAGATAGTTGTAAATCAAGTGCGAGCTTACTCAACAGTCATTTCAAACTCTTGGCCCATATAAAATTAGAGTCAATAGACTGGCTTATGGGAGGCGTTCTGTAATCTCAAACTCGGGTATAGCGGTAATAAAAACACCCTTAAACACACAGATCGGTAAATTACTTTAAGCTTTTAAACATTTAATCTCACTAATCTTAAATAACTTTATATTCTTAGTCAGTTTCATAACGACAATACCAGATAAAAGGGAAAGTATTCTTGGAGACATGGAAACAAATGAATAAAGGTAAGAAAACAAGATAAAGAAGTCGATAGGTAATTTACATCAATGTCATCGATAAAGGTAGTCTCGGTAAATACCTGGTTCTTACATTTATCTTAGTAAAAAGCATCGACGTACGTTTTTCTGTCTGCCACATTTAGTTGGTAAACTAGCTGTCAGGTATTGTAATTTGTGGCATTTTTTGAGCAAGAATTTAATTTCAATAACATATTTTTGTTAACTGTAGAGTTATAGTGTTATATAAATATATAATTACTCGTATGTAGAAATCTCAAAGAACTATCAACTTGTACCTAAAATTGTAAAATTTTATTTTATATGCCCTGTATGTGTTCATTAATAGGTTTAGAACAAATGTGTCCTGATTTATTGTAAATATTGTCTCGTGAGCTTTCACCAGAATTTACGACGGCGAAAGTCTCCTATGATACATACTACACTTTTGAATATACCGGTAATATAGGGTTCACAATCACATGCCCAAATAATATCAAATTTGGAAAATTCATAATATATTACCATTACCATTTTTTGGTCCGAAATTCCCTAAATTAGAGATTAAAACAAAAACTACAACTCCAATTTCGTCCCTATTTTTGGGGGTCTTTTGTTTGGTAATTAGGTAGAATCTGTGACGATGCCAACACTCTATCTCAAAGTTGAGAAAAAACATTTTTTAGGTTATATTTTTTTTCCCACATTTTTGTAATCAGATATCGATACCTAACAGCCCCTTAACGGATCGGACAGGGGCTTCGTAACACCCTGTATACTTCATATAAACAACATTTTAACTAAACTCTCTCACATTAAAATAGTGTTTCGTTATTAACTGTATTATAGAAGTCACAACGCTAGGATTCTGTTCTCTGAGTATTTGAACGCTCCAGTACTCCACACCGCAGAACATTACTACTTAACTATCCGTTGCAGCCCACCCACTAGGTTCACCAATAATACTAGAGATGTGACAACATCGAAATAAAATTAAAAGATGTTTGTGTAAAGTATAATCTCAATTAAAAAAAATGTGTTTAAACGTTTAGTAGACTACTATGCATGGCACACTTAGTCACTGAAATAGGATGCCTAAATTTTAAAGCACATATTTTGCGACTAGTTTAATGCGATTGCACCTTCTAAATTCAGGAATTATATCAGTTAAGTTCCTAATTTAGGGATAGAGTAATAAGCGTATTAATCGCTTCCTTCAAAACAGTTGCAATATCGATTTAAAGTAACGCAAAGATGAATAGGATTCGCGTAAGCACACTGTCGGGAATACATTGTCTGTATGCTAGATAGGCACAATGAACGCTATGAAATTCATCATGCAGCTTCGTACCGCTTTGTTTGATCATGATTAAGATGTTACGGGTTTTGAATGGATCGTCGCTCGTGTATTAATCAGACCGCTCCCAAATCGTCTATTAATCAAGTTTAAGCATCTGGATGACAACGAACTGTCAGCTTAAGTAGTGTTTAGTTTACGACGCACTGTAAACAATCGTTTGCGGTAACTTGTCTCGGCTCACTGCCTTTATTGTTTAATGTTTACATGATTGTAATCATAAAGTTTGCGCGATATTTAGGAATTGGGAATGTGGAAACTGTAATTACGCGCTGTTTGCTTATTATTAAATTAGTTGGGCTTGTTTAGTTTGGAACTACTTATTTGTCAGATTTCACAGCGTAATTTTGGTCTAATTTCATACAAATTTCGACAGAAAATACATCATTATATATGATGCTTTTTAATATTTAAACATTACGTTAAATACATTTTTTATATAAAAAATATGCGTCATTCGCGAAAAATAATCCATTTTTTTGTAACATAAGCACCTTTGTATAGTCAGTAAATTGTCTATTAGCCAGTAATAATAGCAGTTTCGGTTCATAAAAACCGCTTAATATCATCAAAAGTTCAGCTCCAAATGGTCGCAAAGTGCAAAAACGTTAAAGCCGTTATCCCAGTAAGCGCATTCGGCATTCCAAATCAACAATGACATTAACCCCCCTAGTGTGGCAATCAGAGAGTAAGTGGGAATTTCCGCATCGTTTCATACGGCTCCCGGCTAAATGTTAAGAGTTCACTGCCGATGTATCTGCGTAAGTACGTATGTAGGTACCGCAGCCCGCCGCGTGACCCACCGCCCGCGCGACCGACGAGCCTAGAAGTACCATAAAATACCATCACGCCTATATCCCCGAAGCATTAGGCAGAGGTATACCAATGTACACCCACAGTTAGCCGGTATGTTTAGGTCCCATGTAATAGGGGGCGAGCCTATTGCCACTAACCGAGCACAAATCCAAACTCCGACATGTTACTGAGAATTTCATAGAAATATCCAATAACACCTTGGTCGACTTGGGAATCGAAACCAAGACTTCTTGCGTAGCAGTCACGCTTGGCACCGCTAGGCCAACGAGGCAGTCCAGAAGCACCAGGCGCACATATATGAGCCGCAGTTACAAAAAGAACGAATGGTTATTCAACTATTGAGAATTCATTGGTCTATAATAGTTTTGGAACTGTCAAACTTCAGTTTCACATAAAATTTATTAGTTTTACTGGCGTTGAACCTTGAAGTTGTGATGTTCACGCACTACGCTCACGACGCTCAATATTGTTTTATTATACCTTCCAACAGTTCTTTCTTAATTTATATCAGCTATAAATAACCTGTTCTACAAAAAATTCATTTAATTAATCTTATACTACTAATAAAACGGATCGGGTTTTCCAAAAAACCCATTCCGATGCTAATAATAAGTTTTCTATCTTAGCAAGGTGTACACTAAAATAGCTTATTAAAAGAAAGAAATGAGCAACGTTTATAAAAAATATATCGTAGGATGTTTACGCTCTCGGTAAAATGACTAGATTAGAATTTTTCACGCCTACAGGCAAAATTAAAAGTTCTCTGCTTAAACTATTACAATACCTGCCTTGACTTTTGTCAACATTTGTTATAGTATTTTATCGTGCTACCACAGAGGGTATTAAGAGTTCACAATTACAAAGTTAGACCGTCAAAAGCTTTCGGTATATAATTTTGTGGAACATTGTGGGAGCCTCCGAAACTCGCGCGTCCGCGTCAAAAGCAAAGGGAATACTATATAAAACGGGTCGAGGTCTTATTGACATAATGTATTATGTAAGCGATTTATTTTTAATAAGCTACGCTTTTATAGATTAAAGCTACCATTGATGGTATGCCAAACATTCATAAAACATATTTCTGTGTACATAAGAATCAAAAGGGACTATGAATCTTTTAAGTTATTTTCCTGAGTATGTTTCTGCTCGACAAATAGAATAAGATGCAAGCTAATGATTAATTACTTTAATGGATATCAAATATTGTTATCCATAACATACAGTAAAAATATAAAAATAGGAGCAACTGACAATTTTTTGAGGAATACTTGTCACTTTTCAAAGACTGAACAGATTTTCATAAACTATAAAGCTAAGAACCATCTGGATCAAGTCAGCAATCAAACAAAAACCACCTTAAATTCGGTCCATTTCTTTAGAAGCTACAAGGCCATATACAGACATACCAAAAGCTCAAACTCTTTACCGTAGCGTCCTCTATTTTTGTGTGGGAGTTTAAAATATCTAAAAAAGAAATTATTACCAATTACCAGTAATCATCATTTACAAATATGTACGGCGTTCTGATTGGCTACCAGTTTTATCCGGTTGATTTCTTAGAATCGTCGGTATTTCATACAAAAGTTTCTATAAAACTGGCTCAGACAAGTAAATTGATGATTATGTTCATTATATTTATTCACGGTTTACCCTTGTTAGAGGGTCATTATGAGTTTTAAAAAGGTTCAATGTTTGGAAATAAATTGTTTATTTATATTCTAAGGAGGATTACACTTTTCGAAAAAGCTTATTATTGAAATCACCGGTTTGGGGATTTCGTGTTTTTTGCCTTATGATTATTTATTGCGTAAAATTATAAAGTAAAATATCCTAGCATCCTTAAAAATTAAATATTGGTAATGCTTGGCTAAAATATATGCACGTCACAATATCAAAAAAATATAGCACATGAGAAGGCATAAAATTAATACCTTTTTTTAATAATCGCTAGCATTCATCTAAGGACAGGATAGTCAGATAATACATTTCTGGTCATTTTTTCACATCGTTTTCACTTTCCTTTCCTATGTCTTAGTTGCTAGTCTCTAGACAGCTCGAGTAAAAAAGTAATAGAGTAGATGACTGGATATAAAAAGCCAAAGCTATTCCGTCAATTAAATAATAAAAACATTATCATTAAATCTCTGTTCTAAAGAACATTTAACATTTTCAATTTACTTTAATCAGTAAAATTTTCAAGGGAAATGTAAAACAGAATTCAAGCATTTCAATACTTCCTGGAAGTCAACAACTAACAGCTCAGGCGTTTACCATTTATTTATTCATGACATCCACACTAATTACATTCAATAACCGACCACTGTTCATTCTTGTGGCGCCTCTGCATAATTTATCGGATACTAATCACTATAAAATGATTGGCTTGTTTGCAAAGCATAATACGTTCGAATTATCACAGCTAGAACAACGCGAGGGAAAGGAATGGCGTGCAATGGCGTGCGTGGCTTTCATCGCCGGAACAAAGTCGCCGCGCAACAAGTGACGTTTCGTCCCTAGCCGCCACCTAAGGCGAAATAGCTTTTCCTTATAATAAAGTAGCACCCAATAAACTCACGGAACTTACCATAAATATTATATCGCAAAAATATTACCAACTTCTTCCATATCATTGTAAATTATCTCATTTCTAATGTTTGATTTCAACCGCGTTTTGAGTTCTCTTAGTAAACAGTTCGTATGAGTTTATTTACTTTTCGCCACTTTTAAAAGAGAATGATTGTTGACTGCGCGTGCGCGAAATGCGAGCGAGAAAATCGTGCGAGGGAGACGGGTGACAGTAGCACTCGCTTCGACCAATCGATTAGTCGCATAACGATAGCGGCTTCTTAAATGCAGATGTGTCGTGTATACCAACGTCAGTCGGCTGGCGGCAGGCGGCCGGAGCCCTCGATCATGGCTCCCGGGAGCCCTCACAATATATACGCTGCCTTTTGTAGTGACTGTAACGTTCGGCCGGTACACAGAGCTCGCGGTTGGATGTGTGATCACATTCTCAACGGCTGTGCAATGTAACGTAAATTATCGTCGTACGTACTATTAGATAAACTCTTAAAAACAAATATCAACTAACGAAAACGGCCTAAATCGTAAGTTTAAAATAATAGCGGACACTTGAAAGTGCTTAAACTTAATTATGAAGTGAACAAAGAAAGGATTGTAACCAAAAAGGTAAAGATTAAATGTAAATTTTGCTTTTAATATTATTATTTAAGCACTATAAACATGTGTTTGTCATTATGTCGTTGATAATAGAAACAAACACTGGCCGATTTTGTTGCTTTAGATTATTCTGCTATGATTTCCTGAATGAAATATTCGCCTAATTCGTTTTCAATTGTTTCAAATCGTAGTAGCAAATATCGCTTTTATTTTGAAATGAGGTTTCTACCGTATGTTCAAATAAAATCATACATCTCATCATACGATACACTTTTATTTTATATTTCCTGATAAATAAAATTATTTTCGTTTGGTTCATGAAGTAAAATTTGATATTTTCTATCCTACCGAATATTCGAAACAGGAATATGTCCAAATAACAAGTATTTTATGTTTATCAGGAATTATTTGAAACACTCAATAAAATAATGACCCATTAAAATTAAAACACAAAATGTTTACATACAAAATTATTGACAAAATCAGTTTCTCCTAAAAATCTACGAGTATGAATTACGAACACATTTGTAGCCAATTCGTAGCAAATTCGTAGACGTTCGTAGCAGATAACGTAGACGTTTAAGATATAGATTTGGCATACCTGTCGTATTGGCACCTCCATATGGTTTTCGGGGAAGGTCGTCACTCCATATGCTACCTAATAACCTCTTAGTACTATTCAGAACTTTATTTAAGTGTACCCACGTGGACTGGTATTACACGATTTTAGAATGATTGATCTAAATGTTTGTTGTCATGGGGTCATCGAATGGAATGCCCTTGTTTATGTTTTGTTTATAACCGTATTTTGTTATTCCTAGTTTGCTTTTTTGTTTTAGTACTGAGCTGTTTGTAGAGTAGAGTTCCGAATGGTAATTTACAGGTCTTGTTTGCTATTTGATTAAAATTTTAATTTATTTTGATGGTATGAAATATTTTCGTAAACCCTGTATAAATGCATGTCAATTCAGTATCAGTCATTACTATATCGGCTTACTAATTTAAATTATAGAACGGAAAACCCTGTTCTGTTTATTTTTTTTTCATAACAAAATCTTAAATATACAAAAATTCTGTTATATAATTTTGTTAGAAAATAGCAGTATTTCCATGGAATTTCACACCATATTTTTATTTAGAAGTGTAGAGTTTTTTAAAATTTCGTAGAAATAGCATAACATTAAATTAAGATTAAATAAGTAGCCTTTTGCATGTTGTAGTTAATGTTGTGTTTTATTTTTACTTGATCCGATGCTCTATCAACTATTTGCAATGTATTCTTTACTGATTTTGAAACTTACTATGAGAAACGTACGAATGATAGGTTGACCTTGAAACTTAGAATTAGCCTTTTAGGCAATACTTTTAATGTAGATAAAGGTTCGATTCCCAAATTAATTATTGCAACACATTTTCAGTTATTTACCACACTCAATTAGAATCCGAGAACTTGTCATGTCACAACAATCTTAAAAAAAAAAACAAACATTTAAGAACAATACCTAAAATCTTCCAAATTAATTGTAAAGGTAATTAGTAAAAGTCAGCCAGTCCTATAACTCATCAGGTGTTATATATACCAATAGGTATAATAGGTAGGTTGTATAAACAGCAGGAATTCTTACTGAGGGTCGAGGGGAGGCATTACAATGGGTACCTGCATACCGGCCGGGTATTCCATTCCTCTCGTCTTTATGCCTGCTTTAGCTCCCTGGATTATCTGGATAGAAGCTAAATTAGAAAGGCACGTGGTGTAACTGAAAGTACCAGTACTTTGTAGGTTGATTTTTGTCATCAGTATGAGTAAGAATTATAAAAAAAATCCTTGTGGAACTAAGTCCTCTTTGTGTACAAATTGCACGTTATAAAATAAACATAAATATATCTCTGAAATCACCAAAACTAAATTTTTCTCTACGTATAAAAGTAATATGTAAGCATAGTATACCTTTATGTATACTAATAAAAGTAATATAAAGGTATACTATGGGTATAGGTACCAAATGTAACTGAAATTAATCGGTGGAAATTACCACTAAAATATTATTCGTGATATCTGTTACACCGTGTAGGTAAATGGTAATATTATCTACTTACCATATTCTCCGCTGGGTTTAACCTGTAATTAAAAAAAATATAATTTTACATTTTATAAAATAAATTTATTTTTCGAAGTAAAAGAGAATTAAAATGTAATACTTATTCCCCGAAAGGTAATAATTGGAAATATTGAGGTTTTGTAAGCAATGGGCGTGTTGTATGATGTTAAATATATTAATTAGCACAATTAACAACAGATTTTAACGAAATAATTGCATGCACTTTTCATGGAGAAATTAAATAAAAATAAATGTTTCATTATATCGATGTACCTATAAGTTGAATACAAGTAGGGAACCTCATAACCTCATTGAAATATTATATTTAAATATATCTATAAATCAATATGGGGGAAGCCACTTATGACCAATTGATGTCCTGGTTCACTAACCAATAAACACACACATTAGAAGCTATGTCCATTCATACCGACTAGTTAGTATTATAAAAGTCAAATATAAAATTTTATGTTTAATAAACTGTAAGTAGGTCTAGAAATCGTTTTCGGTCATTTATTTCATCGTTTATGGTCATCGGTCAACATTATCGAGCATCTAGATATTTTCCGGTCTAATAAGTCAGACTACATAGTACTTATATTTGTTAAACAACAGAACATCAAATCCTAGTATCGCCAACGTTTTTATAAAGCAAAAACGTGTGATTTATCGTTTTACACGATTAACCGAAGGTCTCTAACGATTCTTTACACGTTGAAGACACGTACAAGCGAGCACGTCAAGCCATCGATGTCAGCTGTCATCGAAATCATTAATATTCGTGTGACAAGAGAAACAGACAACTTAAGTACACTCAACATCAAAAGTGATGATGGAATGACGTTTAGGAATGTTCATCTAAGAAGCGAAGAAAGCGAACAATTGAAGTTTTTGTTTATATTTTTGTTGATTTTTGTTGAATAAATTGATTGTCAATAAATGCTTATAATGTTGCGAATTAAAATACTTTTACGCCAATCAAAAACAAGCATTTTCATTACAATTGTCACTAGTATTTGTTTTTAAATCAATACATATAGTTTAATATGATACAGACCTGTATTTTATTATTTTGTGGACTGTTCCTTACACACGAAAAATAAGGAGAAAGATATACTAGGAAATTGGAATGCAGGTTAAATTTAGATATTTTATAAAAAATATGTATAATTAAAAACATGTATAATACTTAATGTAAAGGCACTAGGTATTATTAGATACTGTTTAAATAATTGTAATTTAAATAATTATCACTGGCCTTATAGAAAGGAGGTTACCTTAAATAATTGTAAGGTCGCCCCACGCTATTGATATTTTAAATTAGTGCCAGTAATTAATGCTGTGGACGACAGCGGCAGGTGGCCGGTCATATTCCAACATCAATAAAAATAAAATGTATAATATAGGATGTATTTCATCACGCAAAAACACGATACAAATATTTTAATCTGAATAAATGGTCAAAAATATTTTTGCAATAACAAAAAAGTCAATTTGTAAACAACTTCGAATTTAGAAAAATCACTGACACCTTGTATAACCTAGAACCGATATTAATAAATATACATAAGAACAATCTTAATCGCGACAGATTTCAAATAAAAAAACCTTATCAGAAAAGATTCAATTGTTTAAAGCTACTATCGATACAATAAGATACTAGACAGACATATACACGGATACACAGACAGACACGAACAACATACCATACCTCTCTTTTTGCATCGGAGTTCAGAAATAATAGTAATTAACAAAAATAACACTTAGAAGAAAAAAACGTCCCCTATTAATAGGTGTCGACATTATAAATTATAACACCACTTAATTTCCCTGAGACGTCGTCAACTACTGAAAATATTATCTTAACGACGACTCAAGAACTGTGTTCATACTCGAGACAAGTTGCCCTCTTCACAAGTTCACAGTTATTTATAATTACAACTAAAATATACTTGTATTAACTTTTAAGGTGTAATAGTTGAGATATGAAAGTTTAAAGTAATAAATTACGTATACTTTTCACGGTAATTCTGATAAAAGTTTGAAAGAAACTTAACAGCACTAAATTTACTTTAGATGTGGTTTTAATTCCAAGTAACATTCTCAATAAAATTCTCAACAACTTATATAAAATTTAGTCAAAACCCGAAAAATACATAAAAATAAAATTTCGTGTTCATTAGCGCAACATTTATTTAGTTTTCCGATTCACGGAACATTTTTGTTGCTAACTAAAAACATGTGAATGAAACTACAAAGCGTATCACTTTTGTCATTTTTCAATTAAACGGTACGGCTCTGGCGGCTAATTTAATTAATATACTCGCACCACTTTGCACGGACTGTTAGTTGGTATTTTTAAAACTGAAATGAAATTTATGGTCGGTCACCGTCCGTCAAATCGGAAAGTTCAGACGATTTTCAACCTTCCACAATTCTTATTACTAATTATCAGTTTAAGCCTTATTTTAAACTTTTTTTTTAATGGACAAGATATAGTTAATGTCTTGTAAGAATATTATATTGGTCAGCTGTCAAAGATATCAATCAAGTTCACTGTCAAAGGTGTTATTATACACAATTACACATAATATACTAACGTTGTTGTTACTTAAAAATGTTACGCATAGTAGTTGTATTTTGGGATGTAGTTAAATTAATTAAAAAATACTCAATACTCAATACTCAATATTTATTGCACTCCATATGTTACATTAAGGTGGTGGTTACATTAAAGGGTCGGTACAATATGGACCCTGTAGGGCACGGCAACTTACAATACAATTTATATAAACTAAAACTACTACATAAACTACTTATCAACTATTTTGCAAATAAAGCTTTACTGACGTTTAATTTTATTTAGACATATACTTAAATAAAACAGGGGATATTATTCATTTTAAATTCACATCTTCCATGTATTCTTTAATACTATAATAAGCTTTAGTTAATAGTATTTTTTTTACTTTATTCACAAATTTTGTATTAATGTGTTCATTTTGTATGCTTTCTGGGAGCTTGTTGTATATTTTAATACACATTACATAAGGGCTAGTAGAGTGTAGAGTCATATTAGATGAAGGCAGCATTAGTTTGTTTTTATACCTAAGTGATCTATTTGTATGTTTGTCGCTACGACTTGTAAAAAAATTAGTATGGTTTCTGACAAATTTGCTAATACATTAAAATAAAATTGCTTTGCAAATACATTAAAATAAAATTGCTTTGCAAACGGATTCTATCGTGGTCACAGGTTACTACCGCTACGGTCAGACCATGACACATGCAGAGGTGTTGAAACGTTGGGAACTTCAATCTAAATAAACCGCGATAAAATTCGTTTAACATGTAGATTTTATTTCATTTTTAAGATTCATGTAAACCTCAGAAAATATTTAATACATTTATTCTTAAACAACAGTACCCAACTGACAATACAGATAGCTAGTACTAATAAAAAGAAACCCTGTCTATTTCCCTGCCGCAAGATGGTCCGAGCTCTTTGTTGTAGGTTATGTCGGACCAATTTTTTATTTAGGGAATTCGTGGATACCCATCTTACGGAGCAAAATGAGCGTTGCGCCGTGGTAAATTTTATAAGACATAACTCGGACGGTTTACTTTACAGAATCATAAAAATGTTATTTCTTGTGGACAGCCGGAAATTCTGATAGGGTCACCAGAAGAGGCGGACGAAATTCGAAACGTTTATTATTTATAAACTTGTGTGCCTGCGGCTTGCTGGCGTGAAAAGTTATTAGTTTCTGGGTGAAACGTATCAGGCCACGGAACGTTCTGTCTAAAATTTATTTATTTATTAAATGTTCAGTCTTTGAGGTGCGATTGAGTTCCGAACAACTTTGTTTAAGAGTATTATATCCTTATATCATAAAAGTCCAACAAAATCTTCCACGTGACGTTTTGGGAGAGATTTTTTATATTATTTGACATAATTATGACTATAGCACACATTTTTTGCTAGAGTCTCGGAAAATTGGTTATGAATAATTTGCCCATAATAATGAGAGTTGCTTTCAACAAAACTTATCATCTAAAATGTTATTCTCTTGTGAGCGTAACATGTCTATCAATTCAAACGTTTTGCCAGAAAATTGTACCTACACAAAAGAAATTCATACGCAGCAACAAAGACTTTCGGGCAATTTTTAAAGCAATTCGAATTCATAAACTCTATTTTCGCAGCATTCACGCAAATAACTTGTCAATAAACAATACGCGCGCTCGACGTAGCAAAATGAACAGAAAGATTTGGAACAACCCAGATATGCCAGTATTTGGTAAAGAATAACAAATGTAGGCGATCTGATCGAAAGCTGCTTAGGTTCAACATCGACTACTTGGCTTGCTATTGTTAGGTTTTTATCAGAATTAGTAATCCGTTTTTATACCAATAAATACTAAGCTACTTTTATTCAAGTAAAACTAGTCCGGTCTTGACTTGCGGCTTATTTGATATGAAAAAATGTCGGTATTTGATTAAAATGTATGTAAGTTACACGACTGTGACATGTATTGTCTCGACATTATTGATTTCCGAATTGAGATTTGGAACAACTCTCATTTGTTTTTTGCTTACTTCTTAATCCGATATAGTAGTAGGTCTCTAAATAAATTGAGCTGAGCTTGCGTAAACGTTACGTCTATTCATCCCAGCGGAGTTTCTAGTAGATACTAATTTCCGATAAATTTGTGCGTTCTCGCGGGTGAAACGAGCCACGGGGAGAAATTTATAGCTTTTGAAACGGCGTTTACCTTTTGAATTGAGCGTTAATCTTGTGTGAAAGACGCGACGTAGAGGCGAGATGCGGATATTTGTGATCTTTTCGCATTATTCACTTATTGTTTAACCGAGACCTCATTCCGTAAAGAGCCATAAATTCAAAGCCTGACTCCTGATATTTAATCGGTGACACATTTTTTACGGTATCGCAACTGTCGACGTGTCGCGTCGGTAAAGTGGGCCGGAAAATTTGTTTAAGAAAGTAATTTATCACTTTCCGATGGATACATTTAAAAAGGGAGTCACGACGAGCCATTTGCATATTGATTTGCCGATAAGTTAATTATTTTGGACGCCTTGCGGGTTAATTTCGTTCGAGGCAGCCCTGAACAGTACCGAGAAACTGCTGTCTCTGCCCAAGTCATGCGTAGTTATTTACCTGTATCTGATCCTTTGTCTATTTTCGCTCCACAAAGTTCGCTTTATTTGCTCTGCACGATTGGCTGCTTCATTCCGACATAACAAATGAAACTAAGTTATTACTAGTTTTTCCGGATTACTTTCTTAACAAAACAAATCTTTCTCTTCGGATAAATTAGTAGGTTCTAATTTTACCGTATTTCCAAGTAAAACGTGATATCGAAGAGCTTGATACGACCATAATGATCAAGTGCTTATAATATCATAAGTACACCACATGAGAATTATCATAAAAAATCCTACGTTTTTATACCAAAATATCGTCGTAAGTTCGTATTAATTTTCATAGAAAGTACGAATAAAGAGCTATTATGGTAATGTCCATTGGTTGGAAAATATCAGGGGCGGAAAATGTACAATGCAAACGACTTTGGGGGCCCCTTATTCGCAATCAAAGCATCAATATAAAGAAAAGTGATCCACGATATGTTTGTTCCACTTTAAAGACCTATTCAAGGACATCCCGCGGCGGAAAAAATCCCCTCTTTTACGATTTAATTTCACGCTACCTTTACACGAAATGCGTCTCTGGTAAAATGTTGTTTAAATGAAGACGAAATTGAAGAAATCTCTACGACGTACTGTAGGAATATACAATTATGTAGCTGGCGACGTTAGGAATAACTTTGCTAATGAATACATTGTAAGATTTGAATATTTTTCTACAGAATAAGTGAATGATAATCTTTTGTTTGAATATTTATTTTCTATTTGTCTATAAGTAAAACGTCTTAAGCTTGGTAACGTAAACATTTAGACGTAGTTCCAAAATCAACAATACTTAAACGAGTTATTCTTAAATATAGTGCTGTAATATCTTAAAACAAAACGCCAACAAACAGGAAAGCCATAGCGCAATTAGCAGAAGTACAGTCGCTGCGAAAAGCTAAACAGCTCGTCGACATGTCCCAGAGATAAAATGAACAACGTTGTAGTGCTTGACAACTGTAATAAAGCAACCCACTGACGCATTGTTTACGAACGGTCGTGTCGGTCGCGTCGGCCGCCCGTGAGCCGTCGGATCCGAGCCTTGAGACGACGGCTACGCGTAATGCCTTTACGTTTGCATGCGATTGCGCTTTTGGGATACATAAAAGGCAGATACGGTCGGAATAAACATTTCGCTGTTATTCTACTACAGATATATTACCGCTTCGAACAAATAGAGATGGGACTTTTTTGTTTGTAGTAAAGCAGGCCTTTTCAGAACATACATGTACATTGTAGATAAATGTTTTTACTTTAAGAGATTTACATAATTTACGTATAAGAAATTGGTTACAAAAAATTGGCCTTTTTCATATTTCACACCATTCAAGATTTTTCGTAGAATAGCGTGGAACGCATTAGTATCTCAATCTTAAAGTCTTCGATGATCTCAAGAATCTAGAATGTATGTCATGAAGGAACTCAAAACATCCTCAAGGGTAAGGAGGTTGCGGGATAAACTGAATACTGTAAAGCAGGTACAGAATGTAGAGAATTTAGGTGAAGCCTTATCGATGCCTGCAAAGTTTTGTATGAAATTCTGATACCACACTTAATCGTTAAGCGTTGTCCGTAGTTAATTCAAGTAGGTAAAAATATCAAGTCGCTATCAGAATAATACAGAATTTTTCATGCATAAGTTTAATCTATAATTACAGCTAACAACGGCCTGGAACTTTTATAGGAAGTCTTTCGAATAAATTTGCACATAATCTGCATAAAACTAGTGGGAAAAGCTGATTAGATCCAACATATATTATGAGGTTTGCCTGAAATGGGTTTCCTTATTCTTCTTTTTCATTCATGTTACACTAATCGAATGTATTGAATGTGTTTTATTTAAGTAGGTAATATACATGTTTTATTCTTTGTTCAAACTTATTATCTCTCTGATTAAAAAAATATGCTTATTTAGATACTAAATTTAAAGTGTATTTGAGAATGAAAATAAATTAATTTAAGTACAAGAATATAATCAAGTACATATTTGAGAATTTTATGATTCCGTTTTGATCCTTTCTGCACAATTTCATGCCATTTACATCCTAAATAAATAAGTATGAAATGGTATATTTAGTTTACTTACGTTCATTTATCGTCTTTAGGTGCGTCAAATTAAAAGAACGCAAGTCGTGTGACGTCAAGACAAATCCCAAAGGTCGAGTCTGTATTTGAAACCAATCATTAGCCGACCTATGTATACGACACTTATGAGTCCTTCCAACAAGGTCAACATCGGATGCCTACTTAGTTAAGCCCTAAGGGATTTACCCACGGCCAGTATATGCCGAATCATCTCGTGTCAAATCGACCAATAGTTTGCCGCTTCAGAAATTCTTAACCCATTTAATGTAACCTCCAAATATAATAAATATAAATGTCGTAAAAAGCACCTAGAAAATGTTAGGACGAGCTGGTCGTTTATTAAGGAGTGGTTCAGCTCAGACCTAGCCAAGGAGACATGGAAATCTCTCCTTGGCTAGGGCTGTGGTGAGTAGTAGATGAGTAATAGATGAGTAGAGTGGAAGGTAGAGAGGCCGTTGCCCTGCAGTGGGACAGAAAAGACTACCAAAAAAAAACTAATCCCATTAATTTGTGTAGGTTTAACTAAAAAATCCACTCTTCTATTTCATTTTAATGTCATCCAAATCTACGCGAAATTAAAAACGTTTTAAAAATCCATTTAATAATTACAAAGTCTGTAAGCATTAAGTCAGAATGGAACGTTACCTAAACGCGTTGACGTGACATGAATACGGTTCCTGCTAAATAGTGCTCTCATTTAATGTGGGGATTTTTCATCTAGTATATCAACTGACTGTTTACAGCAAACATTTTAATGCATCAGACACGAGGCAGCTGGTTTTTGAAAATAAATACAATGTGTGTCTTTGAGATAAAACCTTTTGGTGTTGCGTTTGGAATTTACTGAAATGTTACGTTTAAATCTGTGTGGACGTGTGAGTTTTGATTTCCGACATCGTTATGGTAACGATGTGAAATATTTGTTCTGTTTTTGGGCTGTCTTGGTATCATTGCTGGCCAACACTGATATCAAATGCATTCGATATGTTAAAAAATAGATTGACATTTAAAATTTGATATACACTTGATAATTATTTATGTACCTATGTGTAGAATTCCTTCGCAGTTTCATGTGTTACAATATAGTTTAAGTTCATATAAAACATGTATGTGTACATGTAATGTGCCATTGGATAGCTTCTATTAAATAACAGCCAATGGTAGGCTGTCGCTGGACTTCACCCAAGACGCTCCATATCGAATTATTTCGCCTCTGTTTTGTTCTCGTGTGTGTTTAGATTGCATCATGCTCTTGAATTGGATAGTTAACTGGATGTTAGTTCAAGGGTTATTCAATATACATCTATCATATGTATATGGAGCTAGTTATCGATGATTTGAGCCTCAGATCTCTGAGCCTCAATTGCATTTGTACTTGTAAAGTTTGCCAAAAAGGGCGTGTCCGTATTCGCATGTATCATATTCTAGTAACTAACTTGTCTAGCTCAAAATTTTAAAATTAGTCTACGTCATAATTTAACGTAACCTAATTAAGGAACTGATCATGCCACACAAAGATCACGACTATCATTATTGATGCAAAATGGCGATAGGGCAATAAGACCTAAATGAGTATACTACTACTACTTATAAATATGTTTTGTAAATGCACGATATAGTCTAGTCTATAACATATATTATAGCCATGTAGACAAAAAACTTCAAAAATCACGACAAAAATTATAGATATTAACTAAAGTTTACAGTTTTTTTCGGTTGTAGTCGGTTTTGGTTTCTTTCCATATTTTTCTTTTACAAATAAAAGCCTTTCTCCTTACAGATGATGTTTGTTTGTTACAGAGAGGTGGGAGCAACACGGATGTAGACAGCACAGCGGCTACGATGGACGGCTGGGTGACGGCGGCGAGCTCGCTGCTCGCCTTCCTGCTCTACTACAACACCTTGGACGCGGGATTCGTTTACGATGACAGGTAGAACAATCATCTACTTATATTCTTATAATGGAGTAAAGAGCCTAAGACCAAGTGAATGTTGGAGGAAGGTATGGGAGGCCATTGATGTAGTGGTGGCTTAGCGGTTCAATGAACGGATTTGTATGCACAAGGCTTTTTCAAAGTTAAATGTACTTTGTTAATTATTCTAAGACACTTCTGACAAGCGGTGAAGGAAAACATCGTGAGGGAACCTGGATTCCAAAATTTGGGATTTGAAATCTTTATGGGAAGAGGCCTGTGCCCAGCAGTGGGACGTTTATAGGCAGGATTATAAGGGAGGCCATCGACCTGCTGTAAGACGGAAATAGATGACTAAAAAAACCTGTTGTCGAGATGGTCTAGCGGTTTAATGTACGGATATGTTTGCGCAAAAACACATCCGATATCCAATGATACATACAGTAACAAAATAATATAAAGCGTAAAAATAAAACATTTATTTTAATAAATCCTTAAACTAAAGGTTGATTTAAAATTTGTCCAACACATCGCATACAACAGTTAATTGTAACGTTCAAAGAGCTCCACATTTAGCAGTTGACGTTAACGCTTGGCAGGAGAAATGTACAAAACGGCAACCATGTGAAAGCAGGGTAAAATCACCTGGCTACCTGTCTGCGTGCCAAATATAATGAAATTACATGTACCGGCCGCTCGCTCGAGAGGAAAGTTATTCGTTGTCCCGAACAAAAAGTATGCGCTAACCTGGATGCATACTTCTGGGTTTAGTACAAATGTACGTTCAACTGAATGACTGAAATATTTGTAAAAAATAATTGTAAATTATTTTATTTGACTACAACTAGGTATTTGTTTGCAACTAAATTGTGTAAAAATATATATATTTACAAAGTTAATATTGTAAAAAAAACTATGTCCGTCATGAATTTCAAGGGTCACGTCCCGCGTGTTCGTCATACATCATCAGTCGGAGCTAAGCCACGCCCTCCATTGTTTTTTTTTTCTAATACGGAAAAAAATTAACACAATTTGTTAGAAGTAGTAATAGCAACAAAAGCATTAATTTCTTGAAATGAGGAATTGTAAACAGTAGTCTAATAACAAGCAGTATGAACATTATTTGTGCCATATAATATTATCAGTGTACTGATATTTATATAAACAATGTTCACTAGACTGTGGCCACTTTGAGCACATGAGCACTCCTGGAAGTAAGACGCTACGTAAACGTATTTAATTGCCTGTTGACGCTTCTCCGCTGCACTAAATGGCTTTGATCTAATTAATATTTACGTGGTCAATGTTGCCAAGCTTTCGAGAATAATGTTTGTGGGGATGTTATCAAACTCTGAAGTCAATTTTCGCTTGCAATTGTTCCATCACCGAGCAACGATTCTTATATAGAGAAGGAACGAGCGTTGATCACCACGCTTTGTCACTTGCAGGTTGGTTAATTCAGATTCCAATTTTTAGAATCTTGTTTTTCTCAGTCATGGTTTCTATAACTTTTGTCAAATAATAAAATAAATAAGAAATTACAAACCTATTCTTCTTTTTTAAAAGTCACATCGGTTGACAAATCCGTTCATTGACCCGCAAGGCGACATCGAAAAATTTGCTTTCCATTGAGTAAATGTAATTTAAATGGAGTATGACTATGAGTGATTGAAATAAGACTCTTAAAAAATTATTCACGCTTATTATTGAAACGATATTTAACTTTAACAAGTTATTAAATAACTATTTGTTGCTATTTCACATATCAAGGCGAGAAAGGACAAAGACTTACCGGCGATTTAAAAATTATTGTAACTCTAATAATTTAATTAATAACCATGTTGGATATTGATTTTCGATATCGATTGTTATTGTTGCCGCTGACGTGAAATCAAAATAAAATTCTATTTTCGTTAAATATATTTAGTATCTAATTATAAGCTACTACCGATTGTTGATACAAACATGAATAATTAACATTTGATTAGCTATTTGTTATTAAATAGAATAGATATGAAACATACATTGGTATGTGAATTCAGGACTGTTGTGACCTCAATATACACGGCAACAACCCAATGCTCCTGATTGAGGATATAATTCTCTCGTGATTTATAATACACAAAAGGTTCTTTCAAATTAACAGTCGTATATGAATAGGAAATTATGTTTATTTATTTTTGATAATATGTGTAAATATGTATACTCTTTGACTAATAAGCAATATTAAATAGCTCAATATCAATGTTATTACGTATCGACACAGTTGATTTTTTTGTGTATTAATTGAATTAAAAAACACCAAACAAACGATTTCCTTTATCAACGACATCTTATATAAGGAAATGCAGATATTTTACTATTTCAGTTTAGTATACTGTAAACTCTTTACATTAACCGAAACTGTTTGACTTTCGATACATAAAAAAGAACTACGGTCAGAGTCTCTTGAGGAATGCCACCAATTAACACCTAAATAAGGCTCCCAGAGGATTGAAGGAGCTGTAAAAAGGTAACCCGCTATTTGGTGAAGGCCCAGACTTGGGCATGTTGAATAATTTAGATATTCCTTTGATCCCATTGTCCCTCAGGGATATAAGGCCGCCATATTATTGTGTTTGATTTACACTTTATACGACTCGGGTAGATGGTGGCTCGAAACAAAATTTTCTATGATTAGAAATTTGCGTAATTTTCCACGAAGTTTTAACAGATCTTTTCAGTTATTCATAGGTAATTTAAATTTTAGAATATTTTACGAAAGTTTTGTTAAAAAGAATAATAATTGTCATATTCAAAAAGGCTCCGAAATCTTTCATTTTGTGTCTACTATTTTAGCATTAATGTGACCTAATGTCCCAAAAGTTACAGATGGACACGAACATGTCTTGGACAGTGTTAATTTTCTCAGTGGAAGCGTTCCAACTCGATATAATCGTGATAGAATCGATGAACTTTGTTCTGGATTAGAGCTCGTCGAAAACCGCTTCAGTGTTTCGTAATTGAGGGCTTACGTGACGACTGTGCGCAGCTGCCCGCAACTTCCCAAACAAAAAGTTCCTCACTATCCCAACTTTATCTCAATCTTAGTTTCGATTCTACTAGGGACGCGAGTAGTTTTTATCGATATGGTTATGAAAACCAATATAGGCCAATATTGTTACAGGATGGGCTTTGATATAAAATGTAAGGGATTACGTATTTTGCTATTTCAGCGTAACTTTATGCTTGTATGTAGACTCGTGTATTTGATATTGAAGAGATGTCACAAGGATACTCTTCCTTTGTGATTTAACTGACAGTATTTTTTTGCAAAAGATTATGTATTTGATGATATAGTAAAAACTTTGTTAAATGATATGTTATTCTAGCTTTTACTAATTGTGGTACTAATTATAGTTTTGAACCCTGAAACAATAGGACTTCGTTCATATTATCTGAATTCTATACGCATTTAATTTAGATTAATTTTAATTGAGTGTAGCATCCTATTAGTTACATATCACGTCAGTAATGAATTTGATAACTAAATATAATGTTATGCGTACGAATACCTAATATATTTAATAATAAATAGGTACTGCGCAGGAAAGTAAAACTTTTGGATCGAACACGTAATACTCAACTAATTGAGGATAAAGTCTTTTATACGGTTCTATGTGATGTTGTATGTAGTAACATTTCTCGTGCTGATGTGAAAACGAGGCAGAACCGATCACGGAATCGCTGGCGTCATAAAGTGAAAACGTCCATAACCGAACTCTGCTAAGGTATTCCATATTTCTATTTTCATTTTTATTGATGCGTGGTACGGTATCGGTATCGCCGTTGAATGTAAAACGTAAGCCTATAAGAAAAGTATTCGGAATGTTGACTGGTCACCGCGCCGGATCACGTGAGGAATAACTATGGGCCGGTCCTTTGTGTGACTTGCAGAAAAGGGAAAAAGTGTTTCGGCCTATATATTTTGTTCAATAATGTGGTGTACGATAAATGATACCGATAAATATTTTTGAAGAAGACTTTCATGTGGATTGATCGATTTTTTTTAACCATATAATTGTGAAACACACATTCAAATGTGTATATTAGAAACAACATCAAATGTTAAAGATACATTGAATCAAGGTAAAATAGGTTGTTAGCCGAACACCTTGAAAATCAAAGGTTTTGGTTTCATATTTCCCACGAATGATATAAATATTTACTTCGAAGAACTTCAAATGAGGAAGTGCAAAACGAAAGTCATTTACGAACAAAGTACTGGGAGAAGATTTTATGTAAATAAGTGAAGGAAAAGGCGTCTTACTCACAATTTGCAATACAATGGCTGGATGTTAGAGATGATTTTTCCTTCTTTGCATAGTAAGCACGGTTTTGGTCCCATAAAAATATATTATTCAATCGGCTATTTCACTGGCTTTCCCTTCCAAATCTAAAATGAACGAATAAAATGTATGAGGGATCAATAGATAAAGGGATGAGTACCACGTGTGGGTGGTGTTGGCGGTCGCCGTCCTCTCTCAATAAATCTTTTCTCTCTCACTTATAATTGGGTATTTGACTTTTTTAAATAAAAAGGTTCTGGATGCTCTGTGTGGATATTAAAATAAAGTACCACATGAATTTATTATCAATTTTGCTTATTTGAAATGAGTAAATCAGTGGGATTTATTACTTTCATTAATCTTTACACGATTGAAAATCATGAAAACATAATTGGAACGGAGTTTTTTTTCAAGAGATTGGCTTTTTATTATATCAAACAATTCCAGCAGTCACTTGTTTAATAGACAGTTTAGGGTACCCATTTCAAAATAATGTGGTCGAATGGAGTTAGGTTAAGGAGACCGCTGACTTTTTAATTTCCTCTGCACTGAAAATGTGCCCGGTAAATATTGTCCGTTGCCAAAGCTGTCCGATAGGGTTTCCGACGTTCACTTCGTTAATAATTTCCTTTGCTGTTCTGTTATCACTTGCCAGGAAATGCGCAAATAAAGATATCTGCTGTCGAATCGATCCGTAGAATTTTAAACCGTGGTACAGGTCAGTGGGTTTAAGGTAACCGGTAGCTCAAGCATTCAAGCGGCGGTTGCTTCACACATCAACCGGAAAACGTCAAAACACGGTTCACAAAATCAATTTGAGAAGAGAGATCGGTACGTTAAAACATGTCCATTATTTAGACGGTATTGAGGCGCCCTACGGAGGGAACGGTCGAGGGCACGGGGCCAATCGTTCGGGAAAACATCGAACGGATTCGGTCCCGATGAGCGAATGCCCGCCCAGGTAAGATGGTAATATTTTATTTAAATTAAGCAGTTAGGGAAGGGTGTTTGAATTTGTTCTTCGGAATCAAATTTTGATGCGAATCGTAAATATAAATTGGAACTTCTTATTATGTCAGTTATCTAAAAGCATATATTGGAAATAGTTTAATTAAATTTTGCGAAATTCTGTGCTGTTTTCATTTCGCGGAATCATACGATTGAAATCTTTAGATATCTTTTGTGATTACGTCTTGAAATGTCTTTGTTTCAAAAACAGTCTTTACAAAAAAAAAAAAAACTAGCTTACATTCTTAAGAATATTGTGCTTTGAGTTTTCTGAAGTACAGCGTCGGTACTTAATTAATATACTACGAAGAAAAGTATTCGTTAGGTTTAACTAATGGTAAATTACCATTACATATTTCTCTTCAAAATTATATTCAAAAAGCGAAATTGACAAAACTATAAAAATTTGTTCGATATTGATCTTTTATTTTTCATTAAAGCTTAAGCCGTAGGGAAAAGTTACGTAACCAAAGTTTTTTAATCAAAGCTGATGAAAAATATACGATACTGTGCTGGCCGTCAAGATACTTCCGCGTACCGTATATTGCCTGACAATCTACAAATTGACTTTAAATCATTTTTGGTTTGAAATTGACACCATTTTGCGCCGTGTTTATAAAACAAGGTGATAGAACATACGACAGTATTTCAATAGCCGTATTAAACTGCGGTGAATTATAATTGTGAAACACAATAATTGGAAAGTATTGAGAATATGGGGCAACTAAGGACTAGAGACTTAGAAAAATTTGTGACTGAAAGATAATTTTGAGAAAATCACGAATATCAATGGTTTATTGAGGCACGCACGTACACATGTTTGTAAAACGAAATAAAATTACAGGTACTAGCGTTATGTTAAAAATATAAAAGCAAAAGGCTTGCTCATAACTAAATTTTGATTAAAAAGCCTATTGAGTTTCTGGATTGTTATTGAGCAAGTCATCAACATTTTTGAATATCAATCCTTTAATCAATATTTAAATAAAATCCAATATGAATGAAATAATGTTTGTTAACGAAGCTATTTTATTTCGCAGGCGGGCGATCCTATCCAACCCGGATGTCATCGGCCACACACCTATAAAGGCATTATTCGAAAACGATTTCTGGGGAACACCGCTCACAGACCCCGGTTCACACGGCTCCTACAGGCCGCTGTGCGTCGCTACATATCGATTAAACTACGCTTTCAGTGGATTCAAGCCGTGGAGCTACCACCTACTCAACGTTATATTCCATTGTACAGCGACGGCCTTAGTGGTGATGACTGCCCGTCGCCTACTCCCGGCGTATTGTATGCGAGTGGGCACCGCAGTCACCGGGCTCGCGTTCGCAGCCCATCCGATACACACAGAGGCTGTGGCCGGCGTAGTCGGCCGGGCCGACCTCGCCGCCTGCAACTTGTTCCTATTGAGTTTCCTTCTATACACCGAACATATACGATTACGCGAAGAGCGACATAAGAAACAATGTCGGCATATAGTGAGAGACAATTTGATGCGCCGACAAATACCAACTAACGAGCCGCCTTTCAGATTGAGCTGCCATAGCTTGGTGCAGCACATCATGATGAATGTGCGCAAGCTGCTAAAGGCGAGCAAGGCTGGACCTATGAAGATGTGGGACGCATGTGAGGTGAACTGCGCAGTGAGACCAAAGTGTCAGTTTAGTGGTGGTGTCAGTGAGGATTCAGGTGAACTGTTGCAGTGGCTCACGCTGGCGGGAACACTTACTTTCGCCGCGGCCGCCACTCTGTGCAAAGAGCCGGCCATAATGGTTCTGCCTCTTTGCATATTCTATGACTTTCTTAAGGGCACTCGCTACGAGGAACCGTACTATAAGGTAAGGAATACTATTTTTACGTAAATACGCTTAACACGAAAGGCTATTTTTATAAGGTCAAGTATCGAAAAGTTATGAGATTGTTTTCGTGGGGTTTAAGATTGAAAGGGTTCCGAGCTAATGAACGCCGGGTGATTGATATTACCTCGTTGAGCCTGATTTCAAACTGAAGCCGAGGGTTATTCTTGTGTTGATTCTGTAATAAAAGATAGATTAAGTGTATACCTGACCTATTTATGTTTCAAATAATATGAATAATTTAACCAATTTAATGTTATCTTATAATTCCGAGTAGAGTAATATAATATCTAATAATCTCGTTTCAAATTGAAACGTATTCAATTTTCGTGTAATTTTGTATTAAATATATTTTTAGGCAGTAATAACCTAACAATGTACTTACACGTGGATTACTCGTTTTTCACGAAAACGAAATGTTACTGAACTCATAAAAGAGTTTCTATTGATGTCCCTATTTTATTAATCTATATTTTATACATCAAACTTAGCTAAACGGTTTGAGCCCATGAATTACCGATACTATCAAATAAACGTACAACCTTATTTCGTTGGAGGTTTAAATAGGTCAAATGAATAAACAAGTGAAGGAGAGGACACTAGTGTGTGTCTTTGGTTGGGGAGTCAGTGCTAATCCAATCGGTATCCTGCGAACGTATTTATTGTTTCTAAGCCGTGATCCGAATGTTCGATTGACGGGAAGACAAAGTTTCGCGGACCCACTAGCGTAATTAGTAATAGAGAAGCCACACAAAACTGTTTCTCGTTTCGATGTTAATAACATAATTATTGATGTAGAATTGAATTGAAGTAGAATTATAGATGGTCTGATTTATTTGACTCGAGCTTATTTACAAAGATAATTATTTATTGAAAGATAGGTAGTAGAGAGAAGGTCTCATAGCTTTTTGTTTCCTTATTAATTACGTAAAAGACATTTTAATTTCATCCAATAATGAGAGCTAAGGCTGCACGCTAACAACTGTTGTGACTGTAAATAATTTTGTGGAGTTATTGCAATCAAAGTTTATCCAGAGCATAATTCCAAAGCTGTCAAAATGTTCGATTATTAGTATAGTATTGTTGGTATAAGTAACAACAGCAAAAACAACTTTTATGACCTATCATTACGGCTTTGAATTTCATGCCATAAATAATTACACTGTTTTCATTGATGTCAAATTCTTATTATTTGTAAAATTCTGCAATTTATTCTCCATATTACTTATGAAACTTTCTTGAGAAATACCTTTTTTGAATCCAATTCATAAAACGTTTAAAACATAATCATTTTATCTTAATATCTGCAGATGAAAGCATAATTAAGGACTAAAACTTGCAAAGAAGCTCTGCACCCATACTATGAACACTTAAGCACAAGTATCACTGTTGCCGATGTGGAAGCGAGACGGCGTACTACATTGCGCATAGCGGCATCTCGCTTACACAACGGCGACAGTCCTGCTTTAAGATTTCATAGTAAGTGTATTACTCAAAACATTTTTAAATAAATTCCAAAATTCTTTCACAAAAATTAAACGCAGACGTCTTATATTGATTGTCATACGACTAAAGGATAATATTACTCTCTAGTGCATCTTATAAAAGGTCGCTTAACATTTTACAATGTAAACAACTTCGTAGGAAAGCCAAACAATCATGGCGGATTTGGTTTGGGTCTGCAAAAGCATTTTACGGGACTTAGAAAGAGTTCACTTGATAGACGAGCCTCTTGTGAATACGTGTGTAGTTAAATAAGTACATAAAACTATACACAAAAGACTTCTTTTATTTTAACAGCTAAATTTACGAAGGTTTAAAAAGCTTCAGTTTTACTCAGTAACTTTTACTTTTCGTACCTGGAGAAAACTATTTTTTTTTAGTTACGCTTTCAAACAAAGAAATACGTATCTCATAAAAATTTAATTAATTATTTAAGAAATTGAATACCTAATTAATTTAGGAAGCTGTTTTGTCCTCGAAATGGGTTTGTTTTGTACAGTAATCCTATTATAAATTTTGTTTTATCTTTACTTAAAATCACAATTTAGCAGAAAATGCTAATGTGAGCAACATTATTAAAGATAACAAAAATATTAACTTTATAATACTTTGAGTTCCCTTTAAAAGCGCTCTAAGTCTTTGTTTATATGTGTAACATAACATGAACAAAGCTCTGGTAAATTTGCTAATTATGTGTTTTTTTTTATTTATGGTAAAATACGATACTTCGCCCACTTCCGAAAATATACTACACATGTCACAATTATATCAATATACGTCAGAATTTGAAGAAATCAATAATGCTGACCACTCTTCATCGTCCATTGATCGATTACTAACCCTAGTTTGAAGGGCTTCATGTATACAACTAAGTAATTGACAGTGTAACCAAAGAGGGCCGAAAGAATTTGATACTTAAAATATTTATAAATTTTAATTACCAATCAAAGCTGTCGTTTAATAATAGTTCCTGAGATTTTTTAAAAGAGCCAGCGTTTTTATTCTGATTTTCAATATGTATTTTTTCCCCAATCATAAAGCAATATTTAGGTATTGATTAGTCTAATAAAATTTGACTGACTGCCTCGTTGGCTTAGTGGTGCTAAGCGCGACTGCTACGCTAGAGGTCTTGGGTTCGATTCCCGAGTCGGCCAAGGTGTTATTGGGTTTTTCTAAGAAATTCTCAGTAGCAGGTCGGAGTTTGGATTTGTGCCCGGTTAGTGGCAATAGGCTCGCCCCCTATTACATGGGACCTAACATATCGGCGAACTGTGGGTGTACATTGGTACACCTCTGCCTACCCCTTCGGGGATACAGGCGTGATGACATGTTATGTTATGTAATAAAATTTATGTTACATACAATAAAAAATGATTTATTTATTTATTTAATCATTTATGTACACACAGCACAGGAATATTTCGTATTTATGATTATGATAAGACCACATAATAGATTCAAGTAAGCATAGGTAATTAAAAACCAAATATTGCAAAAAAATATACACGAATAACTAGTTAGGCATCAATAATTACGTTCGCAATTTAACAGTAAATTATTATCAAATGTTTCATTACAGCATTACCATATCTCTAAAGCAATATAATGTTTGACGTTCCCACTCAACTAGTCGCTTATTTATTAATAGTTATACATAGTAAATCAAATCGTTCACATGCCATGCGACGTGACGTTGAAATGTGTATCTACAACGCTAATTGTCTAATAAAATATGTATTTAGCCATCTCCTTCAGTTGACTTTCTGTTTACTTAGTGTATAATGGCATGCAAATAGGATTACCTATTGATTAATTAGTGTGGCTATGCCTACGTACGTTCCTGATTTATATGCGAACACCATTGTGGGGAGAACGTGCTTAATAACTCGCGATAGATCGGTTTTGAAACAATTTTGAAATTAAACTATTAATATTCATTTATACTCGTACATTTTGCGCGCGAGTTTATAAAAATAGTCTGCTTAGTTAATATTTTTTATTTTATTTCACATTTCTGTATATTTTCCTGGAGACAAAGTAACAAAAAGAGATAAGAGATAGTCACAAACTTATCTCATTGAACAATCGCTGGCGAAATGTGTAAAAGAATTTACCTTTAGACATACGAGACTGGGCAAACACGGGCCGGTATTTCGGAAAAGCTTGCTTCCATGTTGCTTGCTTTTTAATTTTCCACTGAATGCATTCACACACCTGGGAAATATAACCAACAGAGAGATAATCGTATCTCGCGAACGATAGTGTAGTGTAGTCCAAAGCTTTTACGTTGAGTTTGGGAGTAGTTTTTTAAATGTATATTTAGTTAGATGTACGACGTGTCCACGTGTTTACGGAACGTAGTTATTGCTTAAAAACTTAATAAGAAAATTCTCCGCAGCGAGTTTAAGAGCAGTTCTGGGGATTAATGTAGCTAATCTGAGCCTGTATTGCGTTTTATATTGGCTTGGAAACGGGAATAAAGAATAACGTTTCGAAATCATTTATGTTACGAATGATTAATATTTGCTGCCTACGTAGCTGAGTAAAAGTCCTCTTTTGTTTGTAATTTATGAGCTAATTTACGGCGGGAATAGCCGCGTTTGTGAAGAGGTTGTGAGTTCAAGCACCCCTTGCACTATTGACGTATACTTCATGAAGAAGGTACAAGCTCCTTACAGCTCTAATATTAGCAAATTACTCTCGCTCGCAATACCAGCAATATACACTGCACTCCAGTTGACGGTCTCTAATTGCCGTTCATTTGTCCGTGTTGCAGAAAGAGTTTGTTATTTAGACGTCCTAGCAAATAAATAAAATTAAATATGACATAAACAGGGAGAAAAAACAACACTTAAGTTTTAAGATACTAAGTTAGTTTTGAGCAAAAATAAATTAGAAGGCTTTGAACAAGCTTTTCAAAGTTTAATTTCAGCAGCAAATGATGGACTATTAAAATTCACCGTGTGCTAAATGTCTTTTGTACTTCTTATAATTTATTTCATTAAAAAAAAAAAAAAACAAAAATGTTTGAGAAAATATATTTTTAAACATATAAATAAAATGGCGCTAATAATGTGCTCTTCTAGGCCCTCTTGTTATTTCATATTCGCGTAGTGTTGGATTCGACTTCGTTATGCCGTTACTGTGAGAAAACAATGGCAAAGCACGGCATACACGATATTTAAATGTAGTTTTAATAACGGTTTTTATTGATACAAAATAGTTTAACATTATTAAACGACTTGATTTGATCTTATCCACATTTATACAGAAGAGACTCACATTTTCAGAAAAAAAATCCTATATATAAATATTATAGATACATGTGTCAAATCTAAAAGGGCTAAACTAAAATGCCACATTCTTAAGACGATGCGAACAGCTGTAAAATAAATTTACTCTTAAATATAACTAAGTAAATGAATACAGAAAACCAACACTTTAAATACAAAAACAAAAGACAGTGTTCTATATTTACGAGAAATATTTTATAACATCTTTATTGTTACATTAGCTTTGTTGTTTATCGGGGACGGATGCGGAAACACGGCTCACAGTGATTGCCCCCGGTTAATGAGGTTGCGGATGTCACACTACCTAACTCTATAAAGGGTAGGTTGGTGTGAGCGTGTCTTAGATACAATTTATAAATAGTTATGTCTTCAATGTGTGGAGATAAATGTAAGGTCGGACTTATACTATTGTCAGTAGCACTGTTGCTTTTGTAGCAATATCAACAACGTTTGTGGATAATTTTAAGCTGAATATTTCGTAGTTCGTGAGAGCGTTAAACTACATTATAATTTGATATGGAATTCGTTTTAAATACTTAATTGAAATTCAATTAAGGTATGTTGATGGTATTGTCTAGATATATCGATAGATAGTCTCGTCTCTAGTCTAGGTAAGCGTATTCGTGAATTCTTTATGGAATCAAACTAAGGAAAATAAAATGGAGATTTTACCCAGGAAATAAATTCCTGTTAAAGATGAATGAAAAATATACCATTAAGACATGGTTTCAATTAACTCGAAATAGTAAATCGCTTTTTAGAATATTGTTTTAGATCAAAATCAAGGTACATTATGTTTGAATAAATATGTAGTAGCAAAGACAACGGAATTAAGAATGATTTTGGTATACATACATACAGATACGTCAGAGACCGAAAACATTCGCTGGTCATATAAAAATAGCGGATCGAAGCAAGAGTCACGTAGTGTGACACTGTCGTGTAAGGAACTGGTTATTATTTTATTTGACTCGCAATACTTCCAGTCTAAAAATAACATGTTTTCTATACTAGACAAAATAATCACAATTTCAAGTACAAACAGTCGAACCTCGAGCATGAAAATATGTTCGTCGTTCTGGGAATAGATAGGTCGGTATAAACCTTTATTTCGTTTTGAAATTGTTACGCGAAAATAGTTTATTGATGGAATGCTAAGCGTCTATAATATAAGGTAATTCGAAGAAATAGAGTAAGAAAACAAATTAAAAGTTTAACTTATAAAATAAAAAACGGATTTCATAACACGTTTTGTTTTTAATTTTTAATATTGGGTTGAGATACTTTCTTTTCATGCATATGATCGTGAGCTAAAAATTAATTTAAAAAAATGATAAGGTTGTTGCACCAATGCTATAATTTGCGACATAGTGGCGTAGGTTGATATAAATATCTATGTCTTATGTTTTATACAGAATATAGAAGTGTGTAAAGTGGGAAATAACTCACAGAATTCCATTCAAGAAAACAGTTACAATTTTAAATCGGTACTAGAAAAAACGCTAACGCCCAAATCTGGCATTCAAACAAAACAAAGAGCACAAATAGAAAGGCATTATACTTCATAATAAGTACGTATATGCAATGGGATTAGATTCGTACAGGCGTGGAGGGTAACCGTTTAACACACGCGCGCCGGCGGCGGTCTGTTTTATACTGCGGGCTAATTAAATCCAATTTTCGAATGCGGGCAGCCATGACAGAGATATTGCGGCCCGGTCCGACTCAGGACCATTTTATGTGAAAATAGCTTTTCTGCGTGAAGCAAGACTGTATTATCATCATCCTATTATGAGATAACGCGTTTATAAAGCTTATGAGCTGTTTTTGAGTTAATTCGATTAAAGGATTTTCGTCCTTGTGATGGGTGACAAAAAAAAAACAGAAATGAAAGCTTCAGAACCATTGGATAAGCCGCTTATCCTGTTCTATAAAAATACAATTAAATACGTATGTATTCTAATATCATGTTAGAATAGCAGGGAAAAGGCTATTTACTAAATAAAGTTTCTTAGAAATTAAATGTCTTGTAGAAAAATAGGTACTCTATGTCTAAGTTGTTATTGAAGAAAAGATAATACAATTTCAAAGCACGGCTGCAATTAGAGCTAATATGAGAACGAATTTATACGTGGAGCAATTAGTTTCCTAATTGTTGGGACATTATTTTTCATGGCCTACGTACGGTACTACGGCTTAATATAGACTCACGACGCTCGGTTTATTATTATTGCTAATTAATATTATCTTACAAACATAGATAGCTGTTTGTTGAAGATAGTTTTCCGTGAACTTCTTCCGATAAAATCAGGCTAAGTCCTTGATAACCATATTTCCTTGGCGAAAGTGGTCCATATTATTAAAATTCAGGTTGCAAACTCTTGAAATTTTTCGGTCATTTTTAATTAGTAGTGAAACCTACTAATATTATTTACGTTGAATAATTTACCATTATTCTTAACAACTAGAGTGTATAGACATAAATCGTAGTGTACTCTGTAGGTACATAGCTCAAAGTAGCAGAAAGCACATAAATATAAAATATCTACATTCCTTAAGTAATGTTCAACCAAGAAGAAAAATCCTACCCAGTGGTTATAGTGAAAGCAAACAAAATACCAGAATATTTTCACATTCGGGTCAAATGAATATAATGACGTTTCCGTTTGGAATCTAAAATAAGCTTCAACATTTCTTGAAACTCGCATAAAAAGATAGGCGAAATTTTTTCCTTCTTAAGCCAGCAACAAATTCAGACGAAGTAATTAGGTAACTTTATAGGCACAATCCACGAACAAAACCACTGAAATGATTCATTTATATGTAAATTTCAACGTAAAAGCGTTTCTGCAATACAATTAAACGTAAAATATAAACCAAAACAGCAAGTTTGATATTTGGTCGGCATAACTTTGGAATAGTCAGAATTCGCGACCCGAAATTCCGTCCGTGGTTGACATGACCCTTCTGATTTTCGATTTAGTCCCACATATTACGTATGTACGTGGATATAAAGCAAACAAACGTCTATTTTCCGTACAGCAATGTTTTATTGTATATCCTACACAAGTTTATGCCATCTCATGCAATAAAGTGATAAAACAGTTAGCTAGCACAGCGCTGCCGAACTGGCTCAGATATATCGACGAACAAATAAAAGAGCCATTAAAAGCGCAAACTTACCGAATGTTTTGTTTTGTTTTTTCGTCATATCTCCTGCGAGCCCCGAGTTATGGATACGGCGATAATATATCTCGTCATACACGCTAATGTTAAAATAACACCCGAACATGCTCCTTGTATGTGCTCACTTTTTGGACAGCTTTAAAACTTATTGATTCATGTACTACATTTAACAGCCTTAACTTTACACATTTTTTTTTCTTGTTCATTTTCTTTCTAATTCATTCAGCAGACTTCGCTTAACATATTTTTCGTATTAGTTAAGTAATTTTCTAATAAAAATAGGTTGGTAGGTATTACTATACTAATATAATAGGTACACCAATAAACCAATTAATTCCAAACGTATTATAATCACAACCATGACTTTTACCTAGCACTAAAACTTAATGAGCCCAATATATTCACATAAAGCAATCGTTAACTTCACAAGAAAGGTATACTGAAGGCGAAGTATAAATTCAGTAATAATGAAAGGCCGCTTATAAAACTAAGTAGATACGTAATATTCATGATATCGTTCGCCAGGAAAAATTAACGGTACGCTTAGCCAAATGAATATCGATTCAACGCCCTGCCCTCGGCTCATTGGCCCTGCATAAAATTAGTATTTGAACCTTTCCGCGGGCAGGGCCCAATATTTCTCTCATGTTGAGGATTGAAGCAATTTTCTGTAGCTCTCAACATTAAATTAACATTTGGGCTTTTTCTTCGGCAGCGTGCCCGCCGTTCTTTGCCGTCCCTAGCTCAGTATATTTCAGCGGTCGCGTAATTTGTGGCTCGTAAATGTTCTGAAATTGGTCATCCCTTTGGTTGAGGTGAATTTATTGCCTCCTCGGTCGGCCTGTCGAAAGGGGAATTAATAAGTCCCCTCTAATGGTGAAACGTACCCTCACCATCAATTTGAATGCCAATGCCCCAAGATTGCCGCGGCCCAGTAAAACGAGCCTGCACATGAAATATCTCACTTATAAATTCTTATTCATTTTGTGCTTTCAATAAATTGGATACCCGATGATTGCCTCATTTTGTTTCAAATCCGACATATATATTATGGAATATTGATTGGATGACAGATACAAGACTGAGCGATATATAGTTGGTTTGTGTTGTAAAAGCCTTTTTAAATGATTTCGTTTTGGTCCCTCGCTTATCTCCCCCATCGATGGAAATTGATTATTTCGACGTTAGCAGGCGCCTACCGCCTTGTCACTATTTAGATAAGTTTACTGTCGCCAAGCCTTAGAACAACGCCTGACCTACAAGTTTCGTTATATATCTATATCATTTAAACTTGTTGTGTCTACTTAGAAATTCCATAATTGAAAGAACCTCGGGCGTTCAAAGTGTTTAAAGTTCAAAAAGTTTACTAAGGCTGTAATTATTGTTTGTATTCTTTACCGTATTCTCATTTCATAAAGTTTAATGGTATATAATGACAAGAAAGAACGGAGTAGTTCACAATTGACTTTAGAAATTACTGATAAGAATATAGTAAGGGTTTCACGTAAACGTAGTAAATGTTAATTCATTATTATTTACGTGTGTTTTTGTGTTAGATTACGCGAGTTCAGCTTTAGTAACGATAATGAGTAAATAATGACCATTCCGCTGTGAACTCAAGAGTGATAAACATCTCTTTCGTAAGTAAAAATAATGCTTATTTTCACCTGTAAATGTGACTGCAAATGTTATAGTAATTCTTATTTTTATATAAAAAGCGGATTAGTGGTGGTATTAATGCCTTTGTAATACAATAATAGGTCACAGTAAAATTAGCGAGGAAAGTATACTTGTGGCGTGGAAGCACGAACGCTGTGCATTTCGTGATTTTGCGTCACAAATGTCTGAAGGCACTTTCAAAACAGTTGGAAATTGTCTGATAATTACTGCCTTTAGACAGACTTGGCTCAGTCTTTCCTCGTGTAAATAACGACTTCAATACGATACATCACTATTTTTACGTCGAGCAATAAACAAAGTTGGTTGTAAATAACTTTGGTTGAACGCCTCCTTGTCTTGAGAGAAGAATAATGGTATTTTCTATTTCGTTAGGTTGTACTAGATATACTTGTGTCCGCTCGGATGGCTGCCAGCTGTGGCGCTCCGCATCCAGTTCTAGTGTCCCTCCCGTTTGGCAAAGATGTAAAGTTACTATGTAGCTGGAGGCGACCTGTGCCACTATATTTTTCGCGCTACGTAGAAAGCAAAACTGCGATGCATAAATTTTACAGGAACTTGAAGTTACGTGAGTCTGAAAATAGGAAAATTCTTTATTCTATGTTTTATGAAATAACATTTTATAGCAAAAAAAAATCTTGTAATCTTTTAAATCGTTCAATTGTCCTGTGTTCGTTGACCAAATAACGATGAATGGATAGGAATCAAATGAGGAAACCTTTTCAAGTGAAAATATACTTAAATGTCTAGAAATAGATCAGCTTCTTGGTTAGAACATCTTTCTATATCGACCTTGACATAAAACGAAAGGACGAACCGTTGACATTCCAAACAATTAAGTAAGTCGTGTGTTGTCGAGGCCTCTTCCATTTCTCAGTAAGTGTGTGCGGCCGGCGGCCCTAAATCAAAGAGCCGTGAAGTCCCCCCACACTTCCATATTTTCGCACCCGACAACGTCGTATAATGGCTATTGACCAAATTTATCGACTTTCATGTCATATTCTCATCTTTATGCGGAGCTGGAAGCCTGGAATTGGCCTCACATAACATATGTGGGAAAAAGTCTTCGTGTTCTACGACACGATAAATTATTTTGATCTTTGTCTCGTACATAAATAATAGTAGTTATTGATATCAATGGAGAATAAAGCGGCTAAATGGCGTATTCAGGAAGCGAATTACATGTCGATCGGTTTGATTAATTTGATTGAGTCCATGAATAGTATAATCAGACGACGCGATTGGCCATTTATGTATGTAATACATGTATGTACTTATGTAGAGTCTCGTATCGTGTACGTGCGGCAATATTAATTTGCGTGGAACAAAGGAAGCATTATTTAAAGTGAACTCTAATCATACTAACACGTCCGTTATAAAATCCAACTACCACAAAAACACCTTAATACCCGGGACAATTGTTCGCTCACGTATGTGCCCATTCAAAAAGCGGAGAGAAACCGGCGTGAGCAATCACAAAAGAACGGAAACGAGGAGCGAAGAAACACTGTCATTAATATACGTTCTACGATGTTGTACCACGCCGCTACTGGGTTTCTTGTTTTTATTCACAGCACGGAATTTAAGTTTATTATGATTGTTATGCAAACTTCGACGTAAATGGTGCGAACCGAACAAAAGAAGTAAGCGATCGAGTATCGCAAGATTCAAGTGCTTTGCTTCCATATTTAAATCAAGAAATTTCGTCTTAAATACAACTCGAGTTTTTTCCTGTTAAAACTTTTGTCGCCATTGATTTCTGGTTCGCAGTACCTACCTTGCTTTTGTTTCTTGTTGGCGGAGTTCTTTTTATGGATAGAAATGAGTTTTAATTGCCCGAGCTTTTATTATTGTCTATTATTCAGAACTCTATGCATAAATTTTACGCCTTTGAAGCATGTTCTATGTTCTATATTATGTTCACTCACAATGTATTAAAAAGTATTGTGCTATGATTTAAATATTCGAGGTGTCTTCGGGACATGATTTTATATTTGTCTATTTAATTAGTCTAGATATCAACTTTCCTTTATAAAAATACTGTCGGATAAAAGATTGTTAATTGCAGTTCCAAAAATAGTTTTTTCGAAGCCTTACTAAGTTCTTTTTAATAACTGTTATTATTAATTAAACGGGCAACGCAGTTAAAGTAAAAGGTCACCAGACAGAATATAATACACAATGTAGCTGCCGACGTCATAATCATTATTAAAAACTTTTACAACAACTTCGAAACAGCCTGCTCTGAGTAACTTGCTACCTACGTAAAGTACGGAAATTTATTACAGAATGTTTTTACTGGTTTTCGAAGTTCCTTAATCTAAAATCGATAGAAACGACGCCGAACAAAGTTGTGAATTGTACCTTAAGTTGGGAATCGAAGAAAGTCGGACCTTCCGTTCAACACCTGCGTAAAAGATACGCTCCGTTGATAAAGCCAGTAGTTGGCGGTCGCGTTGCACCCAAATAAGATAAACCGAAACCTTTACACGAATACGAAAAGTTCGCGCCACTATCTCGAAATAATCCGAGAAGTTTTCTCGTAAGAAACTGAAATGAAGACACATATAGGTATTGCGAATCCCACATAATGTATTAAGTATTAACATTAAAAAAGTAGAAGTACAAAAATAGAAGTTCACATATGGCGTTATGAAAAATATAGAGCAGTCTATCTTCACCATAAAATCGGATTTTTTAAGTCAGCACTGAGACGCCCCATTCTGCTATTGCAGTTTCGAGCCAGATCTGACTTGCCTTGAATTTGCCATCAATCATTTAATAAATGTTAATTTAAAATTGAATGCGTTGATTCAATAATTTAATGATCTTACTAGAAATGTTTTTAAAAATAATATACGAGCACACTTATATTGCTGAAGGTATCCTATGTATTGGTGAATTGTGAACCTATAATCTTTTTTTTCAAAAATAGGTTTAAAGTTGTAAATTTTGGAGGCATAAATATTGATATTTATTTAAATTGAGTGTGGAATTATTTCGGTTAACAATAAATAATTGTCTGCCTATTATAGACTTCTATTTCATCTCTGAAATATAAATCTATTGTGTAATAATATTGGAATACCTATTGATTACCTATAATTATTTTGTCTTGCTAATCATATTCGTTATTATTAATAACGTATTTCCATATAGATTATGACTGCGTTAAATATTTAAAAACAAAACCACTTATTTTACACAATATGAATAAAAGAAGCTTCTTCTTTTAATCACACCAGATTTTAAAGAATTCCATTTATTATGTGACTATAATAGATTGAATAAGACAAATGCGAAATTCTGAATTTCTATAAATTATGTACATTTAATTTTAGCCTATTTCGGCTTAAATATATTTCAGTCTGTAAGTGTTCCATGTCAGGGCAAAGGCCTCTTTTCATAAAGCTAATCTATTTAATATTTCAAAAGAAACGTCAGGTTACTAATTTTAGATTTCTCGGTAGATTTTCTTGGAATTAAGAAAATCTCGCTTGGAAATCTGAGGAAGATTTTTTATCTTACTCAAATTGACCTAACAAAAGTTGTGACATCTTAGGTAACTGTATATAATTTTAGCAGTAGGTAATTTGAACGCAAGATCCTTCGTAAATCGAAGAGATCTGGAGAAAGCTCCTAAATGTGTACGTGAATGTTTAGATAGGGATACAAACCGAATAGATATGGTCGGGTGGCTCTCGTACGTTGGTCGAATGGAGCGAGCAAATTACATCACTCTATAGATCTGGGAGCCTGGTAGCACGTGACGCCGGTTTACAACATGATACACCGTATTATTTGCCTCATAATATTAAAAATCAAAAAGGATTTTTCATTAAGTTTAGTTTGGTATGTATTTAACGAATTTCGAAACTTTTTAGCAATTGCCATAGTTGTATTAAGCAAAATTAGCAATATTAAGGTATGTATCAGAACCATTTTCACTAGTTTCCATTCGGATACTAAAATAAATGAATACCTTTATTTTTGTAACACAAACTGTAAACTGTAGAATAATTAATAACTGTAGAGAACATAAAAAGAGTGACAAATGAGTGGCGTATTTTTTACTAAAAATGAAAAAGTGTTCAGGTGTGAAAGACATATTGTATTAAATACGCTGTGTCATGTACAGATAGAACAAAGGGTATTATAGTCACGATATACAAATTGATACAAGAGTGGCAGTTTCGATAACAGACGCTTTTGATAGATGTTTCGGCTGCATTTAAAAATGTTTTTATAAAACATATTTTGTGAATACAACGAAGTTATTAATTGGCCGCACCTCTTTGCCTCCTTAACGAGTCGATTATTCAATGAGGCGGACCAAGTATTAGGAATGTAAATATGTAAACTGTAAGTTTTAAAAACAGAGTAATAAGTATTTGAAAAACCATAACAACAGTCGGTTTTTACCACTTCGGAGTAGACCTACAGTTGCGGAGAAATCGTTAGTGAACCGGTGAACAAACTAAAAAATGAAAAAAAAAAAGTTTGAATATACAAGCCAATTTTGAAAACACATTCCATTCTTTCTATAAGCGCCATAGAGTGTGTTCATCCAAATTCTAAACAAAGTGAACACCGATAGATTTCTCTATCCGGTCGAGCACAAAAAATGAAATGGTACGCTGTGTTCCATTTTACGTTTTCCATTGAAGTGGAAGGAATGCAGCCAGAGACATCGTTTATTTGTATTTCGCGTTGAATATGCAAACAACATTAACGAGGACTAATTTGAGAATAATTTGATGTGAATGAACATTGTTATTCGAGTGTACTGTGAAAGTTTTGACAAATTCCACTTTTTCTTTTCTTGGTCTTGGTTTCGTTGTTTGTTGATGCTGGGATGTTTTAATTATGATTAAATCAGTTAACGGTTCTTTTTATTAGGTTTTATTTTATTTTAAGAACCTGTTATGTCTTGAACTTTTTCAGTTTTATTTCAACTTTTATATTCGGACTTTTATTTAGTTAAGTAAAATAGAAGAAGTGTTATTAATATTTATTATTTGTCACATTTTGCATAAAAATTACAACATAATTCTCCTTTAAGTAACTTGGACAAAGCAAACAAAAAACGGTCTGATGTAAAAATAGTCTTTTTTATCTAGCTATATTTTAAATAGAATAAAATAAAATCAATGAAAGTTATATTTATTTTTGTCCTGTCACACAGCTTACTGTTTGAGCAAATATTGTATGCACGATTTAATAATCCTTCATGGCATCGTGTATTATTGGAGATAAAACATTTTTTCGTGTACCAAAATATAAGTAAATAAATATGTAAAGTTTCATACTTGTATAATATAAATAGAAATAACCAAACTTTAAGTTGCTTTGTGTTCTCCGCGATGCTTATTTTCGATGTTCAACGAGAAATAAACTAAACTTTGAACAAAAACTTCAAAACATACACAAAATTAAGCAACAAAGGCTAGTTTTTAAATCATTAAACAAAGACAGAAATAGTGTACTCGAAAAGCGCTGGAATATGCAAACTCTCAACAACTTCTCTGTGAATAATGTAAAGTTTCGAAAATTCTATTCTAATACGTACTTTGCTTTCAGTCTGGAAGCTTACAGTCCTTACGGCAGATTGTTGTCGTACTCCCCGACTTACTTCAAGAATCATATTTCTTTCAACAGTCCGTCTTTTGTTTTAAATAATGTGGAGCGAGCAAAGAGCCCCAGTAACTTAATCCATGCTAGTCGGAAGTCGCCGATGCAAGCTGTTCTTTGTAAACATTCATTATGACGCAACTCGAGAATAATATTGTGATACCGCTATACAGGTAACTAACAATTGAAAGTATTTGTTTGTTTTTACCTTTAAGTTCACGAATCGAATCCTCTACCATTTCTAGAATTTTCATTTATAATAACATTCAGACGATATTATGACGATACTTTTTCCAAGTGGAGATAAACATTTGGGCTTTATATCTATGTTTGTTTGTGGCACAAGTTAGTAAAATTCAATGCTCATTTTAAGATTCATTGAATAAGTATCAAAACTACTACCATTCATGAACTTAGGCAAGATGGCTCCTTAATCCTTCATTATTATTTTGTGACTTATCTGCATCACCTACAATTCATAAAAGATCGATTAATATTTATAGTAAAATTATTTCTCGTTCATTTTTTATCGCTGGACCAACGAATTATTAATTATTAGTGTTAATCTGCATATTAATAAATTGATAATACTATTATTTAATTACACACGTAATGGGCATAATTAACAACGTATATATTAAGGATAATAATTAAAAACCTATTGAATTAACCGTAATGATGTAGGAACACCCTTTGCATGCAGAGTTGCAGAGCCAGTTTATTATTATTTGGGAACAATTAATAATTTTATTTCTCATTTTATATTCACAGTACTCAGCAGAAAATAAATGCTGGAGTCGATGAGTATAATTCTTATAATATATGTTGCATAGTAATTAATACAAGCGTTTTCATTCGTAGTTAATGACTCGTTTAATTGGACATCGTTAATCAATAGCATACAAACCTTTCAATGTATAAGAAACAGTTGAATAATACGGTGAATTTGCACAAGGGCGAGTCTGACAGACGAATCAATACGAATAAAATCTGTCTGTCCGCTAAAGATTTTTAATTAAAAGTTCAAAGGCAGGCGCCATTACTCCGTATATTTTATTATGCAGTTCATGTAACACCCATTGCAATAAACCTGATAGATTTATATTTCAATTCGCAGTGTTACACCATTGGACACTATCCATGAATATATTTCTATAGTGCCGCTATAAATGCCAGTCAGTGCCCTATTTTATTTTTAAATAAAAGTTTTAAGAGGAATATTTGAGGTCAATGAAAGCTTCCTTTTTGACGATGTGTTAAATGGTTTATTTCCGAATACTCAAACGTCATTCAGTTTTAAATAGCTGTTGCTATCAATTTAAACTGTGAAGTTGTGATGTATAGACATTTGAGAAAATCGTAAAGCTAAGTTTTCGATATTCGGGGTTAGTGGAGGAGAATGCAATGTAAAGTTAATTAGCGGGTTCAAACCACATATTATTATAAGACGCATGTTTGAGTTATTGGAATTTGATTACATTAATTATATGTGTATCGAGCGTAGGCACGATACAGAAAAGCATTTATTGATTGGATCTTAAGAGTATACAGGAACCCAAAGATTTGTTACTTACAAAAGTGCCTAATATTTATAAATATATATTTAATCGAAATATCATACAGATGCAATAATATTGTTAAGTTTAAAAAAAAACATAAATTTGCAAAAAAAAAGTTTAAAAAAATACGATTAATCAACTCCACCTTACGTTTATATTTTGCAACATTAACTTTTTTACATTATTTAATGTTTGTTATAAAAATGTCATAAAAGGTTCGCGATCTATCTGTCAAGTGCAGCGACAAGAGCGGCCGCTTTGAGCCGTTTGTTATGGCAGGCGTTCCATACCGATACGGATGATGGATGATTAAGGAAAACTGCAAAGAGTTTAGATTTCACAACGATATCGATAAGCTAAAAGAGTTTTAATGTTTAAAGCTATTTTATAAGCATTAGAAATATAATTTAAATAAGTTTATATTTAACCAGCAAAATATGTATGTACTCGTAGCTATGTATGGTGGAATCTTGCAACTCAATTTTGAAGCAGATTCCTTGAACCAATTGAGCTGAAATTTGTGTACTCGTTAACTTTCGATGTCAATGCGCGTAGCTGTGTGAAGTCATTCTAAATCCATACATTTTAAATAAAACTAATTTTAAATTAGAACTACTTACTCGTAGTCATAATACCGGTTATTTCATACATTGACATCTTACATGTTGATACAGATAAATGATAAAAAAAAAATAGAGACTTCAACCAACTTATCCTTAAGATATATATATCTTGTAGGTAAATTGCTCAGACAAAAACATCACATGAACAAAACAATTTCCGTTGATAACTAAGTTACATATCTAGGCAAGGGTTTTTGTATTGTAGCTCAGGATTTAACGTTCCATGATAAACCGGGGCATAGTAAAATATTTGACGAAAGCTTTCGCCCCGAGTTTACTTGATAGGGTAAGTGTTACATAAAGCGGTCACACTGTACTGGCTTTGGGAACAACATTGTGTAGCTTTCGCACGGTAAGTGACGAACACCGGAAGCTTCCGGTCTACCCGGCTTCACTCTTCATATTCTTGACAAAGACATCTACTGGTACCCCTTTTGAGGATCGTATATTTATAGAGTTGACCCGCATCGTTTGTGCCGCTTGTTGTAAGTGAAGTGCCGTGAATCAGAGCTACTTACATTCTTTATAGCTCATACTTTGGTAGCAAGTCATTGTACAGTTTGAAACAATTGTTGGTACTTAACGTTTTTAAAGCGCATGTATGGTTGCCAGGAGTAACATAAAAAATGGATTTAATTTTGATAGATGCATATGCAACATTTTTTGAACACAGATTAACAAAACAGAAGATTGTACATAATCGTATACCTAGTTTTACTACTTGCGACCTATCAAACGTGGCTTACCTTATATACCCCAATGTGAATTCACACATAATATCGCGCAAAGAAGTCAAGTTCTATCGCCATTTTTGTTATAATAAATACGTTAATTGACAAAACATATTTATTAGGAATAGTTTTTACCACGTGCGTTTCCACCAATTTCGAACAACCCCAAAAACATTGTAAACATATTACGTTAACTAACGACTTTCGTGTTTCGTCAACTGTGTGCATGTTACTTGTATAAACAGTTATAATTGTTTTGTTCGTCCCGAGGTCGGCGTTCGGAGTTAAAATGTTGTATTTTTCGCTTGACAAAATACTGTTATTATATAATGTAAACTACTTTATCCGTTTCAAATATAAATTATAGAAACGACAGCTGTGGAAATGTGTTGGTAAAGCGACGATAATGTTCGAAATTAAACTAACAATCTTGACCTTTACCTTTAGACTTTTTAATTAGATTTTATCGTGTACTTTAGAATAGTGTTAATTTGTGTGTACCTAGGTAGATTACCTTCTAGTAATATTAACTATCCTGACAGATCAAAATACCAGTACAGACTTTAGTTTGGAAATGTGTCTTAATCGTCTCATGATATTATTATGATTAGTCATCATAGACAAATTACAAAATGCTTTTCAACATAATATTTACCTATTATAATTATGATTACATCCATTATCCTTCCGCTTATTTTAGAACAAATAAGGTACATAAAAATATAGTGTAAGAAAAATTACTGTATATTGAGTAATCTGCCATATACAGTAAGGCGTCATTAAACAGGCTTAGTTTACCCCAATGTCTTCAGCTTTCAAATAAACTTGAGAACAGATTGGCCTCCATTGGCCAAGTGTGTACAACAGCCAACATTGGAGGAAATAAGTGAGTGCGGTGTTGCCGACGTTGGCCACACAACCGACAATGCCGTGTGGTGCCCGGTAACAAATAGGCTTCACCGAACGTTTGAGGCGTTTGTGTAGGATGCGTTTGTCTTAGCTCCATACAATATGTAGAGGATATACCTATGTAGGGATTTACAAATGACTGGTAATACGAGCTGACGAACACTGGACTAGGCTGCAAAATTATGTGTATTGAGCAAAATTTTAATTAGTTAGACAATGCATTAAAGTAGTACTGATTACAAAAAAACGCATCGATTTATCTAAATTTCATCGTAATTTTACACTTAATGACTACCACACATAAGTATTAGGTAACAATTATTTGACCTTAACACCACTTTCTGTTAAACAGAAAATTTCGCTATCTTCATTCATTAATTAATACCACTGAAATGCAGTTGACACAACTTGAAATTTTGAACATCCCCTAATAATATCACTCAAACAAACAACACTATTTATTTATACTAAATATAGATGTAAACTCAAACCGCGTCACCTTAAGGGAATATCCAAGGAACTGGGCCCTTCCTTACTATAGCCATCACTTGTCAGGGTGCTGATTATGTTAATTTCCTACCGAAGGAGACTACCTTCAATCGCGGATGCCATTACGATATGACGGGGACGCAACCTGTTTGTGTTTATGCAAAGATGCGATCTTTTAAGACAACGCTTTAAGATAGGTACGGTATTACGTGCTGGAGAATATAGTAATGAGATGATTAAAATTTCGGTTCTAATATTGGGTACAGTGCGATGCAAACTTAATGGCGGCTCTGAAAACGAGGCGAGTCGCTGCGCAGTAACAAACTTATGCGCCAGCGGGGGTGCGGGGCGAGGTACTGGGCAGCGTTTAGCTAACTACAGAGCCGCCATTAAGTTTGAATCCAACTATACTAGGAAGTAAAGGCGTTTGTTTGTTTAAAATATTTTTTAATCATTTTACTGCTGAGCGTTAAAGGGTACATCGTGTGACTATAAAAGTGGCCGGAAGATGATTAAATTGGAAAAAGTATTTATCATTTCAAAGTTCATTCCACGATAGTGATATATTACTATAATTCAAAATGTGTAGTGCGTGTGATTTTTTATGGTACAAGACATACTAGTTTAGTTCCACTCAATTTTTGATGTCCAATCTGACTAGTAAAATGATTGACAGCGCAAGCATTTAATGAGAATCATTAACGTTCCATTACTAAAGAGATCAATATTACTTGATGGTATAAACGAAAAGTTCTGGGAAATATTGTTTTTATATTTTGTTGCTTTTTCCTGAGAATTGGATGTATTTTTAAACATTATAATGAGTGACTTCTCGCTAGCTCATTATTATTCCAAATTATTCTGTACACAAAACACTGTTGACTGCCTGTATTTACTCATCAAGATTATTTTGAAAGATTTTTACAGATTTTATAAAAATAATCAAAATAATTTGGTATATTTTGGACATATTTTAAGATACGACAGCAAGGCAATTTAAGAAGTACGAAAATGTAAAACTGTGATACATAAAAATAAGGCACAATAAATCTTTCTTAAAAAGCTTATCTAACCATTTTTGATAAACGATAATTAAGAAATAGGTATATTACTACGGTTTCCAGATTGAAGCCTTAAAAAATGTTCAAAGTGTTCTTAAGAATGACGCTGACACTTTAATGAAAAGTAAACTGGGTCACTTTGTATCTATGACAGTAACAGTTACGGCCATTCTACTGTCGTCGACTTTACGTGGCCTTGCTAATGAAAAATGAAAGTTTTTGTTGTTTTCATTAAAATAATACCTTTGTTTTAAGTATTATAGTTTCATATCTGGTATTGAGTCAGGTCAAATAGTGTCTTTCTTACCTTCAAGTAATGCCTTATAATTATGGTTGCAGATAATATATTTTTTTTAGCCTCCATGTGATCCCACTTCTGGGCAAAGACCTCCTCCTCCGTCCTCCAATCCTATCTATCTATTGCGGTTTCTGGCCACGTGCGACTCGCTTAATTTATTGAATAATATAAAAATTATAAACACAAAAATTCTAAAAAGACAACATAAATAAAAAATATTATGTACAATTATTATTTCTGAACCCAAATTTACAATGTAGGTCCAACACAACTTCAATGATTCCCCCAAAATAATGCCTAACTATTTTGATTCCACGAAATACATAGCTGGACTGGATTTACGTTTCTGATTCGTCTCACTGGAAATTGATCTGTTATATTTCTTGTGGATTACGGGCATTCATCCGTTTCTGTCGAAAACTGAAATTGATTGACCGCTTCTCGAAACTTCGAAAAGAACTCCACGAAATCCCGCAGGGCATCAAAAAGAATAAATATTTTTTACAAACAAATAAAAAGTTAATGACGGATGTTCAGATTCGAGAACGGGCAGATAGCATTGATACACTATAGACCTGCTTACAATGACATTAACGTCAATATTATTATTTACTACAACAATTCCATCAATAATACAAGGTATTTCAGTTTCAAATAGGAAAGAATGCATGAAACACAATTACTTAAACAGAACTCGACACAAGCGTCCTATTTCTTTCTCGCCTACTACAGTAATGGGTTTGGTGCTCCCCTCTTCCCACTAGTGCCGGTACCGCCCCCTCCCCCCACCCTTCAGTTTCAAACGCCGTCGGTGCCACCAACAATGACCTCGTATTTCAGACGGAATTGCTCAAACACGGAACAGAGAAAACGCAGAATAGCGTTCAGATATTTTAAAGATTATCCTAGATTTGTTGCTGTTAATTAATATTAATTTGAACAGCCAATGTTACACGGTATTTAAATATTGACATGCCATTTATTGTGTTGTTTCTTAGAAGTTATTACAGTAAATATTATATTGAATGTTTTTGTATACTGAATTAATTCCTAATTCGCTTACGCAAATTACAATATAATTTGTTACTAAGTAATTGTTTCTTTCATGACCGCCAAACTAATGACCTTAACATAAAATAGGTACTTAATGCTCTTGTCATAAATGTTGAACCTTCTGCATATTTTTGGCTTCGTTCTATGTGTACCGTATAAACACAATACAATAAAGGAACTGCCATAAAATATAAATAGTGAATAGGTAAAGCTATACGTTTATATTGACCCACAAACGTTCACTATCTGATAGCAATATTTGGTTCACATCACACTCATAAAAGTGGGTGTTTGTATTTATTGACCGAGTAATCCTCGGCTAAGTGTGAGCTCTTTCTATGGGAACATAGGATTAAGGGGTTATATAACGGTTGAGACATAACATAGATTTCCCAAGGGGCGGACATCTGACAGCAGACGTTTCGCTTCAAGCCACGATCTTGTCATAATTATAAGGATACAACTTACACCTTAGTTTTTGTTAAATAGATAAATAAATACAAGCAACTTTCTGGGAAAAATAGTTTATTGAGAATTTTAAGAAACAAAACACTAGGAATAACGATTAGCAGGTTTAAGCCTGTGAACATTTTTATTTGACTAAATTATGAATGAAAGGATATGACCTAAACTTTTAAAATATAAAACAAAGTAATTGTTTGTGTAATAAGTATCGTGAGGCTAATTCATAATTAATCATTTATCAAGAACTCACGCGTATTTCTTGGAATCGAACGCAATAAGGCTTCGGATTTAATACTAGCCGGTGACCCCGGGAAAAGGCGTACGTAAACTGTTTTGTTTTTTCTTTAACTGTCCATAACATTATTAAATCTATTATGTAATACACAGCCTTTTTAAGCAATTTGATTTAGAATATTACGTCTAACTTAGTGCAAGCGCTCTATAGAAAACTAAATACAAGTTATTTATTAACCGTTTGTAGAGAGCGACTATTTCATATACAAGCCTGATCTGTCAATGATCACTCGATCGCTGTTCATAATTGATGATAATTATTTCCTATGCTAATTGATTAATTGTCATACAGCCAGCTGAAGTGCTTAACATTAAAAGCGAATGCTCGTTTTATGTACAAACACGAAATGTACACGTGGTAATGATTTGCATTATAAATAGAACGCTCCAATAAATGAGCAAATAGTATACTGTTAAATTGAATGATGATACTAAATTTTGTAACGAAATAGAAGGTACGCGTCATGTTGGGTGGTAAATACGTTCATTCATAAAATGGAAGTTAAGAGCCTGTACTATGCGAGCCAGGATATTTATTATAGCGCCATTTACTCAGGTGAATGTACGATATTTGTCGTATAGACTACATAGCCATGTTTTAGTGGAAAAAGGTGTAGCTTTTCCTGTTGTACGTAGGTGGAAATATAACTCGTAAGAAGCGAAAGGCAAGCCGTTGCTCTGCATCGATCGGGGGCTCCTACGAGATTTTGGTTACAAGCAATCATTTTACTTTAGTAATTTTTAAAAGTTAGCTCACAAATACGTGGTTCGTTTGAATTTTTTGAAGTTTTAATATTTCAAGATGGATATTTTCGTTTCGATTAATACAATGTTATTTATTTGATTTTCATATTTTATTTTATTCTTTATTATAGCATGAAAGTAAAATGAAGAAGAAGGGTTCGTAATAGAAAGCATACGGCTCCCAAAGTAACAGGTGGCCACATATGGTTATTGCCTTTGGCACTGGCTCTGCCTCAGGCAAGGCTTTCACGCATTCTTGTGAACACGAAGCAGGACCATCAAAACAATTTGCGAGCCATTAGTGTATGATGAAGTGGCCAACATTAACCATTGTGTACACGACTCATTACACTTGTGTACTATGCACGTGATGGAAAAACATTCGTACACGCCCAGGACTAATTACTTCTGTCCGATGTCACTAATCACTCGACTATTAGTGTCGCTAGTTCAACTCGGCCAGCGTATTTGGAATTAATGTTTATTTTTTATTCGTTTCAAACGATGGATAAATACTGGTTGATCGAATTTATAATGTTAGTACGAGTAGATTCAATTAAATCAAGTGTTAATTACCTATTTAAATGACTTTGTACAGATTATAGTTTAGAGTTTGTTGGTTGTTATATTATAGTAGCTACGTTTTTCCCTTATTTGGAATTATGATTTCCTTAATACCTTATAAGTAAACAGGCAATGTGTTTATTATCTTATCACTTTTTACAGGGAAACCGAAACATAAGTCGACGAATTTTCCTGTTTTTTCATGAGCTATATTTATCGTTTTCCGACTTTTCCTGATTTTATTCCATTTTGTTAATAGCATCGACAAAGCCGACGGCATAAGTCCACAACTCAAATGTAGGAGTGAAAGATAAACATAAGGTATTAAAAGCCTGTTATTAGCCATGAAAGTAAACAAAGGAAAAAAGGTAATCGGCGTCGACTACGATGACGATAAATTTATTTCCATCCATAACTTTGATGTCAACACTATCACGTAATTTATAGATACAGTAACAATGTGATAATTATGTTTTGCTACTTCAAATATAAGTTTTGTAATTGACCCTTTTTGCGTCATGAAAAACAACAGAATTTATTATAGGAAGGTTTAGGTCTACATTAAAATACAATCATGCCTTGATTGCTCGTAGGCGTAGCCAGTTCTGTAGAACAAGCTAATTTGTCAAAGGCGTAGCAGTCGTGTGCTACGAATGCCTATGACTACGTTTTACAGGCTAAGCCTACAGATTCATACTCGACTAACTAAACGTCAAAGCGTTGGTCACATATTTTCATAATTTGTTTGCCTATCCCGCGTTTTGCTATTTAGAGATTATTTTACGCGCAAAATGTCCTACTAGTTCTATTAATAATAGGTACCAGTAAAAGTAGGTAAGGCTGGATGGTGGTGGTTTGAATTTCCTTCACTTAAAAACAAGAATTGTTTATTTAACTGCAACATTGATAAACTTTTTAAACTATGTCCAGGAGAAATAAAAATGTAAAAGATAACTGTTTGGAGGCCTTAAGGTCCTCGCCAAAAGTCCGGTGAAGCAGTCAAAGCCTGCGCTCAGGCTTACTGCAAAGATCTCTACAAAAAAAAAATAAGGTAACTGTTTTATTTCTATTAGCGAAATGAATACGAAAGAATTTGTTGTAAATTCAATTTAGAAAGTAATAAATGGAGTAGAGCGGATTGTGTTACGTACCTGTTTAATTTTATCTTAAAATTTTATTTGGTATAAGACTTTTACCTTAGTATTCTCAGGTTGAATAGTTGAAGTTATAATTATTTATTTGTTTATTAAGTGGTTTCTTGATGTACCATAATAATTACCACAAAATCTTCCGATGGAATATTAATTACCATGACATTTTTATCTTCGATTAGGTTTTCAATCATTTGCGTGACAGCCAGAGTTCGATCTTCATTTTATTTTGCCTAACCTCGATTTCATTTGGATTGTTTCCAAAACTGCCTTATATTGAGCTTTTTTAAACATTAAAGAACACAAATAAAGAGATTTATTATGTCGATTTAAAAAAAATATAATAATATATATATTGATTTCTTGATTGAACTGATCACATTTTTGCACTATGTTTCACAGCTGATTAATTACTTTTAAATTCAGTGCAACGAGACCAAATATTTATTAAATTCCATTTATTATAGTATATTTTATCATAGTAACTTAATATTACTTAATACTGGTTTTTTTATTTTTATTTAAGGAGATTCTTGTTATTTTCGTGTTTATATTACTAGAACTGGTTTTTAATAACAAACTGTTTGACTACCACGCTACTTCCTTTAAGTATCGAATAATTAGGCGAAAGCTTTGTAATACTGTACACTAGTGTATACATACACCCGGAAACGAAATAGCTGTCAACACAAAACATATCTAATTAAAATCCTAGCTAGCTTTAAACTTTGTAATCGATTAAATATTACGATTGTTCTTTACAAAGCGCGTTATAAGTTGCACGTTTATTCATTACATGGATATGGCCTAACAAGGGCGATATGTCAGACTGTCACGTCTGCCGGGTATTGCCCCGGGCAACGGATAAACGTACACCCGTTCTGAAACATTCGCACGCGTTATTGATATCCGGCATATCAACATGTATATTATTAATTTAGATATAAGACGTGTTCGCTTTTTAAATGTTTGAGCGGAAATAGAACGGGATTATACTTGAATGATATTTTGGAATACATTTTTTATTCAAAACTTATTTATTTGATACAAGCATATTATCAGTTATAATTGAAACACTTTTTTTCGAAGCTTCGGGTCTGAAAGAAAATCTAGGTGCATTAAAATAAATATATAGTTAACGAATAAGATTTCGGCCTGACTTTGCATCTAATAGCTATAAATTGCGGAAACAATGCATTTTTTACACATGATTAATGAAATACATTTTCTAATCGCATAAAAATACTGATAACAATAAAAACTACGATATCTCGCGACCGATCAACGATAGTGCAAACATAAATCAACCTCATTTGAGTTGACATTCTCCATAAGTATGGGTTATGGGCGACGCAGTAAAACGGTTAATTAATCGTGTTAATATTCCATTTCCGCTATATTTAAGTGCAATATTCGTTGTTGCCTTTGTTTAGCTAATTGGAAACGCCCTTTATATTTCTGACACCGATTGCTCGATGTGGTTATCATGACAGAGAAACGTAACCTTTTGCGGTTTGTATTTTGGCGCGCAAACTGCTCATAATGGGGTGGAATGAAATAAAGAGGGGAAACGAAGGACGTTTTTCGTCTGTTAATAGTTATACGCCTCAATTCGCGCACGGGATAGGCAGAGGTGTATTATTGTAAGCCTGTATTTTGCTACACACAAAATAAGATACCCACTGCTGGTGCTGTAAATTTTTCTATTACATTATCATCTACATTGAATCTCGTTGTTGAGATATGTATTACTACAAAATAAAAGTACAGTACTCGGAGGATTCGGTTTTCTGAGAGGTTAGAAAAAATATAATATCGTTAACCCACGTCCGAGATATACGACCAAAACCTGACACTACCTAGTTTTTTGGAAGCAAAAGATCAATGAAACAGTTCTCTCTTAGTTTGAGAAAAGATCTGGAGTTACGAAAGTGGGTGGAAAAGCGAACGAAATGCAAATGTCGTGAGCGTATCGCTCCGCGCCTCTCATCTCCATACGATTAGTTGATCATTTGTTACGTCACTGTCACTTCCACACTGCCGTTTGCCGCCATTGCTGAGGCTGACTTATATACTATTATTTCGGTCATAATTCTCAGTGTCAACATTTTGTGCGTATCTGTTTCTGTTTCGCTGTAATTAAGAAAGAAATATGACCTTGTTAATTGTTTTGTTGCTGTTTTCATTTAAGAGATTGATTTAGATGAATGGCTTTTTAAATTTAGTGAGTTTTAAATTAAATTTCTCAAAAACATATTATGTGGTGTTTAGAAAACTTGAATTACAAAAAAGTGTGTGGTTTGCACTGACTGCACCACGTGTCTTGTAATAACGATTTCGTAGAAATTAATATAACACCAAAACTAAAAGTTAAATCTTGTCATGTCAAAGTAAATAAATGACGTAAAATTTTAATACGCTCGCTACTGTAACCCACATGAAACACACGAGTGTTCATAAATCCTATCTGCTCAGATCTCAAATTCATGCATAGGTGCACCGACATATACGCTAAAACTAATTAACATCTTAACGAAGTCGGGGATATAATGAAGTTGTCAGTCGCGGGTTGACACATGAAGTGTGGCGACGACTAGACTGTTTAATTTTTCGCTGTGTGATTACCATTTGCATAAGCTGCGAGCCACTGGGTACTAAATTACTTTTGTTCTTGATACAATTTAAACTGGAAATGGTTTTATTCACGCCATGTTTCCTGGATATAGCTTCAGTCGAACGGCGAATTTTGAACTATTATAAGATAGTTTGCGAAGTTCATCTTCTGGCATTCGAATTTCTGCAATAACTTTGAGGAATGCCTTATTTTGATCGATTTTCTGTTCCATAACTTCCGTACTATCAAATCATATTATTTGGACCTCACTATATTCTCAAATTTCGATACACATTTAAAATGAAAAATAAAGGAGATCAAAATAAGACGTTCTAAATTTAAGTATTTGTATTCATCGTAAATGTAGATTAGACATTTTATTATAAGTATCCACGAGGGAAATACACTGAAAAGTAAATGGAGAGTCATAACTCACTAAAAGATCACTTCTTCACTTTAATTTTTAAAAGATTAAATTCCATTTCTTAATGGAGCGAGAACGAAGCAATTTAGTTATATGAAACTTATTTCTTACTTCATGTATTAACTTATTATGAAAACTATTTTAAAATTGTTGTTATCTCTAGAAGGTGCAAGGACGCGTGTTAGGCAAGTATTGTTTATTAGTACACTATTTTGAATTTCGAGCATGTTCATGTTTTAATTAATATCAGACTAATTAATAGCGTAGTTTGGAATGCTGGTGCAAGTAATACAATCACTTCCAGCCAGTAGTAAGTTTTCCTTGGTCGTATACTTGTATAACGTGCCAACGCTAACGAGATCTCGCCTCGTATATTATAATTAGGAATAACACTGCGTTCAGTTCATCTTGCAGCATCATAAATTTTGGAAATATTTTGGAAATTTAATCCTTAATTAATTGTGAAACTTACTTGTTCTGACAGTTTTATTTTAAGATTAACTTAAGTGGGCTACTTCTTTTTAGTTTGCAATATATTTTTGGAAGCATGTCAATTAACATGTTGTATGTGTTAACTAACTGTTCACTATGAAAAATCCCTTTGACGATTCTTCAAGTTGGGTTAAATATTATTTGTTTTTCGTTCATCGTTGTCAAGTATGCTACATACCTATTGACAAAATAAATTATAACAGCATGGATCATAGATTGTATGGAAGTTGGTATAATAAAGAAACGTGTTCCCTTTATTTGGAGATAAGTGTCGTCTTATCGGCCATTAAAGCTATTGACACCGCGTCCTCCCCCTTCGCTATAAATAAGACTAGCGATAATATATTAATATTGGCATTATCGCCGTGCCTAACAAATGTTTGGCGGTTTCAGTGTATTGTTAATAGAATCTTATGTTTAGCCAATCTTTCGAAAGTAAAGGGCTTTTTGGCAAAAACTGACAAGAAGAAGAAAAATATTTAAGTTTATTTTATAAATATAATAATATGCTACGTGGCATAGAATCCTATTCCATCGTACCCAGAACAGTAAATCTTTTTAAAAATCATATGACTATAAAAAGAGTATTTGTTTCCAATAAAAACATTATTATGCGTGAGATCCCATAATGCGACTACAGTAAAGAAAAAAGAAACGATCAACAAATGTTGTGGAAAAAATCTGTAACAAAAGTATCTTGTTTTATTAAATGTAAACTAAAAGTAAGGAACAGATTGTTTTAAAAATGGATTGTTATTTTTGGAATATCGATATCGAACGTTATCAAAATATTTGTTCGAAATATTCGCTGCGTGGCATCCCGCCAGTCACGTTTGTCGCTCCGATAGCCTTTAGAGTAGAATTTAAAATCACCGTGTGTTTATCGAACCCTGTTTGAACAAAAGTTTACTCCGTATTACGCTGATCTCAGAGAAATAGGAGAGACACATTGAATATAATATGTCACTAAATAAAAATAAAAGTGATTGTACTTAAATATATTATATGTTCTTAAATCAAAATAACTTTAAAACCACAATATTTTGTAATTCTTTTGTTTTTATTGATTTGAGTAAAGGGGTTCTAAAGTTCTAATTTAAATATTTGAATACAATTTTATTTCGAATATTCTGGCATTCGAAGACTGTTTTTAATCTGCGAGTTTGCTCCAAGTTCGTGGGCATCAGTTAGTGAATAGGCGCCCGATAGTGTTCCATTCACATTGAGTTCCTCTTGGCTGTGCTTCAGACGGCGTAAAGCTGTTGCTTTCAGTTTGCATACCTGTCGATGATAGTCAAGCACCTAATAGCCTTAAGTTCTAAGTCTCACCTCGCCTTTAGCGTCGTTTGTGTTAGTATGAACAACTATTGCGAGCCTACTGGCAGAAATTTGTTATGAAATAAACAGGGGTTTTTGTACATTTCTTATAGTGTAGTATTTTACTATTATGTGTAAAGTATTGGTTTTTGAAATGATTTTGTTAGGAGGACTTCGACTTGATTGCTGTTCAGTCATATATTTTTTTGTAATTAAAAGTAACGACTTGTGTTTTACAGCTTTGAGTAAGTACGCTCAAAACTATATAACATACCTAAATCTTTACTATACGTCGTACTCTACTACGTACTACATAAAATGAACACAAGGAAAAATCCATCTTATATCAATCTCCAAAAAGCCAACACTGATTACAAGTGACATAAATAAATATACTTCGGTCTGCGACAGGACTAGGAACCGGGTAGGTACCGGGCAGAGTTACGGAAAAGTTAATCACATCATTACGCTCATTTCCCTTGCGTACGCAGTGACTTAATCGAATGTCAATCCATAGGTGCCTGGCGTTCCATGAATGTTAGTCGTGTGTACTCGGTAACCCACGAGACAGGTGACACAAGCTATTGCTTTCTCAGGGCATTGCGGCGAGTTCAATTGTAAGGCTGCTTTTGAATTTAAAGAATTTTCTTGTAAGAAATATACGTGAGCATTTATGTACCTACTGTTAACTGTACTTGTAAAGTTGTAGAGGATCGCGTTATATGTGACTGTTATAACTCATGTGTACTTATGACCGTCACACTCACGTGCATGTTTTGGAATCACTCGAATTTTTCTTAAAGTCTAAGGTCCTGAAACATTAATAGTTTTATTATGTGGTAGACATTTTGTCTGTTCAGTGTTTTCTGTTAGACTTCCAATCTTGTTGCCTCTCTCTCAAATTTGAACATTTAGATAAGTCTATTTTTGTTTCAAAAAATGAATTTTCGTTGATAACAATCTTTATAATTCCGATATATCGATAAGCACTAGACAAATACTCGTATGATATGCAAACAAACGATTCGAGTTTACATTTTCTCAAATTGAACGCAGAAGCACAACTTTTTTTAATTTTAAGTTTATCATTAGAAAAAATATCGGAAATGTTTTACTAAAAAATATTTAGATTTTTCTAAAAACGGTAAAAATCGTGTCTGAACTGAGAAATAATGAACGCCTAATGATATAAGTTTTACAATAGCAATACGTACCAGGTTACTTAGTTAGTAGCTATTCAGATTCAGAGCTTAGCCTAGAACATAAATAGTGTAGAAATACAGCGTGTTGATTCATTTGCGTCCGAGGAAGATTAAATGAGGTTATTGTGAATGAAGTTGCTAATACAAAGGATTTTCACTATCCTAATGGTGGAATGGTATAAATTATTTCAACTGAAAGTACTTGTTATAACATGTTTAATATTCTAACGGGAAATTTTTATACTTTACAGTCTAATCGATGTTTGTTGATATCAAATTGTTAACACTTACAATCATTCGAAAATATTGGTAACATCCTTAACTCAAAGCAATAAGGTTGCTTTTTGATAGACACTGTTAACACCAATATCGGTATCGATCGTCCTCGTAAAAATAACAACTCAAACGACAATAAACAAAATGAAATGGTACTGTCTTCATTTTAGAAGCTGAAGGAAAACACTTTGAGAAAAAAAAAATGATGCGGTAGCTATTATTGAATATAAAACCTTTTTGCTTGATCTGTTACCACGTCTGTAAATAGTAGTAGGTACCTTTTAAAATAAGCGTACATGTCTTTTCGTACTTGGAACGGTCAGTTGGTCTCATTAGCAACCGAATGACGAATGAATTGGAATATTTTATTAGACCTGTTGCTGTAACTTGCATTAGAAAATACAGCTAGAACTTATTATTGGATTTATCTTTACAAAACTTTTTTTACATTTTATATCGTACTTTATTCCATTCTCTCTTCTCCTCTTCTCCCATTAAGTGTTTGATATTTCACAAAATTCGTCAACTTACTTCTAGGTTTATAATAATACTCTGTATACAATAATTATTATAGTCGTACACAGTTATTTTGAGACCATTATAGATTAATTATAAATGTGACCTAATTACAAAAATATCGTTCATGGTATTTTTAATATCGATGCGGTTTCTTCACACACATTGTAGTTACAATAAACTTACACCATATTTTTATGTGTATTACAACGTCTTTAAGGTAAGATTGTATGGAGGCCAGAACCTACAAAAATAATACATTGTAGGCCACTACAGACCTCCTAAGTTCGCTCGTTGCCGTGACCGCTATTACCATACTAATAATAATTAGTTATTCGGCCAACGGAAATAGCATGACTAAAAATGGGGTGGCGTAATTACTTCACGAATAATGGTGCCTAATATACTGTTGGTGATTGTACTATGTAGGAACTAGATAACCTAATCAGGAACGGACGCCTTGTGGACATTTGTTATAACAAATATCAGTTGAAATATATAATGTTTCACTTAAAAAATACTAAAATGGTACGTATTGGTATAGCACGATAGGTATATATTACCTTGGTCTTTCACAATGTAGGTTTATAATACCAAAATATCTTGTAAACAAGTAACAGCTGTTAATAACGTTTAACAAATATTTTTGTATCGATATCAATACAGCCTCGTCCCGTTGTTTTGAGTGTTTAAAATTAACAAGAGTTGAATTGGCGACTGGCGTCAAAACCAGAGGCGACAGCAAATGTGCCTCCAAATTTTTAACATTCTTCAAAACTTTTCTATGAAACAAAATCACTTTGTGAAACCCGGTCCGGTGGAAAATAGCACTCCCGTCGCCGTACAAAGTCGTTTGTATGATTTTGTACTAGAATAGCTATATTTGTTTGGTTTTCAAATAAAATATCGAGATACCAAGCGAACAATTAATATCTATTGTTAAGTGCAGTCCGAAGAAACATAAAATGGGGCAAGTTGAGTCGAGCAACACGTGAGACAATCCACGGGTTATTTGTACTCGGGCAGGGTACACGGTTATTGAGTGTTAATGGGAATTAAGTAATTACAAACGTCCACTTCAGCTGCTAACTGAAAATGACCAGTTGCCACTTGTTTTTCTTTAATTACCCGACTCGGGTGGACGTGCTTTTCTAGCTTGCTATACAAACAATGAAACCTACGCAAACATTGACCAAAGGTGAGCTGTATGGTACTTAACTAGCAGTTACTGTGCGCATTGACGTATGTGATTATCTACGTACATTACATTAGGTTCCATCAAGCCTATTAGTAGCCTAACGTATTCCTTTGAGCCGTTTGTGGAGGTTATACATCAATTACCGTAGACATAATAATATTGTCATTTACTAGTCACGATTCAAATCTCTGGTGGCTAATGAGATTGATAGAGATTACATTTAAGATTAAACTGTATTTTAGGCACTGTGTTCTAATATAATTAAAGTTATCTATGTAGGAAAAGCGGTAATTTGCACAGATTACCGAGATATTTACTTAAAGATAGTTAGTTAAATGCATAAAAAAGCTGTGAAAATTATAAAAAAATAAAAATATTTTTTTTAAATCGTGGTCAAGTTGTATTTAATTCAGGTTATAATATTCTGAATGGGAATCGTCTTTTCAAAAATGTGTGTTACATAAGATGGTAACGATAAAAAGATTTATCGACTCAATACCGGGAGTGGCACAAACGGCCATACTCTGCATTGGAATTGTGTGCCAGTATGTGAAGAGTGGCAGCAAAACTAACCTTGCATTGTGCTGAGATAAACCATTGACACTGTGACTGTGGTGACTCCTAACCTTATCGCCTTAGAAAATGTGTTTGTAGTTAATGCGGTGGTTCGTTAAGATAGAACACAATATTGTCATGCGTTTCGCTCACCTCTTTACGGAGTTATCGGACATAGCCCAGTATCTAGATATATCATATTAAAATGAATAAATTAAAACACATTTAATTTAAATAGTAATATAAAGCAAGATTTGCAAACTGTATAACCAAATAAAAAAAAAAAACGTACTTTCATGAGTTTAACCAAAAGCCATGTTTGTATTTCAAACAGACTTCAATTTCTATAGATTATAGAGTATTGTATGCGTGTGTAACGGGCCTTACAAATCGCGTGGGATGACAATATTTGTATGAAAGCAATGAAAAGTAGAACGTCAAGCATTAGTCTATTCAATGATATTCGATATATCGATACCGGAGATATTTATTTATACGTATTTATTTTTATAAGTTATTAGTATCGTAAGGTATCTATTATTCAAAGGTTTTATGAAAGTACTCTTCCTGTGAAAAGTAGGTTTTGTATTATTAATTGCAATACTAAGTATGTACCTAGTTTAATTCTTAGAAATGCTTCTACAGAATAAATATTATTCTGAGGCAGAGCTAATTTGTATATTTTAGTTTAGTTTATTCTTTACTTATTAAAACTTTAAAGAGTGTGGTTTCAAATTTAGTTTTCTTTGAAAATATATATGTAGAACTCTTGTTTTTTTTGACCGAGTTCTTTTGGGTCAGGAAAACCTGATTATAACCCCCGACGCACACAAAGGTTGTTATAATATTGACGTGTTGGTCTGTGTATCATTCTGTGTCATTATAGCGCCTAAATGAATGGACTCATTGTGATGCGGTTCTTTTTTGTTTAGAAACGGAAGTGACTGAGATATTTCTTAGCTAATAAGATTTGTTCCCCATCATTAAAAAAAAAAAAGTTACTTTATAGAATATGACTTTTTTGTATAAAAATCACTCTTATTTCTGACAAACGCTACACACTTACTATTCCGTTGTTAACTTATTTAAGAAACCTGATATATATCTTGATATTATCAGCTGATATCGAACCGTTGGTCATCAACATAAGCCTAACTGGATACACCTTGCTACGTTAGGTGGGATAGTAATCATGTTAACCCTATGAACACACATGAGTGCCGCTGTGTGCCCCACTGTTATCTCTCACGACATCTGTGATAAGTGATTAGGTGATCCTGTTCGTAGTCTTGACTTTGGAGATACGGGATTTGTAGGAGGTTATACATGAGTAGTTGCTAGGTTAAATTGTAGGAGCCGTGTGTTTACTTATTATTAAGTATTAACTAGGGCTTTATATTCTAATATAGGCATAAAATATATAACATACTAGCTGGCCCGACAGACGTTGTCCTGTCTTAACTATATTTGATCCAGCACATGGTCTACAATAACACAATGATAACAAAACTTTTTTTTAATTTGATCGCAGCGCTAACTGTCGGGACAGACTAAAATTAAAATTCGAATATTATTTAAAATTTGACACTGCGATGGTAGCGCCGTCTGTCCATCCAATGTAAAACATTCCAAAATCAACAACTACTAATAAATTAAAAAATAATTAAAAAAACATTGTCCAGCGGACAAAATTGTGAATCTAAACCATTCCCAGATCCCCTTGAACACACACAAAAAAATTCATCAACATCGGTCCAGTCGTTTGAGAGAAGTTCAGTGACATACACACTCACAGAAGAATTATATATATAAAGATATAAAGAACTATATGGGACTTGAAAGTTGCTTCATTTATTGATTTATATTTTAGTTACGCGTTCATTATGAATTGGAGATAGTTTATTTTATTTTATACGGATTAAGCTTGACCTTTAGGGCAAAAGCTCGTTTCATCCGCAATTCCAATATTGGTGTGATCGAAACCGCTAGTAAATAGCTAGTATAAAGTGAAAAGAGTGTTTTGTGGGCTACTGTATAAGTGAGAAAATCCAGTAGTTTATGACACGAATACACGATGTTCATCTTTTGTTTCACACGTCGTCCATTTTCTTATATTAATCCCAGCTAATCAGTGCAAATATTTATTTAACTCGACTTGCTCGATAATAATGGATTCTTGTTAAATTTCCTATTTACTAGTCTATCTACTATAATATCTGAATTCAAATCAACCCATTTAGCAAAAGTACCTTTTACAATTCAATTACAATTAACTAGGTTTTCTATTAGCTTTACTTTAACGCAGCTTAAATAAAACGTTTTCATAATATTATTTAAAACTATGTACTGTTAAGTACTGCCACAGTTTTAGGATCAATTTACAAACAGCTTGTTTTAAGTTCCCCGTAACTTCGTGATAATTTTATGAGCGTTATACACGAAAGTTCAAGTGGTTATTGTGCCCAGTTAACTAAAGTTACCGAGCAAAGCATTCTTTTGTTATATATAGCTCGTAATATTTTTATTACTTTCAGTTGACCCATTTAATAGAAGTCTTAATTCACTCCACATTTAACTGCTTGTCTCGTCCTAAAACCCGTCAAATAACTCGATTTCGAAAAGTTCTAGATTATTTAATAATGGCTCTCCGTAGTACGTGGAGTGTAATTAAGGAAAATAGTTCAGAGGTTTTCATTATCGGCAGTAACAGCTCCGAGTTGGAAATACTTTAGCATTTAACTGTTACTGTAAAGTGTTGGAGCATCTTTAGAGTCTTTGAAGTTCAGTTTTAGTACAATTCCACCCTGTATAAATTCAAAAGATCAAGCTTCCTAAGACCCATTCAAGATTAATGTAGCAGAAACGTACAATTACAATCGCTTTATGTAGTAAATAATAAACTTCTGATCGAAAACAAAACAGTTACCTAATGTTTAATGTATTTTTTGTGTGTTAATTGATTCGTTTTGTTTACGAACCAACCTTTCTTCTTTACAGTTCATTTAGACTTAATTATTCACAGAGGGCTTACGTTTATTAAATAGATTTAATTTTTTATGGGGCTTCGTTTATTAACTGCCTTACACCGAACAAGGAAAATGTGTTCACGAATCCTTTAATATTTATGTGTTCAATAAACTCGGTTGTACGAATGACAAATCGGAAAATAAACAGGAATCAATTCACCGATTTGAGGAGCGAACAATCTTTCATCGCTCTTCTCCCCTCCCCCCCTCTTCGCCCCCCCCCCCCCTCCCCGCTGGTATCCGCGACTATCTCATTCTCGGAGCGGTGAGGATTACGTTTGTTTGCTTTACCAGTCGGTACAAAGCGAACAGTCTGTTGACATTTACTGTCACGGTAAATACTCGGTTTACCATTATTTACCGAGCGGACGTAATACCTACTACTAAGCAAATACCTCCACGAAAGAATGGAACTATAGATACTGTTGAAGTTTAAATCGATAGCGTTATGGAACGTCTAACCTCCAATTAAAACTCGGATTATCGCAGGTTGAATCAGTTTAACTTCCGCTTGTTAACGTGTGAATACGCTTATACTGTAATACAGTGTAACGTAGCTACGTAACGTAGTCTGTTTTATGAAACACATAAACTTGAGTTGTTGCACTGCTTGCTCAGTACCTACTGCTCCCATTTTAGCACATAGCAGCATATTAAAGTATAAGGTATCCTTCAGATATTAAAATTTTAGCTCTCTGCACACAATTTTCAGTGTCACTACGCTTGTGTATTTTGTAATATAGTATATACCATATTGTCGTAGCCTTAGTACACGTAGCAGCTGTCAGGGTGCAGAGCTACGGCGTAGCACAAGGCGAGAAGTTTCCTCCTTTACTAAAACAACTCGGCACGTGCTAAATTAGTTGGAAGGTTTTTGTACAGTCCGAAGGTCGGGCGTCCCTTAACCAACACAAGCGTTCACGCCAAAAAATAAATAATATTAAATACGGTCTATAAGGCTGACTGTGTGTAGCTTTAAAAAATACGAGGGTTTTATTTATTACACCAATTAAGTAGAAGTTCGTTTTATACTCGATTGTAAATTGGCCTTTTCTGTTACATAGAGACAGATATCTGTAGCCAAGATTAATGAAATCTCCCTTTTCGTTGTTTCTCAGGGAGGTCCCTCGTGTCCTTTTAGTTGAGTGCCAGATTGTGTAGAATTCGTTTGTCGGTAGTCGGTAGTCGGTAGTGAGGCAAGTGAAGGACCGTTTAATGTAATTCATAGATAAGAGGGGGTAATGACTGTGCTACTCGCGTGCTATTACGTTTAGTACGCAAATGAACAGATGTTGACACAGTCGTGACTCAGCACGTTTCACTCAAGGAATATCAAATTAGGACAGGGTTGTATTGCTACTACTTTTGTAGCTTCTTTTTATTTTGTATGGCATTTTATGTAGCTTTTTCATTTCCGATTCTCTTTGATACCGAATGTAAGTAAATTATAATTTATTTTTAGTTCAGGTGACTAACCCTTTTCGATATGACGTCAAACATTTTAACGCTCTGTATGCATAATTTAATATTCATACACCAAAAAATAACCGTGGTTTGTGGCCAATCTAAAGTAAATAACTTTATATTTAAAATTATACTAAATATACTTTAGTTTATTTCTATTATTCAATTTGAAATACTATATTACAATTAAACTTAAGATATTTACAATAATAAAAAACTAAGCCTACTAACTAAGCCTACAAAATATTAAATTAAGTTCGTATTATTGATGTGTAGCTGCGACACAGTTTTTTGTTACTAATGTGGCTGTTAACGCATAATTATTGTTACTTACTGGTTTATGTTCCGTGTATGATTTTTGTTTTTTTTTTATAAATATTGAATTGAATACGACACAGATAGTTAACAATGAACGCTTATACGTTAGAAAGATTTTTAAAATGTACACGATATCTAAAATTGATTTCTACTAATAGAAACATAACGATAAAAGGTATTTCTTTTTCACGGCACATTTAGTCAGTTGACTTTAAGAACGTCCATCAAATTAGTTTACTGAGAATAAAGGTTACTTCGTGATTCTGTTCACTAATGTCGAAATTAGGCAAATTGTTTGACTTGTTACAATTATGATTTTGTCAACTTTGACTACTGTAATTTTCCAATAAAGTAAATACTAGGATTGCTGTTTATGTTTTACAAGTAAGTTGTATGTCATTCTGTTTTTTTTTTTTTGTACCTATACCTATCCTACGCAGACTGAATCAAAACAAACATTGTCTACTAATATAGTACAACGACTATATATATATGTGGCCACAGGGACTTGGATCTACCTATTGAGAGCTTCGCTGATGAGCTGTCAAGTGACTGATGTAGCTAATTTTTGCAGAGAATGTCCGTCCACAATCACTGCAAGTCAACAACGACTAAGTATAAGTCGTATCTATGTTTCCCATTCAATATTTTTACAAGCAAAATATAACAACAATACAACAAGCTAACGATAACAAAGCATTGCTCATTACCTAATACATCGCTGTTTGCAAATATTTCATATTTCTATTTGTTTTTGAACATGAGTTTAACAAAAGAAAATCTGTGCGCGATGCCGCCGGGCAAAATGCTAGTATAAATAATAAGAGCAGGAATCCACGTTGGAGACGGAATACCGGTAAAGTTATACTCCCACCAGACACGATTTCTCTCATAATATTATTTGCTGCTGTGACTACGTGACTCGAATTTCACCAGTTACCTGCTTATGACGATATGAAATTTGTTCGCCACAGGAAACTTGCTTATTTACCTTAGAAATTGCAATGCGAGTTATGAAATATGAGAGTATTGTTCTCTGTTTCTCGTCAACATTGCTTTATTGCATTCTTGTTTCGTATGAAGGCTTCGTGGTAATCAAATGTAAATTTCGACTCTAATACCGGGCTTGGTAGCAGAAGTTTTGTAGCGTGTTACATTTTCACACTTTCCATATTTTTGAACAACCAAACTCAAACTAAAAAAATAAAAAGATTAAAGGAATTACTCAGCTTTTCTGTTTTGTAGTTTAAAATTCATTTGCTTAAAAATAGACACAATCTTGATATTTTCACGTCGGTAACATGTAACATTGAACCTGCAGATACGAGCATGTATGCGAAAATTGCAGGCGAGCTTACCCAAAGGTGTAAGAAGTTTCAATACAAAATGCATGTGTAGTCTGTTGTCGAGTCTTTGTATAAGCGTTGAACAAAAACTTCTAGCGTTCGGATAATCCGAGTCAAACATTATACAAGAAGTTATGGTTTGCCGACGTTATATGAACTAATGCAGTCGACGGTATGTTTTGTATTATAATTAGAACTTTCGATGTTAGTTAGTCACGCCGGAATGACTGCAGAATACGGTTGAGTTCTAATGTTAAATTAATCCAGAATTAGCAACTAGGGTTAACATCGCGAAAACTTTGACCTTTTTAAGAGAGCGAGTTTATAAATACAACACTGCTTGGGTTCATGGAAGCAAAGGTAGCTTTGAGTGTGCAACGTATGAAGGTCAACGTTATCTGAAGGTAATAAAAATATAGGATAATAATATAAAGGTATATTCGGTCATGTTCCGCGCTATCAGTGAGCGTGAACCTATCTTTATACGCATTATATTGTGGACGTATAAAAATATTGTCATTCCCTGTCAAAGACCTTGGTGGTCGGAATTAAAAGAGCTTTTTCCTGTTGTAGAAATTTCGTCATGTAGTTATGAGGGTATTAAAGTTAATGGAGCCCTCGGCACCGACGTCTACCTCGCCAAGTTTATGAGTTCATAGGCAGGGTATCTCTGTGGTAACGTTTTATTTGTGAGAAATAATTTTCATTTTGGAAGCTCCTCGGTCGATTATTTTTTTAGAAAATGTAAGTGGTTTTGTTTTTGTCGTACTTAATTTGATGTTGGTACAAATTGTATTTCAAGATGAGTTCCTGTTGTTATGTTTTTTTGGGTAGAAGTTTGGACATCTAGATTGTTCTATAAATGTTGATGGGCTGTTTGTTTGAAACATTTTAAACAAACAAAACGAAATTTGAAAATATTTTTATTATTATCGAATATCGCCTAAAACATAATTAAAACATATACCTACCAGTTATTCACAAAACAGAAACACAGGTAGGTATTTAGTATGAGGTTTCGTTACCAGTTAATGTTGAAGGTTTTTCAAACGGACTGGCAAATGAGTCGGCATTTGCGAGGCGACGATGGCAATGTCAGCCAGCCAGTAAATTTCTCAGATAAGCGCTGCTCTGACGTCTAGGCCAAGCTCGCTCGCTTATTTCATTAAGTTATTTGCTTTGACTTCAACTCGTAGCTGATGAAATACAAGTCGACAATTTACTTGAAATATGTACATAATATAGGTTTAAATTTGATATTATATATTAAAGCATTTAAGGAACTAAATGTTTTATTCCAATTACATGATGAATTGTATCCTCTGATGATGTAGGTGGAGTTTACCGTAACGTGTATTTGTAGTTTTTTCTTTTCTTTTAGCAATTCTCGCAGCCCTTGTTACCAAGAAAAGGTAGAAGGCGTTAAAATAGGCTTGTATTATACAGCTATTTCCCCTCTAATTCGGATTGATTAATTTGTAGTTCATCTAAGTTTCGCCGAGATTTCCGATTTGCTCCCCCGGTGGTGTAAATTGTGCTAGAAATCCGAAACGGCGTCGTTAGTTCTGGCGGGGTTTCCCCTGGGCAGGTCGGGCAGGGGACGCGGTAACCTTCATAAATCTTTTCCTCGAGCTTCCCGCAACTAACAAGCCGGCAGCGCACACCGCGCGGATCGAACCCCGCTACCACTAAATAACCGTGAAAACTTTCATAATAACACCACTTTAAGTAGATTAAAATACCTAACTGATCGTATATTCATATTAATCATAGTGCCTGAAAGAGGGTCGGTGTTATGTACGTGCTAGTAGTAATTTAATAATCTAAGGGACGTCTCGCCGCGATTCGCTCCTTTATAAATCAGTTTTATCGGGGTGCCTTCGCTGTGGCTTAAAATTATTAGTTCTGTGGATGGGTGTGGTACTTCGACTATACACTAGTGCAGCAAGTACTATTAATATACTCATATACATATAGCTACGAATGTACTTAAATTACGTTATTGTTAGTCATAGTTGAATAAATATTTTTCAATATAGAATCATTTAAAATAAATAAATATCTATTAATGCAAGTGTCAATAAAATATATAGCATTTTATGAATATCATTCGGATCCATCTAGGTGACAAAACCATTTACATGGCGCTTATGAAATTTTCGTTTTACGATTTAAAGCATTGTTGCGCTAGTATGAAATTTTGTGTATTCTCTCAAGCTTTTCGTTATGTTACATATTTTAAAATTATCCCCACATAATGGCGCATAAAACATTATCTTAGCTGGATCTAGATATATCTCGTGGGTATATATCCTGGGATATATACCGCAGTCTCCCACTAGTTTTAGTCACCTTACGACACGTTCTGGTGCGGTGGGGATTAGTTCTTAATACTGTCGTTCTTACGCCAGTTGAGATGTAAACCGTAAATACGCCTGTCATAGAGTTGAATCTTGAGCAAACGCGAACAAATAAATCTGTGTGGAAAACCTGCTCGGTTGACGACTTGGTAAAATGGTCATTAATCTCTCGACTCCAACATTTACTCGATTGTTTTGAAGTAGATTGTTTGTTTATAAGTATTTTAGGCATTCAGAACATCCGATATAGTGTGCGTACAAGATTTAGTGTATGGAAAATATACCCTCCAAAATCAATCAAATATAAATGATCTACAGGTTTTAACATCTTAAACCACATATCCGTCATCCTATAAAAATTACTATAATTCCATTACATCGCGGCAAATTCTTGACAGATATTAATGAAATATTGCTCAGAGGTAATCAATCACTATGGAGTTGGGAAGAATATTTAAAAAAATAAAACTTCCAACACCAAAACTTTTCGCTTTGCGTTTATAAATAAACTTTATTTTATGAATTGGAAATAACTTGATACTTTCAGATCCTTTCTTAAAACTTCGTGATAGTTAACTGTTAACTTTTTTTTAACGCTTCGATGTTCATAGGAATTTTATTGATTAGTGTTTTTTATTGTTTCAGCATCGATGGCGGAGTGTTTGCGCGTTGGGGACCGGGGGCTTCATCCTCCTGTACTGGCGCTTACGGCTCGCGGGGATGCCCACAGCCTTCGCGGCGGCTGATAATCCCGCGTCGCGTGACCCTTCCATTCTCACGCGTCTCTACACTTTTGCCTACCTCCCTGTCTTTAACTTCTTCCTTCTTATATACCCCTTCCAACTCAGCTTCGACTGGTCGATGGACTCAATCCCAAGAATAACGACATTGTTCGATGCCCGAAATGTCACGACTGCAATATTCTACGCCGTCATTTCTAAAGTGACGTGGCGAACACTAACAAATGAATTTAAAAAGCATCAAGACAACCTATTTAGAGATGCGAAGTACTACAAAAAACAGAATTGTAAAATTAAGCACAAATGGAATTATAGTAGCAAGCAGTATAATAGAGGACAAGACTGTTATGAAAGAAAAAGCTATCATGCTCCGCACAAAGAGAATGTATCATCTAAAAAGCTATTGTGTCCGTGCACTGGCTGCAAACATTCGCTCAGTGATGAGCACACGAGCGTGTGTCGCGCTAGCAACAACAATAACATAACAATGCATAACTCTAGTTGCATCTGTCCAATATCGTTGAATCCGAAAGCCAAGACTAGTACGACGCATAAGAGCGTTTATCGCAGTCCCCAAGTTGCGTTGCTGATGTTTATTGCGCTTATGGTACTGCCATTCGTGCCGGCGACTAATTTACTTTTCTACGTGGGCTTCGTAGTAGCGGAGCGTGTTTTGTACATACCCAGTGTTGGTTTCTGTTTATTGCTCGGCTTGGGGGCTGGTGTGTTGACACGGAACTGGCATCGAAGCGAGGCGCGCAGCAGACTGTTCATGTTGGCTCTGCTGCTCACCCTGTCCGCTATGTGCGGGTACACGATGCGAAGAAACCTTGTCTGGCGTGATGAAGAAAGCCTCTTCAGAAGTGCATTGCATATCAACCCTCCCAAAGGTGAGTTAAAACTATGTTCATTATGTCCGCAGTTATTATGCAAGGTTTTTGTCACCCTATTTCATCTTACGCAGTTAGCACACAAAAGGGGGAACAAGTACCACTTCTAAGTACTTACATATTGTACTGTAATAGTGCGTAGGTCGTGACTAGTCACAAACGCTCGTTTACGAGCGTCATAGTGACCTATTTCCTTTTCCTACAGAGGGAGGATGTCAGCTGATATATTTTGTACATGTTAGTATCTCTGTATATGTCTTATATCGCTATTTTATCGATATAGGTATCGTAATCAATCAACTTGTCTCCCAGAGTAAAGTAAATGTAACTCATATGTCAAAATAAAAAGTATCGTAAAATATTCATGATGCACTAAATACTTGGGGCTTAACAAAGTTTTAATTCGGAACCGGCCAGTTTACCAACCGTTTGTCAACGTCGCGTCAAAATTAGGCGAGTTCACGGCATAACGTTAGTGCGGGCGAACTAACACTCCCATTTTGTACCTTTCTCAAAAGTTTGTTTGAGTTGCTCCCTCGTTACATCTCAAAACTAAGACACAATTAATTTGTTTGAGAGACAGCTACAAACTACCTGTCCGCGGCGTGTAAGTTAGAAAAGAGGTTGTCACGGCACGGCTGCTTGCCTCCAAGTACCTGCCCACTCGGGAGCTGGTAATGTATTCACTACTTCCACTCACATTCAGACTCTTGACCTTTCTAGGACGCCATTAAACATGCATGTGCCTCCCGAGGGAAGCCGCCCCGGGTTTCTGTTCACATCACAAACTTTTGCGCAAAGAGAAAAGTTTCCTCTGATGGTTCTCATTTTGCCGCCCACCACGACGAATGTTGTTCGACTATCTCGAATATTATATTAGTTGTGTTATATTTTATACGAACTCAATTGCCGCACAACGTGTTAATAAATAATAGTAATTAGTAACATAATTAAAATTTACAATGAAGTTACCTCATTTGGTTTAATAAAAGTTTTAATTTATTTATGTGATAATTATGTTATTGTTAAAATTTTCACAATAGTATATTCGTTATTTAAACACCATGTAACTAAATAAAAATTGTTAGTAAAACTGACTTAAATGAACGTAGTGAAGTTACTCTTTTTACAAAGAACATAAAGTTATTCCTTTCAATGGAACATAAATAAAACCTTCATAAATAACATTATCAACAGGTCCCAGAAGTCGGTTTCGTAAATATACCTACTATTGGAAGTAAGAAACTGTAAGTTATTCACAAACCACAAATAAGATAACGGAATATGCTCCCCTCACCTAAAAACAATATTTCACCTAAATTATGACACTTTATCGAAGGGTCTCCGATGTAAAACTATCCAACTTGTTCGCGATAGGTTTCTAAGGAAAAAATAAGAAGGCCGAGTTGCTTTTTAAAAGTTTCTATCTAACTTCTTGTATTTTTACGAGATCCGAAATCACTTGTAAAATATTGAGGACACTGGTCCCGCAGCTGTGGCCTAACTTATATTCTCATGGGTATTAAATACTGTAAAGAGACAGTCCCACGAAAAACTAGTTTCTAACCTTTTTAAAAGTATGAATATAGATTGCTTTTACATAACAATTTCCTTGAAGTCAAATTAAATCAGATAATTTACATAAAAGATGTAGGATTTAGTTTTTATGAGTGTTTAGGTAGGTTCAAGGAATTGTGTCGAAGTTTTTAGATTTTCTCTTTTAGGCATGTTTCGCGAGGGTCAGATTGGAACCCTTGTGTAGGGTCTGTCCCTCCATCCATCTGTCTGTCAGAGACTCTTGGGCCAAAACAATTTTAGGACCTAAATGTCTTGGAATACAATACAATATTATACGACATGTATATATAATCAAAATGTATTCTGAACGATCTGAATGGTTTCAGATATTGGCAAACTTTACGCTGTTTTTTTTCTTGGTAAAAGTAAACTTTTGAATAACGTCCGCTACGGATGAAAGGATTAAGACGAACTATGATAATTGATGATAACCAAAATATATTTTAGCCTATTAAAATGCTGTATTCAACGAATAGTTTATTAATTGAGCTTAATATTTTTTAATGTAATTATGTTTAAACTTGTAACTGTATAACACATTGTAGTACGCATAGCTAATAAAACATACTTTTAAAAAGCTTTCTCTAACGATAAAATCCGTAGCTTTACAAAAAAAAATATATGAAAAGATACATTTTAAAAACATTTAACAACTTACAATCTTGTTCAGTATACGTCAGGTCAATCTTTACGGTACAATAAAAACAACACTTATGTATACAGACACAAACAAAAGCATACGTAGCTCATTTAAAATTCTTCCATATACAATACTTGTATAAATAACGACATTGTTCCATTGTTAAACACACAGCGAGCAATGTATACTGTACATAGGGATTTGACTCTGTCTGTAAGTTATGTGAAGGAAAAGGTTATTGACTGTTTAAATCTTAACAGTCTGGTTAACAGTAGTTGTTGGAAATATACCTTTTGTGTATTTCTGAATAAATTTTATATTAGATTTTTTTGTATTGTGAATTGTGAGTAAAATTTTGTCTAATAGTATTTGGTTAGTTATTGTTGAGTTGAAGACATTTTTGAAATGGCATAATTTGTATATTTGTCATTGACGGGCCTGTTGGTCTAGTGGTTAGTGACCCTGACTGCTATACAGGAGGTCATGGGTTCGATTCTCACTCTGGACAAATGTTTGTGTGATGAGCACGATCATTTGTTCTGTGTCTGGGTGTAATTTATCTATAATATGTATGTATTTAGAAATATATAAGTATGTTTATCACTTGTCTGGTTACCATAACATTCTCTGCTTAGCTTGGGACCAGATAACCGTGTGTGAGATATCCCAGGACATTATATTATATATATTATTATTATTTCGTAGGATATGTAAAATTCAGGTCTCTTTATACAAAAGGAACAAACATCGACTATAACGCATACTTACTTACGGGTTGGTGATTCCGAAATTCAACATATATTATTAAAGAAATTAATTACAGTTAATTTTAAGAAAATGTCAATTTTAATAACGTGTTTTAAACCCACAACCATGCGTATGATTTCATTCTTTACAAAACTACCACAACAATGGATAGGCAGCATAAAAATATTTTTGTCTAACCTACACATTCTGTTCATAGATATTTTATACAAAGGTTTTTTAATTACCTATACAGATATTAGTTAAAGTAGGTAATTGTCGTTTTTGTTTGGACCATTCACCTTACTCACTGTATATTGAAACAGTAGTTAGTCCACTGATCATTATCACTGACTACTAAAAAGCTAATTAGTTCGGTTATTTAGTAGGGTCGGAGGAAGTACCGGATACGGCCTACATCGATACCTATTATTATTTATGTCCCGTTTAAACTACCTACAAAGTCCTAATGGGTGTAATTATTGGTCGCTACTGTTTTACTATGTAAGTAGACGTATTTTGAGCCGACTTCAAAAAAGGAAGAAGTTTTCATTACTAAGGTTTGCTATGTTCTTCAATGCAGAAATAGGGCATTTGAAAAAGCAAAAATATCGTTAAATTAATAATTTTGCAGAATCAATAAAACAACTAAAAATACAAAAGCTGGTTTACAAAACATAGAAAAATAACTATGATTTTTCTGTAAAAGTACTAAATGTCGTGTTTAAGCCCAATGTTTTTACATTTAAAACCAGCTTTACGAAACCGTGTCTTTTTATCACACATGCAACAGAGGCCTACAATTTGTAGAATCTCTGAAGCAGCCGTGATTTACAAAGTTTGTATGAGAATTTATATTATCAGTCGAACTGTATGCACAGTGTCCTCAAATGTCAGCGCTGGCTTTGTTTATGATGCGCTCAGTACAATACATCCAATGTAACTTGGCACGTGTGAAAAGAGCTACACGATAGTTAAAGCGAGATGCAAATATACACGTTCGGTAGGAGAGACAGAGATGACGATATCTTGTTAGTCTTTCTAGGGGTGCTAAGTTACATCGGTCGTGTTGTACGTAAATTCGAAATCTCTGCGAGGTTCAGTGAAGCACGTCGTTTTTAGCCTGCCTTATACTGATGCACCTTCAGTCACGTATTATACGGTAATTATTACTTAACTTACTCGAGATTTAACGATAAACATAGTGTGGAGAATGAACTTGTCATTGACAAATAAACAACTGTTTTGACGTAAAGGTACTGTTTTTTAGGTATTGTTTATAAAATAAAATAATAAATTAAATAAGCTGGTACTTACATGCTTAACGATGCAGGCGCCTTGAAATTCTGAAAGGAAAGAAAAAAATATTTATTAACATAATGAGGTCCGAATTGTTTGTTCACTTTAATAGAAAATTATAAATAGCATTAGTTCCAATTTTAGCACTTTAGACTCGCAGGTCTTCAAAGCGTTTTTTTCTTAGCAGATAACGCAGTTTATTTCTTTTACAAAATGATGGATGCCATATCTGAGCATAAATAGGCATCTCCAGTATGAAATCTGGTCCAGGTCCCAAAACAAAATTCCAACCTGTATAAATAAATGATCGAGTAGAGGTATTACGAATTTAAATATTATAATATAATATCTAAAACTGTCAAAACTTCGTGTCTCATTTAAACTTGGGTGAAGTAATTTTTAAGCATGAATTATATCATCCAAAGTACTAAAATTAGAAATTCTAGTTTTATTGGCTAGGGTATAAAATTCTAAAAACCAAGGCAATTTAAATAAGTGAATTAGGCTTTTGCGTAATTGCACTAAGAGCTTTATTTATTTATTCATTGATTGATGTAGTTAAAGTGGAGGATTATAATCTATACTCTAATCACCAATTAGTATTTATTTTTCATGAAACAATAAATATATTATTATGTTCTACGTTAAATATATACAAATAACAACCTAATCAGATAGCGTTGTGGGTGTGATTATAACTGTATTTTAGTACATTACTCGGTTATATCCATTAACAAACATTAAAAGTTCCACATTTTAAACGTAGTACGCAATATCGTTGTTGGTACGATACAAAAACTTCATAAATTTTGGTGAAAAGTATGTTCAAGTTATGTACAAGTAGGTACTTCATTTGTGTACAAAATGCACTTGTAATTCAACAATGAATACTTGCTCAATTTTCCAACTGCAATTTAATTGAATCGCAATCGACAGTGGCCCTCCATTTACAAGTCGTTACAGCCAATCAACAAAAACAACTGAAGGCTCTGTTCATATAAATCAGATGAAAGATGCTCACCTTACCGAATCACTAATTACGTCGTCTCTTTCAAAGCTGGATTCTATTTAAACAAGCTGTTTTACTTAATTAACGTTAAGATATCGCTACAGTACATACCTACCTACCAAAGTAGGCACTATAACAACAGTTTACTTCGTAATATTAACCGGCTATAGTTGAATCTCGTCCAATTTCAAGTGGCCTCTATTCCTCCTTTTATCTTTTAGTAACATGACCTAAAGGCTAACTGGATCCAATTTGTCGGTGGCGGGTATTCGAAACTGGCCAATCACAAGGCGCCTCCTATTACACGAATTTGCCGGGACAGGGGACGCCGAGGCGATCTAATCGGCTAAAGCCGGCTTTATCCAATATACCTTTTGCAGTGATAACTGATCTATCGAACTGTACATACAGTGGATTAACACTGACCATCACGCGGAATATTCAATTAATTTGATGCCTGTTATTGTTTAACGCTACGGAGTTACACCAGTGTGTGGCAAGCTTAACTTTGGAGGTCGTATTATGAATGGAATTACCTGAATAATATTATGAAAGTCAATTATGATAGTAGTAAAGTTCATAAAGACACTTTCATGTAAGGAAACAACACACAAATGACGCAGAACTTCTGTTAAAATGTAAATAAGGTGCCACATACATTTGAGTTGTGTAGTTACGAACGGGTCCATACATACAACTCAGGTATAATGTTCCCAAAATAGATTATCGAAAGTTAAACACGAAAATTCATGACAAACATTCATGTAAACAGAAATTTCGTTTAAGAAATATTATTCAACTGTATCAAGGACTTATTAGGTGTATAATTTTAAGGTAAACAAATGTTTGAGCTCGCTCTTATTAAAACTTCAAAATACGTTAACGTATACATAAGTACGTTTCGCTGTCTAAAATATAATAATCCAGCCTATAAACGTCCCACTGCTGGGCACAGGCCTCTTCCCATATAGAGAAGGCATGTGCATTGATCACCACGCTTGCTCTCTGCGGATTGGCGATTTGAGATCCCAAATTTTGGATCCAGGTTTCCTAGGCTAGCCCACCCCGACTGTCTAAAATATGAATAAAACCAATTTTGTCCATCTCTTAGATGGTAAACCATTCTTTTTTAATAAGATAACATCGAACGACGTGTCACACTTTTGCACACAATATACTAGAATGTGTCGTCATCCGGCATTTAGAATCAATATTTCGGCGTGAGTTTTTAATTCCGTAAATCAAAAACATACCTGTCTTATGTGTTTTTTTTTTTAATTAATTAATTAATTTATTTACATCCACACATAACTATTTTTACAGGTAACAACCTAATTCAATAGCCAATGTAAAATAACTCATAACATAACATATAACATATTATCACGCCTGTATCCCCGAAGGGGTAGGCAGAGGCGTACCAATGTACACCCACAGTTCGCCGATATGTTTAGGTCCCATGTAATAGGGGGCGAGCCTATTGCCACTAACCGGGCACAAATCCAAACACCGACCTGCTACTGAGAATTTCATAGAAAAACCCAATAACAACTTGGTCGACTCGGGAATCGAACCCAAGACCTCTAGCGTAGCAGGCGCGCTTAGCACCATTAGGCCAACGAGGCAGTTTAAAATAACTCATAAAAACAATATCAGAAACAAAAACAAAATACACATAAAACCATCAGCATAAACACTTAACTAAATAAACAGTAGGCGGCCCGTGTGAATTCGTGTTAATTTTGAGGACAGAAAAATACTAATAACATATCTACATTTATTCACGGTATCCGAAACAAACGTACAACATAAAATATTGATTAATTACAAGGGTTCTTCACAACACTTGGTCAGGAGCGCAGATGTAATCGGTTAAGCCTACGGTTTATCGAGTCCATCTTTGGGCCGATAGCTGGTTCGAGTGGCGACTCTTAGAGATTAACCTCATTATCTCTCTCGTGAACTTGTCTTACGGATACTTAGGTGTCACAAACTTACTTACGCAGTTCGCAGACACCGATATTATTAGTGCTAGTTTATTAGGTTGAGATAGTTTATTTTTGAACTGATTATTGTCAATTCATGTTGATAGTAACAGAGCTTTATTTCAATGCAGTAAGGTTGAATTTAGGTTTGTGCTTATAAAATACTTTAATATAATTGATTGTCGGTGGGTGGGTGATCAAATGGTCCTTTACAAGATAGTTTGAATCTGTAACTTATGGCTTCTAAGTTAGAAATGAAAGAGCTAAATTTAACATCAAATCTAAAAATATGACAGTCAGTATATATTTTAATTTCACTTCGAATATAATAACTGTGGTATGAATAATTTAGATGCTTTATATAAATGTCAACCGACAGTAGTCGTAGTTTGACTAATGTTCAACTAATATCAAAATATTCTGTGATATTTATAGGGTAAAGGTATTTAATGAACCATAATCACTGTCAGAACAGTTCCTAATGAATATTTGGCATGCGTGAGGGATGTCCGTTGAGCGTCAACGGCGTAAATTTAATCAACGGCACAACAATATGTTTTTCAATTTGTAACACAAAGACACGGCTCAGGGGCTCAGTTTTATTGAGTTTTGATTTGAAAACGAACAATAGATGACCCCACATAATAAAAGCGAAACTGGAACATTGGGTATGGTAAAGTATTGCGGCTAAATGAAACATTTCGATGTAAGCCTTTATTATTCGTGCAGGGTTGTGTTGGAAACTGCTGAAGGTAATAAAAATTACGATATAATGTTTTGCAAAAATGCTCGCAATGCTTTGTCGGTACCAACCGCTACGCCGAGTTTGAAACAAATCCGACTGAGTATTTATGGAACACGAAACAAATCACAAGTTTTATAAGTATCGAGTAGTTCTTGAAGAAGTTCAGGGTGCCTTTACTACTATTCAGTGTATAATCTTTGAATATATAAAAGAAAGTCGAGTTGGTTACACGTTTTATGGCTCAAAAACGCGTAAACTGATTTTTATGGTTTGTGATTGTTGGATTTGTATTGCAAATCGCAAAGTAACTATAAGAATGTAACAAATATAAATGAAAAAATAAGAAACAGATGTATTCTAGGATGGGGTTCTTACGCGGGTAAAACCGCGGAGCACCGATAGTAAAACTCTATTTTTTTATAGAAACCCTCTCTCTCATTTTTAGGTACTAATTCCTTTTATATTTTGATCAAACTAATTTTATACTTTACGGGTATCTCGAGACTAGTTCACAAAAAGTTAATGATCTAATAGAGGTACGCTAGAATATACTTTTATAGTTTCGTCAGTTCAACAATACTTTCGACAATACCGTGTCCAAACTTACTTAGGGTTTGTGAATTAGTAATAAGCCCGTTTGCCTCTCTAGTAGCTGTTTGTCGTATTTAGTTGTTTAAATAGTAAAGTAGAAATTATATAAGCCCACAAGTCTTTAATAGCTCCATAATCCCTGATAAGCTGGCTGTCGGCACCCACGTGAAATCAAAAATGTTTTATTTTTCTTTTCTTTAAGCTGTCGTTTACACGGAAATAGAGAAATCTTTCTGAAATACGATTTGATTTATTAAAACATTTGATGTTTTACTGCTTTTATTTAGCAATTGAAGCAGGCATTGTTACTTGCCTACAGGCTACAAACTAAATTGTATTGTGTTGTAAATAAGTTAGGCAAAGCAGAATTTAAACTGAATATTATACTTATTCTAAACCATAAAATACAACTGATAAAACTGGTCCACAGAAGTAAGATCAATCGTAACGTATTTTTTTTTGTTACGTCACCTTAGTAACGCTTCTTGAAAAACGTCGGTCCTCAAATAAGACTTATTCCTTGTTACGAGTTTACAATAGTGTATGAAGAAAACATTCTGTATACATAAATATTCATCAACATCTGCTCTCCTGTCGAATAATTTTGATAAGGTCTACCACGTGCTTGGGTCATGAACGTTCTTAAAAAATAATATTTATGACGTAATAAACAAGCAAACATACATAAACACCTACGGATACGGCGTCAATGTTTCGCGTATTACCCGTGTAAGTGGGTACATAAAAAAGCTTTCAGACCGATATTCCAATCAGCGGAACGACTAAGTAACGCCGTGTCTCTTTTATATTTTTTCGCTCTATGTTTTTCTTACAGCTAATGGTGCCGATCGTAAATGGGATAAGATTTTTATTTTCTTTTTGATGTGCCCTATTTAAGGGAAGCACCCAGTTACACTTTTATGTAATCGCCTCTTACGGATGAACGCTCACAGTAAACACACGTGAAATTGTTAAATGCACGATTTAGGGCTCCTAAGATTACCGAAAATTATAGCTATTGAATTTCGCTCTTCAAAGAGCCTTTACTGGTAATTCTCATAATACCAAAAGAACGGGGATTTGTGTGAGTGAAAATAATTTTTACTGAAGTTTTTCCGTAGAAAAGCTGTGATTTTAGGGGTCAGAAGGAAAAGCCGAAAGCTTTATAGTTTTGTCATGTCCGCGTGTCACGAAAATGTGTTAAACCTTTGTAGGTAATTTTATATCGCTAAAGTTCAAACAACAGGTGTTTGTTATCAGAGTGTTTTCGAAAGCTTGCCCACTTAGTGGACTGTAAACTTCTAGCTGGCTAACCTTCATGTTCTTTTTTCAATTTCTGGGCTGCTTAGTATCGCAAAAACCAACAATTTTAATGAATGACAAAAAATATTATGCTTAAAGCTACCCTAGGTACTAGATAGCATAATTTCAAATACGTATTTTTCTTTGTGTATTTATAAAAACAAGTACTAAAAAACCTAGAGCGTGGTCCGACACACGCTTGTCAGAATTTTGCAGGGTACCCACGGAGTTACGCACGCAGTAAATCTACTATGTCATAAATATAAAAGAATCCCTCGGAAATCCATTGCCTCTGTTTGATAATGTCTTTTGTTAGCATAAGTCCTCGTAGGCCAGCAGGATACCGTTTCTTATTCTACTTTTCAATAAACCGAATCTCCAGTGTTGGGTCATTTTATTTCGGCTCTTAACCGGATCAACCCCAAAAATAAAGGCCCCCTCTAATATCTTTTGTTGTCGGAACCTATTAAATTAGCAATAATAGTAGGGGTTTTACTGAGCATCGAACATTGTTCAGCGGCCCAGTATTTTTTAAACGAATTCGTTTGGACAATGATGGGAAATTGCAATGTACTTTGTGATCCTTTTACCTGTAAGTAGGGATGTAATTTTGTATTTTAAAAATTTGTAAATTTTTCTACTGGATGAATATGTAATAAAAACTCTATGAAATATGTTATCAACTGTTATGAAAGTTATTATTGTTATGTTAAACTCAGAATAAATAACTCGATCCAAGTTTCTTACAATACATTTGTTAGTAGATAATGTATCTAAAGTAAACTGCAACTTAGATAAAACGAAAACGTTAAAATATAAAGCGCTTTTGCTAAACATTACTATCAACAAGTTGGCATCACCCCTTTCATTCAGCCGAGCCTCCTTTGAGAACGATCCGCCTGTATTTATTGAAATATAATACTGCCACAAATTCGGCGTCCGTTTGAAAAGTAAAATAAAAATTACGTACAAATAAGGAATTTAAATGACTTACAAAGTTACCTTCATAACTTTTTCCATTAATGTGGGTGTGTTTTGTTTTTATTTTGCAATATTAATTTGTTTTTAATAATTAAACAACTAATGGTATTTAATAATCAGAAATCCAAATTCGAATTTCTAATTCTCAATAAATTTGAAACCGATTTCCTTCCGTAATTGGAATTCTTTTTTTATGTTTGCTTCATAAAAAAATCTATGCAAAAACAAAGTGATTTACGTACTTTTCATGAATTTAAATTATTGAAAACCCATACAGTATTTTAGGAATATATTTTACAGGTTTATTAACGTTATGGCGTCGGACGTTCTGAGTGGCTCTTGAATCGTATTTAATCGAGTAAGCTTTCACATTCAATATGGAAGCACATTCTCGTAGTGTTAGCATTTCAGCGTATTTCGGCTGTTGATCCAATTTGATTAGTACATACCCTACTATAGTATAAGGTGGGCTCGTTGATATGAAAATTCTATGTGTTCATTTAATGTAGATTTGATACTGGAAGGAAACTAACTAAAATAAGACATTATGTTTTTACAAGATAAGTAAATAGTCAACACGATATGTATTCTCATGAAATGCCTGCGACGAATACTCGTGAGTACTAGGGATTCATGCAACCGCAGAGCTGGCTAATGTTTATTCGGTAAAAGCGGATCGCAGTGCACCGGAGATGGGTCGACGGCGTGATAGCGAGGCCTAATCATACTCGTCCATGACACCAACCAATACAGAGAGATATAGCCAAAGTAAAATGACCAGGATTTGATTCAAGAACGCATTTGAATACGTGAATATTGCTTCCTGACTTTATTTACTATTTCCAGAGTGACACGGCTTGTGGTGTTTGACTAGGAGTTCAGATTGCATGTGAAGTTATTTCGCAAACTACGTTAAAATGTTGCTATTTAGTTTGTCATTAGTTTCAAACTATAATAAGTTTTACGAGCGGGACGGCAAATCCTGTCGCTTCACTTTGAATATGAATTCTAAATCATACAGTCAGCGTCGAATTGTTGAGTCGTTGTAATACGTAAGCCACTGAACTTTTAGCATATTTTAATATTTATTATTATGATGTGTAAAATAAATACAGCTTAAATGATTAATCAGAATATCGTATTTCAAAACATGGAGTACAATCTAATTTCGAGCAATTTATTTTATTTGGAACAAAATGGTGATCAACGCTCATTTCCTCTTTTGTATAGTACGAGACATTTGTTTTAGAGGCCGTTGATACTAAAGTAATATTAATAGATGTAACAAATGCCTATTATATAATACGAACTAAACCACTGAGCATGGGCCAAGACCACAGACCGCTACAAAACGATTGTGGGAGGATAATGTACACACCGGTCTGCTAGACAAACATTATGATATTAAACATGACGGAACTAGAGAACACTGATTAAAATGTACACAACACAACAACCGGTCATTCAATTTTGTATTTTAAGCTTTGAAGCAAAAAGTCCAAATTACAAGAATTCTGAAAACGTTGAGCATGTAAGTTTGGGTCCTAAATATAGACGCTTTTACAAAAAAGATCTAAATTCTAAATGTTATATATTTGTATTTATTACCACAGAGAGAAATGTGTATTTAATTTAATAGGTAACGTAAGTTGGTTACAAAAAATACTAAAACAACTTTAGTTGACATTTACTAAAATATAGGCGCTGTCAAACTTTGTACTGATGTGACATTCCCTCTTCAACACTGCTAAAAGATAAATACGATAAGTTATAGTACTGGATAGTGTCAATTATTCAGTGAATACCTTCATTTTATTCCAAGGTTAAGAGACACGCCCCGGGACATCTCTGTTGTAGGAAATACCCAATCAATTCGGCGAAATGCTAATAAAACCTCCTATTACATATGTATATCCTATTACTACACGGTTAATGTGTTCCGTAATAAATGGGAAAATAAATGTGTTTAATACACTTGTACTAGCTTTTTTAGCCGACTTCTAAAAGGAGGTGGTTCTCAATTCGGATGTTTGTATTTTTTTTACAAACGGCTTTACCATACGGCTTTTGGTTTAAAATGCAGTTTCCATTAGAGAAAAAAAAACGCTGCGTCCTCGCACGGGAATATGTTATTAGGATTAAATGTTTATAGAACCAGGTCAAAAACAATCTATACCTACCTAGACAACGTAATTAAAATACAATTAGTCATTTCGTTTGATGATGAACAAACAGACAACAGTATATACTCACATGTCATTCTCATTGGTTGAATATGGTATCAATTCAGCTTTTCATTATAATATTTTGTTATTTGCTAAACAACGTATCTAAATATGTATTCATGTAAATTACATGTGTAAAATATCCACTTTCAATTTCCTTGCGTAATTATTAGGAAGGTAAATTAAGTAATCAATTCAAAGCAGTTTCGTGTTAAGATAATATAATAAATCGGCTTAGTCTTGCTCATACGTATGAATAATTAATTAAATTGTGTTGTCTGCTTCGTAAGTGGATTAAAATGATGGATCATGGGGGTAATTTCATATCCTTACACTTTATTAAGTTAGTCTTTAAAACAAGGAATGAAACGCTGTTATCAATCATGGTTCAACAAGCTTTGAGACGTAGAGTAAATACACTGTAGACATTGGACCCTGTCATGTCTTAGAAGAATACACGCAAATGAAGATTTTATTATTATTGTTGATATTTTATGTTCCTGTGTACCCGAGACCATGATATCTACCTGGGAACGTGTGAAGACGTTGGGAAAACGAGATAAAATCTGTGAAGAGATTTTTTTTCAATGTGTTCCTGTTGCGTAAACATCGGAAATCATTACGCTGTTTAATATTCAAAGTAAAACATTAAGTACCCATCAATATCTTTCCTTAAGGAAAAAAGAAACCCATTTACAAAAAAACTTAAATGCTAATAATAATAATAATAGATACACAAATACATAGACGGTAACGGTAATAATACATACGTAAATGGACAGGTAAACACATTACCTTCGTTGCACAGTTAGGAAAACGCCCTATCAGATTTTTACAAATCAAATCAGTTCCAATACGTTTATTAGTAAGAATTTGCTACAATACGTTTTAAAATAAGTTAAATCATATTCTGCTACGATATGGCGTACATAATACACAAAATTTTTATTCGTAGGTACATTTTTAGTAACAAATCTCGCCGCACAACTTTCGGAACCACGAACGTTATGCCGAGGTTTATCCTAAGCAAATGACGTCAAAACTCGTCTGATATAGCACGGAGCTATTGTAGTAACGTACTCAATGTGAACGTAAGCTGCGAATATTCGCCAACCGACCAAACCCACATATTGCAAAGCTTGCGAAATTAGAAGCTTGGGCTACATGTTTCGCAAAGTCTGGACTTAGCTTCCCGTTGGTTGATGTTACCGCGCTTAATAACCTGGTTGTTTGTTGTAAGATAACTGAGTAGCAGTATATATACCTTATTATTATTGTGAGGTTATTTATGGTGAACCCGATCACTTGGAGCTAAACTAGGTCCTCGCGTTGCCGAATTTCAATTTAGACAAAACATGTACAGTTTTCACTTCTACATTTGAGGTTTTTTAAACTCGATCAGTACGGAATTAGTTGTAGGAACACTGTTTTATGTTGCTAAATTTTTATAATGGTGACTGAGTTTCAACCTAAGTGGTTTCTGAGATTTTTGCAAATGTAAGACAAAGAAATAAAATTAGTAAATCCGTAAAAAGTGGCTAATACTTCATTTAAAATACTAGTGAATGATAGACAACCAAGGCATTATGTTTTATTATCGCAAAACGTTGCATGTTTCAAGGCAGTTTATTAAACTCAAGCCTATTGGGAAAATGGATAAGACTAAAATTGATTTTTGACCAATTTCTAATCGGTTTTAGGCTTGACCTTTTATAGTCCTAAATTGATTTACGGTTATAAAATAAATTTAGATGAACGGTAAAAGGTCATTGCTTTTTATAGAAGCTATTTACGTAATTTGAAGTATGAACTTAATTATAATAAGAATGAATACATTAATACGTACCTACACATTTACATAACATATTAAATTAATATTTCTCTCATAAATAGTGTGGTTTTGTTTAGTTTTTTCTGCCCAGCAAGATTTAGTTTACTTAGTGTTAGATGGCGGTTAACTCGCGAATGCGGGTGCTGTCGAATATTTAGTTCTTTAAATCTTTTAAATGTACTAAACGGTTGCGACATGATAATAAATGATTTTACACTATTTAAGAAAATCCAACTGCGTAAGAACATAGATGATCCTAAATACGTTCCCCAACAATTTATAGTGGAGTTAACTTAAAGGATTTGGAGGCAAACTAACAGAACTTTGTTTTCAGCGTACGGCAACTTGGGCAGTGTGCTGACCACACAGGGGCGGACCGCGGAAGCGGAAGTCGCCTTCCAGAGGGCGCTCAAGTACCGACCTAATATGGCCGACGTGCATTATAATTTGTGAGTAACTGTTTATGAGATATTTGTTGAAAATTAAATATTACATCTGTCTGTTTGAGGCTAGTAGTTTATATATTACTTTAAATGTTAGATAAATAAGTTTCATATCTTTTTTACTGTCTCTAGTAAAACTTAGGAAATATTTTACACTTCTGAAACTCAAATGTAAAATAGAACTATGCTTTATATAAAAAATGTACCTATTGTGTTGTTGCGATGATGATCATTTCAGTATCATTAAAGGAACTTATCTAAACTAGAACTACCTATTTAATGTAGTCTATCCATTATCAAAAAGAATTTTAATGTTTCTCAACCACATATAAAAATACATAAACATTGGGATTGAATACGTTTTAAAATGTATATCTTACATTATAAAATCAAGCCGAAAAGGTTAAAGTTTATTCTGTGTATAATGGCACATAACTCACTGGTTTTATAAATCTGGTAGATCCTAAGGCTAAAGGTGAAACCCAGCCTTGCGCAAACAAGCTATAGTATAAATACAACTAATACCTATTTTTGTAATAGGTATCCTCAACGTAGCTACCATTAAAAGTACATTAAAGAATATTGTATTATAAAATTATCCTTTAACCAAAACGACAAAAAGGAGGCAGTCTATTTTCGCTCAAAGTGGAATGTAATACTTTGTACCAAGAAATGGTAAAGTAATTTAATTCCATTTTCATATTTTACCTGAGGCTTTAAAGACGTATTTACATAACTTACATTGATGCGGCAAAAAGAAAATTCTAAATGAACATCAGAGTAATAACAAAAGAAACAGATTTGATGTGAAGCCCATATTATTCTAATCCCGATAACAACAAAAGTTTAATAATACATTCAAAAGGCCGGAGAGTACCCTTAGCCGAGGGTGAAATAATATTCGCCATGTCTTTCCTAAGGGAATAAAAAGGCAAAAGGTCCGATCCCTATTAAGGACATCGGGAAAAGAAAATATTATAAAATATAATAAATTGCGGCCACACCGCACTTGCTTCTTCGTGTTTCTGAAAACCGCCCTTGTTTGAAGTTTCTGGGAAAACCAATAACGGAACTTTTTTAGATAACACGGAATGTCGCTAAAGGGTACGAAGGGACATTTGCATTGAATTATTTTATAAATTTCCCTTATTTTCTATATAAGAGGATAACATCATCATGAAATATGTAATGGATGCGAAGCTGAAATAAAGTAGCAATTTCACGGTAACAATGTAATATGTGACATCAAACAAATTACTTCGACAAATGTAAATTATGTTGTTATATTCGCTAAGCAATTAATCCAATTACCGTGCTTCTATATTACGTTCCAATTATTTCAGTAAGTAAGCTTAAGTAGCATCATCATAAAATATATACATAATATCTTCGTTAATGAATGTGTTTGTGATGTTATCAGAAAGCTTATACGAAAACAATATGTCTGCCTTTGCCGCTCAAAATAGGAGGCGCTCGATCAATAGGCTCAGAACGACGGCCCGTCCCATTAATTCACCGAGGATTCCACTTCTTGAATTAATCGGGCACGGTACTCTCTGCCCTGCCACCTAAGCGTTGGGTTTCCGAGCAGTTTCACAAATTAACGTCAAGCCACATGATCATAATATAATTACTCAAAGAGGTCAAAAGGACTGGCGCTAGCAGTATACGCTTGGTTTGATAAGCGGTGAGTGATCTTACGAATGGCTCGTCAATCTGATACGCTAAAGATTAGATCCTGTTTATTTTGAGAACGCGACCTTTCATCAGTATTCCGTCGGTCAGGCTTTGTTTTGTTGTCATTTACTTATTCTTACATTCTTTGGAGAATAATTAAGAATGTAAATTAAGGTAAACATGTGAGGCTGCGGGTGTAGGCTGACGAATTGCCTGGCCTACTTACAAAATTACAACACTATAGGTATAAACAGTTTGTTTACGAGAAGGATCGTTTCAATCTCGGCTCATATGAAGATAATAGGTATTGTTTAGCCTTCCATTTTGGACCGTCAGCTTCTTAACATGTTTGAATAAAACCCTGTTAATATGTTCGTGTAATATGGGCGTGAGACTCAAGTGCTTGCCGTTTAGCAAACATAAGTGTCATGTGAAACTAGTACACCACTTCTATGACATAATTGGAAATTCTAAGCTTTTGTCAAGAAATGTTGTCTTATTATTTTATCAATCTTGTTATCTCGGCTAACATCACTACATAGTATAAAATAAAGTCGCTTCCCGCTGTCTGTCCCTATGTATGCTTAAATCTTTAAAACTACGCAACGGATTTTGATGCGGTTTTTTTTAATAGATAGAATTATTCACGAGGAAGGTTTATATGTATAATACATGCATAATATAGTAGAGGAACATGGATAATCTTAGAGATTTAAGTAAATGAACAAATTTTTTGCGCTTACATTGCAAACGCTGGCTGAACCCTACGAGATAGATCAAAATAATGTACTACAGTATTGTGCACCTTAAAAAGATCTACAAAAAAGTCCGCGATGGCATATGTCTATCTCTTGAGGATAACCCACTATAACCATTTTTTATCGTTTATTTATTACTTATTTACGAAAAAACGATTTTAAGCTATACAGTATTAATCCTTATCCAATTAAGTACCTTTAATAAATTGTGCATGTAATATAGATCAATATTGCCCTTTACAGCATGTAATTTAAATAAATATTTTCGAAGATATTACAAATTTAAAATGCAGGGACATCGCGGTTGCGGCGGTAACGGCCGGGGGGCCGGGGGGCGCGTGCCTATACCAAGTAGTGCTTCGCACTACAGAACTTTATGATTGTGTAGATATAGTGTAGGTATCAGCGTTGCACCCGAGCAAAGCCGGGGCGGGCCGCTAGTTATAAATAAAAGGAGTAGAAAAGTATAATATTTTGTTACAAAAAAATAGTAATATTTATATCCGGTACTTTTATGCCTAGGTACTATAGCTGTCGATGTTATTATCAGATATTGAGTAATGTACGATCAGGTTGAGTGGTGTAATTCTTAGTTCAGTAAGCTAACCGGGGTAGCAGTGTGTCGCTGTATTTAAGTAGCTATCCGTACGTGATGATAGTCGAGCATGCGTTCAGGCGTAAGCTGAATGGGCGAACAACGCACATCTCCTTATTCTATTAAGGTCGTATTATTATGTTACGCGCGTGCCCCGATACCATCTTTAATATACAATCATCTTTAATTTACCACGCGTTGTAATCGAAAGAAATTGAGCACAAAGTGCTATTAGACCGTTTTCATATTATCCGACACGATACCGGTATCCGACTCCGATACGATTCCTAAGGCAAGTAAATGTATGAAACATGTACCTGTCTTGCACATTATTAGATCCGATATCGGATATCGTAAAATATAGGACGAAAATGTATGTTTTTTTGCTGTTGTAAAAGTGTCCGATTCCGATATCTTATTTTATTATTTGAAAACCCTTTAAGTGCTATTAAAAGTATAGATACAAATAGAAATAAATGTACAAGGCTTGTAAAATAAAATTGGAAAAAGGTTAACATTTCGGTTCGTCGGTTGCTTTGATTAAATGAATATCTGTATTTCTTGAATCCTGCGGGAAGTCTATTAAAAGTTTTATTGATTGGCATCGGAAATTCTTTTATTGTAATGAAACGGATCGTTTATTTACACTAAACGTCCCCTCGTCTCATATTCCGTTTTTTTGTTGGGTAGTTCTTTTAAACATTCAGTCTTAAAACTTTAACATTAAATACGTCGGCACCTTTTTAGACTCTAATAATAATAGCATCTAATTGTTATTTTATATGTTTTCTCGCACTACTATTGACCGACTGGTATCGCAGAAACTTCTTAAGTTAAAGGTATTATCAAATTCGTTTTGAACCTGAAAGGTAACTTCCTAAATAAAGTTTAAACACTATCGAATGGCGCCGTTTTCTGGTAACAGGGACAGAATTTAATCTACGTACACTTGGTATTGTGTAGGTAGGTTCCAGCTATTGTGTTGGTAGTAACGAACAAGCCTTTGTTCTTAACGTAACAATTAGCGAGGCCAAAAATAACCCCCAGCTAGGCTTCAAATATTTAACGCGTACTAGCCGGTGGCATTGTAAAAGCCTTGAATTTCAGTTTTAGACGTGACTGCGGGTAGCCTTACGGAAATTCCTAGTATGTGAAACTACTGAACAATTACTATAAAATACTGTTAGGAGAATAAAGGATGTTTGAGTAGATGTAGGAGCTCTTATTCTGTACTATTATGAAATTCTTAGTGCTCTATCAAGTCAAGTCAAAATAAAACGAATAAAAGTTTTTTTGTCAGTCATATCTTGTAGGATGTACGTATTCTCTATAGGATGTAGAATTATCTATTAAATACATATACATGAAACATGTATATTTATGGTTACATTTTAACCCCCACGGAGCTTAGTTAACAAGACCCTAGCACCATCAACTAACTCGTTAGTCACCCTTAGTCGAGTCTTTTACTCAAGATAAGAATAGACCCCTCATTACCGTACAAACAATGAAATTCACAATGATTGTTCTTTATAAAATAATTATTTCAAGAGCAAAAACCCAAGATTCATCCTATAGCGGTGAATTATTACTTGAAGGTAGACATAATGGTTTCTAAGCCGCGATTTGTCGCAAAGATTAGATTATTCGGAATCTAGAGCACATACCTCGCTAGGGAATTTGCCAGGTGATTAAGAGGTATTTCATAAATCGATTGAACTGCCAAATAGTGCGTAGCTTAATCACATGTATAAAATCACGCCTGAGTCCCAGAGGTGGGATTGGATGGATTTATTCACGCACAATCACAGTTTAAAGTATAATTTATTTGATTTATTAACAATTTGTTATTTATTAAATATTTAAAAGCAAAGTAATTATGTTTACTTCACCTGAGGTTTGAATAACAGTTTAACTACTATTACCCAAGCTTCCTTAAGTATGAAATAATGAGAGGATTATATTATATTTACACCAAAAACATGTAACAAACACACCATGATCAAGTTTATATGAAAAATCTCCTGACAGAACAGTTCAAAAACAACAAAAGTAAAATACCTCTTTACTTCATATTACATTTCAAAAGGTTTACATCTCTTACTGTACACAGATACAAACTAAAATAGTTCCCTTTATTCGACAAGTTAGGGTCAACGACCGCGTATTAATCTTAGATAAAACCGGGATGTATTGACAAAAGGATCGCTACTGTTAGTGTCGTATGAATAGTACGGTGTATTGTAAGCTGCGAGGATTTGTAGCAACGAATGCCGAACCACTTGACTCTATTTGCAGTTGTGATGGACGTACACAAGTGACATTGAACCAGGGCTGGCGGAAATGTTAAAGAAAATCTTCTGTCTATTCACTTCCTTTAAAAATACTGATAATTGCCTATTCGACTGAATCTGTTGATGTTAAAAGCTAATCCTAACTTAAGTTACGCAAAGGCTGGAACGAAAAAGGTTTTTCAGTCAATTTGTGTAAAAGAAAACTAAAATGAGTAAGAAGCCATAATTATGAAACGTAAATTGTGACCATAATCTTGCGAGTCACCGTGTCCTGGCTGTCACTTTAGGTTATTTGGTTTAATTAAAACAGTACATAACGTAAGCTGGCTATGCCACATGTTGATCTTTGACTTAAGCCAGGTCCAGAACAGCTTCGAACAATCAATTTCCAGCAAATGTTATTTGATTGATAGGTACTCGTACACAGAAGCTTTGTCTAGTAAGATTGGAAGCCGATCAAAACACAGTTTTGAGAAAAGCCTGTAAAAAGAAAAAAGGGTACGATGATCTTCTGTGTCCATTTGTCAATCAAGAAAGGCAAAATACGAAAGCTATTAAATAACGATTTACGAATAAATTAGCAATAATAATGTATTATATAGTGTGTGTCTAGTGTGCTTGGCCTCTGAAAGCTTCTTAAACCAGATACACTTCACACAAGATATAATTTTAAACAAAATTTAATCACTTTCAATAAGGTATTAGAAACCTACTACCTTATTGAAAGTGTAAGTAAGTAAGTAAAGTACTAAAGTAGAACCTTCACAATATGTATTATTTTCCGACTTCATCACTTCTCTAGCAAATAATCTCCTAAGGTTTACTGTTACCGTAATGTAGGTAAATTAAAACCTAAAGCCCAAACCTTTAACAGATAACTTAAGAGAACAGATTAGGATTTACGACCTTAATTTCGTCCGTTAACTTCTAAGTAGTTTTCAAGTACTTAGCTTTAGTTAGGAAGACTTACTCAAGTTAAAACAATAAACAGCTCTCGATAGTAATTTTGTCTTATTAACACTTAACGGAAATCTACAACATCTATGAAGTATGTTTTAAGAGGAAGCGACCTTGGTCTCTTGCCTTGTGGCTAGCTCTGAGGTCCGGGTTCAATCACTTGACGGGTCACAAGACACAAGTTAAGGGAAAGGAAAGTGATGTCTTGGAAAAAAAAAGTAAGGAAACCAGGCCTCTTTCGTGGTTATGACGTATGAATCTCTTGAGGGGTGACTACAGAGTGCACTAAGAGAGCTCGTTATAAGACTCCTAACTTTGATTTTAGGTCAAATAGTTCAATTATAAGTAGGCTTCGTTTATTACACACAGTTTACAAAGAACGGGCTTACCAGGATTATATAATTAAAAACTCACAGTACACGATTTATGTCAGGATTTTGTAGTGGCACTGAGTCCCTTGATTGTGTCCCATTCCGTTTTAAATGAAAATTCTTAATAGGGTTACACAAATAGGTACATTTATATGTTATGTAGGACTTTTAAAACCTGGAATTGTTTATGTAAAAGCTATCTAGATACTAATATACAATTGCTTTGATGCCTGAAATAAATGGATTATTATTATTATTATTAATATACAATTATTTATTTATTGTGGTGCCTAAAAATAAAACAGATTTTTATAGGGTTCGTCAAATATCGTTACAACAATGCACAACGTATTGAATATTCGACATCTATTTATTTAACATCTGATAGTAGACTCCCAATGGAGAACATCGTATCAAGTGTTATTTGCATATCCGTTGACGGCAAAAAATAAATAAAATGCACGTTTCAACCCTGTATAATATCAGTGCCGTAGAGAAAGCGAGGCGAGACTACAACGTCCCACTGGCGATAAGGCGTAGATTAAACTGGTGTTTGCTCACACACACACATATTTAACATTCCCGCCATCTAGACTCGCGACAACGCTTGCTTGGTATTTGCATACTTGTTTGCGAAACGATTTGGTCTAGATCTGGACGCGTCTACATGCAAATGCAATTTATACGGGACCATACAACACTTGCTCCGAGTAATTGTAAATTCACTGGGATTTTTCTTTGTACTTTTATCTGGGACGAATGTAATTAATGTTAAATTGTTAACATTTTGCGGTTAGTGTTGTTACTTTGCATTAGTTTTGCTTTTTATAAACTGCTGTAAGTATACGTCATAGAAATGCGTATAAACAATGAACATTATGTTTTCAGTACACGAACCATAGTAAATACATACTGGGGCAAAGGTTCTCGCAACGACTGACTGGCTGAAAACTGTTAAATAATTACCACGCAATGCCTGAAATTAATGCAAGTTCTCCAGTATTATACAATGCGCAACAAGCCTAATTGTTCGCGACAAAACAATTCTCTTCGTGTAATTTAAATCGTTTTTTTATTAAACCATGCATAACAGGAATTAATTAAATATTAAAATTGAAACAAAAGAAACTCAAGCCTTAAGGAAAACTTGGCTCTTTTTGCAAGTTTTTTTTTTACAGCTGAGAGATGTTTTATAATACTGGTGCCGAGGCATTGTGGTAATGTACTGCTACTAAGACTATTATTTGTACTTGTAAGTCATCCATTTTAAGAGAATAAAAGAAAATTGGATTTTTAACTTAATTGAGTTTTCTTAACGAAATGTATAGAAAATAATTTCGAACTATACAACAGCACACTGGGACGTGTCCCGTTTAAAACATAAAAGAAAGTTTCACCTACATATAATATTTATTTTTCATTACGTAGAAAACCGACCCTAAATTAATTGCGTCCCATGTGTTTTTACCATCTTGTCGCTTCTCGCCTTTCAAGTTTTATATAAACTCTTTATAAATGTACTAAAAGGACGAATTTTGTTGACAGAAACCTTACTTTGTAATGTGTAAGAACTGTCAGTCTCAAGTTACATACTAACTGCCTGTCTATAAAAAGTACTCTGTGGTATACTAGCGTCTAGTAAATTACTTTGTTATGTGACAGTATTCTACAGCAGACAATAGATAGCAGCAATAATAAGAAGTCATAACTAATTCGATTCGAATTAATGAACGATCATTCATTACTGTCTAAACGATTTAAATACAAAATGGATCTAAATGACGCTCTCATCTACAGCCTAAACGTTCTTAAAAATGGAAATATTATTAAATATTTAAATTAATGTGAGTATTTGTTTTATTTTTATACCAAGTGCAACCATGATTATAAGCTTCATTAGCTACCAAATCTGATCAAGGAATTTCATACGATATAATTAGTCTTGATTACAAGAACCGCAACTAATATAATATGCATGCTATGCTATACACTCGACTCTGTTTATTACGAATGCCATTGTATCCTACAATACCCCATGTCAATAGCCATTTGATTGACACGAGACAACCCGATTGTGATATGGGCTAAGGACTTGGCTATCTACAACAGATCGTATGATCCCTGTTGATCCAATATTTGTATGGGCCACATATATTTCTTACAAGTTCGGGTGTTATGCATAGAAGATTTATGTACCTATGCAAATTTTACCCACAATACAGAACACCCTCGAAATCTGGGTCAGATCTTGCGGTGCGGGGTCAACTTCACCTTGATTTGCGACAAGTCGCTCTGGCATTCTCAAAGATACCTGAACACTGAACATGAATAACTTAGATAAGCTATTTTGTATTTTTGAATAGCAATTGAATTTAAATATACCTATAAAATACGTTTAGAAACTTGCATTTATCGCAATACGTTTTGTTTCACCGTGGTAAAGCTGGGCACCGCAACAGCTTTCCGAATTTCGTTGGATTTTTCCACATTTTGTATGATGCTTAGAAATTGCTTATATTTTTGGGAATTGGGAATAAAGCGTTCGTTTTAAACTTTTTCGTTCCGTATGTGTAAATGCACTGGTACAGCTTCTCCGTATTTTAAACTACAGTTTTTGTTCCGTGAAATCCTCAAATTGAAATTTGTTTTTACCAAATTTTTCTTTCCCTTTTTAGTAAGGAATTTTAACAGCGACGATTGTATGACGGTTGTATTCATTGTATAATTTAAGAAATTCGAAACATTTTCAAGAAAGTAGGCACTGGAGTTAGTTTGAACAGAAGAATAAATGTTATTCAATGATTAGGGTTCAAATTATGATTAAGTGAAATTGGGCCTGTCGTGTTTATACAACCACGGTCAATGGTTCGGAAAACTGAAATTTGGTTCAAGCCACGTTAATGGAAACAGACAAATTGCTTATTCAAATAAATCTGGACTGAAACTTTTATTACTGCCTTCGTTAAACATTCGAGTTGAATATTTGAGCTGTGAATAATGAAGGTATTGTAGATAGTAGTATAATGCGTAAGTTATAAGTTAGACGTGCCGCGGTAAACATTAATTCAATTCACAATTTGTCACCTCGGTTAAATCGCGGAATGTCGGAATCGCGTGCGTCGCACCCGGGTTCCCGTGGCCGGGCGGAGCCTTCAGGCCTATTCGTGAGCATTCACTGCATAAATTACTTACAATTTATCCAAGCAACGTTTGTGTCGCCGCTCAAACGTGCCAAATTAAACAAACATTTCGTCATCATAATTTATGCCACGTTAACATTAACAAACCGTATCTGAATTTAATTTATGGCACTTATAACGCGTGAGGTTGCGTTGTGCTGGTCGCGGCCAGTTCTTACTTATATTTTTTCAGAGAAAAACACATTATTTATTAGAAAACAAAACAATTGTCTATTAGTGCATACGCGGAAAGGTATTTTACCTCTCAGTATTATGAACAATATTCATAGAAGCCTTTTTAAGAGCCATCGGAGCATTCAATCGGCACCTTAAACACATTCGCAAACAAAACCTATATTTTTTCATTTCAGACCAAAAATAACATGAATTTTAGAAGACACATATCGCTTGAAATATATTTTGTTAATTTTACTAACTGCTTCAATTCTTAAATAGCTTGTCTATAACCTTCTATACGTATTTTCATAACATGATATTTACAAGTCCCGTTGTAAGCACATACCTACTTTCATGTCATTCTTTTGTTTAGACTGTCTCTTGCTTAATTTATTAAGTAACGTTGTACAACTAGTAAAAGCAAACACAACATAACATGACAAACTTTATTCAGGCACTACACGTGTGCCTGAATAAAGTGTACATGTAATGTCATCAGTTATTTAATCTGGCGTAGTTTAGGTAAAGTGAAACAAACGCAGTGGACAGTAAACACTAGACAAATAGATTGCAACCACGAACTGTTACGTGCGTCAAACGGACTTCAATCAAGGAATTAATTGTGTTATAAACATCAAATTACCGATGAGAAAAGAGAATTAGAGCTTTAGGTTTCTTTAATTTATGAATTTAATAAATATTTGGTATGTTAAAAATACGAATTTTTAGTTCAAGTTGATACAAATAAGTCTGTTAATTTGAGACATCATTCACTAATATAACTTCTTTTTTAAATAATAGTTTCGAAACTATTCTTTTTGTGTTCATGGAAATATAGCCAAAACAACAAATAATTATTTCTTTAAATTTTGTTTATGCTTTCTGACTTGTAAATTACTTTTTGGGCTACATTGTAAAGAACAGACTGATGTGTGAGTACATTTCAGATACGAAAGTACTATAGCAACGTGTCCCTAGCTAGACTGACTGAAGGGTACCGTGGACTGATCGATTATCGTGGTTAAGCGACGTAGCAGTGGTCGAGTCCGATCTCTGTTTACGCATTGCAACCCATCGCGAATTCTGTAGCAAAGTAGTGATGCTTTGTCGATACAAAAAAAAAACAGTTTTTTATATGAATTAAAAACATGAAATAAAACGTCTATATTTGATTACTTCAATGCATCTGTTAAATCTTATTAAATAATACACAATATATCAATGTATGGAGTCAAATGTCTACAGATGTTTTTATAAAATACACTTAATTTAGAAATGAAATGTGATGTGTAATTTAATATTTGTTTATTTCAATGCAACTATTATTATTATTATTTAAAGCCTGAACTGTCCCACTGCAGGGCAAAGGCCTCCCTTTCCGCCTTCCACAAGTCTCGATTGTTTGCTAATTGTTGCCACTCCTTCCCGTATGCGTCCAGTTCATCTGTCCATCTCCGCCTGGGTCTTCCGCGCGGCCTTCGTCTATTAGGAACCCAACTATATGATACAATTTTAATATAATACCCACATTAGTGTATGCATTCATAAATTTGACAGCACACACATTTCCATTAAATATTTCAATTTTATTACGTATGATAATAAACAAACAATGACATAACACAAGTAGGTATGTCGTAAACTAACACGACACAAACGGTAAAAGTTATGTATACAAATGTAAATTAAATTCATCATAGTTAATTGGTTGTAACATGCTAAGGTAACTGTGTTGTCACAGTAATGGATCCTAATTTGATGAATATACAGGCAATTATTTAAAAATGTAATTACGTATTATCGTTATGAGTTAATACTATTAGTGATAATTTTATATTGATAACAAACATGTAAAAGCTTTTAAAGTTATTTAATTTTTGTTCCTTCCGTTCAGGCTGTGTCACTAAGTCATTACGAAAATCAACTTTACTGCCAAGAGAATAAAGTCGCTTTTCTTTCTGACTTTTAGTGCCAGCTGTAATTGTCTTCCTAGTATGAATTGTGAATACCTAGGTAATAATCAAGGAATGAACGATAAAAACAAACTAGTTATTACCATATTTTATGGAATCGATTTGTGACAGTTTGCAGCCATTACACACCAACATTGATTAGCAATAACAAGGCTTATTTTTTTTTAAAGCCTTGTTTATTAAAGTGTTTTTAGTCAATTATTTTAATGTATTTTATTAACAAATGAATATGAATTATGTATAGCGATGTGCTTATCGGAATGTTTTGTATTCTATAGTAAAAAGGTTTTTATTATTTTATTCATGAAAAAAACTTTTCATGAATGGTTTATTTAAAGCTAACTAGTTGTATGACGCAGGTATATACGCAATTACATTAGTTTAATTGTATATTATTCAAAATAAATATGTAATATAATGGAAACTGACGAAAAACTAACCATGTTGTATATCCACATAACCAATGCTTGAAATAAATTTTATCAAGCCTGAATAACATAATTATGAAGCAATTAAGCCTTTACATACAAAAGTAATAAACAAGCAGAAAAAATCCATCGAATTTTAGAACGTGAACATTTTATGACGTCAGTAAAATACAATACCGATTAAGTGCTATAAACTCTCTTCCTGCACAAGGGACCGACTACCGGCTAATTGTGTGTTACCCTACTCCTGTGGGGAATGGGGGTGACTTCTGGCCCCAAGAGGTAGGCCCCCCGAGAGCCCCCCGGAGCCCCCTGGGGCCCTCATTATCACAAGCGTGACGCCTGTGCTCCATGTATCAGATTTTGAATCAAGAGCTTACGTTAATGAATTTAATAGCCAAGCACATTAGATGATTCTACAAATATGTTTGTTGGTACTCATTAGTGTTCTTTTCAAAAGAAACTGTCATGAAAATGAAATAAAATAGTTCTTTTTTAATGTTTTACGATAGGATAAAATATTTTTTAGAGCTTGCTAAATTCAACATTTATAAAAAGAAATTACGAAACAAACGCAGTTTTCAAAGTGTTCTTTAGGATTATAAATACCGTGCAGAATTTTTATTTATTTTTATCCAACATTGTTTTACCAAACACGATCTTATTAGTCAAAGAATTTGTATTGTTAAACACAAACAATTGTGCCACTACCTTTTTGTACAAAAGAATATTTAAACAAAGGCTTTGTCGCGAACATTGCGCATATTATAATTGCATTTACTCTACATAGGGGCAAAAAGACAAGGTGGAATACCAAACTGAAATACAATAAAGCGAGCATGGCTTCGAACCGGCTGAATGGAACAAAATTTGTCACGAAAAGGCAATAGATTGTTAATTTGTACATACGGTCGAATATTTGTGCACATAGCGTTTTGTTTTTTACTCACTTCAAAAAGAGGAGTTTCTCAATTCGGTTGTGTTTTTGTTTTTGATATTTCAATGTTCGTTACGCAATTACTTCCGGCTATGGTAGATCGACTTGAGAAAAATCTTTTTTTCATCGATAGTGGACAACCCTACTACCTACCTACTACTACCTACCTTTATTCATACTATATATTTTAATTGTAGGTAACCAAAGATCGACACAGTAAGGAGGAGACCAACATTTTTTTTGATGCCGGATTAATTTTTCATTTAAGTGTATAATTGAGTGTTAATTGAACGATAACCGCTGTCGTCTTGAGTAAATAAAGACTGTTTCCCAATGGAACATGGTTCTCTGTCAAAACAATAGTTTCATTTTCATTCATTCGCGGCCTCCAGATGTTTGTTTTCAATCTTTGTTTCTGCATGAGAGATTTGTTTTTGCAAAAGAAACCTGTCGAAACTGCTGCCAGGTGATATTTTTCGGAGATCGAGTATAATAACACAACGATCTAAAAAAAGCGATATCTGTATTCTAGACATTAGTATGTGTACCGAAATATCTTTGTCTTTTATGTGTTTTTTTTTATTCGAATTATGATCTATTAAAGCAACAGCAGAAACACAAGTAATAATATAAGTACTGTCAAAAACAGCATAACTTAATTTTGTTCTGCGTCAGAATTTCATCTAACTAATCTATAAAGCTAAACAAACGTCCTTGTTAAATTTTAATTCCTAATATCGTATGTTCAATTTCCATTGTAAAATACACGACAAACTGCTAACAGCTCACTAAACTCCAAACAATATCACAAACTGAATACTGTCAGCGAGCTGCATTTCCACGTAATAAGTTGCATACTTTAATTTCACCCGAATTAATGGCTGCCAACGAACGCCGACACACCGGGTTTTGATAAGGCAGCATCCAACCGCACAAAAGCAATTTCACTCACAATACCAACGTTACAATAATTAGAAGGGAATTAGTAACAAATTATTGCTCGCGAAGAGGAGGGTATAATAGCCCGACCGAGCTGGATGATTCTCATTAGTGTACGTTGGTCCCACGTAGAGGCTGGCTCGTTGTGGCCCTGCATTATTCATGCGGACAATATTGCACTGCCGCATCTATCTATACAGCTTTTATAACGTTGTACAGTTATATTATCAGGTGATGTTTCATTAACGCTGACATTTTGCATTGTGCTCGTGTAATAATGCCGTCCAATTGTTTGATAGCGAACTATGCTTTGTGACTGCGAGTCGCGATGAGACGCTGTAGAATATGAAATATTACATTAGTCGATTACACTGATTGCCGGTTTATTGTAAATGTTTTGGCACAAATTACGAGGAATATTCAGCGTCAAATATTTGCATACATTAAAATAAACAGAATTATTATATACCGAGCTAACTATCTGTATTGAGTGAAATTTAGTGGAATAGAACTCTGATGCCAAAATATGGGTTTTGTTACTTTCCATTTATGCAAATTATAATTATGTAGGTATATACTAGGTATAGCGTCTATTAGTTCCAATAACAGTTCTATATGAGCAGAGAATAAACGTTGGTATTTATTATTATAATTCACTACTATTGGATATTAGTTGCAGAGGACCAAGCACTATGCCATTTCATTCCCTACTGATTAAACGTTGTGCACGAGTAAAATAGTCATGAGATTTCGGCGGTACAGTGTGAAACAACATTTGATGAGCTATGAATTTGTTAGCAGCAAATGTTCATCACTAATTAGCACCAAATGTGAAACTAGGAATCGCAATATTAATGTGGAACATGAAAGCGTCAGGCTTCGCAACTTTGCTTCTGACTGCACGACGCGACGGCGGTTCAATATTTCATACGTCATATGAATACGTCACAAAAGCTGACTCTGATGTGGCTGTGAAAGATGAATAGAATGAATAGAACGGATACTCGACAAATAGTCAGTGTTCTTTATAAGCTTTGTCGATGGAGACAGTTTTGTGATTCAAATTCACTCTTTTATGTTGGAACGCAATAAATACTTGCTTTTATATCCTAATAAATTACATCCTAGTAAATGAAAAACTAAATATAACTTAACAATAGGCTTTTATTATTAACAAAAAAATGGTATACCTGTAAAAACTTTTCACGATAAACAATACAAGGCCTACGCCGTAGGCACAACAAGAACTACGCCGTAGACATTCTACAGAACTTTTTACATTGTAAGTTCTAAAGTTAATGGCGTTTTCATAATACTGTTCAGAAACTTTTATAATTAGGTTTATTTAATACTGATTGGATTCGTTATGTACTAATTAGTATCAAAAAGTCTTAAGAGTAGGCCTTATTTAGAGGGTATTGCCTAATCTCAAAGAAACTAATTATAGAAAATATTAATATCTTTAGTATAAATTCAATTGAAATCATGTCAGCCGAGTTGAGCTCGAATCTTCATTGTTTAATTTACATAATGATCTATTTATTCAATAAAATGAAAATATTATAAGCTGATTCGCTTTCTAAATGGAGTGTATATCTTTGTTTCAGGGGAATATTACTACAAAACCAAAGACGTTACAGCGATGCTATCAAAAGTTTTGAGAGAGCAATTTACTTTAGACCTTCAATGGCTCGTAAGTACTTGAGATAAATTAATTATTAAAAACAAAGCCTCTTTGGTATTTCTTCATAGCTCTTACTAATAATTTGATTGTCCTTTCAAATTATTTTAGATGAGGGCCGGACGAGTCTTTATTCTGTTCTAATTTGGCTTATTGTCTTGGAAATAAAGGGGTTTACAAAATTTTCATTGTTAAGTAAACACAAGAACTTTCAATGGAACATTTTGAGCTGAGAGTAAACTATGAACAGTTGGAAATATACATTTAAAATATCTTCCACCTACTTTAAAACTTTACGTTCAAGTTGCATACCTTTCAAAAGTTTTGTGTAACATGTTTTATTTCCAGCTATCTTGATTCTTGAAGTTATATTAGGTTTTATATGTAGATTTTACTGCAAATTTGAGTTCATATATGTAAATTTGTTTTAGTGGCGTATGTGAATCTTGGAACATCATTGATGGCGGATGGACGTCTTGCGGAAGCCGCGAGCGCACTTCGGGCGGGGTCGCGAGCCGAAGGTGTCCGAGTGCGCGACCGGAGGGAACACGACGCCGCCCGAGTGTCCGCACTCGTCCAACTCGCGGCCCTCCACTCACAGCGGGGCCACTGGCATAAAGCCCTGTCAGCGTACAAAGAAGCTCTCCAAATACTCCCAGACACGAACACGCCGATTGTCGGCTGGACCCGACATGTAAGTCTCTGTTAACACGTCGCATTTTAACAAGCGCTCAACAGCGTTATCTTATGAAGTGGGCACGTGCCGATGGATTTTCCCCGTCACGGGTTAAATGACTGCAGTTCAAAATTGAGGAAAAATGTCTTTGATCGAATTAGTTAAACGCATAGCTTTCGTTCGAATGGCGAAATCGAGAATTCCTTTTTAGCATTTTATATTTAGTATTCTTTGTAATTTTGTGTTTAATGAACTTCAACTTTCCGTTATATTCCGCAAAAAGCTAGTTGCATTTTGTGACCCCTCTATTGTAAATTGCCAATACATTGCGGTATCGTTGCATTTTCCACATGCAGAAATAATTATTATGTCAGTCAGATCGTAGTGGTCAGTCATTCTTTGTAAATACAACGTGTAGACCGCAAAACCAATCCAAAATATTTACGGAAAAGCTAAATAGACTTATGAACAATACACTCATGTTTACTAATATTTACGTCATCAAACATCGGTTCCGTGTACCACTTCAAGCGCAGTTAGATTCTAATTTTGATTTTATTGTTTGCAGAGTGTCCTATCGATGGTCGGCGAGATTTATGTCCAATTACAGCAATGGCCGCTGGCGGAGCATAGTCTGCTGTTAGCGTTAGCGACCGCGCCGCATCACGCCGGCACGCACGTCACATTAGCTCAAATACTCGCCAGAAATGTTAGTATCAGTATTTATTACACTAATTAGTATTATTACTGCATGATTTTGCGTTTTGATTCAGTTTTCTTTTTGTGTCTTTAGGAAATAATTTGCAATGAAATTACATCGTTTTATTGTCATATAATGGTGCCCAAATAGTATCCTGTTTTGACATAAAAAAAACTATGATCACGCTTTCATAATAATAATTTATTTTGTTAAACAAAAAGTTTCATTATTTTCTTAAATAATGAGAAGCATTGTGAATTTAAATTTACTTGACCAAATGTAAGATAATAATATGACGATCGAAGTTTGACTAATATTCAATTCACACAACAGTGTAACACTTAGAAACGAAAGGGTATTCTAATGATAGGTTAACTAGCTAGGTTTCACGACTACAAATATTATACGCGCACATACACATTAACCCTTGTTTGACCTCAATAACTAATTAAATACTGAAAACAATATATTTCACAGGTTGGTTATGAGCCTTGTAATTAGTTGTGAAGTCGTGAGAACTAATACACATATCGTGTGAAGAGAGTATGGAAGGGTTAAGGGGCTCTTCGGAGCAATGAGCATTTAATATGTAGGGACGGCGATAACTTATCCTGAAATCATGAATAGTTACATTGATGACTGAAACACGTGTTTATGTCTGAGGGTATATTGTATCTCATTGGTTTTGAGATAATGGAACGTATCTTATCTTCGAGGAAATTCGAGACTATATGGCACCAAATTGTACGAAAATTTCGTTATAAGTTGTAACATATAAGCATTTATGTCATTCTGAATTATAAATATTTACTCATCATCATTCCCGAGCCTTTTCCCAACTATGTTGGGGTCGGCTACCAGTCTTACCGGATTTAGCGGAATACCGTACTTTACATGAAGAGACTGGCTATCTGACCTCCACAACGCATTTTACTGGGAAACACAGTATCCCATAGTAAGACTAGTTTTCAGAATTGACTTAACGAGCCAAAGATCTTTGTATGACAGCCGTATTATATGTTCTATTATTATATGACTAGTCTTCTTGGTTTTACTAAGCACTTGTTTAGTTTTTGTTCACAAATTTTTATATTGTAACCCCCCAAGTAAAATTCACGCTAAGTACGAGCAGTTTTGCGGCTTCCATTCTTAAACCCACAATTCCAATTAATATAAACATCAAAGCTAAAATTAATTTCCACTTCGGTAATACCGTACTGTATTCAAGATTATTATTCCTTAAGGGCTCTACAGTTCGCCGCGCTAATCAATTATTCTCTTATAAGAATTACAGCACCACTTAAGTACCGCTAAACTAATCTGTGCGGTTAACGAATTAAACTTTTCCCAGTTACGTCAATAATATATTTTGTTGCAGGCCAGTAGGAGTATGGAAGCTGAAATGTGGTTTAAAAAAGCACTTACTTTAGCGCCAAACGATCCATCAGTAAGAGATCAATTTGGTAAGTATTTGACGGTTTTTACTTACAGACTGTAGTATCTCAACTAGAACTGTCACGTAAAAATGTATAAAGTAACAAAAAAATAGTCAAGGAATTCTCGTAGATCATGTTACAAAAATACGTGGGGACTCGACGAAGTTGACAAAATTATCTATTTAATACTTTTTTAATCAATATTTAGTTTTCCCCTTATCAAGGTTTTCTGTGAAGCATTTAGTTACGTCTTGACCTAGATATTTTTTGGTTATTCGAAATGATCAACATATTGTTGGGATTTTGTTAATATTTTTTTAGATTGTTCCAATTATCTGTCTTAAACCAGTATTTTATAATCAGGTATGTTCCTGAGATCACAACGTCGGCTTCGAGAGTCGGCAGAACAACTAGTAGCAGCGGCACAACTGTCGCCGACAGATGGCGCGCGCGCCGCGTCTGCTGCGCGGGCGCTTAGAGACGCGAGGCGCTGTCGGTCTGCGGAGCGGTGGTACGCGAGAGCGGTACAATTAAGTCCTGATGTAAGTACTTTACGTATAACATAGTTGTTTTGTTTTTTTGTGCAGTTTACATATAGCCAGGAGATAAGCAGAGAGTTTTGGTAATTTAATTGTTTTTCTTTAAGGAATTAGCTTATTTATAACGCTGAAGTTATAGTGTTAGAATTGTTCTGATTTGATATTTTTATGCTGACAGCAAAATGTAAAGAGCAAACATTTTGATGGCCGTGATATTCTGAAAAAAAATCTCAGGAAGTTTCTCATAACTTAGTTGGTTTTTGCGCTACAAAATGTCCTCCTAAACATGAATAAATATATTATTTATGTAACGTAACATGCACATTTGACATACGAATGCAATGCCGATCTCGCATCTGCTCTGTTCGGTGTAGATCCATTAGAAAGCAGACGATTATGTAAATTATACAATCGCCTTAACCTATATGGGTCCTAACGGTAGAAACCTCAAGCCTAAGTAGTCCGACACCGATTTAGCACAAGAATGTATGGCACTGAATACGACCAAAATTTCCTCAAACATTTTCCTCACATTATTAATTTATGAAAATTTTCCCTTGATCCAAGCATTCTCAATTCTATCCTCCCAAGATTTTGTAAGTGCACGAAATCTGACAGTAATTCCAAAGTAACGTACAAGCTTAATTAACCTCCGTCAGTGAAATTGGCTTACTAAGTTACTGGCCAGGATATTTGTTTAAATAAAGATTTAAAACGAATGGATGAACAAAGGGCAAGGGTAAGAGGAAATGAGCAGTGTTTGTTTGGTAAACAGCCAGCCTGTGGTCAGATCAAGGACTGGCCGACGGCTATTTTCTTTGTTCTTCTCTTGTTTGATGCTTTAGATATTAATTATGGTTTTAGAAACAGTGTTTTGTATTTTGTTTTAAGTTTCAAATTATGTAAGGCATTTTCAGTTTTGTTTCATTACGGTAATAATTAATATAAAAGCTAAGTGAGTCATCATCCACCTATTTAAAGACATTTACATTTTTTCAAAGGTAAAAATAATGTGCACACTTAGCAAAACCTGACATCGGACTATAAGAGTATGTTGTACACACTTAAAACGTACCAGTATAAAATACATCAATATCAAACTATCAGATGACATGAAAAGAACTATAATCAAACCAAACAGAGAGTACTAGTCCACATTGTTATTGAACAAACACTAAAACAAACTAAAGAAAACGTCCATCACAGGTGTATAAACAAAAATGAATCAAAAGAGTGAACGATGAAAGCGTGTTAGTTCATTTCGTTCATTCGCTGTGGAACCACCGATCGCCACAAATTCAGCCGCTGTAGAGTATTCTCTGAATTGTGAAAGGTTTAACCAACACATCTATAACGCTAAGCGCTTTTGTTCAATAATTCTGTTAAATTCCTCGTTGGCTTTAGACTTTTTCGCGCTAGTTTTATGACAACCTGTGTTTCTAAAAAAAATCATTTGTTTGTATCTCAAGCTAAGGTTTTTAGAGTCACAATTCTCACCCTCACCAAAATGATTATGATACGTCTGTGCTAGGGTTAAATTCTCAAAGAACATGGAAAAGAATGTCCCTTTGGTTGCAGGACGCTGAGTATCATTCCAACCTCGGCGCTATCTTACATCTGAATGGGAAGTATGCAGCAGCAGCAACTTCCTACCGGCGAGCTCTACAACTACAGCCAAACGACGAAATTACCATCACGAACCTAAAAAGAGTTAGAGCATTAATGAGCAAACAACGCAGAAAATAATACAATGGAACATAGGCCTCATGTAAATCGATACATCAAATAGATGAAATAGGATGTCAATTGCCAAAAGTATTGTTAGATACTGAATACAAATTTATTTTATGCGTTTGTAAATAAGCAAATTAATTACTTAATTGTTGAATTACTGGCTCTTGTTGCCTGTGCTTGTAAAGTTATGAAGACCAAATTTGATGGTAGTATAACTGCCTACCTTATCAACAGATTACAATAGCAGGTAAGTTCGGAATTAGTGAATCAGTGTGAATTGATAAACACGAATTTTCATACTTCGTTTTATTACTGATGAAGTTTCCTTCGAGAATGATAGTCAGTAAGAATTAATATTTAAACCATATATCATTATCATAAAAGGGACATAAGTACCTTGAATTATTCAATTATATTCATAATTATAGATTTTCAAGCACAAAGGTGAATTCTAAAGTCAAAAAGACAACAAATATTTTGTTTAATCTGCTGTTATTATCGTAAGGCTGCGCTGCATTGAAATGTGTTTAAATTTTGATAACATGAACGTATGTTTTCTGCATAAACGATGACTTCAAAATCCAGAAGTGTCTTCTTCAATATAAAAATAAATATTTTCTTTATCTTTTTTATTATTCAGAGCTCTATCGCGCATACTTGTGGTTCGCAATCGAATACATTGAAGGGTCTTAAAACAACGTTATAGGAGTAGTTAGAAATGATTGTAAATAGACTTTTAAATAAAACAATTTTATACGTGTGCAAATATAGTTCTAAAGAAGCGTTGATTTCCATTATCGGATGGGAAATAATGGTTTTCTATTGTTATTATTTTTGTCTTACATTATATTTTAACTGTCTGTTCCTTGTGAAATCGAAGAGAAAGGCTAGTGTATAACTGTTTAGCATATATGTAACATAAAATCTCGTTTTATTTTTTGGACGGTTGATAGGTTATACAAATGTATAAATGTCAAGCTTACTGCTCGGTACTTTGTTCATGCTGGGACTGAAGCCAATACATTATTCTGGAAGCCGGTGTGTTACCTTCTAATTGTGTTGCGGGTTTCATTCATCGACGGGGACCGATCGCCTACGGACCGCCTGTCTGCTCCTTAATCCCCGCTCCGTCTGAAACGCATAAATTGTAGATACCTTCCTACAATTTATGTGAAATAGACACATTACAAATACCTGCCCGTAGGCAATTATGGACATATTACGTGTCGATCTAAAGCTGTGTACTGATTTACGAGAAAGGAATTGTCAATTCAAATTGAGTTATATTTAGGGAACATAATATTAATATAGTCGTAAGCTTTTAACCAGTAATAAAGTTCCTTTTGCAGCTGAAACGGAATATGAGTAATGTAATATGAGAAAATCGCTACTAAAGATTATTCGCGTTGAGAATTCTCAGCTGAATTGTCATGTAACATTCATAAGTTACTGACGGCTTGCATTTAGAACGTGATAGGAATTGCAATACGATAAATATGTTATATTGTAAATCAGTACACAACTGACGGAATGTCATTATTTATGTGACATATATACCGCAAGGTAAAGTTAGTAAAAAATGTATATTTTGCGATCTTTGTAAACTAAAGTACTTTGTATCTAATTTTTTTTTCTGTTTGTAGGTTTTTATGTTATGTATGACAAGGTATTCAACACCGTGTTTTTCAGAATTGTGATTGGCAGTAAGGTAACATGAGCTGTAGGCTTGTTCATTAATAAAAGCTTAGCTTGGTTTTAAATAAAAATAAATACATTTGAGTGGGTTTTCCTTTGTTCCATTTTTATCCAGGAATTATTTTGAAATATTTGTTTTTGCACGTTTCTGAATACAATGAACTACCTATACAAAATTAAAACTAAAATTGGAGCATCGTGCAACTAGGTAAATTTCTTTTGTCTAAAAAAATAAGAAAGGAAAATAATGTGTTAAAACTTTAAATATATTTATTTTGATTATAATAATGTGTTAAAGTTTAATTCGACGAATGGTTTTGAAACGATGAATTGTGATTAATTATTTTACGAAGTCTGAAACATATCTATGTCATGTTTGTGTAGATATACAACCAGACATAATTGTTATTACGTATAAAAATGTAAAATAAATTGTTGTAAATAAAAAAAATATTTATGTCGCATTAATACCATATAGCGATAAAATGATTTTTACATTAAATTCTAATCATTATTTTTGTTATTTACTTCTCACACCTGTGACAATAAATGTAAATTACGCTTTGTAGTAATACTAGATAAATGCCAAATAAAATGATTTCAGTTTCTTTGGGCAGATTTGTAATTAAATATCAGTACCCCATTGTGATAGGGAAATATTTTAAAGGGTTTCTTATGATTCTTATTCAAATTACCGTAAATTCAATTAGTGATATGCTTTGGTATTTATGAAAGAATGGGTTGGCTAATACCATGAGCCATAGATCTAGTCACGTTTGGCTAGTTTGCTGGCTACAAGTTTACGGGACATTTAAATGCATCATAGACCACCCAGATACAAGTACTTATAAAAGGTAAATATGCAATCTCGTAAATACATTTCACAACATTCTGAATGAATTTTGGACCAATTTAACTTCGTGACTGTTATAAAGAATTCTTTAAAATATTGTCTTAAACATTGGGATCTTAAACTTTTCTACGAGTTACGTGATTGTGTGTATAGACCTGGCCTAATAGCTTAAAAAGTGATATAGAATTTTTAAATAATTATTTAAGTAAAACCTTTTTGCAAACCCTTAAAAACGGCAATCATTTATAAATACAATCACGTAATAATAATTTGTACTAGTCCTCATAATTTCGGAGTCGTTAAAAATATGGAGATAGAAAATAATTTTGGAAAGTCGAAATTATTATGAATATATTATTGCAGACTTGTGTAAGCTTCTTAACATTTTATAGCAATACAATAATATGGATATTTTTCTTACTCTACTCTATGCGCTCACCAAAATGTCTTCACTGTACCTGGACTATTCAACTATTTGATCGTAAGATATTATTAGAAAAATGCGATGTTTTTTCTATTTCGTAATTCTTCATAAATGAAAAAACTTTTATTTTCCTCTTTTTACAACTCAATTAAAATATGATTAGATAAAAAAATAAAAACGGATAGTTCAGTTGATTACCAATTTGAAACCATGTTTTTAATTAGAATTTCAATCTACTATTCCACCTGTCAATAACAAAGCATAACGAATGTTTTTTTGCAATACAATATTATGTTATTCCAATAACTGTATCCGTAAATAATATTTGTTGCGATTTGTTGGAAAAAACAAACGTATTTAGTCACGCTCGTTAAAATAACATTTCCAATGCTTTTTTAAATTGTACCTTTTCTCAATGAAAATAAAAGTTATAATGGCCTGATTACCATTCGTCTTATGAGTCTTTCTCGCAACGTCTAGGTGAGCGCAAAACTGTTTACCAATGTACTGGAAACACATTTTATAATAAATATTATTTTCATCATAATAGTTACTAGGTATTACAATTATTGTACTTCCAATAATCAATACATCAACATTTTGTCGTAACAATTGATACCTACTATAATAGTAGGCATATTGTAAGTAACAATTGAGGAATTGTAACCACTATTGTTTTTATTAAATAGTAATAAATAGGTACGTATATTTATGGCGTTATGCAAGTAAACCTGCAAATTCCCAAAGTGATATTATATGTTGGTAATTTTGTAAATAAAAGCTTCAATATTTTATGTCATGTTTCATTTCTGTAATCCCTAATAATCATGGTAATTGTTGTGTTAATCCGTTTATGAAACATAAATGATGACACATTAAAACAGAATCCTTTAATATAGGTACATGATATTATAATGTAGAGAAGTCATAAGTACCGGCTATAAATTGTAATTGGATATCCTACAAACTGAACCCATCCATTTGTCTATTGAAAATGTCTAAGAAAAAGAGATAAATAAAAGTCAACGTACAAAATAAAATATAAATAAAGCACAAAGTTTTTATAAGACAAGATAATGTGGAAAGTGATTACATTTCTTGCCGACAGACGAGTTTGCAATTCGCAATTTTTTGCGTCTTTCGAGCACATGACTGGAAGAATAGGCGCGTCAAATAACTTGGAAAAAAGACACTTAGCCCACGCTCACGCCTTTCCTGTGTGTAGATAGAACACCCCTAAGCTTCGCAGTAATTTCCCTCGAAGACATTATTTTCCATGCTTCGCGCTCACCCCTAGAGCCATTACCATTTACTTCATCTTCAGTTTCCTTTTGTATTTTGCTTTGACACTTTGTGTTTCGATTCGGTATTGAGATATAATATCTTTGATATTATTTCGGTTTGAGATTACTGGGCCTTTAGTTTGGTGAGTCCAGATGTATGGTATTTAGTGTTATTTGCATCTATAGTAAGGAGTACTATTACTGAAACTGAATAGGTATGGTGTAGTTGATTGGACTAATATTAATACAAATATTATTCAATGTTCCTATTTGTTTTCCTGGTCAATAACTGAATAGAGATTTCAAAAGGTTACAAAAAGTATTACTTAAAGTAATAACATAAAAATAATAATTCAACTGTTTTTAAATCCCAGACAACAGATAGTACCATACGAAAAATTTAGAACATAAAGAAACGCACGTATTACTTATAAGAGTAGGTACTACACGTAATACCCATCTTGCTATGAAAAGTGCAACTTTTATTTAACTTAAAAGTAAAACATAACTAGCTTTCAACACTATCCAGCTAATTTACAAGAGAGGTGGTGAATAGGTATTTAAAGAGGTACCTGCTAATGAATACCTCAGTACCTACCCTATCATCGCTATGCTTACTATCTTAAACGTGGAATGTTCCCTAACAATTTTTCAAAAGTTCGTATTAAATGCTAAATTAACCTTTGAGTCATAGTTATTTTTGGTTTTATTATTTTGCGGTGTTGCTTTTAATTAAGAATTCCAACTTGACGGGCGAATATTTTAATGAGAATAAAAATCTCTCATTTTTAAAGAAAAATACTGAATTATCATTGCAGACAGAAATATTTTAAACTCATAAATGCTTTCTTAACGGTTTTAATTAATATTTTTATCTTACACCGTATTGCGCTAGCTTATATTTCTATCATTAAAATAAATGTAATTGCTTTTATCTAGATCTTATACTGAGATTTATTTCTATTATTCTTTAATTACTTACAATGAAATAAATGACAAAAGTTTTTACCATTACTTTAGTAACAAGTTAGGGCGCTGACTCGAAATGACATTGGTACTGTAGACGAGACCACATCTATATAGGTACACATACTACACATACATATAAACAAAAAAGCACGTTATTCTCACGATACATGATAAATAGGATGTATAGTAATCCAAAATAATCCTTTTGAAGGTTTTATATCAATAAATCGTAAAAGCCATTTTCGTGAAAGATCACAAAACCTTTTTCCGTGGTAATGCGAATAGAATAGAGTGGTACATTTGCAGTGAATACAATCTACTTACTGCCTACAGAGAGGTACCTACTTAGGTATGTACGGTAAAGTTCTTGGAAATTACTTCTAGTCTATTTCAATTCTTGTGCCAATTGATGGTATTTCCACTTAAACAAACATTAACTTTATACAATTGTAAATTAAGTTCATTTAAGACTGACAAGTACACTTGAAAACGTCATAAAATACTTGAAATTGTAGTGCAAACTAAACCTTATGAGTAGATATTACAGTTGCTTTTCTTAAAACTCGTGTCCGGTATCAATTGCAAACGCAGTATAAGTGTGTCCGGCGGCGGACGTCTTTCAGCTGATATGTTAATGATGACGTGCATACTTGATGCCGTGTCGTCATAATTCTAGAAATAGGCCTGCAAACATATGTTCTGTGCCTTTGTGATCCAGTTTGTGAAAGTCCTTTGACACGATACACGATATACGATACACGTGAAGCCATGTTGTTTCCCCGTATAGCTACGATCAAAGTAATACTACCTTTTTTAAGCAAAACACAGTAATTTCAGGATAAACGGATAGAATAATAATCATTTTTTTTAGGTTATTTGCAAATATATGGTACTGTTGATAAAGTCACAATCAATAGAAAAACGTCGTGCATAAATAATAAACAAAAAATAACGTTTTTGTTCTTTTACAAACTCATCTCGGAAAACTTAATCAACTTGTGATCTAACATCCCCTCCAATTTACGTGACAAAGTTAATATGGAACGCGAACTCCACGTAGGTAAGGCACAAAGGTAGGACTTCAATATGCAACAAGTACATCAACAAAACTGAATTTACAATCAAAAGAAACACGGTAGCTCGTCACCGGCTCGGTTGAACGGCGTGTCACAGTTCATTAATATTAATAGTCGAGGGCAAAACCCACGGCTACTGCTCTCACTCCATGCATAATTTCATTTCTACGCCCCTACAAATTTTAATTGTTCGAGTTGCTACATCGCAACTTTGTCCGAAGTTACAGTGACGAATATACCACCCGCCCGTTGTTTCGAATAAGTACAAAAAATGTTTGCGCTGCGTACAGAGCGCGGAGTATGCTTCAGTTTGGTTACGTTCAACTAAACTTTGCCCGCGTGCGCCGTTTTAAGCTTCGCGACGTATTTTAATTTGTTTTAGTTGAGAATTTATTGTGAACTTTTTTAATTTACTGAAAGTCAATATTACGCGGCGTAATAAAGGACTCGACGAATCAGCTTTTCTGTTTATGTTCAAGCATATTAGTTTCAGTAGTTTACATTAACTTTGTAACAAAGTACATTAATCAGTTTTCGTGGAACCGACGTTTAGTTGGTGCAAATAAAACTCACCTCTTGTGTTTTGAACCATTTTCCAATTAGTAATAACAAACTACTATTTATGTTATTCTCCAAAAGTATTTACATAGGTAGTTTACCTGGAATATTTAACTGTTTCACGTACCTGGTAATAAATGTTCTTGGTATATAAAAACATATCTTTGTTAGACTGTAAGTATTGAACTTAGTTAACAATAATGCAAGAATAAAAAAAAATTAATGAATTATCCGTAAACTATATCACTTTATTCATAGCAATGTCACTTCCAATAAATAATCGTTACTCATAAAATCGATTGCAATTGCTATATAAACGCGGTATGAAATAACGCGAAGTACCAGGGCGACAGACATGCCTAGGTCGCTGGCAACCGCGACCGCTGCCCGGCCAAACCGCGCTGGTGACCGCGCCACCGACGCGCCTCGTGATACCCGGCTAAGTGGACGACTGCCGGATAAAAAACGGTTGCCTTAAATTATTTAACGTAATTGACACTACCTGATCATGTTTTTGAAATGGAGTCATCACACATTTAATAGGCTGTTTATTCTTTTTGCAAAATACGATTTAAAAATTTTTATTTATGGAAATTAAATGGGAATTATTGTAACCAAAAGTATGATGAAAGTACGTAAGGAAACAATCTACAAATTTATAATTAGGCATCTTACAACTTCGAAGTGACATTACCAAGTAATGTGGGCGAGTTTTCCTGTTAAGCGCATTACTTACGTTGAATGTTATTCTAAAAGGAGTTTCTATAATACCGCATGTATAAATAATGTGAAACCCCAAAGTTTGACACGCGACCATAATTAGGAATCCTCCAAAGTTAATTTATGAAAGATCAAATAGGTTATATACGTGTGTTTGTGTATAGGCGACATAGCGCTAAGGGCCCAAAGCTTATTAAAAGCTGTCACAAAAAGGATGCTGCACCGCTGAGAATACCCCGATGAGATGAACCTATTTCTATATTAATCTATTTATATTGGATAAGCAAGAAAGGTATAGGATAATAATGAGATTGAAAATATCACTAAAGCGCAATATTTGTTGTGCTATTGATACAAACTGCGGGTAAGAAGTAAATAAATAATAATAACGTAATTGAGCACTTAGAAATCATTATTTGTGCAACACTATGCTTAAAAAACTATTCGTAGTCTTTTATAAATAAAGCTATATTTAACTCACAAAAATAAAGCATTTGTGTTGCATGCAAAACTATTTTCGACTTTTGTTGGTGTCAAATCCAATATAAAATTACTAAAGAAGCATCTCGCCACGTAATAACCAACAGAACTCTCAAAAGTCACATTAAATTATTTCCAAGCACAATAATTATATGTGCATTTAAATTGCGAGGAATTGCGGTGTCTTGAAAATCTGCGCTGCAACATTTTGTCTTGGCGTATTGCAGTTAGTCTTGCCGTCTCACCGGGATTAATTTTAATCTTCTGTTACAATAGTATTCTCAGTTAAAAACTTTCAAATACTTTGGAGGAGGTAGCTCGGTTTAGGTAAAAGTTTTCGCAGGTAGATATCTCACAAAGCCTCTGAGTGTTGGAACGAAACTCTTTGGAGTACTAAAGCTTGCTACATAAGTACATACGTTTATGTTGTGTAGCAAAACGAATTCGCCAGATCATATGAATAAGTATGCGTTATTTAATGTATGAATGACAACAGTTGGTAATTTAGAACAATAAGTGCCACATTTGAGTGGAAATTATATTATTTGGCGTCGTTAAGGCTAAAACGAATCACTCATTTATATTAACAAGATAATTATTTAAGGAAACATAGAGTAAGTATACACAATACACAAGTTTTTTAAAGTACTTAATATAGTAGAGGATCCAATTTATTGACAGTATCCAAAGAAATACTAAGCGGAGTTTCATCAGAGAGGCATAAAAAAGAGTAAAAACGATTATAATATCAATATGGGCGTTTTATGCATAACATGTATGCACGTTTATACTCTTCGATTTATGCAATTATGCATTGGTTTTAATAGGCATTGACGATATAAACGTAAAATGTGCTTATATGCGTTAGTCCGTATGTCCATAACCAGTCGAAAAATATGAATCAGTTTTACGCAGTGCTGTTGTAACAATACTGCACTAGGTAATAAATAATATCTACAGGTAAATAAATCGAATGGCAGTTGCAATGAAAAATATACGACTCGCTTGTAATGTTTTCCAGTTGTTTCAGTTGCCAGTTTCAAATTGGAACTCTTTTAAAAGAAAACCAAGCAAACAGAACTGTCTTAATGTTGCCGACAAAAAACGGTGTTGTATTTTATCTTTATTAAACGAAAATCCTTTCTTAAAATCTTAGTTTATAATTAAAACGGAAAGTTTTAATGAAGGATGGAGTGAACTAATCCGATTGCTAATTGTGTGGTTATGTAGATTTCCCTAAGGTTGCAGAAACGTCGCAGTGGTGTGCCACTGACCTCTATTAGAGTTATTTAAACTGATAAATAAGATTAAGGATATGGACAGAAGAACAACTCACTAGGATTGCTTCACTTAGTGACGCTATGTGATCATGGAAAAAAAATATGATCACCTGTGTTGAATGGTAAATAAGTATAATTAATTGGATGTTACGCTCAGTTGTACGTTTTGATGCAAAAACGCACACACGTTGCTCTTGCTTATGAACCGACTGTTTTTCATGAAGTTTAACTAGATGCTGTTATTTAACATTAAAGAGAAGTAAAATAAAATACCAAAATAATTCGTGAAGAAGTTCCTTTAAAAATTAATGTTTGTTTGCTCAGTGCAGTGCGCTAGGTTTGCATAATATGCAGTATACGTAAGTGGCTACTAAGCTTTAGAATGCACTCCTCTTGTTCTATATTGAATCCCTCATTTCAACCCCGCAGCCTCGGGGTCTTTTCATTTCCCAACTTTTGGAGCAATTACCAAAGTAGTTGTAAAGTTTCACATCGGCCTCTCAAGATTTTCATTTGCAAGAGTGAGTTTTCAAATTACAAACGAGCAGTTTTAAACACCCACGTAATATTTTTGCAGCTTTTTGCTTACGGAAATTATCGTTAGAAATTTTGGGTTTTCCTTATGACGTAGATACAGATTATGTCCTAACTGGTGTCTTGTGTTACTTTGAAATGGAATATAAATAGAAAGCGGGCGTTTTGTTACAAAAAATGCTACCTCATCATTTATTTTTAATCTTTAGGAGAAGAAATAAACAAGGGAACGGGTCAGTGAGTTTTTTGTAATACAATACTTTCAGAGGGTCAAAAGATCTCGGGGAATGAATATCTGTGTCAATAAATATCGTTAGCGAACTTTTGCGGAGTTGTCTTCACGACAAATTTGATGACCCGTGTGGTTCAGTGCTTAAGTGATTGGACTTCTGTACAAACAGCTCCGTCTCCTGGATGAGGCAAGTATTTGATAAATCCTCAGATTTCGTTCCGGTCATTTAAGTTAAGCGCTGCTGTCCGGAAATCCCATAAAGATTATCTTTGGTTTTAAAGAAATACTGGTTGGTCGAAGGTCACATAAACAAAACTCACATATATGGTCCCTCTCACCATATCTTTTCTGCCCTTAACCCTGCGTACTTCTCTGTTAAACCAGGGCTAATTCAATTTAGCCACCATTGACACAATGAGAGTACATTTTTCAATTTAACATGACTTAAGAATAATATAAATTTAGTACCTACCTAAATATATTTTGCAATATGAAAAAGAGTTGCAAGTTTTTGCATTTACGTTTGTTATAAAATTATTTCAATTACATAATATACTTGTTATTGTTGTAATGAAAGAACATTTTATTACTTTACATATTTCACCATTACATCCAACAAATTCATATTCAATGTTCCAAGAAAACATGGACAGTCTAACAGTGAGCAAAGCAAACTAAATCTTGTTAACGGCGAGAGACGGCTTGTCTCAGACTGCTATTCAAATTGTTGTGGTTTTTATATACAGCAATTAAATGTTGCAGTAAACTATAAAATCTCCCTCAATTGAATGATGAATTAATATTTATCAATTGAGGTTTTATAATGAGAACAAACCTTCATAATATAAAAAACCTTCATAGGTATATAGGATAGCAAACTACGTCTACTACTAAGTCTTTCAAATAATAATATGTTGTTCCTCAAAATATTCGAATTTGAATACTGCGACATACCATGAGGCTGCGTCGAAATGTCAAAAATTATTTGAGTTTTGACATGATTTGACGTCGTACAAGTACAGTTCGACAGTTAATCTTGAAAATAGCGTTACAGAATAACAACCTTTTCTGTACTTACTGGGCTTTGTTTTCGGAGTTTTTTAACCATTGAATAAACAAATGGAGGACATTACTGAAATGAACTTGACTGCTACACTGCTAATAATATTACCGAGCTGACGACCTCAAAAACTCCTATTATCACTAGAACTCCCTACAATTTAGTCATTCTTCTAATTAAGCTTCAATGGTTCAATGTGCCGTTGGTTTTTATAAGAGTCTTCATAATACCAGGCGTAGGTGGCAGATAGGCATTTAAGTAGGGATTGTCTTAACTTTGTGATCCGTCCGTCGACGTAATGAAGGTTCGAACGACTGGTGGCGGCTTTGTTCCCGCTTACCTTATCTATACAGGGTGTAACAGAACTCCCTAAAAATACTTTAGGGGCTGGTTGTACTCATCTGTATGATAAACGTTTATAGCAACAACAAAGTCGCGAAAAATGACTTTATCCTTACGAATCGCCTAATCAGTGATCTCTTATGAATGAAAAAGTCAATTTATTTTGACAATTTGAGACTAGTCCTAAAGATTTTCCACTCATACTGTAGAATGAAATAAAACCGATACCTAAGTCCTTTCGGGGTATTTTGTGAGAACCTCTATAGCTAGCTAAAGACTAAGTCTATTTATCTGATAAATACTTTTATTTATTTAGTAGTTAACTGAACTAGTTTGATACCTATTTTAAGTTACTGCTTGAACACCTCTGGCTGTCTCAACTTTTATTACTTGAAATCTCAATGTTAATGTTTATAAAATAAAGTTATTATATTCCTGTTCAAATAATAATAGATAAAAGAGAAAAAGTGAAGTCGGTTTAGACAAAGAAGAACACATAGAGCTAAACATAAATAATTAACACAAAGTCAAAGTTCGTCGTACTCTTGACCGTAAATGAATGGTAACATAACATAATAGCATCTTTATGACAATGTAATAAGGTTGATTTTAGCCGAATTATACCCGAAAGGTGTCAAAATTTTCAACGACTTTTCAGGTGTCATAGTTGTGTTTTGATAAAATCTATACAGTTCTACCTTGAAACTCTATACCTCATACTTTTGAATCTGTTTAGATATTTAGAAATTAAAATAAAATAAAGAAACTCAAATATAATATACCAGTATACAAACCTTAAAAATATTAGGATCCTGTTTCGAGCATACTTTTTAAACTCATTTTCTTGAAGACATTTTGACTACCCATAAACAAGGGATGCCTACATCAAATCTGGATTTCACAACACACGAACGGTAAATAGCTATAAAGGTAATCCGTAATAATCCGATTGTCAAGTGACAGGTTGCTAAGCCATCGTCTGCAAACACCATAGCATAATAATCTGCTGCTTTAGTTGACTTTAGCCAAGAACGACGGTAAGCAACAATTATTTTCGATTTTCTTTTCAATAACGGTTTTAATGATGGATTTTCCTACTTTGAATTTTTGATGTTCTACTTATTTTAAAATGTTTAAAATTGTTGTTATACATGTATTATTTATTTTTGTGTTTAAAACATTAATGTTTTTTTTAATTGTTACATAGTTTACTATCATAAAAGTACATTCAAAGCAATTTTGATAAACAATAATATTTTGAAACGTCATTAATGAAGTAAAAAAAAATTAAATCTGTATTAAAAATCGAAGTGGCTTTTTTATTTCCACCTTAATAAAAGGGTTTTCGTATTTTTTGCGTTTTTCATTTTCATATTTGCGGGAACATCTACCCCAAAGAATGCGATACTATCTCGCCATGTCATGTTGGCGACTGAAACGAGAAATTTTAATGAGAATTCCTCTTCTGGCTTGTTACAAAAATATATATTTTATGTGATAATACATTGCAAATATTTTTGCTACATTGTATTATAAAGTGTTTATTTTATTCAATTGCATTTTTTGTTTTCTCGTTTTACACCGGTTACATTCATTACGTCCAGGAGTTACGGTTACGGTTAGCAGAAAACTTAACCAAACCAACCATTTTGGTGCACATTAGTGTGGCCAACTACTGGGCGCATCAAATTTTAATATAATATGAGATCCTCGACTCAAAAAGAAAGAAAATAACTACTTCTCTTTCTTCTACTTCTTAGACCTTCTAGCACAAATCTTAGCAAAGTTTGTGTTGGCTATTTCATAGTGCTGTAACGCATATTTTTACGTATCTTCTGGTACTCGTTACATTTTGTGTTTTAATTTATATAGCAAAAAATATTTATTTACGCGCAGTAACTTTTTTATTTTTGTATTAATTAATTTACCTATCTAAAAAAGTTTTGATGACAAACGCGGTAGAGGAAGGGACAAGTCACGTTACGAATAGCCAGAGTTAATTTAACCCTCAAACGGTGACGTAAATAATTTGGTAATATTAACATTCAAGAGGGAACTAACCTGTCACATTAAGCTCTTATTTAAAGATTTTAAGTTATTTAATGAAGTGAGTATTTAAAGGTTGGACAGTTCAGTTCCGGCGACATCAGTTGCCTGATGGCAACACGTTGATTAGTGACTTTTTACGGTAAATCGGTTTAAAATTAGAACGTTCGGACTGATCCGAGTAGGATTTTGTTAAGCTCCGTTTGAATTAATTGTAATCAGACAATTTATATTATTCTCTGCTTGATTAAAATTCTTAACTTATGGCCGATTATTCCAACGTCAGATATTTTTTACTCGAGCGATAGAGGTTTGACTTCCTTTTACATAAGACTGCTAAACTTTATGTTACTAAATTTATATTCAGTTAGGTATTTAAATAAACTAATAAACATGTTTGCTATCTACAAGTATTAATAACTATTGATTAAATTAATCCAGGTCTGAATGCAAGCTAGTAAATTAGCCGCACATCAGTTTTAGTATAATAATGAAATACTAAACGCTGAAATCATTAGCAGGGATCAACCGCACATCGAGGATAAAACACGATTGCGAAAATAAACCTTATCCCACTGAAAAAAGATTCAAAATTCTATGAATACCAAGATGTTATATTTGTACCTTTGTAATGAAAGCTGTAGACAAGACCTTACTACGGTAAGTGCTAATTTAGTTCTAGGTTTAGTATTAAATAGTGGTATCGCTGCCCTCAATCTACCCCAAGAACATTTCAACAGAACCCCAACAGCTTATTACCGATGTATAATAAAATTTAATTATGTCCGCTAATAATTTACTTTCGCGCTGACTTTCAAACCCCAAGAAATCGCCTCTTAATAATTACGGTCGATTTGAGGAAAAGGTTCTTAATGATACAACCTTTTCTAACAAACAAGTTGCTAATGTTTATTCCCCGAAGCGCTTTTTAGATCACGCGTAGTGTGGTAATAAGAAACGGCCTAATTAGATGGTAAAACTAAATACCTTACTAACCAGTTAGTCGAGGCTAAAATCGTCTATAAACTTTTAAACTATTGCGCCGCATGTTTATAGTAATATAATTCACAGGACGGCACGGCCGGTGCAACCCGGTCGAAACGTCAAGCCCCAAAAAAGGTATCTATGCATGTACGCGCTTATTCCCGTGAATTAAATTACTATAAAAATCGTCTAGTCTAATAAGCGCTTTCTAAAAAAAATACCTAATCATTTACATCTTGTATAGAATTTATATGAACGATAATTTCTCCTATATGAATTATAGTAGGAACTCAAAGTAAAATCATATACAATAATTTTTTATCACGTTGAAAATCTGTGATAAAATCTGTTATTGTATTTTCATAAAATAAAGACATTAAATTGAGGGATTTTTTATAAAGTTTATGTTTGTATCGCATCTGTATTTATTGCGCTCAGAAATAAAAAATAGCTCATATTTCAGTGTAAACCAATATAGTGTGTTTAAACTGGTCATAAGTCAAAACTGAATGGTATTTTTTTTTTCAAAAAAACTCTACTGAAACTGATAACAGTTTTTACAAAACATATTTAGGTTTTTCCTCTTTTAATATCTTTCATAATCTCATACAATAATATTTGAACAAATAGTACATAGGTTTAGCTATTTTTACAGTTAGATATCTAGTAATAACTTCATCATCATCATATCAGCCTGTTGCAGTCCACTCCTGGACATAGGCCTCCCCCAAGGAACGCCACAGCTCACGATCTCCCGCCCTTTGCATCCAGTCGCTGCCAGCTGCCTTCTTCAGGTCATCGGTCCATCTAGCCAGGGGGCGTCCTACACTACGTTTGCCTAAGCGTGGTCTCCATTCGAGAACCTTCCTGCTCCACCTCTCGTCGGTTCTGCGACCGACATGGCCAGTAATAATTTAACTTGTATTATTTCTATAACCTATACTTTAAAAGTTTATTTCTTAAACTCCTGACTCATACACTAACTTAATACTAAGCTCATATATCTCAAGCTTACCTAGAAAGGTCAGGGATAATGCCATAGAACTTTCTTGTTTACAATCTACTGTAATTTTTATTTTACAAAATAAAGACAATAAACTTATAATAATTCAACCATTTATGAAATGGTTTCCAAAGAAAATTACCGTCTCTTCATAACAAACGGCCTTTGCCCAGCACTGGGACATTCAAACTTTATCGCCATGCCAATTCAAATATTATACCTATAATATTAAATTACATCAGTTTGTGGACTTCATAACCGAATTCGATAGGTCGGCCATATTGATTTACAATGTAAAATTCATTCCTTTCCATTACCATAAGCCGTTATCTTTACGTATTATTTTATTTTAGGATAGATTGCCTATAAAGGGTCACACTAAAAGGAAATTGAATTATTTATAGGTACTGCGGCGTCGAACGATATTACTTTTATATATATTACTTTCTGTTTATTCAAATTATCGTATTTGAAAGCACTAAAACTACGTTTTTTTTTTGTTAAGTTTTAAATGGAATGGTAAAGTTGGTTTACAGTTTACTGTTTGATGATAACGTAGACGCAGTTAATTGCAATAATCTTTTGAAACCATTTGTTATATATGCATATTTTTTTATTTTATGGTTAAGTATGTAAAATCGGCACTAGAGCACTCCTGTGTACTTATAATTGCGATTTACCTGATATAAATTCTGTGCGATAATTCTATGTTTGAACAACAGTAACAACATTTATTATGCACCGCCGTGACGACGCGCAAACTATTAATATTAAGTAAGGATAGAAATTAAAATTGAAAAGCCTCGGTGGTTGAAATGGAAGTTCATTATAAAGGTCCCAACTATTTGCAAGGACGATTAATATTCCATTTTACACACGGCTGAACAAAATTCATCGCACTATTTAGTGTCAGTCTTTGGCAGAATCGCATTAGAAGAGAGCGGCAATGTTTAGGTAAATACGTATTTAAGCATTAACGCTTATACGAGTAAAATTGCACTTTATTTTGTGTCACTTAAAGTCGCTCTTTTTTTGTAAGCCCTACCTTCTTCATAATAATAATAGTATCCTGGGACGACTCACACACGGTCCCAGACAACTGATTAACAAGCATATTTGTAAATACATAACTATGTATTATATGTAGATAAATTATGTGATCATGCTCATCCAAAGATTTGTCTATTTATTAGTCAGGTAATTAACCACTAGACCTACAGACCAGTGTATGTAGTATCTCCTATTAATTATTAGGTAGCAAAAATTCACAAATTCTAATTTATGTCTTATTAAGTCTGATTCAGTTTTACGTAGTATCTTTACAATAGCCTTTTATCGTCCAGTTTGCGCATCCGTATGTCCCAGTCCCAGGGTGCGGTCCCCACCGCGGGTTGTCACTGCTAATTTGCACACAATTGTTCATCCCGAACTGAAAGTATAGAAATGAGAGGAGAAATATAGTCGAGACTCAATGTAACTCACTAATTGGACCCACAAAATTGTAGGTACTTATTCCATTTTAGCCGTCGGCTGTAACGATGGGTGTTCGTTAAAACTTCATGTCAAATGGAAACGTAAATGCGAATACTTTCTCGTGACTTTGTTAATCGAGAAACATCAAGAGACATCGTTACCCTATTCTCTATAACTTTGAATAAATATATCGAACGTAACAGATATTCTAATTTGGTTATCCAACAGTTCTTGTTCATAACCAACTAATCAGCCATAAGTATGTGTCGCGGATAAAATACTATACTTACCTATTTTTATTTAAATCATTATTAAGGCAGGTACAGATTGAAACTCTTTAATTTATGAATTTTAAGTCAGTACGCAATTTATAACGCTTTAATAATTTGTAGATAAATCTTAAATATTAGCTAACAACAAGGCATCACTCATTGGGTTTTATTAAATTTTAATATTTACAGCAAACTTTCTAATTCCGGTCTTAAACTTACAAGATGTAATTTAATATAATTTTAAATTATTTCTGCCCAATTAATTAGATTCAAAAGTTATTGTTTTTATGCCTAAAACTCATTCATCTTTACTAACAACGTTCCGTTTCAATAGGCCTTTTATTATTCCTAAGTTTGAACAAGCACTTCACGATGTTAAAATTGAATTAGAATTTTACAAACAATCCCATTGTCTTGTTTGAATTAATTTACCTCGATTTGTTATTATTATTTGTTACCTCAAAGTTGTAGCGCGAAATTCACAATAAATTAAATGCACTGCGTAATAGCCTATCGCGGGATCATAATCGCTGTTGAACTACTTCCCCGCTAACTACACAAACGCTAAATAGCCCCGAATCGAATAGCAATGATTTGTGAAATAGTGTTGGGAAGCAATTAGCACAATTCAAGTTAGGCGATGAAAGAGATCGCGTGTGGCTGGGGAAGATAGTAGTTTCGAGTAATTACGATTGTTGTGAGCGCCGACAATCACTTAGAAGCGCCTTATCTAAGGCCTACTTAACGCGCGGACTTGGCTATTAAGTCATAAATCGTCGGTTAGTCACGCAACGAGCTGACGATTTGGCTCCAAGCGAGTTATCTTCACCTTGGCATCTAATTAAGAAAATCTTTTTTTCCCCCTTAATTGGAACCTTAAATTATACGGATACGTAAGGTAATAAACTGACTTCATTTTTTGGAACACGCTCTTGATTTTCAGACTGATAACAGGTGATTTGCTAGATATGAAATGGTGATTAAGTAGGTACATATATTCACGTGTAAGCCAGATACGAATATTTCACCGTAGCAAATTTTACTGTTTACGTCGCTCACAATTAAATAGATAGTTATGTACGCAGTTTGTTAATTATCACGTGCTTTCAGGCGTAAATCTCTTTGTAGCGAAATTTCTTGAGTGGGTTGAGCTATATGTATATTGTGATTTTGAGAGGTATATAGTGTTTAATGTAGATATTTGGTTGTAGTAATCTCTCAATTACGGCGTATCATTGGCGGGCAGATTTAGCGACGTCCCGCCGGGTGCATGGTCTCACTCAGCGGACACTGGCTATCCATTTAACAATTGGACAGTCAGTTTGACACATGACAGTGTGCGCGCATCCCCTCGGCTCAATGCATCCCAATTTCAAGTGTGTCTGAGCGCGATATTACGCATAGCGCGAATATTGTTTGTTGATTCGAAGTTTATTTTGTTTCGTATTTATGATAGTTTTATGTTAAATTAATAAAACTGTTAGTTTTTGTAGAATATTGAGTAGGTAATTACTATATCCGCTTCTGATAGCCAAACATTTTTCATCTCTATATTTCTTGGTAACAAAACAACTCTCCATATAAAATATACTAAGACACAATGCGAAAAATAAAACGTTACCTACTATAATTGAGACAAGAAAATAATTTGTCATAAAAAAGTAGAACAAGGCAACTTGAATACGTATGCAGGAAAGATGAATAAAGCCACTAACAATGCATGAATTCAGAACAGACCACTAATTAAATTCATTTCAATATTCACTGGTCTGACGTTCGGAGGACACCACCAAACAGAAGGTATGCTATAACAGAAATAATTTAATAAACGAAAGTCCGGAGTAAGCTTACGAGGACTTTTAAATACTCCTGATATTACATTTTCATTGTTAAATTGTTTGAACAGAACGAAAGGTTCCAATTTAGATCCTTCATATTTATCAAAGGTATTGACTGTCATTTGGATTGGAGATTGCTATTGTTATAGAATTATAATGGGCGAAGTTGGAATGGGGGCAGTTTTGGGCCTGTTTGTTAACCAACTATGGACCTACTTAAGTTTGTTTGCGGTGGGGTGGTAAAGTCCAGTTTTATATTTATAGTTGCTCAAATATATTTAAATTTATGGCCTACGTTACACAAATATGAATGAACTAATAATGATGTAGTCTACTATATAAAAATAAGTCGGGTTTTCCTTCTTGACGCTATAACTCCAGAACGCACGTACCGATTTCCACGGTTTTGCAGTCGTTGGAAAGGTCTTGGGCTCCGCGAGGTTTATAACAAAGAAAATTTAGGAAAACAAAATAAAATGTTCATCTTTTAATCACCAAACGAAATGTTACATAAAACGAAGCCATCTGGTGGCGAAACGGAGTTCGCCGATTGATAGTTTAAAATAAAAAACATGACCAACACTATAACTAACATCCTATATTGGCTTTTTTAACATGTTTATTTTACCACATTAAACTAAATACCTTAATAACTTACCGTATGAATTGTGTGTACCCTGCCTAAGCATATACATTATTTATTTGACAGGAATCCGGATATATCTACTTATATTGGAACCTAAATCAATTTCTGTAGAAATGATATTTATTATGTAAACACTGTGAAGAGTAAACATGACCTAGGTATATGTTGACTTTCGTTACACAGCCTTCGCAGTCTGTTTAGATGTTTGAGAAAACCTTTTTTAAACTAGCATTTACCCTCGGCTTTACATAGCAACGTAAAATCTGAAAAACGTACTCATTTACTTGACTGTGTTTTTCAAATAAAAAATGCTTATATGGTCGTAATTTGGATGAAGCTCGGCACCCAAGTGTCATCATTTGAAACATTTGAGTGACATAAACCTACGCATTGTTTTCTTGTATATGAAAGGCCTTTGTCCAGCAGTCAGACAGCTACAGGTTTCTATTAAACCTACGCATAAACGTGTTGTTTGTTCCTCCATTTTGTCTGTTATACGAAATTATTTCTAGCCTAGCAACACCTGTAAAAATAACAAGGGCTATTTTTGGTAGAAGCTCTCCCACCTTTTTGTACCATTGGTGTGCGTCGAATAAATATTATAATATATTGGACCGAAATAAACGCAGACTTTCAAAATAACATTATTGATAAAATGTATCTTAGACTACTATCTATATGCTGTATCTACTATATACAAATAAATAGTTAAAAGCTATTGAAACTAATTTTAAAGCAGAACCGGAAATTGACCTTTACTCGATTAGTTAGTAGGAGATTAGCTAGATGAAGCAAGGAATGTATTTCGCGAAATTAATATACGCAAATTAAATCAGTTGAAGTACCCACAAACATACTCCCAACAAAAGTTTGATATAAAATGTTTATTTACAAGTTTAACTGTGCCAGTGGGCGTACCCAACCATTGACCCGATAGATTGTCCAGTCCAGTAGCCATTCTGCCAAGAATAACAACGGAGGCCTTTTGTACTTGAACACTCGTTGGTGTATTTAAATAGCCTATATCCTTTCCAAACTTGTACAAAGTTTAACCATAAATTTTGGCTCGTAACTAAAGGATGGCCTACTTGAAACTACCTAAGGACTGATTTAATATTCATATTATACCAGTCTGTTACTGTCCTATTAAAGCATAAGACATTTTCATTGATGCTAACAGATGTGACGGTGGTTAAATGGTACATGACGTTTGAAAGAGATATTACAGGTTAAACCGCTTCCGCCGTAGTATGTTCGTTGATTGGTGACCATTAGTGAACATATCGATAGATGTTCTCTAAAAATACAGTATTCAGCAAGGCTGAAAGCCGACCCCAACAAAGCTTAAGAAAATCTAGGCAGGAGAAAAAGTGTAAGAGTCTGAATAAGAAATAGCCGGTAAAGAGTCGCCCTTTATTGAACTATCAACGATTTTTTCTGCTCGCATCATAGATGCTTTACAGACACAAATTAAATAAATGTCTCAAGCGAAGACTGAAACTTAGTTACGTAAGAGCTGTAATGTCAGTTGTCCAGTATAATAACTGCCAACAGCAGATGTTCACTACTCTAGATTTAAACTAATTGTATGTGACGATGAAGATATCTCAGGAAGTTACAATAGTTTGATATAAATTGCATTCTTTTCATACATTTTATCCTTTTTTTTATTTTTTTTTAGAATGACAGCTTGTAATATTGTAAGCTATAGCTTAGGTATGTTTTTTATACAAAAACATTAATCTACTATTTGCAAAAGGTGTAATTTATATGCCATAAAACAGCGGTCTAATATACAAGACCTTTAGACAAAATAATGGGTAAATAATATTACACGACCCTTCATAAGGTAATGACAAAATAAATACCGGTCAAATCCCAACAAACAACATTTTAATAAGAAAGGTTAGGATTTATTTTGTCAGCTCATTTTTTATGAAGTAAACCCTTCTATGAATATCAATATAAAAATGTAATTTACAAATATTGGGAACCTAAAACATACTGAACCAGAACAATAAACAGTAGCGTAATTCTATTTAAATTTGTCTCATTTTAAACCACTAACCAGCTTAAGCTAATTTGTAAATCGCCACCTCATGCAAGTATGTTAAGCATGCTAAACTTTGTAATTTAAATTACGAATACATGCATGCAAACCTACACAGTAATTTGCAGAGTTTTTAAAATGTATCGTCCATTTTTTGGGATGGGAAGAATGCCAAATGGTGGCAAACGAGTTGCATAGGTACCTACCGCTGGAAGCCATGGCTTTCGGGGGCAAATGAAACGTGAATAAACTATACGCTAGTCTTTGTTTTGGTGAACCATATTACATGAACTGTGAACGTTAAGTTCTAGCGATTCTCTTAGGCAAGCAGGAAATATAAATGAAGTTATGCTTTTTGAGAACATAATTTAATGATTTATAAGGTTTCCGGGTTTTAATATCACACATATAAACACACATAATATTATTTTTAATGGATTTTATGGCCGTTTAGGCGATAATAAAGTTTAGTTTTTCTTTTGTATTGCATTTTCAGCCCTCATTGTCACCACTTGCCTTATATTTGAAAAAAAAGTCTTTTATTTCATTTGTTTTTAAACATTCCAATATAAATGCCTATCAGCACAATTACTAACATTTTATGATACATTGAATTATCGGTAAGGAACATAATGGATTTTAATTCCATTTTTGTTTACCTAGTTATTTGTCTACGAATCGCGTGTGTTCGGGCGGGGCTCTCGACTCGTAGCGGACGAGGCAATCGGAAGATTGATAAATATACGGTAGATAAATCGCTGCTGCATACAAACAAAGAAGATTTGTATCATTAGAGATAAGTTTAGAGTACTGTTTGCTTTTGCGAACGTTTAAAATACGTATGGATCACGGAAAGAGCTTTTGATTGCGAACTCGTTCTTGAATTTTCTTTGGTTTTGGTTCGGTTTTTAGCCATTAGATTGACATTTTGGTTACGCGCTAAAAAAGTTATTTAAACTTTTCGTAAATCTACTTCGATTACTAAAAATAATGAACTACTCTTAAAATATCACGTTTTGTAATATTAAAACTGAGTCAGTTTTTCATATAATTTTATGTTAAATATTTTAAAGCGGTAAGTAATGTAAATGCTATATTCGTATTTTTATTTATTGATGACACCGAAAATGAAGATTAAATAACAATTTAATTTAATTATTTATTAACTGCGTGTAATTTGTGATTAAACAGCGAGGGCGTGATAAATCTGCTTTTATTGTCAGTTAATAATACGCTTGTTGTTATTTATTGTCGATTAATTTGGGGCACAGGTTAGATACATAAATTGTGTAATTATACCTGCATTGATATTACTAAATTACAAGAAAAATATTACAAATATTAACAAGAAATTGATTTAACATATCGCATAGTAGCAGGCTATTTTTACAGGCTAATAAATAAAATGTGTATCGATAATATTAAGAGTACCTAATTTAATAATTATTTTATAAAATTACTCATGCATACGAGTTTGAAGGTGGCTGGGACAGATATACACTTGGGTTACAAGTAGTTAGTCGTAATGGTTTGTTTATGATATTTTTTAAACTATTTTGATCGTTATTCTGTCCCAAAGCATTGATTTTAACTGATTATCTCGGAATAGGTCCATTAATTGCAAAATTCATTTGTTGTTCTAGAAAATATACCTACCACAGTTGTAATCCTACGTTTGCAGTAACCGGCCGTGTCGGAGTGCTATCCAAACAGACTATGAAAGTAAGGCAGGGAGTGCATCTGTTTGCACCCTTTATAAACCTCTACATAGTTAACGAGTCGCTTTCCTGCTATTGAACTAGCTTACAGCTATTAACCTGGTTTAAATGTAATCGATTAAATAAAACACGTGTAAACAATAAAAATGTACATGTTAAGTTAAATTAATGGTTGTTTGTTTTAATAAGAACATTTGATTGAATTGTAAGTGGTTTGTGTATGTTGCTTTGACAAACTCGGAGGTAACATTCATGTATTATGCACAGGCTGTATCGTGGTTCGTGATACAAATGAAAGTATCTAAAGATGGCGAGATACAAGGGTATACTCGGTTGTGTTATGTGTACAGAGTTCGATTAGGGTCGACAAGCCTTCGTCCCTGTCGCCTTACATGATGGATGGGGCCCACATCAGATTTGGGATAGTTTTTCAGCATATTATGCCCATTTTTCTATGAACTTACAGAGTCAAAGTTACGAGGTCACTGCAAATATCGTTTTCTACATTTTTTACGGGCGCCGGTTATCGCGCTGCTATTGAACTTTTTAGGAAGCCTATTCAAACACAATTTTAGATAACGTTGCGTGAACTTTTTTACTTATGAATTGAGCGTTTGTGTTTTGGAATGTACAAAAATGTATTAAATAGGTAGACTTTTACCCGTGACTTCGTCCGCATTAACTGTTAGTATGAATAAATAGATATTTTTAAACAATATTAAACTAATATTTTTCCAGGACTGAGTATCCCACGTATACCCAGTCATATTTTTTTTGTGTAATGTTTTTACGAAATCCGTTGACCTCATTCCAGTTTTTACATGATTTAGTAACAAAAATCCCTACACAGAAAATTTATAATAAAAGATGTAGAACAGTTACTCAAAACAAACGCGTATATGAATCAAGGACAACAAAATCAAGAAGTAAGAACTTCAAGAGATTTCCAATTTAGAACAAACGAACTTAAATAGCATAAATACCAGCAGATAAAAATACTCTGATATTTAAATAACGATATAAAAATATCTAAAGGTCACTCGCCGGGGAAAAATCCTTAGGTAAATAGGACAATAATAAGGTACAGGGTGTTAATTTAGTATCGATATTTCCGACGTACCGACGAAAGTAAAACATAACCATGTACCTGGCTGCTATGTAAATTGGGTGCTTTGCTCACATTTACATACGTACATACCTTTCAGTGGGTTATTAAACACGCCGTCGCTTGAGTAAACATCGTAAATCACACAAAACTAGGGGCTTTGTACACAGAATTTGCGTTTCTAATTTCCTACTAGGTACGTAGATATGGTTTATGTACGCTGGTCACATAATTATTTTTATTTATAACCTCTACGAATGAACCTCGGTCGCCGATAAATACGTTTTTATTATTATTTTTGACGTATTTATAATTGTAATAAAATATGTTCATTAGGTGCAGATATAAAACATAAATTATTTTAAATATTTTTTACGTATATTTTCTGTCGAAATTATAATTGGGATATTAAACTACTGAATTGTGTAAAGAGCCTTACATCGGAACAATGGACGACGTCCTTAGTAAGGATGAAATAGAATACATTATAAGGCATGAAAGGATGGTAATACAACACCGTGCCTATATTGAAAATCGCTTGGTAACGATTACAATACAAATACGAAACGGGCTTTATTAAAATCAATGCGTAAATAAAATGTACAGAAGCGTAAGTAATGCTTTGATACGAAAAATTAAACTAGGTGTGTGTGCGGAGCCGCTTGCTGTAAATTAAATCCCACCAAAAACATTCAATGTAAAAAAAGCCAAGTCTCCATCGTAAAAAGTTTTGAGATCGCATAGGAGCCAAGCCCTGTTTAATTTTATTTGTAATAATCAATAAATATGTTGTGACTATATCAATAGTTTTGTTTGCATTACAATAATAGCGACTTGGCCATGAGCACAAGTTAAATGTCGTTTGCTCTTTGTAATTACGTGCAAATATCGTTAAAATGATTTTGTAACTAATTAGAATTTGAGATCACTATGCACTTAACATGCACCATAGTGCATGTGCAGTACACTTATCTTGGATGATATAGACTATCGGTTAAGGTGTCCTGATATTATTTACTTTCAACTGCTCTAAATATGCCGTTTTATATTTGTACCTTATTGTGCTCATGGCCAAGTCACTATTATTGCAATGCAAACAAAACTATTGATATATTCACAACATATTTATTGATTATTACAAATAAAATTAAACAGGGCTTGGCTCCTATGCGATCTCAAAACTTTTTACGATGGAGACTTGGCTTTTTTTACATTGAATGTTTTTGGTGGGATCTCATTAATTTTTGGTAGGTCTCTTTCTTTTATTTTTAGGTGTTTTAATTATTACTTGTGCTTCAGCTGCTGTTTTGCTTAGAGCCCATTCCCTGTCTCTTACTCTGCCGGTTATTCGTAAACATTGTATAATAGTCCTCCGTATTTACTTATGTTACATTACGTGTTATTTGTATCGAGTTGAGCATTTACATTCTTCAAGTGGTTTTGTTGTGTGGTATTGGACTTTTTTTTGTTGTTAAGTGAGAGAATTTACTCTAGTTTTAACGAGAAATGTCTACACCGGGTGGATATCGGACAACCGACCACTGTCTCGCCGGTGCGTAAATTGTTGTTTCAATAAACCTGTGCATTAGGATTAGTTAAAATACATTGTGATTTTAGCATAACCACCCCAATGGGATGGCACTTTGATTCGACAATCCCATTCACTTGGGCCACCAAGATGAGATTTTTACTAACGTGAAAATGTCTGTAAAAGGTGGGAGCCATTAGCATTTACCACAATATCAATTCAAATAGTAAACAAATATCTATTTAGAAGTTGATAAACCTTGAAGAATTTAACTTTTATAACCTCAAATTCAGCAACCTAAAATAAAGATTTCTCTTGAACCAGGGTGAATAAATGAATATCGTTTGCGTAACACTTATTCTATTGAGCATGTCAACGAAGTCAAAATCATTGGGCTGTCGCAAATTAATTGTAAGTTCATCGTATATAAATAGGTCATTCCGCAGATTCGGCATACTGAGGGAACCTAACAACCTATTAGTTACAGTAGATGAAAGTTTTTTAAAAGGTGAAATTTTTCTTTCCGTCCGTAGCTGTAAGAGATCCCCGAATACTACGCTATGTAACGAAAGAATAGCGCGATTTAGTCCATGTACACAGCCATCTATCGAGCGAGCATAGAATATTTATAGCATTGCATTATGTGGATGAAAGATTGTAGCTTTAGTAATTTAATTTTAACTTAGCTTTGTTTATTAATATGGAAATTCAATACATTATTACAATTTATTGGAACGAAGTTCCTTATCGCGCGTTGAGGAAGGGGGCTAGACGGAAAAAAAATCTTATTACGAAAAGTTGTAACGAAACTTTTTAATGACGTCATTAGTGAACAGTCTTATGATTAAGACTTTCGATAGATATCCTAACTTCTCAGATGGCGGTCTTGACACACGACTAGTTTGATAAGCCGCGGGTCTTGCGTTCAAATCCTAATGATAGTTAGACTCTGTTTTTTTTTGCGTTTACAACTAATCATATTTTTTATTTAATATTAAATTAAATTAAATTCATTCAAATTATTTCTTAAATTAAAAGGAACTTCGTTCCATCCGAGTGTCTCTTGACATCTCTTAAGTTTTTATTTAATAATATAAATCGATTTGTTTTACTTTTGTACATAAACGAAGAACAAAGTTAACAATGCAGTCAAAATTCATACTCCATGTTCCTGTAAAACCGCAAATATGAATTTGTTTCCTAATATTTACTAAGGTATATCATTTCTTACTGTAGCTAAAAACCTATCTTTGTGCCAAATTTGCAGTTTCTAAGTTTTCTAGAAGTACCTTAGATTTTTGATGATCGGTCAGTCAGTGAGTGACAAAATTTTAATGGCATAACTTTGATCGCTCATAACTCTGAAACTATTGGTTCAAATGTCATGTAATTTTGAGGCTAAGCTTGTTTTAATACTCACTCTAGGTCATCGAAAACCTAAACCCCTAGCTTTGTCCGTATCGATGAAACAGGGGGGGTGAAATATCCGCGAAACGCTTCTAGAAAAGTATGGTACGGCCGTGCCCGTTTTGAACGAGACGGCACTGTTGTGCCCCTAGATACATTATTACAATTCATTAGAATGAAGTTCCTTTTCGCGCGTTGAGAAAGGAGGCTAGACGGAAGAAATTCTTACGAAAATTACACACTTTTTAATGACGTCATTAGTCAACAGTCTTATGATTAAGACTTTCGATAGATATCTTAACTTCTCAGATGGCGGTGTTAACACATGACGAGTTTGCTAAGGAGCGGGTCTTGTGTTCAAATCCTAACGATGAGCTGTTGTCTTTTTGCGTTTCCAACTTATCATAATATATTTAATTTAATAAATCGTTTTATATTTTTTTTATTTAATAATTAACTAAATTAAATTAAAGTAACTTCGTTCCATCCGGGTGTCCCTTGACACCTCTCAAGTTTTTTTAATAATATAAATCGATTTGTTTTACTTTTTGTACATAAACGCAGAACAAAGTTAACAATGCAGTCAAAATTCATACATCATGTTCTTGTAAAACCGCAAATGTAAATTTGTTTCCTAATATTTACTAAGGTATATAATTTCTTACCGTTTTTATAATTTTCCCTTTACTTGTAGCTAAAAACCTATCTTGGTGCCAAATTTGAAGGTTCTAAGTTTGCTAGAAGTACCTTAGACTTTTGATGATCGGTCAGTCAGTGAGTGACAAAATGGTGTAACTTTGATCGCTCATAACTCTAAAACTATTGGTTCAAATGTCATGTAATTTTGAGGCTAAGCTTGTTTTAATGCTTTCTCTAGGTCATCGAAAACCTAAACCCCTAGCTTTGTCTGTTTCGATGATACAGGAGGGGTGAAATAGCCGCGAAACGCTTCGAGAAAAGTATGGTACGGCTGTGCCCGTTTTTTTTTTTTTTTTGCTCGTGACTTGGCAGGGGCACTGCCGTGCCCCCAGATACAGGTATACACCGCCCCTGAAATGAAAATGTAGAATAAGTAATTTTTTTACCGAAGTTTCTCATCAATTATAAAATAAAAGGTTAAACCAAATAACAGGAATAATAATTTATAAATGAAACCTGAATTTATTTCGAAAACATTGCGCAAACTTTTCTTACTTCATATATAACCAATCCAATTCTGGCAAATGCATTAACATCGATATTTACACCGAATACATTTTCAATGGATTAAAAACTTTAATCTTTCACGCTAACGTATCGAAAAGGATCGTTCTACTTAAACTAAATTAAGTGAAAGAAATGTGAACAAATACGAGTACATAGCAATCGTTTTACGAGATCGAGTGCTTTTAGTCGAATGAACATAATGACGAAGATACATGAGCGGCCCGTTTGACTTGCAACTTGCCTTTGTCACGTAGCTCTAAGAAAAATTAAAAGACATTTTTAATAAATTATTCGAATGACGTATACTACTCTTTCTCATAGATTGAATTAATTCAGTATTCGGTTATCATTTTTTATATTAAGATGGACGTATGTCAGAAAGTTTAGGGTGAGATCACATTAGTCGCGATGCTATTTTTGTTGTGTAAATAATAATTGTTTATGTAGTAATGTAATTTTGATCAGATTTGTCTCGAAATTAACTTGGTAATTATTTTGTTGTAATGCAATTAAATGGAAATTTTCTAAACGTGATCTAAACAGTAAGTTTTTTTTAGACTAGCTCTGATGTCAAATACTACCTAATTTAGATCCTGGGAAATTTTAGCTTCAATGTCAAATACTTATTTAAATTCTAGGTAATTAAGGTATTCTGATTTAAACGTTTAATATTAAAAGCGTAGGATTTCTTGTGATGTGGGCGTCGTAACATAATTAAACAAAATCTTAAGAACAATTAATATCCGTTTCTTAACGAAATGAGCTAAAGCCGCGAACATTAAAACAGATTATCAATTTAGTTAGGTTGCAAAAATGTTTTGATGAAATTTTAAATTTAACCGACTAGATCTTATATTTTATTAGCGACTTGTCCCGGCTTCGCACTAGTCCAATTTCCGATAGTATACATGCATGCAACCTTCTTCTTGGATCTATCCATTGCTGAAAACTGCATCAAAATGTGATGCGTTGTTCAAAAGATCTAAGTGTATAAACAGGGGGAGCGACTTTGTTTATTATGACGTAAACGTATCTAGATCTAACTAACGCGTTCCTATTTTACATGTGTTAATGCGATATTAATTAAGCATACTATCATTAATACGAGTGTGTGTACTGTGTAAAACTCTTAAGAGAGAATTAACACACTTTTCATTCATAACTGCTTTTGCATTTTGTAGTCAGTCAATACGGAGCGTATAAACGATATCGGCTCAGCCATTCGGCCGCAGTATTGGTCTGATATCGTTTTATTTCAAGCATCGATTGACATCGCGAACATCACATGTGATTGGTCAATTTGCATACGGCGTAATGAAGTTATTTAAGAACTGTTTGTCTACATAATTATTGAGTAGACAGTTCGTATATTGGTTTAGAGATTTTGGCTTGATATTGTGAACTGCAACTCTGACTGAAGCAGAATGTGATAATCAATGTAATTTAGACGTTATGTATATTGATTTATGTTACAAAATCAAATAACACATACTCACATTCATAAAAATTCTGCGGATTACCATTGGTGTTACTTAGAAAAGAGGCAGGTACTTATATACATAATAATCATTTAAAATCACAGCTCGCTAAGCACTTTTTTGTACGTCATTTCAAATCGGTGTTAATAAAAATAAACTTCATATCCAAAACTAAAATTAGACCATTCATATTGATGTGATATAAGCCTACTTGAAGCCAGGGGTAAAAGTTAGCTAGCGGGTGGTCGCGTCACACGATTTATGAGTACCCAGTATAAATTCCAGTGGACGGATCTGTAGTGGAAAATTTTGTTTATTTTTGTGAAACTACCGCAAGGGGGTAAACGGGTCTGATTAATAACACTATACGTCATGTTATGGTGACTGGTTATTTTGGTAAGCATTGAAGATTTGGTTTAAGAAGCATGAGTTTCAGTATTAGCCTCTATTTTTAGCCTATGGCCTATATTTATTTTTGTCGTCTCTTTCAGCGGAAGAAAGAAGCTTATTTTTCGTTTCAGATTCCAAGACAGTCAATCGCTTTTTTGGCACACACCTTGCTTATCTATCTTGGTGGTATTCATTGTAAACCCTGGTTGAGTAGTGATGCCATATTAGAAAAAAGGCATCTTATACAAAAAATCACGTGCCTATTTTTTATGTTTATAGGTCCCTATCATAAGGAATAAATGTACTACAAATTGTAAGGCCAAAGCTGGATGTATATTGACATGGATTACTCTAACTTCATAGCCCAAAGTAACCGTAATTTATTAATAACTTTAATACATGTATGTATACACATAATAACCCAATCCACTTATATTAATAAAAGTGATTAATCTTCTCAGTGTTTAGACATATTATTATTGCCATACCCTTTTTACCCGACTCGTCAAGTTTCATAAAAATAACGCTTCTCAAATTGAATTGAGTTCAAAGGTCAATACCCTCAATGACATGTAAAACAAGGTACAATAATAGCAGACAATCATTAATTAAATTAAAGTGATGTCAACAATTCCTGTATTTATTTACAACCGTTCATTCACAGTGTGAATGGCAAAAATAAGGGCTTGGTTTGACAGCTATTTCAGTTTTAATTAAATTAATGTACCAATTTAGCTATGATAGTATATTATCTACAAAGTTTTAGTTCATTCTATATGTATATTAATAACGAAACTTATGGTTATATTATTGAACAAAAACTGAAATTATGGTCGCAAAGTACGAGTATATTACTATTAGTTAAAGCTAGACACGGTTTCATTTACAATAATTCGTTATAAACCTATGACGACATCAAAACTTCGTTTCTTACTATTTCTTGATGTGGTATCAAATTTCCATATTTCAACCGCAATGCCTACGCATTATAGAATATAAAAAGTTGTTTCCCTATGACTCTACAAAGTCATTACGTACTACGGAAAGCTTAAGCTACGAAATTATTTGGTGTGAGAAATACCGGAAAGTAAGTTAAATTTATCTGCAAGCTAAATCAGCGTTTACTGCAATCAGCTCTTAAAAAGGTGACTATTCTCTTTCTCGGTTCCCTGGGGAGCTTATTAAGATCTTGGTCCAGGTAACTCTACTATTTCCTGTGACATTACTCATGACTTGATAAAGTCCAAAAAGATTGTCTATTTTGTAATAACGATGGTATTTGAGATAAATGACGATTGTTTTCAAAGACAACCAAGATATGTGTTTATATATCTGTAAAAAAGGCCTGAAAGGAATTGGAGAAGTCCATCATTTGGTTGAGAAAGGACAGAGTTGTTTAAAATCATTATTTGCTCTGACCAGTATTGATATCTGACCGCCGAATTATTTAAGATAATGTAATTAAAATATATTATATATGTTTGGAACTTAAAACACTTATGTTTTTATTACTTTAAACAACTTGGCTCATAACCTTTATAAGATCAATGTGATTTAAATGTGTTATTGTAAGAATATAAAACTTGAAAATAACGGATAAATATCGGTAGTATAAAAATCCCCAGCGGTTACAAAAACAATGAAAGATTCACGATGTTTTCAATACTCAATAACGACGCCTTTTGTAAAAAGCGATAATACATTCAAATATTTATTTATTCAAATTCTAATCGGTTGCCAATTAAACAAAATTTACAATTCCGCTGTAACGCCGGTGTGGCCAATTCATCGAAGTTTCCAATTAAAAAATAACAGATAGAAAATAATTGTAAAAATGAAATTTATTTGAGTGCTTTGTTTAACTTTGCCTTTGTTTTAGTCTATATCCATCATCCACTCACACGTAATAGGGACAACATTTGCATGAATACTAAGGAACATGTAATTAAGATGGCCCTTTGTTTCTTTTATTTATTTTTATGTAAGTGAGAACAAAGCCCAAAGATATTTTTGATTAAAAAGTTAACGAAGTACAAGGGTATGTTATTCTACTCCCTTTATTCGGCAAGTCACATTAAACATGTTGTAACAAAACAACACCCGAAACTCGAAACAACTCCCTAATTCGGATATTTACTTAAATTTCAAGGATAAAAGGATCAAAAAGTACTTAGACATGTACTTAACGAAAATTAAAATAATTACGGGGTAGTATTCGGTGGGGCATCCATTAGGTCGTTCCGACCGGCGCGTTACAGATAATGCCGGCAACGTGGGGTTATTGTTCGGAACAACAATGGTGGCACTTACGTGAGCGCTCTTATCTCGTCAACCACCTCGTTTGTACCGGCGGACGCCAGCCCACCTGCATAGTCGAGATATTATTTCGAGGTGACATTAGTGTAGGCAACACACAGTTAACTATAAACAAAGCGGCGCGACGTTGTCTTATAGGGGTTAAGATTAAGTGACTTTCCAGACGTGTATAGTGGCTTAATTGATATGAAGTGTCACGTGATATACGTTAATGTCGGACGAAAGTCGAACATGAAGATGGTGAGTCACGAAACTAAGAGGAGGCTACTTGAGTTGAATAGATTCGTAACACTTGAACAGGCCGGACAACCGGAGATAGGTGACATTGTCTTAACGTAAAAGAGATCGTACCAGAAGACCCGATCTTATTTCAAAAGTTCCCCAAATTATTTTGCCTTTTATCAAGTATTCCACCTATTTCTCTTGATCTGGTGGTTTCTTGTAGAGAAATTACCAGTAACATTAATATTAGCATGATGGATGTTAGGCATAATAATTAATAGATTATCTACCAACATTGATTAATTGGTCTAGTGATCTGACTGTGGAATGTAAGGTCAAGGTCACGAAACTGTTATTGTGCCCGATAAATGACAAAAAGGACACCCCCAACTGCCAATCCTTACATAAAAAGACCTTTACTCACCCCTTTTATTTTATAAGGGTTAAAATATACATCTTTAAATATTTTTGTAAGCATTAAGGCGAACTTCATTAGTGACTACACCCTGTTTCTGCGTGATGTTATAGCATTATGCAAAGTGCAGTTTTTAATTAGATACGATGGCGCTTTGCTTATTTTTGATAGCAAACTCAGCGGGGCTTAACCCGCTTGACAATGACGTGATATAAGCACCCCACTGTGATTCTGAATCGAGAAGTACCAGCAAAACATTCTCATTTATTACCTCAAGTTCGCTGCTCTTGAGAGTTGAGGGTTTAATCTAACTTAAGGTACGTGGGGCAATGAATTTTATTAATCAATGGGTTAGTGCTTGGTAAGGTGATTAAAGATCTGAAGATTGAACAAATAAATGTAAGTTTGACTTATGTGTATGTGAAACGTATTTTGTCATTATTTCAGTCACAAAAAGCTTTAATTAAATTTCAACTTGGAAATATTAGTTATTGAAAATGGAAAAAATAGGGAAAAGCTTTAGAATTTACAAATAGAGAAATATGCTGAAATGAAGAATAACCTAGTAGTAGCTATTGCTTTAAGCAAACCAAATGGGATCATTCTCATAACTTCGAAACAGTTTAATATAAACAGTAGAAAAAGATAATCTTACAGATGTATAATAGAATATTTCTGAGGTATATGAAAACGAAATGCAATGTCTATCCAACCACTTTCAAATAGGTTTTCTATTATAAATTCATATGAGATTTTGTAGAATCTCGAATCGTTGGAACTCGATTAGCTCGCCTTAGAAAAGCAAACTGGATTATCATTAGACTGTGATGCTCATTGCATTTGCGAATGCATAATTTCAAGTTATTGTGAAGAATTGCATTTCGTTTCAAGTATAAAGTATTCTCTATTTATAATGATAACGTCTTAAGTTTTGATCAAGTTATGTAAGCACGAAATTACTTAGGGCATCAGTTTAAAGAAGAATAATAGACCATTGTATGGATATAATAGATATTCCTAGAATTTTGAAATTGTTATCAATGTTATGTTTGGTACGCTTATTCCGATAGCAACATCAGAGCACTTACTATGAGCTCCTAATGCCGTTGTGTAAGTGAGACGCAGCTATGTTCAGTGTAGTCCGCCATCTCGCTTTAAAACACATTTATGACAACATTTCTGCTTCCTGCCAGTTTATAGTATAAGAACCGAATATCAAACTAAAATAGAGTCAAATTTAATTTTAACAATTGAAGTCATAAACCCATTCATTCAACATTCAAAACCACCGTAAATCACTATTCCTTTTTTTGTGGACAAACAAAGACCACACCACAATACAATGACCACGGAACAACCAACTTAACGATATCACATTTTCTCTCGTACACGACATTCTGAAAATACATAAACAACTACTAAAAAGTGATAAGAGTAAACTCAGCATATACTCAGCGTAAACTCAGCATACACTCAAAGCAGTAACCCTCATGAAAACGACGCCTATGTGACAAGCAGTCGACAGAGTGAAGCAAACGAGGAATATACTTGTACTGCGTGATATCACAGTCGCAGTTTTTAGGTCAAAGTTTATCGAGCAACTCCAAAAATTTTATTTTCGTCGCAGTTTTTCACGGTTTTCATAAAGTATGTGTTTTTTAGTTTGTAAATAACTGTGATGGGTTAGAATTTTATTTTTATTTAAATAATCTGAATATTGAAGTTAACACTATTATTGTTCTTGGCGCATGCATTTGAATGCTTGTAAGAGCTTGCTACACAAGGTGAACCGCAGTCGATTCTAAAATTTCTGGTTTTAGAAGAAAGACCTGAATTTATAATATGTTTAAATGTAACATACCTTCTTGTACATGATACATGAGACATTAGAAATGCTAAAGTCAGATTATTCTTGTAGAACTATTATTGAATTTCAGGGAATTTCTCATAAATAGTTTTGCTTTCACATTTATCTACTTAGGAAAGAGGAACTGAATAATATCGTATATCTGCAAAGGCAACAGAAAATTTATTCAAATATGTACCTCTCGTTTTAAAGAGATGGGGCCATGATTTATATGTGTTACGGTAGCGTAGGAATATTATTGCAAGGGTTATGAAACAAGGCACTTAATAACCTTAAAATATTTTCTGTTTGTTTTATCACAATTTTATTCGTAACTAGCGACCAGGCTTCGCATGGGTAGACAAAAGATCACCGAATTTTATAGACAATATAATCATAAGACTTTCGCTGGAATTACTTTGTTATTTATTGGGTACGTTTGAAAAGTGCACGATTTCAAAAAGTTAAAAGAATCAACATGCCTGCAGCTGTTGCTGGGGAATACCATTGAAACACACCTTGTCCAATGAGAGTTATTTTTTCAAAAGATTGTTAAAGTATCTCGTACCCCTAATTGGAACCGTCTAAAACTTATCAAATTACACAAAATCCATACAAATCTCATTGTTTGCTCGAAGACAATATTAGCAAGCAATATAATATAATGCTATCAAATAAATACTAATTAAACCACCGATCTCACTCAAGAAGACAAAGTCTATTCAGAGCCAAGACAATGGCGGACTCAAGCCAATAAATTGGTTTATTAATGACGTAGAGTCTCATTGAACAGTGCTAAAGTACTAAGTAACTGTATATAAACAAAATAAGGTTGTTAAAGTGTCAGTTGAATAGAACCTCTTGTGCGGATCGGACACAGGGTTTGTCCATTAGCCTGATTACGGTCAAAATGTTCGCCCTCTGGGGAGGCTGCGGCCAACGTTTTCGCTTTCTCCCCGAATTGACGTATCTATTAAATTTCGTCTTTTGATTCCAGATATGTGGGTCCTATGAGGCTAGTCGAAACTAAACCCGATATTTTTCGGTCACAACTTTTATAATGAGCAATTTATTTTCGCAGAAATTTAATTCAACTAGACATTAAATACTTTGCATAATGTAATATAATAAGGTTTTCGTTTTAGCGTTAGTTAAGTTACTGATCTGGAATTAGATATCCCCTACAATATTAGAAGCGCTTCCATTAAATTATCTCCCGTCCTATCGGGTTCTGAACAATAGAGTAATAATATAATAACACTTATTCGATAACTAACAATCGGTAACAATAGGGAACAAGCCAACTGTAGGCTGCGTGCATGGTGGAAACCGATAGAGGATAATACACGTTGAATAGGCCCCAAATGCCTCTCGTGTCTATAGCGCTAGTGTCTTGTCATTACACAGTGGGCGAGCACATCAACGAGATAAAGACGTATGTATAGTCAGTGACTGCAGCCTAACCTAGCTAACCTAGCTAAATTAGTAGCTAGGCGCTCAATCACGCTTCAGTTACCTATAATTATCGAATGGCACAACAAATTAAGTGGCTGACGCATAGCCATCCCTTTGGGACTGATATACAACAATGATGTCGAACTTGCCGCAGAGTTATGTGTTTAATGACATTAAAATTTAGTGCGAAATTTATCGTTAATTTGATTTTGGTGTTGTAATTTTGTACCTAACTTATAGATGTTATGATTATATAGCATAACGATTACTGTATATAATATATAGTAATCGTTATGTAGTCTTATATAGTAAACGCTGCGTTCTTAAAATAAACTTTTTTCTAGCAAATATCTGTATTTTATAGCAAAGTTGAAAATATGTAATACACTTCTCATCAAAAAAATCGAAACACCTCGCAGTTTATGATTTGATAAGGATTATCAGAAAAATGTGTATATTTAGGAATAAATGTAAAATGTCATTTAATTGTGAGTAGTATGAGGTTTTTAAATCCTAATGTTAATGTTCTAAATTCAAATTAAGTCTTCATAGGTTTCGTATTTTGTATAATGAGTAATTTTTACCCTGTATGGAATATGAAGGAAATGGGTAAAACAACACGCGTAAATGAAAAAAAATTTAAGAAACGTTTATTTAATAACTTGTATTCCCTCCGCGAGCTCTTATTACTGCTTCCATACGGTTCTTCATCGATCGGATGAGAGTCACGATCACATGTTGTGGTATAGTATCCCATTCCTCTTGGATTGCATTTTGCAGCTGGCTAAGTGTTTCTGGGGCTGGATCTCTTGCTCGAATTCGTCTCTTTAATTCATCCCATAGATGTTCAATGGGATTCATGTCCGGGCTTCTTGCTGGCCATACCATAGTGGAGATACCGACTTCGGTAAGATAATCTCGTACGACGCCCGCGGTGTGAGCTCTAGCATTGTCGTGCATGAATATGAAGTCGTTGCCAATAAAATGTGCATAGGGCATCACATGAGGTTCAAGACACTGTTCGATGTACCGATGAGAGTTTAGTGCAGGCAGCCGTGGGCCAGACACAAAGGCAAGTTCTGTCTTACCGTCGGCGCTGATTCCTCCCCAAACCGTCCACGAACCGCCACCATAGCTGATCTTTTCTTCAATGCAGCATTGTGCAAAGCGTTCTCCATCTCTTCTGTAGACCTTGTTCCTTCCGTCGTTACCATACAGCATAATTTTACACTCATCAGAAAACAGTACTTTGCTCCACTGAAGGTATGACCAAGTTAGGTGCTCGCGTGCAAAGTTAAGGCGCGCTCTTCGATGGTCTGCAGTTAATTTCGGCCCATTCGCTGGCTTATGCGGTGCCAATCCGCGTTCCTTCAACCTTCTTCTTATTGTAGAGTCACTTACAGCTACTCTTCGTACAACGCGAAGCTGCTGCTGCAGTTGAAAAGCGTTAAGGCGTCGATTTCGTAAAGAAGTTGTTACAATAAATCGATCATCTCGCTCAGAAGTGACCCGATTCCTGCCAGATCCTGAACGGCGCGTGAACGAACCAGTCTCTCGATAGCGTTTGTAGACTCTATGAACAGATGATAAGCTTAGATGCAATCTTGCAGCCACAACACGCTGACTAAGTCCAGAATCCAGCAATGCCACCACTTGGGCGGCTTCTGCGGGCGAAGTATCCATATGTTTTAGAAAATAAAGTTTTTTCAGACGTCCCAAAGTCACAGTGAATGAAATAAGAAACAAAAAGTTTAAAGACAAGCGCTAATTTTTAGTTTTTAAACGAGAAACGTACTCCAACCCTAAATACACATTTTCCTCAAAACAGTGATTAATTTCATTTATAGGATAAACAAATGAAATTCTAATTTCAAATTTTGATTTTTTTCTTCTTACTGTAATGACCAAACTGCCAGCTACACAATAATGTTTTTTTTTTCATGGAATTAATTCTCTTTTGTAAAAAATTAGGACAAAAACAATAAAAACGAAAGTGTTTCGATTTTTTTGATGAGAAGTGTATTTTATAAAATGGAATGCATTCGGATATAAAAAAATAATAGCTAATTTATAGCGTATTGAATTATAGCAAAAAAGTAATTGACATTGATTTCCCAAAAAAACTGCAAGGCATATTTTATGATGGAATTTTTGAAAAAGTATATTTAACCAAAATTTTTTTTTGGTATTAATAATCCAAAAAAACTTAGACTATTAGTACCAATGTTTCATAGATTTCAAAGAATCGAACTATTGTCTTTCAAATCTACGTTTATCATTTTGTCAACTGCTCATCTTCGCTACCCACCACGACACAGTTTATTTAAAATATTAACTCAATGTAAAAAGGTTCGCGTAATGAGGGTACCGGATTTATCGTACGACATCATTATGAGGGTACAAACAATATTATTTTGACATTCAAGATTTTGATTACGAACGCAATCATGTTATCAAGCTACTTACAAAAAAAAACGAAATTAATTCCGTTCTTTTTTTAAATGTATTATATTTTCGTAGTTGTATTAAAATAGAATTAGTAAATTAATATTAATAGGTAATGTAAAAATTATTAATATTGATAAAAATAGAATTTGTTGATAATACGCGACGAATTTAAAAAATAACAATAGTATTTGGAATATTTTTAAAACAATTTTTGATCTCGGATTATAATAAAATTACGAACATTGCAAATTGAGTAATAAGTTTCGAAGGTAGTGTTATAAATGGATTCAGATTCGATAAGTAATGGTATCATTGGTGTAATGCCAAATTCGCTAATTATACGGTATTAATTAAGGCCGTCGCGAGACTTGGTAATGTAATGCGTGGCTTGATCCAATTGCTAACTTTTGATGTAATTCCCTACTGTTTGCTTTGCATCTTGGAAACTCTGTTTCTTACACCACTGATGAAATTGTGCTCAGTTTTACGAATGTCAAAAGTTTTGAGCCGTAAAAAGTAAGTATAAACGTTAGAACTTTTGTTGTGTTTATAAATATACTTTTTAGCACTGCGACTCTATATTTAGCGTAACACATCAGCATAATGTATACTTTTTTTAATGTTTATTTTTGACGCTATGATGGCAAAAAACAGTTACTGTCCATGTATGTTTATGTGTATTTAGGTCTCCAAAAGTTTTAATTATATACAGAACGATTTGTTATAATTTAACTGTAATTCGAAATCAATCATTATGCATTATTGGATTTCTGTTACAAACTGAAACCAATCAAACGTAATGCAAATGAAAAATATATCAGAAAAATTCACTACCCAAACCAGCATTATCTAAAATAAAATGCACAAAAGTATTTCACTTTAAATTCCAATACATCATCTTCAACAATTTAAAAATACGCTACCCACTAAACGCGGTATTTTGATCTAGACAAATTGCAGTTTCCTCTTTTAATATTGGAACGTCTCCCTAAATTTCTATTAGCTTGAGCAGAACAAGTGAAATTTCGTTCGACATGAATTTACTGCACTTCATAAGGAACTGGAAGAGCGATGTCTGTCATTACTCATGCCCGTGGCTCGAGCACATTCTTTACTTCTGTTGCCTATATCATGCTACGTACCTAATTTATATTCCTATGAGGTCAGACTGACTGATGCCTGTTCTTGTTTACAAGGTACAGTGAAATGAGATTTTGTGTTTCAATTCCACATCTTGGGGTGAAAGAAAATGGCAATTAGATAACTACATACTCTGAGTTTTAGAAGTCGGTAGAACAAAATGTGTCACAATATATAGTACTCCAAAAACTTCAACATGAGAGCGAAAACCGAAACCAATTCGCTGGTCCTGAACATTTTGATGAATTACAAATAAAGGATTAATTACAGTAAAACTTTGATGATATATGAAGTCTACTTGTATGGAGAAGGGCTGATCTCATCAGGACAGCCACCCCACCAGTCATTAATTACATAACTTGAACGCGGACAAAAACTTGATAATTGCCTTCATTACCCTTTCGAGAACAGTCGAGTAGGAAACTAGCACATTAGCGAACTGTGTATGTGGACGCTTGTTTCATAAAATATTTCTGAACCAAATCACGGACAAAGTAAGCGATACGATTCTAGCGGGAACTCTATGAATAAAATTATCATTTTGCAGAATTGATTCTGGAACACAGTAAAATACTCGTTCTATACAGCCTGCTTATGACTATCTACCCATTTGACTTCTGTATTATTTTATGCAATTGGTACACAGCGGTAGTACATACCTATCTATGAATTGATCTGTATAATCAATTATACCGTCCTCGTTTGGTTAGGTAATCAGCTGTGATATTATTCTGAATGTTCGTCCTTTTCGAATATTTAATAGGTAATTGTTTTTCTTATTCTTACGAATAAACTGAATTACAAACAGTTTCCGTTTTATTAGTCCACGTGTTGTTAAACGATGTGGGTGGACAAAATTACACTTACATTATTAATTTAGTATTATTAACTTCCTATTTGACCACCAAGACAAAAGCTTTTAAGTCTTATAATGGTATTGGAGCCTTTTATCAATAATGGAACCTTATTCTAATTTTAACTTGAAAATATCGATAAAAATCGACCTTGGCTTTTTGCCAGAGCGATAAATATTTTTTAGATTATAATCATCAATAGCCTTAGGCTGACGGCTGAATTCACTTATTGTTCAAAATAAACATCTGTCATGAATATCAGAAGTTGTCAACAATAAATTCTAACCTCAGAATCAAATAACATTTTCAATTTCACCGGATACGAGGCGTGTTGATCGACAAACAGTAGGATTGACTGAGTTTCACCCGCCAACCGGGTAGGTATATTCGGCAGCTTGAAAATTGCCATCATATTTCAGTGTCAAACGTGCCGAGCCGAATAACTTCCTTAGGTATTACACTCAAACTTTATGCGAGGAAATCAGTCACGGACGTAAACAACAAGTACCTTAGTTCCTAATAGTGTCGTTCACCTAAAACAATTGATGTGTTTTGTTATAATTGACGTTTTTATTAATGATGTTATTTTTTACTAGTTTAATTATGGATTTTTGTGAACTTGTCAACTACTGTAACTGTATAAAGACATCTGTATGTAATTAAAGTAATTACATTGATGTACCTTTTTGTATTTTACATTAAACGTAGTCTAAGGGTCCGTTTGTCTCAATGTCCTAATCCTATTGCATTATCTATATTATGGTTTAAGTTAGTACTTTTAGTTCAACAGTATAAATTACATTTTTCACTGAAACAGTGCACCATAATTAAACGACGTTACGTGTTAAATTTCTTTCCACAAATAAGTAAAATAAACAACACATTATGGATGTTATTCATTAGTTGCAACAAGGTATCGTTTAGGAGTATTGGACAATAATGTGGAAACCCCACGCTACTAATATTGCTATTACAAAAAAAGGAACCAACAGCAGCACTTAATTTTCTTTCATCGTATTAATATGTAAACGAAACACATTTATACATGAACAATTTTCAAAATAATAACATGTGTCGCGTTCGATGTGATCAACATTTTTGGTAAGCATTGATAGCTTTGTACACTCAACATACAATTATAAATACATAACATTTGGTTTCGGTTCAAGATCGACTTATGGTCGATCAAATAATCTCTGAGTTTGTTTAGATATTTCTTTCCTGGGTAGTAAAGTAGGTAACGTCGACTCCAGTGAGTAATGTTCATGTTCATATAATAAATAATTATAATATCCTGAGACAACTCGCAAACGGCCATCAAATCACAAACTAGGCAGAGCCTGTTATTTAAATTATAATTTGACACGAGAAAGTGATGATATTTATCCCATTTACAAAATAATTTATTTCATTTATTAAACGTTAAATTAAGGCCTAGTAATGAGAATTACCTGTTAAGAACAAACCTTAATTTTTTAGTCTGATAAGACTTGAATATTTCTGAACGCTTTTCTCAGAAAATGTTAATCACTCAAATAATTTATATAATGTTGTGTCACAAATTAAATTAATAATTAACAATATTTACTTCAAAGCTTTGAATTCCGATATTAAGTGTTCGTCGCTCGTAAAATGTAAAGTTCTGTTCGAATATTCTAATAAGACTAAGCAAGCCTTTTGTCCTGTGTTTCTAACGCTAGCGCCACAAAGTGACGTCATTCTTGTCCGATACCGTAATATTCTCTTTAGTGATAACATCTAAGACCCATCTCTTTAATGATATTGCAATGCTTTGAGCCACCCGTTTGACGCAGCAAAATATTTAACCTGCACCTTGTTCCGGAAAATCGTTTGCAGTTAACCAGTAACCGTTGCCTTTCACTACAAAAGGAACTGCAGAATTTATGTCAATTGTATGTGTATTAAAATAAATGATGTTAGAAGACCGAGAAACTGCAGAGTTTTCCTGTAAGCTTGCTACACGGTGGCTGTGTTTATGACATTCTAGATGTACTAGCTTTTATGCTCCAGAAACTTCATATTTATTCTATTTTGGAACGTTAATTTCAATGGGACGGTAGCAAAATAAATGATAAATATACAGAAATGTAAAAAGGAACTGGCCTCAATGAAATTTCTCTAAGATCTTTAAAATATACCACATCGATGCCAAAAGTATTTTAGAAACCAATTTGCAATTGCCGGAGATTTCGAAAAACAAACATTCAAAATAATACACCACTAAATAAGGCAGCTTGCTCATATAATTACTATATTATATATTATAAATAACATCTACAAAAAAATACAACAAAACTTCTTAGTGACAAAATAAATTATGATTAAACTTGTATAAAAATAGCCAAACAAAATACAAAGTTGCGACTAGAACGTTGATGTTCGTAAGCCAGTCTCAACGCCTCATGCAACTTGTGAGAAGCTATATTTCAGCAGACTGTCACTTTTAAGTACTGCTGCGATCTTGAAAACATAATATATGACGTCTGTGTGTGGCTTCAAGTGGGGCTTGAGTTGTTAATATGTCCCTTTACTCCTTGGATACTCATCTTTCTATTGTTTTTTTTTTCCTTACGCTGAAATGTAGGAATTCAATGAGGTTTATATGCATCTTGACATTCGGTTTTTCTTTAATGGATTGATAAGTGGAAACTTGGTCTTACTAAGATCTAATCAGAAATTAATTAATTAATTCAAAGAAATACTGGTAGTAATGTAAATAAATCCAGGGCAAGTCATCATTATTGTAAAGTTAAGGAACTACAGTTAGTTTCGTAATCACAAAATCCGATGAAAAAAACGCAATTTTACGTAATTCGATTTCACTCTAAATATACGGAAATACTATTAAATAAATAATGTTCATGTATATGGATAATTTAGATGTTTTGTAATATTATGTAAATTGGAGGTAAAAACTCAATTCACATTCATTATTATATCGATACTCCCTACATCAGTAATTCAAGTAATACTGTAAGTGCAACGTCCCATAAAGTTTACATTTGTAAAATTAAAACTCGAAATATACGTCACCGCAACGTGGGCCGTACCGCCGCACCGCTAATAGTGAATACATTAAAAGTGGGACATTAACTGTTACTATATAAATACTTTAGTATTCTCAGTAAAGTACTCTAAATGCTCTTTCAAATTAGTTCTGCAGCGGTGTGGAAACTACCGCCTACTCGACCCGTTCATTGCAACGAGCACTTTTTTAAATTCATTTGCGTGATTACTAGTAGCTATTTAAAAAGGTACGGCGATAAATTATGCTGAGTTAAGCCGCCTCTCAGCTGATTACGAAAATACTTGGATTAAATGGCAATGACATTCGTGGATTGCTGGATATAGAGCTGCGTCCGTTTCTTAATTCGCGATTTAGCCACGAAGCAAAAAGAGGGGTGTTATGAGTTTGACGTCGCATAGGTAGAGCCTCCGTCTGTGGCACTGTAGCTCAAAATTTATCGATTATGTCAAAAGAGCATGTAAAAAATGTCAGTCTATTCAATTTTTAAGAGTAAAGTCTATTTTCAGAAATTTTCAAAAGACATGGTTTTCTTATATTAGAATCATCTTCGGCTGCTAAGATAAAGGCAGTTAAAGCAGTATTAACCCAAGATGATTTTAATTTGAATATTGGCTATTAAACTCTGCTGGTTGGATTAAACCCAATCTAAAGAGTTTGACGGCAAAATTGCGAAGCGACGCCACTTATTGGAGATAGGCTGCAAGTTAAAATATAAATTAATTGCATTATTTGCAATGGCCAATAAAATAAAAAATGCTACATATAAAACTGTCAATAACGTAGTACTATTATGCTAGTAATTGACAAAAATCCCAGCAAATACTAGTGCTAATCTACTAAGCTAGACCTAAATGATGATTCATGACTATGCGGTAATAAATCACAAATAATAAAGAATAAACCTAGACTCAACATACGTACAGTAAATAATGATAGTATTAGCTATATTATGTTTACGTAGAGCATACATTTTAGTATTACGAACGTAATTATAGTAGGTACGCCATATTTCAGACTGATGTTCTATTTATGTTTGATCGAACACTATAATAAGTCTAGATCGAAGCCATTTTAAGTGAATTGATGAAAAGCCATTTCGTGTCACAGTATTTCAGAATTCAATTTCGAATAAACGTAATTGACTTGCGATTGAGTAGTTTTATTGAATGGAATATCACGTGTCTTATCTAACCCGTTTATTTTTCATCCATCATATGTAATGTAGCTACCTATCCTAAGTTAGACTTGTGGTAAACAAATGATTTATGTATTTCCTTCTAGAATTGTTTGTTACATTTTCCATCACATTTCAGGACATATTCAAATGAACGACAGTACTTTAATCCCCGAGGCTTACAGTATCTGTTCATAATTTATTCCAACGAAAGGAGCTACTTAATTTCACTGTCACCCATTTTGCTATTCTTAGTATTACCTCAACGTGATATTAAGTATATACGTTCACGTTATTGCATCTGGTACCGCTTAAGATTTGTAATAAAATCTAAGTGAGTGGATATCGTAAAGCTTATGAGTTTGTGGTGGGACGCAATATAACGCTACGAGACGCCCTTTGCCGTACCTCTAGTGGTGCGCGGAATGTTGTTATATCGTCGAAAGCTGAGTTCTGTACAAAATTATATTAAAAAGTTATTCTAGTAAGCTTGTAAGCCGCAGATACACGTTCCACAGACGTACGAAGCACAATAGCATGTCGTAAACAGTCAGTAAATATTACATATAAAGCTACACTAAATCGAAATTACCTATTTATTAAGCCTGGATTAAATGTATAGTTGGCAATAGACTAGGTTAAAAGTTCATTAAACTAATTGGCCTATTTTATGAATTACCGGCGACAGCTGGCACGGTTAAATAGGCGTCTATATTGCAAAGGTCAAGCGGGCTGCTGAGTCATGCAATTGTCAGATTTGGAAGCGATTTACTATCGAGACGATTTGAAACACGTCTACATGATAATATACATGTATACAACCTCTTTACAAATAGAATACTCTCCGGGAGAACATGTTAAGTCGCCGTCCCGTTTGCATTTGAGTGTTTATGACAGTCGATAGCCCTAAAGCCGATATCGGTGTCCTCCAATTGAGTTGAGAAGGTAATACCCACACCAGTAGATGAAATAATTATATTTACGTAAATACGTAGTTTATGTCCAAACCCAGCTTAGTTGGGTATAAACGCCGTAAATTAAATACCATTTTGTAGACCATAATTAAGCTCCTATAAGAAACGTTTTTATTTGGCATACTATTAAAGGAGACTTGTATTATAAATAACTAATTTGGATTTGAGTAGCAGTCATATCGTATTTCAAGCCGTCCAAACTTACTGTGAAGCACCATTAAATCCGCTACGGTGCCAACAAATTTCTCTAGCCAAATTAACCGAAGACAAAACATTTGTGAAATACAGCGCTGTCATCAACTCTGTGGCAATACAAACACAATGGTGCGAGATGTTTGCTCTCGTAAAAATGCTAAGTTCAGTGTTCGGGTTATTACAATTACTTACCAAATTCTTTGACAGTCGAGTGTACCCGTCACTTTGTTCTTGGATAAGCTCTCTTGGTTCCGGTGGAGTGTTGGCCATTTTACACAAAACAGGTTTCAAACAACGTCGAGCCTTTTGTTTCGTAACAATGAAAATACTTGAATGTAAACTGAGAGTCTTATCACAGAACCCTTATTTGTTTCTCAAATCACTGTTCTTGGCTGTACATGGTGTTTTCCGTTGTTTGTCCACTTTTTGATGACGTCCGATCGTGAAATTGTCTGAGATTGTTTTACAAATTGTCTTGTTTGTAACAATCTTGAATATTCTCCTTTGAGCGTACAGTGTACTTCAATCCAGGGCTGCTGTGCGGGACTACGCTTTGTTCCCGAATATAATAGACTAAAATAGATGTGAGTATGTTTTAGAGTGAGGACAAGATATTTGAATTAAATTTACTTGAGTAACCACACATAGATACCTAAACGTGTGCGATACATAGATAACGAGAAATTACAGCACTATTGTAATACATCGTGATGAAACATCACGATGTATTACAATAGTGTACATGTTTACACGTAAAAGCTAAATCGTTTAGGTTCTAATCAACATGGATGATACTTGTGACTGAGGGTGCTCTTGTCTTTCGCATAACGCGACCGTTTGTAGGGTGACGCTAGAGGCGCTATCGCAGAGGATAAGTGAAAGCTCCGATCTCACCATTGAATAAAGTCTTAGATACATGAACATTCTTATCACAAATGTATCGGAAACGAGCTGTATATTCGACGATTGGCCTTTATTGTAACACCCTGTTGGTGTGTTCAGTGTTGAGTATATTAATTAACCGTTTTATTTACCACTTAATTTTATATTCGAGTTTTACAACATGGTAGTCTTTGTAATAAAATAAGCAGTAGGTGTAAGCTACTCAGTTTGTATAATGGGTTACTAAGTTTTTTTTTTGCTAACTTTATAATTTTTATTACGAAAAGAAAAAAAATGTTCGTGATGAAATAACATTAAGATTCAAAACAGCAATAATAAAAATAAGAGAAAATTATAAAACTCTAAGGTTCAAAATGAAACATTTTATTCAATAAAATAACTAATATTCAAAGTTAACGTTGCACTTGCAGCACGTGGTATATTTGCAGTCAAATTTCGTTCATTTGATTTCAACTGGCTCGAATGAAAATCAATAAGAACGTATAAGCCCCTTTACCATACCGTACCATTGCCAATATCGGAATTCAATTGTGAATCGGAGCGTTCAGGCCTTAAACTTATCGTTGTCAAGACATAACGGCCTAAATGCCTGGATGCCCAACTGTTGTTAAACAATTCACGATTTTCCACTCGAATACGTAACACTTGCTTTATGCTTTGTTTACACTAAGACACTATTTACTACAAACTCAAAGTAGTATATAACAATATGAGTATGTAAATGTGTGGAACAAAGACACTTTTCAAATAATGAAACTGTCTCGTTATGAAGAATACCTATCACTACATAAAGATACAATTAAGATCGAAGTCTTACAAAAATGCTGCATAGTTGAATATTCACTCATCATCATCAGCCGGAAGACGTCCACTGCTGAACAAAGGCCTCCCCCCTAGAACGCCACAATGAACGACAACTCGCCAATTGCATCCACCGGGAATATTCACGAACTAGTTGAAAAACTATGTGTTATGTGTAAACGCACCTTCACTGTATGTAATGTCGACCACACAAAGTTGTAAAACTTTGATTTTAAAATACGTCTTATGTCGAAGTAACAAGTTTCAATTTCACAATTCCTTTTAACCAATGATGTGCGACTGTGCGTTCTACCGTACCAGTTTTACTTAAAACACTTAGTAGATTAAAAGGTCGATATAATAGAATGAATACTTTTGGAAAAGCTTTTAAAACACAATTGTAAAGTAAATTCTATCGGTAATGGGCCAAGTTAGTTTGTAAATTAATATTTATCCTTTTATCGAAGTAACTAAAATTGGTCTTCATTGTTGATGTAATAATATTAGATAGTTTTACAAATTCAATAGAAAATGTTTAATAGAATTATGCCCATTAAACAGATACCTATTACAGAATTTGTATTAAAAAAAATTGTAACGTCTTTAAATAAATTTATGTCAATTTAAAATACTTAATTATTTTTTCATTCTGTTGTCCGTAAACTAAGTAAAAATATATACTATATTTTTTCGAACTAATTTGTAAAGCTTTAGATTTCGAGCAAAAGACCTATATTTATTAGCATACTTACTGAAGTATCAAAATAAAATAATATTAATAAACACAAAAAATTAGGCACATAATATGTTTGGAAGCCCACAAGCCGAACTAACATGAATACCTGTCCAATTTCAATACCGTTCGAAATTGGTTGAATATTATTAAAACATCTTGCAGATGGAACATAATGTTAGGACTTGGCACATGTGTATATATAAAATTAATGGAAACAAGAGGTAAAACGCTTCCAGATACGTATTAGCCGTCTACCTGTCTGTGGCAAGCTGCCAAATCACGCTATTCATTGAATATGCTCTTACTTTTACAAGAATTTTAGTCGGAATATTTTAAATTATTAGGGTTGTGCCTTAAAGGTTCCAAGCTTAAGGACATCCGTTACTTCGTGATGGCTTATTTTCTATAGAAGCGTGGGTATAGTGTTATTAGAGCTTAGGATACAATGCCTGTGAAGTGTCTGGCACTCTGTGTTATCGAATAATGTGGAAACCTGTCAATAGCAGCCGATTGACCACGATCCCATGTATCGGTGATAGTGAAATTTTACTTCGGAATTTTGTATACACTACGATAGGGAAACTCCTTTTGATAGATATTGAGAGCTTATCTTCAATTCATTGCAAAGTGTAACGTAAGTCTTGTGCATTAGGTGCTTTTTAAATTGTACCCTATATTATTATGTTGATAAACATTTTTTTTAAGTATTTTTTGGCGTTTATTATTCTGTTACCCAACAAGCTCTGTTTTTATATACTGACATAAACTTGCCTAGATTTCGATAGTGAACTTAAACGTAGCAGCCATATATTTAACGATATTATTGCCTTTCACGTAGACACAATAAATGCGGATAAAAGTAAATATTTGGAAGGAACATACTACAATGCGTTCTGAATGTAAAATGATGTATATTGTCTTTGAATGTTATGTCTATGGAATGGTGATAAGGGTTACATTGATCTAAACACTTCAGATATAGCAAACTCGCCTTATAAATGTAGGTAATATCCATAAAATTCCTCACATATGAAATACTTGTATACTATATATCTAGGTGTGTATAAGTTATAAATTTATGTCACAGGCAAGCAGTGTTTTGTATAATACTCATCCGCCTTCAAAATTTTTTTTGTACATAGTACAAGCATCTCTTTCTAACCTAAAATCTAAAAACAATAGTTGTATAGTTTAGTCCCTCGAAGCAAATAATTATAAACAATAATATAAGATACTTGTGAGTCGGTCAATGGTCTATCGTAAACATTTATAGGGTGATACGATAATAATGATTATTAGAAACCCACAGTTTGTAGATAACCGTCATTGTCTCTATATTACATATATTACCTATACTCTGAATGTATCTTTAGATTTCTGGGCTTTGACTCTCTCGACTTGGATATTAATAATTTAATCAACTTATTTTGAAATTAACTTTTGTAAACTGAATCTATTCCAGGTAGACTCTTCATCCCTTTTGGAAAGATATTTCGGTAACAACCTGTATGTTATACATAGCAGCATACAGGTTTTTACCGAAATATTTGTATGTAAACAAAATAATGTAAAAAAAATAATAATAATAATACCTTTCTCTAATATTATTTTTGTTATAACAAAACATCAAATATTTCCATCGTTTTTAAAAGTAACCTCCCTTACCTCCATAATGATCGCAAAGGTTACTTTATTAGCTTCAAGTTTCGAAAGTAAAAGCTGTTTCTAAGAATTCATTAAATAGAGATTACTGGTTTGTTTGTTTGGCGTAGTCGAAAACTAAACTGGGTCAACAAACTCAATGCTGCAGGTATTTAAGGAATGTCTTTTGCATTGGCGCGATGGCGTGGCACAGACTAGGTTAAATACCTGACTTATTTATACCGCTGCATCTGCAGGGTTTTCAATAGAATACTTAATCTGTTTTTGAATCACGTACAGCGAGTTGCGAAAGGCCAAGGCCAAACTTATATGAATTTTACTGAAAAATAACATAACATTTTGACACATGTGTTTAAACCAGTCAAGGTTGAAAGTTACTAAAAGCAAACTGATTCTGCTTGCTACCACGACCATTGTAACCTGGTTAAAATGTCAAACCGTTAAGGTAAGTGCACGTTTTTGCGTTAATTCCCGTTACGCAATTTTATTACAATGTAAAAGTGTAAAAAGTCTGATAATTTTTAGGTGATCATTCCTTGTAACATTGCCTACTAAAACGGTGTCCGGCTAGATATTAATGTCCGATCGCAATCTAAATGTTACACGCTAACCCATCATAAAAGTTTTACGACTTTTTTTAGCGTTACGGTTCTTTTCTGTAACTAACTTTACGCACCTACCGAAACCTGATATTTTCAAACAATTTACAAAGCAATCCAAACCAGACTCGTTAAAAATCGTTTATGAAATTAGACTTCACACTGTTTCCCAAAAGTAACGAAAACTGAATTCGCCTGCAACAGCTCTAAAAATTGAGAGTTTTAAGTCAATAACGGTCAAAAAATCCGAGTTTGCTGGAAATCCGAGGCAGACTTTCAACAATACATTTTTAAAAGCAATTGATATTCGTATAGCCATCGGGTACCCAATCTAGATGGAAAGCTCCCTAGTGCCCAGTTCATGCAGTCGGACGCATATTGCAGTCATTGGCGAAATAGCGCCACCACTACGCGTTACTGTAACATGGGGTATGTATAACCACAGTGAAATATTGCCACTGCAACGAACACATCTATAAACTAGTATACAAAAAAATACCTTATTGTTCAAAATCAAATTACTTACAGACAAAAACGCGGCCGGGCTCGGAGCTTTTCAATTAAATCTATAGGGTTTAAAATATTTTATTTAAAATTCCATCGACATAATACTGTAACACAATACCAGATTACTGCTTTCATTCAGGACGAAAATGATAAAGCAAAACACCAACACCATCAGAAAAATTATCTGTAATTTTGATTTATTTATTTTCGTTATTATGTGTGAAAATTCCTGTCAAGATTTAATACAAGTAGGTAGAATGGTAGAATCTACTCGTGATCAGAGGGCTGGTTTGTTCCTTGCACAGAGAATCGGCATAGCCATTCAACGTGGCAACGCAGCCAGCCTTCTGGGCACGTTCCCCGCCATTGACAAGGATGACGATGAGTTCTTTGACGCCGTTTAGTTTTTATTTATGTAAGTTTTAATTTTAGTATAGTTAGAGTTTGTTCTTATATTTGATTTAATTGTGTATTAATAAATAAAGGTTGAAAAAATACAAGTAGGTAGGTATGATAAAAATATAAATCACATATTAACTGACCGCAAAGTTTGCCGCGGAGCAGAATTCATTAAAAACTATGTGTTATGCAGCGCACTCCTGACAGTGTTTCCCCGATGTGGGCCTCATTACTGTGTCTTGTTTTTATTATGTCTCGTTTATTTTACACTCAGCTTTATAAGATAAGAGTGAAACAGAGCATAATAGAATGGTTATGAAGGCTCGTATAACGATATTGAACAATATTCCCACTATTATTTTTATTTTATGGAGTAGGTAGTAATTGTATAGAGTCTATTGCTATCAACACGCAATTTGTTGAGAATATTATAATCTATATCTATCTATACATATAATAAAAATGTAGAAAAGAGGTGTCTGTACAATGGAGATGTATATAAAAAAAGTAGCAGGGGTTGTTAGTATATCGATACCGAACCCGAAATTGTAATCATTATTTTATTTGTCTGTTTGTCTGTTTGTCTGTGTGTTTGAAATATAATATCAGAAACGGTTTTCACTAATATATTTTAGTAAGCTTCACTTAACATTTAGTGTTTATTTCATGTCAATCGGTTCATAAATAAAAAAGTTATGTCATAGACCTAACGTTCTACACATATAGCAATTTTCACAAAAAAACTGATTGGTAAGTTTCGACATCCACGCGAACAAAGTCGCGGGCACAGCTAGTATCTAATAAAAGTTAGCATTTTAAGCAATCTTATTGTTAATGTTTTTGTCCAGAATCCTATCATTACACATTTAAACTAAATGTAAAATTAACTTAACTGTCGAACTCCATTAGATTTTTTTTTAATTTTAAGTGGTACTTGTACCTATTTTAACCAATACATCGATAAAATTCAAATAAAATGAGGTAAATATAGCAAACATAAAACCTGATTAAGTTTCTAAAACGATCTTGAATTGCCACGCCATGTTTCATACTAAAGACCAAAAGATCGGGGTGGGTCGGTATTATTCAATAAAGATAATGTTATAATCTTCGAGTCTTATTTAACGACACCCACGGGAAGTTAAGGGCCCCTTAATATCATCCGGGAACCATATAAAACTAAATTACAGATCTATTCGGAATAAGATATTGATCTATTGAGTTCGTTTATAAACTGTTTTAGCCTCAAATGTGTCTATGTATATTAACAAGCCTTTATTTCCCTAAGGGTCGGCATGGTTGTTTACGTTCATATTACATTTATTATTCATCAGTATTTCATGACTGTCCAAAAAGGAGTTTCACATTTTTCCTTTACGTAGTGTACATCTGAAGAAATAATTTGAAACTAGCTTTATATTTAATCATATTATTTTTTAAACTAAAAAATACTTGAATAAGTAGGTACCAGAAAAAAAATATGCATTATTTAAAAAAAAAAGATCTTTACCTATTAAACTAAATCAGCACATCTTAATCATAATAATATGCTAGTACAATGTCAGACAGTACATAGAGTGATGTGTCCACATGTAATTTCATGATTTACTCCATGTTGCCGCTTCATAAACCTATCAGTCAGCAAGCCCAATTATTAGCACAAGCACTGACTCGAGGATGTCAAAGAATTATGGGCACTGGAAGGGTTCGTTTAAAGATTGACTAATATTCGGTAACTACGATAGAAAATCATTTACTTCTTAAAATGTAAATAAAGTAAATATAGCTCAGTGGAGAAGTATTTGTTAAAATAATGTAACATTTTGGCAAATGTATTAATAAGAAAAAAAAACAGAATTACATCTTCACTGTTCCGGGTTCCCACACTTCAAAGTTATAACATAACTAAAATAGAACTTTCTATGTAGTTACTATTTAACTAGTATATAGTATATCCTTTAGTGTCCTAATCAATTCAATTCTATATTGCATACGATAACGTTACATAGGTGGTCAATACAGTGAGTTAACAGCTCATTCTCTCTCCTTCAGGACCCTGTCGGGCACGGCAAAAGTAGGAGAAAGGAGGAGTTTGGTAATCATTTTATGTATAATTGATGATTTTAATATAATATATTGTGTATTTGTATATATCACTATGTTTAATAAAATAAAACACAACCCTTATCTTTCAATCAATTTTGTCTCTTCATCCCAAATAAATTATAATCATATTGATTAACTCAGACATATTATTATCATGAACCAATTTAGATCATGTAAACATGTAACACAGCACCGTCTAAAATAAACCATAAATGAACACTGCATGCTCACATATTTTAATGATAAATGTAATTAACACAACGGCTAAACCACATTATGAATAAATAATGCTTCAACCACGTTGCTTTATTAATACAATTTCAATAATGTGCTTGACTATCACACTAAATATGATGCTGTAATAATACGTGATATCATTAACGCTTACTTTTATTTACTTCGGCACCTTAGAAAGGAGGTAAATGGGTGTAAAAGAGAAAATACATTTTCTTTACCCTTTTTCCCAACAGGGAAACATCAGAATACTTTTTAACATCAGAATTAAATCGATTTTATGATATCATACAAAATTATAATATGTACTAAATAACTCTACGTTGGGCGTGGCCCGACATAGGTTCGATCGATAACAAAATGGAGAATACAGTAATTATAATAAAGCGACTTTTCATCTGTTTTTTAGTTCTCTCACTAATCCTTAATCCAAAGTAATTAATGCAAATGATTGTGAGCCGAGTAAAGATATGGCTCCCATTTGCATTTCCATACTAATGGTACGGTAATATTTAATTATACGAGCCTAAATCCGTGCTATTTGCTCAACTATGTTTGTGGGCGAGTGATAGGGACAACTAAGGCTGCGCGCACACGGACTACCGACGGCTGCGACTGTGTAGAGAACCCACACAGAGATTGCTTGCAGCAGAGCGATTGCATTTGTTTCGACTGTTTTCAAAAATATAAGGCAAAATACGTGACATGTACCCCGTACTCCGCGTTCGTTGATCACTACTGCTCGAGTAGCTCGTGTACAGACGGATGAGTGTGGTGGATATTATCACGATCATGTAGACTTGTCGAGCATGTGCTCTCAGACGCAGCAGCGAGTATTGGAGAGTAGAATATTTAGACCAACATGTTAGCACTTGCTGCATTCATCTATACAGCTAGTTGGATCAGAAACTGATATCGAGTTTAGTTAAGATTTTTTTTAACGAACAATATATAATATAATTATATCTAAAAGTAGAAGGTATTTAGGGAACACGTTCGTAATTCGAAAGTTAAATAAAATTAGAATTATGTTGTCTGTAAACCTTACTCAAAAACTACAGGTTGTTAGGAGTTTCACGTGTCTGTGTGTGTGTGTCTGTGGTATCATAGATCCTAAACAAGTGGGCAGATTATGATGTGGTTTATATTTTTATAGAATGCTGTCGTAATAAAAAAAAACAATTTTAGAAATTAATTCGGTGATTTCTAATGTTCCATTGTTGTTGATATTAATACATTTTTTTCTGGATTTTGATCTGTATAGTCTTATAGTAATTAAAACCTGTTTGCTATTAATATTAATTAGTAACAGTGTAATCATGTAAGTTATAAATGCCTGATTGTATTATATGTTCAGAAGCAAATATTATTATGTTATACAAGGCTTAAGTGGATTAATATTGTATTAGCGTCATGTTTGAAATCTCTAGGGTATTTTATTGATACATGATAGACTTATTACTTATAACAAGGTATCTAATGTAATTTGTTGATAATAGTCACGCAAATTAGAAAGTATTATTAATTTTATGACCTTATTTCGACTCACTTCGGCAATGTATAACTTTACATAAAAGTTAAAAACAATCGTCACGGTTCTCTACTGACCCCTTATTTCAAGTAGCTCTTTTGAAATCTTTTTTGGGTATAGCTATATGCAGTATATCAAAGAGGAACTATGGCCATATTCCATCTAAAACTCACCTCAAACCATTAGAATACCATGGAATTCTCAAGCATATTTAAATGGTGGTTATAATAATAATATTCCGGGACACAACAATATTCTTACACGTTTAGTTTTATTTCAATACATACATATTATAGATAAATCCCGCCAGTTATAAATAGTTACGGAAATATACCGAAATACAGGCCCATCGAACAGAAAATTAATAACTTCTTCAAGAAATTTGAGCTGCTTTGTACCGGTGCTTCTAGTATCACTATAAGCGCGTTCGAAGGGATAGATCGCGTGCCGTCGGAGATTTATAACTCAATCCGACAATCAGCGAAACGCTTAAGGCGAAAGGGTAGGCCAAACTACAAAATAGACCTCTCTTTGAAGGACTACTACTACTAGACGGATGGACCAAATACATTAAAAAAAATACCTTTATACGCATAACATGTTTGACTTTAAATTTTAAGTTTAGTTTTTTTATTATTTTTCATACTTTTGTCGTAAAAAAATCGAATAAATCCTCTTTAAATTTTCACTAATTTGCTTACTGCTCTCAAACAACTGAAGCGATTTGAATATTTTTTTCACACAATCATAAACAATTTAATGCTTTATAAAATTTAAGTTCAAAATTTTACAAAATTATTACTTACGTGCCGTAAAATAAAAAATACCATAATATTCAAGCCCGTCGCGGTCACGAGATGCGAGGGCCAGTCTCACCCTAGCGTTCGCACGGGAAGGCTGTGTCGCATGTTAGCGCTCTCCGCATTATAAAAATTGCGTCAAAGTCAGTCAAAGAGAACACAATGCAGATAGTAAGTTTGGTACAATAGTACGGTTGATCTTCGGAATCGGACATTTTGTCTGCGCTTGGACGTTTGTGAATATTTAGTTTAAGTTTTGTTGTTGTTTTAGTAGTGCATAAACTATTAGTAAATAGGTATTAAGTTTTGTTTGCGAGTAGACGCTAAATATAAATATATTTATACTATTTAGATAACTACATTAAAACGAGACGGAGCCATAAGTTTTCTAGATATAGGACATGTTCAAAAACCGCAAATTATTCTTTTCATTTATACATACACTATGAAAAACAAAGTTAAAAGCAAATCTTTGCTTGCTAATGCTACTACGGAACCCTTCATGGGTGAGTCCGGCTCGCACTTGGACCTTTTTTATTTGTGTAAGCACATTTATAAAAGCGTTATTGTTTCTTTACAAAATAACTAATTGAAATCTATATTTTGATTCACTTTAACTACAATAACAGAATTCACTAAAGAATATTTTGTTCTCAAAATACACATTCAATCGATTATTGTAATACGAGTAAAAGCTAATAGGTAGCGACAAAAATGCTTCGAACGCATCTGCGTTCGGTGATACTCTTTGACGTGCGGGGGAATACGCGGGCGCGCGGGGCGGTCACCGCTGGCCGCTTGTTTCACGTTCAATGCTCAAGGACGTTGGGGTATCCTATCGCCTTAACTAGCTGACGATAAGGTGTCGACGAATGATCGCGGCCGTCTATCCGACGTGGATAGGAACTATCGACTGTTAAACGTTAAATACGATTGGGAATAGATTGTTCTGTTATTTGGTTGTTGCATGTCTACTGATATTGAGATTAAGATATAAGACAGTTCTTAGTAGAGTATCGTGCCTTCAAATAATTTGAACTAAAGTCTTTGTTAGGTTCGAATTAGTTTATGTCTAAATATTTTGTGGCATTAAAATTTATCAGTTTACAAGCGATTGTAATAGCTTGATTAACGACAAAAGTAACTCAGTATTTTGGTAGATATATCAAATCAAACACTGAAATTAATCCCTTAATTCATTATAAATGCAATAACCTCCTACGTTGAATTTAACCTAAGTACATAATTTACAAAAAGGCAATGCAATTCACTTCCACGTTTACGTTTCCCTTCGAGCAAACACGGGCAGAAATGTTCCCATATTTAATAAAATACGTTAAATATTTAGCGATAGAGGGTTTAGGTATTACCAACCTCACGATCACATAAAGAAAACCGCGGGAAAACAAACAATCCGACAGATTAAAACAAATACGCGCCCCACTTTGATGCAGTGCTCATTTACTCTTTGTCTGAAATTATGAGGATTTATCAGACTTGTTATACTTGTACCCACTAAAGTATACTAGATAGATACAAATGTATATATATATATATCATAATTTGGTGAAATTTATCTGTAATATGTATTATTTAGAAATATATAAGTATGTTTATCAGTTGTCTGGTTACCATAACACAAGCTCTGCTTATCTTTTGATCAGATAACCGTGAGTGAGATGTTCCGGAATATTATTATTATTATATCATTATTATTTTTAGCCTTTGTTTACGTTACTTGAAAGCAAAAATTAATAGTTATTAACATAACTTTAGGAATTCGAACGAACGTTGATTTTCGAGTTATGTTTAGCGTTTCCGAATACCTAGTATCAACTTAAAATATATAACTTTGGTAAACTGTTTAATTGATATAGTCTTTAAAATAAATTTCGTTTAGACCAGCTATTTATTTTTCGGAGTGCGCCAGTGGTTACGAGTTAAATCAAAATAAATAAATAATAATCTAAAATGGCCAATTCTTTAACCTTACGAAATGTCCCTAATTATTTTTCAGGTATATCCTATCGAATTTTGTAAAAGGATTTTACCTTTTTTGTAATTTGGACGCATGGAACGCAAATTGTGTAAATTGGATGTTTAAATACAATTTTGCTTGTATATAAAGTGCTTTCGCGATTTTGATAATTAAGGCAACTTATACTAATTAAAATACCATAATACAGCATACTAAAATTTTAATGTCACGACACACGACCCACATTTCTCATATTTGTATTGAACAGAAAAATAAACAAAGCTATCTATTCATTTATCTTCGCGACTATTGTTGCATGTTGTTAATATCCGTTCGCGGAAGGAACGTACCACGTTTTGAATAAAAAGGAAATGAAATGCTTCATAATTGATCCTGTTGTGGGTTGTCAAACAAATGTAATCATTTGGGTATTTAGACGTTTGTAATAGAAACAAATTCCTTCATTTGCAAGAAAACAAAACCAGAATATACTTTTCAGATTTTCCTTAGTTTTCGCTTTGCTTGTTTCGTATCATTTGAACAGTATACCAACTTATTTGTCACATTGTATTCATGTGTATAATATTAGTACCTATACCTAGTCTAGTACAAAATAATAAAACGGTTTTTAAATTCCATTATTATTTTTTTGTAGATATCTTTGCAGTTAGCCTGAGCGCAGGCTATGACTGCTTCACCGGACTTTATTTAAAATTCCTAATCGCACAAATAATGATGACATTCAATCAAACACCTCAGAATTGAAGATAGTAAGCATTGGAATAAAAATCTGAACAGTACATAAACCAACAATCTTTTCAATCAAAATTGAATGGCAAAACATGAGAACATTCTGTACATATTCTACGATGCATCTAAGTTATCACCTTTGCATGCATTTTACAATTCTCCCGGGAGCAATATGCACTAGCTACATTAACGTGAGAGCTAAGAGTGGAACGCTATTCCTTGCCTTTTGAAAAATGTCACTAAAGCAAGCAAAATATTTAAAATTTTACTACACGAAACATTTTCTGATGTTCGTTCAACCATTTTGTTATAATGGTATGTTTAAGAGGCAAACGAACATGTTATATATAAATATAAATAACGAAATTAATAAGTACCTATGTCTTATGTACATTAAATAGATGAGTAGGTCTATGTTTATATAAGACAAGATCCCTTCGAGGTTCATGGAAGGCTAAGGTCGCATTCCCAACATTCTTCACTAAAATAGTTCTGTGTACAGTATTGTTCTACCTTCAATCCTTCTAGTGCCAAACTTGATATCCAAAAGTGCTTGAACTGTTTAAAGTTTGGTCTATTAACCCTTCTTAGGATCGAATAATTATCGAATAACACCGGTATAAACTTCGATCACATTACATTGTTAGGCCGAATTTTCAAACTAGGTTCAAAGAGACTTCAAAAAACCCCGTTGTTTGGTATTTATCGATATCATATTCGACCTCGTCTATTAAGGGTTTTTTATGCCGAGTAATTAAGTATCTTTGAAACACTATAGGCGTTACCCGGTTGCTTTTAAAGCCTTTAATTAGTAAATACTAAAATACGTATAGTATATATGTCACCGGAAAATAATAAGAACCGTAAGTTTATAAATTTCCTAGGAAATTTATAAACTTCCGTAGGATTCTAAACGAGAGATATAATGTATTATTTTACGCAAACATTTTAGGAAATTTATAAATTTTCAATGTCTTTTCGTAAATTTATAAACTGACGGATATCCATTCGTAAGATTCTAAACGGTTCGACCAATCACAGAAGAGCTTTTAATTTTACGCTTCTTTAAAATACGTAAAATAACACACTGCTCTCTGATTGGTCAATGTTGACAGTGGAAATGTTTGTGTCCATAGACTTAGGTATAATCAGACTTGCCAATCTGTAAATTTATCAGTTTTGATTACCAACCTAACAGTATTTTTACTTTATAACTAGTTAGGTACCTATTATACAGGGTGTTTATTTACATAATATGCTACTGATCCCTACTTCCCTCTACCAAAATTAAACTACAGAAATGTGTTTTACTATGTAGTGTAGTACGTTGATGCAGTATTACAGTAGTTTGCTGAGATAAATTTTGAATTACATATATTAAATAATCAAAGGCCGTCGCTCGCTTCGCTCGCTCCATTGCAAGGTCACAATATCTAACCTAACCTAACCTATTGATCTCTGTCACAAAGTTGAACCTAACCAAGCAATGGATGTCTGGGCCTATGTCGGTTCTATATGTTTATGTTCTATTTCTTCATATCGCACTAGCGAGATGTCGATCTACACTTCGTCAACAAATTTGCTAGCATTTACTTCACTATATTTACCACTTTAGCTGTCTGCAGCTTCTAGGTCGCTCATTATGAGTCTAGTTTAGTATCCTTTTTTTTTAGTAAACTATTTTTACAGTTATAACATAAAAAAACTACAAAAACACACGAGAAACCGGTTTGTTTACATTTCGTGGCACAAAATGGCGGCGGAGCGGGAAGACGTCATTTATTCAACCAATCAGAACGCACATAGCGTTTGGTTATTGCTTACTTATTATTTTACGCTCGACTTTCGTAAGTTTATCATTTTACGAAAATGTGAGCGTAAAATAATACATTTTATCTCTCGTTTATAATCCTACGGAAGTTTATAATTTTCCTAGGAAATTTATAAACTTACGGTTCTTGTTATTTTCCGTTGACATATATATGTATACATATAGTATAGTATATTTACGTACCATAAAGTTAATTAACAGTTAGGTACTGATACTTACGCTTATTCTTTGATGAATACCTGTATTTAGAAAGTATTTATAAACTATAGACACAATATGACCATATAAAATTTACTCCTAATATAAAAAATACGTTTTGTGACAAACAACATTTTTAATATTTTATTCATTAGTTAAAAATGAAATTGATGCTTTCTTTTTAGGATGCCTTGTAGGAAATGAATTCAAAAAAGTCTTCAGAATTCTCCAACCATCAAATTATAGCTGGCGCCACTTTTTCAGAACACTTACGAACATTTCCTCTATGGAAAGTCGTAATATAGGAGTCCTCAGGGAAATCTCTTCTATTGCCTGCTTGTTTTGTTCAACTGACGTCTGTTGGCCAACTGAATGTACCAAATGAAACAACTTTATTATTCTTTAACGGTAAACACGAGTTGACTCAGTGAATTGAACACTGAGCGAGAATTTAGTGACTATTTTTTCTACGCGACTGAGTAGATTATTTTCTGTTACATATTTGTGTGCGGTACAAATAACAATTTAGGTTGGATATATTCTTAGTTCTTTATTTTATAAATGTACTTCTCAATACTTATCCTCCGATGCATACAAAGTTTTATAACACTAAGTTTTAAGAAAGTTTCGTAGAGCGTATGTCTTTCTACCAACTCAAAGTTCAAGAAGACATAAAGAAGAAAATATTTCAATTCAAAAGAAAGCTCAGTGATTGTAAACACCATCAAAAAGGCAACAAAATGTCTCCCCTTATTTGTTTCTATAAGCATCAATTTTTCCATACACACCTGTGTTTTACGCCTAATATTCATCTCAATGTTCGTTTGCAAATAACATAAATGGCTGTGTTTATGTCTCACATTCGCTATGCTATTCAAGAGAAAATTTTAACTTAACGACGGCAATAACGGCCTTGGCGGGGCTCGTTTACACCTACACGTAATATTTTTACCTGCGCGTGAACGGAAGCAAGAGGTAAAGGGAATGTATCTACTTTTACCACCTTTTACCGACCGCATTTTTACCCAATGCGAGAGAACGCACGGCTGAATTGTATTTTATTTTGATAAAAGTTTCCAGTTTAATGTTTGGGGTTATTGTTGTCGTTAGAATGTAATATTAGGGACTCTCGAATTTCTCTTTTAACAGGTTTAACATAATATGTTTTATATGATGAGGGGAAACAAGGGTGTTGCGTGAAAGGTGTCTTATTACTTTTGTTTTTGTTCCTAATTTACCTTAATGGTGAAAACGAATTTGGAAACTCCTGTCGTATTAAATATTTTTATACGATTATTATATCATTCTTCTGTACAGCCAGTTTCATTTACTGGGATGATTTATTATCAGGTGTGCAGAATACGCTGAAAACCACTTGCCACCAATTAAAACGAACTGATATTATTTTTGTTGTTATGATTTATGCAGTTGAACATTTATACTTTATCACAATCATGTTTTCATTTTTCTTACTTTAATAATTGGATTCTTGATTTTCAAAAGGATTTGTTCTATACTTCTTTTTTACAAAGCAGACCGACGAATTTTGATTTGAGATAATTGATATCTCATCGTTTATAGCATTATTTGGTTGGGTAATACTCAGAAAGAAATTAAAATACGAATATTTAACGATGGTAATTAAGTTACATTAATACCAACGATAAATTCACCACGTGATATAAGTTTGTGTACGCTACATTTATGTCGATTGTGTACAAATTGTAAATTTAATACACAAGTATTTATAATTATATGATAAATTTGAGACTTGTACAGGTATAGCGCATAGAAACCACACACCAAAATGTAGACACAAAAGCGCAACAGATCTCAAAGTAAAGTAATCGTAAGTAAAGCTTGTCGCATTCCACCACTAAGAGGCATCTAAGGCTCTCCTAAACTGCACTTTACAAACTCCACATAAATAATTCCATCTGGAATATAATTCAGCGAATAAAGGCGGTCGTACCAAAGTTTGGTGGTTAAGACAAGTAGAAAAGTGGCAACATTAATCTGATCTCGGGCAGCAAATAGCTCTCGAATGCGGTGGACGAGGGTAATGCACCGTGTGAGGAGTTGGGGCAGAAAGTGAGCGGCTGCGACCGATGTGCTCCCCATACGACCGCCGGTTGTGCCCACCGCCTGAAATAGATGACAGCATTACGAACCAAGAACTAAATTACTTCGAACTATGCGAGAGTTAATGATGTAGTTCTGGGTCTAATTTAGCCAATAATAAGGGTATTTTTATAATCTGATATCCTGAAAACTAATTCTATTTTTCGTACTTTAAGCACAATTAGACAATAAAATAGTAAATTAATGAATATAGAAAAATAACTGCAGTGTAATAAATCACTAATCTTGTCGTGTCTCTTTACTTCTGTAATAATACGAAACGTGAATATCCATATCCAAATTCAGATTCAAAATACGAAAAAATATTTTAATAAAAGTAAGAGCAAAGTTCCAACTGAACTGTAAAGAGAGATAAGATTTGTTTACATACAGCTTCTAGAGTACTATATCTACGATCCCAGTTATGTGAGAAATGCCAATGCCAATATGAGTTTAAAGTTTCGTTGAAAATATGAGGTCGTAAGAGGAAAATGTCTAAACTTGCAGAGCGGGCGACTTATCTAAATCATACCACTATGTGCCAGCCCCTGAGTTTGTTTGATACACTTGCCTTACATTTAGTTGCAAAGGGATGTAGGTAAAGTAAGCCATGCAATTTACATTAAACAGTTAATGTTATACATGTTGTATATGTATAAATGTTTTTGGACTCCAATTTATATGTTTGCATTCGTTTGTACAGCGATTCTGAGTATTAACAGATTTTGAATACCGTAAATTCTATTCATTTTTTCGTGTTGATTTAGAAATAAAGGACATTTTTTTTTATGTTAGCATTTCAGAATAACAACAAAAAATACGGCACGGTTAAATAAAGTACGGTCGACCGCGTCACTAGTAAAAAGGAATTATTAAATTGAACTTTACTGCGATAAAATAAAGGTTCTGTTAATGTCAAAGCAAACCACCGATGTGCGGTCTACTGCATGAAAAGGGTAACATAAATATTTGAGTCATCAGCGTTAAAAATGTTATTGGTTTATGTTTATTTCTAGGCTTGCTTTTCATTGAATAAGAATTTTAATTAAGTATGGTTTCATAATTAAGATACAATTTTCGCTTAAATACGACTTCTATGACCTAGACAATACTAAATAGGCTGTAAGTAATAATAGATAACGATTTGATAACTGAAAATAATAATATAATTATTTAACCTACCAAAGACCGTTAAGGTTCAGATTAATCATTACACTAAAATAATAATAAAAAACTATATTTTATACAGTAAAAGTATTCTTAAAAGAAAACCCTGTATACGCCAAAATGGGTCTAGGCAACAATACAGTTGAACATTTTTCTTAGCCAAAATGTCTGGCACGAGTTATAAAGGTACGAATGAAGCCTAAACATTTAGAGTACTTTTTGTGTTCGCAATACGTCCCAGCAATAAACAGGGTCACAAAAAGAATGACCTTAGAGGGAAAAAAAGTAAATAAGTAATGAACTAAGTATTTAATTCATTGCTCCCTTTGAAACATGGAGTGACGTCGGCATTAAATTATCTATTTTATTGTAGGTCGGCGACTTATCAACGATAGTAAAACTTCCGTAATTTTGTGACCTTATTTCCTTTTTTTTGTGTTAAAAATATGTGTGTTTAATTTAGTTACCGCGGTTACGGTTATGTACTTATACTATAATGTCTGTAGCTTTGTACTTAGAATTAGGATTAAATGAAATAACCTTAATTTTTAACTTTCTTAAGTTCAATAACCAAAACCCATTCTCTTACTCATCATCAATTTGATTTTAAAAACTAAATATATATTTTTATTTATGTAATTGATTAATGGTCTCATTTAAAAACACAGAGGTAACCTTAATACATACCTACTGCAAATGAAAAAGAGTTTCCAAAACAGTAATAATAATATAATATTCCTGGACAATTCACACACGGTAATCTGATCCCAAGCTAAGCTCTAAGAGAGCTTGTGTTATGGTAACCAGACAACTGATATACATACTTATATATTTCTAAATACATACATATTATAGATGAATTACACCCAGACCAGAACAAATGATCGTGCTCATCACACAAACATTTGTTCTGAGTGGGAATCGAACCCACGACCTCCGGTATAGCAGTCAGGGTCACTAACCACTAGACCAACAGGCCCGTCGACACAACAGTGATGATAATTATGGTATTAGACGACAATGAACTATAACGTCATTATTTAAAAGAATAACGTAGTATGTTTTATGAAACTCAAGTGTAAACCTGTATTCAAGTAAGGCCAATTTATGTAAACAAAAAAGGTAAAATCACAGCATATTGTCGAGTTTGCACCAATCAAGTCTGCAAGCGCGCATACGTAATTAGGCAAAAAAAAGCTGCAGTTAACCTATAAAATTGGCTTTTATGTCACGTATTTTTAAACGCTATTTTTTTTGGTATCACCGAGTTTGGGTATATTTTAATTGCAGTCAACATATCACAAAACAAAATACTACTAAAAAAAATTAAGTAGATAGTATTAAGTACCTAGTAGTAGTAAATTTTCAGTGTTGTCGTGTCAGCGACTTGGAAATATTGGTAACAACAAACGAAAAATATGATACTCAATAAAAAATAATTACAACACAGCACTGAGAAGTCACCTACACATTATACCTATTTTTGCGTATTTAAAATCCATTCAAAACTTTTAACCACACGTCACGTAATCAAATACATCGTACCTACATTTTTTATACTGACAGCCATCAATTCTGTATCAAATATCATGTAGTGTCCAAGCGTGGGCGTTCATATTTGCGACAACGCTGACTCGGCATGATCCCATCGCATGAAAGCCTGGACGAGTCACGTACACGCTTCAATTTATCAGCTATCAACCGATATGCGGCCTCTATATGGCTTTACATGGTGTACGAAACACATAAACTAAGAAGACATCCCATAAAATATAACTAGATGTACTATCAAAAAAATATACGAGAAAATTTCGCAGTTGACCTGAGTTCGTGTCACAAAATCGTTTCTGAATTTCTACATAACACTATTGTACATATTTTCATTGCATAGTTTACCACATAGTGGTTTTCGATAAATGTTCGATCTTTTTACATGTTCTCTAAATACATAAGTCTTATTTTCTCAAGACTCAAACTTTAATACTTAAACGAAAAAGTTCCTATGAATAAAAAGAGAATAGAAAAATTAAGCAAATATAGATCAAATACAAATTGCGATATGAAATAACAATACAATTCATAGAAATTCTAGCATATCATTAGGTAATAAACAGTGACTTTTGTTTCAACCAAACCAATATTTAAACGCTGTTTAGTGCGGTCAAAAGCCAAGTAGAATTGATTCGTGATTAATTTGTCATTCACGGAAATGCAAAGTGCTAATTACGTTCCAGAAATTGGATGCCTATATACCTATGTGTATGTAGAGCACGCGTAAATGAGCAATCATGGTTTGATACATTTAGCGTTTGATGTTACGTTGCATGTTTCTGGCCTATAAGAGTAGAGCGGAATACACCTAATTTAACATTCTGTATTCAGTAATTGTACGGAATATCTCTAACTTCTTCTTTAAAGATACGAAGAACATGTGTACGCAGAATAACAATAAGACAGTTCCAGTAGCTGTGGTGATGTGGAGGTCATCGCACTTCAGTTATCGTGATATAAATCGGTCCCTACATTACTACAGGTGTAAACAACTTTCTCCAAGAAGGTTGATGATGGCGCTGTTTTGTACAAAAACAGATAATCGACATCGACAACACAATATAAATTATTATTAGTAAGCTCCACATCGCCAACACGCCACGGCCACACCACATCCACGCCATATTACGCCACCTCGCGAATGTTTGTTGGGCTTTTGTCCTGCGTAAACAAATTCCAAAAGCCAACAATTTATGTAATGCCTGCGTTCATTCACCCGTTTCGAATAGAAAATCATTTCCTAACAGCGCGAGATAATTTTATACTCAATGACACAGGTTAAGCAAATTCAAGATCAGCTCAAATGATTTGAAGTATCAAAAGCCAGTTAATTTGTTGGGGTATAAGTGTATGACTATAACCCAGATAGTAAAACAAAGTAAATTGTATATATTATATTGCTATTATTATAATTTACTTATATTAAGATTTTGGTGCTTGGTTGTTTCTGATTTAGAGATCATAAATTATATTATTTGGTACCGCGTGTATATTAGAAACTTCTTATTTTTTTACATAAAGATCAACTAATTAACTATTAACTATTATAGTATAATAAATAAAATATTATTGGTTTTGGTTGGATATGACGTGGTAATTTTAAATGCTATATGTACTAAAAAATATCGAATTTTTTCAATACATAACCATCACAAAGAGGACAATTTTTTAACAACGCCTTTAAAATATATAGGCCAGGGCCAAGGACGCAAGAATTATGTTTCTGTAGCGACAAAAACAAAATGTCTAAATATCGTATGATAAAAGTTCTGTTTTTCGGCTGCCATTACTTTTAACTGGCCCCATATGTCAAACGATCGCGTAAGCATGGCACGCACGGTATAGATCGATGGAGTCACAATATGCGCGGATGACAGTGCCGCGTCATGATAATGTAGTCATTCCACGTATAAATATTATCAACGCAGCCTTCTGTAATTTCCAGAAAGAAATAAAATCGAAAATACACTAGGTACTTGAATTTTTTTCGTCTTTTCATTATGATTTGTAAACTATAGTGCTAAACTTGACATGATTCTACAAATGTTAAAATATAGTTATTTTAGATGATGACGAAAATTATTATTATTACGCTCATTAAATTCATAGACTCATTAGGATTCTTAGATACAGTTAGCTTGTTTGAGACATATGTGTGGAACTAATCATAAAAACTAAAAACTCAGTGGGACACAGGACGATGTTTTAAAACAATTGCCAATCGCTCACGCTGGTGTCGAAAGCATGCGCAAGAAAACCCGCGACTCTGGCCTCGGCAACGAAAAGTAGAAATAACAAAGTAACGTTGAAATAAATGTTAAATGTTTAATTTGATGAAATCATTGTAGAATACGAAATTTTCAATCGTAATTATCATTTTTGTTGGTCACTGAATCCAGTTGTAAAATAATCAGCAGTAATTAAACAATCCCCTTGTTGCAATTAGTTTATATTGAAAAGCTACATTTGACATGCGTTGTAATGTTATGAAACTGACCTGTCGAATTAATTTGTGAATTAATTAATTTATGTTTAATTTTACGTTTATATTTTAATATGTTAATCAATTTCGACAAGTTATGTAATATTATTTTTCCCGTTCTATTATTATGAATGCAAAAAAAAGTTTGTCTGTCTGTCCTTTTTTGACGCTTTCACGGCTTAACGACACGACCGATTGTGATCAAACTCAGTACAGAGTTTTTTTGATTTCTGCGAAAGAACACCCAAAACGTAGTATTATGTATGTTCCACGAATACTCATGTTTACAGTTTGGATATTTCCAAGAAATAACACAGAGTATTTTGGCTCATAACAGGCCATATTCTAAGTTTCAATAGCATAATATTTGCACTAACACCTTTGAGCACAAATAATTATTACTTAATGATATTCAAATAGTTAAGTTGAAAGTCTGTAAACAGTATAATATTATAATTAGGAACCAGAACTGTCATGACTATTGCGCTTGATGGGTTTACAGTTTTCATTATTACAACCCAACATTCATCAAACACAGGACTTTCAAATTAAAAAATGAACATCTTACAAATACACTATCAAGCATATGCAAAGACTGGAAAGAATTTATATGGATAGTAGCGTGTCCGTCTTGTTCGCCGTCTCAATGAAAAGTGACCGATTACAGCTTGGTATTACACAAAACTACCAAATGTTTCAAATATTGTTCACAGTATATCAACTCCCACTTTTATAGGCAGAACTGGACTTAAAAACGCATATGTGATAAAATCTGTTTGAATGTAAACATCATCATCATCATCAGCCGGAAGACGTCCACTGCTGAAAAAGGCCTCCCCCGTAGAACGCCACAATGAACGACAACTCGCCAATTGCATCTACCGTGGATGCAACTGTAAACATAACTAGTCACAATACCTACTCTTAAAATGAGGTTTTATCATAAATATATACCTATTTTAATAGTACACGCTCTGAACATGTTTATAAGGATAATAAAATACTTTTAACCCGGATATGTTAAATCATGTTTCCATAAATAAGCTTACTTCCAAAGCTTCAGCGACATCAATTTAATCTTAATTTTAGACATTATTGAATATGGAACAAGAGCGTTCCATTTTGCCATTATTATTTATAAAATAAACAATCAACCTGACAACCTGTACAGGAATACTGAATTCCATTGTTTTTATTGTGTACTAAATATTAGCGCAATAAATATGTGGTCGACCGTTTCCTGATTTGTTTGTATATGTACCTTTTTGATTATAACAATATTGACGTAAATCTTATTTAATTAAATTGATATTTAATGCGCTATCTTCAGTATTTAGGGTACTTTATTTCTAGGTAGCATCAAAAATTCCAACCATTATAAAGTTACGTTTAAAATAAAAAATATTCTATAATTTAAGTATAAGCTTGCTCACATAATGCGTATACTAAACTGCCAGGTTTTAACTTACAACCACTGATTATAATTACAAAATCCTGCTCGTCAAGGAAAATTGATTAAATTTCTAGAATGACGTACAATAAAGAGCGTCGTTATTAATTTTGATGATAAAGCATTTCAAAGATCCCATAATTTCAAGTTCGACGTATTTCAATGGTTCCTAATCGTCTTTCTCTCAACTTCGGAAAAAATCTCCGCTAACTGGTTAAATATCTTGGTTACACACAATCATGTATTACATCAAACAATTATACGAACAAATTAATAAACTATTTATGTGCACTAATACTTGCAAGGAAACATGGAAGAAAATATTCGTAGGTACTGCTTATTTGTTTTAATATTTTAACTGATTTCTTCAATTATTCTAGCTCTTCTAGCCAAATAACTTTTCTACAAGAGTTAATGCTTAACAAATTGCTAAAATAATAAAAAAAAATTATGGAAGTAACAAGTCTAAGTCACGTGACATATCGAAATGAAATGCTACTTCCATACATTTAAAGTAACTTAAGCAATTTCTATCAGATCATCGTTAACGCTTGTTGAAATTATCCAGGAGCTAGACTATAAAAAGTATAAAAACGTAGACACCGTGTGTATTTTTTGTGACAAAAACAAAATAAGATACATTTCATTTGTAAAAGGACAATAAATGTTCCATATAATAAAATTTCCACGAGAAAATTACACAGGCTAAACTGTACAATATAGCTTTGTACTTTATTGTGGCTTTAGTGGTTTTTATAATTAAATTACATATCTCTTTTATATCTTTTATGTAAGGTTGATGTTACGCATGTGGACATTGTTTAGTAATATCAAATATATCATGAAATTATTCTCTAGGTTATCTGACTGACACAGTTCTGCAAAAAAATGTAAAAATTGCCATGTTTTAACACTAGATGTTATCTTCCAGTCTATTTTAATATTCATTTTGGAACGAAAAAAATAATGGTTATCACTGCGTAAAATCAAAAAGCTATAAAGGATGCCACATAAACAATAAGAATTTTATTCATTCATTTGAACTTCTAAGCGAAAAACTCAAACGCTAAACTTGATCTACTCCGCCTGCCGTCCAAAGTACTTCGCTATAAAAGTACCTGGTAATAAAACGCAACAGTAGACTTCGTAATGATGTGACAAGCATGGCTTTGTTCTCAGAAAGGTCCAATCCCTTGGCCCACCAAAGGGTAATTGGATTATTTTGTTAGGAAAATATTTTGCTGCAATAAACAAACCACGCTCTGTTTTGGGTACAAAAGGCAAGTTGAACATATTTCTAAAACAGTACTATCCGATAAACGTTATGTTATGTAAGTAGTTTTGAATTGTACACATTAACACATTCGCACGTTACACGCTGCAATATAAATCTACGTTACTGGTATAAAATTGTGATTGTAATCTCAACTCGATAGCCAACTCCCATAAAGTGTAAAATATGTAGAGCAAAATAATTACAAAAGAGATCGATAGCCGGTGTAGTGCGAACCTGCATGCTTTATATCTCGCTTGTCGAGATTTATGACTGTGTGTCCCAACTGTTATTACCTTACGTTGAATAAGCAAACAATTTGCGAACTTTGTTGAAATCAAGACTCGTTAGTACTTTGCTCACGGCCAATCAGCGTGAAGAAAGTCATTAAGTTTGATTGGGAGTTATCTTTCTTTGCAAGAAGCGTGCTTAGCAACCTGAAAAAATATTGATAAATTGTTCGTGATTGTATTTGGAATACTTTCATTTGGAGGCGTTTGAGTGGATAGTCAGAATTTCAATTAAGATCAGCTTTCTTCGGTTCGAATTATAAATGCGATAAACTGTGTTAATGTAATAAAATATCATTAAAAAGGAAATTAATCCTGAAATATGGATTCTCGAAAAGTTTTGCGAATAAAAAGTAATGAAAAATGAGCGAGATCACAAATTTAGGAGCTAATTAAAAAAAGTTAAAGTAAGTTCTAAAAAGCGAAACTTCCTTCGAGTTAAGTCTGATAAAATATTATTGAGTTACGTTTTGTTTAACTAATTTAGCTAAAAAGAGGCTTAGCTTGTCCGTTGGGTAATGTTCCGATGTGACCCTTATCAATTCGTTCGTGTCTGGCGGACGCGTCTACCGAGCCCTTATTACGTATGTACGCATCTCACAAAAATAACGTGTCACTCTGCTAGCGGCGAGGACAAACAATATACTGGTTAATATTTAATACGGAAAATGGTTGCTAGGCTTTGATATTTTTGGGGCGAATGAACGATGGCCACGTCAAGCATTGTATTTTTATTCTGGCAATTAACAGTGTGGGTGGCTTGAAACTTTTTCGTGACATTAATCACAGCATCTGCGAGTGTCTGGCCTTCCATGTATTTTATGCTTCGGTAAAAATGTTAATCTACTTTGTTAGACAGTGCCTTGATGCTGCCGTCCAACACTCTTGATATATATATATCTGAAATTCTAGATCGCACATACTTGAGTGAGTATAACCTCATACGTAAGTGTAGTGTAGTACTAAACATAAAACTCAAAGTATATGTACCTAACCCTCAAGTAATGCCGACCTAATTTCCATCGCCAAATAAATAAAGTAAAACATTTTAATAGGCATGTACCCAGGATAGCAGTAAATATCTTTAATCTAGTTTATTAGTTATGTAAAAAAGGGGCGCTACCCACAATTTTATGTTTTTAATTACCACTTTGCCTCTAAAGGGAACAAAGTTTGTAAATGATTCAGATAAACAATAATTACGGCTGTTTCAAATTAGAAAGTAAGAGGAACTTTACGATGTTTGGAGCAAACATGAAACTCAGTCCAGCTCTCGCCTAATTAGTTAAGTTTATAAATTTGTTACCTATTTGGTATGCTAAGTGCCCAGGAGAGGGCACTGGCAGACTTTATCATATTCTACATTAAATGCTAAAACCTTTAATAAACGTTGTGCAATGTCAGTAACTGTAAAAATAGAAGTATGATGACCAATAAAGTGTATTATTCTTAAAACTTTAATATCGATTTTGGAAAATTATAACCATATTAAACACTAGCTGTGCCAGCGACTTCGTTGGCGTGGATGACGAAACTTATCAATTTCCTAACATTTCCAATCACTGCTCTGCTCCTATTGATTGTAGCGTGATGAGAAGTATACTATAACCTACCTAGGAGTATGAAGGATAATTGTATTAAGTTTCGTTAAAATCCGTCTAGTAGTTTTTGTTTCTATAAGGAACATACAGACAGACAGACAGAAAAAAATTACTGATTGCATTTTTGGCTTCAGTATCGATCACTAATTACCCCCTGATAGTTATTTTAAAAATATATTCCATGTACAGAATTGACCTCTCTACAGATTTATTATAAGTATAGATATAGATAATGCAGCCCTATGCATTTGGTTTGATAGAAGTGTAAAATGTTTTCGATTTTGTGTGGTTTTACCAGTGACATTATGAATTGCGTTCCTAAGAACTAAGTTCTTAATAAAAAAAAAGTATTTCTAATGTGTAAATTTGGTATTCCAATGATTTTGCCTAAATTGCGTTTAGCTCATGTTGATGAAATGCAAATTAGAGCATTGAACTCAATTAAACGCTTCATCTGATCGCGTTCATATGCATCCATGAAACCCGCCCCCAACACTTTATCTAGCAGTGGCAGTGCAGAATCCAAAACAAAATTGTAATATTCTGTGGAACTAAAAGCTATCAGATTAGCTATTGTAATAAATCCACTTTCTCGGCTTCAGGAATTATATTGGAATTGAGTTTATGGAACGGTTGCAATAAAACAAGATAATATTTTTCTTCAATACAAATTCAAATTTTCTCGGCTTACCTATGATATTTCCATGAATATGAAATAGTAGATATGCATATTTTGATTTAATAAGCCTGCCATGTGCGTGACTTTGTCTTGATATTTTTCTTATTTTCATTAAAAAGACAATTTCCCGTGACACCGACGTGTGAATACAAATCAGTCAATTTACATCTTATACGTAAAAAAGTCATATAATGTCGTCCTTTAAAATTATTTATAGGCATGAGGAGTAATCTAATGTACCTATGTGGAATTATAGAGGGCATGTGGTACCACTGAATACATATTTAGTAGATATTCGGGCTACATTCAAGGCGCGTTCGGATTTGGCAAATGACAGACAAATTGGCGGGCTGTGAACGTGACGTATGGCACCAACACCCGCTACCCAGCTACAATAAAGTGAGTCAAACTCTTAGTTTGACTTTGGCAGCTCCTTTGCGCGTTTACCTATATACTGTAGTTATTTATAACGCAATTACACTTGCTTCAAGTTTTGTAAGAAAAGAAAAGCAGCAAAAAGTTTCACCTAAAAATATTAACGGTGAAAGCAATCTCAGAAATTAAAAAAACTTACGGTTGAAATTGTACAAAAACCAGGTTGAAAAAAAGCAGTTTTAATCTCATATTCTGTGTTTTCTCTCAGTAAAAGTGACGAAAAATAATTTGTCCTGTTCTGTAGTAGCTAAGCGGATTGTGGAATACGCTTAACTGAAACACAGGCTTTGAGTACGGTTCCCGCTTGAATAACGTTGAGCTCAGCGAGACCCAGATACTGTGTCATCTGGACATGACGTTTGAAATCTGAACTTGTATTATGGCACTATTGAGTACTAAATATACTTCATTTTGGTGCCATTATACTAGCTTATTACTGGTAAAGTTTGTACCTTTGGATGGATCAAATTTCATCGGAACAATTTTTGGCAATAGTCCGGTGAAAATGAAATGTGCAAGGTGGCCACAATCATACGAACTTACTGACAATACTTCTAAGAAAATATGGAATGGGAAATAGGGTTTAATATAATGTCTTTACTGAGATCTGGTATCTTAGCTTACATTTTTATTTGTCAAAGGACCTATTTTTACAACAATTTATTTAAAGAAATATAGCCCCTAACAAATTTAACTCATTAATCAATTTCCAAGAAAATCAATCCAATTTGAAACGAGCATTTTTTCATTACGCTCGCCACAACCGGCTGCGCAATGTTAGTCTTACAGTCATCAATCATAAATATCATTGGTTCGCTTCATCACTTATTCAAGTTGTACTTCGTTGTTCACGAGCCGGGCTTGTGACATTTTTGTGAGATTGTAATTATTTTGAGTGGTTCCGGCCAGCTGTGACAAGGGGACGGATTTAAAGAGAATACACACAATATTTATAAGTCGCTGACTCATTGACTCGAATGACATCGGTTTGTGAACGATTTATGGCTGTGGAATTTATTTTTACAATTTCTTTAAGGTAATGAAAAAGTCTAAAGAATTTTGTGTACAGCTTGTTCAACAAATGTTCTGAGCATTTCGAATTTAAATAAAAATGTGAATAGATTGAATATGTAAGTAACTACAACAACTGCAAAAAAGAACGGTCAATATAAACATTTATAAATGCTTTTCTCGACGTTTAGGTGCGAATTAATGTGTTAAGCAAAATAAGAATGTAGTAACTTAAGTGTCAATTACCTAACATATTAAATTAGTTGTGCCTTTCTCATTGCAATTACATAAAAGGTTTACCACTAATGAATTAATATGACGACACAGAACAAAGTCATGGTTTCATGTGTATGGCCCTTTATGTGATGAGGACGCAATATTCTTAATGATACCAGCAATGAAATATCAACCAAAGTTGATTCGTATTTCTAGCACTGATTGAACACAATGGACTAGTTACTACAAAAATGATTATTTTTGTCTATTTTTACTTTATTCATTAATTAAAAATAATTACTTTTACTTTATTTATCTAGATATTCTTATTGGTTTCTTAGGTTTACGCGAACGTTATATTAAAATAAAACTACTTTTTTACGGACTTTTTCACGGTTTGTTTTGATTTTAGCTCCCGACGTTTCGACACCTTTGCAGATATCATGGCCACAGACTGCCCTCAGAACACAGTCTGCCCGAACGAAAGTAGTTTTATTTCAATTTAACATTATTCCTTTCTGAAAACTAGACCAAGTCCAGTTTTGTGACTCTTATTATAAAATACATAGCGTAACCTTAAGGTTATATAGACTGCATAATGCTAATAATATAAGGGTGCGTCCACATCTGGCGAACGCGCAAACTGCACGAGCCGCTCGCGAGCTTTTCGTGGAATGGTCATTCGGTGTGCCAACCGGAGTGCCCACCAGTTTGCCCACCCTTACATACAAACAAACCGGAAAGTTAACCTCCTTTTTTAAAGTCGGCTAACAGGTACAGTGAGTTCCAGTTTCAAGACGGTATGATTATTCTCTGTGTCTTAGAGACAAGCAAGTCAGCGCACGGCTCGCAGTGCGTCGCCTCGCCGTAAAGGCTTTCCGTAAATAATAAAACGCAATGTAATGTCACATTTGTGATTCATAAAGGAGGTCGCATACAATGTACCCTTCTCAATACCCTTTGTTCTCCAATGACAATATTAGTCTCAGAACACAAGACAAGTCTGCAAGATACATGATTGCGATCAATGGCAAATGAATATACATTGGCTAGTACACAATAAAATGGTAAATGTCACCGTTAAGATATTGTATCTTACTTGGTTTGAGCTCAGTCTTACTATGGGTACTGTGTTTCCCAGTAAAATGAGTTGTAGAGGTCAGATAGGCAGTCGCTCCATGTTAAATACGGTATTCAGCTGGATAAGGCAAAAAAGGTCGGAAAAAAAATCTAGGTTTGAAGTCAAGGTTTAACATGAAACATGTTTAAAATGAAGATTTTTTAATACAAAGCCATTGCGTTGTAGTAAGATTTATGAAATATTTTATTTATGAAACGAACTTTGAATGCAATATAAAAATAATAGATATAACTTATTGCACTTTATTATATTTACTTGTCATGCGTTGTTACTTTATCATGCGCTTATTCACTAGGTATATGCGCTATGACAAGTTAATGCTTTCGAAACTTTAAGATTTATGTGTTTTAGGATTAATGTGAATATAAATAAAGACGTAAATAAAAAATTAAAATCATTTTTTTACTTTTTTTACTTAACGTCCTGGCTGCACTGGCTGGTATCACACGGATGTTTACCTGATAATCTGTCGCAAATTCATTAAAACTACAATGCTGTTGTTTTTTTTTTAATTGTTTTTCCATTTAATTTTTTTACTAATTTTTTTGAGAGTTATTTTTTCTATTTCGTTAGCTGTTTTAAATTGTGTATGTACGTATATTAAATTTTGTTATTTTTAGATATAATGCAGAGATCAGTGCTCATAATACGCTTTGGGGATACTGTAAAGATGTTACGTTGTTGAATAAATAAAGTTTATGTAATAAGTATTAAACTTTGACCAATTCACGACCAAACTCAATCCACAGCTAAGCAGTGTTTACTATTACAGTTGGGCTAGCTGATAAAATAAAGCTTTTTAACTACATGACTATGCGAAAACTTGTTATTATTTCTTTAAACCTATTTTTAAAGTGAACTTTCTTAATGGTTTAACCAAATAGCTTTACTTATAGTTCGTGAAATACAACTGATAAAAGTTAAAAGTTTGTTTTTATACCTGTTGTCATAACAAAATATTATCAAAAATAAATAATTGTATAATTATAATTTATAAACATGCCTGCCGGTATAATTAGGTATACAAAAACCTGTTATCGTAGAGAAAAAATATAATTTTTTTTTTAGAGCTGTATTTTTTAAGAGCTTTTATTTCCCTCACTACCTACTTAAATGTACTTCTTTCTTTGCCCTAATTACAGTGGTTTTATAAAGGTATTTAAACAATTGCCGAATAGTATTTTTACAAAAGTTTGCCCTAGTTTCAGGATGCCTAAAATTCTCCCTAATTTTTATTTATAAAGATATGAATAGTTCTCGGGCACCTCATTTATTATATGATTTATAGACTTTCAAAGGCTTAAAAAGCAGCTTTCACTTTCAGTGATTTATTATACTGCTTCGAAGTATTTGTGGAATAAAACAGAAAGGTATTGAAACTGCCGACGATCAATATCTGTCAAAGCGAAAAAAATTCAATTAAACGAGCTCGCGAATTCTTTCATTGGATAAACGGAAGGCGTGAGAATTGAAAATTATGCGAAAAGATTTTCTATACACGCCCGTAGTCGTGTTTTGTTAATAGAAATTCTTTGATAAATCGATTAAAATGGACAATAAACACGCTGTTATTGTATGGAAACAGTCTGTTTTGAATGCTGCAATCTTTTATTACCTATCTGCTTAGAATTGAATTTGTATGCGCTCGTGCACTGTTGCCTTTGTTTAACGATCTAGTGAATAATATAACTAAACGTTTCAGTTCGAGCGATGGGCGGAGAAACATTCTATTCTATACCTACATGCACTTTCAAAATGTTGTTTATTCTTCGTCGTTTTGTCATTGTTTGTGTAAAATGTTGATGAAGGTCAAAAGGTGACGCAAAAAAACAAGTCCCGAGAGAAAATATTTAAAACGAAATTCCCAATAGCGATGAGGTCATTAGATATCTTCCAATCAGCATTTTTAGAAAATTAAAGAAATGACATCAATTATTTTTAGACTTACGATGTCCAATTACTTATTTGTATTTGTTTTAAGAGGGAAATTTATTTAAAAGCATTTTAATACTCTCCAGAAACATATTTTTAAATTTACATTAATGGTCAAAAATATTTCAGTCATTGTAACTAGTAGCTGTAAAAAAAATGGTTGCTTAAAACATAACATAACATAATATCACGCATGTATCTCCGTAGGGTTAGGCAGAGGTGTACCAATGTACACCCACAGTTCGCCGGGTTGTTTAGGTCTCATGTAATAGGGGCGAGCCTCAGATCACATCAAACAAGGGAGATTTGCTATCCTTGTAATTTTAGTATGCGTACCCGATGTCGCCACTTTTCACACATTTATATTTGTACACGCCCAAACGATTATCTCAACAGCGCACACACAAACATAAAAGTCAACGTGATTTGCCACAAACACAACAATATCATTGTTACTGTTAACTCACACAAATCAATGCTCCAATCACGGCATTTTTCACACACGCTAATGATGGGAAAAAGTGGTCGATAAAATATTTATCGATGAAACAGACAACAAAGTATGGTTCATCGAATAAATAAAAAAATATTATATAGTCGGTATTATTCGGTATTGATATATCTATTTGACTTGAAAAATTAAACAAATGAGTAGGTAGATTACTCTACACTTATATTAACGAGCTGAAGGGTTTGTTTGAATGCGCTTATCCCAGGATAAATCGGACCTATGTCAAAATTAGAAAGGTAAAGTATTTTATACCTGAGCGTAAAAGACTATGTATGTACCACGAGCAAACCCAGGGCGCACTGCTAATCAAACTAATATTACAAAAGCGAAAGATTGTGAATATGTGTGTTTGTTACTTCTTCATGCTCAGATCGTTGTACCAACTTTGATAAAGTTTAATTTTTGCTAAAAAACTGACACCGTCGTATCTCTAAAACTACTGAACCGATTTTAATAAAGCTTGCAGCATTCCCTAAGTTGAATAATACCTAGTACAACAAAAAATATTTCCGGCCGACTTAAGTAATTCGGTAATTCCATATATGCGAATACAAACATAAAACATACATACATACACTTTTGAAATTGGGCACATTTGTTCAGACGCTGATATAGACTAATATATACGAAACTACGCAGTTCTGGAAATATAACATACATACGGGTTGAATTGATAACCTCCTTTTCTTAGAAGTCGGTTACAATATGTACTAATGTACCTTCGCCTAAACGTAACAAATACTTTTCTGAAAACCATACTAAAATTGGTTTAGCCGAACACGAGATAATCTCGCAATAGCATACATATAATAATAATAATAATCCATTTATTTCGGGCATCAAGGCCTATATAAATATAAACAATACTCTACTTAATACAACTTAATAATACTTTAAATACATACTACATAATTAACTAATACTAATGTACACGAAGTGTCGGCGTCGTGTTTCGCTGACATATACATACGGGTCGAACTGAGAACCACCTTTTTTGAAGACGGTTAAAGTTAAATAAACAACTAAAACATTAAAACACACGCTTTAACACTATATCGATACATTGTTTTATCGTTACGACAGATCACTCGTGAAACTACATCACTATTTTACGGCCGGGTACAGCGGAGGTACCACGCGACTGACATTACATTTTGAATTTGTGAGTATTGGTGACGCACGCATCCATTGCGCCATGGAGCGGAACGAATAATTGAATGATACTTACTTAGCAAGCAATGTATTTATTATTACGCTAAGGATGAATTGTCACTTAATGTCATTTATGTTATAATTAATTTCTATTTTTGTGGTTTTATAGCAGAAATATGTAAATATTGTAATACTTACACATGAAATGAGATTCCATCTTTCACGTAGTTCACTTTTTTGCTTGTATTTTTGCAAACAACAACAGAACAACTCGGCATTTTGGCAAAAATCGAGAGACGTGACGCGAGCGTGTAGGTACTTTTGACTGGCGGCAAAAATCGGTATCAAGTGCAAATTGAGCCAGATGCGTACGCACGTGCCGGGGCGCTATAACATATCTCCCTTGTTTGATGTGATCTGAGGGGCGAGCCTATTAAACTAAATAAACATGTACTTATAAATTTATTTGGCTCTTTTTTCGGCTTATTTAACTTAATCTTCGTATATGTAACGCATAATATGACAGATGTAAGATCACATAATAAGGCCTTTTTCGTTATCCATCAAGCAATACTAAGCTATACGCTATAACATAAATCCTAGTAGAAGCGAGATCTACGTATGATTTATAGTTCGCTAACTTTTGCCTGCGGTCTCGCTCGGCCGCTGGGAGTTGGCAAAATATTTACTGCTTGGTCTCGACCTATTATGCTACTAACAACGTAGTCACTAAAATTGCTCATTAGTGGACGCAGAAATCTGCATCTAGCAGACAAATTAAAGTACTTCTCTGTAAGTGTCTGTAGATCATATCAAACTTGTTAACCATGATCATACAAAATAATATGTAAATATCAATATTTGGAAACATCTTTTTTTTTATTTCAACCCCACTCTTTTCACACTGAATTCTAGCAAATCTCTAAGATTAAAATCTTAAGACTCCGACTCCTACTTTTTAAAAGCTATTTATGTACGAAATTAGCAATTACTATGTACGTATTTAATCACGAATAACAGCGTTCATTCGCAACAAACATTCTTGATATGTAACCTGGAATAATTGCATAAAAATGAAATACGTGACTACAAATTGACGGCCGTATTGTTTTTCAAAGTAAAAAGTATAAAAGAATTTAATTTAATGAAGTAAACTGTGGACTTGTTTACACGCAAGCCGAACGGAAACTGGGACATTCGTAAGTGATGAGTTTACAACTGTCATTAGTTGTTCACTATTGCAATTTAAAGTTATACACTACTGACGTATTGCTGGACGGTAATGTATAGTGCATGTGGTAAATAGACATGCATTTATCGTTTTTAGATTGTGTGCATCAAAACGCAGTTTCTTCTACTATTCACTGAAATCTTTTTTAGATTAAGTGAACATAGAAAAAGTTTTGAACAAGTCATAAATTTTACCTTTATCAAATAAAAAACGAAGAGTAATTTTACTTTTAGCTGCTTAGATTAAAAAAGAAACCTCTGAAGTGCAATATGGATATGTAGCAAATGTAAAAAAACAATTACTTAAGGTTATTTATGAAATTGCTGACAAAGAAATTTATTTAAAAGCATAATTTACGCTTACTATAACTGTCACATTAAAATACTTTGAACCGTTTACCGACAGACGGGCGATGACATACATTCCGTGTAGAGACGTAGGACGCGAATAAACATTGGTATTACTTTAATTTTTGGACGTAAGTGCACATTTGGGGGATATTAATGCGCGGCCCATGAATAACGTGTAGCAGTTCACACGATTCTGTCGGCAAATGGCCCATATGTCTGGCTTAGCGGTGTAAACGCCCCAAATAATAACATGACAATATTGCTTCGAGCTCAAACTGTGCGAAGTGACGGTGTAGTACGACGGAAACGTCTGTCGTTAGTGTTGCGGCATTTGTTTCAGGTTTAGTCAACACAGTTATAATTTAGACAAGGATGACGTGCCTGCCGGCGTTTTAGACAGTCCAGTCTGTCTGATCTCGATGTTCCACATATTTGAACAATGCATAGTATTTTATTAACGATGAATCCTACACAGAAATATGTTTAAAGTATGTATATTACATATGGAAAACTTGTTTACACAATTGAAAACAAAAAAGCATATAGGTATTGGATGTTATTTTTGTAAAACCATTTTTTTGTTCAGTATACCCTGCTAAATTATATAGACGTTTCAAGTAAGTATAAGTGTATAACAGACAGTTAAACAAAAAATATTGTTAGCAAAAAGAAAAGGAAGGTATGCCAAAAGTTTTTAAGCGCAAATGTCATGCAATGACGGAAGAACTTATTGCCAAATATCATGAACAGTTTCGAAAACCTGGTGTACCTACAGAAGTTTTTGACATTAATTCAAGATCAAGCGTGATTTATAAAAATGTTGAATAAAAACATTTAAAAATACCAAAGTTGAATACATGAAAATACCTTAATTTACATGAAAAAAGGTTTTATTTAATGAAGATTAACTACTCTTTGATGGCATAAATTGTACACATCCATGCGTCATGAACACATGCACACAACCGCATGTCACATCATTCAAGGGCTTTGCACGTGCTGCACAAAAAATGTAACGCGAAAATATTAATAAATTCACATTTTATAACCAGATTTATACGTGTAAAGTTAGATGCAAAATTTATTGCGACCCTCTGAATCAGTAAAATTTATTGTAGTTTTATTTTATGAGCTATCATATAGACACTATCTACGTACAGATAATTAAAGTCATATTAGTTTGGGAGAGAGTTACATCTCGTAATATTTTCATGTAATACGCTTAGCAATTTAACAAACAAATTAGAAATTTCATGATGGAATCCGTTTAATTATACATGGATATGAGTTAAACCGTTTGTGAAGTTACTCGATGCGCGAGCTAATGCATATAACTGGACTACTCGTGGGAAATTTAGATTAACAAGTACCTATTACTTAAATGAAATTACATTAAGAGAAGATAGGAGAAGAAAGTGGACGAACAGAAACAAGTATTTAAGCATCGTAGCAAGTAGAAAAAAGTGGTCTCTGCCTACCCCTACGGGAAACAGGCGTGATTATATGTATGTAAAATATGGGGTTAAAAATAAGTGATGATGTGAGAAGTAAGTGTATTATCAGGCCTTAGTCGCCTGCCAATAATATTAATCCTTATTGGCAGGCGACTAAGGCCTATAGATATATACCTTATAAACTAACATGCATGTTTTATAAATACATTTTGTGATAGTATATAGACTTAATCTTATACCTACACGTGAAGTGCACTAGTGCTATAAATATCTGGGTAGTGCGCGTTTTGAGTGGTGGCCGCGATCCCGACACACTTCCTGAGCTAACAGCCACGGAGGCTGTAAACGTCTCCAGCGCCTGACTTTCGGTGATTTACTCCAATTTTATGTGTCGCCTCTACTCTGGATTTATATTAAATTTATTTTATGGCACAATTTTACAACCCTGAACATGTTACGATGGCCATTTACGTCGTCTCGTTCGAACACGTGTTTGATGGTATTATGTAGCGTTTATTTATTTTTAATTAGATTGCCGTCTGTAATTTTTTGCTATATAAAATCTTAATTATAAAAATTGACAAAGCAATTAAAAAAAACTATGGAAAAACTTATTCAGAAAACAGCGATATTATCCGTTCCTTTTCGCCTGGAAACCGAATAAGGCAATTACTATACGTACGAAAATTGGGACACCGGCTGAATCCATTTCTTGTTTTCAGCGAAGCATTAAAAATGCTGTTAATGGAAGGAAAAATCCGAATGGCATCGTGCAGATGCGGACAACGGGGACTGTTGGTACGTAACTGAAGTTATTTCTCTATAACAATGGTAGCCGAGGTTATATTATTGTTTGTTGAGACCATTGTACGAAAGTAATCAAGTGGAAAAGCAAGGAGTTGTATTGCTCTGGTTGTGACATGAAGCACTGGAGTGTCACAATAATAATTATTAATCCCGCTTATTCACAGGGGACAAAGCTGCGACGTGGAATGAGTTTTTTTTTATATATTTACACACGTACACAAATGGCTGCGTATAATGTCTCATTTGGGAATATATTACATTTATTAGCGTCGTTTCGCGCACGCTGTAGGTATTTTGTAAACAGTAACTAAACACTCACGTCTTAGTTGGTGTCTAATCACACTTTCACTCAAACAAATTATCAAGTTGGTACAAGAAGATTGAAATTATGAGAGTACTATCCTAAAATGTTTTGAGCTTGGAAACAAAGGCTGAAAATGAGTTTATCTATCAATTTGTAAGTAAACTAGGTTGCTGTCTCCGTGGTTTGATCAAAACTTTTTATACGGGTAATTGTTTCTGACGCCGAACTAAATGATAAATTGTTATTAGTATTTAGTCGCGCAAACCATGGTAATAAACCTATAGTTGGGAAAGTATTGTTGTTTCTCCTTTTAATGTTGTTTTAAAAATGCTAATTACACAAGAACGGAAACTTTTGAGTTAATGAAAAAAAATGAATCTAAAATCAAAATCAAAAATCATTTATTTAACTTAGGCTCAAAAGTAACACATTTTTTTTTACAAAAGACAGCACCCTAGTGGTCTGTTCATATCCGGCGGAAAAGGCAGCGCGCAACATCGGCCGCGCAGCGCCAGAACGAGCAAGCACACAACAAAACATCCAACCTCTCACACCAACGCGTCGTCAGGTCAGTGTGAAAAGCCGAACGCTCCATCATGCGCCCGCCCGCCCCAGCGCCACGCGACCGACAACACGCTACCACCGCCAGATATGAACCGACCCCAAAACGCCCACCCTTCACCGCTTCCTAAGTGCTCTGGCTGAGGAGAAGAACCGGCGCAATAAACTCCCCAGTAGCACGCTATCATGAATTAAATTGCATAACGTAACAATTATGAATAGTAACTTCATAACCTAAGGGAAGTTACAAAAAACGTATTTTTTTTAATAATTGTTCACACCATTTACGAGTCAGGTAAACTTTACACATTGAAAAATAAAATGTCCCAGACTGGTTCAATAAACACAAAGAGAAAGAAATAAAATCAACAAATATTATGGTCCGTTTCGAAAGAAAACCTTCTTATACAACTAATGTTCTATCCCAATACTATTGTTTGCTACAAATGAACAAACAACAAAAATCTTACATATCGCTAGTCAAAAAGTTTCATAATTATAGAAGCTTTTTAGATAAGCAAGCTAAGGAGATAGCAAGACAAACGGCTTTCGCAAATAAACATTCCGTTTTTATCTCTCTGAAACTTATAATATCACAGAAATGGAGACGTAAAACATTATTATTATATTTATCTTCTAAATATCTTATACATACATTGTTATTCTTAAATACATTCGTATTATCTGCTTAGTATAATATCTCTGCTGTATTATCAACCTTTCATCTGCAAATCTGTGTGATTTTTACGTTGTATTTAAATACAAAATGGGTGGATTTTGGATACGGAACAGATTTAGACTTGTTTATTTTGTAGTCTTTATTAGTCTTTCATAGATAGAAAAACACTTACTGTAGTACTTGTTTAAGTTAGGAAAAAAGACACAAAATAAGGAACACCATTGATAAATTATTTCCGTATATTAAAGTTATGTTCCTATTCCATTTTATTACATACATCCTAAATTTTACAACCCCTATATTTTAACACCGTATTAGAAATTAAATATTTAGCCTCGGGACAGCGCCATCTAACAGGAAAAGGTAATAGTTGCGGTTATTCTCTGAGGAACACAAAACACCCTTTATGTAACCCCGTTGCCCTATCTTTTCTTGTTTGAAGTGCTCCAAGATTACCGAAGTAGGCAACAAGTTCTAATAGGCTTACCAAAAACACACAAACACATTACGTAGAACAATTTACAATTATGAAAATATCACATTACTAACATAAGAGTTCTGTGAAGTCGCGGTACAAAATAACTCCTTTAATAAAGTTTGACGTTCGCGAAAGTTCGAGACATCGAGTCATTAAGCGAGACATAAAACCAACTACGAAGAATACGGCAGTTAGTCGGCTTAGCGACGATTAACTTTGGCAGAAAATTAAAAGCGACGACGAAGAGATAATAAAAGCAGTTGGTGAAAATACGTGACCAATATGTCCTGGGAGGGAGTGGAGGGTTCGGCGGGCTTGATCTACAAGTTTATGTTCCTCACGTACCGCGAGTTTGCTATGCCAACGTGCGATAGCTACCTTACGGCGAGCGGCCCGCTTGGCTTCGATATCGAATCAAACTTCGATCGTTCGCAGCATACAATGTCAACTGTGAATGCGGACCCGTGCGTATTGCGGTAATCAAATCAGTTTAGCATGTGACTATTTGTTTGCTAAGTTGGGCTTGCAACGGTTAAACCATATTATCACACACGTTCAAGGAACAAACTTTTTGGATTCATATAACAAACAAGTTTCAGAACACTTTCTTTGAAATACTAGTGGGCCGAAATTGGTTTCAAATAATACATTTTCCACGTTCTTAATTTTTAAACAGCAGTCTAAATGTAACACAAAAAGAAAAATCCATTAGGAATTTAGGTCAAAAGGACATCCCTTAAAACAAAGGACGTCCCGAATAAATATTTCTAAAAATAAATATCTTTTATTTCTTAGTAAAATTGTAATGAATAATTATCAGATAGGCACCTATTTCCATCTGTGGTTTGACTAATATTTTCCCAAAGAAAAGTTTTGAAAAACAAAATGTCGACTGTCTAAAAACAGATTTATTTTTAGTACCAGCTGTACCTACGTTAAACAACGAGCACAGGTTTTTAAAACTATATTTCTTTTCATTCTAAAGATAACCCAACCCTCATCGCGGTCCTCCTATAATTAAACTCTAGTAGATGTAAAGGATGACATGTGTTTGCGTTTTATTAAAAACTCCCATACCTACATCATTCCGAGTAGCCACATTCGGTTTAATTAACCCGAATCCTACATAATTAAAAGGTTCTTATCAGACAACTGTACAAACAGTCTCGTCGCCAGGTCCGAAACTATGCGAAGTTTTAATTAAGCCGTTTTATCAAATATGAGGGATACAGGATGTTTGTAAGCAAGGGTTTAGGGTCAGTTGAATGAAAGGCCGCGATGACTATCGGAAGGCAACGGTTTCAATCACACGGGAACTTCGCTCGTTAGACCACACACACGTCCACAGAATGCCTATTCATAACATTTCACATACGGCTCTTTCATGTCGCTGCAAGTTGAAAGTCCCCCGTCAGCGGGCCATCGATATAATGTACATTAGCCGTGTTTTTGGATGAAAGGCTTTTTGAATATTATTATAATACAAACTCAACGTGTAAGGTACCTAAATTATTTATTCTATAAGTTTTAAATTTAATATGTATTTAGTTGTATGTAAAACATAAAAACATGTTGGGCATGTTAAAACAAAATTGATCATTAGAAAAACAAGTAACAAGAACATTAAAAAATGACTGTCATTTAAAATACATACGGCCATATTTGTTATTAGTTATCTGAAGTAGTCAAAGTTAAGAACATTGGTGATATTTTAACTAAATATAACAATTTTAAAAGACATAGGAAATACAGTAAATTTAGTAAGTATTTACCATAAACATCACGATTATTTACGAAGCGGATATCCCAGGGCCATTTCTCACTAACATATTTATAAAAATAGTAAAGGTGAAATGTGTAAGGTAGACGTGATAAGTTAGCGCCGATAAGAGTATCTTATTTGTTAACGTTGGAAGTCCGCATTAAAAAGACGAATGTGGGTTCGGCGCAAACGATTTAATGGCGATATTTAAGGTTGGCCTCTTGATCCGCTTACAAAACGAATTGGTTGCAAAATTGCTTTCTAAATTGGACTAGTTCGGCGGTAGACAATTTGGCAAGACATTTGTATTCTTACGGAGAAAAATAGCATATACCTCGAACATCTGATAGTGAACGTCGGAGGTCTGTCGGCATCCGACGAGTCACACAGTTGGGCCCGAGCCAATCATTCGATCGAAATGAAATATTTCGTAGCAATTTAGGGACTTAATGAAAAAAACTCCCCTTTTCTCATTTAGTATGTTCATGTATGTATATGCGAAGAGGGTATTGGATTTGTTTCAGTTTGACGTATTTCATTGCTGACGTTGTACATTGATAATATTGCCCCGAGTAATTCATGCAAATGTATGGATTAAATTATCTAGTCATTGTTTTTTAGCCAGCTGCGTAAAAGCAGAGGGAGGAATATGTTTTGAATGCGTTGTCTATGTAATTGTATGTTCGTTCGTGACATGTATTGTTTAAAAACGTATCCATTGTGAATGTGCACTGCTCGTATTGTTTATGCTACTTCGTTACTGTATTGTTCTTTTAAATCCGCATTTGAAATAATGTCTAGTTGTTTATTTGCATGTGTGTAACGTACGTTTGCAAGTGTGTGTGTGAGCGAATAATAAATATAAAAACTGAACCATGAAGTGTAACAGTGTTCCGCGCTCGCTATTCTTAATGGGAATAGCAATGTTAACAGTTCTCCCTCATTGTCTATAAATTGGATGCCGCGGCAATTTGCTCATCGTACTGTTTTTAAAATGGGTATTTTATTGTTCTCTCTTTTATTTAAACTGAAATTACTCCTCATTCATTAGGACGAGAGGACGCAGCGCACTCCACTTCATTTTTATTTTCCATTGTTGGTTTTCAAAATTAAGCCCCAGTAACAATTGCTTTGTTAATAAGGGTTCCACGATTAATCTGCTTTATTTTTTTCTTTTCCACGAAACAAGAAAGTCTTCAGACAACATTAGTATTTTTTGTTGTTCTAAATTAATCAGACCGAAATGCGTTTTTTTCATTTCGCCAAAGCGAAAAATTGCTTTGCGCCTTTCCTCAAATTGTTTGTTTGGCAGCGGCCATAATGAAATTGAAGCCTTTTCAGTTAATGAAAACTACATCTGCTTTACTCGCATTTACAGACGAGAGTCGTACACGCTGCGAACGTAGGAAGCCTTTTAATATGAGTTATGTTTTCCTTTTAATGGGATGGTGATGTTTGTGTGTTGATAGATCATATGAAGCAAAATATATAAAGGTGCTCTTTCTAAATAATTGTAAGAAATAGTTAATTTTTCCAAGAAAGCCTTTTTTAACATACTTACGAGGTATATATTATTATTATGAGCATGTTAGGAAACTTAAAAAAAAGTTTTATCTAGTTAAGATCACGTACAATTAAAGCTAATATTAATTGAAGCAGAATTTATTATCTCAAACAATATGATATCAGTATTAAACATGATGAAATTATTAGTTTTCTGCTCCGTTATTAGTTAAATTTCAAAGCCATATGCTAGTACGTTTTGTGTGTACGATAAGTTTCATTATTACTTTGCCAGACATAAATACCGCTCATGACATTAAAATTTTGTCGTTCAACAGAATAGTTGGCCACGCCCCCAATACCAAGTTTATTCGTAATTGTTTTAGTTTTAATTTATAATTTGCGTTGCGTATCCTAGCAATATGTTCTTACCACCTATATTATTATAAAGTTAATTTTCATATTTTCTAGTTACAAAGAACATTCATTTACTGTTTAAGGAAGGTAATTCATTAATACGGAAAATTGAATGACAGTTTTTTTGCGTTATTTTTTTTACAAACATTACGTTACATTCACTCATTAAGTAAATGGAAAGACAATAACACTTAGCCTTCTATAAAGTACTGGAACTCTTAGGAGGGATCTTATATCCCCCAATAACCATTTACCGGGCACAATTCCAAACCACTAACAACAACTTAGAATTGCTTAACAGTAGTACCGAATACAACTTTGCCTGACCAAAACCTTAGACTGGGCCAAACATTTGGTCAAACCAATGGCCCCACATTTTCTTTGTCGCGTCATTAGTACTTAACTAGGATATTATTCATTAAAATGACTTATCAATAATTACATTCAGTCCAAAAAAATAAACGAAGCAAAGTCGAGGCGGATTAAAAATATAAAACAAACTTTAAAGTTTGCTTTCGTTTCATTTACGTTACTGAAATAAATATCGAAGCTTTTTCGTAAAAAGTACAATGAACGTATATATTGTGAAATACGCGCGTATTGGATTACTCAAATATCGAGTATTTATACAATATATTAAAATAACGCCAACGTCACTCATCAATATAAATGATGGGCAATTTATTCGTCGTCCGTTTGTACATATTGTCGCCAGTTGAGCTTGACTGATGACAGCCTCGTATTGTTGGTGCAGAGCAACAAACAAATATGTTCGCATCACGCTCTCATAAACGAGCTCAAATATTATCCTTTAACAAATTACCACATTCCCTGCGTGTAAAAGAGTAAACAACATTAAATATGAAACAATGTTGCTCAGGTCGACACCGCGAATCTTTGTTAATGATCCACTAGAGAGACCCAAAACACCTTTTGTACAGCTTAACGTATTAATCGCGATTTTGCAAAGGGAAATCAAGCTTCCGTAATCCCAATCGAAATGTTTTTAATGTTATAGCTCCGGGGTCGCTGAGCGCTGGGTAAAGTGATTTTTTAATCAAAGCTTTTTCCTGATTACCAAAACGATAATTTAAACTCTTGAATACATAATAAATATTTCGATTTTAAATTAAAATAACGTGTTACAAATTCATTTTTAAGGTAATTTTAATTTATAATTTTCATCATAAAGCGTGTTATTTATTAATTCAATAAATTAAGCGCAGATCGCTTTAGATCCTCGCGATTTTATGGTAGCCGCAGATAAAACGGTAAATATTGGTTTAACCAAACAGTTTTGCTTTACCTGGTTTGTTTATTCTAGTATTGATAGCCAAGCCAATAACTTTTTTGGATAAACAAACCGGCAATAAACAAGCCAACAGACTCGGCAATCACATAATCCGAACATAATTTTGTAGAACAAACAAATTGATACGTATCCATTATGAATGGTAACATCTCGATCGTTATTATCATCCTCCATCACATTCGTATGTAAATTAAATCAATGTCTATATAAAGGGCGATGGCAAGCCCTTGATTGCAAGTCTCAGCACGCAATTCGACAATAAACTTGCAACTACGGAACTAAAATTTCAACGCAACTTTATTTTTATCAAAGGAAGTCGTTAGACGGTATCTGAACCACCTCGCACGTATTAACATACATAATTATAGGTAGTTTAACAATTGGAGCAGTGCCAACTCGAAACAACTTAAATTATACAACTATTACAGTTTTTAGGTTTCCGCTGGTGCGGGAAACAATACGTTTTTAGATATTTTCTGATATTTCGACAGGCGTTGCTAAAGATAGCAATTTTTTCGGCAGATTTATTACTATACTTTGTTTCCAAAACTCTTACTTATAATCAGGGTTCATAAAAACAAGTCTGAGCATAATTCGTTCTCGTACTTATTTATGCTTTTGTTTTTTTTGTTTGATGACAAATTAAACAATAACGAAAAGAAATAGACTGAATAGCTATAATTGAATTAAAAACAAAAGTACAAGTTAATTGTAGTTTTTACATTAACCTTCTGTAGGACAAAACAAAGAGACTGTATATTCCCCTTTATTGTCAAGTACAAGGGCTCTGTCGCTGACACTTCGATTTAGTACCGACCCTTGGTTTGATAAAAGTCCTTTCACCGGTCCACCCATTATTTAAGTACTTGCAAACAAATATGGGCCTATTTCACAATAAATAACTTAATTTCTTATTGTTTTTCGTTTCATCAAATTGGAACTCTTCTCATGGGAACTGATTATGTACGAAGATTATTTATATTGTATTTCGTTTTCATATTTTTCGAGCAAACACATTTCCCGGAGAAAGGAAGGAAAAGTTTAATTCAAGACATGACTGATAGCGGAAAATAAAATAACATTAAGATATAATACGAAAGCACTTAAGGCCCATGTCACGCGTCAATCCGTACACGGACTTGCCATACGCTCGCTTCTTGTTGACAGATTTTACTTGCTACTCACATTCAAGCTTTACGGCTTAATAAACTTCATATTTTAATCACACACAATTTGACTCCCAAAATAGAAGTATATACTGCCGACTAAAGTAAAGTGAATACAAATAGTATCTCCGTTATTACTTCTGCAGCGACCCTATAAACGCAATTCCGGAAAGAGAATTGATGCTAAGTGTCCTTTTTTGTAACGTAACAAAGAGCCTGAAAAATAGCACGTCTGAGGGAACGGAGGCAAAGTAAATTCAGCAATTTATTGCTCAGCCTCGGGCCCTATATTTGTTGCAAATGAAGACGGCAGCGAGGTGACAATTTTCGGATGTTGGGATGAAATGACCGTCCGGGGACGCAGCGTTCTCGCGTTGCTGGCTTTCAAGTTCCTCACACCTACACTAGTGACCTGCATTGTGAGAAATTTAAAACATTTTTGTGTACAATTCGGAGATTTTTAATTTAATTTATTCGTTAAAAGTTCCACACAAATTAAAAATAAATTATTTATTATTTTTACCATTCTTTTTTAAAGGCTTTAATTATTTCGCAAACACATTTCTACATTTCTTTTTTATATAAAATAAAAAAAACCTTAGAAAGGGGATCCCGTACCTATATCTGCGCTATCGTGACTGATACTCAACAAATAATTGTTCAAGCACGCGAAATAGTAAATTACAATGTAACCTTTACGTTCACTTGTCCAAGAACCGCACGTAAAATCAGTGATTAGATTACACAGATAATTTATCGGGGCGCAAGTGAATAAATCTTATTTACAACTTTGTTTAATGCGAAGCTATGCGTGTTCCCGTCGGGTACAGCGCGTAACTTTCAATTTACCCCGGTAAGAAACATTCTTGTATATAGATACCAACCACTAGGATTTTTTTCTTTAGATCTTTGTGGGAACTAATCGCTTTAAGCGTATTTATGTTTTATTTTATTTGCCACGTGAATATGTAGATTTGAAATCAAATAAGTAGGAGGTCACGTTGTGTCTTTAACGTTTATTAAAAAATATTTATTTTCTAATAAAAAAGGTGTATATAAAATCCATGTAATAAATCAATGTAAGCATTCAAAGCCAACAGCGGGACACTTACTTTTTCATAATGATCATTTATTTCAAACTATGGAATAAAATCTAAAGCTTAATATTTTAACCATCAACTGGTATACTACAAATACAATAGAGTTATGAAGCTGTAACAAATGTTAGCAAGCCTATTAACAAAACATATGAAAGCAACAAATGTTCTGTTCAAACAGAATTCACGATTAAAACGCTACGTTCATAAACTAGGTAATTTCGCGTTTAGTTTGCTGGTTCAATGTTAGTGTATTCAGTATGCAACCCACATTCTATTTGCGAGACATCCTGTTAGGTTTCCAATACATCTGGCCGGCGGTGCGCGGGCTAGCGAACCGATGAGTCTGTACGTGCAAGCGGTGACAATGCATGCTCACTGCACCAAATACACTTTTCGTGTTGCCTGTACTGGTGATCAGTTACCGTGAAGAAACTATTGAAATTGTTGCGCTGATGAGCTTGATTGTACTTTGTGGAAATTAATCTGATGTTTAAAATGTATTTATGTTGTTCATTTGTTTTATTTTTGCAGAATTCGAAGAGACGCAGCTGGCAAGAGAGAAGACAGTAGCTATAGAGAGACGATTTTTGTAAACATTATTTTTGATTGATAAATAATTCGGTTTACGTGTAATATACAGCGGAAAAATCTTTTTAATTAAATAAATGACGACCTTAGTTTGGAATAGAATAGAATAGGATAGGATAGGATAGAATATTCTTTATTGTACACCATTAAAATCACCAGTTTAGTTTATCAGTGAAGGCTTATTATCTGAGTTTGCCGTTGTTATTATAGATAGACCCGTGACAGATGATTCCCATGAGAGAGGGCTAAGACAAATTATATAGCTACATCGTATAATAGGTATTTTGATAGAATATTGTCGTATATTTGAAAAACATTTTTGCTGAAATTATAAGCCAGTATTGTAAGTTATTATGTTTTTATTATTTATTTTTTCCTTTCCAATTGCGGAACTGTAAGCTCACATAAAATATAATTTTACCAAAATGAGTGTAATTTTACCAAAGCTTTAGTGTTCTACGAAGTGCTGATAAACTTAATGATAAAATATCTGCGAAATATTATAGGTTATTACGATGAAGCATCGTGTGGTTACCACCTATATGTATAACGTATCTTGTAGGGAAATTAAAATACAAATATACTTGATGTGGATGCTGCGGGCAGACATTGCGAGGAAATAGATATAAAACATTAGATACCTGGCGCGGACTACCTAACCATTGAAAATAAATATAGGACTCGATTAATGACGCACTTAATTGACCAGCGAATAATTTAAAAATGATGACTACAATTCTACATATATTATTTTTATTAAATAATAAATAATATTTGTCTTAAAAATTGCGGTAGTAGTTTGTCAATTAGAAATTAAGTAACTTAGCACCGGTACTGATAGAAATCTATTAATAATTTAGGGCTACGTTATCACAATCTGTTAATAATTTACCAGAGTCATATGTCATGAAAGCGTAGCAATATACCATTACCAAATAGACGATATAATAGTGAACCAATTAAATTTTAAGTAAACACTTAGGTACATGAATGTATAATAACTTAATCAGTTGCTGTTGAATTTTAATAGCTCACATGAAGTTAATAGTTTCACAGAGTGGTTTGTTTCGTAACACACCCCGTACATAGATTTATTTCCCTATTTCAGACCGAATGTCCTCGTCGCCAACGAACATTGCACGCCCCATACAAATTGAAAATCAATGAACCACGGGATCCAATTTTGTATGAACAGCTATCCATTTTGATATCACTCAATACGGTTTCGTTGAAGTGTTTATAAACTTAAAATGATCGCTTTAGTTTAATAACCCGAGCAGACGAGTCGATGGGCTGGGTTCGTACTTAAGTAGTTGCGCTAAGTGGTACCGATTTCAACTCCATTAGTGACCAATGGAGTCTTTAGTCATTACATTAAAAAGGGCATTGGTATTTAGCCTGTATTGTGTCACTGCTGAGCAAAATCCTCTGTTCACTTCTTTAGCGGTGTAGGATTTTACATTTAAAATGAACCTAAACACAATCAAGGAACGCTGCAATTTATCTATTAACCTCAATATAACTTTCTAGCCTTAAGCGCTTTTCCTCAGTTGTCTTTGATAAAATAACTAAAGTTTTAAATGTAGATCATTCACTAGAGGCGACGAACTATTTAAAAACTAAGAAGACTTGGCCTGTCCGTACTTTTGATTGAGGTAATATGAATGGAACGAATGAACAGTTGAACATCGAATGGAACGATTGTAATTTATGACGTTCCATTCTCACCAGTCTCTGAACATTTTATATGGGACACAGAAAATGGAATTGTTTTGAGTGATCTTCATGAAAAATAATATTATTCACGTCTATGTTAGAATTCGTATATTCTGAAAAAGGTAATCAGGTATTTAAATAGCATTAAGTCAAAATAGACCAAGCTGCCATAAGTACGACAGATCTTATTTTTACTTACAATACTAAGAAAAAAAATAAGACCTAACATTAAAAATAAATTTCTGAATACTCCTTACTCGTGTACACAGTACGTGACAAAAGTTGCAAAATCTCATATCAAAATGAAAAACAATTTAGTTCCAGATTACTTTATTTTTTATAAGTGAATAAAAAGCCTACTAATCTCAGCCGGCAACGCTAAAGCTAAGAAGCTTCTTAGTTCTAGCTAAGAAGCTGGATCTGGTTTTAATTACTTAGGGGCATAATTTACTGACGGCGTCGGCCGAGCAGGGTCAGGTTAGATTACATCTATTATGACCACTCACAGGTAAGGCAAGTTTCAAGCACTATACAACATTAGTTCTGTTATGAATTCATTTGACGATTAAATTTAGATATGAAACTAGCTTGTAATAGCTTCGTGAGAATTGTTACCCATTTTTTTTGCATTTACACCTTATTATTTGATGCTCAATAATATAGCCAACGAACAATAAATATAATAGTTATAAATTGGATATTACCCTGTAGCGGCCCCACTGCTGGGCGTAGACCCCTTATAGAGAAGTAACGGTTTGTTAGATTAGAGTAGCTAATGTCCTTTTTTAAATTTGAAGCGCAAATAAGGATAATTTTAATCCATTCCATTAAAATCGTTTATTGTTTTAAGTTTCGCCATAAAACCTTATTACAAAGTTACTTTTGTATTTATCAGGTGTATGTACGGTAATTTATTTAACAAAATTTTAATTGATGAAAAAAGGTACGTTTAAATTATTATGCCTTTAAAAATTTAATTTATAAATACACAAAATAAAATGTAATCCATTTTTTTATGTTCCAGCTGGCAGCTGACGGGGTCTTGCGAATAATCTGATGTCATGTAATCCTCGGCCTACATTAATTAATATTTCGGAGCGAAGCGCAATCTCGCAGCGTGTAGGGCCGTCAACGCATTGATGCTATAGTATCTACTTAATTAAATGTCATAGCTATTATAGTACCGAGCCCAAGCCCGCCACTCTTTAGTCCTGTCACGAACGTTTGATACTCAAGGCATGAACAGTGAGCCAATTAGACGCCTATAATTACTATGTTAATTACAGACACTGTTCTTGTTTCTCATCTTGCTATTCCGACCGTTTCGTTGTTATATAAACATAAATTCTCTCCCTCCGAAGTAAGCACTAATTAACAAGTGCCAGAATGATTACAGAGCAACTATTTACGTTGAAATATGACGCCGAATGTAGGTTTGCATTTAGTGTAAGCTGCGACAAAAAATATTCTGACTTTCTCTCTTTATGCTAAACGACTAATGAGTACTTTTTGAATGAAAAACTAATGTTAAACAAAACAAAGTTAAAAGTATATTTGTCTCAGTAGTAATAAGTCAACGTTGTCTCCGTGGCGTAGCATCCTCGTTTTCTAAATGTCGCAGAACACGTAGCACCTGTCTACGGTGCTACACGCGTAGCATCGTAGCATCGTCGCGGCTACATTAGTGTGTGGTGAGCGTATCGGGTAAATGCCAACGTTATCTCGTGCTACCTGTATTTTATTTAAAATAACGGTAATTACGTGCTGCACAAATGCATATTTAATTTTATAATCGGACTTTCCTCTTATGTATATTACCAACAATAATAATAATACAATGTAAATCAACGGTCTCTAGATATAATGGTAGATTCTGAGTAATAATTTTCTACACTCCCCATAATCACAAAGGCGTGAAAATAATACTTAATTCATGAGGATATAAGTTATTAGATAACTTTCTATAACAATTGCGTGACTTAAGCTCGATTTATGTTAGGCCAGTATCGATTCAATTAACAATGTAAAAACTTATGAGGAAAACCTTCATGGTTGACCAAGTAAAATAAATGTTGTGGAACTTTCTTTTGTCCACGATTTCATTTGTGTGAAATTGTATTGGTTTCTTTTATTACGAGTTATAGTCCAGTGTATAGAGAAAACGTCTTTGAAAGGTTACGTGATTCTGAAAATACAGAGGAAATTATTAAAAGTTTTCGATTTTTGTGGCGATCTGAAGCTTTAAAAGATACAGTCTGTAAGGTTGACAAGAAAATATTATATTACTTCTAAGCTCGCTTACAGGTTAATAAGTATATTGTGTTTTATGCAGCTACTATATAATTTTGATGAAATTTTCTGAAACTCTTCACATAGATAACCGATTTGTAATAAATATAATATTTTTTAATATTTTTTGTACAAAATTAATAAGCAAATGGATTTTCGTTTGGGCTAAAGACGCACAATTTTTAATGAAATTTCTTTTTAACAATTACTTCATACTTCACAGAAGTTTAAAGTTATACTACCAAAACAGTATTTAATCATTTTTTTCTTAGCATTTGTAATTAGTTGCGACAAGCGACAAGAAAGATTGATCCCTATTACCGAAGTTACTTTCAATAATGATTGATCATAGTTAGTAAGTTAGTTTAGTTTCGGAGAATCTTTTTATATCGGTTCTTTTGTTCGGCTTGTAATCCCTGTGTAAGACAGACATGATATCATTTATACACATGTCCTAAATACAATATGTATTATTTATCCAGTACAGTTTCTGAAAGATGATTAAAAGAAAATTAATTATCATTAGGATTATTCTTATTATTATTTTAGGCTCTAAGGTTATGGTTTTTAAGTGTGTATTTTGTTTGCTTTACATTTAATAGGTACGTTTTTTTATATCTACAGAGAAAGGTATAAAAATAAAGAGTTTTATAAATGGTATTCAAAGACATTATCCATTGGGTATATCCACCTATGTTAATGTTATTAGAAAAGTGATTTGCAGAAATAGGAAATAACAAAAAAAAAGCTAAAAAATAAGTTTTTTTTTATTTATACTAATACCTCTAACTACACTATCGATTATTTTAACACCATGATTTAATATACGAGTCCAATTGTAACCACCGCTGCACCGGTACCATTCCAATTCTAACCCCAAATAATAAGGTGAACTGATAATAGATTTATACCAAATGGGTTCTGACATACATTTCCACGTACCTATATATCTATACATACGAGTAGGTACATACAATCTGTAAGTGTATTGTCATGTCAGCAAACCTCATACTTCGGACCTAATCTGTTAAAGCCTCCTTGATATTTTAAGCTTAATTTACAATGACGTTGAGATCACATTGTTTGCTTAGCCTTTATTTACGGGTATTTTGCATTGACTAAATTTGGAGATTAATATGTTTGTAATATAATTATGTTGTTATCATATTATAGGATAAATGTGATTTAATGAAAAGCTTAGAATTGACGTGGTAAGAGGCAGCAAACAAACAAGGATTATTTTGGATACAACGTATTCAGTGACGTCATATTTTTTTCTAGAAAAAAAAATAGTTGTTTACATAAATGAATATTTTTTTTAGACATATATATGTTTGGAAATATCAAACAATATTTTTTAAAGAAATATCAATGTAGATGTATCAATGTAATAAATTTTTAATAAGCAAATAAAATACAACAAAGTTAAAATTATGTAAATAGATGATATTTCGGAGTAGCACTTGCACCTTGTGTCCCTGTATCCCTTTGCGGCTGACCTCACTACCATCTCTGTTGATTGATCGGACCCAACACCATGGCATGGATATATACGTATTATAAAAGCATGGATGATTTGATTTGATGTGGAAATGTGGATATTTTTATGGAAAAACAGGTATTACTTGAAGCTTTAAATTGAATTTATTTAGACTGTTAATCAGTCAAATTAAATAATAATGAATATTAGAAACTACTGTAATATTTTTACAAAAAAAAAACAAGAATTACTTATGACCGTAAAACTGAAACTATTTCATAACAGTGAATCAAATATACTTTCTTCGTGTTGCCGTCTAATTGTAACTAAACATGTTATTTTTTTTGCGATTCTATCTACTTTTTTCAACAACAACACTCTTATTCGCATTACTTAACGCAATATCAAATATAATATATTTACCTCTTGCTTATTGCTGCATATGGGCCCATATGCAGCAATAAGCAAGAGGTAAATATTTCAAAAACTCTCAAAGCTTCATATGAATATAAACTGCGGCCCGATAGAGAGACGGGGAAACGTATTGTATGGGTTCCTTTGCCACCTACCGAGACCTCTAAAAGGACGCCGAAAAAGATGTAAAAGCGAGGGTAATTTAACCACGGAAATCTTGGAAACGATGCAAAGTTTCGCAAAGATATTGTGAATCTCAGAGACTTCTGAAACTTGGAGCTCTTTAGCTCGTTGCTGTGGTATTTCCAAAGAGCAATATTAAAAAGTACAACAACTTTGGAAATATATAAATTATATTCAGTATGAAATACTTCTTATCTAACTCTGTAACGAGGTACCTAAATGTAAATGTTGTTTTTATTTTATAGGAGAAGTTTTAGTCTTTAAATTCGGCGTAATTATAAATGGTAATGAAGAGTTACAATTAGTACGAAGCACTACTTGAAGCGTTTTGCATAAATTTTGTGGCTTAAAGTTGATAAAACTTGACTGTTTATATAAGTTGTTAAATTTTACGAGTAGCTTGATTTAAATAGCTGATATGATAAGCGTTTAGAAATTATTTCATCTAGTAAATTTTGTTGTGTTTTGCCAACTCATTTCTAGCGGTCAATGACTTTTCGGACGCCTTTTCAAAATATGTAAAATACAATAAAATCACAGGTACTTAGGTAGACTTCTGTAGATTTCGTAGATGTTTTATAAATAATTTTATAACCATGATTTTAAGATCTTAAAGATTTAACATTTGTTTACAAAAAATGGCCCAGTAACTATAAAAGTATTTGTACACCATGCTCCAGGTCATAAAAAAACGTTAACTGGTCTTTTTTACATGCTAACAAGTAACTGAGACAAGATACACTATTTCAATAAAAACAAAACTAAAAAAAAAATTAACAAACAATTTCGACCCGGAATCACGTAGCCAAAATAAACCGCGCCTCGCAAACACCGAACTTAGAATGATAAGCCCCGTGACACATGCATTGTGTATTGTGATTCATAATAAAGTAAGGAGAGTGCGCCGGGGCATCGTACAACCACTGAAACATTTACTACGCTAGAATCGAATTCCGGATCTATGATCATGTTCGCCGAAGACAAGAACGGAGTTAACACTCCTGGGGGCTAAAGTAGCCTTTTTGTCGATTCATATTATGATTTTCAACATTTCCACGTACGAATGTGTATTTGTTGAAGTTCTTTTAATTTATAAAGGTTTTTCTGCTGGAAACACACACAAGAGAGTCTTAAGAAGACCCCACAAAATTTTCAGCAATGTAATCAATATTGTAGAACAGCATACATTTTTTTGTCTAGCTTTTACCGTCCCACAGGTGGGTAAAGGCCTTCCCCAAGTCCTTCCATATGTCTCGATCTTGTGCCACCTCAAACCAACCCCGGCAGTACGTCTGTAGCCAGCTCTTCCAGGGCCTAAATTGTTAGTAGACTGCCCTTGGAACACAGAAATGGATTCCAATAAGAATCCGCAAAAAGTTTTTATTATCCTAGTTTCATATCCTCCATACTGAATAATCCTGACTCCCGCAATTTAAATCAAAGAAATAGTGAAGTAACATGATGATAAGGTGATGCGCTTCCAGGGTAACATAAAGTTCATTGCTCGGAGCAGTATAAATCAAGAGCCAGGATTGTACATCGCACGCCGACTTAATCGCACCTGCAGTGTCGCCTGAGCATAGCGTTTAATACATAGTGATATATTACGTCATTTATTAGCCACAAAGCGCGTCCCAGTATTAATTTGATATGATGCGGTTGATATAGTGCAGGTCATTTTTGATGTGTTACTGCACTTTAGTTAATTACGAATAATTTATTTAGGTAATGATTTTGTGGTGTTGTTTTTGATTATTATTTTGAGATGGGTTCTAGTTTATAATAAAGTAAAGTTGCTATCGTTAAACTTTTTATTAGTAAATTGGTATTAATAAAAAATCCATAAATGTTTTTTTTTTATTTTGTAATATTTTCGCCGTGTAATTTTAATATCAGCCTGTGATTGTATCATTGTTTAGAAAAAGGATAGGAAATAGGTATCATCGGTAGACTTATTCGGTAAAAGTAAGTAGTTTTTTTTAATTAACTTAAACATATTATTATTTTAATTACCACAGCATCTTAATTATACCAAACATACGTACGAACCGTAAAGGATTTGATCTTAATTAAAATTAATTCGTAATCATGTAAAAATACAACATATTGCTTTAATTATTTTAAGTAGCTTCGGAAACTCTAATTAGAGAGTCAAATTATAATATTGTTGAGAATACAAGTCTAATTGATGGGTTGCTATTACTAAGTATCACTTCCGAACTTCAAAAGGGATACGACTAAGATTCGCACAAGCTGCGGTATACCTACATATAAGTGTTGTTATACTAATTGGTTTGCGTTATATTAAACTATAATGTTGATATTACATAATATTGGACTTATCTACTTTTTCTCTTTGACTTTAACTTATATTCATTTCTTTATTAATTACTTTTGTAACCATGATTGAACATATTAAAATACTTACTAAAAAAGCTCTAGGATAAATAAATTAAATTATTCTATATTAGATTTGATAACTGTTGTATATGTTATTCATATTTAAATATGAGGGTGGTTGCACCCACTCCGACAGTGCTTATAAACGTGCCACTTGACAAATAAACGCAGTGTGCTACTAGCTATTCGCCGTTTCACTTGTCTCCCAGTTCGCATACCTAACAGTGGCGACGAGGACAACACACAAATTGAAAAATAAAATGTCTCATTTCGGAATTTTGTCTAGTTTTGACCATAACACGCATACATGGCAAAACTATAAGCAACGTATTTTGCAATGGTATATTGCGAACGATATTGACGATGCCAAAGACCCGCAAGGGGTGAAAAGAAGGGCAATATTGCTGAGCGCACTCGCCGACAGCACTTACAAACTGGCAGCTGATTTGGCTTTACCGAAGGAACTCACGCTGGTGCCATACGAAGACATTCTCACGCTTTTGGACAAGCATTTCACGCCTAAAAAATGTGGATTTGGTGAGCGGCACAACTTTTATGCCGCTTCCCAAGGCCTGGAAGAAACATACTCGCAATGGGCTGCAAGGCTACGCGGCCTCACTACACATTGCGGGTTTCTGAATGTAGAAGAGGCGCTGCGTGACCGGTTTGTTATGGGAATGCTGCCGGGTCCGGAAAAAGACAAGCTTTTCGCGCGTGACCTGGGTGAGTTGACACTGGCAAAGGCGGTGGAGTTGGCGGAGAGTGTGCGCAGTGCGCGCAAGGGAGCAGCAGCATCATCGTCGTCGGCGCAGACGCCGCCGGTAAGCGAGCCGCTGTTCAAGATGGATTCTTTCACAAAGGAACCCAGTGTCAACAAAGAAAAGTGTGCTGTGTGTGGTTATAAAAACCATAAGACATCTCAGTGTCGGTTTGCAAGCTATACTTGCAAAAAGTGCAACGTAAAAGGTCATCTACGCCGAATGTGCAAAAAGATAAATTTCGTAGGAAATGGCGGTTCGAGCGAGAGTGACGATGACGGTAAGTCGGGAAAAATTTGTTCTTACAAAGGTGAACCAATGATATTAGTAGTTTTGATATACAATGTTAAGCTCAAATTCGAAGTGGATACCGGATCGGCAGTCACAGCGATATCCGAAAAAGTTTACAAAAAATATTTTGAATATTTGCCATTATCACCACCGACAGATAGCTTATTTTCATATACGGGTTCCATCATACAATGTTTAGGAATAGTGCAATTACCTATTACATACTCGCGCAAGACAGAATTTATTAACGTGCGGGTGATACGCGAAGGCGGACCCCCTATATTAGGCCGAGATTTTATTAGCTTATTTAAATTAGAAATGTTGCAAGTAAATTATTGTCAGTCTAATAAAATAATCGACCAATTGCAGTTACGGTATCCATCTGTTTTCTCCGACAAACTTGGCTTATTTACAAAATATCAAGTAAAATTACAGTTAAAGAATGATGCAAAACCGGTTTTCTTCAAGGCACGACCTATAGCATTCGCGCTTAGAGATAAGATAAACGATGAACTCGACCGTTTAGTTCGTATTGGCGTATTAAAACCAGTTCAACATGCGGAGTATGCGTCACCTATTGTACCTATATTAAAGCGAGATGGCTCAATTAGACTGTGCGTTGATTATTCAGTGAGTGTAAACAAACAGCTGGTCGTTGAACAGTATCCGTTACCGACGGCACGTGAACTTTTCACTAGGTTATATGGGGGACAGCAGTTCACAAAGCTAGATTTAACTCAAGCATATTCACAATTTGTGCTAGACGAGGCATCTCAGAAGATAACGTGTATTAATACGCACCGCGGATTGTTTGTTTATACGCGTTTAGTTTTTGGACTCGCTAGCGCCCCCGCCATTTTTCAACGGGCTATGGAGTGTTTATTGTCGGGGTTATGTGTATGCTTGACGACATTTGCATTACAGGGTCCAATAAACAGCAACATTTAGAAAGATTATGTGCAGTCTTGCAAAGGTTGCAAGACGCTGGTCTTACACTTCGTAAAGATAAATGTGTATTTTTCGAAAATGAAATAGAATATTTAGGTTACACAATTGACAAAAACGGTCTGAGAAAATCAACAAAAAAGGTCAAAGCTATAGTTGAGGCACCGGTACCATCAAATGTGAACAAGTTACAGTCTTTTCTAGGATTAGTTAATTATTATAGGCACTTTGTTCCTAACGCGTCATCAATATTGAGCCCACTTTACTCGTTACTGCAAAAAGGCAAACAATGGGAATGGAACGCTATACATGAAAAAGCATTTAATACGATTAAAAAATGTTTAGCTTCAAATCGGGTACTTGCACATTTCAATCCAAACTCAAAAATAATTTTGACTGTAGACGCATCGCCTTGTGGATTAGGAGCTATTTTATCTCAGATAGGTTCTGACGGAGTGGAACGTCCTGTGTCGTTTGCATCACGTACACTGAATTCCGCAGAGAAGCGTTATTCACAGTTACAAAAGGAGGCTACAGCGATTGTTTTCGGAGTGCGGCGCTTTCACCAATATTTATATGGAAGGGTCACCCCGTTTATACTACGTACAGACCACAAGCCCCTATTATCAATTTTTGGTCCAAATAAAGGAATCCCTGAGGTATCCGCTAATAGGTTGCAACGTTATGCTATGTTTCTTAGTGGTTATAACTACACTATTCAGTACATACGCAGCGCCGATAACAGCGCGGATTATTTATCGCGCGCCAGTGATGATGAGTCAACGGCGGTGAGAGGGGAATGTGGCCAAGAAACGGACGATGTTTTAGCACCGGTAGTGGATCGCGCATCGTACATTGACTTTGTTATAGATGGTAGCTTACCCGTCACGTTAAAGGAAATCCGTGACGAAACAGAAAAAGACCAAATATTACAAAAGGTTAAATTATATATTTCTACGGGCTGGCCTAACCGAATATCCGATACATTAATTAAACCTTATTTTTTATGTAGAACTCAATTGTCGTACGAAGGCGGTTGTATTATGCGAGGACACAAATTAGTTATACCACTAGCCCTTAGAACGAAATTATTAGCAGAGATTCATAAGTCACATTTAGGTATCGTGAAAACAAAAGCGGAGGCACGTAGTAGATTTTGGTTTCCAGGCATAGATAACGTCATAGAAAAAATGATTGCGGATTGTGAGATTTGTTTACAGTTGAGACAATTACCCCCGCGCGCGCCGCCCGCTTTTTGGCCACACCCGCCAGAGGCATTCTATCGTATTCACATTGATTTTCTTGGCCCTATACATAACCGGTCGTATTTAGTAATAGTGGACGCTTACTCGAAGTGGGTAGAAGCCTATGATATGGGTACGAGTACCTCCACGTTGTTAATGATTAATAAAATATACGAGTACATGGCAAGATTTGGGCTACCACATACGATAGTGAGTGATAATGGCACGCAGTTTACTTCGTCAGAGTTTAAGATGTTTTGTATGTCTAACGGTATATCGCATGTGACGTCCCCGACTTATCATCCGGCTAGTAATGGTCAAGCAGAAAGCTACGTTAAAGTGGTAAAGAAGGGTATCAAATCGTGTATATTGAGTGATAGCAATATTAAGAATTTAAATAACAAACTGAGCAAATATTTATTTGATTATCGGAATTCCATTCACTCTGCAACGGGCTGCTCACCCGCTCAGTTGGTTTTTGGACATAAATTGCGATCGCGATTAGATTTAATTAACCCAAACTCACGACTCCCGGCGTCTGTCACTCACACTCGAACCGACGAAAATCAACAGTGTTTGCAGTCTAAAGTGTTAGAAAATAAAACTTTAAAATATTTTAAACAAGGAGACTATGTACTGTACAAGCAAAATAACATAAACAAACAAGGATCATGGAAAAAAGGTGTAATAATAAGGAAAATTGGTAAAGTAATATATATAGTTAGGGACTGCATAACTTCTTCTATTGTTAAAAAACACAAAAATCAATTAATAGCATACCAAGGCACAGTCAACAAATTATACAGACCGGGTGACTGCCCAATTGAATTCGAGGATGTTGTTCCACAAGCGGTTCAATCACCACCACCTGCTTTCCCAGCGGATGAAAGCACGGCTGTCACGCAAGGGGAAGGAGAAAGAGGGAATGAACATGACGTGTGCACGGAAGATCAATCCGACAAGTCAGTAGAGGCAGAAGAGGAGTTCTACGAAGCGACAGAGACGTCAGCTGCAAATCATGCTGCTGGAGCACTCGTGGAGTCGAGCACAAGCCATCCTCCACAGAGAGAAAGGCGAACTAATGACGGAAAAGGTCTGCGGACTGTGCCCAGGGTAGATTATAAGCGTTTTTATTACTAGATTGTAGTAAAGTTTATATTGTCAAGCTAGGGGGAGGAATGTTGTATATGTTATTCATATTTAAATATGAGGGTGGTTGCACCCACTCCGACAGTGCTTATAAACGTGCCACTTGACAAATAAACGCAGTGTGCTACTAGCTATTCGCCGTTTCACTTGTCTCCCAGTTCGCATACCTAACAATAACAAAACAAGCTTTGAGTGAATAAGAAATTAAAATTGAATAATGAAAACTAAGGCACGTTTAAATCAAGAAGTTTCATATTTAATTAATACACGGAATAGCAAAAATAGTTGACAAAACTGTGTTCAAAACATTAGGAAAGTTCAACTCTTAACATTTTCAGGGTCCATATATTCTGTAAGTTTATAGAGCCCTTTCTACATAGTTCTAGCATAAATAAAGCAAAGCAAATTCACATTGACTTCGTTTTAAAAATAGTAAAAAAAGATTAGTTTTCAAGCTTATATTTTTATAATTTTACAAAAAAAAAGACACACAAACGTATTCTACACTACAACTCTATCACTCACGGCACATACATACATAATTCAAACTCCTATTTAAAGTGAACATGCACTAATCTGAAACACTACATTCCAAAGTCCCAACACTTAATAATTAATTAGAACACTGGTTCTCAAATCACCACCACATAAGATGCTAATTTAATATTTAAGTCGCTCTCCAGTGTTTCTTGGCGAATGGCGGCTAATATCGTTAGTGATATAACCAGAGCCCCTATATGGTTATTCGTCGTGCTTTAGGTAATCTCGCTCCTCGGATTAATACCAGCTGCGGTGTCTCACAATATTTATATTTTTAATTTCACGCTACTCTGCACACAGGGATTATACTAAAATTTGTGTTAATATTTTTGGTACACAGCCAAACTTTCATTGCGCTTACTGAGGCCACTATCACAGTCTATTGAACTCGGCGTCACGGCGCGGCTGCGATTTGACGCAGCTACTAGTCGCCACTGCTCGCAACCGGTCGCAACCGACACTACGCGCGGGATTTGTTACTATTACTTTATACGTGATACAACTTTTACGCTCCAGTTTTGTTTAATTAAACTTTGGATTTATCTGATTAGGCAACTTGTTTCAAAATATTATTTTGTGTTTGGACGCAAAACTTTCAGCTATTCAAGCAAAATATAGTTACAGAATTATGTTGTTAACTCGACAAACATTCCCAACTTTCAAAAGTCTAGCCACAGTAAATAAGCCGAACAAACCTTACGAAGCCATTACGGGAACCCTTCATTTATTTTAGCATTGTGTCTTTTACAGTCCGTAAATAATAAAGTTTCAAATTTCTGCACGCTTGTTTATGAAAGCTCACCAATTCATTACTTTATTTGTTTAATAAAGCTCGAACCGCCTGTGTACATTGGGATATAAATTACCTTTAATTTAGGTGAACGATCCAGAAAATATGATGATGTAAAGTTTTCATCAAGCCTTAATAAAAGCGGGCCGGGGCGTTGGGAGTAACTACGTAACAAGGGTGCTGCACCTACTTGTTATCAAATTTGCTATGATAAGATTTAGGTGTAATGGAGCTTCGGCGCCATTTTACTTATTAGAATGCGCTGCCGGGCCGTGTGACCCGTCGGTAGACACACGACGTTTTAAGTGTTATGGCCGAGGTAAGTGCCGAGGACCATGTTTTATGTGTGATTTACACGGGTTTGAATTTTATTACGCTTTAAAGATATCTTCAAGATACACAGTCTATTAGCAGACCCTTATTTCATTAGAGCAATAGATGTAGATGAGCATTATTCTGTCAAGATTAAAGTTAAACAAGAGCTACGATAAAATAGACTCAAATGGTGTTTTAATAAAGGCAGATTGAATTTCCGTTAAGTAAATTACAAGCGAATAACTTTTAAAGAAACCTTAGCAGTAGCACTGCCGCCTGTTGATAGAAGTACATTTCCGACTTGAAAAAAAAAACTGGTCCTTACATTTTCCCTCCTGGTTTTTTATTAAAATTAAAACATGTTAGTACACATGTTTTATGTTTGATTGTAATATACACTGTAGAGCAATCGTAATGCCATAAACTATGCATTGCGCAGTTAATTGACGCGCTATTGATAATTGATTAATGTAGCCCACCATTCTGGAATCAATTGCGACGCGGAGTATAATTAACCCGTAAATAATAAGCAGCCGCCATAAATCTAGTCAGCGGAAAGGTAAAACGTTGCGACACTTAATATTTTATAAACATGTAATAAAATTTGTTATGCCGAAAGCATTGTGAGTTCGCAGGTTCAAAGGAGCTGTTTCTTTATTTAAAGTCATATTCTGGAGTAACGTGTACAGTCGCTACAAAACATAATGATTCGAATGTATCTCTGTCGTGAAACTGTACCTCAGGGAACCGCGACTAATAAAAATTCCGGCACGCGCGTTACAAGTGTGCTTTCGAGAAAGTAATCCACGAAGAAATACAGCCTCTACCTACAGCTTCCACATTTGTAACTGGGAAATCTCCATTTCTCTTTGACTACCAGTCGTTTCAAAAGCCACTGGGTCCCTGGTGTGTCGTATGAAGGCGACACTCATAAAAATTCGTCGTGCCGAAGTTTCCCGTAACGTGTCACAGTGCTCAAAGCGAGCGCAGCGGATTTCGTTGTATTATAATTTTATAAGCTACTTATGAATGCGTGAGCCATGATCTTGTTTCATAAACGGCACCTTAAAGTTATACTGTGGTTTCATCCATAGTTATCGTAAAGTCATTTAATAGAAAACATTACATGTACATAAATTGACATGTACCTGGTAAAAATCATGGCTTCGGTAATATTTTTTACGGTCGACATTAAAATAAATACCTGGTATCATGAGATAATAATAACCTTCACGACAGCAAATGAACTGTGAAGATATATTGTGTGTTACATAAAATCAATACCTATTTACGACTCTTTATTTGGGTACACAGATAGGTTTATCAGCGCCAACGTGATCATTACGAGTCAACAAGCAAACACTCATTACACGTACTGTTACTGCGTTAATTTATTTCCACATCTTGAAAATAACGCGATACAAACGACGCAATTAATTCGGCTGCTATTTGTTGCATTAAATCACAGTTGATCGTCCAGCTCGTTAGCAATAACTCACTATCATAATCAATATAATTTCAATTAACAATCTTTATTTATGAGGTTATTGTGGTAGTAAATCTGAGATGATGTCTCTAGTTCCCCCTCATTAATAAACAAAGCTGGGTACGGAGTAGCGACCCGGTGGGTTACGACGACCGGTGGGCCTGTAATAACTGCGAAGTGGGCTCGTAACCCCGTCATTTGTTAACATATTTGATTAAAACCTGTAATTCATTTGAATATTAATAAGCTCACGTGTTCTGGGATAATTGCTGATATTGCGCCCAGTATATACCTCCTGTAATACGAGTGCGAGATTCGTAAGATCAATTATTAGTTATTGTCCAATATAAGAGTTCCTTGGCTTAAAGTTCAGATATGCAAATCATATTAATTAGTTCACATAACTAAAGTTCTAAAGGTTTTTCGCTCACGGACAAGAGCACCCAAAAGGATATCTAATAATTGTCATTATAGTACCTACAACATACTGGTTTACTAGTGGAATATGTTTCTATACAATACATACAAAAAAAGTACGTAGGTATGTACGAGCTAATCACCAGACAGGAACGGCTCAGGTTGTGGTGTCGAGATTGGCTACTCAATGAGGATGGTCGTGTGGTTAACCGCTAGACGCGGCATACGTACTAAAGCATCGCCACTAGAAGAGACTACCTGAACCCCCTAATGTCTAGAACTAAACCAAGATCAAGTGGTCATCTTGTGGTTATTAAGAAGTCTATGTATATGTTGCATCTACAGAGTAATTTTAGTATTAAAGGTTCACAGATTAATTGTTAGAAGTCCATCAATACCTTGTTTGAAAAACTAAGCACTGCAATATATAGCTCATAAGTGTTAGTCTTCAAATGCCAAAAACAGACACCGTTACTTTATAAAAAGTCCTGACAACCAAAAATTTTTCAGCATAAAGTTTATAATTAGAATATTTTCATCTACGAAGAAGGAATCGGTATTTCATCCGTCACGTATGTTACAGCCCGACGGGCATCATGTGTTTAATTTCAACTTGGCAAAGTTGCACTACGACAGCAAATACAAATCTAACGCTAAGCAATTTGAACCTTATTGCAATGTGATAAGAACTACACATAATGTGTTCCTACGTAGGTTTTCCAACGCCTCGGATCGCAATTAAGTGCTTCCTGCACGTTCGTGTGGCGAAGAAGGTTAGTCAACTAATTATGACACTCTTTTCCTTTGAATTTGTGACGTTTGAAAGCCTCGAAATAGACAATAATTAGCTCTTTCCCTTTGACTGTTTAGCTTCCCTATTTTTGTTTGCCTATTTCAGTAAAAGCAGGTTAAACTACTGGGGAGATCTCAAATAAGATTGTCTGTTGAAAAGTAAAAAGACATCCTCAATGTTCAGACTCTTTTATTATAGACACAATTTCAGTGGCTTTTTGTTTCCTAGTCTCTTTTACTTAAATTATTTAGTTTATCTAAGTACTGTCGTTCCTACCTATGTATTTACTAGTAAGACCAGTGGATAAGGAACTGTTATAAATTGAATTAAAATTATGATAAAAAATTGGTAAGTGTATTATTTTTGGTTGTGACTGTACTTTTATGTAACTTTTCTCAATATATTGGGCATGTGTGTATCTTCTTTCAATTTCCTTTTGTATATGTTTGAGCCCAGTTTGTCGGACTTCGTATTATTAAACTAAAACATTTTCCAGATATTTATTCGGCCAGAAAATATATTATGATTGGGTGTAGGCATTTGTAATCAACAGAAATACATCATAAAAATTTACTTATAAAAATTTCTTCATACTACATTTATTTAAAATGAAACGCAGATCTTCAAGGTTTCCAAAATCATAAGCGTTTTGTTACTTTTAAAGTTTACATTTTGCATGATCTTCTGTAATTCAGAAAGCAAAGTAATCTGTAAAACTGTTTTAATAGCTTGTAAGGTAAATTGTTCATTGGAATAAATGAATTACTAAACATTGTGTAGTATATTTTTCTAATAACAACATCCATATTTCTGTTTACTCCATTTCAGTTAAATATTTGTTTACTACACGAGCAGACTGTGCGCTAAGCAACTGCTAACTTACATATTGAGAGGCAACCGAGGTATCGTTTAAGACAGCCTTACCAGGAATAGTTAATGTATTGTATCCTATCCCAGGAGCCTGATAACTGAGCCCCAGCATTTTGGCTCCTAAATGCTCGCTACAAGCGCTCGCGTTGAATTCAGATCATTTGGTCTTAGCTTGCAACACCTTACAACCTTTATATGTTATTATGGATTTAGTTATAATACGTATGAAGCTACATAATAGTCTTGTTTATTTGTTCTGTTTATTTTGACTCGTTTGATAACGATAAAATAATATTTAAAAAGTGCATGCAAAGCAAATTAAGTTAATTACATTAAGTAAGTCTAAAATATATACTACACACGTAAAGAAAACGTTAACTTAATTAAACATTCTAGGGAATACATTTATTTCATTTACAAACTTACCAACAGTATGTATAGCCCTACAGATGAGTTCTTCAATAACTTATCAAGAAAGACATGAAAAAAGATTGTTAAACATGAGTTATACAAGTACAGTGTAGTAAAAATAATAACTAAATATTTTCAAGTTTTTATTAAAAATTAGTAAAAGTTTGTTTCATAAAACCATAATAAAACTTGTAATATTATCGTTTAGTTGGTATATAAAATATATAGGTGTAATCACATGATACTCTTATTTTTGACTGCAGTTACAAGCTTCTTATGCTTCAGTGAAGCAATGATTTGTTAAATCATGAACTGAAACAAAGTTAGATTACAAAGATTTAATAGTTAATTTTGTAAGGTGAGCTAGTTGCATGCACAGTTGAGACCGTAACGTAGGCACTTCAATAATGTAGGCACATCATACATACACTGGGGCAGAAGTTGTCAAGTTTGTGAATTTAGCATGTAATGCCGCGGGCGCTGGCGCAATACGCCTATTGCAGCTTTAATGCCCTGCGGTTTGGATTCGGTCCACGTACGGAGGTCACTATAAAAGTGGTCGGGCCCTGGCGGTGTTCAAATTGTTTTCATCCCACAAACTCACACGCTACAGTTAACATGGCAACCAAACAAACTTAATTTATTCTAAAGTTAGATTAGATTCTGTTGCTTTTCGTGTAAAACTATAACTAAAACCAACACCCGCATTTTGTGTATATTTTAATAGATTTTAACGTTCTTTGTTTACTGGACAACTAAAGGGTTGAGGGTTTAATCAACGAAGCTTAGTGGTAGAACGATATGTTTTACAGAGTTATTCACCAACATATAAAAAAATCATATTTTATTTTGGCGCGGGCGTCGATGTTAAAATATTCAAATATTCTGACGGAACACTTGAACCTCTAGCTTCGGGCCGACATTTCAAAATGGAAATAGACCTGTTCGTGCCTACAAGGGAAATCGTATTCGACATTTGACGCAAAATGAGGATGCAAATTTCACGAAAATATTATGCGCGGTTAAATATCAATGCTAACCGCTCTGCAAGTGTTCGATTTGTGAACCGTTAGAATTCCGCTAAAATATACGCTTTTGTACGCATGCTTTCACAATATTATCAGATTCCAATCAAAAACTATATCGGAAACATTCAAACCTGAATTGTGCAGGTAGTTTTAAACTACTACTCCCTGCGAGTTTAATATCCTTCGAATTTAAACCGAAAGTACTAGAATTTCTGTTACTTATTTATTTCGAAGGCAATATTTTCTTAGTCTGCTTGATATATGCAATGTAGGAACGTAAATATATCAACTGTGGCAAAGGCTGTAACCAAACGAGTTTGTAACGACTTGAGGTGCATCACTCGGAATTTGAATTTCATATTTCGGTACAGCATAGACAGTACTTGTGGAGAGGTATGCGCCAGTACTAACATACGAATATGTACTTCTACCTTCTTGGTAAATACTAATGATATTCTTGAACGTAAATGCTAACTACTTACGCCGCAAATAGGAAACAGTTTTGATACCGGTTACATGTTTATTATGTTTAAGAGTTTTTTGTTTTACAGCACTATTATTTATTATAAAGCATTATTATTTTTTGTGTATTTGCGCTTTTTCCATTACAAGTGTATTATATTTCATGTGTACTGAAATTAGTCAGTAGACCTGTTTTTGACATTTTGCTTCTGGTTTCTAGCAACATTGCACAAAAATAATATTGAGGATCTCGCTATCATCTGTGAACTGTCTATATAATATTATTTACCTTTTGTATTCAAATAGCAATAAGCCCGGTGTGCAAATTCGTCTCAGATGGTGGGTCTTGACATTCAACCTCATCTCCATAAATTAAGACGGGAATAACTTATACAACAATGGCGTAACTAACAAATGACTGGTATAGCTATGAACGCTTTGTAACGAAGCAGGGGAGGCCGATAAAACAATGAAAGCCACAGACAAACTGTAACACTCACAATCCCTACCTATTATGCATATGCTATTATTCCAAGTTATAGTTTCTCCGTCTCTAGTTAGAAGTTCGTGTGAATTGTTAAATTCCATTTCTGAAAAGCTACTCTGTGCCACAGGCGTCCCTAGTCGTCCCCACTTCCTAACTAGAATTTAATTATGAATATCTGGAGACTATGGGTACTCACAGTTTGGTACAAAGCGTTAACTTGCGTACGCTAGGCTCATTGTCCACTGGGGCAAAACTGCCATAATAGTCACTGTAAGGGCTTCTTATTTATGAAACGTAATATCCGACGATATCCGCTGTGAGCCAGGTGAACAAAGGAAAATGCTTGAAATGTTTTTCAACTGGAAAGTTAAAAGGGATGTCAATGTTTGTTTTGCCTTTAAAATAATACTTGTTGTTCATTTACAAAGTCAGTACAGTTCAGATACACAATGCACAAAGTTCGATATGTAATTATCGATAAATACAGCAAATAAGGTACAAAAGAAACAAAACGTCAGTGACGAATTTATTCCGTGATTTTAATTCAGAGCAAAAAGTATTTTCTGATATTCATTTTGTCATTAAGATTTAAATTTTGGCTCTGATATGTGTCAGGTTCAATTTGTGTAAAACCATTGAACGTTTTTAAATGATGTTAAAGAAAAAAGGTACATTGGTTTTGTATGAGTCGGGCCGAGGGCAGTTGCGCCAGTCATCTTTTTCGCACGGGTATTAATAGCGATTTGAAACAGAGTTGGGTGATTTTGCATAATATTCTCAATGATCTATCTGTTTGCCTAATGGAATTATCAAGTAGATACTGCCACGACCCCAGGGTGAATTAAATATTAAGTTATTTTTACGTCTTTTTTGGGCCTAATAGTATAATTTACTTTGCTTAGAGCAATTAGTTATTTTTCAAGGGTAAGTGCTTTTTATTTTAATTTATTTACTTAAACGTATAAAAATTTGGTGTTCAAAGTGTATCTTTCAATTTTCTTTCATTAAATCATATTGGTTTATGCACACGTTTATGTCATTTGTCACCTAAATAACAATCGCCAAGAAATATGCAAATAATTTTAACTATTCTTGTCACATTTAAATTTAAAATCTTAAACTGTATATATCGTAAATACATAAAATAGTAATTATTTGTTGCAATGAACCAAACTGCATGTAGTTTCATACATGATAGCTAACCCTGTTATTTAATTTAAATTCGAAATAAACATTAAAACCTTTTTAAAACATGTTACGTATTTTTAACGGACCATGAATGTAATTACTCAGTACATGTTTTTTGAATTAAGCATTTCAGTAGCTACACAGGAATCTACTTTGGGTGACAATGATACTGTTTGACGTGTGCACTATCTAGGGTCATAACATTACAATCGCACCTGTACATGTTTACTCTAAAGGTTTTTAAACTAGATAACATTAAGCGAAAGGATTTGTGATTTAAAAAAATAAACTGCTCTAAATATCTTAATCTTTTGTATATTACCTACATGCAATTAACATTTTGGAAGCATAATCTCAACTCACACAGTCGCTTGGTAATTACGTAAATATTTTATTTGTTGAACTATGAATTTCTTACTTTTGAAGTCCCGAAACCGCCTTCAAAAAAGGAGGAGGTTCTCAACTCGACTGTATTTTTTTATGTTTGTTGCCACGGAACTTTTGACTGGGTGGACCGATTTTGATGCTTCTTTTTTATTTGAAAGCTTTGGTCTAGTCTTCCACAGTGATATAGTGATAGTGCCATAAGAAAAAAATACAAGATTTATTTTTAAGTCGGTTTTGTTTTTTCGGTAGAATTATTCTAACTTTTTACTTCTACGCTATGACTATAGAATCTAACTCGTTTTTCAGTCATTCATGTAGGCTTATTATACCAGTATAGACTATTTATAAACGCCCTTATAAGTCAAACACAAGAAAAATGTGACCTGAAATGACAGTGCTAAAATTGATATCTATTTTTTGTACGTAAATAGAATACGGTCGAGTTTATTTTTGTTCTGAAGGTACATTCTCACTTCCTTTATCCTCTGTGGGATACGCCTACTACGTTTTGCGTCAAGGCATATTCAATCGAGTGAACTCTTTAAGAAGTACAATAATAGACGCCTACGCACGTATTTTACACGGAACTATTACTATCTGTATCATTAGTAAAACTATTGTGTATATACGTTTCTGAAATACTAACCTTTGGTTTTATCGGAGCACAGTGCTACGTTGTAAAATTAATAAACTACTAACTTCAAAAGAAGAGGGTCTTAATTCGAAGGTATGTTTATAACGCGATATCTCTCGCAATCATGGATATTGTGTGCTATCAAATGTGCCATATTAATTTCCATACACATAAATCAGCTTAAGTTTACATTTATATGTGACCAATTATATTTGTTATAATAATACAATCTTATACCACCTACACTGCCTTAAAGTTCTTACTGATTTACTACGATACTATCGCTAAAAGCATGTTCGTTACTCGCTAACAATAGTTATCGTTTTCTAATACCGTGTTTCGTTTAACTGTTTTGCTTACTCCAAACTTGTAGGTTGAACAAGCCAAAACAGAATAGAACAAGCAACGGCTTGATCTCAGTTTAGTTGAGCCGATGTTCTTCACACACCACCCAGAAGCATTCTAACTCAAACTCGATTTGATGTTTCGCTTCATGTCTAGTTTTGATGCAACTGTGTATTAATTGTTTGTAGTATGGGAGTAGTGTACTATGACACAAACATAAAGTTGTTGTCTTTATTTATGTTTGTTATTCATTTGTTTATTGGCAATCTGAGAAGTAAGAAAAATTCCATAAAAAAAACCTTATAAAAGGTACTTAAATCGCCAATCTGCAGTGGGCAAGCGTGATGATCAATGCTTGAGCCTTCTATATATGGAAAGAGACCTGTGTCCAGTGGTGGGACGTAAGTAGGCCGGTTTATATTTCATTATTTTATACATTACTTAGCTGCACATAGACTAAAAGCTAATAACCCTTTGCACGCTGAATTTAGACTTTCCAAGTCCTAAATGTGTCACCAAAGAAATCGAGACTCAATGAAACGTAGGAAGTGTCATTTTACTCCGTTCTTGTCTTTGGCTTTAACTATATTTCACTTGTAACGAAATGAAACGAATTTGGACATTCGAACTTGAAGATAACGTGAGGGTAAACGACACTTTTCTCGGGTCGAGGCTCGAGTTAAGAGGGTATCGGAGGAACGTACGTGTGTGTACGTATGTTCATGGCATATTATTTACGAAGGAGACATCGCCTGGACGACGGTTTTCCGTAATCAATTTATATAAACTGGCAAGTATTAGCTTAATGTTTTCTTTTTTGTTGTTGGAGTATTGATAATGATTCAGATAACTATACCTATGTACTATATAAATACATTTCATTAAAAGAAAATTATCGTTACTTATCAATCAAATTAGAAACAAAACACGTTGTTTGTAACATTTACTAGAACATAACATAAAAATAAAATAAATTTATCGTAGTTGATTACAAATATACGTGAAGCAGCTATACGAACATGATATCCTGTTTTCATTTCAATTCCAAACAAAATGTATATTTCCCGAGCTTACAAACCATAAATAAGTGTGATACCGTGACCACTCGGAGAGCAGGGGCGAGTGCCTACTTACCTACCAGAAAGCTTTAATGCAAAATTGGATTTCGCGGTCCATTAATTTTCAATTTGCGTGATTGCAATTTTGGAGGTTTGCTCCTTCCAAAGACGTCTGGATCGGGGACAGAAAATAACAAAAAGGATTTAGGATGAGATTGGTATGAATACATTACAGTCCTACTTCCCGACTTATTTATCTAAGACAACGCTCCGTCTCATTCCGACTGAAGCTTTAATGCGTTGTTTAAATGACATCACTATTTATGTAAAGTTTTTGTTTGTGTATTCAGCCAGTTTTAAAGCTTATACCATAAATCTTAGACATAAATGTGACCTTTAATTAAAAATATGAAGATTACGCCGTTTTAGTTTCAGAAAACTTTGTTGCTTATTTTATGTATTATGCACTTAATGAAGATTAATAATATGATTATCGCTGTAGCTACAGTTTTATACTTAGAATGACTAACCACATATTATACGTTAAGGATTAGTTAATTTTTATAATGTGGTAAAATAGTCTTAAGTTTTTTGTAGGAAATTTCACGGCAATTACTTGAAAATATTTTAATGATTGGTCTAGGTAGGTATGTATATGTACTTAGAAAAGATTAAAGCATAAATCTGTGTGTCGACTCACAAAGTTACTTGGCTGACTGAACATTCGTTCAGTGCTCTCTATTCACTGTGGATTTTAGTCAATCGTTCATGGATGCCTAATCTAAAGCACAAAGAGACGTTTCCGTTATTCCATCAAAGACAGTAGGTACATACATGGGCACAACTGTTTTATTTCAGCTGTAGGTATACGCTCGCCGATGTAGTTATGTTCCGAGCCATTTGTTGGAGGGACGTTTAAACGGCGAAAAAACGTGACAAGAAAACGGAACCTTTACATTAAGCTTTCTTTATTGTACGCCAACGCTTCGTTTTGTTCTGTGTGTAGATTAAAATATGATATTTATGAGATACGCGAACATAATCTGATTATTAAGATGGCCGTCGAAGTCCGTTGGTACAAGTTCTGAATAAAATATCGATGAAGCTCGACCGAATTGCGGAGATAATTTGCGGATAATACGGTTTAAATTGTTCGTCTTGGAACTCGAAATGTTAAAAACTTTTTGTCCTGCTTTAAATTATCACCTTATTCCAATTTCGTGGGTAAGACAAATGTTGTAAAAGTAAAATGTTCTCAATAACACTGTTTGACCATTTGTTATGGCTTAAGTGTCTTGAAATACCTACAGCAAATATTATTTTTAAGACTTTGTTTAGGTAGTTTCAAGAACAACTTAAAACAATCCTTTGCTATTGCTAAAATTATTTTTCCAAGAAAAATAAATTCCACAGCCTGTCTAGTATACATAGAGCTTAAATTTACCGATAGTAGGTAAGTCTTTGATTTCCAACAGCTGTAGTGTAATGCACTTTTAATGCACTAATCCAACCTGACAAGAAAACTCACTTACTAGTATTGTGTGAAATCGTGTTTAGTTAGCACAAGTATTCGTTTGTTTTTATTTATAGAATTACATTTGGAGTTCCTAGCGTTAAGAGCAGATACCCAAGTACCTCCCGTAAAGTAAAGAAATCTGAGTAAGTAATCTCAATATAATATTAACTTTTAAACTATCGCGCTGCATGTTTATAAGAGTATATTTTACGGGAATAAGCACGTACATACATGCATAAATACCTTTTTTGGGCTTGACGTTTCGACCGGGTTACACCGGCCGTGGTCGCAAGCAGAATGATAACAAAAATGAAGTTTAGTAGGAATATTTAAAAGATGCTATAAAAACCCAACCTCAATCTATAAATATAACTATGTAGCTATTCAAGGAAAAAACTTGTATGATATGAATGACAATACAAAATCACGGTACAAAACACGATGCGGCCATGGTGAAAAGAGGGTGTAACATGATAAAAGCGTACGAGGGCGTCAGATTTTCCCCATCTTATGTAACCTAATTTTTGGTCGACTTTTATCAGCGTAGTACCTTCTTACTTATTCTGAGAAACCACTGACTGACAGTGAAGAAATATTTTAGCAAACTTGGGTCCTCTGAATGTAGCTAACATTTTAATATTTGACTTGCATTTACTTAATTTACAAATATTATTTTTGCATAATTCGGGTGCCCGTACACGGACTTTTCAAGCAGTAATCAATGGACACGGGCTGCCCTAACAGTTGACCTCGCTCGCGCGGTCTCGCGGGTTACTTATCTACCAGCAGGCCGCTCGCTCGATTATCTGTGTCTCATTCATTCGCTCAAAGCATTCTTAAAGTCTTAACTGCTCTTGAAGGACCAGTCGAACTGCCTGAAGCAGACAATTCTAACTGCTTCAAGGTACCCGCGTGTAGGTGTCCAAATGAGTCAAGTGAGCGGCTTTGGTTATCAATGTTTTCCTGACAAAAAAAAAGGTATTCTGTATATTTTATTTCTAGGTCTATATGTCCTGCTATATATACAGGATTTATGTATGATACCAATTATTATCAGACAAATTGGATCTTGATATCTTTAATGGAGTAATGATACGTTGATAACGGTGGACTCGTGCTCAAATATACACGTGGGCGGACCCATGAATAAAAGAAACGGTGGTGAAGTGAGAATCGTGATCGCATAATCAATGTGCGTCTTGAGAACTTAACACTAATGTGTTTTATGTTCCGTGAGGTAGATATTACTTATACATTTTTGCAGACCTAAAGTACGAATATAATGGTATATATTATTATATTTCAGTAGCTACACTAATTCAAATGCTGGTGATCACATGATCTTACTTAGTGATAAGCTTATAATAGGAATATGTCAAATTAAGATTGCGGTTGCTTGCATCACAAACAGCAAGGGATAAAAAATAAAAAGAAATGATCAAAAATCTTGCTGACTTGCAACAACATTAAAGCGTCAAACGATTAGTCCACATCAACACGGTATAAAGAAGACCGCGTTCCACTTGACCTTTTGTATGACATACTGTACAGCCTTGTAGGGGACAACTTAAGGGCCCTGCGAACAACTCGCGGAGTACCCCCATTCAGCACGGCCACTCATATTCGCTCGATGAAATCCTTTCGTTAATCGACTTTCATTCATTGATTCACACTCGAATTACATCGGTTTAACTTTTAGTGATACATTTATTTTGTATCCTGGGTTTGCTCTAAAAAATAAATTCAATTATAGATAGATTATACCTCTATGTTTTTTTTTAAGTTTTTCATTAATTTTAACATGGTAAGGTACCTATTTATAGACTCTATTGGTAATCTCTTCATTACTGCATGAAAAAGCATTGCATTTGATGAAATTCAATGAGATAGATAATGAAAAACAAAAAATGCGCGAAGAAAAACAAGGATTTAATATCACAAAAATACCATTTTCTAAGGTGAATACTAAAAGCTTTTTTCTCTTAGAGATCACTTGTTAAATGTCTGTTCAGTAATTTAAAACGCAATATTATTCTTTCAAAGGACAAATAAATCGTTTACAAACCATTGCGCGGTCGTAACTGAGTTGACAACACTCGAGTCGATGGAAATACTCGATGTTAAATTATTTATGTACCTAATATTATGTAAATTATTCATTCATTCAGTTGTTTAATGTCTGCTTTGGTTAAATGACCAAGCTTTGTTTTATTTTTGTGAGAGTTCATAAATCTGAAGAACCTTAAACATTTTAGCGCGGGCTGAAATCTAAACAGGTAAAAAGAGTAACTGCTTCAATGGTTTTAAATCACTGAAAGCTGTTCTAAATTGAATTACCCAAATAAATAAATTCGCTGTTAAAAATTGGGAGAAATCTGTTTTAGTTTATTCTGTTATTTGCTAACGTATTCAACTTTCCAGTTACTCGTAGTATGTTCTACAAATAGTTACACGATCCATTTACCATTCGTCAAATGTTACTTTCGTTTTAATTTTATTTGGTTGTTCCATAATGTTTGTATTTAAATATATAGATTTGTAGAAAAAAGAGGCGTTTATATGAAACTTTTTTTTTACTTCTTTAAAGGTAGTTCTTCTTTAAAAGTAGAGAATAGAGGTTTTTAAGACATTTAGCAATCGAGCACAGCTGAAAGACTATAAAAATAGAGGTAAGAATTATGCAAGTCAGAAACTTAAAATGAAATAGCATAACTCGCATTTTCACGGTTACTGATAACTGATTCCAGGTTTCCTCAACCTTAACCCTGTTAAGCTAGATTTTAAAAACGCTATAACTTTTTGGTGACTTGAAGTCTGCAATTTATGCATGCCTATTGCGCAACCGACCATAAAGCCACTTGGGCCTAAAGTAAATAATAATATGTTATTGTAAACATCCCTAAAAAAAAAAGTGTAATGTCAACTCTTGTCGGTGCCAATTACAGGTAAATTTGACATTTAAAATGGATCGCGACAGCGGCTCCGCATCATTTATGTCAAGCAAATTGAACAGAACATCAAAAGAGCGTAGTGTTCGATATATTGCAACAATACTGTATTTTTTTTATTCCCTTGATATTACTCCTTTTATCCTGTCGACCTAGTTTACTCGCATGATGTAATGTGATCGAAGTTGTATGTTGTGATTTTATTTTAATTATGATAAGATATCCTTGTTTAAAAAATGCAAAAGTAACTCTGTCTGTCTAAACGATACACAATCATGTCTAAAGTACTGATGCAATACTTACAAGTAAAGTCATTTTTAAGTTAAAAAACTTTTTAAATTTTGAAAACAAAGCACATTCCAACTGCAACTATAAATTGGAGCTCCAATGACACATGAGACCTATCAAATAATTCATAGACTAGTAGTCTATGCAAATACAGCGCCAAGTTTGTATCTTGTCGAGCAGACGCGCACTCAAAATACTCAGCTCGTGTCAACTGCATGATGCAACTGCATGATGCAACTGCATGTAATTGGACCACAGTAATGCATTTTGGATTCGGCTCGCTTTACTCTAGTTTATCGCAAATGTGCACACGTTTATGTGGTAATAGGGTTTATGGTGACAGCCGTGAACCGGTTTATTCGAATTAAATTGTGATATTTCGATAGAGTTTTGTTCGGGTTCGTTAACGGGAAAACGTTTTTTTTTTGCGTGTACAAAGTTTAATGAACTTTTAATAAAACTAATGGGGACCTTTGATGCTTGCTTACTTTATTTATATTTTAATTTATAAATGGTTTATAATTTTATTGAATAAATGTAGTGTGTATTTTGACTGTAAATTTTTTTTTGTAGATGGAATAGGTACCTTTTTTATTATTAAGTAAGTACATGTGACATGATCTATTATTATGTAATGAACTAAATAGGCGAAATATGAAGAAGTGTACTTATATTTGTATCATCTGTAATTACTATGTTTCAAGCAAATGTATGTTTTTATTCCATTTTGCCTTTGTTTTTCTATCACAATACAACATTAAAGTTTTGCCAGTCAATTTCAGTTTTTATATCAATGATCATTAGACCCAACTAAGTTGTTACATATTCTTTACCACAAAGACTATTTCAAAAGACTCCCTGTATCGACATAGCTTTCAGGAGCATCAATCTTACATGCACTAACGCGCAGAGTCTGAACCAACAAACCTTAGGGAAGAGCCAAGTACTTTGCCTCTAAGACAGCACGTTAGGCAACTCTTTGCTCATAAATCTTCAAAGTGAGTTCAAATTCTTGTTCAAATAATCGAGTTATGTTTATAAAAACATGTTTGTACTACCGGGTTTGTAATTTTTTTTTAGTCTTTATTTTGTAACATTAAAATTTAACATTAAAAAGCATAAGTTTTTATACAACAAAACCTCTGACAAGTAGTATAAATTTAAAACTTGTAATATAAAAAAGAAAAACGGGCTTCAAAAAAATCATGGAAAACGTGGCCAGAAGACTGGCAGCATTTCAACTCTATACGATTAGAAAAAGGTTTTCATATGCAAACAACAAATTCCATTTAATCCTGTAAACAAGGAAAAACTAAGAAACAGGCAATAATCATATAAACCCACTAAAAGCTAGTTTCGTATTCTCCTGGTAAGAAAAAACAAAAACCTTGTTCAGCCTTGTTCAATACGGTTCGAACCATTTCCCTTTATATTGCACAAAATGAGTCCCCGAAAAGGATATGGACACGTGCAATCAATTTTAATGTGAAACCTAATACCGTTCATTTCCTGCCCGGAAAGGCCCAAATTTTACATACGTAAAGTTATCTTAGTATTCGTGAATCGAACGAATTGGTTTGGTGACGCTCTATTTTAAACCCCCAAAAACTGGTTCAATCATTCAACTAATGGATTTTAACAGATTTAGATGGTTTTATCTCTGAATCGTTTCATTTTCATGTGATTGTAAATTAATTAATTCAATGTTTTTAAAGGCCAAATTTATTTTCACATATTTAATGAAAACTGTTTTTTTATACAAATATGAAATAGTACTTCTTGGTATATACTTACTTGAAAAAGAGTCACACACACAGAGACACATGTCACATAAGTACAGTAATTTGTTTCATTTTAATAGTTCAACAGACTTTTTTTCTTTTTTTTTTTTGTTAACATCTCATTTAAAACTTTCATCAAATATTACTCTAGTACCATACCTATTAAGTAAAAGTATTATTATATAGCACGCTCTATTTGGTTTCAATTTCGGGGTTACAGTTTACAGACGTTTTGTTTCCAGATTGTCACTTTGTATTTGTACCTTGTAATAGGGAGGGCACGTGATCGGAATACCTAATATACTATTAGCAAAATTTTGTATACGAAGACAATCGGAAGGGATTGCGAAACGTTTAAATTACATCGATATTTTACTTTTATTGTTAACATGCGAATTAAATTTAATGGAATTCAATGGTAGGTAGGTATTAGACTCGTAAACGATTAAAACAATTTATCTGCCTATTTATCGATTTGATAAAATTATAATTTCAGAAAACAGTTGAACACTTAAATTCTACTACTTTTTGAAAATTGAAGTAGATCTTGCAGTATCATCGCCATCCATTACTACTCGTTACTTCATGGAAAGCCACGGAAAAAATTATGACAGTGACAACAGCAACAATAAACGCGACTAGAACTTCAATGTTATTGCTACAATCGATATGCAGTAAGTATTTAACTGAACGTACTTTTACCCTACAAGATAGCCCGTGAACAAGCGAGCTAACTGTGAGCTCTTGAAGCAGGACTTATTCAATCGTAGAAGCGATAGTAGGCGTAGTGCACCATCTCGCTTACACAACGGCAACCGTTCTGCTTTAACAGTTCATGAGTACAGGGCTACTCACCGCTTGTTCTTATCGGACAGCCGAAGAGTAGTTCGAAGACGACATGCTGAAAGATGTTCGAATTCCAAGTGTTCAGTTAATTGTAAATGTTTATTGGTATTGTAATAATATATGTACTTGACTTTGAATAAAGGTACCTTCGTAACTAATGAACTAGGAATCTTGAAAAAAAAATGCATTTTACAGTCTACTCTTTTTTTACCAGCAAGCGCTTATACAGTTTGACCTTACTAGCGAGTAATCAACAACTCTGCAGCAAAGCCATTCTCATTTGTACAATTAATATGAGCCCCTTCCTTATTACCCCTTCTCATTATAGAGAAACAACTACCGACGTACTGTGTTCATATTTATAAACTTAGATAAAATTGCAAGAAAAACCACAAGAGCTTCAATTTCAAACGCAATATAATTAAGATTGTGCTAACCATAGTTTTTTTAATAAACCCTTGATCTCAAATTTTAAGACTCAGAATATAATACGAGATTGTTCGATTAGCACCAAAACAGCAAAAAATATACCCTCGATAATCAAAGGTCGTGAGGAAAGGACGAATGAGAAGTGATTTATATTAAAAAGGGATTTATAGCCTGGATGTAAATCGAAATGCCGGGATCGAGTCGAAGTGAAAATTCCGCCACATTGGCATATTTTATAAAAAGAAGAGGCGTAGTACTCAAATGGCGAAAGTATATGAGAATATAAGAATCTTCAAATTTTTGTCGTCATCGCAATTAAATTGATTTGGGTTTCGATTGTAGAATGAGAATAATTTGCTCAGATTTTAGAAATGCTTTTCATTCGAACATTAAGGATTGGTAGTATTTCTGATCGGTGTCGATCTAAAAAAGTTCTACACATTAAATCTTTATAAAAGTCTGTCAGGTAAATATCTTGATATTTTTAAACGACTAACGTTTTATCGATATCGTTAACCTAAACACAATAAAATTTATTCTTAAACCAATTTCCTTTGGAATGTAACATTTAATCAAATATGCAAAAAACGTAACATCGGGAACAAAAGCAATGATCCCTAAGTCGTAAAACCTCTTCGATTGCAGGTCGTCTATTGAAGAAATTCATTATAATAATACTGCCGTTCATAATCACATCAAATGCAGGACTATTCCGGTCACCTATATACGCAAACATTCGCACACAGGTAAAGGTTTGTAGACATGTGAGGTATACTAACAAATACGAATATTTGTCACCCTTATTTGTGGGTTCGCGTGTTTGCGCGAATGTGAGTGATCAGCATGGCATATCAGGCAGTTATTACATCAATAGGCCCAGTCCAGGCTTGCCAGTCTAAGTGCACAGTCGTGTATTGGTTGCCAAATCCTCGGGGGACGTTTCTCGAACCCCATGATTCAGTGCATGTACAGTTTTAATTTTATTTTGTGCCCGTTCCTATTCCGATTTATTGTCTTTATCGGGCATTCATTTTATACGGTATGCGAGTGGATTTGCTACTGTAAATAAACAAAACCTTTTATTGTTATCTTTGTTTATGGAAATCGAAATCTTAATTGCTTATCGTTATTGTTTTTTAATTAAATCTTTTTGAATATTAATGTGATATTGGTGTCGATTGTTGTAATAAATGAAACAGGGTATGACTAATGCCTATCCAAAATCAAATATGAAAATTGTTGTTTTTGTTAGGTCAACTGTTTGAATTATATTATGATCACTGTTGATTTTCATTAACAAACTAAGTCAAATGCGGCTAACAATATTTCCAAAGTTAGTTTCCGAACAGCAAACCCGCAGCAATTGCATTTTGTTTGTATTTAACATTCCCATGGTAAACAAAATACACAATTCCCATATAAAAACTAGATTCGCACGGAACATTAGCATATCTATGTTGGTATATAGATATAATGTTCGTTTGTAGGTACTTTTCGTATGCAAAGTTTCCTCTTTTGGACGGCGAACCAATTTTATCGGTCATTTTATTGCTTTCGACGTTGCTCTCTTTACAACTTGGAGCTCGCTATTACATGAGTACGTATCTAAACTCGACAAAGATATCGGCTTTATCGCCGCTCGGCTATTGCCTGTTACTTTGAGGATTGTTGAAAAACCACCTTTCAATTTTGATTTTATGAATACTTCTTTTCATATCTTTATTCATATGAGGAAAACACCGAACCTCTTCCAACGTCTAGTAGGTACTCTATATACTACAAACATTATTTGATTGGTATAAACGTTAGAACAGCGCTTTTAGTATACAGAACTTCATGTTCAAAATAATAAAGTCGCAAACGTCTATAGTGTAAATTAATTCTAAATGCAGAGAGTAATGGTTATTTGGACATAAAAAGATTCATAGAGCGACCTCGTTAATGCATATTAACTCTGGCATAAACTTGACGACTTAATACTATAGTTGATATAGTACATAGACAAAAATCATTATAATTTTATCGTCTACGAATACCTATCACTTTTTTACGATCAACATTTTGTTACGACGTGGAGGCATTCTTTCTGATAATGTGTTCCTTGTTATTGGATTTACGGGAAAGCTTCTGTTCCATCCTTTGTTTATATTTTCTTATTCGAAAGCCTTATTTCGCAATTTCCTTGGAACATGCTGCGTATGAAGTAAGAACATGTGGCCGCAATTAATAAACGGATTCAATTTCGATGCCCGAGCCTATAATGCCTAAGCTGGTTTCTTTTCATCTTTTTTTCTCACGTTTGTAGGATATTAAATGTCACGAGGTGAATTTTGACTGGAACTGCGATAGGTATGAATTGTTTGAAATAATTATACCTTGTTTTGTTTTTGAAAGTAAATGTGCATTACTACTGTTATTATACATAACATAACATATCATCACGCCTGTATTCCCTAAGGGTTAGGCAGAGGTGTACCAATGTACACCCACAGTTCGCCGATATGTTTAGGTCCCATGTAATAGCCTAGGGGCGAGCCTATTGCCACTAACCGGGCAAAAATCCAGAATTTCATAGAAAAACCCAATAACACCTTGGTCGACTCGGGAATCGAACCTAAGACCTCCAGCGTAGCAGTCGCGCATTATACAATACTATCATATTAGGAAAATTAAAATATTAAGTATAGAAACAAGTTTAATTAACCTGTATAATTTAAAACATTTTTTTTTTTCATGTGATATGCCTTATACTTACGAAAGAAGTAATTAATATGTCAGATTCATTAACTTTACAAACTACAAATAATTCTCATTTACGAAAATATCCTAAAGGACGTGATTAATTTAGTTTTCTAGGCAGGCATATTGTTTTCATATAAGTTTGGCTTGAAGCGCTCAGACAAAGCTTTATTGGCTTCAAGTCTCTCATGAACCATAAAGTGTGCATACAAATAATATGAGGCGCACCTGTTCAAAGAGAACCTCTTATATATTGACGATCAATTGGAAAGTTTAGTTCAGAATATTACAGGGATATTCATGACGTCATAGAAAATTATGAACATATCACAAACTGTGAGATTTCAATTTGATTTTCAGTTTAGAGTATTTTAGTCTCGAGAATAAGATCGCTTGTTAAACATAGTAATAGTGTTGTTGATACCACACAAATATCCGAATTGAGAAACTCTTCCTTTTTTTAAGTTAGTTAAAAATTTTAGGTTTTCCTTGGGCAAAAATGCCCTATAGTACATAACGACACAATACCATATTTTTATATATTTATTTTGTTATTATTTTTTTTTAATGCAACGGTAAAATCTTAAACAATATCTTCCTTTGTTTGAAGTAGTTATTCGGAAGAGTATTACTATCGTTGCAGGCCTAAGCAACTGATCTAGGAACGTCACTGCTACCCTAATACCCTAATGGATGGCGGAGCTGGCATTGTGGTTGGAACTGCCCGAGATTCGAACATTAAGGGCCGGACTCCACCAAAGAGGAGACAAGCAGAGCGGATTGCAAAGTTTTTTAAACAACCAATAGGAAGTCGTATTGACACTTCACTGTGACGTTAAAGGCTGAAGAACGAATTCCCATTGGTTATTTAAAAAACTCTCCGTTCTTCTGTTCTCTGTGTTGGTGGAGTCCGGCTCTAATGGTAGAACCGTGTAATACTTTATACAAGGTAAATCATAAGTGGTAAGCCGATAAACATTTTACCGTGCCGTCAATGTGATTGTAAAATGAAATCGTGTATTTATTGGAAAATCGCTCGAGTTCTCGCAAGAGCTTTTTAAAACAGGTTTAAAGGTCGAGAGGCTAGATTTTTACCGAGTATTTGAGTACTTTATGGACGAATACTAAAATGTTAATCAGTTTTGAGTCCACGTTAAATCTCAAGCTGCCTTTATCACTTTAAGGGTTTAATAGAGACAGATGCGTATTATAGTAGTCATTTACTTTTATTTAATTTGCTAGATTGTATGTATCTATTTCTTAAAAATGCGCGCATATCGTAGTTGTGCTGGATTCAGTCTGGTCAGATACCTATCTTATCTGGCAGTTACCAATTGACTGATCAGAGCTATAACCGAATAGATAGGCACTGTATCATTTCACTGAATTAGTTTCGTAACTAGTTATTAGGGTTGTTATACTTGTTATTCATTTAGCAGAATAAATGTTATTTATTTTATTATTAATTAAATAAATAAATGTAATTACTTCGATTAGAGCTACAACTCTCAGTTAAGTCCTAATTAATTGTATTGTAAATCTTTTCGTCGAATTTTATAATTTTTAATCATTAGACCAATGTTATGGGTATAATTCTCGTTTAATTATAAATACAGACCATATCTACTAAAATTTTCAACCTTTATTCAAACAATGAACATTGAAAGCTATCTACGTAATTTCAATATCCATTACATATTGCCCATAATGTAGGAGCCTTCACAAGATCATCCGCAACTTGACAGCTCGTGTTGATCACCTCACACCAATTCTACGTATTAATTTAATATTTACTACGAACCTATATCATGTAGTCAGTAGTGGTATTATATTAATTGACATTTCATAGTTAAATATATTTATGAGCATGTTAATACATTTAAGCCAGTCACTCTACTAATAAACCTAGCTGTACTAAAGTAAACCCTAATGTTTCTTAAACTAAAGTAATTAAAGAGATGAAATAAAAGTCACCACATGATATTTTTGTCAGTTTATCAGTAACCTAAAACATGAAAACATGGTCTGATATTTTATTAACACAATATGTTATCTATAATGTAAAGTTACACATAAAGGCAAATATATTATGACCGTCACTTTTTAAAAACATTTTTTTTAAATATTTTTTCCTATAATTTCAAATATAAACTTCTGTTACATAATATTAGAAAATACAGGTCGATAAGGAAATATATAAAATAGGTACCAGTTTAAATATATTTTTGTATTAATTAGGTTCGTCTTTGTACCAAAGAAGTACAAAACAAGTTTCTAGAGCATTACGCTTTGTAAGCAGTTTGAAGTAACTAAATGAGACAAAGAATTCATAAAGACTTCTCTTTATTCAAAATAGAGATGCGAAACAACAAACTTTTAACAAAAGGTCTTTAGATAGGTACCTATACCTATATTTCTTTATTTTTCAACTTTCCTATTTAGTAACTCAAGGAGGTAATCAAAAACGTAAGTAACAAATGAATCAATAGTTTTTATCTCGAAACTTACTTTCGAAAGTCGTTAAAATAGTTTTCAGTTTTATCTACAGCATTTTACATCTACTCGTCGTCATTCTTCACTAAGTAACAATCCTTGTTTTAATTTATCTAGATACCGTTTGTTCATTCTCTTTGCATTTAACTAACAACTAAGCGTCTCCTGTACAGTTCCTTTAAAAGGGAGAGCGCTGTTACGTGGATTAACTCATAAGACGGTAAAGACTAAGATATAAAAGTACTGTCGGAAAATGACGCAAAAATGTAAGAAAATACAGTACTTTTCAAACAAAAGCCACAACGAAATTCAAAGTGTGGCCGCTAAAAGTTGAAATACAATTCCACGCAACCGAGAAGCGTCCATGAAACGTTTTGAAACTGCTATAGACTTTTATGATGCTCTCGGTACGTCATTGTCGAATAGAAGCCGTATATTTAGCAACTTTGTAAAGTTATTGCTTAACGAGATGCGAGATATTATAGATTTTACAATGTTTTTGTGTTGTTCCAAACTGTTTGGCTTCGCCTTTTGAATACGTTTTGAACACGTGATTCGTTTTGAGGATAAGAAACTTTTTGTAAAGATATTTTACACGTGACCGTTGAAACCACTTGCTAGTCACCACTTTTTTCCGTCAAACATTGACAAATTCGCCGAGAGCATGCGCGAGAGCCCGCGACTCTGGCCGAGGTAGTTTGGGGCTTCTTTTACAAAACAAAAAAGAGGTTAACATTATTTCAAGTTTAAATGATAAAAAAATAGACATGACACAATTGTTACTCTTGAAAACAAAACTACTTTAGCCTACAACAAAATTATAAAGTCATGAACAGCCATTTAAATTATTTGAAATCGACAATTTAAAAAATTAGGGAACGCGTAACGAAAATTTTAGGCACACCGTAGGTAACCATAGGCACATACGTTAAAATACGAGAGAACCTCAAATAAAATAAAAGCGTAAAATATTTAATACATTTACTAACTCGTATCGCGCATTAAATATTCTTTAACTTTTAAATTCTTAATCTACCACAAATAGGCGAGGTAATTTACAGTCTATAATTTGATTTGCTTTTATATGAATATTAATCAACTGAAGGAAATTATTTTATAGATATTAACATTGGCTTGAAAGCCAAGACCCAACTTGAAAATCAAGACGAACTTTTAATTGACTTCAGTTAAACCTATAGGCGAAATTTTAATTGAAGAAAAATAGATGTGTTTTTTTTACTTAAGAAAAGTCGCTACGTATTTTAAGCCGTAGGCACAAGGACCACGGGAAAACAATGTAATATTCAATGAATGACAAAATGCACTTTGTTTTGCGCTCTTGGAAGAAAATAAGTGTATTTATTAACTAGACTAATTGTAACAGTGTCTATATATTAGACCCTAGGAAAGTAAGAAACCTTGGGTCTACCCAAGGAATAAAAACCTGTAGGTATAACTCACTAAAACAGGTCATACAAAAACTCAGAATTTCGTTTGTGACTTATCGCATTATCTTCTACCTAAGCCGCTTATTTATTGCTACAAACTATAAAAGTCTGATGTCAAAATGTGTATTTATATAGAAAAAAATCTATTATTCCCTGATCTGATAAAAATTGTCGTCCTTCACAACCTTGCCGTGTGTCTCTATCGTGATCAGTAGAATTCGAAAAAGCATATTCAAATATAGTTATCAGATACCGAGTAAGTAATATAGAGATAGGTATCGGTGGGAAGTTTATCACGATATTGTTTATCAGTTGGCATATTCTGTGCTTTTTTGTAATTCTAACACGTCGGGGGCACAGCGTGTTTCTGCTTTGTACAGCCCCTGTTATTTGAATATGTATGAGGCGCGGTCGCGCAGTTCGTGCCACCCGCTTGTATGAAAATGTGATGTCCCGATAAATTGTCAAAAGGGTTGATCGGCAATGGAAAATGGCCGCCGAAAATATGTCCACATAATAATATAAAATGCCTGCAGGCTACACTCTCTGCCGTCAAAGATTGTTTATTTATAAGCTTTTATTTAAACAGGCTTACGTGGAATTTTGTATCCAGGTAGCTAAAAGCTAGAATTTAAATTTACTTTTTATTTTTCAGTCGAATACACTTAAAATAAAATCGGTGAACCATTTTTACTTAAAGCATTTTGTAACAGGCATTGCTAGATGACTCTTCTTTAAACAAATGCCAATTTAAAGTAATTCCCGCACGCTTGCATGATACTCGTACCATTAATCAAATAATATTGATACAAATTCATCCACAAAGGCGGCATTACGGTGATCCATGGACTGAAACACACTGATTTTCCGCTTAAATTACGCCTCGGAAGCTTAGTAATAAGCGCCCAGAATTGGATAAGTCTGAGCACTTTAAAGCAAAGATGGGTCACAAAGTTAAAAGTCATGTTACTTAAAAGGGGTTTCTTGGGGTCGAAAAGCTCGGAGGAGGGTAAAAGAGGATTGCCTCCGCACACCTGTCGCCGCCGTGATATACCTCCGTGCAATATAATATATTATTCCTCGCCCAAGTCCCACACGCTCATTCTGGCATCAAGGAAAATATTCGCCAATATGACGATAAATACGAAACATGCTGCATTCTCTCTACTCACATACTGTGATTGTGCTTTCAATTCAATAGTAAGTGAAATCGACTTATGTATTGCATTTGACATTTTTGTAATTGGCTTTGTTTGTTGTTTGCATTAATTCTTAGAGAAAAATAAACCTTTTCACTTGCTCGTATTAATTTGAGAGCTAGAAAATCGTTTAGTTTGCTCGAATGTTTTCTATTGTACGAATGCTTTGTAAATTCAAAAATGGTTTTTGCGAAAAACAATCTGTGCCAAAGTGTTTAGGTAAACCAAAGATTTCATAAATTCTGTTTTGTGTACACAAACTGTTCGCTGTGTATTCACAATTTGATTCTGTATTTAGCTAGAGTTGCAAGACTGAAATACCAAAGCTATTATTAAAATAATCGCATTGATTAGGCCCTGTTAAAACAAAACAAGCTCCACTTTCAAATTACGTAATTACTAATTGCCCTCAAAATGATGTTTTCAATCAATATGTATTTACCTTTTAGAGACTCCTAATGAACAAGAATTATGTCAAAGAACAAACGTATTTTCATTTAAATTACAGGCCTCAAAATACCTTTAAAATAGCGGTTAATTATGTAATTTGAAGAGAAATCTGGTTCTCGGATTTTATGTTTTACAAGAAAATTTCATTACGCACTTAGGTAATTCTATAATATAATTTTACTTAGGTTTTTTAATTATAAAATCATCATAATTAACAGGATTGTAATTAAAAAAAACATAACTTCTTTAACTTTAGTTTCTGGGACAAGAAATTACATATTTTTTTTTACGTCTGCTTAAAGTTACATAATGTCAGTCGATCGTGATGAACAATGGTACAATACAAGTCTCCCAAAAATAGTACGTTTTTAACCGATGTTTTAATGTGAATGTTTAATATAATTTTAAAATACCTAACTACTTATATATTAATCCAATGCATTTCACAACAACTAGCTATTTTTATTACATAAATATTTTTTGAACGTATAGGCTTTCTTGATTTAACTTCAGATGTAAACGAATAGGCTATCTAACAAAGTATGAGGTACTTTAGTTACTATAATTAGGTTCCAAGTGTAAATAGTGTACGCATTTGAACAGCCGCTAGCCGTTATAACCAGGAATTCAACAATGAATAGTTCTTCATTTCCGGGCGAGTGGGCGCGCTCGCTGCACTGAATTCAAACAATGTTCGATTGCTCTGTTACTTAATGGCTGCCTGTGACGACTGATTTATTGATTGACCTATCTGCTCCAACGTATCTACCTTACATCCAGAAAAAGTTTTGAAGATCGTATATTTTAAATCTAAAGTGAAATTTAAGAGTGGTGCATTTGGCTAAAGATTTGACTTCATAAAAATGTTGCTGTTCTAGTATGGGACAAGATTATATTACACCATGAATAATTTACATAAAAATCAAAAACCAGAAACAGATTGTATCTTGATTTATTTATTGTTACGTCCAGTTACTTACTTATGCGTCTCTTATTATACTATTAAAACAGTAACACAAACATTATCTAAACATATCTTCACTTTTAAAATCTAGATGCTAATTTATTAGATCGAAATTGAACTAATCCAACAATTTCCAGCAGTATAAATTGTAGTATACAAATCTACAGCGATATATTGTGCCGCGTGCCTTTAGCAAATACCAGTGCTAATTTGGAACGATACGGCGAAGCGTGCCAGCAAGAACAATGTGGCCAATCATCGAGGTTCCCGATAGTGTAAGGCAAGAATTGGTTTATACGGGACTTACTAATTCAGCCTTGACCTCTTAGAGATTTCAAATACTGTGAGATAGAACAGAGTCTGATCAATACGCAATAATCGACAGTACCTCAAGAGCGTCCGCACGATAACTCGATCTATCAATCACCATCTTCGCAATCCTCGAGGGGGTTAGGTAGAAAACTTCGCTCCCCCACTCATTATTTCAAGCCATTGTGGTTGTTAATTCGTGTTAAATTGTGGGTGCTCCTCCCCGGTCAATCGTTGTCCCTTTTTTCTCGTTAATAAGAGACAATCCTGAATCTCAGATATTGAGGGATAATAAGATTTTCGCGGTGAATTGGATGGTATTTGTAAAGTATTTTACGTTTAATGAGATTGTAAAGAACAAAAGAGTCTCGGAGTGCCGGAAATTCAATTCTGCTTCACGTCCACTCTCATTAGACATTGGGGAGGAATCAATCATTATTTTATTTAAAATGAATTATTTTGTTGTGAACGGAATCTCGACAAAAAATATTTTTGTTCGAGCATAATGATCATTAAAAGACCATTACAGTGAAGTTTGTTTCTTATTTATAAAATATTTAAAGTCGATATCATTGGAAAGAAGGTCGAAAAGGATTAAAAGTTGACTAATATAATTAAAAATTTGGTAAAATGCCTCACAAACGATATTCGATCGCCTCGCCCTTTTGTAAACTTACTTTCTAAGTAGGTTCCACCAAAGTTTCCGTTACAAACACTTTCATTTATCTCGTCGGCAATAACTCTAGTTTTTAGATAACGCCACTATCTATTGATTTAGTGCCTATAGTCAGTAATTTTTCGACCGCAGTAAGTCTTTCCTGTCTAAACTCAGCAGTTATCTTAGATAAAGGAGCGTAGCCAAATTCGTCAATCTTACATTTCTTTTACAATTCCACCTTGTCGAATGTCCGTGGATGGCTTTCTCGCGTCGGTCCTTATGACCTCTAATAATGTGGGGCTGAACGATGGGATTCGCTATTGGGACATGCGAGTCGAGGCGTCGTTTTCTCAATAACCCGATATTCCTTTCATGGAATATGGTCATTACCTCAGACGTCTATCTTATTGTCAGCTACATCACGGACATTTACTGAAATAGCCACAAGAGTCTCATCACTTATGACTGCTTTAACGTTACCTAAATGACACGGCTCACAAAGTTTTGTCAGAAAATAACTTAATGGGGATGAAAGCAGTCATGTACTGGAAACATAATAAGAAATGTTCCTATCAACAATAGCGATTGGTGGTGTTAAATATAAGTATTAAAGACAAGAGGGTAAGTCGTACAAAGCTCCATGGCTGGGCCCGCGGCTGCTAAGCCTCCGGTCGCCTCTCACGCATCTACCCGCATTACTTCTAATTGTGATTTAATGGCCCTCCGCGCCGGATCCGCTTGACCTTAAAAATAAAATATATCGCGCATTTTCTACTGAAACTAAAAAATTGTACTGGAAACTCTGTTGCTTTTATTAGTTGCCCTGACAAAAGGAATGTCTCTTAGAAAGAGGTTTCTTGTTGCCATATTTTAGCTCTTTAAGTAATTTATAAGAGAAAATTATTTTAATGTTTAACCCTTTTTAATTGTTTTTAGTGTTTTAATTATGTCGAAAAATAACATTTAAAACACATAAAAATTATACCTTTAGGTACAAAAACAACCCTACATTGACTATTACTGGTTACCTTTTCATTTGCAAAAGTATCAAGTAAACAATAACAAATTAAGCAACAAAATAAACACCGATTACAAAAATTTGAACAAAATATGAATTTTGCACAAGAGACAAAAATGTTAGGTATTGTGATAAAACATTTTTATGGAAAATACGAAAATTGCCGTCGCGCGATCCGACAGTGCTAATTATGATTTAATGGCTGCCCTGACCTGATGAGTATTTTTACAATTTGCTCGGGTCAGTAAAAAACATAGCAGACCTTTTTGATTCTGTGTAAACAATTTTTTGTACAGTCAATAATAAATAAAAATTTCTATGGAGATTTACAAAAGCTTTTTTAACAGCAAATATTATATGCATTACATAAAACTTCTACTTTGTTATCTTTGCGCATAAGTGTCATTTATGGGATAACCCTGATTTTACTGCTCAAGCGAGCTACGAGTATGTCCAATCAAATTTATTGTGCCGCGCCAGACATCCCTTTAACACAAACCTTTTTACAAACATAGAAATATTCTTAAAATTATAATACATTTAAGTACCAAACACAGTTCATTGTATTGTATTATTGTCATCCTTATCTTGTAGTGGTATTAATCATACCGAGCTACCTATCCAAATTACCTGTACTTCTGTGATCGTAAAAAAAAATATGTATTTGGGAATTTAACGGCCTGTACCTACTCATTTCCAGGTTATGATATGATATGACGGTAAGTCTGGTACCGTCTTTATATAAAGCGGCTATTTTATTAACTGGCCCATTACAGGAATCTTCCAATTTGCTGAAATGAAGACGTAGGTAAGGCTTATCGTTCGGGACATCCTGAAGCGTACCGATTGTCAGGCAAAGGTAGAGTTATGCGCTCTTTGCCTGTTCCCTCTTATATCTCCTAAAATCTATGTAGAAACACAAAGGAATTTCTACTTGCATCTTCGCGGAATATTTCCGCGCACGAAAATTCGATTTAGGCGCGAGATAAAAAGATCTCTCCGCGTATTCGTATTTGAATGGATGAGCAAACCATTACCGGATTAAAAAGTATTGCGAACGCAACATTACTGTCGGCGAGTCGACACTACGATTGTAAGTGGAGTAACATGTTACTTGCAGTTCCCTAAACACCTGCACAACACGCGGGATTTTAGTGATGATTTTCATTTTAAGATATCGCAATAAATGTAATTCAAAATTCTGAGACGAGACGTAAAGCTTGAAATAATTATAATTATTGGTATATATTACTATTACATTTATTATTGGTCATTATTTTTGTCAGGCAACGAGTTTGAGAGGATGCCGAGCGGGTGGGTTAGAAAAAAACATTTTCTTCTTTCTTCTTCAAACTTCCCGGTTTGTTACAAACTACAAGACTGTGAACAAAGAAATTACCAGCCACAAGCGAATTTCTCGACAATACTACAACACATAACTCATACTATGCATATAATTACTTAAACTGTGGTAGTTTTCACATGATATGTGGACGTTTATCGTTTTGAAGGAAGAATCCAATTACGATAACGTTATGTTCCGCATGAAAGTGTCGCATTTATGGTAAAATATTAATGTATTTCAATTTGGGAAGGCTGCTACAGACCTCCATAAATATCAGGCGCGTTGGGACCTAGCGGGGACGCGTAAATACTTCGACTAAAATTGAATGTTATTATCCGAGAACTAGCGGGAGCGCAGTAAAAGTGGGACGTTTCTGATGTTAGATAAAACTCACGGCGACATATTGGATACGTTCGATGTATTGAGTCATTTCATATGGAATTGCGATGAGGTCGTATTTAGTTAATGGAAATTACTTTTTTGTGAATAGATTTGCAGTTCAGGTTATATAAAAGCTTTAAGCTAATTCCAATGCGTTCTGAATTTTGTTTTGTACCCTAATCTCTGTACATTTGAACAAAACTTAAACATGTTAAGTAACAGATTCTGTAATACGAGTATATCCTCCTTCAAATCTATAATACTTCTGTTCACTCTTGAAAATACGATTAAGGTCAACTGAACTCTAGAAACAGTAATACCCATTTCTTTCACATTACGTACACCAAGTTCGATATAAAACATTAAATATCCCATTACCATTTGATTGTAACATAACGGTAGGTCGCTGAAATTCAATTTATATGCGTCCGAATTTAATGCGTATTCATGTGTTGAACGAACGGGAGAGGGAGTGAGAAAACGAGAAAATCAACACACAAACTGCATTTGGCAACAACTTTTAATGCAATATACTAAAATTGGTTTTCCAGCGTCTGCGAAACTAGACGCCGAAACACTAGATACGCTTTAAGAAGAAGTTAGAGACAGATTTATAGGTCCAAACAAACGCAATACGAGCAACCCGATGCCATCCTATCAACCAAACAAGTTGTTTGTAAAAGCCGACTTTGGTCATTTAAATGTTGGATTTGATAAACTGCAAGCCGAAATTGCTTTAGAGTTCGTTGGGATAATGTGGATCTCCGACAAACGTTTTAGAGATATTAAAATGTGATTTTAGTTATACAAATATAACTCGACGCTCGGATCTCTTCGTGGATATTAGAGTTTTAATCTATTGTTTTATTTAAATGATGGTGCGGAGGAGAATAATCATATGAATTAGAGTGGCCTTTTATGTGTTATGTTGTTATTGTAATGCTTTTCAAAACGTGTTTAATCGTTAGAATAATATGATATGTATGGTAACTACGTAATTCGTACTGTACTACATGCATCCTCGTATTACCTTAGTGTTATTTTGCTAATAACTAATAAAATGAGATTATAATTGAAACACAATATTTTGGAGGCCAGTAAACGTTTAATAAAACCAACACTTCAAATGTAATGAAATTTAGGTTTAGGTGAATACTAACAGATCTTCGTGTTAATATCAGGATCATAAAGGTAATGAAAGAAAACTCTTTCACAAGTTATGACCAAATATCATAAAGACAAAGTCTCATTTGTACCCCTATTCGTTTTAACAACACATCCATTTAAATTCAGCTCCAAGTTCAATAACTACTCGTAACAAAATAGAATCGTGTTTTAATTTAAAAACCATATACAGCGTGTATGTTTTAAAATAAATAGGGAGGGAAATAACGCGGTGTATCCCCTGGCAGCCACGACCGCCTTCCCGCGACCCGTATCGGGAACAACAACACTCTGTGTCGTTTAAATTGAATTGAAAAATGATTTATGCCAACAATCTCTGGCGATGCTCTTTTCTTTACACACTTGATCGATCTAAACGAAATTTGTTTCATGAAATTGAGCGTTTTTTTTTTCTTATTAAACGTCATCCTGTTATTACGTTGTGGGTGAAAAATGTAAAATTTATTTTAGATTTTTCTGTACAACATTTGTAACAGGAAAATTTTGGTTTGGGATTTGTTTTGATTCTGATTAAAATTTGATTTATTTATGTAATCTAGCTGTGTTCTATTAGCCATTAGCGACTAAACTAATTAACTTCTGTTGTAATATTCATTGCATATGCAGCTGTATCTGTTTTAAATGTATTATAACAAAATAAATTTGCTAATGGTACGTGAACAATTCGATTCAACACACAATAATCTAATTAATACTTAGTATTTTAGGCATTGCTAACTTTTGGCAATGGTAATAATTAACATTACCTACGTTGAGTTTAACTCGTCAATTAATTGTTTTATTGAAAGCTTTTATGAGTGATACCAATTAGGTACCTAATTGATTTATTTATATTCAAACAAAACAGTCCATCAAAGTACATCGTAGTGTCATGAATTCGGTAGTACTACGTTATAAGTATTTGCATTAAGGTAAGAACATGCCAATACGGTGGCTGCGTTTCAACTAGGTACATTTAGCACTAAGTGGCACTTAACTCAATATATGCACGTTGCCGGTGTACTGCGCTCAAAGTGATCTATCGTCGTTCTCAAGCCTAACACACGTTACAATTTTTATGAACACGTGTTTTCTCATAATATATTTTAGAATAAATTTGACAATAAATATTTATAATTTATGTTCGTACTCGGAAAAATTTAAAGCTTTTTAAAGGTTTGCTTTAGAAATTTAAATATTTGTAAACTTATAAAACGACGCGAAATAAAATTTCGTTTTATAAATATCATGTACATTAATAATAGTGCTTTACAAATGCGGCAGTAAACGGTCAAGAAAATAGAGTAATAAAGAAAATAGAATGTTTGACCAAATTCCAAAGGAAAATAAGGATACAGCGAGCAAGATTAATAATAGCAATGAATTAGTCACAGGAAATTGCAGTTTCTTGTTTAGTAAATTCCTCAAGAAGGGTGGCTAGGCCGGAGACGTAATAAAAATTGCGTAATATGTACGTGGCCGACTTATGAAGACGAAGTGAGGGAATTACGTATGTAGATATTAATATTTCCCCGCTGTTGCCTCCCCAGGGCCATTTAGTAAGATGCCTGCATTACCTAACGTACTTTGTCACGTTTGTGATATACACGACTCTTTCCAGACGTCTTGATCATTGAATTCCTTTAGAAAGTTATGAAGTAATCTTACATCAAAAGTGAGTTGGATCGGTATTGAATGTCGAAAAGTTTGTGTAATGAATTTATGAGCTTAGTTGCTCTATAATATATTATATTGGTGTCCTCAAGGAGACCTGATGACCTTGTTATAAAAGGTCGTACGAAGCCTAAGTTTTCCAGACTAAATTAAAATTTCGTGTATGATATTAAAACGGTTCTAAATGAATGTTTATTATACACGAATATACAAAGGGCACAGTCTGTTTTGCCTTTTATCTTTGTCATTATTTCTACATGCTTATGCTTTTCATATCTTTTAGCATTATATTTTAATATCGTAATACTATTCTATCTAATCACAACAGAGATTAGGACTTTTCGCTTTTAAGAATTTTCGTGTAAATTTTTATTATCCGAGAGTAAGTACTACTAAAAGAAATTCTATTCTGCTTATACATTTCGATGTGGTAGATTTTTACTTTAAGCATTGGTAGAGCACGCATTAAAAACTGATTCGCAATATTAAATTTAATGTTTTACGTTATTCCATTTATAATATGAGTGGTTTATTGTAGTTGAACTTGAATTTTAAATAAAGGTATTTGAGTCTGAGGTACCTACCAGTAGGTATGGATAAAAACAACTTAAAAAAGAGTGAGATTTTTTATAAGAAAGCTCTTAAAAGCATGGTTTTAAAAAATCTGTATATTTGAAAAGTCCGAATTGAATATTAATACGAATTCTACTCAAAATGTGTAATATATATTCCTCATAAATATTATGTGTGTGTTTAATGCTCTATTCTAGTGAAACTTGAACATACCTAACTACCTAGTTACGTAGCTAGCTATATATTAGTTATCAGTTAATTTAAGTTATTGAGGCATGCATCACAACTATGGAGCTAACATAACTAAGCTATGTATGTACTAGGCAGCTAGTTATTTACCTATGTAGTGAGGTGTATTCAAGTTTCACAGTTATCAGCTAATTAAAGGTATTGTGAATCCACAACCATGTAGTTTTGGTTCAGACTACAATATCTTTAATTATTGTGCTCTTATATCAAGTTTAGGTACAGTTTTAAGTTCATAACTCTCTGTTTTGATTGTGTCTTAGACGACCTCCGTGGTCTTTTGGCGTGCACACTGGTTTTTAAGGTGTTAGCTCTGGGGTCCCGGGTTCGATCCCTATGCTACCCGGGTTTGGGTGTTCGTAGTACTTTTGTTATTTGCCTGTATGACATAAGTGCTTGTACTTAAATTGGATGTACGGCATAAACGATATATACGATATAAACGATATAAACGTCCTACTGCTGGGCACAGGCCCCTTCCTATATAGAGAAGGCACGAGCATTGATCACCACGCTTGCTCATTGCGGATTGGTGATTTATTTACTTATTTATGTTAAAGTTTAAATCCACATTATGGGCACGTACATAATAATATAGATAATGTAACAATGTAATCAAATAGGCAGTGACCAATCGGCCTAATGTTTCGGTCGACTGGTGTATTAATCTGATTCAATGATCACATTACCAGCTTGGATAGTTTCTAGGATATTCAAACATTAAGATAGGAATCTACATACTACATGTACATTGAACACTATGTGAACACCGACCGAAGAGATTTCTTTCAGAAATAAGCAGTACCTTTGTACATTTATGTCTTACGTCTTCTTCCATTTTTTTTTTCGTGTTTTTTAACGTTAATTGTTAAATAATTCAATTATCAGTAGAACATCTTGTAAGTGAACCATGGTTATGTTTAGTTAGATTATAAAAAAAACATTAGTAAAAATTTCTACAAACGGTCTTTATAGGATTATTTTGTGAAAATGGCTTTTACTACCTGCCAGCCTGCCTGCTGTCAATATGCCCTTTAGGTCATGTGACATGACACGAGGTGCGTGTAATTTTGTACAATATAATTTATTTGTAACACAACGTAATACAGTTTATCCACTAACCACATCATATTTGATGAAATAACGTCATCTGATTAACGCGAGAGTATTAACGTTAAATTGTTACCGATTTTATTAAATCGCGTTATTATTTTAATTGATTACTATGTTTACCTTAGATTAATTAATTTTAAAAGCAGACTTTAAAGGTAAAAAGACAAAGATACTGAGAGCTGGTAGTCAAACTAAATGTAAGAAAACAAATACATAAGTTGCGAGTGATAACAACCGTACATAAAAAAACTGCAAGGTAATGCGGTTCTCATAGAGACCAAACCAAACACAGCTCTCATTACGTAAATCTACAAACAAAATACGTCCAACTGCACGTCCATATTGTCCAGCTAAAGAGAGCACAAGACTTGAATAACGTCACAAGCTCTTTGGTGATGATTGTTAATGTAAAGATAGTTATAATTCTATCTCGGATATGCGTTACTTATGTACAGTGCTGTTTGTTAAAACTATTTACTACATAAGACAAGTGCATAAATAAAAACCATCACCATGACATACACAAAGTGAAACCTACACCCAGCTACGTATAGTTAAAATTGCCATCGATTCAAACAGACAGCGAATGCCTGGCATAAGTGAATAGTTTTCAAAGTTGGAACGAGAAAAGAAATAAAAACATGTAGCCGGATACGTTCCGGGAGGCGTACTCTATTTTTTCTGTATCTTATGATGTCTGCATTCGTAAAGTTTCTCACTTACTTTCTTTGTTTCCTTATTGACAGTTCAATGTGTGGAAATACACCTGGGATCACGAGAAAGCTGCAAAGAGGTGAGGTTTATTTGCTCTTATTCTTAACCAAAATTAAGTACGGTGGTCTTATCATGTCAGTCACGATTTATTCGAGATTAATAGGGTTGAAAAGATTGTTTCGTCTGCTTTGTGTGATTTTTGGGGGGTTACTAGACGAAGTTTGGTTATTGAGCAACATGGTTTTCGAGTTGTTTCTCATAGAACTCACTTAACATGCATAAACTATGTGTGTTTATAAACTAAACGAATAGGAGCTGAATTTAGTTTAGTTTGAGTTCCGAGAAACGGGATTTGGTAAAAGAGTGTTTTTCAACTTTTTTATGTAGAAATCTCCATTTTGTTAAAAAAAATGTACCTATGTTGGTTTAACTTGGTTTATGCTTATCAAAGCTGTATATTATACAGAGACGTTATCTCTAATCTACAAACACGTACAAATCATGCATAAATTTAACAAGACATTCTTTATTATGTATAATTTAAGTACAAAAAAAAATCAGAAGTCCAACGCACCTAAATACAAAAAAAAAACTCACTGAAAAAGGTAAAAACCTTCAGTGGTACATACAATTTTGGGTCCCATTTAAGACAAAAAAAAAAAACTGTTTTATAGAAATCTTTAATATTTATATTTTAGATAAAACTGCAAATGTTTTTCTTTTAGATATCCATTTCTAATCCTATGATCTCGTTTTATTTTGTTCAGACTTTTATTAAGAAGCCGTACGCTTACGAAAACCGACTCTATTCACTTTATAAGAATATCAGATTATAAAAATCTCTTGGCTTACACTAAAACTTTTACTTAGGATTCTTACTCAGATTACGTTTAAATGTAAAATAAATGAGATAAAAAAAGGATGAATAATATTCTAGACACATTTCTACTATATATGTGAGGTATGATTAAAGTTATAATATACATATAGAATTTTTATTATCTTGTTATCGTTCGTTCCGAAAAGGTGTACAAAATCTCGGCCGCTAATAGCCGAAAGTTGAGCTGGTTCGGAGCAGGTATTCGGCGAAGGGGTCGCAAAGCTGTTAAACACCAACCCTCACGTACACAAAGAAGATTTGTGCCGTTATATCTACGTTGTTGGTGTAATGCCTCATTTCCAGGATTAATCTTCATAATTACAGCTATTCCGTGTAATGAGAGGCACACGCGTCCTGCTAATCTGACTCCTTGCCTTCATACGTGAAACTATGATCATAACATTTTGTGAAGAACCGAGATAAGTTTACTTACAACGAACCGTGTCTTTGTTTATTCGGGAAAGTTGTTCAACTTATATCATAGTACCTTGACGTATATACTCAAGCGATAAAAGAGTCATATCTTAAATCCATTGCTTGTTTTCTACTTGTGGAAATATCTTTTAATCGCACATAAAAAGTAATGTAAACGTAAAATTATATGCTATATATATAAGCACAATTTGTTTTTATAATTATACGTGTATGAGATCTACATTTGGTTGTAAAAGCATCGTACACGGTTTATAGTACTACAGTGCTAGACAATAAATGGTAGCGCAGTCGTGCCAAACCTAATAAGACCTTAAATATTTTCTAAGTATCTTCGGGGTCTTCTTATGTAAGTATCTATTTATTTTATGTTAACTGTAGACATATACTATGTATCTATATGTGATTATTCGATACACGGATTATTCGGAGAATAATAAATACAGGATTACACTTGACTGAAAATAAACGCAATTTATTTTTTATTTAAATTAAACTTCCTTGAAACAAGGTATTGGCATGATTTTCAGGTTATTTTAAGTGAATTACAGAAGCCAGTTATTAACGAACTTTCGGTTAAACAAAGGATAAGGTGACTACAAAAATAGTTGACGAGTCTAGAGTTGACAGTGCTTTCATATCGAAAGCTGCAATAAAAAACAGTCCAAAATATTTACAAACATAATCAATTCGATGAAAATAGTGTCAATCAACTTCGAAAAGTGTGTCTACTTCAATCTGCGTATAAGTGTATACAGAGTTTCCTGATAACGTAAAAAATTTTGGATTTACCAAGTCTTTGTAAGTTCGTTTGGTGTCGATTTTCAGAACCAACAATAATACAACATTCCCAAACTACCTAATAAAAGTAACCAACAACCAGAAAGCCTTATAAATCACAATAATTCCTCATCACCAGCTCATATACATTTAGACGAGTAAAACTCCAATCCATGTATAAAATTAACTAGACGCGTTATTTTCATAGCAATCGTTTTATACGTGGGACCATATCTGGCGGTCCAGGACTCTGACCCTCATACATAATTAATACAGACGGACAAAATAAGCAATTTGGACACAGTTGCACTGGTTGGAGGCGCCCTTTAGTTTTAATACACGCTTATTTCTGAATTAGACTAATCTCTTTTGTTTCGTGGTTTGATAGGATTTTCGGTTTCCATTCCGTGATAATATTTTACGTGCTACTTTACAATCCCTTATTTAATTTAGTTCATAATCTATTTAATATCTACTACCTGAGTACCTGCCTAAGATTATAGTCAGTAATTGAAAATTACATAAAAAGAAATAGTTAATTGTAAAATGTAATGGCATCAACATGTTATGCAATTTTTATTTTATAATCATTATTATATACATTTATTTAAAAATGTTTATTTTGTACTTAATTACATTCTTATTTGTTTAAATGATAATTATGCTTTACTCCAAAGTAAATAAATATTTAATTCCACGAGAGTTGACGATATTGATTTGACGTCCCACAGCTAGCACAGCAAATTTGTCATTGATAATTAATACCTGTAGGTCCCAATAAAAAGATGAGAGCAAAGCAAAAATTTAAAAAAAAACGACGAACAGTAGCGACGCTGACGGCTGAGTTGGTAAACTAGAAAAACCGGGCAAGTGCGAGTCTTGCGGGTTCTGTACTATGGTACACTACGAGTATCATCGTACAAAATAATATATATTTGGTGGTCTATGGACAAGAGAAATACACACTTTAACTCTTTATCTGATAAAGGCCGCTGTTAGACTGACGGAACAATAGTAGATGTTAAGCAATAAAGCTTCGTAGTCTCGCTTTGTGTAGAGAATCCTAAAAATTACTTGAGTCTTCAAGCAAATTCAAGGATCCTCTGAACCTTTGTACTAACAGAAATCAAGGGGTTTCACTTTTTCTGTAAACGAAGCCTCGGCAAGTCTGCGGCATGATAGTTCATATTTATTCGCTTGTTTATATTAAAAATTATATGGAAGTGAGGAAAACATAAACCGTGGTATTAAATAAAGCCGGAACCCCACAGCGGCGCACGGAGAGGCTGTGCACGTGTGTTCAGCTTCGCTTTAGTACAAAATGTATGAGAGCGTTTCCACCGCAGCGCACGGACATTCTACGCAGCAAATGACGTCATAAACACACGAACGTAGCTCAACCCACGGCCGTGCGACGCATCCGAGCTGCGTGGGTCGGCCATTTCTCTGCGACCCACGACTATGTACAGTCTCGAGCAAAAATATGTATACACATAATATTTTTAAGAAATTATTATAAGAATAAGCAACTATAAATAAGAGGTACAATTAATGTTCCTAGTATATATACATACATTTAAGTTGTGATAAGTATAATTTGTGTAAGAACTAAGTAATTTATAATACAAATAAGTAAAACAGATATTACTACACAATAGCTAAATTATATTGTTACTTGGAAGAGCTATTGTCTATATTATAAAAATAATATATTGACTTTAAGTAAAATATTTTTTTTATTAAAAAAAATATTTGAACTATTTTATTTTCAAGTGTCATCTGTCAGTATGCATTGATTGCTAGATGGCAGAAGAGATTCGACAAAAAATCTCACTAATTTCGTTTAACAATTTCGCATATTATTATGTTACATATTTTTGCTCGTGACTGTACCCCACGCATAGCTATGAGCTGTGTGAGCGACACATCCGTGTCCGTGCGCCGCAGTGGAAACGGAGGCCGACGCCGCCGAACTAATGAGCCCACGCAGCAGAGGTGAGCCACGCATCCGTGCACAGCCTGCGCAGCGGTGGGGTTCCGGCTTAATGCGTTTTTACTGAAATATTATTATGTTAGTAAATAGAAGTAAGAAGATTTATTGATAAATATTTATAGCTAGATGCATTTTATGGCATGACGTTCACCTTTGTGCGACGGTGTGCAAAAAGTATAAATAAATAAATCATTGTATCTATTATCCCTACCCTAGTAGAGCTGAAATTAACCATTCTAACTTATTCACAGCATCCACCTAAAAACAGAGTAATGGTGTCCACTTCACAGCCTAAACACGTTACAATCAATTGAGGAAAACGTGAGGTTCGTGTCCCACTGAGATAGCCTAGTTAATTGGCAATATGTATAAATTATTGCTTTCTTATACACACGCTTTGTACTACATCTGCAGAAATATAAGGTTATTAAAATTGTGTTTATTTTATTTGATTCTGTGCATTGCATTCTTTTCGTTATAAACTAAGTAAAGGTGATGGATTGTTGTAATTACAATGATGTTACAGGGTGACGTGATCACTTCTCTATTAAGTCCTGTTAATAAGAATCACAAAAAATGTATTAGGTTTATAAAATTCATGTGTCAACGACATTTTACAGGCCTGATGTTTTAAGCACTAACTATGGAAAAACTTAAATAATCAACATGACGTGACAATGAAAATACATTAAAGAAAAACTATTAACCTAATGAAATCCACTAACAGAACATACATATAATTTCCAAGGATGACGTCACATGTCGAGTTCAAGCAAACACAGCCACTATAATTCCGTGGTAATACAATGTTGTGTAACACCCCCTACATTTACTAGCTTCGTGACAGTCAAGTCGCGATAATTATTCAATAAAAGGTATCATTTGTCAGCGCTGTCCAAATGTCAGCGAGTCAACATTGTGATGACTAATGCGACAATGTTCCAACCATTTGCGTTAAATCTCTTATTGCCTACTTTTTACCTGGTGTCTACGAACCATTATTCACTCTATTGTGTTTCTGTTGCTTTGTGTTTTACTAGAATTCGTTATTAGTCAGATTTGTTTTGTGTTGTATGTCGAAGCCACTGTAATGGACAGAGCTTATTTTTATTTATTTACACTATCAAAGCTTAAAAATATTAAGCTTAAATTGAAAGGTTCATTTACATTTAATTTTGTATTATGACTGCATTAAGATCTTAATTCACAATACAACCATTTTTAAAGATAACTTAAATTAAATTGTATAGATAGATTTATATCTATGTTTACTAACCCACATATTAACTTACCAAGCTTCGTACCTATGTATGATCTGCGGCTTAAGTATACATAGCCCCAAATTCTACATAAGGCACCTAAAATTACAATAATAACTAAAGCAACCATGTCTTTGTCTAGTTTCTGCTTACTATTACGACAAAACTTCTAAATTTGAGAACTGGGTGTAAAGTAAAACACTTGGCTGACGGCTAAACTTGCATAATCTGAACTAGGCATTAGAGTTAAACAAACTTGGAATTTAACGTGCTGAGTCTAAGATTAAATAATCCTACGATGTAAGGGGGTGTGGAACCTGCTACACTACATGAACTTGCGAACTTGTCATCGTTTAGTTATTTAACTTATCTGCTAGTTAATGTTGATTTTAAGCGTGTATTGTTGAAGGTACTGAAATGCTTTCAAATGTGATTACTTTACTCGTGATATTGTATAACTAAAATTAATACACTTTAAACTATACAATAGAAAATGAACTTTTACTCAGGACTTTACACTATAATAAAAAAAAATAACCCAGCCTACTGCTCTTTGCGAATTCACGATTTCAGATCTCCAATTTTGGAATCCAGGTTATCCATTATGTTTTCCTTTACCGTTTGTCAGAACTGTCGTAGAATAATTAAGAAAGCACATATAGCTTTGAAAAAGCTACATTGGTACTTGTCTGGGTTCGAACCTGCAACCTTGTGCATACAAAGACGTTCATTGAACCGCTAGGCCACCACGACAATTTTCACAGAACTTTACACTAACAAAAGAAAATAACCAATCCTTAGTAACAATGGGTGCTTAAAAATATCTTTCCATACCGCGAACGCATCGTCGGAATATTCTTATCATTCCAATCCGCAAAGTACTGAATTTCCCATGCAAAGCTTAACTGCACAATGGCAAATAAAAAAAGTATTTAACATTCGTATAGCAGTAACCATTAAATGGAGGGAATTAGATAAAAACCAAATTATTTGGCACTTCTACCGATTATTTTACAAAAAAAAAGTTTAGTATCGGATAAGTCCGGGTTTTCATAGGGTTATCATCGGGTTTTCATAGGGTCATAGGGTTTTCATAGGGTCATAGCATATGCCCTAAATGTGAAGCAATTAGTTGATATTTCCAATGCTGGTTATATATTACAAAAAGAGAGAAAACAAAAAAATCGTTCGTAATGCCTCACCGATTCACAAACCCTTGCTTGACAGATAGTCAATCTTGCACATTTGGGTTCCAAATGTTAACAAATAAGTTTTTATTACCTACTCAAACAAAAATACAACAATACATCATATAAAACAGTTATTTTAAAGTACATTAACCAACTCCTGACCTACAATAGCTCAAGAGTCAGAAGTCAAGATATGTTTTTCAGTTTGGTCTGAAAGCCACTTCTGTTCACCGCCACTTAATCTAACACTGTATTAACTTGACATAATTATGCCTATGAAATAATACTGTAATAGCTAAATTACAGTTGGTAACAAGAAACTCAGCAGTTTGTCATGTGCCGAATGATTTAGAGTGATTTACTACTGCACGTAGTTCATATAAAATGGCGTGTTTAGCGGTGCAAAATTAATTTAAATAAACATGTTTCAGTTTGTAATTTATTTATATTAATTTTATTTACGGGATGTGGATTCATTGTGCACACACGTTGAGTATTATTGCCGTAAAATGATATTTAAAAGTAAATAAACTTACGTTTGTAGTCGGACTAGCTGCGTAGATTCCTTTCTCGCGGACGTATCTAGAACAAAAAAAGACTCAATCAAGTTACCAATTTTTTTCTAATTCTTTACTAACTACTTAAGCTATTTTTGCATGATAGAGTTACTTTAAAATTTTTAAGATTTTTCTATAATGACCTTTCGACCTCTGCCCAAAATATCTACTTTTTGGTAATGGAAATAACACAAGAGTGAAGCGTCTAAATGGAGTGGTCCACTTTTCATCGATAGAATAAATACTCTATTTAAAAATTTTATAACTTTGTAATTCTAAGTTCTAAGTACTGGCATCAAGAAGTGGATCAATTACCAAATAAGCTACTAAGCTTGATTGAAATGCAAGCATTTATATAATAATACATACATAAAAAAAAACAAGCAAATCTTAGAAAATACAAGTTATCGTTACAAAACCTCCAAAATTTCCTTCTAAAAAGAAAATTTTGGAGATACAGTTTAAATGTACTTTAATTAAAGTAAAACACTGCTATTTATTGATATCTCTTTTATATCTTATATTATTTATGCTATACATTTTCTGTTCATTCGTCAGTTTCTACAGTGAGTACGTCAGAATAGTGCCCATTCACGATATAATTCACACACAGTCCTTTGTTAAGAAGGGAAAAAAATACTAGCATTCAGTTATGGTGCAAATTGAGTCGTTTACAACACTTACAGATATTTAAATTCAAAATCTAAATTGGAAGAACACATTTGTTTTTATTACATATTAAACTCACCCACGTCGGTTCGTTCTTGCAAGGGTGAAATGGCGTGAAATGTTTATTCGCAAGGAACGCCTCGGGCAGTTTAGTTCATGAAAGTGTGTTTGAAAGATAAAGAAATCTTTGTTTTTATTCTCTTTTCTTTGGAAATAATAATCTAGTGGGGAGTTTGCGTTCCATTTTTGAAGAAAATGTAACAATCTTCGCACGTTTTGTGGAATACTTTGGATTTAAAATTGTTTTAAAATATATTGTATTTTAAGATTACTTTTTACACTTTTCATTTAGAAAGACTTCTCGCATTATTAATACCTAAAATAAATTATTGTTAAGTTGTAATTATTAATTAGTTATTATTATTGGCATTAAATCCGCCTTATGTACAATTGTACATGAAAGTTTAAATAACTAAATAAATCAATACTATAGCTACGTACCTACAAATCAAACTTAATAAAAACACTAGATACCTTTTCTACAAATTGTATTGACACGAAGTTTTTTATTGGAGTTAAATAAGCCACATTTGTTTCTAATAAAACTGTGGGAAAGCATTTTGCCGCATGTCCTCACGTGATTTGGAAAATTCAATATTGAAGTTTATTTCAACTTTGCTCTCTTATGGGGATAGAAATGATTATAAGCTGAAAACTCGCACTATGTTGTTTCTGAAATGTTTTGTTCTGTCAATATATTTAGTAATAAAAGTTTATTCGTACCTAACCTAACAGGGCCTCGATTCAGCTATTTATGAGTTGCTTGAACTGACTGAATGTTCTGCTTCATTTGGTAATTTTTACGATAATGGTCATTCTACTAACTGTCATTACAGTGATTGCAATAATTCTCTTCGAGAGTTAAATGAGATTTTATTGTAGGCTTATCTGAATACGACCATAAGGCACAATGTCAAAAGGACTGATCTACCATTGACATGCACTTAAAATAGCTGAATTGGTCATGAGAGATAGGCCCTGATCGAGTGTGGAACAAAGATATATGTATCTACACCATTTTCAAAATAAATAATTCAAGTTGTAATAAGAAATATGTAGGCCACATAAAGAATATTATACATCTAATTCATTAAATTTTAGGGCCTTGTAATTCACTAGCAAGTACATTTCTCCATTGGCCACCAGAGACAGTTACAAGTTCAAACAAAGTTGTAATCTTACGCACAATTTGAAACTTTATAATGATACAATTAAAGATAAAGACGACGTAACATTAATTAGTTAACTGGCCTATCTATTAAAGTTAGTAGACTGTAGTTTAGACCAGGGGAATTATGTGGTGTCACTAAAGAATAAGAACTTAGATGTAAACTTTCCAACTGATTAAGGCTGAGTCTTCAACGAGTTTAGAGAATTATACAGTTACAGTGGAAGGGGTGGAATTACTCTTACTTTACTGCAATTTACGTTACTTCAGAGATGGTTGAAGAATTTTAGTTTAAGTCATGATGAAAATATAAGTGAGTTAAGTAAATTCAAGAGAAATATTATACGTTGTAATCAAGCTTAATTTTGTAGTCTGCATCTCGTTGTTATTTTTAATTTAATCACATTAAACTTCAAAATGGTAATTCAATGTAACTTGGAATGTCTAATCTAATCGGTATTCTTGTTCATACACGCTTTCGAATCCAGCAAAATAAATTGTTAAAACTAAAAAACATATACACGTAACAAACGTCAAACAAAACTGTTTCAAATAAAACTGCCTCCAAAATTCCACTGGCTGACAGATTACACGTTTAGCCAATTTCACAAAGCATACTTGCACTCGCCGAACCGAACAAAACTAACCAACTCAAACAAAAACTTAGAACTAAGTTAAATCAACACGAAACGAGTGTATTTCCTTTGTCTACAAACGGGATCATTTCATCATTATTGCGAGGCGGGAAAGGCAGTTTCTTTCATGCACCACTCCGCAACGAATACGCGCACACCTTTTTGTTATACCTTTTTGCAGGGAACTAGCGTGGGCTTTTTTGTCTCTTTTTAATTTCCTTTATGAGCTCACAATTGCCTTCATAATGGTATCGTACCTTTCATTAAGACTCATTTGAGCCCCTGAATGGTGGTCTCGCCCCATAATGGGTGGAAACGTTAGATGTTGTAAGCCTTTGTGTACACATTATAACGTTCACTAGCTCTTTTCACGGGTCATTCGTGTTTGCGTTGCCTGCTTTCTATGGGCCTTATTAATAAGCGCCCTATGCAGGGTAATAAACATTATGTGGCCAACCCCGTGTTTTTCATTCAATTTCGAAGTCTATTTACTATGCGTCCCTTACAACCATTACTTATTAAGCAATTTTACACATTATTTTCAAATTTAATACAATTTGTACAGGTTTTTCCTAGTAGGCATGAAAAAGTAGTTGAAATATGCGAATGTAACCTACAACATAATATATATGTGCTTTATATATAGTAGTTAAGGCACTAAGTATTACTTACCAACGTTGTCATGTTCCATGTGCTCTCATAGAATAAATATTGCATTTAAATAGTTTATAACAATCACATAAAATTGTAAACCAATTTTGACGGCAGTGCCCACACCTCACGACTGTCCTTTAATTCAAAAAGACAAAGCTTTCCCCGTATAAAATGGCACGTGTGTGGATTCTTTTAAACTGGACTCAAAGTAACAGGTTGGCTAGTTAATAGAGCCTGCAGTATTTAGTAATGGTGCAAGCAATCCCTTTATGTGAAATGGGAAAGAAGTATTCCAAATCTATTCATTTATTTACGTTCTGAAGTAAGTAATCTAAAGTATAATTTTCATATTTCTTCATAATTTAACGATATAGCAATAAGTTACCCCGATGGTACATGGTAGATTATTAAACAGGTGAAAAAAAAAGTGTTTTGGAGTGAATAGTTTGAGAAGTACACAAAATAAAGTCTTGGAGAAATATAAGTAAAAATCTTAAAAGCGATATCATCTTACGCTTTATCAAAAAGGCGTTTTTAGATAAAGCGTAGTTTTATATCTTCACCTAATACTGAACCGTAACTATCTTCGGAATTGATACAAGTCTTATTTTGGACATTTTTCCAAACATCTTTGAAGTAAGTTTGTAGTCACACCAAGCCATATTGCCATAACGCAATTCTAAAGTATTGCCGCCATATATAGTCATCCGGCCCTATTAAAAAGCACTCTGCATAAATAAAGATTAGTTTCAGACACAGTCGCAAAATAAACTTCATTGAGTTCCAAGAGTAAATACAATAATTAGCAGTATTAGCAAACCCGCTGTAATAGTGAACGAAAGTTAATAATGCACGGGACGGATATTACCGCCTTCTATTGACTTAAGCTTTTAGTCCTCAGCTATCTCCTTTACTTACTAATTGGTCTAGAGACTGATAATCTTTTTATAGACTTTAGATATTTACTCAAGTTTATAGAACAAACAGGTTTTTGATATTTCGTTTATTGTCCAATTTCAAAGACATAGCCGTACAAAGTTTACATATAATTTTGTGTCACTCTTGAATCAAAGTTCTATCATTAAAGGAAAAAATATACTTGGATAATTTGTGTTACTGAATTTTGATCTAAAAGTAAATAATTAAAACATGGCATATTTTTTAAAGACCAACAAAATTTACGCAAAAAAACGTACTACATTAAAAAAAGAATTTTTAATTACGACTCTAAACAGCAAAAGTTTATTACGATCATATTTAAAACTTAGTTCCACACACTCACCTATGGTCCAGAGTCTAATATGCTGTGATATTAAAACTTTTTCCTCTTTAGTACAAAAGTAAGGTAATTATAACAAAGCCGGCTCCATTCCATGGAAGGACATTAGTGTTAATGTTTATGAAAGTTTGTTACGTGAAAAATAACAACTGATACATTAAAGCAGCAATAAAGCCACAAATTACTAGGAGTTAGCAAAGTTACTTTTAATATTTCATAATAATTGCGATGTCTGAAAGGTTTTTTATTACTCGAAATGTTAAAGTCACCTTTTTGTTATTAATCTTTTTGCACATGTGGTACAATAGGAGCCGTCGGTACGAACGAAATCAGAACAATCGGTCGCGTCAAAGAAAAGTAATTAGTACGCACGCGTTTGAGTGTGTAAGTATATTTTAGGTAGGTAATTATTCAAAGGTCTTAATTTTATACTGAGAGTTTAGTAACAGTGAATTTATTATGTCGAAAATTGTACACATCTAATTTAATCTAGTCGTAGCTATATACACTCTTTTAAATGAGTTTATAGGGTGATAAAATATTGATAACTTTGACAAGTCATATTTTAACCCAATTATTGGGACCTTGATCGTGCTTCTATCGAAGCCTTAACTTGGGACAGTCACGTGTCGGGCACTTTGGTCGTGTTAACCGCCCAACTTGTGCCAAACCTACATCCAACTATTAGTATGGCTACTTTAAAAAGGTGCATTTACATTAACCCCAGGGATCTTTTGTTTTAAAACCTAAAAAGAATATAATTCGATTTTTCTTATATACTAGCAGGAGTATATTATGATTCAGTTAGTCCGCTATCGAACCGTAAAAAGAATATAGCAAACTTACGAGACCTCAAAACACTATTTTATACCTGGTTACTCAATACAATTCGGAAAAAGGCGAACTTTTTAAGGGATAAAGCAGAGTGGCAAAGTCGAGATGTAACGCTTTCAGACGGTCTCGAAGAAGCGGCAAAGATGAATGGCTTTCAATATGAAATTGAATTCCGCGGTTCATTGCTTTTCAATTTGTTCGAGGGAACGTTCGCCAGCGTTTACCCCCGATACCCCACAAGGTGCCGGTGTATTACCCAATAGGTACCATGACTTACTTGCGAACATGAGAATAAAATATAAAAACGATTAGCGATAAATTCTGAGCGCGTAGAAACTGTCAGCCATCCGATGACCCGAAACTGTGGAAAAATATCGTCTTAAACGGCTTTAGACGCTTATACAGTGTAGATTCTGTATGTTATTAGAAATGTCCCTCGTTTTCAAATAAAAGCTATAAAGATTGTTTCGAGGCACATTGTAACGAGACAAAGTCGCTTTGTTGAGTCCCGCATAGAGGCTCAGTCAGTATTCCTTTTGATAAAGTTTTTATATCCCTACACTAAAGCGACTTTTGTTAAATCTTATAGGTACCGTGATATTAATCTTGCCTCGAGAAAGACTTTAACAAGCGGCTTTGCAAACAATTGAAAAGGTCCTCATTTCATATTTTCGAATAAATGAAAGAAATCTTCGACATAAATTTTACAAACTGAATTAAAAAGAAACGTTTCTATTTTCAATTGCCAAGATATTTGCTTTAGTCACGCGATTACCCACAATAGAGTGTAGCTCAACATTTTTGAGTAACCCTATTCAGGGCTTAGCAGGCGACAATAATTAAAGGCACTGAAAATTAATCATCTTTTGTGTTCCTAAGTAAATGTAGGGAGTATTAAAATATTTCATTTCAAAAGGCTTAGCTTAGGTATAAAGTTATTCAAATTACTAGGGTTTATTTAACGTACATCTGTAATGAACGTAAATTCATATAAGGCAGCATTAAAAATGTATATAAAGGAAGGTCCAAAAAATGCTGGAATTGGAAAAGTTCCCTGCTTTTCCATAACCATTACCTAGTAGGTACCTCCATCCGTAAGGTGTAATATACAGAACTAATTTGGGGCTCAAACCGTTAAGATTTTCATTATTCCAAACATCTACGGAGGGGAACAGTGGGTCCTGCTATAATCGTTGAATCGTATTACCATTACAACTGTCCACGAGACGCCAGATGCTTCAAACAACTTTATTTCATTATTCGGGCCCTTTCCGTGCGCGTGTGTTTTACTAACGCTTCTGATACGGTTTTAAGCTATCCATAATAATTTGTAGCTCTATCTGTTTATAGTTTAAATGACGTAACTTATTTGAAGTTGGGTCGCGTTCAAATTACCGGACATAAACTATCGTACGTGGTCCAGTGATGATCAATTTGGTTTCTATAAAACGTGTAAAATGTTCCAAGAATATATGTTTCACTTTAGGTTTTATTACTTCTAATAAGTTATAGTTTCGTTACGGATTAGCTGTTAGATTGATATTTATATAATTATTACGTTATATTTAGGCGAAAAGTAAATAAATACTTTTCGAATATTGCCGTTATGATGTTAAATAATTATAGAAAATTAGCAACATTTTAAAATGATAAACATAACATAACATATTATTATCATCACGCCTGTATCCCCGAAGGGGTAGGCAGAGGTGTACCAATGTACACCCACAGTTCTCCGATATGTTTAGGTCCCATGTAATAGGGGGCGAGCCTATTGCCACTTACCGGGCACAAATCCAAACGCCGACCTGCTACTGAGAATTTCATAGAAAAACCCAATAACACCTTGGTCGACTCGGGAATCGAACGCAAGACCTCTAGCGTAGCAATCGCGCTTAGCACCACTAGGCCAACGAGGTATTTAGGATTTTTTTAACTTTTGAGTGGTCTTTATGATTTGTAACTAAAGGCAGTTACATATCTTAAATAAAAAATAATTATATCTAGATACTAAAGCCTCAAGTATTTTTGGCAACATTTTTGGAATATAAAATTGGAGCAAGTAATTTACAGGTGGGTAGATAGGTAATTACGAACAAGTTTATTAAAGTCTCAAGCCTATAAAACTCAACCTTTGTTGGGTAGGGTTACAACCTATTATAAACCACACATAATTAATATGTAGACACTACTAAAAAGACTAAAGTTAAACGTGTTGTTTTAGGCGCCTTTATTAACATTTACGTATTCATACTAACGAAAGTTTGGAATTATAAAACTCGAATGAATTACTGCGCAGATCTGTGTGAAATATCTCGTCCTGTTCTCTACGAGGCAGTTGTACTTTACTTGTACGTTTTCAGACTAAGTTGGTAGCTGTATCTCTTTCAAGACTCCTTAAGTTTACCAGACCTAAGCTTTATTGCAGTTGGTATGCACCCTGGCTTACAAAAGTCGTTGCGACGGAACCGCAGTAAATGAAAAAAGCTTAGGAACGTAATTAACGCTTTAAATTGCCTCTGAAATCCCTAAAAGCAAACTGTATTCAAATTGTAAGTAATGTGCTCTGTTTTCTGTAAGGAGTCTTTGTGGCCGAGTAAGTTTGGTCTAGTCGAACGCAAATTACATCTTGAATATCTTTTCTCCATTTAAGAATTAAATTAATTTAATGAACCAAACTGTCAAAACAAAGTCAAACATTGGTTTGTCATAATAATCAGAATATGAAAGACTTACAAAGATATTTCCGAGTTTTTTGGCAGTAAATATTTGAGTGATTACGTAAGAAACAAAAGCAACAGATGTCCTAGACATAATACAAAATCTGGTGACCAGTCAGAAACAAAACACGGAACAAAACAACGTAACGAAATCCAAAATACTGAACACAGATTATTGTGTTTTCATCTCAACATTGACTCCTATGTTATTGTTACGCTTTCAATTGAAACAGGAATTTGCTTGTCCTGGGACTGTCCGGTATTTTACGGTACTCGAGCATGGCTAGTCTACTCGCCTGAAGAAAACGAATACACGCTAAAACCGTCTTTAATACGAATGCAGTAAATGCCTTATTTACATAAATGCTATGTTTTATGTCAGTCGAAACAAATTAAATATTTGCTATTCTTAATGCCTAACACCAATGTATACAACTCCACCTAAGTATTCACAGTCTTTCAGGCAACACAAGTTAGCATGCGTCACAAGCATAAAATTAACAAGATAGAAATATGCTGTCACACAAATCGCTTTAATTACCTTCGACCACTATAATTAAGCATTCATTCCCTGCAGTTAAAGCAACACTCCATACTAACATTAGCGTTTCCTTATGGACCAAAGTCATAACCGTTATTTTTAAATACGATAAGTATTTATACCCGTGTAAGCCCGTGTTGTGTCAAAATTGTAGGTTACTGCATAATGCGGTAAGTGCTCTTTCGTTTAAAATGCTCTATGTAACATGCAGGAGGAAGGTAGGTATCATTCTTCAATAGTGATAGTGGGCTCAAGAACATTCACCTGAATTTCTCGAACAAAAATCTCGTTAGCTACATCGCCCCGATTCAGTTACAGCCACGTTACAAGCTGTTACGAAGCCTAGACGTCGAATACAATACCGCGTACAATGGCCAACGTTTACCAGAATAAATATTCATAGCAAATATGTTTTATTCATTAAGCGCGTGTTACTGAAACCGATAGCAATTCGACTTTTTTAACAGTTTACAAAAATAATGTTTATTTTTACGAGTTTCAGTATTATTTCAGTTTGTTCGATCACACGCATCATTCGCGTATGACAGGGAACATCACTTAAAACTGCAAAATATGTACCCGTATTATGCCATTCTTTATCGATATTTTCGTTTATTTTTAAACACATTTTGAAATCTATCGCTGTTACTTATATATATCATAGTAATTAAGGATGTAATTAACAAATTTCAGTAAGATTAAATGCAACATGTCGTGATAAACAGCAACTTATTCCCTGCCTTAATTTAAATTCAAAGACTTACAAACGTATTTAAATTACACCGGTTTTCTCTCATATTTTCTGCTGAAAAAACTGACTCGCGCTTTCAAAAACTGACTTTTCTATTTTACAAGCTGTTTAATGTGTAAAGTGTATTTTTATGGGTTGGTGGAAACTTGCATATCGTGTTTGTACATATACACTTTACCTCTTACACTTTGCCACTACTTAGTTAGAATATAGACGTCAAGACTTTATACTAAAATTCTACTGCACATAAGCATCATAATAAGATCTTCAGTATCCTCCATTAATGGTGACTTCATTAAGTAGCCGATATAATAATATGACAGCCGGAAAAGACTACAATTTTGACGCTGATGGCACGTGACTATTTATACCAACATTTATCCACCGCTTCGCCGCTAAGGAAAAACTGTCCGTAGAGCAACTGTTTTTTTTCTTCGAAATTAAAATGGTTTCTCATAGACGACTTTTCGGAATTTAGGATACCAAAACAGTTCAGTGATGTCATTCCAAGATTAATGTGACAATTGACCTTACACGACTTTCTTAGCTCTCAACAAACATTTTTGAACCATTTCTTTACTCTTCAGAATTTAACCTTAAGGGTGCGTAGCAAAGCAAAAATCATTTTTGTTTTGAGAAATACGCAAAAAGGACCGAATTTGAAAATCGGGCCCTTATCTTAATCATTTCAGCCACAGTGACAATCGAGTCGTCAAGTACCTCGTAATGTTGCTTCAAAGGGCATATTTTTCTGAATAACAAGACATTCTACATCAGTACTTATTTTCACATTCCATTTAACCCTTAGATATCGAAAAAGATTATAATACATTATATTTAAACTATCTATAAGATTTTTAACAAAAATTGTTTTCGGTTAAACCCTAAATTGCCAATCTCAACATTCTATAAATATTTTAAAGGTACAGACACAGTCCCGACTCAATATTACAACAGTACAAAATGAGATTTTGAACTTATAACCGTAAATCGAATATCCAAGAAATGTGATCAATAAAATAGCCGATCGGAAAAAGTTTCAAAGCGATTATACTTTACTTAAACAAAATATAATACCATGAAATACACCCTGTATGTTGTGTCGCAATTCTCAAAGGGCTTTACAGCGTAGATTATGATACAGAATGAGTAAAGTTTCTATTGTTAAGCATGGTCATAAACTAACACAAAACAATTGTTAGTTGCCCCAGTGTGTGCAACGTCGCGCGGGCCATAACAAATCGCCTTTATACTGCACTGCTTGTTAACGCGAAACATAATTAACAATACCTAACAACTTTCCATTCATCTACTATGCGAAATTGTTTACATGTGAGAATTTATAGCACCGTTCAATATAAATTGGGGTATGTCTATTTGTTTGAGGACCTGTAATAAATTTGTTATAATAGGACTTATCTTTATTAGGTCTACACACATGCTACACAATTTTGCCGCGATGGGGATTGATTATATAAATGAACACGGCGCTTGATAGGCCAATAAATAAGGACCTTTATATTTGACATATTTTTAAAACTTGATGCTCAATATGTTATTAAGAGAAAATGTTTTTCTTACTCAAACTTTTCATTTAAATTTTGTTCTGCTGAACTGACTTCAAGCTAAAAGTAAAATATGAAGTAGAGTTTTTGCTTATTTTTTAAATTAGTTTCCTTATGAGATGAACGAAGCTAAGATTAAATATGGTCGTTTTATAATGAAGGCATTCTGTGACAATTCCATGTCTAATTGACATTGAGAAGCACTCGAGTTTAATTCTTGAGATATCTTGAAACGTTGGAGGTAATTGACGTCAGAAATGTTACTTTCTTTTTCGCAAGAAATTTTCCGCTCGCTAGAATTTAATTATGGTCGTAGCTATGCCAAATCACGCGTTATTGTAAGCTTTTCTTTGGCCTTATTATTATTTATGAGACTAAAGGCATTTTCGGTACCTACTTGTTGTAAACGTTCACTTTCGGTTTTAAGATTGTTCTTCAGCGTAGATAAGGTTTCAGGAGCATACTTATTTATATCGAATCCTGTAAGCCAATAAAATGTTATTACCTTGCGAAGGGTCGAATTACAATATTATAAATGTATACGGCATACATATTTAGCGAGCAGGTGTGTGCCAATTTAGTAAGCAAGACACACGAAGGGAAACATTATTACGTCGTTATCTGAAAATCTGTAGTGTGAAATTACACGGGATAAAATGTGCTATAGAAGGAGGCCGCTCAGGCCACCGTGCGACTTGCTGCCTGAAACTTTAATGTAACGCCTCGGCAGAGCTGTTTCCTAGAAAATCCCCACCCGAGCCTTGATTTCGGTTTTATGCGGCTCTAAAGTTGTTTGCCATTTATTTGAATTAGTAAATACGTAAGTACAAAACTTACTGCCGAACTTGCCGCATTCCATTTAGCTTGATCGGGATTAAATGTTTATCGATCTTGGCAATCGCAGGTAAACTTCTTTGACACGTTTTAAAAGTTTACTCGTTTTATAACATTTTTGTGTTAGCCGAGCTTTTATAAAATTAGTTGGAACGATAAGTTCACAGTATTTGAAAACGCCATTAAAATGATTAACGTCTTCTTTTGTTAAAAATCGTGTATTTTTTTTTATAAATTAATAGAGGTGATTGGTCTTATTAATGACCGTTAACATTTCAAAGCTTATAAGGTCGAATTGAACGTCATACATATTAATACAAAAATCTACTTTTTTATTACTAACTTACAATTATAGAATAATTAACTTAGTTGAATCGTATTCCCACTAAAGCCTGATATCAATCAAACCCAAAATACTTTTACTCTCTAGTTAAGATGAAAAGGTAAATTACTTTGTTTTTCTTCAATTCCCAAACCGATCGTTTATCATGTAGCCATTACGCAGAAATTATGTTGTATCTTAACTTTCTGAGTTTTATGTAATTGAGTTTCTAACTGGTAATTAATTCTCAAAAGAAGTGGTTTTTGAGAATACCTGCATTAATAGGCTTAAGTAAGCAGCTAAACACATTTGATTATTATTTTAGGGGTTAAAATTATTGATTGTGTCTGAATCAAATAAATGGGAAAATGTAGAGTTATGGAGCGTGGGCGAATGAAACACCTGACAAATGTAGAGTGATCAGTTCATTAGATATTTTTATTCTGTAAAACTGCCACTAATAAAATACGACTTAGTAAAAAAATAGTTTTATTTACTTGTTTACTAGCTGGCATTCATCAAAAATACACAAAACATGTACCAGCCAATCTTCGCATTCAATTTAATGAAGCCATTGAAAGAAAACTATTACACATAGATACTGTTTTGTATTCATGTTATTTGAATGTCAAATATTTAATATTGGAATTTGAAATATTACTTACTTTGATCAGACTTTATGAAGCTTTTACAGTTAACCGGTGATTAGCCCATTGTGGGAAAAAAGCTAATTAAGTAGATTTCGCTATTACATATAAAATAATCATTACTTACCAAATGGATGGTTTTGTATTTAATGAATCGAAAAAACGGATTAAATTATTTAATTAACTTTCTTTGAGCTGAAATTTTGCAAACTGATTCTATATTAAATGTATTATTCACCCCTTTTAAATTGATATACCCTTTCATTAACACGTTTGATATAAAGATTTTAATTTATTTCCCAAACTCATCGCCATTCTTAAAATACACTAAAAAACTAATTCCAACATTCCCCGTCTAAAATTTTTAGGTAACATAGTAATTGTTTAAGTGCAGTTGTTCGACAGTACGTAGCACGTACGTCGGACGTAACTCCGTAAACTCTTCACGAGTGAACTTTGGTGGGCATTCATCTAAAACTTCGGCAGGCACCTGTACGTTGCGTGACTTGAGACAAGCTATGGCTATGGAGTAAGTGGGACTACGTGGCACTAACGTGGGACCAACGTGGGACCAACTGTCGGTGAAGTGTGCCTTTGTTTTATCATGTTATCTATTTTGTTGATGTTAGTGTACTTGTGAACACTGAACAGTTACCGTTTGTATTACTAGTAAGGTTAATTACACGACCAATGTCTTTTTGAATAGGTGCCCATGAATTCTGAAACTGAAAATAGTTCCAATGAATATTAGGTATCAAAAGAGCAGCTGGTTAGAATGAAATAGAAGTATGGACTTTTATTACTGAAGCTTCTAAGAGGCCGGATAAAAAGCTGGATTAAAGGTGGTAAACTTAATGTCATTGTTATAATTAGTGTTAGATCAATTTTCGTAATTTATAACACGCAAAACAAAGTGTGTGTCAAAAAATAGCTATTTTTTATAACAACGTGATAACCTGATATTATGCGAATGCACCAAGAATCGCTCAAACTTCTATATCAAGTATTTTGTTTGCAGTCTCGTCTAGAGGATGTGAAAATTTTGCTTTATTTTACTCAAAGTACAAAAGTTTGCCAGCGAAATTCTCGCCGCTTTATTTTGACGAGTAAAGTGTTCTCCTAGAACTCGGTTGTCGGTATAATAAGTCTGTCTAAAGCACTGATTGTCTGTCTAAAGTATACTGCCACATAGTAGGTGGGACTCAACCTACTCGCAGGTACGGTCATGAGCCTGTATAACCAATTATGCGAGAAGTTATTGATAGAACTCAAAAAAAATAATCAATGATTTTGAAAAAAAATACCTTACCCTACCTTAGGGACGGAATGAAAACCGAATTACGTTTTCGAAGCTATACATGATTTGAGAAGTTATAAATAATTTGTTCACAACATAATTTATCATACCAATCAAGGTTGAAACTGTTAAAAAGTTAAAATTAATAATAAAATTAATCCAGCCTATAAACGACCCACTGCTGGCTACTAGCCTTTTCCCATATAGTTGAAAAGTTACTAAGAGTTTATATTATTTGCAGCTGACTGTGCATGTTACATATATACAAAATGCACACACAATATCGCGCTAGTTGACCTAATTCTTGGTATATTGCAAAAAACTGCGCTCATAATATAACGGCTCTTATTGAACCACTATTGTTCTGGTGTATTTGAATAGAGGAGCGCTGTCTGCGGTGGATAGATGAGAGATCTTATCCCAGTCAGCATTGTTATTGCGTATCTATATCGCAAAACTTGTTTTAAAAATGCTCGATTCGATATCGATGAATTTTAAAAAGCAATTTAGGTGTTTTCATCTGCCTAGCCGTTTCCCAAACCGGTAAGAACCGGATTCAACTGAAAACGTAATAATACATAGTCCTTTACATCACACTACTTATTCTAAGATAAAATTTAATATATCTTTAAAAGTTACGGGCGTCCTTAGAGCACAATTAGAAGTTAATAGAATACGTAAAAAGCTACAGTTTATATGTAAGCTTTAATTGTGAAAAGGCCATAAAAATGTCAGCATAAACAAGTTTATTACTAAGTAAATACAATAATAAGACTATTTACAACTTCTGGGGCTAGTTTGAATTAAGTAGGTAAGTCAACAAACTATTAATTATTATGTTTACACAGCCTAGAATTAATTGTTCCTTTAATACTTTGCACTAGTTTTTATTTCTTAATTAATGGGCTGGTTCTAAGTCACAGTGTTTTATAATTATTCTTTGCTGTTTTATAATACTCATGTGGGAACAGAATCGTGTAAATATATCAGTTTGCAATGTACCAACTATTTGAAATGAAGCTAGTTATCAAGCTCCAAGCAAGTAGTAGATATATATATCCTCATAAATGTTTCACTTTATCCAACTAGTTAATTTTACTTGGTTCTCTAATAGACGTAGGTACTCGTAATATAGTGTTACATTTTCCTTTGACTTATGATTTTAAGTAGCGAGGTCAAAAAATAAAGTAAAATTAAAAACATACGTAAAAAAATAAAAAGGTACGCGGCACAACCAATATTCCAATTCTGCGAGCCATTATATTCAGCTGACATAACATTGTCCCGTGTGACATAAATATTACCGTGGGCATTATATCGAACAAGTTAATTTACTACGTTGTAGATATTGAATTTATTGGTGTGACACTGCCCCAAGAGGCAGGGTTTATCAGAAAAGTGCGCGGCAATCTCTGAGCAATTATTGCCGCAAGCAAGATTGCGTACGACAATCGCGTGGTACAGGGTGTTGTTAAAAATCAACACTTTCCGTACCATCTCTCTCTTTGAGTATTTTTCAACCCCTCTCACCCCGGAACCTTCCATCACTCGGTGCAATTTTCTTACTCAATGTATTTCTCGCTGTGGGGGGTTGAAACAATTTTGTCATTTGAACTGTACAGTTACTAATGAAAAGTGAGCAATATGTCTTAAGCTTAGACAGTAGAATTGTGAGCACTTCTTTCTTGTAAAATGTGTTTGTCTTTTTTGCGTTTGCACAATTGATGTACAAAGAAATCAATGTCAACAAACTTATGTAATGAAAAAACCTTATGTTTTTTATAATTTGTACAACAATATCATTTCTCTAACACATTGTAACACCGAAATTTCACAAACTGGAGTAGGTGGTTTATGCTCCAACATTCCTAGAACTAAGAAACAGGTAGAATAGTAACGAAACATAAAGAACTAAACCTCATTTCGACACTAAGGTTGAGATGCCATCTTAGAAAAAAAACAATCGTCACGTATTTTTGTTATACAGAAAAATAAAATACTCTGTGAACTACAGAAGTAGGCAAGAGGTCGTATTTTTTTCATCTCATATTTTTTCAGGACCTAATGAAACACCTCCCCGGATTTTTATCATATTATTTTTTCAGAATAAACCTTGAAGTTATAAAAAATAAATGGCACGACCTGTGGTATTCATATTGCAATGCCTCTTCGTAACGTAAGTAAAAATGTAGCAACAATTTTAATTGAGAGTTTGCCAAAAACTTCAATTCGGGGCGCCCTAATTCCAATTTGAGTAGCTTTCGTTGTACCTAAAACTTACCTTAGAATTCATTTGCTGAATTGTTCAGTACATAAACCGCAATTTTCTTATAACCATTTCTTTTATTACTGAGAAAAAACGTCGACTCCAAAAAACATAATTACAAAGTAACACAATGTCTTCACTTGACTTGGTTACACGTGATATGGGGTCAATAACACATAAGACATATTTTTTTATCATTTATTTGATGAGGCTTTTTGCGCTGCTGGTGCAATACAGCTTCGTGAGGTACCACAATACATTAACAAAAGTAATAACTATCTAATCATATGACTTAAGGATAACTTAAAACTAGACACCCCGTTGGAATGTGGCGTAAGACATCTTCGAATCAGAAAAAATAAACAATGTGTGAACAGAGATACTATTAGATACACTTAAAGAGTCTTGCAAAATAGTACTTCTTTAATATTTAAGTATGCACATTAGGCTAATCTATTTCCTAAGCGAAACCATGCATTAGAGGTTATTCAGACCACGTGGGGTGGGGGCCGTCATTCCCCTGAGAGATTAGGTTGCATTTCAGCGATTAATTATACTAATGTTTTGCTGTTTCGGTAATTATGGCCTAGAATTAATTGCTATCTATATACAAAGCGTGTACCGGTTTGTGGCCACGGGTTTGCTTGTTTAAATTGGTTGTAGTGCATTTATATTGAAACCAAAACATGATATGACCAAACATGTTTGGATTACTTAATACTAGCCCCATCCTGGGGGGTATCCCGCGTATTTTTCAATCCGTCAAATTATCGGGATAAAAATATCACGGGCGTTAATCCAGTTTATAAAATACTATTAAGTATGCGTGCTCGTTGGTCTAGTGGCGCTAAGCGCGACTGCTATGCTAGATAGAGGTCTTGGATTCGATTCCCAAGTCGACCAAGATGATATTGGGTTTTTCTATGAAATTCTCAGTAGCAGGTCGGAGTTTGGATTTGTGCCCGGTAAGTGGCAATAGGTGTGTGCCCAATATTACATGGGACTTAAACATATCGGCGAACTGTGGGTGAACATTGGTACACCTCTGCCTACCCCTTCGGGGATACAGGCGTGATGATATGTATTAAGTATGCGTGAAAGTCTAAATCTTTACAAACTTACGCATTAAAAACATTTATTAGGATTAGAATGCAACTGTTAAATCATGCTTATTGGCAAAGATTAAATTACCTAGATGAAGTAAACTCCCAAGACCTAGCCCTGAGTGTCCAATTAAGGACAATATTCTGTTACTTTGTATTTAATTCTCTATGAATCGTAAATAAAGCAGATTAAGTTGGAACAATATTATCCTTGCAATTGAAAACTAAATGTTGATTAAGTTTTATCAGTTACTAGCGGCCCGCCCCGGCTTTGCTCGGGTGTAACGCTGATACCAAATATAACACAATCATAAAGTTCTGTAGGGCGAAGCACAGCCTTAGAAGCATTTTTTGGTATAGGCACGCGCCCCCCAGCCCTCGCGCGGCCCCCCGGCCGGTACCGCCGCAACCGCTATGTCCCTGCATTTTAAATCTGTAATATCTTCGAAAATATTCATTTAAATTACATGCTGTAAAAGGCAATATTGATCTATATTACATGCACAATTTTTTGAAGGTACTTAATTGGATAAGGATTCATGCTGTATTGCTTAAAATGGTCTTTTCGTGAATGAGTAATAAATAAAAGATAAAAAATGGTTATTGTGGGTTACCCTCAAGAGATAGACATACCATCGCGGACTTTTTTGTAGATCTTTTTTAGGTGCACAATACCGTAGTACATTATTTTGATCTATCTCGTAGGGTTCAGCCAGCGTTTGCAATGAAAGCGCAAAAAATGTTTTGATTTACGACCTGACGTCAAAAATCTCTAAGATTATCCGTGTTTCTCTACTATATTATGCATGTATTATACATATAAACCTTCCTCTTGAATCACTCTATCTATTAAAAAAAAACCCTATCAAAATCCGGTGCGTAGTTTTAAAGATTTAAGCATACATAGGGACAGACAGCGGAAAGCGACTTTGTTTTATACTATGTAGTGATAGTGATTAGTCAAGAAATAACTATTACCTTATTAATTCTCTTTGACGTCTCACATTGAACTAGATAATTAAGCCGCCATATAAGAAACTAAATAATATACTATTTTCACTTGACGCGACTAATAAAGAGTTCAGAATCTGCGAACAGTAGCATCATTTTTTTAATTGAATTCTTGCGCCAACATCAGGCCATCAGTTTAACAACGGCTTCACCTAGTTATACGTATTAACAATATTATAACGCCATTTTTATCGTCGACAATAGCGTTATTAATAATATTAACGCCTGTCGATGTTATAACAATTTTTCATGGTCCCATAATAGCATTATTTGTCGTCTAGTCCCGGCAAAGAATGGGTTATCCTTTTCTCGCGTACTGTCGTAAAAGGTGACTAAGGGATTACTAGGTTCGTGACGTCATAAGGATAGTATCCCTCTTGTGATTTTATATCATCATATTGTAGAATATGGGTACAAAGTCGTTGGACACAGTATATGCAATCAATTTGGCATACTCCTTAACGATACATATGTATTTGCAAGCGTGACATAACTTATACTTTTCCAAGTTCTTCAAGAAACCATTGCGACTTCTAAAACGACCTTTAAGGCAATTTCGGTCAATATACTGCAATTACCTATACTTTATGTCAAAAGCGCCACCTATAAGACAGGTAAATATTCACATTTGCTCCTAAAACATTGAGTGAAATAGTTTGTAACAAGGCATGAGGCTTAATGTTAAACAAATAATACCTTACACGTGTGTCTTTATGAAAGACCTTGACCCCAGAAGCTTACTCTGTAATAATCATACCGGCGACATTATTGTACAAAAATAACGTGAAATTGTTTTTTGAATCCGATTTACTTAATAGAAAACGTCAATCATTTTAAAACAACTGAGGACTGGAATTAAAACAACAGAAAAATAAAAATAAATTTTCTTTCATTTTGAAATTGTTTGATGGTAAATGTAGCTATCATGCTTTAGGTTAATGAAGTAGGGAGATAAACAAATAAATTAAAAATGCAATGGCTAACGTTAATTTGCATAACTTGAGGTACATGTCGAGTCAAGTTCGCGATAACAGTTCTTAACGCACCTGCACAGTGGAAATGTTTTTGTCGAATTAAACCCTTACTTCGTCCTCTCTTCATCTTAATTCTGGCAACGTTCGAGCTTATTACAGACCATTCTGATAATGTGATGAATAATTTACGGAACCATTATTTTATATTAACTTCTTAATTTGTTAAAGCTTCCATTTAAACTAGGTGACAGAACTTAGTTTTGTAATTAAACACAATTATTTTCGTGGAAATTAAAACTCTGCGCCCAATTACTACGTTTCAGATAATTTTTTATTTAAGGGTCAGATTAAACGACGGACAAATGTCCAGGTTTTATTTGTCTAAACGTTCTATTTTGGTTCTTGAGCAAATATTTGTTACAGCTACAGATTTGTGTAAGTAATTGCTCCTCTCACAGGGAATTTTAGTGAGTGTGCGTTTATTTATTTACCGACCACCCTGCCACCTTTATACCTGTCTCTGATTTGCGGCCTTGTTGGACTGTGGCTAGCCAGAGTATTCATTTAATGTGAATTTAAATAAAAAATATACAAACATCGGTATATAGGACGGTTGATGTGATTAAAGGCATTTTACCTTAAACTGTTTGAAAAGACTTTGGACTGCCTCGTTGACCTAGTGGGCGACTGCTGCACTAGAGGTCTTTTGTTCGATTCCCAAGTCGACCAAGGTGTTATGGGGTTTGTCTATGAAATTCTCAGGAGCAGGTCGGAGTTTGGATTTGTGCCCGGTTAGTGGTAATAGGCTCGCCCCCTATTACATGGGACCTTAACATATCGGCGAACTGTGGGTGGACATCGGTACAACTCTGCCTAACCCTTCGGGGATACAGGCGTGATGATATGTTATATGTTATGTCTGTTTGAAAACAAAACCATGCATAGAGATAGACATCAAACTAAGTACCTATGTCATGTTCGTAGAATACATATTCCAGCCAGTATTCCACTGATATGAGGTAAAATAAATACAAAACGAATCAAATTTATTCAGCAGCATAAATTAAGTTTAAAATACCACTTTGCATAATCAGTCGCTCGCGAGCGGTCATTGACCCCGCCCGTGTTATCGGTTTGATGCGCTGCCCGTGCGCATTTAACAAAAATAATGACGAATACATTAAAATGTGCATCGTGTAATATTGTTATCGATGAGCTGTTAGCTTACATTCAAAATAAAGTATCCATCGCAGATGAGGCCAGTTTAGTGAAAATTTGTGCGTCGGCTTTTACTAGTGAGCAAATCCAAAGATCTAAAACGCTGTTGCTAGAATCTATGTCAACTGATGTGCCGAGTACAGCTCGTAAAGGAAAAGGAAAGGAGAATCGAGTGTTAAACGACATTATTGGTATCTTCAAAACAGAACCTGATGCGTTGCCAGTGTTTGTTGCTCGAGATCTCAATAAGTTACCGCCGATCACTTTCGATCACTTAGATGTATCGAAACTGCTTAAAGATCTCATTCTGGTACAGAATGAAATAAAGAACATCAAATCATCGTACGTGACTCAAGATGAACTGCAAGATTTGAGGACAAAATGTGATCTCATTTCGTTATCTACAAATCTTACCGCAAAGGAAGGTGCATATTGTTCAATAGAAGGTGGGAGTGAAAAACTTCCGCGATGTGAAGTTGCCACCCGCGTTAGTGAGAATAATAACAACGCAGCGAGTAAACCTGGCGGGAATGATGAGTCATTGCTACCGTTATCAGCGGGCACTTGCATGTCCGAAGAGCAGCTGAGTGAAACAACGAGAACTACAGCGCCACTGCCGATCACAATCAGTCAATCGTATGCTAGCGTAGTTGCGCAACAAAATAACGATGAAAATAACGATTTATTTACTTTGGTCCAGTCTAAGAAAAAACGTAACAATAAATTTAAAGGCAGTATAGGTAGTGTAGTAGTGGAATCAACGGAGAAGTTTAGGTCTGCGGATCGGAAAACGCCTATGTTCATAACCAACGTTGACAAGGCTACATTAGAATCGGATATTACTGACTACATACTGAAGAAAACTGGGGAGAATGTGAATTTAGAACGTATAAATATCAAACGACAATGTGAACACAACGCATATAAGTTTATTGTGTCACAAAGTAAGCTACATATGTATTTGAATGATAATTTATGGCCCGAAGGAATTATTTTTCGACGATTTGTACATTACAGACCGAAACGTAATAATGAGACGTTAGTACACGGCACACACAACACCAATAATGTGTGATATTTATAAAATAGTATCTTTTAATTGCAAGAATGCCAAGCGCTCCGTTCAAAGTATCCGTGATTTATGTAAACATTCGGATATAATAGCACTTCAGGAAACCTGGTTAATGCCTGACGAAATATCATTCCTCGACACGGTGACTCACGAGTTCAGCTGCACTGGAGTATCAGCTGTGGATACCTCATCGGGTATTCTGCGAGGTAGACCACACGGTGGCGTCGCCCTACTGTGGAGACGAAGTCTGTTCCAGGATGTCGTGATAGTTCAATGTGATAACCAACGTATTTGTGCTATAAAAATTACAGTGCAAGACAAATCTGTTTTAGTGTTTAGTGTGTACATGCCCACGGACACGGACTCTAATCTAACGGATTTTACGGACATCCTGAGCGCGGTGAGTGCTATTATTGAGAACTGTAATATTGACTCTGTTTACATAATGGGAGATTTTAATGCACATCCCTCTGAAAAATTTTATGATGAATTATCTGCATATTGTGATGAACAAAATTGGACATGTATAGACACAAAATTGTTAGGAATAAGATCTAGCACGTACACCTTTTTAAGCGAGGCTCATGGGTCAAAAAGATGGCTCGATCATTGTGTGGTTACAGAGGCTGCTGTGAGCTCGGTTGAGAATGTGTATGTGTTAAATGATGTTCTATGGTCAGACCACTATCCGTTGGTAGTGGAATGTAGGTTAAAGAATTTAACTGTAAGGCGGTCTGAAGTTATATTTAAATGTAATAATGTTATGTGGGGTGAAAGAAGTACTCATCAAATAAAAAGTTATCAGAAAGAATGTCATAAAAGATTACGACTAATTGATTTTCCTCAAGAGCTTAGTAAATGCTGTGATAGTGTGTGTACAGATTTGAGTCACAGAGAAGTGATAGATAAATTGTATGCAGACATATTAAATGCGTTAAGTGAAGCGGCTTTAGTCGGTCGGGAACGTGGAGTGAAACGTGCTAGGAGAGCTGTGGTGGGCTGGAACAAACATGTCGCCGAGGCTCACAGGGTGGCTAGGCAGAAGTTTTTAATGTGGGTTGACTCCGGTAAGCCTACTTCTGGACATGCGTATAATGAGATGTGTGAAGCCAGAAAAGTGTTTAAATCTAGACTAAAATGGTGCCAAAATAATGAGAACCAAATAAAAAATGGATATTCTAGCCTCACATCATTCTAAAAATGATTTTCGTGCCTTCTGGAAGCACACAAATAAACTTAAGGATAGGCCGCCAATACCTGTGAGCGTCGGTGGTGTGAGTGAACCACAACAGATCGCTAATCTTTTTAAGGAACGGTTCTTTGTGTCCTCGCCGTTAGGACCGGCAAGATCGGTACTCGATGTTGAGCCTGGCATGAAAATTGGAGTAACATTTAAATCTAAGGACATTGCAAGGACAATTAGATGTATGACGCGAGGTAAGTCTCCAGGTCATGATGGGCTCAGCATCGAGCACTTGCGTTATGCAGGCGTGCACATGTCTAGAGTCCTGTCAATGTTATTCAATATTTGTGTAGGACATAGTTACTTACCAAGCGATATGATGCGAACGGTAGTAGTTCCGATTGTGAAAAATAAAACCGGAGATCTAGCAGATAAGGATAATTACAGGCCCATCTCCTTAGCCACTGTTATATCAAAGGTGTTGGACAGCATGCTTAATACTCAATTAAATAAATATGTAAGTCTGTATGACAATCAATTTGGATTTCGCTCAGGATTGTCAACAGAGAGTGCAATTTTGAGTCTTAAGCATGCTGTAAGATACTACACTCAGCGCGGAACGGCTGTTTACGCGTGCTTTCTCGACCTGTCTAGGGCATTTGATTTGGTTTCCTACGACTACTTGTGGACTAAATTGCAAAATATCAAACTGCCCACTGAAATAATCAACATCTTTAAGTACTGGTATGGGAACCAAATCAACAATGTTCGATGGGCCGGGGCTTTATCTCTTCCGTATAGGTTGGAGTGTGGGGTGAGACAAGGGGGGTTGAGTTCGCCTACGCTTTTCAACCTGTATGTGAACGAGCTGATTGGCAAGCTCAGCAGTATCAGGGTCGGTTGTTTCATAGACGGGGTGTGCGTAAACAATATCAGTTACGCAGATGACATGGTGCTGCTGAGTGCGTCTGTCTGTGGCCTAAGAAAACTTGTGTCTTTGTGTGAGGAGTACGCCAAATCCCACGGTTTGGTATACAACTGCAAAAAGTCTCAGATCATGGTCTTTGATGCAAGGGGTGGGACACATGATAATATACCACCTGTAATACTCAATAAAATACCATTAACAAGAGTATATAAATTTAAATATCTAGGCCATGTGTTGACGCCTGGTCTCAGGGACGATGAAGACATTGAGCGAGAGCGGAGAGCGTTGTCGGTTCGAGCAAACATGATAGCTCGCAGGTTTGCACGATGTTCACTTGAAGTTAAGCTCACTCTTTTCAGAGCTTACTGTACCAACTTTTACACGTGCAGCCTGTGGGCTGGATATACGCAAAGAACATACAACGCTCTCCGTGTTCAATATAATAATGCGTTTAGAGTGCTTGTGGGGCTGCCTCGCTTTTGTAGTGCATCAGGGATGTTTGCAGACGCACAAATAGATTGTTTTTATGCAACAATGCGTAAGAGGTGCGCATCCTTGGTGAGCAGAGTATGGGTCGGCTCCAACAGTATTCTGAGCATGATAGCAAGCAGGCTTGACTGTGTGTACTTAGGTCGCTGCTGTGCGATCTCTCATGGGATTATGTGATTTAACACAAATACAAAATGTAACTACTAACATAGATATAAGTATTACTAACAATTTTTTGTATTATTATGTTTTGTATATGAGTCAAAGAAACTCGAAATAAACGTTTTTATTATTATTATTATTATTATAATAAAATACAAAGTTAATGTAACATGATTAATTTTAAAACATCACTTACTACGCTTATCCACACTTGTTATCAAACTCACGATTTAAAAATTTCTTTACCTCGCCGTATCTAGAAAATATTGGATTAGTTTTCTCGTTATAAATTTTTATTAAGCAATAAAACTCTTGGTATCAGATAAAACTGATAGAGATTACACTTGATTTATTTACCTAAGATCCGTTGGTTATGAATCCAAAAATAAATCATTTACAATGTGTTAAGCATTAGTAATTTTTACACGAAGAGAACACGTACCAATGACCCGCGGAACAATAAACGTATCGCCAAACTCGGTCAGTTAATAAACTATAAGATATAAAAATCAAACAGCGCTACAGTCTAATTGAAAACCCCTTTTCTTTTTATGGAGTTCGTAGTTTATAGGCACTTAAAGCGATACTTTCGCGAATGTTGCGTCTGTAATAAGAGTTATATAACGACCCAATGTTATTCGGGCGCTCCGAGATTATTGGCAGAGCGTAAGGTTGCGAGGGCAGCTTGTTTATTTTCTTTCCTAGTGTGTATTCTGTGTATAGAAAGGCTTCAGCTTATCGCCAGCGGGCAGCCGGCTTCATATGAGCCGGCCACCTCACGCCCCTATTTGGGATATAAATCATGGGAAACACACATTTCCTTTCCACAAAATGCTTAGGGCAAAATCTATTTTCTCTGGACGTAACATTATTGATAAATAAAGGACGCACTGACTGTTTGTACAGCTGTAAAGCTAATGATATTTTTAACTTTATTGAACGTAGCTTTTTGGCCCGGTTACTCCCTTCCGTAGGTTGACTGACATGATACATTTCCGTGGTCTTTATTTGTACTGGAAACAAACATACGGGTAATGATACCTGTGATTGTGTACAAAAGTATAAACCCCTGTGTTTGTTATCAAATATACTTTCCTTTGTCTTTTACTATACGTTTAAGTAATAAGCTTTACTTAAGCTTAACTATGTGTACCAATATAATATTCAAGAACGTGGAACACTATAAATATACCTATTTCTCGAAATGGAATAAATGAGGTTCCCGACGCACAGTCGCAGTTGAAGTTTAACGAGTTTGAGGATTTTAACTAAATCATAACTGAAAGTTTCTGTAAGTACCGCACTAAGTACTTTCAGCAGTTGCACATTTCACGACGGGGGAAATATGGATTGGATTACAACGCTCCATTCTTCAGATATAAAGATAATTGGCAAGTTATCCTCTTTTTACGTAACGTCAAACTTTCCTTATAGTCTTATCGATAACTATTTTTTATTTTCCAGGCTGATTCTTATAACACTTCCGACGTTAAAAATATAACAACGAAAAAGGTTATTTTTACAAAATTTCATATTATGTCTAAATTATGAGGTATATATCTGTCTCATAATTACAATAATTACTCATCTTAATTTTCATACAATCTTCATCGACCAAAATAGAAAAAATATGGTTATAAACTGTACTTTTTAATTAGGTGAAGCCGGTAAGTGTTCTAAATAAGTTTAAATTACATTAAATTTATTATTCTTCAAGTTACGAAAACCTTTTAGTCCAAGAACAATCTGTTTTATGTTTTCCTTAACTAAATTACGAGCGGAGATAATCGACACTGCACTGCATTTCTGGAGTACAGTCGGAAGATATAAAGTTAGGGAACCCCGCCTTCCCTATTCTAGCAGTATCCACTCGGAATTATGTGAATGGGTGTTAAGGAACTGAATTTACAGTAATTTAGAAACGTAAATAGCAAATTATTTGTAATTTATTATGTTTAGTGAGTAAAAACATAATGCTAATAAAATAATCACTCCTCTTATTTCAAACGTCTACAGTTTTAATTATTTAATGTTTCTTTAAACACATTTAACATCGTTTATTTACGTTTAGTATTTAACTTTTCATAAGGATTATATAAAACGTCGTAATGAAGGAGAAGTGCAGGAGTAAAAGCTTTTCCTCTTTAAGCTGATCCCATATTTTAAATCAGATGTTAGTTTATTTTACATTCCACTTAGCTCCCGAGAAAGATAAACAGCCAACTGAATGAGGTTACTTACCTTTTTAACATGACCTTTTAACTGATTAAATTGAAATATACCTCGAAAGGGGGAAATGGAAACTTTACCACCCTCTAAATTCCTGCCTTCAAGAAAGTTATGGCCGAATGTTCGTCGTGAAAATTTCCGTAAGATTTACATTAGTCGGATATTCAGTGTATCTATGGTAAACGATGAGAGTACTCCTTAACAAATTGAAAATCAATGAACCGCGGAATTCAATTTGATATTGAAAGCCATCTCTCACGTATCCTCGCACGGCGCGGCGTCAGTGGCGTCACAGAGCACTCCACGATATCTCTCTCTTTGACTCCGATTCACACATAAAGCCATACACTCAAGAGATATTCAACTTACAATTTAGAGGTGTTCAGCACGTGAAGAAAGTAAATATTGAACAAAAGATACGATGATCGAATTACTTTATTAGCTTTACGTGAACGAGTAGAGTTACGCGTATGAGGTATTGACATTCCAATCTATTTCGGGTTTCAACGTGAAGGAAATTCTTAAGAAAATATGTTTACTCTGAATTACAAAAACGATTTCAGTTGGAATATGTCAATATAATAATACCTTTATCAAATAAAGCAGTTGAGTCATTTAATTGCGTGAGTTTTGGTGGGGAAAGCTGTAAATTATTCTCTGTGTAATTAAAGCTTTACACATTATTCATAAATAATCTAGATTTGAGCGTCATGCAACCACTTGTATTTCCGTTTAATAGGAATAGTGTTCTCTGCAATTAAAAAAAAGGTAAGTTAATATCGGAGTGCACAGAACACGCTTATATCGGGACCGTATCCATTAAAGCGGCGAACGATATAATTTGTACACAGGAGCCAGTGGAGTTCATAGCTGTTAAGTTGAAGTGGTCTCTGATAAGCGGCATAAGTCTTTGTAACTGTATAATTAAACGTAATACTTCGTCTGTTTTGTGTGTTTACAGTGACTTATCACGCAACGGATTGGAAAAACAACGCGCGCTTGTTAATTGCTAGCTAGTTGAAATGCTGTCTGCTCGTTCGAAAACCCCAAAACCTTTTATTGTTAATTAGCTGTTTAAACACTTTTACAATTCACATTTAAAACAATGACACACACAACCAAAATGAGGCTAATATATAAATGTAAGTATCAAATGTATTTGTACCAAACATTTTATTGTTTCGATATAGTTTAATATGTGTAAATTACCTATTAGTGTTATCTAAATTGGTCGAATTAGTAGGTAAATAACATTCGGATGTTTAAAAGCAAATAATTGTATTGATTTGTTACACAAATAAATGACACTCATCTATGTTTAAAATACAATAAAAAGTTATATAGAACTTTTTAATAATCTGAGAGCGCTATCTTATCACAAAATCACTTAAAATGTAAATAATGCTTGGGATTTCATTTTAAAATGGCATACAATTAATTATTATTAATTTATGATATTAATAACTTCGCTGACAATCAAGGCAAATCTTTTACCCAGAGGTATAAACTTTATAGCCGGAGTGATTAATGGACCATTATTCATAATGGACGGGAAATACGAAAAAGTTTCAAAACAAGCGGGAAAAATAATAAACATTGTTAACAATATTACGCTACATTACCCCCTGCCGATCTGAGGAAAACATAGTGCATTAGCTTGTCATCTCACTCGAAGGGTTAAGGGCGGGGTCTGGGTGACGTCATACGAAACACGAAACATTCCGACAGAACTTATAAAGTTTACGGATAGAAAGAAACATTTTTAATCAAATAACTTTTCCTTTATAGTCCGTTTGCTCTTGCTTTTATATGTATATCGTTTCTTTTGTTTATTTGTTGGATGTTCTGGGACTTGTTGAAAACGGCTCTAGATTGTTAGTCAAAACTTTAAAGCTTTGTTTCAAGAATTTATAGGAATAAAATTATTGAAATTCTGATGATTTACTTAAGAAAAATACCTAAAAGCTAAAAGAACATAAATAAAAAGATATCATTCCCTCAAACCTGAATAAAATAATGCCTCGTCTTTCTTTAACATAGTCTGTCATTTCACGGACGCCTAACATTACTTTAATTAATACGTCGCCCATAAAATATATAGGCCGTAACTGTGCAATATTATTTTTTCCCTTCAAGACTGAGTGACGTTCAGATGATCAAGTAGGTCACATATCATAGCGACATCGTCGTTATTGCATCTACTCTGAGAAATGACGCCACTAGGTGTCTACTCCACCTATTCGGAACGAATTCTCTGCCTGACATATACGTATCCATTCTTCATAGCGGTTTCATCTCTGCTTGACTTACATTTGACTCGCTTTGTAAGAATTCGATATAAAAGTAGTTGGATGAATAAAAATGGCTCGCCTTTTTGCGTTACATTTTCATTGTCAAACAAAAATGTTTCTAAAAAGCATTAAGTTTGACTTGTAAGACCTTTCTGTCCATCTTAATCTCGCAATAAAAATCAACCTAAAAGAAAATAATGGAATTCAAATTTTATATTTAAACTATGGGTCAGGGGTACATAATGAAATTGAGAAGGGATTATGCGACCCGCAATATAATATATCTCTAATATGCTGTCGTCATATCGTCATGTTTTCTCAAATTTTCCCTATGGCTTGCTTGATATTTCAAATATTTGTATAGGATTGGGTAACCGCTCGCATCGCAGTCTTCCCGCGTTCTGTCCCCTTATCGAATGATCTCGCATCTTTAAACTCCCTTGGACATTTCACGGGTTATTATTTTTTATTACAATATTGAATTCACGTATCAGATACCTAATAAAGTGTACCAATAAAATCGATTAGAAGTTAATTAATGTTTGATGTGAATATTTGTTTACTCGTTGATGGGTCCTCGATTAAGTTACAGTAGCAAAGAACTCTTGAATTTAGTTCACCACTCAGGTTTGAGTGCTGGCTTTTACGAATTTGTAAATTGCTTAAATGCGCGGTCGAATGCACATAAATTCACTTCGAGACCATAAAGTTTTCAAATACGAATTCGCAGTTGGATAGGTAACGCAAGAGTAGATATTAATTTCGTATAATGGCAATTGATTCCTGAGGAAATTATGGCGTCATCAAAAATTATTAACTTAGTTATCGACGCAAAATACACAGCCATTTTCTCGGCAAGGGATAAAGTAAATTGAATTATGTGATCGGGGATTGATCCGTATTACGAGAAAGACGGATATCCGAATTGAATATTTCGGGCTACATGGCAGATACCTGCTGTACTTAATTGACAATAATTAATAGATACATAATTATTATGATGTTAATCTGTTACGGTTTCAAGATACGAGTGTTCTGCGTCAACTGTATTAGGTATTATGTTTTCCTCATCTTTGAGATTATTGCAAAAAAATGAGGTATTATTTATACTTTTTTTTAATAAACATGGTATATTGTATTTAGAATACTTATAACATATAGTTCCATCTAACAGTTTAAAAACAATTTTCTTTAGTCAGAAATAAATTGAAGTATGTTATTCAGTTATACCGTGTATATTTCATTTTCTTTCAGAAACATATTAACTGGTCTGTTTGAAAATAAAACACTATTCGTACGGATTTCAATTTCTTTTATTGTGTTTGGTTTTCATGAATTTATAGTACAATTACATTGCCAACCCTTTCTCCGCGACGCTGTCTTTCTATTTGTCAATCTGTCACAACCTGTCTTAAAAAATAAGATGTGCCTGAGGGCCACTCTCTCATTAGGCAAGTAAACTGAAATAAATTGTTTTCTTCTTATTATTAATTACTGAAGAACAGTTTTTACTGTCGTTGTTTTTTCTACATGATTATGTTTTCAATGTTTTGTGACAATACAAGAAAAAGTAAACGGATACCTACCACAGTAATGTTATTTTATGACAGCAACTAACTGAGATCATAATAATAATATAATGCCAAAAAACTAATTAATTTATACATTACTCTGTCTGAACGTCAAAGTAGCTACAAAATTTGTACAAATAAACTAAAACAAATTATTTGCTTATTTGCTATGGCTAGGTATAACTTTAACATCTAATATTATTTGATTAATGAAATCCAAAGAACTTCTCCAATAGAACGAAGAATATTTCTGTCACAAATATCCGGTTTTATAACTATCTGTTTCCCCACAAAGGCCTGTTGCTACATTGTTTTTTATTTATTTATGGACACTTTTCTCCGGTCACATTAAGAGACCCCAACCTGACCCGAGGACAATAATACGATTCGCTCTCTTTGGAAAAATAGTTGCCATTAAAAATTCATAGCGGCCTTTTAGTATATGAACAGATAACATTCTTGAGACCGGCTTTGATGACCTTAAGAGCTTTTTCACATTATCCGATACGATATCAAGGCAGGTAAAATATATGAAAAATATATCTGTTATTCACTTGATTCCTAACAATATCGGATATCGGAATCGTAAGTTTTAAACATTTACGACTGTTTTCAGATTATCTTCAACACAGACAGACTTCAACAAGTACATATATGAAATAACGAAACTAATATCCGATATGGTACCAGGTAATGTAAAAGACAATGTTATATACATTTTACTTGCCCCGATATTATATCGGTGCCCGATATCGATATTGTATCGAGTAATGTGATAACGCTCTAAAACAGTTACTATACAACGTAGATCACTTTAGAAATTTAAAATAAAATATACAAAAGAAACTTTGTCCACTTTTAATCAAACTTACTAAAGTTTCGTTTTATTAGAATTTCTGTTTGATACAACTTCGGTAAAAACCTTGAGAATACGAAATGTGGTCTACCTAAATACGTTTACTTTACAAATTAGCTTTGAATAAAATATAAAGTATTTTATAATTATGTAAAAACAATATAGTAAGATTTCCATTTTATTTTATGATCAAAAATATTGCATCATTACGACATTCCAATTGAAACGGTATCAGTAGGCAACTATGAATAGTGGAGGTAATAAAAAAGTACGGATCAATTTGTTTCTATTATACGTAAAACGAGTGTGTTCAAAAGTAATAAAATAATCGTCAATTTATAATGTAAATTCCTTACATACATTATAAGGTAATGGAATAAAAATCTACTAAGTTTTACCTGCGACGATGTTCAAACGATTATTTTTAATTTCCCTCGAGAACGTTTCTTTCTTTCGCTGTAAAGGGGAATCGATTTCAATCTCAGTTAAAAGTTTTTAACAAAACCCGTTCGAGGTAATACAACGATCAAGATCAGAGAGATAAGATTACCTTCGTGTTTATAATCGCGTTTAGGTACTACATTTAACAACCTATCTTTGAAGCAAAAAAATAAATTGAAATTGTTTTTTACATTAGTCATGGCTAGGTTGTCAGTAATGGGCTTCTAGTATCTTTGAAGGCTATAGGTAATTATGTTGCTTTTTGATAAGTATGTCCCTTTAGAAACTTTTTAATGATTTTTCCTGTTTACTCATTTCAAAACATTTTTTTTTTCATCGAATTTTGCTTCATTTACCTCCTATAGAAGTTCGCACCCAATTAGGCCAACTTTGAAATTGTATTAAGGAAACAAGAAGACAATAAACGTGTTAGCTAGATATGTAATTTGGCAAAGGTAGATTCGTCCCACAATATAACTAAATTAAAGTTACCTGTGAAAGTGGGTTTACCCTTCAAAGCCAAGTAGGTATACCACGTTTCGACGTTTCTTTTTACAGAAGAATATTAAGTCTTAAACGCCTACACAACCCACATTGAATTGAGGTTCATGAATATTTTTACGCGTAGAATGCGAAAATGAATATGAATTTCTTTGAAAAAAACTAACTAATAGCAAGAAGCTGCTAGGCTTTCTCCGAATGCCGTAACAATACCTACCTACGTATCCTCATATAAAAAGTTAATGCAATAAAGTAAGATAAAAGTATAAAATCTGTTCTTGACTGTTTAAAAAGCAATTTTGATAAATTTTGGCAGTTCTTTATGCTTATCGGATGTTAAGAAAATGACTGCCGAGTTTCTTGGCGCACCTCTGCGGAAGTAATATTTTGATACCGAACACGATGCATAATTACGCACTTATTTATAGGAAATACTCAGTATTCTTTGAGTTTGGCTTGAATATTTACCCATTCAGCATATTTACGGCACATTTTACCGCGCGGATTCATAATGCCTTCGATAAACCAACGCATATTTAACAACAGTGTGACCGAAACGTTTAAAACCTCCGAGTGTACGTGAGCGCCGAATAATAAATGCTCATAGTGTGTGATTAACGGAAAACTTACCAAATATGTAAAGGCAAACAATTCGGGCCATTGTGTTATTGTACTGTTCTGTCGTATTTCAGCAAAGAGTTTGTATATTACATAATATATGCAACGTCTGCGGCAGGTGAGCATTTCGGACAATCGTGTAGGGCACGCGTTGTTTGCATACCTTGTAACTAATTGAATTAGTGTCACGGTTCTGTGCAAATTACTCGGGCAGTTTAAATTAACTTGTTCCGGGCAGGGGCGACTTTGGCCCTAAACTTCACTAATTTTGTGAGCGCAACATCAAACTGTGCTTCGGTCATATTACCCTGTTTGGTCCCACGTGAATTTTCTACACTAATTAGTTTCTACCATGTTTATTTTACTTAAGTTTGCGTACTACAATGATTTATGGCGTTGACGAGTGTTATAACGCGGCGCTGCTAGTTACACCGCGAAGCACCCAGTATCGTTTTAATTCGTTTATTAGATAACTATCGCGTTGTTTATTGTGTTAATTAAGCGGCGGTGGCGTACAAGTACACTTTAACACAATAATTACGTGTATTTAAAAGTAACGGTTGACTGCTTTTATTATTGTGACTCCTTTTTTTATATAGTAGAAAAATCGAAACTTTTTAATCGGACATCTCATATCCATCAATCTTGAAGACTTAATAGTTTGAACAACAATGGCAGACACCTAAAACATATGGGATCCAGGGAACGTAGCGTACTCTCTAAAGCACGAAGGTACGTTTGAAATTGTTCAATGAGCGAAGAACCGCTACTCACTACACGGCAACCGAGTTTTATCCCTCGGGTCGAATAATTTGCAACTTAAGTATTGTAGTTACTTTAAATTGTGGTAAATAAAATCTTTTACAAACACATACCACCTTTTGAAAATTGTTTCAGAGGAATAGTGATACTGTTATGTACAAATACTGTATTAGTCTCATTATTGGTAATTAAAGATACGTCCATAAATAAAAAAAAAACTATATTTTGAAGTCTAATTTAGACTGGAATACTTTCACATAATGTTGTTGAAAGTTTGTTACTAAGACATTTTATTATGTAGTATTAGTCCATTAGTGCAATCACATCTTAGCATTGAATTTGAAACCTAAGTCTAATAGCTACAGCATCTTCGCACTTGTCAGTTTATTACCGGCGTCAAGTGCAGCGAAAGTGTTAGCGCTTTGCAGTTAGTCGTGTAAAATCAATTACGTGGTATGGTGTGTCGTGTCGCTGTACCGTCGTGAGCGGGCTAACCGACGGGATTAACGGCTTAGCCGCGGGCCCAAGCCTTTTACAATGCTTTTACAAAACATATACAGGATACTAAACTGTTTTTTTTTAGTATAAATCTGCTTAATTGTGAGTAAATTGTACAACAATCCAGATTTTTGTGGCTTAAGTTGTGATCGTTATGCGTTTTTAAAATAATTTTGTTTAGTAAACTTTTGTAACGATTATTTTAACTATTAGTTACTAACGAAAGTTTGTAAATAAGTCTTTATAAAATTGTCCGCCTTATCGAATATTTCAAACAATAGATACCTAAAGATTCTCAAAATTAAATTCCTTACTGTAAAACTGTAGGCTCTTATTGACCTCTCATAATAATATTCTAAATTGTTATATTATACATATAGGATATACTCTTATTTACGAATTTTATATTCTTAATCCAAATACGATTATTCAAGCATCTAGCGAGACAAAGACAGGGCAATAAAAAGAATGTCGTGCTCTCTTTGAGCATAAAATCAACTTTAATTTACAAAGCATGCACTCAGAGAGCGACAGAAATATTAATATAAATATTAATCCTGTTTTAATTTAAGTGATGATAGCATTATTTATATACATTTCCTCACTATGAGCTTAGTTTTTGTGGGACAGCTGCCGCGCTTAAAAAGTTTTACTGAGAAAGGTATAATTTACTTTCTAAAAACGTGCAAGAATATTATTGTTTTAATTTCATTAATTTTCTAAGTTATAATATATATTAATTATGAAGATGTATTTTTTTAATTCATAGTTTTAGCACCCTTTTTAGGAAAATGAGAGAAATCACCAAAAATACTTAAGTAATAGTATTTTTTTTTGTCTTATTTATATACAATAGGCACGTTATGTTTGAAGCAGTTAAGGGGAGCCTAGAGAGTGGAAACATTCAAGTCCGTACTAGCGCACTGCATACAAAATGGATCAGTCGTGTTTTTTCCGAACCTATCCAACGATTTTTCACTTGATTGAGTGCGTGATATTTTTTGCCTCCCTTTTTTCGTACAGCAGCGTTATTACTAAACTACATGCATTCAAAAATATTCATGTATAAATGCAATAAAGTATAACTGATTTTTACTCTTGTACCTACATGTACTGGAAAATTACAGGAAAATATTTTTTATTTTACTTGTATTGTATAAATAAATATGCAGAGGTGATTTTTTACATATCTACAATGAGGTACACATTATTCAGATTATAATATCCAAAAACATTTTTTTGGTTATTATCCTTTTGTGCTACGAAGTACTCCTTTAATTCGATAAAAACATTATAATTTACTGAAATAGGATATTTTTGTATTAATAAAATAACGGAGCTACCGTTAACTAAAATAACTCCATTTCATAAATAGTGTCCCATGTGTTCTACGAAAGCGTAGGTAGATCTGTTTTTAATCAAGTCCACCCACGATTTTGCGTCACACATTATATTATTGTATCATAGTAGTTTCATATGATATGAGCACTAATTCAATAAATAGATTTTGTTATGTACGAAAATATAATCAATCAAAAACAGAAAACAATGCGGCTACGTACGGCGGCAAATTCAAATGTGTTTGTTTATACTGTACTAATAAATCGATTAAAATCGCCAATTTTAATCGCTTATATTAAGAAAAAAAACATAATTCCTCTCAGTATAAATTCGTATGAATAATAATAAAAAAGCAACACAAAGAAATTGAACCGAAACGAACCAAAACGTGATAAATAAATCACAATTATGATACAACCAATAACTATTTTGCGTCGTATATCGAAATTATCAATTGTAGCCATAATTGACACAACTGCGACCCACAATGTTAATTATTTTTATCACTTGCTCAGCATAAATATTGCGTTATTTTCAGCGAACCAGCGTCACCGTACTGAATCAATTTATCGAGACTTTTGAAACTGGAATTTTAACTATCTTTTCTATCACTATGTGAATGGGCATTTAGTCTCCTAATAGTATTTATAGCTTTTTTTAGACGAGATTCTATCAACTCTAATGTCAGAACATTATTAAACTCTGCTCTTTCTTTGAAGGAAAAAGACAAGCAATTTAGAGTTTACGTTGTTTGTCATGTTCTCTGTTACACCTTCATCTAGAAATGAAATGGAGATAAACAAACAAAAGAATAACAATCTAAACAAGGGAGCCCGAAACGCACAAAGTTCCCACAAACTTGCACGTTTCTGTAAATAAGCCAGTTCTTCATGATGGATTATTTGAAAATATTTTATATTCATGTCCACGTTGAATCAGTATTGTTGTTCATTTTCATTCAGGGCGGCTCCCGGAGGACCCAGGCATGACGTGATTCATTCCCAGACTGCATTATAAATTTGTATCCCATTGTTTCTTTTTCAGCAGCCAACTGGTTCAGTTACCTATTGTTGAAGCTAACAAAAGGATTGAGATATGCGATTTTTAAGTGCCGCCGGCGGAATTTTCAACTATTTTAGTGAATGTGGGATAGATTTTATGGGACTGTTTAGTTTGGAGGTAAATAAAGGTTTGAATGTTCACGGCTAGTGTTGACTCGGGCAAAGTAAGCGTCGCTTACTCTAACTGTACCCTCTATTCAAACTATATCTATTTAACCGTTGACTTTACTTTAACGTATTTTTAAAACTTAATTACTGCACAACTGTAGCCCTCTAAGGCGTTTAGTTTTGATACTTAAATAAATTACAGACAGAATTTTTCTTCGAAGAAACGATTGATAGCTAATAGGCACGCCCCAGCTATTTATAACTCGTAGCGTCTATGAAAATGTGGGTGTAGACTGTCTTCTTTCTTCATAGAAAGGACGTGTTTATAATGATGAACATAAATAATGAGGTATCTACCTATTTATAAAATAAAGTTATATTTTAAATATAATTCTATTTATTTTATTAAATTGTAGAATTTAAAGCTTTTATTGCTTGTAAAAGCTTATCAGTTCTAAAATTCTTGTAAAATTTATAGGTATGTCAGTCATGAAACAGTTTTTATCACGTACCATCATCGTAAATATGATGTGGTTGAGCGCCAAAAACTACATAACTTAATAATGGCTAGTGTTTTATGAAGCCTTTTAACTAGCTTTTAACTCTTTTTTTAGTCATATAATCTGAAATAGTAATAAAATTGAAATAATATGTGAAAAAAATAATATTAGCTATGTTTTCAACCGACTTAACTTAAACTTTACTTTAAAACAGGAGGTACGCAATTCGATTAATTTTTTTTATGTTTGTTACCTCAGAACTTTCGACTGGGTGAACTGATTTTGATGATTCTTTTTTTTTATTGATTGATTGATGATTTGAAATGTGGTGCTTCACAAGTGGTCCGATTTTAATTTGGTCCAGTTATGACACTAGAATACATAAGAAAATTAAGTAAGTCTTATTTAGAAGTCATTTTTTTAAGGAAAGGTAGTAATCCTTTTAAAATAATCAAAGTCATTTGATAGTGTTCTATTGTACAGAAATAAAGGCCTTTTTATCTAAACGAGACAACAATTAATATTTATATTGTACGCTTACTACTTTTACGTTCAATCAAAGTGACATTAGAACTTGAGCCAGCACGGACCCTTTAAATCCTTCCCCGGCAAAAACATAAACGATATATCAGTATACAAACGAAGGACATACAATATAAATAAATCCGTACATTAGTACTTTATGAACTAGTGAAACAAATTGTGTATTTATAATATAAATAATACAAACGCTTTTGTTTTTTTTTTATTAGCTTACGTTATATTCCACTGCTGGGCAAAGGCCTCCCCTTTCTTGTTGCTAACTTTTCTTTTAATTATAATTAAAAAAGCATTCGTTCTCGATTTATATGGATTCAAAAAAATTCATCGATGTTCTCCTAATCACTATTAAAAACGTTTTTTTATATGATGTATTTCTAATATTGTCTAATATTATGTCAATGGTCACAAATACTAAATACTAGTACTACTCCAGTAAACCTAAAAGTCAACACTTGCTGGGTATGACGTCAAGCTTAAACTTAAAATCCCAGCCCTCACATAAAATCACCACCTATGTAATTTATTAAATGAAAACGTCAACATTTATTCGTAGTCCAAAAAAGGTTGAAAAACAGGTAATATTTTAAGCCGATACAATATTTTATACAAACATTATACACAAAATGAGCCTGCAACCAAATGATAAACCAGTGCGCCAATTCAGGGTCCCATGATCTTACTCATTAATGCGTCAATGTGTACGTTCACGTTATTAATGACTTTATTATCAGTTCCCATTACCCCGTATGTCAAGCTACCTTCATTTGGCGCAATTCCAATCCCCGATTGCAATTATAATATCATCGCACTTTAAAGCAAAGATTTTTAAGGTTTCATTATCTGGTGCCTGGATTCATTCGTAAATCGAAATTTAAGCTACATTATATTGATAAAAGTTTTTGAACTAAAAAATATTTTTTCATGTCATCAAAAAAATCTTTGAATATACTCTCGCACTCTATCATCAAATGTTTAATTACAACTTGTAGACAGTACAGCGTAAAGCACTATCCTAAAATTAGCAATTTAGTAAATAAAAATATACTGCGAAATAAAAATAGCGAGCAATAAATGAGCATGAAGAACTGTTTCATAATTCTGGAGCGTCTGTCTGTTGTCCTAACACATAATAAACAGAGTGAATCTTCGTGAAAATCTCTAATTATAACAACGGGCACGGATCCAAGCAATTATCACGGAAGTACGTTGATTCAATCAACTCAATTAATATCACCGTATAACTTTAAAGCTTAGAAACAAGTCAAACAGGATTGGTACAAGCTTTACTTGAGCACCCGTATCTGTCTGATTGATACGTAGATAACTAAACTGACGGCTTTCACAGCCCTGCAAAATATTCCCAAAGATAGTTCTACGAAAACAAATCAGATTAGTTTCCTTCCGAGAATAAACCCCATAGGTCGACCTTATTCTTAAGATAATTGCGTTTTATGAAGCAATTCAACCCAGCAATGCCATAAAAATGTTTATTTTATCGCGCCTATTCTATTTAAGCGTAATACCTGCAAAAATTGGATAAGAATAGGTTTAAGGATAGAAGAGATTTTCGTACTTACGTTATTGTAGATAATATTAATATTTAACTAAGGAAAATCATAAGAATAGCAGCTTATGAAAACATATTAAAATAATATCATTTACGAGTATATTTTCTCGAGCAAATAAAATTAACGATACATCCGATATCAAATTATTATCCAATAAATAACAGATTAATGATAATACGACTACCTGTAGACGACAAGAAACAATTAGCGAGGAGAGTGATGCGTGAGAGATTAACAATAGGATACGATGAATTATTCGTACGTGCGCCAACGAATGTTTGATCGTACAAATACCGGCCATATTGTGCCTCGACCCTGCAAGGGACTGACATTAATATATTTTATTGCGCTAGGTAAATGTTATTAAGTTCATATATCTGTGTTTATGGGTGGGCCAACCGAAACCGCTCCTACACAATACGAAACTGACAGCCAACTATGTTTCGCTGATGTTTAGGATATTGTTTTGGGTTAGGTATGTGCCTAATAATCCCTGACGTTACTGCCTTCCTCCTGTACCTACAACTTCTCGAATAGTTTTACGAAACTTGGAATGGTAAGACGATACGCACCTACAAAGGATTGTGTTGCTTAATGTTACTTAGCGTCTTGATGCGTGACTCGGGATTGCTCGGATTTTCTTACATTTGGTCGACTCTAAGGGGTCGTTACAGCACAATAAAATGAAATGTTAACCTCGTTTTCTTGAAAATAATATTTATATTGTAGTACCTGGCTGCATCATTAAGTTACGTTTAACATGATAGAAGCGCAGAGTACAGTCGTTACCTGAAGAATTTCATTATAATATGGAGCGTCGTATTTTTCCTTCATCGTTGGGAGCTTGTTGTAAATTCACATTTGGATAACTATGAGGTTTATTAGGCATGTACGACATGAATCACTCTTAACCCCGACTTATCCAGTAACATTTTACCGTCGATATACTGCGCAGTGCGAAAGCGGTGTGAAACTTCGTTACGTCACCACACTACATTGCAATGTAACGTAGGTCGCAGATTTAATAGCAGTTTGAACAATTCACGCGTGACCGTTTGACCATAAAGTTTGCTTGTCCGTTATACTAGAGTAAGTGTCACATTATAGAATACCATTGACTCGCCGCTCAACTTTGTAAACTGTGTTCAGACTGTAGACGGACATTTATTTTATGACCGGTTTTGATTTAGAACCACAGTTTTTGTGGTATATTTTACATACTTAATATTAAATGATGTCTTTCACTTCATTAAGTTGGTCCTATAAAAGTTTTATAAATACTTCCATCCATTAATTTACAGTGTAAGCGAGTCAAATATCTCATAGTTACGTACAACTATGACTATTTGTACGTTTTATCCCTCAATCTCGTTTGCTCTCAATGTTTTATATCAGAAAAATGCTACTAAAATACATATTTTTATTAGATCGTAACCTATGTCGGACAGTGTACATGTACACGCGAACATAAACTCGTGTATAGCGGGGACGAGGGCCGGCCGTGCAATCGTCCTGTTTATTGCCATCCCCCTCCATATAATACAAAACTACTATGAAACAGTCCCATACACAATTCTCCATTGTGCTCGCGATACATGCCAGAAATATATCATTTTACCACTTTACCGTCGCCTTCGAATTCACATAATATTCGCAGCCGAATCGTTGGCCAAGCTTGCATCTCGTTAGGAATGGTTGGCGTCGCTCCTAACACTTCATAATGTCGCTAGTTACCTAAATTTATGTCATTACTTGTTCGCCTTAATATGAGTGTTCATATTTGTTCAATTGCTCAAAAGTATATCAAAATGTAATTTAATATACGAATATAATCCAGCATATTAAATCATTTAGAGAGTAAAAAGAACCGTTTTTAAAACAAATAGCATTTTAAAATATAATAAGAATCTCGGTTGCATGAAATTAAATTCGATTAAACAAGATCAGTCGTAATCCTGCCTTTCTTTTGAGTAAATAGGGTCTGGAAATAATAACGTCTGGGAGAGCAGTAACGATGAAAGTAATTCCACTATAATTCTGTCGCCAAATCGAGCTGGCCACAATTCGGAGAAATTCCGCACAATCTTGAAATAAATACGATTAGCAATCCACTTACTATAATTAAGGCCACAATCCCGAGTTGAACGCCGACAAACCTAACTGATCAAGACGAGAAATCCAAAACAATTTCATTCGAGTTCTTCAATTTTATTTAATCCCAGGAAAGTCGCCACGACCTGCGGAGCTCAAGTAATTTCCTAAAGGGGGTGAGGGGCGCGCGGCCCCAGAGGAGGGAGACGCCTGAAAAACGAGAATTACACCATTCGCTAATTGCAGCAATCAGTTTAATGTAGTCGACGAGACCGAACTGAATGGGATCCGGCCAATGGCCGCCTTATAAACAACTGAGTGTCTTTTTTTAAAGTAGATACATTTTTGCGCTGGTCCCCTAAAATATGGCTGTGCTTAAACATCTTATTTTCAATTTCAGAACTCCACGATCTCGGCGCTCACCCGTTGAGTGTAATAATTATAAAGACTCCTGATTTGAAACCAGTACAATTCTGTAGGAGTGTTTTTAAACGATTATTGTTATTGTATGTACTAAAAGCTTTGATGCTGTTATATAGATATTTTCGCTCCCCAATTATTTCTTATTGATAATCGATAACAGAGAAATTGGCTGAGAATTTAACGGGATGGTGAATTGTGTGGATGGTAAAATGTGTTTCGATAACGAAGCTTAAAGTAAATAATGAGTGGTATCTGTTCGTTGTCACCTGTGAAGGTAGAGCTGCGAGGAGAATAGTTTCCGCTGAGCCATTAGTGATGGGTGCACACTTTGCTCAGCTTATGTCGCCACTCCCTAATTTCCGCCTTCTCCTTTGATACGCAGTTCTCAGGAAGTAAATATCCACACTGACCTGAACTACCCCTAGGTGGATCGGAAACTTTGAGCACACACCGGCTTTGCGCGCACCTCTAATTACTGATCTTACTTTATCTCGTCTTATATTGAAAGCAAATAATTTTATCCTAAAGGATGTCAGATGTTCGTAGTTACTCAGGCTCAATAAAAAAGTCAGTTTTTTTGTATAGTTTTATTTTGTGGTGGTAAATAAAAAGTAAAGAGTCCTAAATCGCTTTAATAATTGAAAAAAATCGATTACTGGCAGAATAGGTAACTACCTGAACCTTGAACCTTTTTATTTAAAAAATAAAAACTTGGATCGTGATAAACAAAATGAATACTTGTATGATTTTCTTGTCAAAAAGTTCTAGAAAACGACTGAATATTTTTTAAGATATTAGAATTCTATACTTAAATTATTGTAGGTAAAAACTTTGTGTCCGTGTGAATTCAGTTTTAAAAGTTGTGTGGGCCGAAACTTGCCGTTGTCCGTTCTTAAATCGATTTTCCTGTGAATTAAAAACCTTCGAAGTTTTCAATAGTTTAAAATTAGAAAACTGACATAGTAAACGATCTATTTATTTAAATTAAATAATATTGCATAATTTCAGATTTTGCTAAAGTGTTTAACATACAAATTAACTTAGTTGTTCCGCCAAGATTAGACACAATAGGAATGTGACTCATTTGACAGGGAAGTGGTTAAATTCCATTTAATAATAGTTTTAAAGTATATTATTCATATTTGTTCAGGTCTGCACGATGACATTCCTCATGTCAACATAGGAAACTTTATAGATCAACAAAATTAAATATTTAAACCCGCAACGGATGCATAAAATCTCACTTAATCCATTTGTATTAATGCGAGTCCATTAAAGTACGATGGAGCCAATTACATTTATGGCGAGTTCGCATCGCCAATAAGTAATTACATCTGTCACAGCTGGCAACACTTCTGGCCAGACCAATATTACATTGATGATTTGGAATAATTTATTTTTATGGCAACACTTTCTAATTCTTTTTCTTGGTGGAAAGTAAATTTTAATGTCTTTTCTTGTTCTCTTACTAGTTAGCGTTAGGTGAGGGCAGTTTGGTAATTAACAGTTCTAAAGGTAATGTATAGTCTAAGTTTGTTTTTGTCTAAAACTTGTTAAACTTACCCTCTAAATGGCCCTTACGGAATACAGACGGTATGTTAAATGTTTAGGTACTTTGGAGGGTAGCAAGCGAACGTGATGCAAAAATGTCTTATTTGTCGGAAATGCGGCTGTTAATAAATAATTAACAACGAATTTATCACTATAATATGGCTATATTCGGAAGCAGTCATGCGATTCGATTAGGCAAGTGAAAATATACAACGACTTACATTTTTCTCGAAACTGTTAGTCTGCAGCCGTATTCGCTAACTTCATAGACAACAGTTGCTTTCGCGAAATCGAAGGCGACCGTGATTCGTTGCCGCGGGTAGTTGTCAAAATTTTGGTATTCTCTAACTCGTTTTCTCTGCATCTATTTCCGGTTGCTTTCCTTCGGGTTCGACTGCTTTCGAGGCGGCTCTATTTTTTATCGACTATTATACGGCTTAATTCTGTGGCACTTTTTGACCTTTGTAATACTCTTGATAAGACAACATTTTATTTAAGAGGGTTTGTACTACGTTACATATCAAAACAAACAATCGTTATGTTTAAATCTCTTTATCTATTTCATAATATTATTGGTTCTATTACTAAAAGTTATTTTGCAACTGGAGTGCAGCGATGTAGCTTTATCCGTGTCCTAAAATAATGAAAAACCCAAATATAACTCAGAATATCAGTATAATATACTCGAGTTAAAATGTGTTTAAAGATACCAAAGTTTAATTTATTATGCCCTTTGAGAAGATCTTCGGCAAGACTAGAAGGTTGTGACCATTTCACCCCGCATGGCACGCTGGATTTTGGACTTTAATCAATATAAAACCTTAAAACGCCGCAGCAGAGTGAAAAGACGATGGCGATTATTTTAATAATGTGGAAGGTAAGCCTGCTTCAATATTTGTCCGAATTCTTGTTTTGCATACTTGAACCTCAAGAGTACCTACATACCTTTATGTTAAGTTCATATGCATTCACATTAAATGATTCTTGTGGGTGCAAATATAACGTATTCCTCTTGCTTATTTTATGTGAATAAAACTTTCAGTACTTTCCCCAATCCTACCGCTTTATTGATTCTCTATTAAGTTGTCTTTAAGGTATAATACATGCGTCATGTCATAACGTTTTTTTTTTTGTTACCTTTTTCAGAGATCCACGTATGTAGAACCACTTAATCAGGATCTACATGCGACACCCTGCTTATTCTGGCGATGCAGTAGTACCTAATTATTATAGTCCTTAACATTTGTCATAGTTTCATGTGCAGTACTGTGCAGTACTAATACAATTTTATTAATTGTCTCTAAAAGTGTACCCTACCTATAGGTTTGAAAAGATTAAAACAATGATTATATACCTATTAATTTATTTTATTCACATAGTGTACAATATTATCTTAAGGCAAATGAAAAACCTAATTATTTTATGAAAAATAAACACAACAAACATCCATCAAAGTTAGTTTGTTGAATGTTGTTCACTAACACATATTCTTGAAACTTCGTGGAATAAAATTTACCATTTCATTTAAGTAATCGAATTACATCCTCTATTGGTAAAACAGTATTTTTTCTTGAGTATCTAAGTATACAAACACACATGAAAAAGGCTGACGTTTATAATCTTTGTAGCCGTCATCGCCATGTGTAGTGATTTTAGTAGTAAGTAGGATTTAATAAAGAGTGTTTAGTATAACTGTTCAAATTATTATTAACCTTTTTGTTTCCACAAAATTAATAAATTACTTTTATTAAATCATTGATTGAATATTGATATTTCCCATTAAATATGCAAGAGTTCTGTTGATCGATAGATAAAAAATTATCCATTTAGGCAGGTACTCAAATATCCGAAATTTTTCTGTTCCGTTTACCAATTTAAGTAAATCAATTTTAAATTGGTATTTGTTTATAGAATATCGAAGGGAACAATAATAATTTACTGAGCATTTTTTCGCGTGAAAGAGAATCATGAAAAAATGGCAAAAGGTGTATGCATTTCTGCAACAATAATTTTTAATATTAAACGTTCTTATCTTCTAGACAAATACGAAAAACAATAAAAATCAACGAAATATGCTTCTTTTAGTCACGTAAGCAACAAAATTGCTTCAAAATCTTTTTTTCAATACTCTAACGTTTACCCGTGAGTAGTTGCTTTCGCGAATACAGTTAGGTGTCTAGTAGTCCGGATTTTAAATGTCAAATGAAAGCAGTTAGGCTTACGGAATCGCAATTTTGAGTTTATCGATACAGAAACGACTGTCAAAATCAGTTGCCTTCAAATACACCGTCGCACGATGACGTCACATTCGTTAGACACCGACGATAGGGAATACGAAATTTGCGTTTTGACAGTTCTTTTACAAAAGTCTAGGTCGTTTTCACCCTCGCGAGAGTTAGCGAATACCCCTGCTGGAGTCAGGACACACACCACTCTAAACACTCACTTCCTATTTCCACAATTAATACACTTAAATCTAAAACACTGAAAACTAACACACTTATCACAATAAGGTTAATAATAACGGTTCATTGTCTACACACACTACATAAGAAACAATAAATAGATGCATGTCACTTTTGTCTTATGATACCGCGCGTTGCTATGCAAAAAAAAACCCCTTTAGCTTCTAATAAACGCAGCTTGAACATTCTCATATATTATTTGCAATTATATGAAAAATCCGCAGGTATTAAGCAAAGGCAATATATGTAGGTAGTTGAAGAACGCCGTGATAGGCGCGTTTCATTCGCTCCATTTCACGCGGCCCCCGCTGACGTTATTTGTTCCGAGCGCGATCTGAATCTCGGCGGGAAACGTTCGTAATACCGACTCTTTTCACAATTTTAATATTTTATTCCTCTTGTGACGTCATTCTCATTTTTGTCAAGTCTTAAGATTATCCACCTTTCTCTCTAGTTTTTTTTTACCGATTTGTAACGGAGGGGGTTTTAAAATTCTTCTGTACGTTCTTTATATATATATTTTTACTCACTATGATTGCAGATCGATTTAAAAAATATATGTTTAAAAATCTGAAAACATGTGTACCTCTGAGGTATACCTCAGAGCCTCAGAGGTATACCTCAAATTCATTGCTGTTGGTTAAAATTTACATGTTATATGTGTGTAATCAGTTGTTCGCTTTTTCAACGATCTACCTATAAGGTAAAATAATATTCGTTGTAACTTCGAAAATTGGCATAGAAACTAACATGCATAATTTTTCCTTGCATTGAAGCAGCTAACAGCCAATGTCGAAATGGTGGAACATCACGGTGACAGGCCTTAGTCAGTTCCTGTGTCACAAACTCTGGCATACCGCCCGAGTCAGTCTCAACCACAATTAACTTAGATTTTAGAATTTTATTTTCCTTAGTGAAAATAGGCGAACATAAAAAATACTTTAAACAAATATTAATTAAAGTCGTGTCATCGTGTGCTTACCTCAGGTAGTAAAGTAAACTAGCATAAAATGATACGAATATTAAACAAAGTAATATTTCTAAATACAAGTTATATTATTGTCTCGTCATTTCAAGATAGCATCTTTAAATTGTCCAGCGTCGTCGGAATATTTAAGAACACCACCACTCCATCTCAGCCATTGAATGTCGTGGAAAGCGACTAATGGAAACATTATTATCTTAATGACATCTCGAGAACTGTGCTTCAGGACGGCTACGGACTGACCACTTGTCACGTGCTCACTTCCTAATATTCGTTCAGTTGAACGTGGGGTTTCAGATCACAGATATTTCCGACTAACCTTTCACAATTGTGATGGAAAATGTAGAGAACAAATACTAGATATACATGCACCTATCTCTCCGCCCCTATATCAAGCCAACAACATGATTGATTTGTTACCACGCCGCTAAAAGGCCATTCACTACATAGATATAAATTTTCAATTCTAAAAGCTGAATAGAATCAAGAAAAATAAAAGTTAGGAAAGGAATTGACAGGTGCACGTTCGTCCGGCGATCGCACGCAACGACCAACTCACACAATTTATTTCACTTTGTGTGTCAGCGAGACTCGACTGTGCAAGTTATACGTGTATTTATCATAGTGATCCACCGAATCCGGGAATAAAACGGACAAATATTGAATCTAAATCTTATTTTCCTGCTGAACGATATCGTAGGTAATAGTTACACAGCAACGTCTGAAGTTAGTATCTTAAACAAAATGTCGAGATGAGAGGATTAGATACAAGATAATAGATACGAAATTAAATGTCAACGTTATTCACAAGACGCTTTTAACATCAGTACAGGTAAAAGATTTTTTTATTATACACAAAGTTACTTGATAAAAGATTACATTGTCTGCCTCAACTATCAGTTTGACTAACGCTGACATCTGGTGCCTAATTACGAAACAGAAACACGAGCATATCTTTATTAACTAAATTTGTATTTCAGCAAATGTTATAGTTCAAAACTCAGTAACAAAACTTGAGATATTCAACATTTTGAGCAACATTTTAACTTATTATTACACAAAATGTTTGAATTGATAGAGCCATCTGACGCCGCTGTCCAAAACTATGCTTGAAAACATCCCAAAGATTGGTTAAGATGAAAATAGCAACAGTTGCTTAACAAACATAACTGAGTTCATGAAACTGCAGAAAATTCATTTTCCATTCAGATGCGAGGCCAAAATTATTCAGTATTCGTATGTAAATAGGTCTCATCCTTTAATTATCCACCTAACGTTGCAAATGCGTATTCTGTGTATGCCGTATAATGCATCACAGTACATTATGCACATGTCACTCGTGCTAATGATTACGTGAAACTATTTTCTGAGGTTGGACACACCACGATTGATGGTTTCTCGGAATTTGGAACTCAGTATTTTATGATATCTGCATACACTTGGAGTTAAATATTAAAGCTATTTTGGAAATAGACTCGGTAACTTTTATTATGTTTAAGATTTTATTTAAAGCTTTTTGTTATTTGTGAAAACAATACCTAAAGGTGTTTACTGTACCAGAACTTCTTCAGTCACACAAAATAATAAAATCAATTTTTGTACGCAAGTAATACTACCTACAAATACTTTTTCTAAGAATTTAGATTCTCGGCGTTTTTTGAATTACAATAGAAGGTGTTTAATAAAAGTAAAATATTAGCAAAAATAAACTCAATGAACGTATTCAATACGCCTTGTTTTCGATATTTCAATTAAAATTCAGATGGTAAACAGGCCATAATTAATATCAAAATTAACTTTCGAACTGTGTGACTCACAAATGGTTTAATTAACTTTTATCTTAGAAATTCTTTGACCTCAATAGACGAATTATAATTAAAGTTCTGTTTTGGAAATTTTACAATTGTATTGTGGTGTACTTAGAGTTCCAAAATCCTTTTCTTTAATCCTCATTAGAATTTCTAAATACATTTAAAAGTAAGTTATTTAATTGTAATTACAGGTCATACAAAAAATTTATAATAATATAGGCCATTACGTAATCGCGTGTTTTGAAATGTATATAGTTATAATGATATACTTATATTTATTATTATGAGTGGATTAATTAACGTTATTTAGTTCCCTTTACTTGTCAAACTTGACTAAATAACCTGTGTCAGGATCTCATTGTTTCAGTGGCCAGGGTAAAGCGTATTGTCCGACTGCTGGATCACATTTAAAATATATGTCTCTGTAGGTATGTATATTTTAATCAACAGAGTTTTAATTTAACTTTATTACTTGAGTTATAAACAGAAGAAAGTTTTGCATGGGTGAGCTCATTGAGGCCCTTATAGGGCACAGTTCAAGCAGAAATGAGAGGCGGAACAATAAAATGCGGATTTTTAAGGCTGTACGGGAACAAATTGCGACTCCAAACGTTCGCAGCCCGCCAGGACAGGATCGAGTCCCATACCACGGTACACAACTGCTCGATTAGAATTCAAATACGAAAATATTACTCATTTGGTGTTTTTTTTACGAAGTAATAATGGAATTTAGATTGTTATTATTGTGCATAGTAACAGTCTGGTTGACAACTCTAAAGATCATTTAAAACTACCCTAAAAAAAAAGTGGCAAGGTAAATAAAACAAAAAAAGATAAATATTCAAATACATATTTGAATATTTATCTTTTTTCTTAATATTATGTGAAAAAAAGTAAAAAAAAATAGATTAGATGGTATAAGTACATTTCAAAGTCGTATTAAAACCATACGCGTGTAGCTTACCCTCGGTAGGGTGACCCTTACATCTGACAGCGACAAGTGCTTTCCGATGTACGAAGGGCAACGCTTGACAAACAAATATCCATGCATAGCCTTAACAGTTTGACAACCCTAACTAAATAATTCTATAGTATGTTATCATCATTGTATTATATGATGATTAAAATGTTTCTAGATCCCAGACAAGCCTTATACTCGTCTCTTCGTGGGGTTTAAGAAAAGGAAAACGTGTCTAATATTGTTTAAATTCAAGATTAAATAAACAAAAAATCAGAAGGTATATTAAAGGTGATAATATTTCAAAATTTACAAACAAATATGGAGAAAACAATGCGAAAATAAAAAGTCGGTAGTAGAGGCCGTAGCGGTTCATCCCCCCGCGAAGATTTGTTGGTGAGATTTAATTTGAGATACGGTCGGGACCACACGCCGCCGTCGCCAACTTTTTACGTAACTATACACAGAATTAGCTCCTATTGTATTACTTTAATACTGCTCTCACATTACTGAGTCCAATATTCCATGATAAATTGGCTAAAATAGCTTGATTTTTTTGGAAAATAGAGGTTAAAATCTTTTACACTACTTGAATGTGTAAAAGTCAAGTTTATATTGTAAATACAGTATTAATTTAGATACCAACAATTACCCAGCCAAGTTATTAATAACTTATGAATATATATCAGAATCCAGATAGCGATACTATGCCCTGCGGATACAACAGCAAGAGGTGACAAATAATTTGGCCAGCATTCCATACAAAGTAGCCAAGTTATATGAACACTTGGTTCCGAGTTAAAGTTACCGAGCTAAAATTATGCAATGACTGCCAGCTACGAGTGGTTCAATAACGTTTGCAGCTAGAAAACGGCGCGACCGGTGTGGCATGTATCATTCATAAGGAAATGCGGCGTCTGGCGTACACCGCGAATATTTCACAGTCGGTTTATCGAAAGAGCAGAGGCGCGTTTAAAGCCTCATAGAGTACGGGCACAGGTGGCTCGAATATCCTCACCAATAGTATGGAGACGTGATCGGAAAACCAAATTGCAATTGGCAACTCGCGACTTCCTCTTCAAATAATGAAATTTGAAATTTATTGTACCGATCGAACTCTTCCTTGTTCCACTGTTCCAATAAATTAAGACGTAGGTAAGTCGGCACGCGAAGAGAATTAAGGCGAAGTTGCCGCGAATCTGTTTTAGTAGGTACGAGCCTTAACTGCGGAATTTTAATTTCTTGTAAACGTTGGCGTAATGGTGTATATCCAAATTCCAAATGTATTTAATGGGTTTACTTTAAGACTCGTTGCAAGTATAATTATATTGCAAATTAGCATAAATACTTTAGATGTGATACCACACTCGCATTTCTAGCTCGATTTAATAAGTCATTTTCTATGCTCATTTTGTCCAGCACAATTTCAATTTGTAGTTTAGCTCTTTAAGATAAACCAACAACTCTATTTTAGCATACATTTCTAGCAAAAAGAGATTGCATACAAACTTTCGTTTAAAAGTATACGTCATAAAGAGTATTTTAAGCCAACAATAAACATGGAATACCAAATTATTTCATCTTGTAGTTATTCATTAAAAGCATTTTTAAATATTTAAATTTTTAATAACATTTTACTGAGTTTAAGATGAAAGAAAAACAATAATTTATAAATAGTAATTAAAATTAACAAAAAAGTATGTTTTTTTTTCTTCTCCTTGCAACAGAATAATGAGCAAACTAAATTGGTAAAAAAATCAACCTAGCAAGGATTTGCTGTTGGTTCAAAATCCATTTTAGTATGTAAATAAACTGCACCCATACTATACTACAAGTCAACGACCTTTATTTTTTGGGTTTCGTAGCAGCGAATATAAGGAGGCTGCATTTTTTATGTAAGTATAAGAAAGATTTCTCAGGAAACCTAGTTACCAGACCACCGTACAACATTGCTACATAGAACGACATTTGTGACTGCAGCTTCTGCCAGTGATTTTTCTTTACAAGATCTTCCCGACAATCAACGTTGGTACGCTTTGAATGAAACAGCAATATTTTTTCTATTTTTTGTCGAGAATCTAGTACTCAACAGAGCTGTGCTCAATACTCAGTGCTCAGTGAGGCGGTATAATAACGAAGTACCTATCGATAATATAGTGGGTATACAACTCCTAGATTTTCAATCTACAACCGATACAATTTCTTTCAGTTCAACTATAATTTGTGTGCAACGGGTTCGTTTGTTTTTTATTTATTTCCATCTCAATCAACCGTGTCATTTCTTGAAGTATACTTTGTTGTAAACAGCCATTGTTTCGTCATCATACAGATTCTTAAAATCAGATCGTTTAGAATGTACCACGGACACACACGATGTTCTTAACGATTTTCAGCAGTGGCAATCACAACTGTTTTGACGGTTGTCATACGTGCCGTACTCGTTACCCGATTGGTGCTCCTGCTGCAACTGTCATGACGTCACAACCGCTAACGGACGAACGGCCGCCCCACCCACTAACTAAAATTCGTATTCTCACCATCTTGCACGCGCGCGCGCTCCGCGATCTATCCCAAGAAAAACCCTTTAAACGCGTCAACTCGATCGATATTCTGCTAGGAATCCCTATTCCGAGCAGTTCGTGACCTTCAGCAACAACTGTGGTGAAATCAGAACGCAGGCGGGTCATCGGCAGCAGATATAGCAGACCAAGGTACGTGCACGTGTTTTAGTTTGTTACTGCTGCACTTCCTGAACATCGTTTGTGTCCTCGTCCAGCCTCTCGGGCTGTCCCAAGTGTGTAGTTCCTCATCGTTTTTATCGCGACTGCACATTTTTATGGTGCCGAAACCCGGGACCCGCCATTATACGATTTAATTTTCAACCCAGTTTAACCTTAATAGTTACTGTAGGATCTCAATATTAGGCAATCTATCTCCCTTCGGTGCTTAATATTATCCTTTTCGGCCTATATTAACTGTTTTGGTATATCGTTATCGTAAAAATATCGATCATAAAAATCCTTTGTTCGTGTGACATTTTAATTCGTAGGTAGGTTTAAATAAATTATCGTAACGTACCGCGCTAGTAGTCTCGAGTTGTCAGCGGCTTGCGTTCGGAAACGCAACCAACACGTTCCGCCTTCGGGAAACGCGATAATCCTCTTCTTGAGATTATCGTAAAACCAAGGCAAGACTATTTAGCTACATTCTTTCCTATTGCATAAAAGAAAAATTGTGTCAATAGGTATTACGAAGCCTACATCCATTTCACTTCAACACTTAATCAACTTAAGAAATCAAATTGAACAAAGGATTTATGTTGCGCGTTTTACTCAGTCTATAATCTGTATATATAATATATATACACATACACATTAACAATACTACCGGTTGGCGTAAGTACTCGTGTTCTTATCGTGTTTACATCTTTATAAGCAGGTAGCGCTCATCTGTTGGAATCTTGTATCGCCGACTATTCGTTATCAGTTACCGATCTTGCTAATCGTTAATTAAAATAGTTTTCATCATGTCATTATTGTTAGGTAAACATTCGTCTCGTAAACAAAGTTGCTTTAAGAAATCGAAATCTCACTCTACGGACGATGAATATACAGTTCAAGATTTATCACAGTTACGTAGAAAGCGTACTTTAGCTATGAAGCGGTTGGATAAGGCATTGGAAATAGGTTCATTAGCAATAAGTGATGACTCACAACGGAATTTATTTCTTTCTTATTATCAGGAACTTAAACATATTTTAGATAGCTTTGAGAGTGCTCATCAGATTATTTTGGAGCTGTTAGATGATCCGGATCATGCAGATAATTCGCTCCAGGATACATTTGACGATAAATATTTTGAAATATTATCTATTCATCGTAGTTTAACTAAAATTGAACCTCAAGTAAATAATAAACAAAGTTCTTCATCGTCGAATATCCGTTTACCGAAAATTGTTCTTCCAACTTTTAGTGGTGACATCAAGAAATGGCCTGAATATCACGACACTTTTAATGCATTGATTCATAATTCTAGTAATCTTACCGATACGGAAAAATTTCATTATTTATTCTCATCGTTGACCGGCGATGCATTATCAGTTATCAAGGCATTCCCATTAACTTGTGAGCATTACAGTGATGCCTACCAGGCCCTTGTTACTCGCTATCAAAATAAACGACCTTTAGCTTTTACATCATGGAAGGACCTTTTAAATATTAATTTTAATACTACTGACGGTAATGAGTTTAGAAAATCATTGGACCTGTTTGAGGAAAATTTAATTATTTTAAAGAAAATTATTTTACCTGAGGACCGATGGGATTTTGTATTAGTCTACCACCTTCTCTCTAAGATAGACTCAGACTTGCGTTGCGATTTCGAGGAAAAATATCCTGATATTGAGTTTCCTCCATATGCACAGTTGAAGTCTTTCTTACACTTGAAATGTGAAGCGCTTTTACGTGATTCTCATTTTTGTGAAGCTAATAATAAACCTTCGAGTAAACCACAACAACGATCTGTAAAATCTTACCAAACACATAAACGGGCAAACGTGTCTCATGCGCTTGTGGGCAGTACTGATAAACCTCAAGTTGCCACAGCTAGTACTACAAGCCGTGAGCCTCTTACGTCACAACCAGTTAGGTGCGCGTTTTGTGGTGACACTCACTCAATATCTTCATGTCAAAATTTTATTAATAAACCAGTAGATGAGCGGATATCTATCGCTAGCAAAAGTAATTGGTGTTTCAATTGTCTTCGAGCCTCACATCAATTAAAAAGTTGTACTTCTATTTTTAAATGTCGTAAGTGTAACCGTAAACATCACACTTTACTTCATAAAGATAAACCGGTCGAGTCGAACCCAACCTCTTCATTGTTTTCTAATAATAATAACACAACTGTTTTATTAGCAACTGCCATTGTGCAGGTACGGGATGCGGATGGCAAGTTCGTGTCTTTTCGAGCTCTTTTCGATTCCGGGAGTCAGATTAATCTGATCACTGACTCAGCTGCTAAAAAATTAAATTTAAAACTATCCAGTCCTACCACAACTATAAGTGGAATCGGTGAAGCCCCGGCTTCAATCTTAGGAGACATTAATTGCTCCATTGGGACTGGTGATCAAGTTTTATTTAATTTAAATATGCACGTAATGTCAAAAATTTGCGGGGACCAACCAATAGCTCAATTAAATACATCGGGTTGGTCTCACATCAATTCACTATCGTTAGCCGATCCCGGTTTTGACATTCCTGGCCGGATTGACCTACTGTTCGGTGCGGATGTATTCGCGGAATCGCTTCTTAATGGCACTATTAAAGGAAAATCACATCAACCCACCGCCTTCGACTCAGTCTTTGGATGGCTATTGCTCGGTAAAACTTGTTTAGATGTATTACCACCCGCAGCATCCCTTACCCCAGATGAGATAACATGTGAACAACATTTTATCACAAATTATTCTCGTGACTCATCTGGGCGGAACATCGTGCAGTTGCCATTCAGGGACGAGTCCGAGCCTATGTTCACTGGTTCACGTGACATTGCTTTGCGTCGCTTCTATGCGATTAAACGTGGACTGTCACGTGACCCCGAATGTCATCGTCAATCTTGCGATTTTATGTCCGACTATCTAACTGCGGGCCATATGTCATTAGTCTCTCCAGATGACGTGGGGAATGGGAAGTACTATATTCCCCATCACTGCGTCATACGTCCTGATGGCACCACGACTCGCCTTCGTGTCATATTTGACGCCTCTGCAACAGATGCACGTTCTCGATCGTTAAACGAAAGTCAACACATCGGTCCAAAATTACATTCAAACATTTTGGAAATTCTCTTACGCTTTCGTGAACACGACGTCGTTCTCATGGCAGATGTGCGTCAGATGTACCGACGGATTATACTCTTCGGCGACCATCGTGACTGTCAGCGAATCCTCTGGAGAGCTTCGCCTGGCGAACCTCTTTCAGAGTTTCGTCTGAACACAGTCACGTATGGCATCTCTTCATTCCCCTATCTCGCTTGCCGTACTTTGCGACAGCTTGCTGATGATGAGGGGGATTCTTACCCGCTCGCCAGGAGTGTAATCTTGTCGGACACCTACATCGATGATGTCGTCACCGGCAGTCCGGACTTCGCCACTGCGCAAAGAACAAAAACACAACTTATCGCTCTCTTTAAAAAGGGAGGTTTCCATCTTCGGAAGTGGGTGTCAAATGACAATCGTCTTCTATCGGATCTTCAACCTGAAGATTGCCTCACTGATTCTGTATCGTTAGATAAAGTTGAACCGGCTTCTTTCAAAGTGTTGGGACTCAAATGGGATCCCTCAACTGATTCGTTTCTTTTTGAAGTTAAATCTTCACATCGGCCATGTACCAAACGGTCTATTCTTAGTGAACTCGCTAGAATCTTCGACCCGTTAGGATTCTTATCCCCCTTGACAATACATGTTAAAAGCTTAATCCAAAAGCTTTGGATTATCGGTGCCGGGTGGGATGATGTTCCCCCTAACGAGGTCATCAGTACATGGAACAAATATCAGGAGCAACTTTCTCAGTTGCACCATCTAAAAATTTCGCGTAGAATCACTCGTACTGATTCACAATCCTACGAGCTACACGGGTTCTGCGACAGTTCGGAAACTGCATATGGCGCAGTCATTTATTTACGAGTAACAGACGTAGATAACAATTCTTACGTTCATTTCGTTTGTTCGAAAGCTCGCGTGGTGCCATTAAAACGTACCTCATTGCCACGTCTCGAACTCTGCGCTGCAGTTTTGCTTTCAGATCTGTACAAATTCGTTACAGAAACTTATCTGTCTCGTATTCCTATTTCAGCTGTCTTTTTGTGGTCCGATTCCACCGTTACACTCTCTTGGTTGCGTTCACCCTCATGTCGTTGGTCTACCTTCGTTGCCAATCGCGTGAGTCATATTCAAGAAATAACAGCTATTGAATATTGGCATCACGTGTCCTCTGCAGACAATCCTGCAGATGTTTGTTCGCGAGGCCAATTTCCAAGTGAACTTCTTCACAACTCGTTGTGGTGGGCGGGGCCACGATGGTTATCCGAACCGCACGAGACATGGCCATCTTGTATTGACAGCGTTACTAATGACGAGCAGAAGGTTGTTGAGGCCGAGACTCGTAAATCTCCTGTGTTAGTATCGACTGTGCATCCTCGGGAACAACAAGTTTCAATTATCGACAATGTATTAAATCGTTTTTCATCGTTAGAAAAAATCGTTCGTACCTTTGCGTACATCTATCGTTTTCTTCAAAATTCTCGAAACCCGACTATTGCTAACCGTAGTGCGTTCCTTAACAATTCAGAACGTCATCATTTGTATCGCATAGTCGGTGATCAGGTTCTAACCTTTGAAGAACTTACTACATTATTCGTACAAATCGAGGCGGTTTTAAATTCACGGCCCATGTGCCCTGTTAGTTCGGACCCTAATGACTTGTCAGCGTTAATACCGGGTCATTTTCTTACATTGGAGCCTTTGGCCGCTGTCCCCGATGATGATTACTACAACGTTATTATTCATCGTCTTCATCGGTGGCAGTTGGTGCAGGCTTTCCAACAAAGTTTTTGGTCAGGATGGAAACCCGAGTACTTAAATTCACTCACTCAACGCGCCAAATGGACCAAGAACTCAAAACCATTAAGGGTGGGCTCGCTTGTGATCATCAAGGATGACAATCGACTTCCTCTTGCATGGTCACTCGGTAGGGTTACTGATCTTCTTCCTGGCGCTGACGGAGTAGTTAGAGTTGCAATTCTTAAAACCGCTACCAGCAGTTCCGTTAAGCGACCGCTAGTTAAACTCTGTCCTCTACCTATAGAGGATTAACGTATTATTTAACTTAAGATTGTTAAGCACCGTAGGTTAGGTTGATTAGATTCGTAGTTCAGTAGCTTTTAAGGTTTAACGTTTTCTTCCTAACTTTTCTATTTATATTTCGTATCTTCGAAAATACCATAGGTATTTTGGTGGGCGGAATGTTTCGTCATCATACAGATTCTTAAAATCAGATCGTTTAGAATGTACCACGGACACACACGATGTTCTTAACGATTTTCAGCAGTGGCAATCACAACTGTTTTGACGGTTGTCATACGTGCCGTACTCGTTACCCGATTGGTGCTCCTGCTGCAACTGTCATGACGTCACAACCGCTAACGGACGAACGGCCGCCCCACCCACTAACTAAAATTCGTATTCTCACCATCTTGCACGCGCGCGCGCTCCGCGATCTATCCCAAGAAAAACCCTTTAAACGCGTCAACTCGATCGATATTCTGCTAGGAATCCCTATTCCGAGCAGTTCGTGACCTTCAGCAACAACTGTGGTGAAATCAGAACGCAGGCGGGTCATCGGCAGCAGATATAGCAGACCAAGGTACGTGCACGTGTTTTAGTTTGTTACTGCTGCACTTCCTGAACATCGTTTGTGTCCTCGTCCAGCCTCTCGGGCTGTCCCAAGTGTGTAGTTCCTCATCGTTTTTATCGCGACTGCACAGCCATGAATACCGAAATAAAAGGAAACATACTAAAAGTTTTGTCGGGAGCAATAGGGAACATACTTTGAAATTATAGCATTCCCGATACACCATCCCGCGTTAAAAGCTTTTGAAGCTGGAAAAGTTTTCGTCCCTCGTTTTTTCAAAATTATGGCATCTAAATCTAACAAAGTTATAAAACTTGAATGGTCACATCGAACTCCTAGAGTTTCTATTTCAGAACTATTACTTTCGTGCCAATTTCATTTACGTTAACTTGATAGCACGGTTACAATAAGGTACTCTTTAATTGTTCAATAGTAGATACGTGATCTACATGCATAGCTATGTGTTTTATCTGAATGCGGTACATGCAGTCCGAGCGGATTTCCTGTATAACCCATTCGCACATATCTCCACAAACTAAGGCAAGCAGGTAAAACAGGCCATTCATATTATTCGCAAAGGTTACATACAGTAGTTATAATAACTCAACTGAATAACTATATCCCGGCTTCCAGTTCGCACCGCACCAACTCTCCCGCTAGCAATAAACGCCTCGAGAAATATTTTCACATCGTTGTGGAAGTTAAAATGAAAGTAACTACACCCTGTAGAGCAATAGCGGACCCCTACCGGCGACGGATAATGCTGAATATTTCGAGTTACATAATTTTATTCATGAGACGCCGCGTCCGATTGTGTATCAAACTCTTTCAGGATAGTTGTAAACAATACACTGTCGCTGATCAACTTTCTACATGTTTTGTTATTCGACTGTAATTTACATACTTCGTAATGTTATCGTCAAGTTGTGTTCAAGATATTTTGGCACATTTTTTTCTTCGCCACACGGTAAGCTGTAATAAGTACTGCAACATGAATATATATACTACAAAAAATATTATTAAAGTTATTTCAGCTGTGAGAATGTAATATAGAAATGCTTCGGATGCCTATTGATATATTATATTCTATATCTTTACGTGTATTTTTCTACGAATGGAAAAAACATGGTTATACATTAGTATAATTATAGTAATCGTTATGTTTATTAGTGTATGGCACCAAACTTTACCTTATTTAGTAACGAAAAAGTCGCCCTAATATTTTCATACATGTTATTGACGGTTTTACCTTCTACACAATATATTCAATCAATCCATCATTACACACTCCTTAAAAAGCAGAAATAATAAAAGTAAAATACAGATGAATCTAATATTCGATTTGTAAGTAACGTCACCGACATTGAAGAGAATAATAATAAATTTTGATTACTTTGTCACGTCCGCAATCGTGATTCGATTTCACAATTTTTCACCGCTCCCCTTAGGAAAATCATGATTAAAATGGAAAACGTTATTACTTTCAATCATGTATTTTTTCTTCGGTCGTGATTTTCTATAGTATTTAGAGGGCTATTTACAGTCTATTGAAGAGGCTGAAGTTAATTAGTAGTAATAGTCGCGTTGTACATAATTAAGTAGGTACTTTGGGTCTTAAGACCTTGTGATGTCGAGACAAACAAAAGTGTTTTTCTCGATATTGTAGAGATAGGGTAGAGTCGAGGTAGAAATAAATATCCTGTTTTCCTCGTTTCTATTCACAATAAACAGAATCTTTTTTTATTACCTGTTGATGTTTATATGTTGGTCTAATTAAGTAAGGTACTGCATCCCTTCATTATGGAGCAAGCTTCACGTTGTTTACTAGTTGCTAAGTAATAAAAAAAGTTAGTTTTGATAGCAGATTAGAAAGTAGTTCGGACTGTAGGTTACGTGACTAAACAAAACTGATTCTCAACTCGACTCGCCCTACTGCGTACGTACTACGGTGCTAAAATGGTAATTTCACAGAATCATATTATGATTCATTTCCGGAATTCCCAGCAGTACGGCAGACTTATTACGAAAGAAATAGCAATCAGCAAGAATTTTCATAGCATCAATCGGCTTAACTTCAAAAAATCTATATTACCTGAATTATTTACGAACCTATATTACTGATTGCTTCAGCTCACTTATTTCTGTGATACTTACGCCAGACTAAATAAAATAAAATCTATGTTTTCAGTCAATAGATTGTTTTATGAAGGCAGCACAGAGTTTTGTTATTGCGATTAAAATTCATCTAAATAATTATCATAATGTCTTCATTATACACCTACTTTATTTTCACATAGAAAAATGGTAAGCCTTCAGTTGTTCATGGGTATTCCAATCTTTATTTCATAATGAAAATAAGTGACTCCACTAAACAACTTCAGTTACCCTATTGAACTATAGACACTCTATCTGGCACATCCAAACTGTTAACACCCAAGATATTTATCTAGAAGTGAAGGTTGAAACAGATTAGCTAAGTAGAATGTTAGGAGTAGGTTCGCTCAACTTCACACATTTCTAGAAAGTACTAACGCCGTGTCGAGCGTCTGTCTGTAAGCATTGCGATTACATTCGCTTCAGTTCGGTCTACTAAGTGTAAAATGATGTAAACAAAACAAGTAAAATAACAAACAACACATTATTTCTTTGACATCGTTATAAGCTTTTGCTGGAGGCTCCACTCACATAGGATTCGTAAAACAAAGTTATTTTTTCCCTTAGGATTTGACTTTCAACCAAAATGGGAATGACAAGTAGACACATTGAAGTGCGTACTCGCGTATGTGTATCTGAATGATTTCTCACCGATTGGGCAATGACAATAATATATCACGCCTCAAGTGAGTTTGAATGATATTCTGATGTTCGTATTACAATAAACTTAGGCACATAAAAAATACATCAGAGAAATCATAATATTAAACTACGTTCTCGACATTTCCACTAGTTTCAAAAAACAACACGACTTGTATACTTAAAATATTAAACGTTTCTTTCAGTGAACCATCGTCATTAACTTACTAATGGATTAGACATTATTTACCTTACCCTTTGACACCATACACAGAAACACTGACGTGATAACGGTAGGGAGAGCCAAGCGGTAACTATAATTTTAGAATTTAGTAAGACCTATGCAAGATACACAGAAGTTCAGAATAGCTAAAAGGACGCTTATGCCTTGTAGACACAGCAGTAAATTGCAGATAATAAGCTAATAGCGATTTCTCAGAAAAACTACGCCTAATAAACCCTAAAACTAATTTCAATACAGCACTTAACCATCTCACAATATGCACTCGTAGCGTGCACCATCCATTACATTTTTAAAGCTGCTCTTGAACAAAGACTTAATTTTTCGTCCAACCGTTTTGAAATTTGTAAGAACACGAAACATTTACAAGCGACATGATTTATGGTTTTTGCTGAAATCAAGATGCTTGAATAAATTTCCGCTCATCAATTTTAATTCAGTATCAACCGTTGTCGACTCGGAGGCACTCGTTCGTGAAGATATACATAGATGAATAATTGAGGATTTTGCGTCCAACACCAATGTTGAATGATATGTGCTATTGTTTTGAATGCATTTGTACTTTTTTTGACCCAAAAATGTGAACCTCACTTGCGTTGTTTCTCACCTTCAGAGTTATGTTAAAACGTTTAAGGATGAGAAACAGCGATCCTTTACTTGAGCACCTACGTAATTACTTTAGCCTGTCTGTCGTGTTGCATTTCAGAAGAATGCAGTCACCTTTTCCATCCTAGTATTTCCCTGCAGTGTGACCTACATGAACGATGCCTGTTTTGGAGCGCATTACGTTATTTGAATTCGGTCGCTGAGCTTTACACATAGTGTGCGCCGCTCCATTGCCCTTTGGCAAACCTTGAATTCAGACTTTTGAGGTTCGAGAGGCCAAGTTTGAACACCGCTAGAAGGTACATAATTCGATTCTAACATACAACATGCTACAATAAACAATATTTTATATACAAAATAAAAACTTATAGAATATTTGTCTGAATCGCAAAGAGTGGAAAGAAAAGCATTTATACTGCAGTGACAATTCAGGTTTGTAATAACTGAAAATATTTGAAATAAATTCATAATATTTGCAGTGAATAAAAATTATTTTAGCATCAAAGTTTATGCTACAAATAACTAAATATTTTTGCTGTAGCATTATGCGGTATGCACTGCGAATATTCCTATTAACAGAAAATGGAAATTTCTGGGAAAAACTAATAGGTCTGTACCCAGTTATACAAAGATATCTGACACTGAATAAAACTAGTTTATGGATGACGTACTAGATGTATACAGTATAAACCAAAAGCAGGCCATACAAAATTTGATGATAAAATATTTTTAAACACCGAAATATAAAAGTTAAAAAAAATCGTGCCTCGAAAATAACAATATATTTTTGCTTATCAAAACGATTGTAAACTTACCATAGCCCTCAGTATACAATATCTCTGTTCTTCACAAACGGCACAAAGAAAAGATAAATAAAGTTTAGATTAAATAATTCCGTTAAAATGTAAAACTAATCTGGAGTTCAGGCCATCCATACAAAATTAGTGTGGGAGTGGGTTGGTCTACTTAATCACAAAGTTGGTTCACCTGGGGCAAGTTAACTCAGTGCACCTTTATTTCCTTTTAATCTTAAATTAACTCTGAAACAATTCTGGTACTACCCTATGTAGGCGGGTTACCGCGTACATTTGGTAACAAAGTAAAATAAAAACTGTGTGTTTACTTGTCGTAGAAAGTTACATGTAACGAGGTTTTAATATTATATGAATGTTTTTATTTTTATAATTCGTCTTGTTAGGGTTAACGTTGATACTAAGGGTTAAGTTTTTTTTTTGTTAGTGCCGTTATTTCAAGCTGCAAAAGTTTCACTCTATTCCATTTCTTATAAGGCGTCATGTAAAACGTATTAAGTTTGGACAAATATATACCCTGAAATTATTTAAACATACGGAAAAAAGATTGCTATCATACAAACGTAGCCTATGAACAGTGAACACCCTTGGGATTATCCAACAAACAAGGTAAACTAAAGTTACATTCGTACGAGTTTTTAAGAAGCGCGCAGATAGCATCATTGCCAGCACACCAGATGAGTTGGGCGCAGACGGCGGGAATAGTCCCGATGTATACAGTCGCGACTCGGGTCGAGACGCGACAACTGAGACATTTTTTTTCCTAGAAACTGTTCTTTTCGCCATCCGCAAGATTAGATTCAAGGGGATAAATCTCTCGTTCCCCCACTAGTGTCGCCCGTTTTGTGTGAAGGCTTTATTCCGGATTATTTATACAGAACATTTCGTTTGCCAACTTGACACACTGAATAACGCCATCCTTTAATCTTGCAACGTTAGAATAGTGGGCTTTCACCTTGTAACTAGAATCACAACTCCCGCCCGACGGTAGAAATAAACCGAAAAACATGCTAAAAGCTTCTATTAAAGCTTCCTAAAAGAGTTTGTGTTAAAAGCGCTTCACACGGTATTCATTACCGAAATTATTCGTCAGTGCGATGCAAGAACGCCTCGCCGATTGCTGAACTGTGGATATAAACACAAAATTACATTTAGAACGGCACGTAAGAAGCGAGCAATTCCTGATGTACCATGAAGTTAGATTGGAAAACTTCTGATGCTGCAACGTGCTATTGCTCTGTGCCTGTGCTACTCCAGTTCTCATATTACCGTAGCTGGTAAAACATACATGCTTGTTAAATATTACACTACATTATCTGTATCATTTGCTTGTTTATGTTTCATAATATTACAACTACAGGTTTTTAGTTTCACGATTGAATCCTTTAATGGCACAAAATGATTGACCAATTAAAAACAAAGAGGAACGAACCTACTTTGTGAACATAAAACGTTTACAAAGAAAGGAAAAATGAAGTTGAAGAACAATATTATTTTCACATGAAGCTGCAGTAAGTCTGCTAGCATTACCGGAGAACGAAGCCATTGGGCAGCGGTCGAACGATTCGAACGGATAAGGTTACCGTTCTTACCAACGGAACTCTAAGATTTTCATTTAAAACTCATGTAGAAAATATTATAATCCAGCTGTTGAAAATTTTTCCCCTAGGTAATATTGCTTCTAGACGTTTGTCGTAAACAGAGGCTTTGTTGCAGCAATTTCCACGATACCACATTTCTGCGAGATTAAATTCGTAATACGGCTTCCGTTTGGCTCAGTTCCGTATTCAGTGCGCCTACTACAGGAATTTGCGTAAACGCCGAGATATCGAGTTGCCTCGACGAATCACATCTCGATAAGGTACGTTTCTTTCTTTATTGTATTTTAATGTTTCCCCGTAACTTTCCGTACGTATCGTTAACTTAAGATCTATACTAAATTAAACACATTAACGGCCACAAAATCTTTATTGCTGAGCCATTTTAACGAACATTCGTTTCTTGAATGCCGCTTTCATAGCCTCACGTTCACTCCATAAAAATATAAACTTCACACGTTGTATCAATTTCAACACGTTCTGATAATACATTTTTAAACCGCTATTTTTGTACCGAAAGCAATTTGATCAGTATTTTATGGCCGCTTGAGATCCAGAGGTTTCTTAAGGATGGGCCTAATTGGTAATGAAAACTTTTAAATATGACCATAAAATAAAATAACGCACAAAGTTTACAATGTTTAATAAATACTCATATTTTAAGGACAAGGTAAAAAAACTTCAGATCATAACACCAAAGCCGACAAAAAAAGACTGCTAAAAAGACACAAATTTAATAACGTGAATGCTTAAAATATTCCCATAATTAATTTGCATTTAGACACGTTTTTATTTACATTTCTTTAATTGTTATTAATAGTCGTACGTAGTAGGGGTTCCCGGGGAAGTGGGATCTTTTTCAGAATGACTTATTTGTCAATGTCAGAGCGGCAGTGACGCTTGCGTCTGTTTCTGATAGCCTCGTTGTTTCGTTTTATTAGTTAGGCACGTTTTCTTTGCGAGTGACGTATGTATGTAGAAGATAATTATTTGCGGTATTGAGAGATCGAACAGTGATTAAATACCTTGGTGAAATAATAGATTTCATTTATACTTAGTCTTTACAACATCAATGGAAATATAACATCAGGTGTAAATCAAATTATTTTATTGTGGCCCGACTGCGTCATAAGGAGGGTTTTTTGTTTGTATATTTCATTTGCGCACTCTATAAGCCTTTAAAGCGTTATGGACTTTTTTTAATTAAAAAAAATGTTTTTGCATATACACATATGCAATCGAGTTTAGTTTGTTCTAATAATTTTATTTGTAAGCACATTCACTTATTTTGACTGTACATTTACTTATTTCGAAAGAACATTTACAAAATAAAGCCAAATCTAACGGCTGGAAAATACCAATCACCGATAGTCAGAAACATAAACGGCCCACGTATAACATTCTCTATACATCCGAGCGGACACACAGGAACAGACAGATTAGATTAAGGTCCCACAGGTAGAACGTATCGACGTCTTTAGCTCACGGTGAAATTGAGACGTTTGGATAGAGGCCGACCGATATTGTGGGTAAGAGCACTACTACTCAAGAATTTGAGCACAGCGAGCCAGCCTTCAAAGGTATCGGTTACACAGTACACACTGCTACTACGCTCACTATACCGGAACTTGGAACGTGTATTATGCTTCATGTTATGATATTGAATAGTTTAAGTTTATTTTTCTTTTTCAGAGAGTATACGGCATTTCATTCCAATTTGGAGAGAAATTATTTAGAAATCATGGAACATACGACACGTTGTACGAACAAATTATTGGCTAGTGAAATACGAAAGTAAGTAGTACTTGTCTACAAACACGGGTCTTGCTTTACAAACACCTTCTATTTGTCATTTTATTAGTCGCGCGCTCCGCAATATTCTACGAAATAACTCTGTAGTCGAGGCGAGATTGCTTCTCAGTTTACTGCCCCGACTTGAGACAGGGAAGTGAGAAAAAGTTGTAAATTTGCCGCCGAATTGGACGTTTATACAACTCGACTGACCTCAGAAGCCTTAACCGCTTTCGTTACGGACCTGGCGAAGATTGAACTGACTCGAATGGGTCTACCGATCGCTTTAATAACGACTAACGGCATTAACATTAATGTAAGAGTTATTTATTTTATAAAATATCGTATTTCGTTGTTCCTTTCGTTCAATGTTTATTTACAAAAATCTGCAGCTACTAATTAGTTGGAAATAAACTTTTATCCTTTTTTGAGAGGATAAAAATAAATGCAAATGCAGTAGTTATGTAACATAGATTAGCTAAAGTCCACACAGGTTCCTTTGCGTGGTTCGCTTGATTACAGTTGCCTTCTACCTATATGCGCTTTGATCGGAAAGTGGTTTACAGTATTTGCATGAATTGCACGTGGTAACTTTGTTGCTAACAACTGTTTCTAGAAAACCGCTCACGTCGAATGGTGTTGCTCTAACACCCCTCAAGTTCCCAGAGAGTGGCGAGCCAACAATGGCCGGACTTCCTTCACAACTACTTGTATTTTGTATTTCACCCTGTTTAATTACATTGCATTTTTTCCTGAACCTCTTTTACTTTGGAGCGGCCATTGTTGACAGTGGGAAAATTTCCGCGGACTCAACCCACTTTTTATTTAACCTACATTCAATAGCAAAGTTTTTTATGCCAGTGTCGATAGTCTTACTTCGCCAATGTTCTGTTTCTTGGTGTCTCAAACCCCAGTATCTAACCTACTTGCGGCGAACTTTGTTATTTATAATGGCATTGCTTTTAAAACTTCTATTAAACATAAAAAGTTTGCAGTTATAAACACGAAAGATATTAACGAAACAAAGGAAACTTTTAAATAATTTAACACAATACGTCTTTTTTAAATGTGACCGTTTGAAAAACAAGGTATTTTGTTGTTGTTTACGGTAAATGTGAGGTTATTATTTTGGCATTTCCGCTGAGGGTGAAAATATGGAAACAAAGTGCCGGTAGTATCGAAAAAGTTTAATGCTCAAACGTTAGTCAAAGGTATTTGGCATGTAACTTAGTCGAAAGTTTTGTCCACGCAGTAGATTTAAGAACAAAATATTATATTCTAAATTAATCTTTACATATAATTGAATTTTTAGTCCGCAGAGATGGTAAATTTATATAAACTGGAGTAACAGTCGATAATAATATGAATCATTCGTTAATCGCCTCGTTACACAATCATTAGTAATGAATATAAATTATATTTTGCATTAATATCTTTCTCCAGTAATAAAAACCGCGCAACAAATTATTATCCGTGCCGTGCCCATTAGCAAATTGTGTAATTTTCCTTTTTCAAGTTCTGTTGGCCCCGGACAAAATTACTTCGGCCTCGCAACCCGCCATTTACGAAGGAATGATGAAAATTGACTGTAATAATTACATGAATCAAATTATTCCTCAGTTTGCCACTGCGGTACGGTAAGATACAAAAATTAACAATACATTTTTAAACTTTTCATTATTTTTCAGTGTAAAATTTTAAAAGTAGATACCGCGTTTCGATTTGAAAACATTCATAATCGTACATTTTACGTTGGTACGTATTGTTATGAAAAAAAATCTAATAACGCACAATAAAAGCTTAGTTATTACAAAGATTTATTTATTCAGCAGACTTGCTGTATTTGTAAAACAAAACACGTACACTATTTATCTGAGACATATTGAAGATTTTCATTAGCTAAAGAATTACTTCAGTACATAAATTCGGCAAACGTAATAAATATCGTTAAACTTATCTGCGAGGAATTTTCTTGTGTTACATACTACTTTACCAATAGCCTTTAGTCAACTGACTTATAAAGTATTATATATTTTGCGTAAATAATAATTGTTTTATGTAGGAATGTAAGTGATTATTTCTTGACATTCACGATCCAGAAATGAACCAAATCAATTGGCCATGGCTTCAGTTATATAGTCATAAGTATAAAATTAATATGAAACAGCTGCATTTAAATAAGTTCCTGATCAGATCTGAACATCATCATAAGTCTGTCAAAAACTAGAAATTAAGCACTTAAATAAATAGTAAATAGTAGATAACAGGTAGGTTTTTATTCTGGGTCAAATACAAGCCTACTCATTTTTTGTAATCAAGTTACATCCATTCTAAATGTAAAGCCAATCTACATACAAGTAAAGCTAAGGATCTCACTACATTTATTACGTTATATTAAAACGTAGAGGAACTCTTACTTACAAAGTTGTAGTACACCGAAAAGAAAGTGGAATTGATAATATCCCGTATTGCTCGCCATTACTCAAGTATGATGGTTAGAGTTCTCCAAAAAGAGGCCCATAACTTGTTGCGACGTCTGTAAAACGTGATGAAAAGCGACGAATCTGGACCAGAGCCAACGCAGCTCGCTCCTTTTTCTTCGCGAACCATCGAAACTTTCCAATGCTTTGATTACTCATGAACCACTAACTATTTTAAAGCCATTCTACGTTCATATATTGAATTAAAAACTTAATAACACGTTTAATGTTTGAAAGTCTTGAGATAATTTAAAACGAAATATACATTTACGGCAGGTACCTGACAGGTAGAATAAGGTAAAGTTGCGTCAACAACTACTGTTCAACACGCTGTTTTCCTACAGCTCCGAGTCCCATACTTTATTCCATTCAAACACGCTAATTTTATATAGTTACACAACATTCTGTTTTCTTTGTTTACTAAAAGATTTAAATAGAGTTGTGTACATGTGTATAAAACACAATGTGGCTTTCAAAGGCATTATACCAAAGCGAGCAAAAGCAGTTTGACAATAGGAGCAAAGGAATTCATATTTGCTACTGTTCCCTCTCACGGGCACGGAATTTAAATGAACTTTGGCCAACAACAATGACACTAGAGACTTTTGTTCCATGAACAATACATTTTACCGGTAGAATTAAAAACTGCGGACAAAAGAGTACAAATTCATAATGCAGCCGCAGCCGGGCGGTGATTACGTGCAGCATTCAGTCATTCCGCGCTTACGAGAGTAACCTCAAACAATTTGAATTAAAACTTTATATCCGCACCTGGCTAATCTTCTCAGTTTCCGTAGTCATTATAACGCCACCTCAACTGTCTGAACTACTTTCTCATGAGAAATATGCTTCAATGTTTTAACATACAGAAACAGAAACTGGATCAGGATAAATACAAGGGTAGGAATAATTTAGGAATCCTTTGTTATTACAATAGTAGAAACGTTAATAGGCTTTCAGAAACAAACGTTCAAGCTTGCGCAATAAAAACACGATGGAATAACAAGGAACGTCCACAAAGCGATTGGTTCTGTAGACAGACGAGCCGACGACAGCCCCTTATCAGATGAAACATGTTATTTGTCTTGAGGAAAATACAAAAGTCAGCCAAATGCCTTCGCCCGCACAGCTCAAAGCTGGCGAACTGTTTAGGAATACAAAATGTCCCTGATCCAATAAAATGCACGCGAAACGCTTCTTAATGTAAACACTGTCCAAATATAAGGCTATGATAAAATATATTACACAACAAAGAAATTCCAGAAGGCAGCCGTAAAAATGAGGGTTTAATTTAGACAATATTTTCCTGAAGGTTTGTATCCGTCGAGCACGCAAATGAGGTTTCTTGTTCACCTGATACTATTTACTACCATTATAATATTAGCTTGTACATATTGAGTGTAAGTCTGTTTACGTCAGCTACTGAATATAGGCCGTTCGATCACTGTACAGAGAGATCTCCGCTGGATTACGGCATAATGATCAGGGTTGGAAAGCGGATAGGCTATCGTAGTATCATGTTGGTAGGGTGGACACAATCAAACGGAACCGACGGACCTCCCTTTGAAAATGTGTATTTAGGTCTCATGTTAGGAAACCTTATCTTAGGTCGAAGGTATTTAGAATGAAATGTATATGCCTTATTGAAGTGCTATGCGAAAATAAACGTGGACCGTCATTAACAAAATTCATTTAAATTGGAAAATATCCGCCTTAATTAAATCAGATAGAAGGATCTGTTACTGTCAGTAAAAGAGAAAAGAAGCTTAATTTTCAATAGCTACGTATATCTTCGCAAGAGAAATATTCAGTAACGAAAACATTCCCGCTCTACCGAGTTATATAAACACTGGCATAATAAAATCAACTCCAGACCAAATAAGAAGCTAATCTAAGTAAATTATGAGGCCATGTATCGAACGTTCAGAGGGCCCTCGACACTCGTATGCTTTTCGTATGTAAAACAGGTAGTATAGTTATTATCCGCGTTTCGCAGTCACATTACTTGGTAGAGAGAGCAGACTCTTATCTCAGAGGCTATGGCTTGTTTATCGTCCGACTCCCATTTATGAGTTCGTTATTTCCCTATTCTTACGACATAAAAATGTCGTCCAAGAGAATAACTTGGAGCTTTTATCTGCGTACGTACATTGATAAGGGAAAATAATGAGAAGACTTATACGGATCGATTCCGATTAAGTTGTTGTTGTGGTCAACTTAATAAAGTTTATATGTCATTCCGTGGTGAGATTGTAGTCAGACAAGTGTCTCTACGGAATTGTCTTCCACATTCGGTTTGTCGCAAATCGTAAACTCCGTCTTCTCTGTTTCCAATGTATCCATTTACATATTTGGGGAAGTTATACAGTCGACTTCATAGTTGGCAGATGAATCCTTGGATAATTTTCGTATGATATATAGTTCTGACATATCTGTTATTAGACAAAATTGTATAAATTTGTTCAAGAAAAAATTCATTCGTAACAAACCTTTACAATAAATGTATATAGGTCTTACCACTATATGATAACCACATGATAAAATGTAATTTAAGATTACAAAAGTTTTGAACAATCATTTTTTAGTTTCCGAGTTATTACACCTTACACCTATGTGTTTAGTAAATCATATTTATCTGGCAAAACAAATAAAAACGTACCTTGTAGAAATGGGGAAAACAGCCTATTTCGTACCGTTCAGCCGGCTGACCTGTTTCCACAGGCCTCGCGTGGTCTTATTATATTTTATGAAGCTCCCTTGCATGCCTGAGGGGATTTGTAATGTTCGCCACTCGGCGACAATGTCGCTGGATCTTATTACCACCTTTCTACATTACCCTCTACTGTTACTATTTATGTTCATATGAGCAGAGATTTGTATACACGTATTGAGGAAAAGTATTTATTCTACGTGTGAAGCTTCTTTCACATTTCGTTTATATGTGAGGCTTATCGTTTATTGTTCGGAGTTGTTTATTTACAAAGGAGTTTTTTGTTTATGTGTGTAGAGCTAACTGCTTTGTAAACTACGTCGTGCCGTGTGTCTTACGCTGTCATGTAGGAGTTATCTACCGGTTACGGCCATACCATATAGTCGTACCTGCAACGAGGTCGGTATATTATGTTCTTACTTGTTCTTATAAATTGCTGCGTATAGTAAGACAAACAGGTAAACTAAGATATAAATAAATAATTTATAAGTACCAAATTCGCCTTCAAATATTAAAAAAGGTAATTTAATAAGCTCTTTACTCACCCCCCATTTTCAAATATTCACAAAATTGTTTTAAATTTGTATTGAAAATAGGCTGCAACAGTTTCAAATATCATCGTACCTCCTAAAGCCAAAACACGTTATCATAGTACGTGTGAATGACATGATGTCTCTCAACTTACCAAATTACATTTCACAGCCTTAGTGACGAAGTTCGCAACCTTATCTACCACCTAATCTGGTAACTAAGAATATTGATTCGTGAGTAACACATCGAGAATGGGGTGGAAGCCATTCGAAATATAACAAAAACTCCCAGTAATAGCAGCTAATGCATGTGAATATGGAGAAAGTTTTCCGAGCGCCATTCTCAGCGCCAATCTCAAATTAAATCTCCGCCGACGGCTCGGAGACGCGAAATGCCAGCCGCCGTTATAAAATATGTATACAATGGTCTTTTTTCGGGACTTTTATTAGGTAACGTATAGGCCACGAAGTTGTTTAAAAACTAAACACGAATTGTTTTTAAGCCGACTGTCTGTTGTTTTTAGGGGAAATGAAAGGAGTTTCTGCGCCACTCGGACCTATTTTCAGGACTTTATATTTGCTAAAAATATTATTTATGTACCATTTTTTACCGACACTAGTAAAAGTATAACTTACCTAGCTAAAACAATACTACTAAGTTCGGTGTAAACATTACTAACGCCGCAAAGCTTGAAGATGTAGATACCATTGAACTATGTTTGCAAAAACAAGGTAATAAGTGTAGCCTCCGTCCGTTTATCAGGTCTGTAATTAAATTGTTTGCCTACGATAGTATACTTAATTCTGAAACCGCGCCTACATCGGTTGCAAATAAAGTGTGGTTGCGCTCTCAGTGCGGTGCCTCTGTGGCGCGTGTACACGCCAGCAATTGCCTTTGATGACCTACGATCTGATTGTAGATTACTAAAGTAAATAATTAGTAGGAGATTCCGTTTAGCTGTAAGCTAGCGAACTTGTGTGAGTGTGTGTGTGTGTGTGTGTGTGGTGTTGTTCGTGTACATGCATAATTACTCAAAACGTTGTATACAATAAGCTAAGTAAAGTTAAACTTTGCTTTATATTTAAGTTAGAAAAATATGCTGAAATACAAAACCAGGTTATTTTTAAGGATCAAAAGTAAATAAACACGTTTGTAAAATATATTTATTCGTTAACAATGAAAACAGTTTATCCACACATTTAATATAAAGCACCAGAGTTGATCGATACATATTTATAAGTATGAGTAACCATGTAAGAGGAGCTATGAGTACGTCGAGGTAATCGTTTAACAATATCGAGAACTTAGACAAAACAAAACATAATCTGTTATTTAGCACAGAGATTATAAAACTCGCTCTCGATATTGCCCTTGTTAAAAGAACATTTTGGTAAAAAAAAATGGCAACTGTTTAATAAATCATTAAACGAATTTTTATATCTTATAAAACATTAAATAAATTGTTCGAGTTGTCTCGTTCCAAAGTACTGAAAGACGTCTCAAATCATAATTATAATAAATTGCGACGACTAGTCACTATACCTTAATTACTTACAAATCGAAATATATACAAAATGTTTGTATGGTAATCTATTCAGGATATTCCGAGTGGCCGAAACTGTCGTTGGATAAAGCCACATTGGGGCTAACTTGGACTCTAGTTATTGGCTGATCGATATCTATTCAAAGTTACATTTAACCGCTATTTAACTTCCACTGCTAGTGTTTCAATTGACTTTTTCTTATGGAGATATATTATTGAATGTGACTTTGTGGTACATAAATATGTGTGTCCAAAAATAAATCTGTTAAAGGTACACTTAACTTATGGAATATACTTTACTATGGCTATGTACCAAAACACTAATAAATCGAATTACTAACTGGGAGCTGGAGTAATTAAGGCCATACGTGTCTCCATTTTCTTTTCTCGGAAGCTAGAGCAAGGCCTTTGCAAAGCTAGAATACTGTGAAACCTAAGCTATTGTAACCTACAAACGTATGTCAGTGTGCATATTGTTCGACGTGAGCCGTCCATCCAAAGGGTAGCTTAAGGCGAATTACAAACGAAATGTACGACGTAGTATAATTGAACAAAATACTCTGAATAGATTACATACAGTAGATAAGTCGCAAACACTCTACTTCCTCTTAAGATTGTCAGGTATATAGTTGTCTTTGCCGGCGATGCCTGTCCCACCGGAGTCGCCCAGCCATGGGAATCTGTAAACAAAAATGCGTTACATACGATTCGTGTGCAGAAAAACTTTTTTGGAAAAGTATATGTATGTTTGAGAGTAGACTTGATTATCTATCTGAATAAGCGGTATATAACCTATGTACTAGATACTACTATAAGAATTTGTGTCTTGTCGGCGTTTTTTTTTTTGTTTGTAAACATCAATTTTGCATATGATATTTCCCAATTCCAGAGAAACTATTAATATACACCACAACTAACTCATATTCACATGAGATGCGCATGGCACCACAACATTTTTCTAATATGTTAAGACCTGAACATGAGGAGACCAACGAGAGTTTTTGTAGAAGCAAACTATTTTTATTTCTTTCCGAAACGTACATACAAAGTTGACGCGAGCAACTTAACGTGGTGCATCATAAAAGTAAACGTCGTAATAACATGACTAGGCAACGCTATTGCTATCGCTAACGATGCGTCAAAGCATTTTTACTTGGAATTCTGTTTCCATGATACTATGATATTGTACCTGTACGATACTGTTTATATACATGTAACAGTTAAAACTCGTTACCAGGTAAAAGTGCTTCTAACTTATTATACCAGTCAAAGTAGTTTTGACTGCACAGGTTGGTCAATAATGTTTTCGCTTAAAAATTATGGGTTCAAACAAAATACCTTCGAGCAGTTAAGATTTTTGACTGTGGTATATGATACCTACATAATAATATCTGTAAGAAAACATCACTTGGGCTCCTTCAACGTTTTTATATCGCACCGAAATAATTGGCTCCCCAAGGATCACGTTACACTTAGACCACCGCCATCAAGGAGGTTTTACATCAATGTATTAAATCAGTGTAAATCATATATGATTTTATTTTTATTATTTAATTTTATTCATAATTTGTTGTTTACACTTTCAAACGTCTATGAAAAAGACTTACTTAAAAAAACACATTCACTCAAAAATGGTATGTTTGATACCAGCAAAGGTATCGAAACGTCGGGGCCTAAAATCTAAATACAACTTGCGATAGAATCCGTTAAATTAGTTTATTTCATGTTTATCATTCGCGTAAACCTCAGTCCTCAATAAAAAATAATATTTTAAAAAACTCACTGGTTAGGGCACTCGGTACACGTCTCCATATATCTCGTGTCAGTGAAGTTGCTCTCCGGGTGTTTGAAGGACAGCGCGCACTTGTTGGGGATGTTGCACGGCGCTGAAGGCAAGTCCTTGCGGTCGCACTTCCAAGCCTCGAAGTTGTTCAGCGCCTTCACTGACTTAGGATCCGTTATCCAGGTTAAGGCTTGCGTCACTGTCACGAACCAGACGTCTTGCCTGTAATGGTAAAACAGTGTGAAAAAACCTTGATGAAAATGATCGTGACGAAATATTGGATATCAATTATTATTGTCGTATGTCAGTACATCAATGGGCTAAAATTATCACTGAATGATTCCCAACATACATTAGGCGTCAGCGATGCAGACCCTGGCGGAGGTGGCGGGATGGCCTACATTTACTTTTACAAAACTGGTCAATTCAATGCGGCTCTTGAGAGAGATAAATGGAGGGAAAGTGGGGAGACCTTTGCCCAGCAGTGGGACATTACAGGCTCCTAATAATGATTAAATAATGATTCTGTATCTCATGTACTATTCACCCCTTTTGAATACACCCTTTTGGTAATAGCCTGCACATAACTTAAAACACAAAGAAATAGTGGGATCAGTTTCTGCTTTGAAGACTCCTAGTTAATTCTTACGACTTATGTGGGAAATTAAACTGTTACACATTGTCTGTTTTAGTATCGTTTCAAGAAACAAATTAAACTTCTTTTATTGCATACTGACTGCAGACGAATAAGAACCGTTCGACAAAGTTGAGTTCCGACTATCAAGTATACAATCGCAACGTTTAAATTTAGAAAAGAGTGTGACGTATTATATGAAATGGTATGGTGGTAAATAAAAAACATTTGAGCGAGCTATACTTTCAAACTTATAGCAAGAATAAAAAAAACCTGACAAGCGTTTAGTTAATATAATTCTTTGTTTCTACTTTAGCGGTAGGTCCATCACGCTTGTTGTAAACAGGCTGGCAGCTCTCACCTCACATTGAAAAATAGCCGAGTGTTCCGTACATACTTAAAATTCCATCACATTTTTCTTACTGGCTACCCGCTTCGTCTTCGTTTCCAGTCAATTATTCAAGTTCAAAGTAAACCGACTTATTGCATTTTTGTCGACAAAAAAATAGTACGCAGTCGAAAACAATTCGATTTGAGCATAACATATTTTAACTCATACTCCATGGAGTAACTGTTTCCTTTCGAGAACCAAAAGGCAACTAAACAATATTACTACGAGGCAAAAGATCAAAAAGACTGATGATAGAATGTCTTTGAAATATGCTAGTTATCCTTTGTGCCGTAAAGCGCACTTTTAAATGTTTGTTATTCGCTTATGCCACTTAAAACTGACAGAGACAGCATAAGAATTAACGACGGCTTAATATTGAGATGTGTTGGAGACTTAGAATATTTTGGAAGTAAACTATGCGGTTAGCCCAACAAAGTATGAACCATGAGTATTAGTATGAACTAGTTTCGTCGGAAAAATATTGCCAAAACAGAGCGTCCCTTATGAATAAAACTATATCAAAACATAATAATATCGGGTACATCGATATATTCGCATCAAATGTCACTGCGTGGAAAATATGTACTACACACAGCTAAATATTTTCTTACGCTTGGCACATAGGGTTATTAGCGGCACGCGCACTCTAGTTTTAATTTTATTTACTCTAAGGTAGGTTGTTAGTACATATTTCACGGAATACTAAGACTTACTGTTCAGAAGCCCACTGGAGGAACTTGTGGAGTCCTTGTTCTAATGCCTTGATCTGGAACCAGTTGGTGTGGAAGGGCATCATGTATGGCGCGCGGTTCTGCTCGTAGTACCGCAGGAAGTCTTCTTGCAGCCATTCGAATACCTGCCAACATTTAAGTAGAGTTAATAATGGTACGTTACATTGTCATTTGCTTCTTTTATTTTTTAAGAACTGATAAAAAAAGGTATCTCTTCTTAACAAGTTTCGAGGGTTGTGACGTTCTGCAATATGTCTTTATATCTAAGGCTCAGTTTCTTATTTTATAAGTCGTTATCGTCTGTTAAAATAACAATTTTATTGCTAGGCAACTTTGAACGCAGTATTTACGAACCACCATTAGTTTTTTCGAAAACAAATACCAAAAACACCACACTTTTTACAAACGAAGCTATAAAGGTTTTGCCAAACAAAATGAAACCAAACACGCTTGTTTAATCAACAAGTTGCTGTGGATTTTTCAGCATATACCTAGGTATATTTTTATATTTTCACTTGAAAAAATCTGGCTCCAAATTTTTGCTATGAAACTCCGAGGAAATAAACTTCATGCAAAACACGTAGAGTAGTATTTTAATTAAAGAAAACCACACCATAACGAGCTTCACGTTGATGAGTTATGAAACAAGAACAAAATAATATCATTACTAAATGTGTGTGTACGACCAAAGCAAAACCACCGCAAACCACCTTTATTCAGATTTTTACTCTTTATTGTTACTTGGAATACGTATGAATTTGTTTACGTAATTCTACAAAATAATATACAATTTTGATAAATTATTTGTCATCAACATCTAAGTTTCATAGAGCTCACACAAATAGGAAAAGTATTTTTTTAAAAGGCTTTTACCTAAAAAAAACGGAAATTCAATAGGTGCCAAAGAGGCAAAAGCTAACATAAATGAAATGTTTAGTTTTTGAAATAAAACTACTTTTACGGATTTATTTTATCGCGGTTTGTATTTGAATTTTAGTTCCCGACGTTTCGACACCTTTGCAGGTATCATATCATGGTCAGTCTGCCCATGACCATGATACCTGCAAAGGTGTCGTCCGTAAAAATCCATAAAAGTGGATTGATTTCAATGTCTAACATTCGCGTAAACCTCAGAACTCAATATATTTAGTTTTTACTAAGTAATTGCAATTTTTATTGTTTTGGCATTGTAATTCATGACACAAAAGCACCTCGAGCTTTCTTATTTGCTTAAAACCTTTTTTAAGAGGTTCAAATTAAGAATATGCAAGCAAATTAGGAGTGCAAGCGCAGATTAGCTAACACCTGGAGAAAGTTACGTAATTCTCTGAACACCTCGCTGACGCTTATATAATGCGACTTAATTTTCGCCAGTATATACAACTTTTACTGAGATTTTTAAAACTAAGTATATAAGTAAGCCGTGAGTCAAATAAAGAGTGGTTGATTTAGAATCGATTCTAGTGTTTATTTTACATGAGTGATTTGAGCGTAATTCTGTACAAGACTACATAACGTGAGAGTGCCTGAATAAGGACAAGAAAACTAGTTTAAGGAACTAAATTAAAAGCAAAACGAAAACTAGGATAATAATAACCACACAACAGAATATTAGGTGAGTTTTATTTTTATCTAAAGCGCTACCACCGTTACTAGTTTTTATTTCAAATATAAATACAAACTCGAATGAAACAAAGCTAGAATAATACATTAGTATTAAACACAGACATTTTAATAACAAGATAGCAATTTATTACCGCCCGATAAAAACTCAATCGTTAAATTACATTACAAACTTTTTATACCTGTTTAGTCGGGCTTAGTTATAAAATTAAACTAGATAAAATAACAGCAGTTGGTCGCGTACGTGCGTATATGAGATTATTCTCCAACCCGCCTTCCGTTCCACTTCTCGATTCAACTATGCGCAACTACAAACATTGGCTCACCTACATTATGTAAAACAGCCATTTTATAACAGAGATTGGACGGGTTATACAGATAATATGAGACTGTTTAATAAGCTATCTAATTTATTATTTATGAAATCATCACGTTTGACTTAATTAATATGTATATTATACAGAATATTGTAGTTTTACGTAATAACAGATGCAATACGCTTCGTAGTGGCTGCGACTGACAAAACGAAAATTTCCATTTTGGTTTTATGATGAGTATCGATCGATGACTTTTGCAGACACAATACCGCAAATGGTGGCTGATTTTTAACCGACTGCATAAAAGTTCATTTTTATTTCATTTAAGCTTTCGACTTGATACATACAAGTCGATCGAATAAAAAAAAAATGTCTTCGGTACATGTAATTTGTTACCTGTAACTAATATTTTATTTAACGTTCAAAATGCTTTTAAATCAAAGTAATGTAGGTATTATCGGTTGAAAGCGCTCAGAAACCTCGTCGTGTCAGATCTGTTAAAAAGGATATCGGAAAACTGGAGGACGCAAGAGCTAATCTGTTGCCTACAAGCTTACGGTAAAAACACGACATTTTTTGCGGGATTTTTTATTCCTACTTATTTCTAGAATGTTTTTAAACATACCTAAATGTTTTTCATACAAGAAATTAGAGTTCGTTTTTGTAATGATATGTTTAAATAATGTATAACATAAATTGATTTATAATATTCGATACGTTCGATAACGACGATACGTGCCCATTTATTGATCCGTGGATGAGTGATTAATCAATAATAACATGGAAAATTATCTTTTTCATTAATTTATTTGAGACCTTACTGGGGTTTTGTTAAAAACCTAGATCATTAGCAACCTATTACTCTAATTAATAGCAACAACGCGCTTATGTTAATTAAATTAGCTATAAAATGTAATTACACGCAAAATAATAATTATTATATATTCAAAAAGTTTAACATATGCAAATGTTATAGAGCTTTTAATGTTCGAACAGATGTGATATGTATTTGACCGCTTGTTCAATAATTAGGCTTCAAAATTATCATAATTATATAACATATATATAATCCGGTGTATTTATCATAAATATTTGTTGTAGATATTAATTATATAAATTAATATCAACAACTTCAGTGCCTTGTACACAGAAGAAACTACAAAATAGCCATTTTCTAATGCATATAATTTCTCACAAATGGTCGAGAAGAAAGTTTGCAAAAACAAAAACAAAATAACTTATACAAAGCCTAACGAAAAGTTTCTTTTAACAACGTTAATATCATTGCTATTTTACCAGTACAGTTTGTCCACTGTGTAGTCATATTAACTGAAAACTCCACTTTTCATAATTATTGAAATAATCAGAATTTAGGGTTACGGGAATTTATTAAGAAAACCGCTGGGTTCGCTATTCCAACATGAGGTCTATCTGTCAATTTCTACCAATCACGAGCCAGTAGCTTGTCGCTCATTGGTGGAAATTGACAGTTACCACATGCGAGGCAAGCGAAACTAGCGGATTAGTTTAATCGCGATCGTCATTCCATCGATAATCAAATATCAGAAGCCGTCTGCAATCGAAATCAAACCGATGTCAAATCGATATGTTTTACGTAGTCGTATAGTAGTATAGCATAGTTCTAAAGAGAATCTTTTTGACACATTGTTATCTGATCCCAATTCCCACATTGTTACCAGAGCTTGTGTTATGGTAACCAGATAACTGATAAGAAACATACTTATATATTTCTAAATACTTACATACCGACAAAGAACAAATGATCGTGCTCAACACAAAAATATTTGTCCTGGGTGGGAATCGAACCCACGACCTCCGGTATAGCAGTCAGGGTCAGTAACCCTAGACCAATAAGCCAGTTGTGTACTCACCTCATTCGCATCGTGATTGTGTAGGACGCACTGGTCGAGGTAGGGGCAGTGTCCGCCCTCGTATGTTTCAACGAAGTGAGCGTTGAACGGCACCTCCCACAGACCTGGAAATAAACCTTTTTATTTATCGCAATACTTTTAAATCGAATGCGGGTATTCGGGATTGGAATCCCGAGTTATTATATACAGCTGCTCGATCAAATATTTGCAATGGTAACTATTTTAGTGAATATTATACAAATATTTTATATTTACATACAAATCCACGAATTTGGAGAACTAAAAATGGCTTTGAAATCTGTTGACCACAAATCAATTACATTTTTATTTGCTGTCATATTTTATGGAAGCTTTATCATGTACAAAATACCCCGTTATTTGGCCAGAATATAAATGTTAATTGTATGTCACTTTACTTTCAGGATTAGCGGAGGCAAGAATCTAAAAAGCTTATCGCTCGCTGCCGGACAGAGTACCAATCTACATTTTTTAACGAGAACCAGAAAATGTAAACTAGTTTTTGTTCAGACACTTTCCTGTAATCCCGCTCGCCTCGTTTTCTAGTCATCATACTAGTCTTCCTTATTCTTTAGTTAAACTAGAATTTTAATCCTATAACGCAGAAAACGAACGTAGTCAAAGATACAACCTAAATTCCAACGATGTCAGTATCCAATTACAGAACAGCTGTTACTGAAACGTCTGTCACAGATATCCACATAGGACAGCCATTATAATAAGTCGGTCGAGCGTTCGTACCGTCTGCTATAAAGCCATATCCAGCAATACTGCATGTAAATAGAAGTATTATATTCTTGAAACGTTCTGTTACTTTGTGTCCCTCATCGCTTTGCATGACTAGTTTCGTAAGACACCATTTCTTTACCGATTATAGAATTGTAATCGATTGAATTATTCGCCAAACGAGCGAGTATTTTCAGCTCTAGTTCTTGCACTACGTTACAAATCCTTTCTAGTGTTACTTTTTGTAAGTTCGATCGAGTAAGTTATGTCCGCTCACCTGGGAACGACTTTGTAGGACAAGTGCCGGACTTGCACTCGTGCGCGATCTTATAGTCGAGCGTGTACGGCCACACTGGGATCGGCTGCGGGGGCACGCCCACCGAACTGTCGTAGATGTAGCCGAAGTCTTCCAACACCTGTGTGTAATTCAAGAGGAGTCAATACGGGCTTATAATGTTAGTCGATTCTTTGAGTCAAGATGCATTGGATTCTTGAACGGATTTATTTTCGGTTTGGTGGTTAGGGTTTCAGGAAATATTGCTTTAAGTCATCCTATATTTTTCTGTAAATGTAACTTTAGTTAAACACATAAAGATTTTATAAATAAATGAAGTCTATTTAGTATCTACATTGTATTCATATCTCTTTACACTCACAAATATACTATGCAAAAAGTTTATTCAGAAATACCAGATTTTCCTGTGTTTACATTCGTTTGGCATATTTGTCTACCTGGATGTGTAATTTAATCGTACGTTCAACCGTCATCTCGTGGACAAACCCACATACAAAGTATACTCCAATCAGTTTTATTTAGATACGCACTTCGATCGGTGCCTATCAAAACGTCGATACTGTAGCGTACAGCACGCTTGTTTGACAACCGACGTACCTCCCCGGTGACTACGCAATGCAAAAAATCTACGTATTTCACTTTGTATTTCGAGAGTGACAGCGGTAATTGTCAGGTAACGAATAAATGTACGGAAATATTGAGTTCAAATGTAGCTGTGCCGTGGTATATCGAATAACTGTCAAAATATTACCTTAATAAGCTATGTGATATTCGATATGAAGCCAATTTGGAGGCAGAAAAGAATATGCCAGAAATACGATACAAATAGGATGGCATTACGGCAGGAGATGTGCCCTCTATAGATCATTACGTTACACATAATGTAACTTCTCAACGTAAGTTACAATAATAAAATGTTTCTTTTAGATATATGTATTATTGTTTTATTCAAAGCCCCACTATACGTAAAGACGTACCTTTTTTCTTTTACTCTTTTATGGTATACGCTAATACTGACAATTATCTAGTTTCATATAAATATGCATAAAGTAAAATACAACCAGTATACAAAATTCTAATTCTGAACCATAGTTTTAAAGTGTTGTAGTTGACTTTCGGTAAAATTGCTTATTGATTTTTCCTGACGTGACTCTCAAAGAGAATTTATTCCGTCTCATATTTTATTCTGTACCCAAAGGAACTGCCTACCTAGCCGAGATAAAAAACATCCGACATTTTTCCGTGTTGTAAACTTCTTTCATAGTGAGTTCGATTGTCAACTGAGGTCCCATTGAAATGAGATTGAATAACTAACAAACAAACATGCTTTTATTTTGCGAGTTTTATATTCATACCGACTAAATCATAAACCTTTATTTATTTTAGAGAACTTAACTAATAAGAAAAATAATTCTGTAACTGCAACCAAGAAAAACCAATAGCACAATTAAACTGATTTTAAGTGCGAGTAATTTGACCATAAACCTGAATCATGTATGCATACCATACCTTTGACACCTCTAGAAAACTGAAATAATGCATTTTGGCAAGTTATTTTCGGTAAGTCATCTTCAAAAAAAAATTAGGTACACCTTTTTTGATGCAGATCTTTGCAGTTAGCTTGAGCGCTGGCTTTGAATGCTTCACCGGACTTCGTTAAGTACACCTATGTAAGTGTAACTCTATGTATAGAATAGAACCTGTAGGTACCTTAAACTGTGTGTTTCTTCCAGGCTTGAGGAACGGCGCTCTAGTACCGACGATCTCTGAGCGGGAGACGTTCGCGAACTTCCCGAGGATCTCCCGCATGCCGATCATCTCGCCGGCCCACTCTTCATAGCCTTTGTCTTGCAGACCTTGCTGTTGGGAGACTGTGCCTGTTGCTATCTGGAATTGTTAAGGTTAATTTGTAAATAAATTTAAAGGAGAAGTTGATGGGGTGCGTGTGTGTGTGTGTGTCGAACATTTTTTTTTGTACGTTGCTTTATATACTTTTTCGTTCAGCAAGTAGGCTCAGTTATTTATTTAATAAAGCCTATTTACCGCCTGCCCACTTATCATAGTTTATAATAATATGGTCTTGAAGTGATAAACTTTTTTTGTAGAAATTGACATTGGCAGTAGTAGTAGTAGGTAACTCTTGTTATTAAAGATGTTTACAATAATTTATTTATTTAGTAACTATATCAGAAAGAATCCTTCTACTATGAAACTATGTGGCAGGAAAGGTGGCAGGTAAAACATAGAAGTCTAAGCAAATCGCCGCTTAAGATATTTCATGAACCACATAAATATGACTGCTCACAAAAAATATGATTTGGTACATTTCCCTTTCACTTTTTCGAAATATATTTATGTTCATAATTAAAACGCAAATAATAAATATTTATCTCGCGTAATAAACGTAAAGAAAGTATTCCGTGTTTAAATATGAAGTAATACCTCACCTCGTGGCCAGCGTGTGCGAGAGTTTGCACCATTACGTAATTACTGGAAATATAAAATAATTAACATTAATACCGGCTGCAAATATAATAACACTCGTTTTTTAGAAGTTATTTGAAAGATTCTCATAAACAATTGATTGCAGACTTTCTTTTAAAATGCATTCCAAATTCAAAACGAGAGAACGATGTTTCGATGGAAAGTTAATATAAGGCAAAAAAAAATACATATATTTGAATCTATTCTTCACATAAAAATTGAAATTCCAGTTCCAAAAATTTAAGTTACACAATATACGTGTATATTGTGTACAATCTCATTTTTGTTTAATTATTATATTCCCATTTTTATTGCTCTATTATTCAATAACACTATCTATATATGTGCGTACAAAACATAGGTATGCATTCTGCTATGAATTCCGCAAAAATCTAAAAAACACCACTTTCACAAAATAGTTCACTTTGTCAAAAACGGTGATTTCATTATTTCATACATTGTTCATTGTATTATTGGCTAAATATATTCTGCTTAAAATCAATATAGATGGTATAAATAAATATTTAGTATAGTGAAGTCGGCATAGTCAATACACTATGTATTGACTGAATATTATCACACCTCCATGCCAAACTAGTTGAAGAGAACTCTTTCAACACGCCCCTACAGTGTAAAAGAGTACAACAGTATTTTTAGATCAAACATTAAATTTCGTGTGTTATATTAAATTATTATCATTAGACACAGGGTTTCTTTAGCCGTTAATGACAGAAGATAGGTAGCCCAAGACGCACGTGTAAAGGCATACCTACGCATAGTTTTTGTATGCCACATTATACCGTCATTTTTAAAGGACAGTATCTTGAATTTGGTCCAATTATTTCATGAATATGTAATAAATCACAAACAATATATGTATAAAAGGAATAAGTATATATTTTACCTGTATTCGTGTGACAGGAAGAACGTGCCTCTTATAGCGCAGTCGTTGGGGTTCTTAATTTTCCCATTGAACACTTTCTTGTACATGTCGTAATTGTTCAAGTTAACAGCACCGTCGAATGTCAGCATTATCATTTGGGGTGTCTACAAAGATAAATACATGTTTTATTTCTCTTACAGACGAAACTATAAAACGATTTGGTGAATTCGTAAGCTGTAAACACTATTCAAATAGGCATAGTAATGGTTTTTGCGACACAATTGCGATGCAAATTATACACTGAAAAAACATAATTTAGTAAATACACAAGTTCTATTTAGCACATACACTAAAAACACAACACAATTTGAAAATTGTTAAAGTACTCCAATGCAAAAAAAAAAGCTCAATAGTTCATAGAGTCAACTAATAAAAACTTGAAGTGTCACTTATAGAGCGTGTAGGTGGTATATTTATTTTTATTTACTCTTCACAGATCGTTAGATGGGTTAAATAATTTGATAAGGAAGACAATTTATTAAATTTTGCCAAGCTACGTTGAGTCTGCAGGTTGAGCGAACAGTTTTGTAAAAAGATGGGACGGACATTTTACCCGGAATAAGTTTTTCTTTTACTGCTCCTTTGTTTTCTGTGAGGATCGTATATTTTTTCTTTTTATTTTATAAAAAATCTTAGTTTTTACATTTTGTTCCTTGATTCCCAGAAAATACTGTCTATGAAAAAATCTTAAATTTTAAGCTGAAAAATAGACTTAACCTATTTTTTCATGTTATGGTGTACATAACTTATATAGGAGGACTTTTCCTAAATAATGTCAAATATCATTCGATTTTTTTAACGCTATACTGTAAAAAAATATAATCTGTGAATACCCCTAAAGCTGTCCAAAATATATTCTGTCTTGCCGTACATATTTCCGTAAATAATGACGCTGTCTAAAAAAGGTTCTTGGTTACAAATATGTAAATTCCAATAAGCTCATCTCACAAGCATCTTATTTGTAGCAAGTTAATGATAAGTCGAGATAACTCGTAGCTACTAAAATTATCATAATTAATCAGTAACCAATAAGATTGTCATTGAGCCAGACGTATCCTTAATATATGGGTCTAGCTTAAATGGCTTCTCGGCATCTCTAGCACACACTTAAGTATAATACTCAACAATTTGAATATTGTCAAGGCTGTTTTTCAAAATAGCATTAATGATTCCCAGTAACTGGTTTAGCGTTAAATTCAAGTTATACCCGTTACATATTAATATGAATATTCTATGGTCATTATTCAAAAAGAGCTTATCGATAAATAAATGTATATTTAGAGGCATTAATTTAATAATAATACCAGTGAATAATAAATCGCAACAGATACTCAGAAAGCGAAACTTCCATTAGCATTTTGTGATTCTACGAGAATAAATAAGACTATTTAAATTAACAGTCTGTTCCCAGAAATATAAGAACACTCAAAGAAAAATACTGTTGAACATTTCCATTACAGTATGGTACCCACCTAGATGCCCCAAATACAACTCCTGTATTCAAATTAAATAAATATTTATTCGTCGCATTAAATGTTCTTCCTATGTACGTACTCTTGCTTTCATTTCATACGACATTTTAAGACAACTATTGACTGAGTCTCCTTCACCCAAATCTTCTTTTTTGAAAGGACTATTATGATGACTCTTCGTGCTTAAGTGGTATCATTAACTTCAACTTTCATATGAACCTTGAGCATATACTTACGTCTTCTGGGTCAAGACCACCGGGTATGAGGGTGCCATCTTTGGAACAGAAGCAGTAGGGAAGCTGGCAAGCTCCGGTGTCGCATTTTGTTGCCAGATCCGTAGGAGTTTCCGTGATAGGCGCAGGCGCTAAAATAAAAACACTTTTTAGATAAACTCGCCTTTTTTTAGCAATTTCGAGGTCTGCTTCTTGAATCATACATCTTTTATTAGAATTTGTTAATTAATTGTTAATTGATGAATGAATTTACTATTTTTATCTCTTTTTTTATATTTAGCCTGTATTGTCCCATTGCTGGGCGAATGCCTCCCCAATTCATGCCAGAAGTAAATCGTAGTAATTAATTACGTGTATTTTAAATAGCTTTTATTTAGTGTATCATTACAAATAGTGATCTGTACAATAACAGCTTTATTTATAAAACTCATCGTTTACTTCCAAAGCACATTTTTCTCTATCAATAATAGAACAAAATAAAATCACTTACTTGTGGCAATAGGGCCGCATCTGGCTTCAACTTTAAACGTACAGAACTTGCTAATGTCGTCAAAATATAATCCAGAGGGGCATCTGTTCAAGTAAGGGTATCCATCGACGCACTGGAAAAAAACCAAAGAACGTTCTTACACAAGTATATGTGATAAAAATGTAGCGAACCTAACTGAAACAGGTTTTATGTGAAGAGAAGGGACAGTGGCAAATTGATAAGTTTGTTGCAACGTGCAGTACCTTGGAAATGCATGAGGCTATGACGTGATGTGACGATAATTGTCTAGTAAGTATTTTATCGAATGTCGTGTGTGAAAATCTATTCGTCTTAACAGTAAAGTTTGACTAATTCAAGCATTTACTGGACATAAGTAAGAACTCTTTGACATTTACGGCATCTTTAATACGTTGTTATAATTTGATTATCGTATTTCCTGTCTACTAGCGTGTGGTCTATCGTGCCTAATACAATAAATGTATCTACTTTCATACTATAGTATATTTGTTCCGCATTCAGTATGCAATAAACTGTAGGTATACCTACCATTTATTAGCAACTTACATGATATTCTTATCACCCGACTGCGGTGAATCATCAATCAAAAATGGAGGGTTGTGTGTTCGACTGTATTTTAACCGACCTCAAAAATGAGGTACTCTATTCGACTGTATTTTTTAATGTTTGTTGCCACAGAACTTTTGACGGTGTGATCCGATTTTGATGATTCTTTTTTATTTGAAAGCTGTGCTTTCCTTGTGGTCCCCTTTCATTTGGTCTAGTTTTTACAGTGGGATCCATAAGAAATAAATATTAGACCTTTTTTGGTATTCCGGTTTTCGAATACCTATATTAATTAATACTTTTTTTTTACTTTGAGCATAATCAGGTATAACTGTCTAAAAATATTATTCTCAAAGTTATTTTATCTATATAGCCTGCGCGTCGGATTACATGTATATTATGTTTATTCAGAAATAATAAGGAAAACAATGAAAAAAACTTGGAGACCCAAAAGTTTATGAACCGGATTCTAATGCAGAAGATGCGGATACAATTCCAGGTAAGTACCGATGCGACCTTTTCATTATCATCACTACTCTTTATAGTTATTTTTACAGACCTACTGTTTTTCGATAGAGAAACAAATTGTGATAAAATATAGAACCAGCTGTAACTATAGCTAAACACAGACTCTATACACAAGCTTTCTTTACATGGAAAGAGGTTTCTGCACCTCCAGCAAAACCCGAAAAACAAAACTCAAACGTCAATTCCTGTCTATGAGTAAAATCAAAACATATTTGAAAATATTTTTTCGTTTGTTATTGATATACTCCAGCCAAAAAATTCACAGATTTAACAAACATTTCTTGGAATCGGTCTTCGGCAACAGCGAAAGCCTCACACGCTTCTTTCGAATAGACAAATAATACCTACGATTTTACGTATCAAGTTCAATTTCCCTCGCACATGTTCCGTTCAATTCTATTCATGCATGAAAAGATGTTTTTATCAGCTCTACATAGTAGGGAAAAAAATCTATTTATTCAATTTCAAATATTCGTTTATTTACAACAGCTTTAACACCGGCTATGAAAAACCGGTAAAACAAACAAGAGTGTATAATACCGCACAACTAGATAACACAGATATTACCTAGTTACGGTTATGGTAGCCATTTTTATTTTTGAATCCGTCCAATTTCGCGGACGTAACATAAACTCAACTGTAATCCCACGAGGGTTAGTCACGCGGGGTTACGTTATTACATACAACGGCATACGAAAAAAGGAACGCTTTATGCGAAAAATGTTCGGTGTTTGTCCATAAAAATATGAATGTAGCGGTTATACCTTCTCCTTCGCAGGATATCTGAATCCTAATAAGCGTTTGTAGATACACACCTTTTTGAATAAACCATTTAGTTACTTTATATTCTCTCATGTTTGATTAAAAAAATACCCAGCTTTTTTATTGGGGTATATCCCGCAGTTAGGAAAAGGTATCTTTAAACACTCCAGGCTTTTCTAGCTCAAATCTTTTCAGGCCTATTTTGTAATATCTATGAGATCTCGCCATATTTTTATACCCTGAATAGGTACTATTTCTTTGTATATGATAATTATAATATATCTAAGTAATACAGATAAGTAATAGTCTAATAGCATGTTATCATGCTAAAAATTATTGCACTTGAATAGTGCGGCAAGATCAAGTCCCTCATATAATTTAAAAAAATACGATGCACGATCTAAATTGTTATTCTTGCAAGAGTTTTGCAGCTTTTATGACTTCAATGCATGATCGCAATTAAAACTGTGTACTCCTAGCTATATCGTGTTCATTTAATAAAAGAGTGACAAAATCTATTTTATGAACACAGCCCAAATGTATAAGTGGGTACATATTCCAACAGTACCTCAGCTAATCGTCGTAACCTATAGCTATATCACCGATATACAAATACTTCGGATTCATATGCGTAGCTCGCTTTATTAAACTTTTTTACTGCGTGCCGTCCCCATATTAACATTCAACAGACATAGGTAATAAAGATCCGTGAATAACAAAATCGTAGAGGTCCGGCGACAGGCGACCACAATACTGAATTACCTCAAATACCGATATTTATCGATTAGTATTTACTTCGCACACAAAAAGTAAGGCCGAGTGACTTATTTCTTACTCGCTCCACTGGTTATTTTGGAACCGGTCGGTCAAGATACCAAAATATCGGTTAGTGCCAAATAAAGTATTTGTGACTCTATTTCCTCAATTCTAAATAACCATTAAACATATATTAACTTATAAATTACTTCATTAAACGTTACGTGATGATTTTTGTCTTTGAATTCCAGATAAATATAACAGAAATAAGTGGCTCGGATCGTTCAGACTTAATTAAAGTAATTATCATAGAACACCGCTATCATAAATGCATAATTTGTCGAAAGTATTTACCATTATAAAAATAAGATATATAAAACAATCAACAGAATAATTTTGTTACATAAATAGGAATAATAATAATAGTACAAAAAGATTCGAGACTATAGTTTTATGTTATGAATACTTTAAACTCGTATTGTGTGAACTGGAGAAAGCTAGGATTTTAGGGAAATAAATACAAAGTTCCATGTAATTGTTTAACTTGAGTAACATGATTAGTATGTACTATGAGCTAGTAAGAAAACAAATAAATTAAATTATCTAACTCTTCCAAGGAAACAGCGATCGTATTCTCGCCTTACGCAGAACCATTGAGGTTTGGTAATCAAATGTAAACAGTGGAATCTTCATTACATAATATTTATATAGGAAGCAGTTTATTAAATAGAAAGACGTGAAGGGTTTATTTAAACATTACAAGGGTACGCGGAAGTTCAACCATGCCAATTACACATTTTTTACTGGCAACAACGGCTGTTAATTAAAATAGTAAAATATTTTGAATGAGGAAATTTCTCTTACATAAGGAGGTTACATACCAACCAGTGTAGACTTAACATAAGTCTCGATATAATATGTTGAGTTAGGACGGGTTATTAAAATTATTATATGAGAGTATTAATCATCTTACTTGGTAGAACCGCCTGCACGTTGCAGGGTCAGCGAAGTTTCCATTCCCCTGCGTGCCTTCAGGGCAAACAAATTCCTCTGCCTTATCTTTATCTTTCTGCTGAAAGCTTCCTGAAATACAATAATTCAGAACATGTATCGCAGAAGAAACCAACAATTAAGGCATTGCGTCACCTCGTTCCTTAACTCCGTCCTGAACAAATACGTTGAAACTTTAAGCTTTAACGCAAGTAGACTACCAAGTATTTTACTCTATTAAGGGAAAACCTGGAACAGTTTCTATTTGATTTGCTCGGTGGATTCTCTGTAAGTTACACAGCGAAACGGCACATATGTCAAGTAGGCACATCCGTTCTACTTCGTATCTAATAATAAAGACGGTATTTTTTTCTCCTACCCTAATTAAACTGCTAACAAATCAGTCTAGCGAATGTGAGTAACAAATGTATTGTCTAAGAACACTAAGTAGATGCTAACAAACGTACCTACCTACTCACTTTCAATTTCAACTTAGTGTTATTAAATATTTTGAAAGGAGAAAGTTGATTACGCAAAACATTTCATAGTCCCGAAATGATCACGCACTAGTCAAATAGGGAAGTCACGATTAAGATATTAATTGATTATTGAGCTTCCTTGTTTGGCACATTATTATTACACACCTTGACCGATACTTCGAGATGATTAAAATAGGAAAATTTTCGCGTTTAAATGAGCCATTTATGTGATTGAAACTTTACATTTGAAATGGATTTTTACAAGGTTAACCAATCTAAAAATATCTTGGTATTTACCTAGGCATAAAATTTATTTGTTATCAACTATCTTGTCGCATGCGCATTGGGGCATTATTTAAACTATTCAAAAGCTTCATTGCAGTATTCAACAGAGTAATTAAAAATCAATATATCGACGTAACTTTTACAAATTCATACATTCTTTCAAGCATTATTTGACTTTAGTAGAATATAAAAGCTATTAGAAAAGGCTGACGCTAAGCTGTCTAGACATCTTGCCAAATTACTGCCAGTTAGAAAGACGTGTAACGGCTCGGCCTTTGATGTCTCACATTTAAGTTTAAAATACCACAGTCTTGTAAATAGGAGAATAAAACGTTTTACTTATTCAGCCATCTATTTAAAAATAAATAATGGATTTAATGCAGACCTTTGTTTCTTAATTTTGTTTACAAATAAAGTTATTTCAGCTAATTCTGTTATCTAAAAAGCTTTTAAGAGCAACAATTAATTAACTTCTTGGAATTTAGTAAATGTAATTATATTTTTAAATTATAAAATGTCGCCAGCGCTTACGGCAATTTTTTAATTAGATAGCAGTCCTTCATTTTTTCATTCCAGAGTTTTTCTAACAAAACAATCACAGGTAGGTACAATAGGTCTGAGACTTTTCGGTACGCTCGATGTTTCCTGTTAATTCAATTGTGAATTAATCTTTAAGCGGTTATCTAACAGTTTGTAGGCAGACAAACAAACCACAGCGCATACCTCATTCATTATTTATAAGCTAACTGATTACAAAATTTAATGGACCTTCAGAGGCTAGCGAATTGATTGTGTGTCTGTTCAAATTGCCAATAAATTGTTTAATGCTGAAACTTCGCATGGGTATTTGTTTTGAAATCTAAAACAGACCCACCGAAACTGACATTTAATTCTTCTTAGTAATTGTTTGTTGCAGATTTTGCAGTTAGCGTAGTGGCACCAATGATCGACACTTTAAGGATCTTAATCGATCATAGTGGGTTTCTTTATTAAATTAAAGGTACATTAGTCACTTTTAAACCAAAAGTAACATTTAAGTATGGTAAGGTATATTCTTGAGATAAGAATAAAATGTATTATTTTTTTTTGCTATAAACAGACAAGAAAAAAAATCAAAAAAATGAAAAAGTGTAAGAATCTCCAGTAACCGACACCTAGTCATTTGACTGTTACCAGTAATCGACACCCCAGTTATCGACACCCCAGTCATCGACACCCCAGTTATCGACACTTACCAGTTATCGACACCCCAGTTATCGACTATTATCTATAATGAGTATTTGCCAAATAATCACACCATTTGACCACATTTGTCGGTCTTTAAAATAAAATTACCTGTTTAATAAGTATGCATATTTTGTTACAATAACCATATTTCTCTTACTAATGGGTATTAATTATGTAAATACTCGTACAAGACAGAAGATATTGACAAGTTGACTAGCACTTGGTGAAGGGTGGGCGATTTGGGGTCGTTTCATATCTGACGGTGGTGGCGTGCTGTCAGTCGCGTGGCGCTGGGGCTGGGGCTTTCACACTGACCCGACGACGCGTCAGGTGTGGGAGGTTGGATGTAAAGTTGTGTGTTTGTTCGTTCTGGGGTTGCGCGGCCGATGTTGCGCGCTGCCTTTTCCGCCGGATATGAACCGACCCCGAGGGTGCTGTCTTTTTTGTATTAAAATTTTGACATTTGATAAGTGCTACTTTGAAGCTTAACTTAAATTAATGATTTTTGATTTTGATTTAGGTTCTGATTTTGTCTGTGATGATAATTTTTAATTTTTGAATTGAACACTTCTTTAGCGGCTTTTCGTAATGGGTAAAAAAAATTAAACTCGCGTCAGGTTAATAAACGTTCCAGTGCTCTTTACACTTGTTATAGCCACTGGCAATCCTACAAGGTCAACATTGGCAAGTAGGTGTACCTAAATTTTTCATTAAACTAAAATTATCTGGATACGAAAATACCTGCCACTCACTGACTTAAAATAGAAACATCGGGCCCCTGGACACGTGACCTGATCGAAAATTCGTATGATGAAACCTTCTTTACAGTTTTTTTTTTTGTAATGAGTAAAAATTATAAACCCGCGTCAGGACACGTGACCTGATCGAAAATTCGTAAGACAGATGTAATGTTTGTGTACGATAGCGCAATAAATTTATATTGTATTTCTACCACAGGTATGATAGTACTTTAATACTGATAATGAAAGCAAATCGTGCAAAATTATTACCTAACCGTATGGTAAAAAAACTATAATTTTTATAAGTCCTGTATAGGACTTAATTTTTTTTTTTTTCGGAATCTTTCCCATTTTTTTCTTGTATTAGGTTGACCTTGTCTGTAGCAACTATTTAAGTTCTAAAAACATGGCCCCACGACGCCCCGTTTTCGAGTTATGAGCCTTTTACTTGAACGGCCTTTTAATGTAAACGGCCCATAAGTCGGAAACTGTGCGTCGTAGGGCCATATTTCGAAGATCATAAATGGTTTCTATAGATAAGCTTAATCAGATGCTGCAATAAAAATGCTCGAATTCTATATAAAAAAAAGGACTCCCAATTTTTTTTCCTTTTTTTTTTTGTTTTCTTTGGCGCTCATAGTGCCCAAGCATATGCTCCAACTCCTACCCTCCGCCCCTAAGACGACCCACTGAACCTAACTGCTCGGGAGTATAATGTTTTCTCAGAGCCATCTCTAAAACCAATCATTGACACATATTATTTCCCAATAATCGTCACTTGTCGATTTCTGGTAGGTCAACTTTGATTAGTTTACTTCAAATATCTACCGAGAAGCAAAGTTAGAAGAGCTATATATTCACTTATCAAATGAAAAATGTTTCTAATAATTACTATCGACACGTGTCGATAACTGGAGAAAGTCAGTTTGTGAACACCAATGATCGACACCAACATTTTACTAATATTAAAATAATCTTGAACTTGTGTTATAACAAAATTCCACCCTTTAGTTCTTATAAAAACCCGTAAAACTCATAAAATTCAAATAACTTACAATACATTAGCATAATTAACAAAGAAATCTACTCCCTTCGTTAACGATTTCAGTAAGAAATGTTGTTTTTCTCGCCGGTACTCGAGCAACAATCAGTTGTCACACCGCTACTTTCAAATAAAACTGTAAATATCGCTCAAATGTCAATGGGAGCCAGTAATAAGTGTGCTTTCTATGTTACAGTGTCGTCAAATAAATAAATCGGTGTCCTACTCTTTATTTTATTAAATAAAAAAATAAAGTGTCGATTACTGGTGCATGTCGATTACTGGTGCCACTACGCTACCAAAAAAAACTGTATATAAAATAAGAGTTAAAATAGACAAACCCACTACATAGGTTATTTTGGTTTGTTTGACAGTTGTTAATTACTTTTGTTGTGGACTGTACCTAGTTCGTCCCGGAGGGGTAACCGCGGGTTATACTTCTCAAAGCTTTGAATTTACGAAATTAGTTTTCATAAAACTAAGCACTAAAAGGAATTGGTACTTAATATTGTATTAAATAACAACAAAAGGAGTCCTTATCGATTTGTCTTACAGTTCTACACAGAATTAAATGCATTTCACCTTTACTTTTTAAATACAAGCTTTTAATATAAAAAATATGAATATCCAAATAAAACATTGTTTAATAGTAATTAAATAGGCAGTTATGACTACGATACTCGCAAACTTTAGTCAGCGAAAGCTCTAGCGAAAAATGCATGTCAAAAGACATAAACGACTTATGTGTTAACCAATTTTTCAGCGATTCATTTTCGGAATCGCGTTTTGAATTATACGTAGACATAACGCAGGTAGGTACATATTACCTACGTCAAGTGTCAATATCCTCGATTGCAACCGGTCACAGGCCTCAATGTCAAGTGAAAGAAAGGACATGCCAGACGAATTACAATTAGGCGTTCAAATCAAACCTGGTACTTTCTAAATAAAACATTTCTTTCAAAATTATTTACAAGTATTCTCCAAACAGAGATTTTTGACACTCGCTTTCACATTCAACAATATTTGATGAAATAGTAAAATTCTAGCATAGCACAGTGAATAGCTTTCACTAAGTATCATTTGGTTGTAACAGTTACGTTAACGACTAACAAATTGATCGGCGGACCGCTTGCATAAGATTACGAATTACGCATCGGTTGATTTTTAATTCCTTACATGTAGAAACCGTTCTAAATATGTTGATTTATCACTGGATTGAGTTGTCACTTATTTTGAAATTAGTTTAAATTTATGGGAACTAACCGTTTATTAGAATAGCACAAATAAGTAATATTCGCATGTATGGTAAACCGGCCATGGCGTTTGCGGTCCGCGCCCCGTTAACTGCGTGTAGTATCGACATGGCGCCTTTCACCGCCGCGTGCGCACTGCGCCGGGCCGCGCCGGGCCGCGCCGCGCCGCTGCCATCACCGGCCGCCAGCCGACCTCCGCGGGCGGCTTTCTCCTCAAACCCTCTGACATTCGTCAAATAAAGGTAGGTGGTGCTTACGTACCGCATTCGTGTCGTACGAGGTTCCGTGTGCAGTTAATGATATTGACAATATCGTTGCGGACGCAAAGGTTAAAGCACGCAAAGAAGATAGTTACATAAAAGTTATAGCTAGACACGGTTACTTAAGACTAGTTGTTATTGCAGAATCACTTCCTTTTCATAAACCAATAGATATATCTAGTTATTCCTGTGTAGATAACAGAGGTCTACTGCAGTTCCGGCCCTATAAATAATATGCTCGTTTGATGACCAAAGGTTTTTTGTTTCAGAGATCATGTCTAATTAGGAAAAGTACCAAGAAACACTACTAATACTGATTGAAGCCACAAATTATAGGCGACTCCGACTCTACATGTCTCTACATTAACAGATCTTGATATTTACAGGGAGCAGAAAGCTATAAAGTATGTAGGTAAAGAGCTTTAAGCTTCAGTAAACAAATTAGACATCATTATTTTAGTGTCGTCTCAGTTTTTACCGATAAGTCCGACATTCGACCCTTTTACATAGCATCTATAAATTTTTAGAGCGTATCAAAGTATTGTTAAGACTACTTGAGTTATATATTATTATTAGTTTATAGATCTATCAGCGTTTCTACATAGGTAAATATTTAAATTTTTGACACATATTACATTTCAACATAAGTCTCTACTATACCGTAACATCTTAGGTAACACGAGTTGGTAACCTTTGTAAATGTTCGCCTCAAAAACTCTTTCCAGTGACAATACTTCAGCTACGACTATTGTTTTATTTTAAAGGTCATAAGTCAACAATATAACTACGTTGCTAGGTGAATGTAACACTTGATGATAAATTTGTCTCCACGTCCTTCAACATACGATGCTCGATAGATGCCAGTTGACACATATGTCGACTCATATGCTAACTTCAAGAAGAATAGGATTTTGAAGCATGCGTTGTCTAGTTATTTCTACACTTGGCAAGCTCATCGTAGGTCCTAGAACTATTTGGTAGAAAATAAACATAAATTTCATATAAGTACAAGAGGCCATGACATGTCATGATTTCAAAAGCGTATCGTATGCAGAATTGGTAGAAATCTTAAAACATTTATATTTAACAAAAACAATTTCAACCCCACCATGTGAATCCTAAGATTGACACCATTAACGTACCCGAAGGTACCTAAATGTAATTAAGATTAAATTAATCACGCTAAGTGCCGCATTCTGTACACCATACTGGTGAAGTTTATAATTAAGTTTATTCAAACAGCGACTTCAGCTGTATACTAAGTAATACATTAATTTGCCGAAGTTTTAGTTCAAGTTAGCCAATGCTCTAGGCTTGCTCAGGGTTATATTAAAATAGTTTGGTTTAATATTTCGAGAAATGCAAGTTGTAAATGGTTGCCAGGGGTTTATTTTGTTCGAAATTTACGAGATGGATAAAGGCGTACCTGGGTACTCATACAGTCATACCTATACTATTTCAATAAACTAATTTATTGATCAAGGCCAAAAAATAGTACAAATGTTGGCTGGTAAGTTCAAGAGTTGCTTAAATTGACCAAATGACGTGCTTCATTTGGCCAATTTTACGATAATTGGCATTCTGTAAAGCTCTTAACGAACGTCAAAATTGGTAATTACAATCATTGTCTTCGAGAGTTCAATGAGTTTTTTTGTAGGCTCAGCCGAATACGAGAATTAGGCACAATGACAAGTACACTAGCCGACCACTGACATGCCTTTCAAATAGCTGAATCAAGGTGCAACATATGTGCAACATTAATCATATTCCTGCTGTATACTGTACTCATCTATAGAATTAGATCTCCGATATAGTAGAAACCTATAATTAATAATTAACACATAAAATGTCTTCGTAGTCACAAAACTCATATCTCCTTAGATAGATGTCGAAAAACAAGATGTCATTCAGTTTTAATGACCTACATGGTTGATCCTAATTCATCGGGCAGCTAGATTTTGTAATAGATTGACCATAATTGGACATTGTAGCTCGCACAGATTCTTGCTGTAGGTTAATTAACGTAATGTAGATCGCAGGTAAGGTATATACCTATAGATATAATCATCTTACTAGTTGTTATTGGTAGGAAATAAAATTATCCAATGGCTGTAGTTGTATCTAATTAATTTTAACCATTTCTAATTTAAAATAAATAAAAAACCTGAATATTTTTCATTTGGTGTGTAAATACCTAGTCAAGTGTTAAATTAGTTTTGTACCTACACACTAGACCTACAAGTAATCCAGGAAAATAAAAACAAGTGAGAATTCGCTATATGGAAAGAAATGCAGAAACAATGTAGAGAAAGCATAAATACATAAAATAATAGGTGAAGTACAAGAAAATAAAATCAAGCGTTGATCAAACAATCAAAAAGACGCACGTTTTATTCATCCAGAGGTTCTCAATCTTGTAGTAATTTTCCAAACAAGTTGTTAGACGTAAGCGACACGGTGCGTCCAATCTCATCGGATTTAACTAAAGTTTAGTATTTTAAAATACATAAAGTAACCGCCAAAATGAACTTGACAACCTTTTTAATTTTTTTTTAAGTTATACCAGCATGAATAACTAACTTAAAATAACTATAAAGCCATTATCTACAAAATATGAAGATTTTGAAGCAAAAGTGGACACAATAAAAATATCAATGGATTTACAACACAAATTCAGTAGTCTCTATTTGAGTAAAGTACACTGTTTAATGTAACCTGTAATCAGAAACCGTAGGTAACTCAAACCTAAACCATACTTGCATCTAAAGATTTTATTCTATAAATAGTAAAATAATATAGTCTAAATATAAAGACACTGATCAATATTTTAAACAATTTGAACCAAATTTTGAGCTCTGATAAATAAACCCATCGATTTACTTTTCGAGTCATTATTTTGGAAGTGTATTCGAATGAGTTTTGCGTTGTCTGCCCGGCCGACGTGTCGCTGTTACAAATGTCAGATTTGACGTTTGTGGAAATACATCTCCCAAAGAAAATAAACCTAAATGTATTTAAACGCCTAAAATAATTGCTTCTAAAACATAAATAGCCATTTAATGAACGGGATATTGATTTAACTAGACAAAATGAGTACATTGCGTGAACGTCAGCTCAGTGCGTATTGTATTGTTATGTATTTTGATGATTACACGTAAGACACTTATTGGATTATTTATTTGTGTTGTAACTTTACAGATGCTCTGAAGCAAATGCTGAATTTAAATCAGCCTTTAACAAAGAGCGTAGCATGTGAACCTACGTGGAAAGTGTTGATCTATGATAGAGTGGGCCAAGATGTGATATCCCCATTGATATCTGTCAAGGAACTCCGAGAGCTCGGCGTGACTCTGCATGTGTGAGTAATCGTTTAATACACCTTTATTTAGAAACCTTAATTAAATAATAATACACTATATTTTATCTTAACCCTAGTCTGCCAAGAAAGTTCTTGTTAGTCAGCTGATTTTGATTGCCATCGGTGTAATCAGATTTTTTTAAGTTCAATGCTACTTTCCCAACACACATGAATCGTGTATTTATAATAAACAATAGGGTACCTACTAACTCAAATAACTATCATTTGCATAATTTGTTTATTCTTCCCAACTAGCTTAGGTTGGAATTGTAATTCATTAAATGTTGGTCATAGTTGAAAGTCCAAACAGACTTACAATATTATTGTCATATTTTGGGTTTTAAAGGCTTGTTATGATGTGTTGAATGGAAGGAATATGGTTAACAATAGTGAAGCACACTGTTTTTCATGTGTTCAACATAACATAGTAGGTACATTATAATCTTAATTAAGTAGATAATAACAACTAAACTTTAAGAATAACTACTTCAATAACTTAACAGCATCATTAATTTGGAAAACAAAATGTCTTATATCTTTGTAGTACTTATGTTTACATTCTCTAATGACATACTTTCTATTTGGTCTAGAATGTGATCAATTATATCACTATAAAAAGTAACTTACAACAAAGACAAGATAGACATTCGTAAGAAATATTCCTGTTATACTTATCATAATATAAAACAAATACAATTAAGTACTATTTTTATTACAGCCAACTGCATTCCGACCGTGACCCAATACCGGAGGTACCAGCGGTATACTTCTGTGCACCAACAGAGGAGAATCTAGGCCGCATCTGCCAGGACCTAGACAACGGCATCTATGACCAGTACCACCTGAACTTCATATCACCGATCACTAGACAGAAACTAGAAGATCTAGCTGCGTCAGCCATCCAGTCTAATTCTGCGGTCAACATCCACAAAGTCTATGACCAGTATTTGAACTTTATATGCCTAGAAGATGATCTTTTTATTATGAAACATCAGCAGTCAGATGCGCTGTCCTACTATGGTAACTATTTGACATTATTTGTTTAATGATTTACAGGATATAATTATGAAGTAAAGTAAATTATGGAGTTACACAAATTGTATTGTATCACAAACTGGGTTTGGTTATGATTGTGATTGGGTAACCCAAACTAATTGAATTATGTTGGTTTATTTTATACCTAATACTTAGAACTTTACTTTGTCGTCAATTTATAATACCTTTAGAATTATTATGAACTAACAATGTTGTCGTGTCATCTGGTGTTAGGTATATGTCCCACAAAAAATTGTGCCATTATGAAAGTGCAATATTGCTATTGCTTATAAAAAATACAATGGCTGTTACTGGTTGTATTTACTATTATATTAAACATCTCATTACAGCTATCAACAGAGGTGATACAAAGGACACTGAAATGGAAACCATTATGGATAATATAGTTGAAAGTCTATTCTCAGTATTTGTGACATTAGGTAAGATTCAATTTTTTAAGATTGCAAACATAATTGGATTAAAACAACAAATGCTTCAAAATTAAACAATAAACCAAGTCATATAAAAATATTTTAAGTCGTTTTCCATTTACCATGGCACAAGCTTGCAAAATTTTAATATACATAGTTTTAAATGTGCTAAAAATAATAATCAGATTTTACGAAACTTAAATATCACATTTTCAATTTGACTTCCATGTAATTACTTATTTAATTATTTTCTTTATTTTAAGGTAATGTCCCCATTATACGAAGTAGCAAAGGAAATGCCGCAGAGATGGTGGCAAAAAAACTTGACAAGAAACTAAGAGAAAACCTGTGGGATGCAAGAAATAATCTTTTCCATGGCAACACAGGTCAAGTTGGATCCTTCAGTTTCACTCGGCCTATGCTAATATTGTTAGATAGGAATATTGATATGGCAACACCACTGCATCACACTTGGACATACCAAGCTTTAGCACATGATGTATTGGATTTATCTTTGAACAGGTATTTATTTTAAATTTATACCTGGTATTAATATTAATTTAAATTATTTTGAAAATTAATTATGTTACTATGTAACAATTTTTTTTTTCTAAATGTCATACTTCCGATTAAATTCAATTCCAAAAATTATCTGATCTCAAGTAAGTCTTCCCTCTTTTTACTTATATTTTGAAGTTTTGTAGAATTATCCATCATATGTCAGTATCTAATCATTGTCATTATCCTCCAGAGCAGTGGTACCTGAAAACACAAGTCCTGCAGTTCAAGATCAGAAAACAAAAACAAGGGTGTGTGACCTAGACTCTAAAGATCCTTTGTGGACTGAACACAAAGGCAGCCCCTTCCCCACCGTCGCTGAAGCTATACAAGAGGATCTCGATAAATATAGGTATGGGATATTTATAACCAAATCTAAATAAGTAAAGATCAATATAAAATGAAGGTCAAGGGTTTAGTGTGAAGATAAAAAGAATAAAAATAGTTCATGCCTCATAGTAATGATATGGGAATTGGCGTGTACATGCTTAAATAAGCATTACGTTTTTAATAAATTTCGGCTACTTCCCGCTATATAATGTTACTATAAGCATGCAGTGCGCACGATAGTTTAAAAGTTAGTTCATGCCTCAGCTTAAGACCAAGTACCGTAGTATATCTGAATCAGGCTGAAGTGGAATTGTCGTTCGTTATTAACTAAGTAGCTTTTTGATTAACCCTATGACCTACCAATCAAAGGCTCCATGTCCTAAATAAATATTCTGTTAAATATAAACAGTTATTAAATCATTATAAACATACGAGATTGCCGCATTTTTATTTGAATAATCTTTTTAGGAGCTCAGAAGCAGAAGTAAAGAAGTTAAAGACCTCAATGGGTCTGGATGGCGAGAGCGATTTAGCGCTAAGCTTGGTGAGCGATAACACTCAACGACTGACAAGCGCCGTCAACTCTCTGCCGCAACTCATGGAGAAGAAGAGACTTATCGATATGCACACCACTATTGCTACTGGTTAGTACGAATAATTAACGAATTAATTGTCCCCCTAGTACATACGATTAAACAATGAGAATATTAATATGTGACTCTTTGAATAAGGTAGTAGTTAATATTAGAGATGAAAAATGGAAAACAGGCCTTTGCCCTGTATGGTCCAAATATGGCTTTAGAAAAAATATGCCCAAAATAACAAAAAATGTTTAACAAACGATATGTTAATTTAGTTACCAAATGGCTTGTATGTAGGCTTAATTTTGCAAACACCTAACCAAGTTATTTGCTGACAGTGATACAAGACATCCAAATAAAAACAAAAAAAATATGAATGTAATGTTTGATAAAAAAATATAAGTAGATAAAATCTTGTACCTAAATACTTGCCAGCCTGCTATGAACAAGCATTTTTCTTTAATTCATTCTATTCCTGAGTCACCTCAGTTCATAGGGCGATAATGCACATAAATAAACTATCTTATTTCATATTATTATTATCAATTCAAGGAAATAATTAGATCGATACTGAACTTAGAAACGTGCATGACATGCGTACTGCGTAGGTATTTATAACGAGACTCGATCTTATCTAAACATAATGATGCAATAGCTTTAGTTAATTGCCGACATTTATATCTCCCGATGAGTATTAGCATTAAAACTTAAATTGCTTTAATTCATGTTGAATATGTCTGTTGGTATTCAAACCCTTTTGTTATTTTACCATTATATGATTAGGTAAATGTATGTAAGTATAAGTATGTAATAATGTATGTAATAAGTATCAATCAGAAATCTTATGCTATTAAAAAAAAAAGATTAGGTTTCGAGATTTCCAGAGTTCTTCTAGATACATTATTTGCCTCATTATATTGTTTGTGTTTAGAAAATTAAGTATTAAGTAGCACTGCAATTACTAGAATTGTTGTTTGTCCGTAGCCATCCTAAACTCGATAAAATCCAGACGACTAGACTCATTTTTCGAATTAGAAGAGAAAATAATGAGCAAGAGTAGCAGCGTGGAAAGTAAAGCTGTTATGGACCTGATATCGGACCCCAGTGCCGGTACCCCTGAGGATAAGATGAGGCTGTTCATTATATACTACCTGTGCACGTCACAAATACCTGATGACGAGTATAAGCGGTTTGAGGCCGCGTTGCATGGCGCCCAGTGTGATATCAACCCCATGACTTATATGAGGCGGTGGAAGTAAGTTGTATTTTTTGGTTCAACTTATAGGTTTTACTGGTCTTTTTAGTCCTTACCCACAAGCTTGTATACTTTATATCCGTTGTTTAAAACTAATAGCGTCAGAAATTCAAAGACTGATTTAATAATTTAGCTAGACCAGTTCTTTTTTTTTACTTGTACTAATAACAGTTATTTTGCAGTCATTATATATTTGTAGACTCATGTCTACTGTTCATAGGTACTCTGACATATAGTTATATATTTTTATAAATCTGACGATAATTTATACGATTTTGTTAATTTCCTAGAGGGTTCACCAAAATGTCCAGCCAGTATGAGGGTGGCGGTACAAAAACCGTGTCCATGTTCTCAAAACTCGTGTCTCAAGGATCTTCGTTCGTAATGGAGGGAGTCAAGAATTTGGTCGTGAAGAAACACGTGAGTTACCTAGACACGTGTACCACACGCTCTCTTGATTATTTTCCGTCGCACAAATTATGCATGCCGAATTTCCGATTAATATCTACTAAAATTACCTACTATAACGTAATTGTATTGTAAATGAACAGGGATTTTAATGTCAAAATGAATACTGGAATTTCTACAGAAATCGTCCTTGCAAGTAATATGCCTATAAAATCGATCAGTTTTACTTACATAACAATGTATGCTAGTTAGAATTACTCATATGTATAATTTGCAATTCTACATGTTCTTAAACTGTCTGTGAAACTCATGAAAATTATTTAGTAGGTACCTATAGCTAACCTGTCAAAGTCCTTAATCATTAGCTGTAGGTTTCAAAATACACCCTATATCATCTCCTGAGCCTTTTCCCAACTATTTTGAGGTACATCTTGTTAAACTGTCTGTGAATCTCATAAAAAATATTTAGTAGTAACCTAGATACCCGACCTATCAAAATCCTTTAACCATTAGCTGTAGGTTTAAGAAATGAATTAGGTATGCACCCTGTACGTATATTTTGAGGGGCCTGTTGTCGTGTGGTTAGTGACCCTGACTGCTATACCGGAGGTCGTGGGTTCGACCCCCACCCAGGACAAATGTTTGTGTGATGAGGTCGATCATTTGTTCTGCGTCTGGGTGTAACTTATCTATAATACGTATGTATTTAGAAATATATAAGTATGTTTATCAGTCATCTGTTTATCACAAGCTCTGCATGCTTGGGATCTCATAACCGTGGGTGTGTTGTCCCGGACGGAATATTATTATGTTTATTAAAACTATCCCCGTGATGTATAACAGAAGCTGCCAGTAAGTCGCGCAGTAGAAGCAGCTCTAGGCGGCGGCGAGCCGGGCGGGGAGCTGTTATGGCTGGACCCCCGCGCCGCCCGCACCGACGCCGCGGCCCGCGCCCGCGCATCCAAGCATCCCCCACCAACCGACGCCGTAGTCTTCATCGTCGGCGGCGGGAACTACATCGAATATCATAACCTTATTGACTTCGCTAAGGTATGTGTTTATTGAGGAATTTGTTTTTGAATTCACCTAATGAGCGCGGAGATGTGATGATAAGAAATGTATGTCGTGATTTTGTTATTGTTCGCTCTCGTGCTTGAAGTTGAGACGAATCGTGCAACTTATATGGCACTATACTTACACAATAGTATGTATTGAAAAGTGTACTTACGATGAATAATTAATCCTACAACCAGGGGCCCGAGTCTGCTATTGACAATTGCTTCAATCGTCCGATTGGGTGGCATCAGTAGGTCCATTTTAGGATAATTGGCATTCTACTTAATGTCAAAACATCATTTGAACCTCAAAATTGGCCATTGGGACGGCCAATTTTCAATAGCAATTGTCAAGAGCAGACTCGGGCCCCAGGTTATCCGTTGTAGTATAAGAATAAACTGCTCTACTTTGTACACGGCTTGCTAAACTATTATAACTTGTCAAAAAGATTAAGGTTAAAAAGTTCTATAGGTTACTTCGTATTCAATAGGCTAATTTGAATAAATGATTTTTATCATAGACGTATAGGTTGATGCGCACATAAAGAATGATCAACAAACACGAACTGCGCAAGCAATGGTTGCGCAGCCTTAGTAGCAATAGCTCGTAGTTTTATTTTTGAGTATCTATTGCGTTTCTTAGAGTCGCGATGAGTTAATTTTGCGAATACCGAATCAAATATGTATCTTTTTACGTTGCGTTGTGTTATCGATATTATTTATTCCTGTTTAATATTATTTTTAAACATTTCTAAATGACGAATATTTTGCAGCAACAAGCGACAAGCGGCACGCCCAGGAAGATCATCTATGGTGCTACGACGCTTCCAAACGCGTCGCAATTCCTGACACAACTGTCGCTACTCGGAGAGGAAATTCAGTAGACATTCCCAACTATCTGATATTTAATCCTAATGTATATTGTAATATAAAGTAAATAATTTAAATTATAATAAAGATCGTTGGATTGTTGTATAGGCAATGAAACAAATGTCTCAACAAGTTGGCATTTTATTTACAATGACATTGAAAATATAGCTAACATCTAAGAATCTACTAATAAATTTTGATTGTTTTAAACAAGAAGTATAAAAATCTAAATCACAAGATTTTTTTTCAACATTAATCAGATCTTAGTCACACGTTATAACAACTTCCCCGATGATAATTCCGTCAAGTAAAAACTTTCTTAAAGAAAAATACTTTCACAACCCAAACAATAGATAGAAAATAAACGTTTGCAGACACCAATTAAAAAAACTTGTTGAATTTCATCCCAGCCCTTAGACTATTGTGCTTAATTAGATAAGTATATAGAAACTAAAACGTGTATGTTCATTTAAAACATATACATAGTTAATAACCTTCGAAAAATAGTAAATATGTTATAGATTACTCTTACACTAAACATACGTTTTAATGAATAGAGAAAAAATAAAAATAATTAGTATTCAGATGACAAGGAACTTGAATATCTCGCTTAGCACTGCATTCAGCTATCTATTGTGATAAAACTCGTTAAAAGTGTCTAACAAACAATAATTCTTATAGTAAAACATTTATCACTGATCATGATATGGTTTTGGCACAGTGAAAACTCAACTAATAACAAAATGGAACACATCTAGAGAGCAAACTTTAAGTCGTGTATAATGATAAAAGTGTGTAACAATGGCAAGATCACATTAGCGTATCTACTATTATTCGTACATAGGACTTACAACGGTTTAGTGGATATACGTGTTTGTGCAGATAAAGGAACAAAATGTTTACGAGTTTACAAAGGGGAGGAGGTGCTATAACACCTTTTGGTATGATTCACATAAATAATAGATCGCTTTAAAATTAACACTTACTAACTTATTTAAAGTATTGTGCGCAGTTAAAAAATAATGGAAATAGTAATTTTAAAATGATTTATATAATTTTAAAATGTAATAAAACCCATCTACTGATAGACACATGGCACTTAATACATAGTTTAAACGAAGATTACTACATAATTAGAGATTATAGAGGGATCTTTGCCCATATGTCACTTCATAAAATACATGACTATAAAAATCGTCTTATCAATCAATACCATCACATAGTATAATATAGGTGTCAACATTTTTAAAAACTTAGACACTGAAGACACATAAAATAATATTGATACGACAAGAAATAGTTCCAATACGAGTGAATGCAATTCTACCCGTTTCTAAATATAATGTAATGACGGAACCTATAATAGTAATCTTATTATTTAAACTATAGTAAATACAAGGAGCACTGACAGAACTACTAAAATTACACAGATATTAAGGCGCATTTAGACAATTATTTATTGAACATTACTACACTTAATATTATTAAAAACTTTAAAGCAGTGCAATGCTTAACAATCAAGCGATGATTCATTATTAATTCAAAAAGCGTTAACGACTTATCATTACGTAGCCCGGCGCTTGCCTTACGTAAGAGGCGCGTCAGTTAATTGTTACAAACAAGTCATATATTCATTAACAAGTATTTGGGTAAAGATATGTGATTAAATATAAAATTGCCAGATTTTTGGAAAGGAAGACTTTAAAAATATAAATATTCTGTATACCTTCCTGTCCTGGTTCCTACTGAGAGTCATCAAATATACGCTTTATAGTATCGCTTGTCGCGCCACGGCGTTGATTGTCATTTGTTAATTAGCCAAATCAGATCGAAATTAAGTTTAATATGGAACGGAAGTTTCAATTTAGATACAACACACATCATATCAGACTTATAATACTCATTAGGCCAATTTTCATAATCATGAAATTGTTAACTCTATAAACCCATTACCTACAGACACCATGGCACGGAATAGCAGACTAGATTCAATTAGCTGTAAAATTATTATGAAAGTAAATCTCAGTGGAGAGGTTGGACGGAAGATACATAATAAATAAGTTGCAAGACTTGTACAAAAGTAAGATTGTATCTTTCCAAAAATCTATTGCATTCCCCATATAAATAGACATTAAACATTAACATGAACACAAATAGCTTCGTATTCAAACAGTAAAGTAATAAAATCCTAATTGGAATGTTAAATAAATTTTGTAGCTGTATAAGCTTAGCAAATGCATATTTCTAAATAAGATAATCTACTAGAATGTTAACATTATATAAGTACATGGGTACATCAATGTTACTAAATACATTATTACAAAACAAATGCTTTTCCGTCAGTTTGTTCAAATCAATTCAAAATACGCATGTAAGAATAATATTCGTGTATAAAAATATACTGAAGGAATGGAATGTAAGAAGTTTAAATAGAATTTATTTCTCAATCGCCAAATAAAATCATTCTCCATGGAATGTTAATATTTTATAAAGACTTCGACATTCGACGGAAAAAGTTTTCTCGTTACATAACATTAGAACTCGACCGGTTTAATAAATTTCACAGCACGTGATGCCTCGTGATAACTCAACAGATTTATTTTCAGATCTTCGAATTTTGCATAAGAAATGAGATTCATATAATCTGTACATGATACGCTCATAGTTAATAAATTGTGTTTTATACAATATTGTTGGTGGCAGGTCAAATAAGCAACAAAGTGACGAAACTTCTAGTTAAGAGATCTAACCAACATAAATCCCGTCTACTGGCTTAGGTAATCAAATATTCCCCAGAAACTCGCTATGCCTACTACTGCTACGGAGAAACAATGTATTACTTATATCAAATGTATAAATCGTCGTTAAGCTTAACTTACATTTTACTCAAAACAATGAGATATTGAAAATGCAGCGGAAATTACCTATATCAGGGTTTTACAGAAAAAAACTAGCTATCACTTTATAATTTCAGTCTTGCGTACAGATCTTTCACTTTTACCGACAAAACAAGAATTACGCAAAATAATGTTTATGGAAATGATGTGGTTAGGTAATATTATGTAGAGATATTTGCAAAGAACCACACTATTATACAATCGTTTGAATGCAGAGTTATATATGACAACATTGAATTCAACAGTGCATTAATAGGTAAGATATAATAATTCACTACTTAACAGGTATTTGAATGACAGTGGATATAGGACTTAGCTTTAGAATCACAAAACTTACGCTAGGAGTAGCATAGGTAATTGAATAACAAACTTTAAAACAACTACTTTGAAGGTTCAATTAGAATAATCACAAGACATGGCATATCTATCTCAATTTCTTAAAAGAGTACCTAAGTACATAGACAATTCAATGGATTATAATGGTAAGTAAACAGCTGTTCAACATCCTCATTGCCTAAATATATACTTTATCATATCCAAACATTATCATTTAAGTGTAAATATTCGTCACTTTATTAATTTGTAATTCTAACGAAATTTGCAACAGACCTTATTATTAGGTGATTTGTCAGTATCACCATACCTAAGTAATAACTATTTAGTCAGTATCTTTTAAAGAGAACATTTTGTTATCCTACCTAATTATATTGATTCTTTGAAATGTATTCAATAAAAAGAAAAAGTAAAGATAAAACTATCAAAAGATTCATGGTTAACAATTAGAAATAATGTATAGGTACAAACATACATAAAATATTCAATTAAATGACATTTTAAAGAAAAATAGCTTTTAAATACATTATTCAAACATAAGAAATCATAAAAGTATGTAGGTATCATTAAATAGAGATTAGGAATATCATGATAAATCGAATAGGGATATATGTATATATTAGAGTGTAACTCCATTATGTTACCTTCAACTACAATAACCATATTAATTATTAATTAATCCAATTAAGATGGGATATTTTTATGCAAGCAGAAACGATAAAATGACTAGACATAATGTCTTATAAACAGTTCGTTGATTTTTTTAATCATTATGTAACATGCCTACAATATACGTTTTATAAGCACTGCTCCAAGTACATAGATGTGAAGTATATACGGCATAGAGGCGCCACAAATATAGCGATGACACGAATGAGACGCGTCTCTTAGCAACTGTATTGACAATGAATTCCAATTAATGTGATATCTACCAATTTAACAAGCATCACACCAAATGGTGCTGCATAAACAGGATCGTGTCCAACTTAGTCATTAGCCATTACAAGACTGTTAAATACCTACTATATTTGGTACCTTTCTAGGTAGGTGTAACAATGGCATTCGGAAGGTGGGTAGTCAAACAATGCAACTATTGTTTGGCCTGGGCATTAGCATTGCGACTTGAGCTGCTACTATTGAGTGCCATTTTCTGCATTTGTCTGATAACCGTGGTGGCATGGTAGGCCTGTTTCCAGCGGGACTTAGCAAAGTTCTTCTTGAGTTGCTCGGAAACAGTGCCATGGATGTTCTTGTTGCTGGCAGCGTTTCCTGAAATCCATGGGTGAGCCAAGGCTTGCCTGGAAAAACATTTACATTTAAGCATGGAAAAAATCTTCAGATTCACTTTCCCTCTGACACCTTTTGGGTATAATAATAATTGTAAGACAGTTTTGGTATTAATTTATATTATATACTGACATTTAAAATTAAAATTAATTCAATAACCAGACACTAAATGACCATGAAAATTTCTGTTTTTTTTTTATTACTCATTGTAAAAGAAAGACAGCTGTGTTACAAACACTGTTTTAGATAACACAGTTTGAACCATTCTAACTGTAGGTCAAAGGCCTTGTTAGTATGAACAAGCAATAACTAATATGCCTTGTCATTGTGTAATAGAAACTGATCAATGTGTCTGAACAAACAATGTACATAATTTAAGAAGCCTGTCTGCTGTCATGTCAGTGTAATATAAACAAACAAGCTTTAATATTTGGTTTAATTAGGTTAGGTTTGTTTTATGTTTACTTATTAAACTCTTATGATGTTTATGTGTTTATGCTAGTTTATTACCACATTACCACCATTTAAACAAGTCAGTAACAAATAGGTATCCTGTGGCCTATAGGTTTATTTTATATATTAATTATTTTGTTCCAGCTATGCTATCTGGATAGGCTTTCTTGTTATTTTCCTTATGGTAGGACTATGCTTTTAGATGTTTACTATAGTTTTCCTATTTAAAATAGTTATATTGCCAACTTGTATTGGAAATAAAGATTTAGTATTATTTTATTTAGATTATAATACTGTGATTATATGTTAAAGTTCTGCCCATTTCTACTCTTCTAAATATGGCTTGGTTGACAGATTCCACATTGGTCACATAATTTTATGTTACCACTTAAGCATAATAATGCAATAAATATGTAATATTTATTTACATTACATAACAAAAGAGTATAGATAGGTAAAATACCCATGACAAAAGTATGCAAAATAAATTGAATGTAACATGTATAACAATAAACAAATTACATTGCATATGTGAGTGTGTATTAGTGTATTATGAAAAACTCAGGCTATTTCAATTGAATAGCTATGTTCTCATAACTGTGAATATAAATAACAAATATATACCTGTGGGTATAACCATAACTCATTTTAACTATACATTGTACTGCCACAAGAATGCTTACTAAAATCCCTAATTAAGTATGCAATTATTTGCAGGTTTAAATGAAAATTTGCTATAAAATATGATCATTAAATTTGTATGAAAATGTGTAGTAAGTACTTATAATTTAAAAATAATGATTACTTGGCAACTATTGTTATTAGTTTCTACATGAATTAAATCTTAAAATTGATTTTTCATAACTACATGGCCAGCAAAGTTCCCACAAGTTTTTTAAGGAGATTCATGTTTGCAACACCTGGCCTTAGAAAAATACATAATTATTCAAAATTTGATTACAAAAATAATAAAAAATATTAAAAATACTTACTTGCAAGTGTATCTCTTCTCCACATCAACACACATCAAATGCCGAATGAAATCTTTAGCAGAATCACTAATATCATCCCAGTAAGGTGAATCAAATTCAAAGTCTCCCTTTAGAATCTGAGCAAAGAGGTTTGCATCATTCTCATCATAAAATGGTGGATATCCACAGAGGAGGATGTAGGATATGACACCTATGCTCCACACATCAACAGCCTTCCCATAAGGCTTCTGCGCCAACACTTCTGGGGCGACATAACCTGGTGTACCGCAAGCTGTGGCCATTATACCAGAGTCTTCTATCTTGGACAAACCAAAGTCACTGATCATAATTTTACTATCCTCATCAGCACTGTAATACAGCAGATTCTCAGGTTTTAGATCCCTATGCACCACTCCTTGTGAGTGCATGTAATCAACTGCTTCCAACACTTGCCTAATTAAATTGGACGCATCTTTTTCGGTATAGGAGCCTTTCTCAACAATCCTGTCAAATAATTCGCCACCAGTGACCAGCTCCATCACTAGATACACTTTATTCTTGTCCTCATATGTCTCAAGCAGCTGGACGATATTTGGATGCGAAAACATTTTCTTCTCGGCGCCTTCGCCTTTTGCTTGTTCGCTAAATCTTTTTAGGACACGTATTTCATTTTCTAACGAATCCTCCTTGCCTTTGAGAGCCTTTTTGTCGATGATTTTACATGCGAACATTTGCCCGTTTTCTTTGCTCTCTATCAAACGTACCTCGGAAAATGCTCCTGTCCCCAGTAGATCTTTGACGACGTACTTGTCTTCGATAGATGGTTGTTTCTCAGCATCTCTACCATCTTTTTTGGACTTCCTCCCGAAATCTTTTTTGCCAAATAGAGGCATCTTCGCGCCCCACACTCGCAGATTTTGAACTACACTACTTATCTAATAAATATCTACGTACACACTGTAGATAGGTATATCGAGACTGGCTCGAATCTCAACAGAACAATAATCTTGCTCGGCTGGATTCACGAATGTTGCGCAGGGCGCTCAAGGTCAGACTATTTGTCAAAAATATTGTAAGCGTTTTGTTATATATTAATTTTATACTTTTATTGTAAAAAAAACGTGATTTGTATATTTAATAAAATTCAGTAATTTATAATTATTCATACTCGATTTATATCTGTTAGAAGTTTTCTCATAGTAGGCACATAGTCAAGAACTTTTCAATTTATTGCTGTGGCACTAATTGCTATGCGAGAAATAAAACGTAATCTTAAACATGCCACACCAACAGTCCAATATCATCCACGCTCAATCAAACTTTGTTCTACGACATCCGAATAATAATAAAGTAATAATAACTTATTATTTTTTTATTATTAATAGGTAGCTATATTATTTTTTATGGGCCCCATCACATTTTTTTTTCTTCTTTAATTAACCCGTTTTGTTGTTCAGATAGGAAAATCAATTTTGCAAACCATTTACTAAGGCGTTAAGCGGGTATTACACTACACTGATTTAGAGCCTTATTGATTAATTTGCTTACTGTCTAACTCTAACTAGAGGTTTAGGGTAATAACGTTTTACTTCTTTATATAACATCTTAATCTAATTGTCTTACTTTGTTGAAATGTATCACCACCACTTTAACAAAGTAGGTAAAGTATAACATAGCTATGTAGATGATAGGTATTTAAATGTTAATTAATGTTGTTAGCTATATCCGTTTAAAATATGCAGTTCTACTGATAACGATTTAGAATAATAAACCTTCAAATATAAGTACTTTCACAAACAACTAGTATGACATAGTAATCACCTCACTTAGTTCACAGCTTTTTTCGCAGGTTTAATAGTATTTCTATCTACACAGTTATTAAGTATCGAAGTTCTTTCTTTGTAACACTTGGTAGTTAGGTACCTAATATTCTGATTTGGGCCAATATAAGAAGAAACCTACAACAACAACGGTCTTTTTAGCTTCTGTTACTCAGGTGCTACATTTGAGTTCTCGTTATATTTTGTTTGGTAGTTAGGTACCTACTTACGTTACGTTCCAGAAAACGAATTAAATATAAGAATTTAATGTATATGACTAAATTCCAATAGCATAATTAAATTTAATAGGAATGACGTTATTGATTTTTACACAAGTTCAAGTTGGTCGACTCAACGTTTTCATCTGGTATCCCTGATACATTTTTTTCCAACCCTTGTCTACAATTTCCATTGTCTATGCTTCCACCCCCTGACGTCACTGTGAAAATCGACCAATCCTATCGGACGCAGTATTCGATGGCCCTCATAAGCGGCATCACTACCGTGCTACACTTCGTACCTTATCTTCTAAATGTTTTCGTTAAGCGACAATATGTGCCGTTCGAAAATGGTCCTAGCTGTGATTAAAATTGTTTAAAATGATCAGTGTCATCAACTTGCCGCTGTGAAATATCATTTTTCATTTTATTTTGTCTGAAGTGAATTAGTTTTCTAAAATATCGTGAGGGGGTGGTGCCGTGATGCCAGTTCGTAAGCAAGGTGAATTTCGATATTCAGATATCGACGTTATTGTCTATAGTGATCGTGTGCTGTCCACGCTGTCATTGGCTTATTATTTAATTTGCACAAGGGGTTGGCAGCGCTCGACATAGCACCCTTCTGTTGTTTCGTATCGATATAAGAGGGTTGACTGTATGGTCCACAATTTCGCGCTTCATACTCAATATGCTGCCCGACATTCGTATTACCTACTTACTCATATTAAAACTATAAATCTTTCGTTGTTTCATTTTATGGCTCTATTAAAAATATGCCCTTCGTTTCACTTAAATGTAGGTCGAGCATTTACTCATACATATACCTCATGCGCTTTAGCTCTGCTGTGGCTTATATTTGTGTGTACTAGATATTAAACCGAGTTTATGTCACAAAAGTACCTGCTTCTATTATCCCTAGGCACTTATAACATAATAGGTTATACTTAATTCTGAGACCTTGCCTGCTATCTACTTGCTAATGCATTTAATAAATAAGAAGTAAACATGACCCAGTTACAAATTGTTGATGTATTACTATCTTGGTACCACAGAGGCCCACCGAGCATTAGAACTGCTGGAAGACTACCACAGCAAACTGGTGAAGCCGCAGGACCGACAACTTCGTCTTGCCATCGAGAGAGTTATTAGGATATTTAAATCACGGCTTTTTCAAGCTCTACTTGGTAAGTACCAAAACCTGCTACATTATTTGTATAGATAACGAAAGATCCTACCAAATAACTTGATGTAAGTACCTAAGAAATAAGAATACCTAGCTATATTATTACGTCACATTTGAGCAAATATTTACAAAGCCTTCTCTCAATAATTGTGAATGTAGGTACCTGCCTAACACAATTTTTATTGTTGATCCACATTTCTTTCTTTGACTGGTCAAATTATTTCTGCTGTCATTTAAGCGGCCGTTACACTTACCATTGATAAAATGAAGTAACTTTCAGCAAAAGTTAAGAAGTAGGTAGCTACGAGGAAATGCAACGACCCGATATATTTTTTTATCTTAAAAATGTTAAGGCTTGCTTCGATCAAAAATAACGTTCATTGAACCAAGGCAAAGTACCTACTAAAGTTCTACAGCATGTTTACAGTCTCGCCAACTTAGTCCGGTGAAGCGGTGAAAGCCTTCTTCGAGGGTAACTGCTGCGAAAATCTTAAAAAAGATAACACATTTCTAAATTTAACCTCGACTCGGCCTGTAAAGTTCAGATGTCGTGTCATCGCCCTGAGCCACATACCTTCAAATTAAATCATTTTTTTACAGCCAATGCCCAGCCAAATGGTACCCAATGATATATTTTTTTGGATTTCAACGACGTCTAATTGGAACTCTTAAATTCCCTATGGTTATGGTATACCGGGGAACTTAATTCCCATCACATATAACATGGCTAAGCATATTTTGTTTTCACTTGATATTTCATTCAATTATATAAAATTCCTTTTAGCTTTGTCTTATTCTTTACGAAAATTCAGATGACAGACTTTGGCACCATTATTTGTTGATCTCATTTCTTGTCTTGCCCCAAATCCGCTCGAATTGAACCCGTAGCACGTCGCGCGGTGATTGTTGGCAGACGCCAGCGTAACCACTTCTACCGTTCCGGCTCCTAACTTCACTTCAAACGTTAGATACTTATTAAAAAACAAACAAGGTGCACCTACGTTTTCCAAAATATGCGAATAAGCACATTATAGGGATAAATAAACAGCTGCCCTACAACATTTAATATTAAGTTAACGTTTATGATATTTTAGTACCTATTAATACTTCTCCACGAGACAACATATTAATTTGCTTACCCTAACCGCGCCTAGTGAAACTAGTTTACTTTTACTGCTAAGTGGACACCCTACCGGTATAAGGGGCTTCTAAAAATGAACGGCAATAAAGAAGCAAACACCCTTTTTTTGCATTACCCATTAGCTTTGAACTTCAGTTCGACTTTGAAGTTCAGTGGTCGAAGGGACCGATTCAGCTACTATGCTATAAATATACGAAACAGGCGCGTGACCGCATCACGCGTCACAAACGCTCTTGAGTCTTCCTTGACCACGACACTGCTATTGTGATACACATTATATTTAGCCGGTTGTAATGAGTATTACATAGTACATTTGATATCAACAATACGAATGTCTCTTAAACCAAGGTGCGCTTTTGGGCATCATGACTGGGCTAAGATAAATGCAGAATGTCATACATGTCAAAGAGAAGCTGGAAGTTAAAACTTATATTTAATAAATAAATCTATAAACATAAAAGTATCTAAGCTTGTGTAGGTTTACAACATAAGGGGGCGTTACAAAATAGTCTATAGTTCCGTCAAGCGTAAATATTACGGACAGATTTAGCCGTCTCCTTGAAAATAAGCTTGATACCAAGAACCATTGTAAATAATGTGTTTTTACCTGATGGGGTATTTTCTTTTAATAGGTAGGTTATAATATAGTAATAAGCTTTTTTTCGGTTTTCTATCTACTGTTCGTGATTAAGAGCCTGTCTGCATCTCAAAAATCAAAATATTTTTTACTCCATTTGGAACGCAATACGTTCGAAACTCCTATCTTAGAGTAGTGACAGAATAATACGAGATTGCTTATAAGAACAATCTTAACGTAATCTAAATTCAGCCCCTTATTTACAAGAATAATGTAGATGCAATTCAAACACATAGCTATCTACATTGGATTAACCTTGCCCTGTAGTCGATGCGGACTTGATTGCAGCTGACCGTTCGTGTCATGTCTCATGTGTTATGAACACACATGGGCTTCTCTACCACAGTTGTTGAGATAAAAGTAGTTCAACTTGCTTAAATACTTCGAATATTTTGATGTCGAAGTTGATTTTGTAGAAATACAGAAGAGTTTCAGAAAGCATGTATATTGGCTCTACTTCTGCTTAACCCAACTAAAAACATATTTTAAGGTAACATGTTTGAACTCGGTCAATGTTTAGAATTTTGAACTCGTGCATTTTCGTACACATTTCCCTTTTGAGTACATTTTCTGAGCAGCACAGACATTCGACTTTTTGACGCAGCCTTGAGATAATTATATCTAATTAAAATTGTCGACTCTACAATTAAAATTCATGTAAACGGCCCATAAAGTTTGCTATAAATAAATAATGTAAGTTTCTACAGTGTCTCGTCCGGGGATCGAACTCGGCACCTCAAGCTAACAATACCATGAAAACCGGTGTAGGTACACAACTCGACCACGGAGGTCATCGACTGAGATGTACATAATTATAACAATCCACTCTACAATTGAAGATTCATATAAACAGTACATAATTTGCTTGCTTTTACTTAACGTAACTTCTGCTTATGTATTTTTATACCATAATACAGATAAGTACACAGCTATTAGGTAGATCATACTACAACTAGCTTACCTTAAGGAAATGGATCTGGCTAATTTAGTTGGTATTTTTATCATCTTTCTAGTTTTCCCGTAAATCATTTTGTTCTACTGTAAGAATCAGTTTGTTGCCAGACTATTTTAAGACTAATTAAAATCGATCAGTTTGATAGAGTCCACACGCAGTTGAACTGTTGTGAATACTTATCAAATGTATTACGCACGCTGTGTAATTATCACTTGTAAAATAATATTATTGTGAATAATCTACAAATCTCTTGTTTATTTAGTTCAATATGTTAACTGGCTGGACCAACGAGTGTACCGACAATATTAATGACCTTTAGATAATGATATTATCAACATTTTAATATTTTTTGCACATAACTAATCGGGGAACTAATGTTATTGACAGAGTTTATAAATTCTTAAAAATATATTATTCCTTTGAAGTCAAAATATTGAAAAGCAAGGACGATACCGCATTATGTCTTATATGAACTTATAATAAATTAAAAAGCATATTTAATTAGGGGCCCATGTTTAAATCGATGCGACATGATGATGAAATGAATATAGTTAAGTAGGAAAATACTTTTTTCTTTAAATGATTACTTTTAACTTGTTCGGTAGAGTCAAATCGTTTAGAATTGAGGCACTACAAACAAGACGTGTGTAACGTTTTTGAATTATTTGTTAGCAGGAACTTTTGACCTAAAAAATTATGGTAATAAGCTCATTGTAAGCGTGTGTACCTTAGATACTTGATGAATTTGTAGATCCCTTAACAAGTATATGTCTAAATACCCGTACTTCGGTATAGGTATTTCCCTACAGCACCTACCTAGCTACTATAAGTCACCCTGATAATTAAAACAGAGGTACTTACCACTTAATTAAAGAACCTAGAGGATAGTTATCCAGTAGGTGGATGAATAAAACGGAATAACAGAGAGCTGAATAAGTCCCCCCAAATGAAACTTTGATTGACAATAATATATTCGAAATCAATTAATCCATATCGTAGTGCTGTAGACGGATGCGTTTGTAAACTCAACAATGTGTGCGATGGTCTGTTTGACCCAGATCTCGATATATACGGGTCACAAGCTTCGACTGAGCCTTTCGCTTACACAATTCAACTCTTCAACATGTTTTAATTGAAATTTTAAACTATGTGTGCTGAACTGTTCTACAATTTTTAATAAAAACGCTCATATCTGCAATGCAACTAACGCCAACAGAAACAGTCGGAGCTAAATTGAAAGTAACTTTTCATTAATTAATATTTGTTTTCCCAATACTTCAGGCAGGCACAAAGTTGCCTCGAGTCACGTGCAACTTTCAGAGATAGCAGTTGAATGGCTGAGTTGCATGATAAGTTTAATCGTCGTTAAAGCTCCGTTGTTTTATATAAATAATAGATTTTAGCAGACGATTTTATGATAAAGTTAGTAACTTACGACAGTTGCTGCTTATAATGCACTGGAGAAACGCTACCGCTAGCTAAGTGCCTACCTAAGTTTGACGTTAAGTAACTTCCTAGGTCCTTAGATTATAAACTCTACAAAAGCTTTTATACATATCACCAATCCAATAAAAAGTTAGATTCAGCGTACCATAAATTAGGGCCCTGTTTCAATATCAATAAGAAATAAAAATCATGTCAAGTAAGTGCAACGCTCGTTAAAAATCTAGGGGGTTTTGCTTCACAGTACCGACACCGATCATAATAAGCGTAAAGATATCGCTTATCGATAGTTTCATTCCTTTGTGGTTTAATATGTATATAACCATAACCAAAGATTACTTATGTTACAGGCGAAAACGACCAATATGTATTAGAACAACCAAAATATTTATTGTTAATTTGCATTTGGGTTATAGGAAATATTTACAAATTATACTTCCCTAATCACATATCGAATAATTATTAATTAAACTAAGGCCAATTTACACACGTCATGTCAATGTTAAGTTGGCCAAGCTAAGTTGAGTTTAACGTTAATCCGAGATTTAACTTGTTGATGCCAGTAGGCATTAATGAACGTATACAAGTCATTCCATTCATTTAAGTAACTTAGGTCTACACACAATACAACACAACTATAAAATGAATTCTAATAATTAAATAAATAGCACGCACGAACTACGAATAAGTAAATGGATGACACATCAAGTTACGAAAGAAAAATGCATTCATGAGTAGTTAGATATTTCTCTATGCTATAGATTGTGTAGAATGTAAAATATATTACTTAATACATAAGTATGTATAGATAGGATACTTTGTCACGACTTCACGAGGTAGCAGAGACATTGTGAAGCAGACTGTAAAATCCGAATAAGCTGCCTTGGCCACCTGGGTAGGTGCCCTATGGTCGACGGTTTAATAACATAACTTGCACTAAGTTCATCTACTTTAACATGAAACAACGTTGGGGTCGCCGCCCGCACGCTCGATATCGATCTCAACACGACACGACTCACGCGATAGTTCCTAGTACCCACCTACCATTCAACGGAATTGTTTCAGATTAGGTCTTACTGATAAAGCTTTTATAGGTACCGTATTATTTACCTGTACAAACGATAACTTGTTTTCAGGTACCTATTATGAATTAATATTTATACGTCTATTTGTCTTCTATTTACAGTCTGTATTTCTGTAACAGTTACATAAACTACGTTCTATCGAGTCAAGCTGAGTCAAGGCCCTTATAAAAATCGATTGAAGGCATCTGTTTTACTTTTCTTTGTAATGTCACAGATATTCAAGAATTCTACGAGCTCACGCTTCTCGATGACACGAAGTCGATTCAGCAAAAGACTGCGGAAACGATACGAATCGCGAACAAATGGGAAGCAGACAACGTTCGGCGGGAGGTGAGTGTATCGTCTCTCGTTACGTCAGTATCGTAATTGTATTTTATTAAGTCTTTTAACATTCTTTAAATTATCCAAAGTTAGCTACATGGAATTTGTTGGCACATGACCATGTAAAATAGTAAACAGAAACATTTAAATGGTTTTTAACAACGGCATGCATCCAAACCATCTATGTATTTAAAAAATAAATGATTTTAATTGCAATCTTATTCCGCAATCCCAATTTTAACTGGGTTATTTGCAGTTCATTGTAAACTTTCCGACGTCTGTACTTTTTGTTTCATTTATGGGCCTGTTTACCTCGCGTATTTATTTAGTAGAGCTATAATAGAGACTTATTTACAGTACCTACATAGGTAGGTGGTAAATAAACCTGGTACAGTAATAGTACTATAACAGGTTATAGTAGTTGTATATTAGTAATCCTATTTCGACTATTATATTGATTAAAAATTCGTGTAGGTATCTTAGTTAGGGCCACAGAAAAAAGCATCTATTGACTTTTTTCCAACTCTACAAACAGTACATAAGTACAAGCTGTTAGTCTATGAAGCCCATAGCAAAACACCTTTGCAAAATATGCTCATTCTACTCTCTAGATCAAGTATTTAATTCCTTTTTGTCTGCCGTCAAATTTAGGCCCCTTAATTGAGCGTTTAAGAGAGCCATTGAAAATGCATTAATTAAGTAGGTTCCTACGTAATACCCTCAAAAAAGAATTGTCAGCAGGTTTTACCCGATTGACAAAGAAAAAGGGTAATGCTTTTTGTAAAGTATCGTAATCTGGACCTGAACATTAGAGTTTTTTTATTCAGATTTATCTGACTTTTCCATATTCCCGGCAATAATACAGAATGCAATCAACAAAACAACTTATTGGTCGATCGGAGTTTCTATTCAAGGCCCGCCTACAGTTCACCACAAATATCTTGGAAGGTATAACCATTCTTCTACATGTAAACAATGCAGTGAAATAGAATGAATGTAGGGCACTGCCGCCTACTAGATTTTATTCACTGATCCAAGTCTTGATGAAAATTGCGATAAAACTTAATCGTTTAATAAACTTGTACTACTTATTTAGCAATATTACTAAGACGCATACTGCACCTAGATACCTGCTTTCCACATGCATGAGACCAAGGCCAAAAAATTATCTAAAATCTAAATGAAAGAAGATACGAATGCAAAAAATGGGTGGTTTTCGACGTTACTTGCCATTTGAGGATATAAATAAACCCGAAAATGTTAACTTACAGATCCCCACAGAAGATAGTGACTACAGAAGCGTATCCAATGCATTCCTCCAAGACAACAACAAAAAGTCTGAATCGCGAAATGTTACGCCAGATTCGACGAAGGTTAGTACCAAACGGTCACTGTTAAAAAAAATCTTCATGAGTACCTAGGTACATAGATTGACCTTGATATAAGAAAGAAGCTCAGGAAAACAGGACTGTCTACTATTATAGCCATGATATGTTTAGAAAAACAGCACGCATTCAGTTAATTAGTAGAACTTAATCTTTATTTTTATGCCCAGGCACTTACTGTCATCCCGCCTTCGAGTGGAGGAATCGAGGATAGGAAGGTATTATATACGTTATTATTATCGATCTTCGATAAACTTTCTTCTGCCATAAATACATCTGATTCTTTATACTGTAATTACTGCAGGAACGATCAAATAATAAATTATAAACCGACATTTAGATAAGTAAAGGAAAACAATGGTGAAAATTCTTTCAAATCAATGATATGCAATAATGCAATTTACCGTGAAGTTTTAATTCCAACGGCTAAGTCGGAGAATATTTCGTACAGCGCCATCTTTTGTGAATGGTTTACAATCCGAGAAGTTTTAGTTGTGGATCGAGCGGTGGATCGATGCGATGATTCCATTTTTTTTATTCTGATGACGTGACGTTTACGAAAGTAGCTGAACGAACGGAGCGCTAGGTACAACAAGTGGACGGTAATGGCGGATGGTTGGTGTTTCGCGTCTCGTAGTACTATTTATAACCTAAAATATAGTACAAGTTTTCGGCGATATGTGCGCTAACGTTTCTTGGTTGTGTGGATTGGTGCCGTTAAATTTCACAATTGTGCCAATGACGTACGAACACTACATCGACTGAAAGTATACTGCTCTAAATGATAATCAGTGAAATGATATTGCACACAAATTTTTGACATTCACACTGCCGAGATTTCGTATTCGTTGCAAGTAAGGCCATTTAATAAACACTAATCTATTTTTAAACGTTTAGTAATTTCTTTACACTCTGGGAACGTTTTCAATTCTTGGTGAGACTAATGCGACTTCTGAGTTAATTTTGCTTGTAACATTTGCTGTTACTTGCCCATGGTTGATAGGTACAATATAAGTACTATGATACTATCAAGTGTCCATAAATTGCACACTAATAATGTAACACGGACATTCTAATTAAGGTTCATCGCTTTGACATTCATACCATCCTATCATCGAACACAAATTGTAACACGCCTAATAATTACCTAGCCATACATACATGTCTACTAAAATCGCTATCAAAAAGGGCTCGGTTAAAATTCGTCCATTCATTAGATAAGGACTGCTGCAATTTAAACTAAGCTAACATGATAAAGAGCTTTAAATGTTATGGGATTATCTGCAACAGAAAAAGAGGTCGCATACCTTGAAAAAAGGTCACATACTTTGATATGTTTTGGTGCAAGTTAGTTGTGGGTTCTAGGTAGAGAATGGTGCATGCTGGACATCATCAAGTAAGCTGAAAGTGGACACGAGTGTGTAACTAACAATGCATGCAGTGTACATAGTGTAGTACGGACAACAAAATAAATCCCTGAAGGCTATGCACACTTGGTCTTGAAAATGACAGAAAGACGGAAGAAAAAATCACATAATGGATTTCTACGGAAAGTCTCCTCCTTGTTTAATCTTGACACGGTGAGTAGGTAACTTGAAGACTTGAATTTGATACTGTATCAGACAGTAAATATTAATGAATTTTCACCATTGTCTTTCTTACTACTACCTATTATTCTGCAGTATTTTACAATTGGAAGAATATAAATTATGATTATGTCAAACAAAACTAATAATCTCTTTAAATTATGTAATATTCCAAGGTGATTATTGAGTAAACCATATTTATCAACATATATTTATCTACTAATACTTACAGGTATAACATATTTACCTTTTATTACTATTATTTATTTAAGCAATGTTTGTACATAGAACCTGTATTATGTGTGTGAATGATGTTTACCCGTTTGCAATAATTCTCCTTTTTCTGTCATTAATTTCATTTTTTATGTTATCACAATGTGTTCATGATTACCTATACACTTATTTCTTGACTTGTAGGACCTATCATTAAAATTAAATTTAAATCTCAATTAGTATGTTCCCAATGATATTATTATATCACATTCCATAGCATGTTACCGCCTGTTTATGTAAAAGCCAAAACAATATCTCAATTTCCTTTTTTTGAAAATCAATAAGAGTATTGTCAACATTGATTTTATTTACATCTCAACCTTACAATGTATTAGGACTTTGTTACATTAAAAATTCTCTTATTTTTTCAGTAGTAATCAATTTATTCAATTCAACAATAAACTAGTATTATGTGTATGTATGTTATTTAATTATATTGGTTCTTGAGATCTCACCTACTTACCCTCATATCTTACTGAACTCATTGTAAATTAGAAATTAACTTAATGAGCCAATTATAACTTTCAGGCTCACGTCACATCACCAGAAATGAAGCAGGTAAACTATTAATTTATTCAAATACCTATATATAATTTGATTCACATCTGGCTTATCTCTCATTAATTGATTTCCACTTAAATACAATCATGTATTGCCATTCTATAGGATAAATACCTCCCTTTCAAAATAAATATCCCTTTTGCAAATGTTTAGTAGTAAAAGAATGATTCACATTCTGCCGTTCACCCTATTTTTTTTAAACCTGTGTACCTATCATCTGAATAAAAATTGTTCGAATGTGTTGCTAAACCCAGCTTTCAGCCTTTGCAGGTAAATGGCATAGAAGGCGGTGGTAACGAGCGCACACAAGGTGAGGATGGGTACATCTACATGACGGTGGTGCTGTCGCGGGCGGGCGGCGCGGGGCTGGGCTTCAGCATCGCCGGCGGCTCCGACAACCCGCACGTGGCCGAGGACCCGCACATCTACGTCACCAAGCTCATCCCGGGCGGAGCGGCCGCCGCTAGCCAGCTGCAGATCAATGATGCCATATTACAGGTAAACAAACACTCTTTATAACTCTACTTTATATTTGATTATAAAGAAAAGAAGTTTTAGTATCTGAAATTACGATTTGTTAAATGCAATAATGTCATGCCATCTTTTCTAGGAAAAGATATCGAGGCACGTTTTTATTGTGTTTATAAATCATGAATAACCTATCTAAAATTAAATTTTAAATAGGCTAAATCGTGCATTTTTACCTTGTCTGGCAGGTGAATGATACGAGTGTGGACAACGTTACGCACGCCGACGCAGTTGACGCATTAAAAAAGGCTGGCAATACCGTGAGACTGGTGGGTGTTTGTTTATTTACTTTATTATATTGTGCGTAAGCCAGCTGATACGAGATTAAGTCAATATGTGACTCAAACTTATGATCTTAATGGCTCATATACGTTCGTTGATAACTCTGTCGACACAGTGATCAAGGTGTCCTCGACGATTTAGGGTGCTAGAGTATGTAGGCTAAATTATAATACAGACTTGCAACTGTTGTAGTTCCGATTTACAATCAAGTTATTTGAAGTGTATAAAACAGTAACATAGTGCCACATCTACCCATTCTGAGAATTAGTGAGTCAACAATGAGGGAACTTCTTTTGAAAATACTTCTAACAATCAATGTATGTGTGAACAGTAAATGCTAAACATTTCATGGACAAAATAATTCCATTTTGTTAGAAGCCTTAATTGTTGATCAATAGTTCCTGCCAATTGTGTGTGAGTCATGATTTAACTATTGAGGGCGCCATTATGTGACACTTCAGAAGCTGACCTTCGTGCAAGGACTCTTTTACAATAAACATTATGTCCCGCGAAATATACCTATGATTCACAGCCGCACGCACCTCTTTTTCTTTTTACCATCTTTACTACAAATGCCATTTACATTTTTTACAGAAAATACGACGTCGTGCGACAGATGATTCAAATGTGTTACAAGTGTCAAAGCCTGAAGAATCCGTAGAGATCGAGCTGGTTAAGGGCGGCTCAGGTCTCGGGTTCAGTATAGCGGGGGGGCTCGGAAATCAACATATCCCTGGGGATAACGGCATATACGTGACCAAGATCATGGCTGGTGGTGCTGCTCATAGAGACAGCCGTCTGAGGGTCGGCGATAAATTGTTAATGGTTAAAAATACTTCGGTGAGTGTATTCTTTTGTTCATTGATTGTTAGACACTATACTATGAGTTTTATTGGGTCAAGTAGCTTAAATTGTGTCAGTGATTTAGCTTGTTTGGGTTTAACTCGCATGCATCGCCGATGATATACTTTGACACACTTTATTTTCTTATGTAATGTTTAAATATATCTATTATTTGTTTTCAGAATGGAGACGTAAACCTAGATAATGTAACACATGAGGATGCAGTCGCTGCACTGAAGGCCACAGGCGAGCGAGTGGTGTTAGTGCTGGTGCCGGGCCCGAGACACGGCCAGCCCTCGCCGCGGACCTCACGCGCCAACACTCGTGAGTACTCAGCATTAAAGCCTCAGCCTCATAGCTATGCTCTATAAGTTCTATAATCTATACTGGTGTCATCAAAGCTCAGATTATTGCTAGCTCAAAGCTATATTATTGTACCATGTTTATACGACTGTTATTTGACGTTTTCTTAATTACACATACAGCTACCAGATTGACCATTGAACATGACAATACTGAAACAGCGTCGAGCGCGGCGAACTCATTACGTCGCGAAGACGTGACGGACGGCGAGGAGTCTCGCGTGGTGGAGCTGGAGAAGGGGCCGGCGGGGCTGGGCTTCAACATCGTGGGCGGCGAGGACGGGCACGGCATCTACGTGTCGTTCCTGCTGGCCGGCGGGCCCGCCGAGCGCTCCGGCCGGCTCAGGCGCGGCGACCGCCTGCTCGCCGTCAACGCGGAAGACATCACGCACGCCACGCACGAGCAGGCCGCGAAGGCGCTCAAGGTAACACCCCGCCGACGTTCAACTAGCATTGACTTACGGCCAATTAATTTATATAGTTATTTAGAACTACGGGATGACGGCATTGCTAGTGTTGAAGTGTATAAGGCAGTTTATTAATATTAGACATTCTTTTGCTTATTAACATGATTTTCGGTTATGTTCTTGGGTTCAATTCCCGGATGGGTCAATATGAATGAATCACTTTCATACAGAAATAATAGCTATAGGAATGAATCTATGTCTGATAGACAATTAAGATTTACATTACATGAAATGCCTTAATATTGTTGTTATGTTTAACATAAGTTGCCGAAATTCATATCGTCATAAATCCTCATCAAACTTCATTCAATATTGACTTGAATATCAATGATAATATTTATTTTATTGGTACAACTATCTATAAAATTTTCTGTATCAATACCTCACTAATATACTTGTACGTATCATTTCAGAGCACGGGACAAAATGTGAAATTGACAGTTGTGTATAGGCCACAGGAATACAATAAATTCGAAGCGCGTATCAATGAACTAAAGCAACATCACACACTGCTAAGAACATCACAAAAACGATCCTTGTATGTGAGGTGAGTTCATTCCTATATTAACTACGTTCTTAAATACATTATTTTGATTTCAAAAACCAGTTTTCTCTACTATATTTCCTTATATGACGAAATAATTTATGCTAAAATTATTGTTGTTGATCCATAACAAATATAGGTGTGGGTAATTGTATGCAAAAAGAATATACATAAATACTTAATTGATTGACCTTTTTGTCTTCACAATTTGTTATTATCAATTTATTTCTGTGTTACTTTGACAGAAAATCTGTCTATGAGCTAGATATTCTTCATCAATAATTGTCTATATAAATTATATACTACATCATAATAAACCTTAAAATTAAGCTATTAAGGCATTGTAGAAACCTTAACAGAACAAGGAACAACGTAATTCGTCTTCTCATAGTAGACATAATCTTATATGATTCATAAGATAAGATATGACATAACTGTTTACCTAAAGATGTTCTTGAACTCTATTTAGTGTTATATATTTAGGCATCATAAAGGAAAACTGTATATATTTCCTTATAATTGTCTAGTTTATAATATGTTTATTGTTGTTTCCAGAGCACTGTTCGATTACGACCCGGTGCGGGACGACGGCCTGCCTTCCCGAGGCCTGCCATTCAGATACGGAGATATATTGCACGTCACAAACGCTTCTGACGACGAATGGTGGCAAGCTAGGTAACATATACTTATTTCATTAGATATCTATGAAATTATCTTATTTATTTAAACTTTCATGTACAATTGTGGTACATAAGGCGGACTTAATGCCGCAAGGCATTATCTACCAGTCAACCTTATTTTACCTGGTTTCAAACTCTTTACTTTTATGTTAATCTTTTAAATTGAATAAAGAACAAATATCAATGTTTTACTATTGTTTATGTTTTATCTCGTAAGGATAAGGGTTATTTCAATCATGGTGACAAAGGATATATCTTATGAGATTTAATGTAATGTGAATATTCAAGAGGATATTATGTATTCTAATTTTATGCATCCATATTTTTAATGCGATCAATGCTCGTGCCTTCTCTATATGGGAAGAGGTCTGTGCCCAGCTGTGGGACGTTTATAGGCTGGAATTATTATTTATATTTTATCGCAGCAGTTTAAAAGCCTTTGTCTTTTCGACGCACTTTTTGTCCGGTGCTAGGATGGGCTAGTCCTTTCGGTAGATGTTCATTAAATCTGCCGTGTTGTATTATTATTATTATTATTTATTGTTATGTTATACATATACTAAGTTAAATAATGTGTATAGACGGCTGGACAAGACGGAGTCGGACGCAATCGGCATCATTCCGTCGAAGCGTCGCTGGGAGCGCAAGCAGCGAGCGCGCGACCGACAGGTCAAGTTCCAGGGACAGGGCACGCCTGTTAGCACTGTGAGTTACTATACTACCTTATTGTCCATTAATATATACTACAAAATAAGGTCGCCTTTCGCGTCTGTTTGTCTCTCCGCTAACTTCTAAACAGTCTACGCATATAGACAGAGAGACGTTAAAGAGCTAAATAATGACGTCAATGAAAGGCAACTGTGCGATTCCGGATGGGTCGCTAGTTAATATTATTGTAATATGACTATTACTATTACTGTATATTCAAGACATTAATTTATACAATACTCAACTAACGCTTAAATTATAAATGTTGCAGAGCCAATCAACACTTGAAAGGAAAAACAAAAAATCATTGTCGTTCAGCAGAAAGTTCCCATTCATGAAGAGTCGAGAGGACGGCAAATCTGAAGACGGTTCAGACCAAGAACGTAAGTACAGCTAGAGCCACATCCTGCCACTATCCACATTCACAGCACGTGAATCACCCGATACATTACATTTAAATATCATTAACTATGTCACGAACATTATAAATAATGTATTATATGGTGCAGTGGTACATGTAATGATAATGATTCCATATATAGCCTTCAGGGAATCCCATGATTATGTTTATGGCGTACTCGACGGATTGGGATTACGCAAGCATAGCGGCGACACGCGGGTTTGGTTATGTACTACAATGTGAATGCTTCGCTGCACAGACGACTAATATAACAATTTTGTTACAGCTTTCATGCTTTGTTACACGCAGGAGGACGCTAACGCGGACGGTAAGTGCACTCTCCCTTCTCCTCTCATATTTATTACTCTCGCTACTGTGCTGTTAATCGTATGTAGGTCATTACGCAGTTTTTTTTTCATGCGGCTGCTAATAACCACTATTTAAAGTTAGGTCGTTTTACATTGGAGCTATTTGCTTATTCTAACCACAGAACAAATTCACGTTCGATGTTAATTAAAATAAATAAAGCCTTCGTGAACGGTTCAATTTGGTGTTACGATAAAATAATAGCAATTGTGCAATGGTTTTCTACTTTGTATTTTATGTAATAACGTAATATTTTCATTCTGGAGGCAATTGCTATTTTGAGTATTTAAACAACACAAACTATTATTTTTTATGCTCTTTATTATACTGTCCTTGGAACCTTATTTCTTCAGTATATAATAATATCTTATTTGTTTGATCGAGTCGTAATGTTCAAGATTGATTAATTTATGTCATGAATACTTCTATATTGTGTATGTATTTTATATTTTGATCTTATCAACTTGATTCTAACATCATTGGTAATACACACTTTTGACAATCACAAGAATTCTTCAAGTTACACAGACGTTATGTGAGAACGTTTGAAACATCACAGTGTAGAGAATTTTACTGTTATCTATTTTTAATCAAAATGTACCGGATCTATGTGAGTAAATTATCGCTTGTAGTGTGTTTGGAGAAGCATGGTGATGCCTATAATAAAAATATAGGTTAGCAATAATTTGCCAGTAATCGGCATATCATTGTCGCTTGTCATAATATTATGGTGTTGTCGGCGACCCGGTGACAAGCTATGTACTTATTACCTCTGTGTGTTAGATAGTTTTATTTTTATTTTCAGCTCTTATCACACAACTGCGGTTATGACGTTAAAAGGTCCAACAGTAAAAAAATGCATTCACGTATTAGTATTTGAATTAAAAATTAAAAGAATACTATTAGTTAAGGGATGAAATTCCAAACCGTATAATATACTTGAACAAGAACTTTATAAGTAACTTGATTAGATGAAGCGTAGATGTGTGGTGAGAGCTTAGAAGTTACGATTTGGTGTTCCACAAGTAGTTAATGTTGATAATGGAAAGTGGTCGCAGCGAGCTCACGGGTTGGTTTGAGACACGTCCGGCCGCCGTCCCGTGCTTCTAGTTGCCTAACCGAAGCCAACACACATCTAACTATCACCTCTTCGACGAGACGTATTTTTATTTGCTGTTTATTTTCCCGAGCGCTATTCATGAACTTGTAGAGTTCTGCTAATTACAACCATGCTACGGAACTATGACGAACATACCCGTCGATACTCACTCCTCACGGAGGTTCCCCATCCCCAGTCCCGTGCCCTTGTACGGACGCATATTGCGTTTATTATAAATGTATGTAACGTTAATTTTTCTACGTGTAGGGGAAATCTTGTACCGAGTGGAACTTCCCATGATGGAGGAGATAACGCTCATTTATCTCGAGGACGAGAGTAAGTGTTGGGAGTGAGGCGTAGCTTGCGAGTGCCGTAGCCGATACCTTACCTCCCGCATTCTGGTTATGATCATCAATTAGAAATGTAGTTTTCATTTCAATAACACTCCAGTTTTTATTATTATTTGTCATACTTTCTTTATGTTCAGTTGTTTTTAATTCATAAATCGCGATTACTCTAATAGCCTCTCCGCACTCGAAAATATTACATCGAGCTCACGAAAGTGTTTGGATCATTGTTTCTAAATTGTCGAGTCACGCGGGGCTCACTAGTTCGCGACTGCTGTGACTTACGTACGCGTTGCAATGAGCTGAGTCCTGGCCGCGGGCGTGGCGGGGAGCGGCCACTGGAAGCACACGGCCGCTCGCGCAGCGGACGCATGTCGCACCGCTGTACAAGCTTTGCTAGTACACGTCACTCGTCACTCGCCACTCGTCACTCGTCACCAGTCACTGGCATGTTCAGGTGTACGATACTCTATCACGACATCCTCATTCGAGCTTGTTTTACGTTTTCAAATTACGCTGTGCTGATTTATTTCTAGAGATAGTTTTTGTCGCTTCAGATGTTTAGGGATGCTGTAATTATTTAATTGGCCTAGCGCTGACACACATATTGGTTGTTGTATTAAAATGTGTATATTCGCTTATTATACTTCTGTTTCAAATTGTATTGATGGGCATATATAATTGAGCCAGAATTAAATAAATCATACCTTGAAACGTGTTGGCAAGACATAAGGTTTTATTTAATCTTGGCTAGTAGTAAAACCGATCCATGTTTGTTAGAGTAATTTAGATAAAAACAAATACATTTCGATGCGTAAGAAATAAAAACATACTGATATAAATGTATCAAAAAAAAGATTTAAATAACAACGTTGTTACCATGGTTATTTCTTGTGTCGAACTGTACGTTTAGACTAGACTTATATTTAGTGTAGCAGGTGTTTAATGCATACCTTTTCGCTAAGCAAGACAAAAGTATACCGTCTAGTTTCTAGTATGTATTTGTATTATTTTATCAACTTCTTCTTTTAGGTAATTTGCTTTTAAGATTAATAATAGGTTAGGTAGATAATAAATTCCAACATAGTGTTATGTTGTTTTATAGAAAGTGTTCTTTCTTAAATGATATTTAGTGTCAATAAGATTATTGTCTTTTATAGATTTTACCAAACATGTTTCATTGTGAATTGATATGAACATAGGTTTTGCAGCACACGTTTTGCACGTAACGTTATTTTGATATCAGCACATCGCACGAATGTTGTGTATATCACACATATCATAAGTGGTAATTGGTTACACATAAAGCGACAAACTAAACTGGGTAAAAGGTTTTAGTAGGAGAGACTAGTCCTTCATAAAAATATATATAGCACAAGAGTATTTGTCTCTCTAGAATTTGTGTTTTGTTATATGTATACTGAGATCCAGTGTTTTGCAGGTCAAGATGAAACGGTGCTATCGTATGAGACCGTACAACAGTTGACCATAACTTATACGCGGCCAGTGATTATCCTGGGCCCGCTCAAGGACAGAATAAACGACGATCTAATATCCGAGTTCCCTGACAAGTTTGGCAGCTGCGTGCCTCGTGAGTAATTTATTTATGCTTACTATTTTTATACGTGCTACGCTAGAGACAGGCTTCTTGTCAGGCAGAGTAGCAACAAGCACTGATCAAATAACAGATAATCAGTGGTGTTTAAGACTGGTTTTATAGACAGTAGGTATTACTGTTTATATCTGTTGTACTTCAAGTGTTACTGTATTATTATCTCCACCTTAACTACTTATTGAAGTAAAACTGTTTTTTGGACTAATTCTATCGCGATTTATATAGTTGTTTTATGTCAATCTGTTACTATTATAATTGCAGACACGACGCGCCCCCGCCGCGACTACGAGGTGGACGGGCGCGACTACCACTTCGTGGCGAGCCGCGAGCAGATGGAGCGCGACATACAGAACCACCTGTTCATAGAGGCCGGACAGTACAACGACAACCTCTACGGCACCTCCGTCGCCTCCGTCAGGGAAGTCGCTGAGAAGGTACGGACACACTTATACAACTACCAAAATATGTATATTTATATCACATAGTTATTGAATCCTGGCTGACATTATACAGATGGAACAGGTATACCAAAGTACAGATATTCAGATCATCAGCAGATCGAAAACATCGAGTTAGATATTTTTAAAAGTTATGATAATGCCTTATAACTGGTCGTCTAGGTACTTTGGGGGTCAGCAACTAGCAGAGAGATTTTTTTTATGACACTCCTTGTCTTTCTAGCAACATCATACCAAGCAAAGATTGTTTTCAGTAAATGATAGGCACGTGATACATGGTGTGCCAATTAAAAAATTAACAATTGTTTCATGTTACAGGGAAAGCATTGCATTTTGGATGTGAGCGGCAATGCAATCAAGAGATTACAGGTGGCTCAACTTTATCCCATTGCCATATTTATAAAACCAAAGAGCATAGAGTCTATAATGTAAGTATAATTCCTTAAAATATGGTAATCTAAATATTTCTAGTGAATATAACAATTTAACATAATTTTTTGTGTCTAGGGAAATGAATAAGCGAATGACGGAGGAACAAGCGAAGAAAACATACGAACGAGCGCTGAAAATGGAACAAGAGTTCGCCGAATACTTTACCGGTGAGTGATGTTACTAAAAGTATTTTTTGTTGTTGTATAGACAGTGTATGTAACGTATTGTTGTGTCCGCAGCGGTAGTGACGGGCGACACGCCGGAGGAGATCTACGCGAAGGTGAAGGCGGTGATCACGGCGGAGAGCGGGCCCACCGTGTGGGTGCCCCGGCGCGAGCCGCTGTAGCGTGCCATACGTAGTACCTAACTAGTGCCTGAGTCCCGAGCGCGCCCGCGTACTCCCGACACCCCAAGCCGTAGCGCGACCGCACCACCCCGCCCGGTACGCAAGCCTGCGTAACCTAAGCCTCTTTCTAGATTTACGATCAGACTTTCTTCATCACCGCTTGATAGATAGACCATATCGGATCGTTATTTTAGCGTTAAAGAGATTATTTCTAAATTTAATGTAAATTGACACATATATGGATAAATTGTTGACCAAGAACTGGCTATTGATAGCATTCACTGTTGTTCACTTACTTACGCTTATGTTTATCGTGCAAATCTATTAACGAGGACGTGTCGTCGAATGCAAGTTTTATATCGAATTATTATTTTAATTATTTGACAAAGCCCACTAATTGTGCTTCAATTAACTATGTAAATTTATTGTATATTTAATAACATTTTAAAATGGTATTATACATGTTAATTTACTCAGGTTGCTAGATACTTTTAAATTTTCGTCAGTGTTAAGAGTTTAAATATAATTACAATATTCAGATAGTGGATTAATCGTTGAAGACGAATCACGTTGCACAGGTGATGTTAAACCGCTATATAAACGTATACCCACTAGTTATGATAGTTACGCTGTGTAGATGAACCCACCTCACGCATGGCTAGTGTATGACGTACATAATCAGGATTATTTGCTCAAGCGGCAATCTATATCGTTATTGTAACCATTGAATCTCATGACATTTCTGCACACCGTTGTCCCCTTGACACTTTAGACGAGGTGCAAAGTTGTTTGTTGATCATTTTTATAGTAAGCAATTGTGTTATATGGTGTGAAATGTCTCACCAATTAAATAGTGTTTGACATTTATTTATTGAGAATTTTATTTTCTTACGGAATAATTGAATGCTCATCTGCAAATATGGCACTAGAAGCGAGCATGTAAAGCTTAGGCTGCAATATATTTGTTTGTTACGTCATAGCGTATGTATTGCTAATTATATTATGTCCTTAATAACAAAGTAATCATTACCCTGAGTATTATGTATGACCTTAGTATAAACAATATGATGCATATACTTTTAAATATTAATGACATGGTACTTAAATGTTTTATCGATATGTTGCAAACATAATACGAATGTTTTAAAGTATTAATTAACTTAAACATGACAAATTATAATAATGGCGATTATTATGAAATATTTTAATTTGACACAAGAAAGGTATTACGGCAAACTTATTTGGTGTCTAGTACTGATAAATTGTTAAATCCACCAAAGAGATTTGACACTGTGTATATTAGCAATATTGGCCAAGCACAATTTATTGTTCACAACGTTAAAATCACTATCGTTTGCCGTGGTTCCTTTTTGAATTTTGTTGTGTAATGTAAATAATAATAATAGATATTTTAATTTATTCTTAAGATTCTGTATCAATGTATTAACTTCATAGTCACGAAAATGGTTTATTTTTAAAGCTATTTATTTTATCTTTTATAAGTAGGTATTTTATTAAATAATTAATTGAGTTTGTGCAAATTAAGTGTATAATGTCTTAACATATTGTAGTGTAACATTTTAATCCACATCCATATTTGCAGATGTACAATGTTTATGAGTTAGTGATGTTCAATAGAATAGTTTGAATAAAATTATTTACGTTGAAAATCTAATATTGTTTTATTTATTAACCTTACTTAGCCTATACATTACTTTAGGATTATTTCGTGCAGTGTTTGATGGACACTTGGCAATAGTAGAAATCTGTGAACTCTCTTTTGAAGATATCAGGATCCTTAGACCTAAGGGTGCTGTGCGGGTAGTCATATAAATGTCACATAATCAAATATTTACTTAACTACGAGGGAGCCCATAGGCATCTACCAACTACCCTCCTTTATAACAGGATGTAGGTATTTTTCAGTTTTGCAGTTTTTCTTGAGATTTTTGATTCCTACGGAAAAGAAACGGAATCAGATGCGTAAAGAAAAGTAATGACATGAATTTTAATTTAAAAAGTAATATCATCTGTCTATTTAGAAGTAGGTAGTAGCCGTTATGGGATTGCACGTGTACCGTCTCCGGTACACCTAATTACCTGTCTGTAATTAGGTCACCACGCCAAGTCGCAAATCTAGTGTGCGACGTGAGGCGGGTTCGATGGTGCATGGAACAAGCATTTATACGATCCTCATTAATTAGGTGTTGGTTCTTAATGCACGTGTTTTAATAATACCTTCAAGATACGTTGAATGTCAGCAGCTTTAATATAGCTGCTGCCTACATGCATGTGAATTTATCAACTTTGGTCTGGGACCTGTATAGGGTTTACGGACAATGCCGTGTGCGTGGCTGAATACAGGTCGGGAAAAAATTAACTGCCATTGGTCGACTAGATAGGAAGAATTTTCGTCTAATTTCCTCTAGACTTTGTAAATACTGAAGGTTTTATAAACCCTGATCTAGATGTGGTGGCTAGCGGTGCAATGAACGGATTTGTATGCACAAGGTTGCAGGTTCGAACCCTGGCAATTACCAATGTAGCTTGTTCAAAGTTATATGTACCTACCTATTTTCTAAATTATTCTGAGACACTTCTGACAAACGGTAAAGGAAAACATCGTGAGGAAACCTGGATTCCAAAAATTAGGCTCTGAAATAGGAAATCCGCAGAGAGCTTGGTGATCAATACTCGTGCCCAGCAGTGGGTCGTTTATAGGCTGGATTATTATTGTATTTATAAACCCTGAGCTAGAAGTAACCTACCTACAACATATTTTTATACTTTGAATGGACATGATCAGTGAAACTTTGAGTAAGGATGTGGTGTGGCACATATGCATTAATTCTCATCAGAATCCTATTTTGAAAACTAAAAAATAAAAACTGCCTCGTTGGCCTAGTGGTGCTAAGCGCGCCTGCTACGCTAGAGGTCTTGGGTTCGATTCCCAAGTCGAGCAAGGTGTTATTGGGTTTTTCTATGCAATTCTCAGTCGCAGGTCGGAGTTTGGATTTGTGCCCGGTGAGTGGCAATAGGCTCGCCCCCTATTACATGGGACCTAAACATATCGGCGAACTGTGGGTGTACATTGGTACAGCTCTGCCTAACCCTTCGGGGATACAGGCGTGATGATATGTTATGTTTATAAAATAAAGGGAGCATGTATGAAGAGAATAATGGACAGTGGATAAAGCGAAACAAGTATGTAAGAATCGTAGCAAGTGGAAAGAAGTGGTCTCTGCCTACCTTTAGGGGAAACAGGCGTGATTTTATGTATGTATAAAATAAAACATGTTGTCAAATTAAAATTATTTAATGTCCTTATATCTCATCAAGTACAACGGTCGTTTTCTCAGACACGTAGAGACCGTCTAAGAACTTTCTGATGTCCTTGTTTTTGACTGTGGTAGACTGTTGGATGAGGGCAGCGGAGCTGGAGACATCCTCCAAGGAGTTGCCTTCAATGATAAGCTCATCCTTCTGTTTCGGGGAGTTGACGACGGTCACACCAGGTGCCATCTTTACCCTTCTGATGTATTTCTCGCCAAGGAAATTACGGATTTCGATGACGCTGTTACCCTCAGTGGTTACACAGTTGATGGGGAAGTGAGCGTATACAGCGCGCATTTTGTACTGGAATCCCTTGGTCACACCTGAAAAGGAAAATAATTTGATTTGAATAGATGTTGACAGGTATTAAGGTTCATGTAATCTATGTGCAAGTAAAGAGTTAAATATTTTTTAAGACAATTCTTTTATAAAAAAATATTATCAGAGGAGTTATCATCCACCCCTACATTCATTTTATTAGGGTTATTTTACAATTAGACAAATTATAAATTTAATAGCAATTTAACTTATAACGTTAATGTACAACATTATTTCTTCACTCAGCAAAAGTGTATAAAATAGGAAAGCAACGCTGTGTTGCATTAACCTTTCGCTTGTTTTAAATAAACCAGTTCGAAGTAAGAAAACAATGCTCCAAATGTCTTAGTCGGACGATTGCACTTAAGTAATCAGTCATGATTAAAAGCCCTTAAGTGTAACTGTCACACTTAAAACATTTTTTTTCTTATGCCGAACTGTGTAACTTAAGAGATCGCGAAAGGTTAAAATGTAGTACTTGAAATACTATTGCACATTACCTATAGAAAAAAGACTTGGATAACACTATTTCTAGCCAATTTAAGTAAACCTGAGAATAATAAAGGGTATAATTGTGTCAATTTCAAATGGTTACATTGTAACAAGTAGCTACAGTAACAGAATTTGAGATACACAATGAGGGTAGTAGTCAAAATAACAAAATCCCAAATCTCATTTATATGATTTAAGATAAAAAATATGAACTGTATGGATAGCCTATTGGTATATGTATAGAGAGCTAAGAAGATTGGGTGGATGACAAAAAAAATAGTGTAACCTATTTATCACTGATCATAATCTTGGTACACACATGTTATAATATAGTATTGTATACAATGAGAATGTTTGTAAAAGTGTTGTGCGAGTTGTTACTAAATAGTTCCTCGGCACCAAGATGCACTATTAATAACAGAAGGGTATATTATTACTTATGACCAAATCTTTTAAAAAGTCACTGAACAAGGGCAGAAACACAATAGGGTAAAGGGACAGTTGAACCATGACAAATTTAATAAGATGAATGTCTAAAAGCTAGCTCTTTATTTAAAAACTCTATATGATAATTATTATTAATAATATAATCTACTAAGGTTAACAACATGGGTTGCAAGAACTTTTAAGTCTATACTGGAAAGTCTACCTAGGGGATTGGCAGTCACTGAACATTTGTGAATAAAACCACCCAGTGAGATAGAGTTGGGTAGGACACGCGATATGAATGAGTTTGTATGAGTAACTCATTTCGAATTGTGAGGTGGGACAATGTACCACCTCAAATGAAGTGGGACACTGTCATACCACTGAGACATTAGTAAGAGTTGAGATGTACTGTGACATTACTTCAAACATGAGTTGAGCTGTTATTTGTGACATTTTACAAACACACGAGTTGAGCTATACGTGTAACATTAATCCAAGTATGCAATACTTATTACAATAAAGATTCGAAGTACGACTCTTTTAATATTCAATTTCACTAATCGTAGCGGCGCATCAATTCGAATTAAAACAACCGAAAGATAACGAATGTTCACGTAAAAACCCTTATTTGAGGTGTTTGTCACGCACTGTGTCCCGCTCACTCACACACAGTACAAGTAGTAGCGAGACGACGGAAACGCTCGCGCTCATGCTCATGCCTCATTTTTTGAAGTGGGACAAAATGTATTTTTGAGGTGATGGGACATTCTGTCATTGTGTATGGTACATTTGAGGTGACTCTTGTATGAGTTACACAACTCTACAGTGAGAGGCATGTAATACTAACTAAACCATCAGAAATGCGCGAGAGACAGGTTAAATAAGTTACTTATGTAAAAATAAACTGGTTTATAAATTGTACTTGGAGTAAACCTTAAATCGTTCACAATATACTTGGTACTCAGAGTGGCGATGGTGGAAATTTGTAATACAGTAATTATTAGTGTACGAGATAATGTGCAATAGTTTGTTTTCATTTTGTATAACCTCTAAAACATTTTCAGGTTATGGTATCACTTTATATTAGAGACTAATAGTCATGAAACAGAACAACAACAAGTAAACATTTACCTTTGATCATGTTCTCAACGTGTGAGCAGACTGTCCTGACTGCGGCGAGTTCCTTCTTGGAACCGAACCATTTCTCTACCTTCAGGAGGCGAGGGTTCACCATGCGAATGTCAACAGCCAAGTGCTTGAAGTTCCTTTTCAATGTTCCGCGCGGTCCTTTCACTGTCACCAACCGCGATTTAACGTGCACCGTGAGCCCATCAGGGATCTTCACCTTTTGGTTAGCAACTATTTGCTTCATGGTCAAGCCTAAAACGATAATAAATTCAGTTACAGAACTTAACCTGTTTGTTGTAACACTTGACAACTTAGATTCGTATGTTTGGTGTTTAGTAAATGAAATATAGTTATGAACCAGTGCTATATGCTATATATCATCGATATCAATCACTATCACATAAATATATTAGATATTTCAGGGGATTTATTTAGATTTCTGTAAATTACAAACATATTCACCTACTTTCTTTGACACAAGAGCCGGAAAAGACAGAATAGGTTGAGAGATGTTACTAGTAAACAAAATTACAAAATATATATAGACTGATATTCTCGTCAATTTTGATGGTCACAAAATAATACTATTACACTGCCACTACCGTGCTATACCCACCACTGCTGATGCAAGATTGCTGCAAGATTCCTGGTTAGATAAAGGTTAAACAAAAATTACTTTGATCATCGATTTTAGTGAATACGAAATTAATGTTTTCACACACAGTTTGATTGTTTTCAGGTTTTACCTTAAAAAGCAACGAAATACACAAAGAAAATAAAAACTAAAAAAGAAAATACCTACTTGAAACTAAAATACATAATAGGAGCCAATTTTATCATTGTGCGTGCAGTTTTATCCAATCCCACAAAGTTGCAGATTCCTATTCCTGTATAATTTGTAAAATTGATATACTTCATTCCAATCAAATAAATTGTTTTGCCAAATCAAACAGAGCTTGTAATTTGGTAACCAGACAATAGATAAACATTCATATAATATATTTCCAAATACATGAATGATCATTCTTTTTACAAAAAAAATTGTCCTGAGTACAAATTGAATCCGCAACCTCCTGGTATATAAGTTGGGGAGAAGCATGTTATAAAATATCGATTAGGTATAGCTTTAAAGAAAAGTTACTAATATCTAGCCTCAGATTAAAAGATTTGTTAAACTAGTTATTGGCATATATTTCAAAAATGATAATTATGTACTAGAAGGTACTCGACAAGATTGGTCTCGTTCGCAAGGTTTTACTCACTAATATATAAGTAAACCCTACGAGAGTTTAGTTTTGTCCATTTTTAGTTTTTTAAAACATTGACAATTGATTGTCAAACGTTACTGTCACAATGACATAAGATTATTATGAATTGAAGGGGAATTTTTACGAGAAGAAATTCCTAATAAAATTAGTAAAATATAAGTTTTGATAACATAAAAACATTTAGTCTTGGTGATAATGTTGTTGAAAACAATAATTCAGTCGGAGTTAACTTTATGTTACAGGATTTTTGCTAGAGGTACTGTATTTTTAGGTTATCTAAGGATATTATTAGTGTCTTGTAAAAACTATATTTACATAACTGTTTACAGGTCTGGGTACCAGATCATCATGGGATATTGTAACAGGAGTATGTGTGGAAAGATTACCAGTTTTAACTCCACCTCTTAACGAAATTCAGAAAAAATACAAGGATTTATTGTACACCTTAGAAATTGAGAAGAGTATGAAATCCGCCCATGAGCTCAGACATGAGAGTGACAAGTTAGTATACAGAATAAGCCATACTGTAATATTGAAATCTTATTTATTTGAAACTTCATGTATCCACATATTACACAAGGGGAACTTAAAGGTTGATGAGCTATCAGATGGTTTTCGCTGGACGACCTTCTTCTTTTTATGTTATAAATTAATCTATGTGTACCACACAGTATTATGATTCCTACAATGTTGCATATTTATTTCAAATTAAAAGTAAATTGTGGAAACAAAATACCAATATTCATGATACTTACATACAATATTGATTTTGTTTAAGTGTCATTTTAAAACTTACCTAAATATCCACTTATCTATATTTCAGGGTACAAGCGGAGCTTTTAAAGAATGAATCAGCTGAGGTAGACATGGATGCAGTCAGTAAGATCACAGCACAGGACTTTGAAGATGCTGCCAATGAAGAACTGGCTCAGTTCAAGTTTGCCAGCATAGAGACTGGTAATACTATTTTCCTGATTTTCTAGTAAATATAATGTTACCCAGCTTAATATATGTTTTTAAATTAAAAACAATACTCAAGGGCATATTGTGTCTACCATTCAACATTTTGGTTTTCATAGAAATATATAGATGTACACACTATGTATGCACCTCTTCTTTACACCTGTCACTGTTAAATTTTGCACGTAGTTTCTGTTTGGGTCTTTAACGTATTTTGTATGCCTATTTCCTAACACGGGATAACCCCTTATAACTTTACCTATATTTTCTTTTTCTTAACTTTAACTATTTTTATTAATTTCCAGATGCTGACAAGAAGGGTGACCAAAGCACTACAGACCGGTGTCTTCAAAGGCATTTAGTTCTAGTGACTCCTATCAAACTGGGCTCTGATGTGAAGACATTGTTACCACAAGGCCTGTGGAAAGAAGGAGAAACACTGAGACAGGTACCTTGGTAATTTATAAACATAAAGCAGTAGATTTGTATACAATATATGTATAATGATAAATAGTTGCACAGAAATGGTTGGATCATTTCTGTTTCTGCTTATGGCATTCCATTTTTAATTTTTTTATTGAGGTGTCTCACAGTTCTGATCTAGGCATTACTATTCTTTATTATTTTCTTGAATGTTTATGGATCCGATTGGCACATCAAAATATTTAGAGATGATTAATTATATTAGAATTATGCACTTTATGTGATAAACCTGAGTGCTAAAAAAATACGAAAAAAATTATGGTTAAATATATGAAATACACACAAATAAAGTTTAGATCTTTTGCCTCTCTACTAGTCCCAAATGTCTATTTATGTTTTCTAAAATATAATGAAAAGAATCGAAAGATTGACTAAAATTCATATTTATTTATAGAGCTTGCGTTTAAACTGTATCTATACTGGCAAAACCTGATACATACAATTAATATAGGCCACAAAATATAGTTTTCCGGATACAAAGATGGCTGAATAACTTTTTAAAACACTTTTTTTGTTATAGACTGCTGAAAGAGTAGTTGAAGAGCAATGTGGACCAGAGTTGAAAGTACAGTTTGTATCAAATGCACCCTGTGGGTTCTACAAGTACAAATATCCTTCAGAAATCAATGGGAAAGTTGGGGCCAAAGTAAGTACCTATCTATAAATAATATATTGTCCAAGTTATTTTAATAAATCTTTACATTTTCTTTATTCACTAGACTCAAGTAACTAAAGAAAAGAAATAAAAAAAATGGCTACAAATTCATGCATGTCAAGTTTATCGTAAATATTTACGTAAGAAACTAGGGAAGTCATCAAGAAAGTACTTAGTGTAACACAATACATAATATACATGCATTTATATAAAACAAAAATAGTAAACAGCATTTAATTTAATGAACTTGAAAGTATCTCATTTATTTTTGTAACATTCCAGGTTTCTTTAAAGATTTACAAAAATATATTTTGAATCTCAAAATGATTTTTATTTACAGGTATTCTTCTACTACGCAAATTACAAAAGTGGTAAACTTACGAAAACAAAAGGCAACTGGTTAAACCGAACTGAACTGCAAAAACTACTGCCTGAGAAATACAAAAAGTCTGTAACTGAATTTCTAATCGAAGAAACATATTAATAATAGTGTACAAAATAGAGTGTAGTAATAAAATGTATATTAACTTAATTTATTTTATTATTTGAATTGTAACTCCCGGTTTTTGAACGGCTAATCAACTTATTCTGTTGTCAAAAGAATTGATCACGATTGTGATTAAATAAACAAAAGACTAACCGTCCAACACAGCTTTTCTTGACATGAGGTTTGTCGGACTATTAACTAACTTTTGCGTTGATCAATTTTTCAGAAACCGGAAGTAGACTTAACTATTTATTACTATAAACCTGCTAAGCTTTACCTAATTAACCTATTGAAAATTCGTATATTGCGTAGACAACACCAGTTTTCAGCCAAACTGCAAATCAAATTTAAGTAGATGGTCCTTAGATACCTATCCTCTGTATATAAAAGTAAGTAAGGAGTAAATTCATGCATATGACAACAATACATGCAGTATTTTTTTTCTTTACGAAAGGAATTCCTTAATAAAGAACAGTCCTTCTATTACGGGACTTCTTATAAACATAAAAAACACATGTTTTAATAACGTCCAGACCTAGAAAATAAATAGTGGATCACAACTTTTGTACCATGCGGGGATCGAACCCGCGCAGCACTTTGCGCACAGTAATGATCGTCGTGGTGAACTAGTGACCTCATCTAACCGTGTAGTCTGAAATGCAATTATATACAGTAGGACGTAAGTAAATGAGCGAAAGCCATGTACCGAACAATGAAATATAATAAACATTCGAGCGCTAGGTAATTACAGAAATATATTTCCTTGCCTCCATTAATACGCAGTTAGCTTTCGTTTCTTATTGGGGTACCGAGAAAATATTGTTTAGCGCGAATCTTGCGCGGTGTGTGCTTCACAGTAAAGCATCGAAATAGAAGTTTACTTAAACAATGAGCGTGGTTTATGAGTAAACACTTTTTGGTGCCGAACTCCCGAAGATTCCGGGAGTATTTACCGCCAAATTGAATCTTATGTGATTAGTATTAGAATGTATATTGCCGTAAACATTGTTTAACGCTCTAAGAAAGGATATTGATAAAATAATTGTTGGATTTTGTACCTTCTGACTTTAAGGCAGAGTTCAATTTCGTTTGTTGGGTTTGAGTTTGCTTGCTAAAGATGGAACATGTTAGCTGCACTTCCCAAGGCTCCCGTCTTTTAGTTTACAAACAATCGCGTGCTGTTTTTCGTTTATGCTGTAGGTACAAGATTAAATAATTTCCTATGAAAAGTATGTAAATACAGTCTTGTTGTTTCTCTACCGTCGAACTACTCAGGCTGGCCTGTTTGTTTTGCAATTTCCAACTGTTTGAGATTCTGTTTTAGTACTTACAGTGATTTATGTGTATGTCATAATCTTTTACTAATTGATTTTGTACAAAGGTACGCAAAGTGTTTAAGTTATGCACAAATTATAGAAAAATATAGGAAATTGTTATTTGTATTTTTTTACTCGGGAAGGTATCTACCTAGGTAGGTGATTTGCCTACGGTAGGTGTGGATGTATAGTGATATACCTACTTTAAAAAAACAACACATCATTACCTGCACGTAATACGTAGGTAAATGTAAAGCGCAGAAATCAATCGAAATCAAAGACAAAAACATCTTACCTATTTGACGGAACCATAACACAAACTGTGATATGTAGGTACACTATCAATATAGGAACCAGTGTAAAATCTCGCTATGAATTAACCTGCTATGGGAACAATCATAGATTGATTTCATGATTACAAACTCAAGGTATTGAGTGCTTGCCTTTCAAACGGCGGATAATTCGCATAGCTAACATCTAATTATGACGAGGAAATTCTGTTGGATCCTAGCTTTAGAGCGATGCCCTTTAATTAGTTATCTAGCTCTTCTTTCAAGGAAAACTTTACGTTCATAAATATTTGGAATCAGATTACACACTACGGTATTAGGTAGGTACATTTACGAGCAAAAATAGGTATATAGCTGTATAATAATCCAGCCTATAAACGTCCCACTGCTGGGCACAGGCCTCTTCCCATATACAGAAGGCGTAAGCATTGATCACCACGCTTGTTCACTGCGGATTGGTGATTTCAGATCCCAAATTTTGGAATCCAGGTTTCCTCACGACGTTTTCCTTCACCGTTTGTCAGATGTGTCTTAGAATAATTAAGAAAGTACATATAACTTTGAAAAGTTACATTGGTACTTATTTACTTGGCCCGGGTTCGAACCTGCAACCTCGTGCATACTAAACCGTTCATTAAACCGCTAGTCCACCACGACATTTTATAGCAGTATAGTGATATTTTAAAACGGCGAGAGGTGTTTGTTGAAACTCAATAAGATAATTTGGAAGGTAGACATGATTAAGGAACTGTTTAAAATGATTTCTTCATAACATATTTTACACAACACCAAAAATATCCGCTTAAAATAGAAGAGAAGTGTATGTACACATATTTTTGCTCGTGACTGTACCTAAAGAGTAGATTTACTGTGAAAATGGTTTTCTTACCTAAGTATGGGTACTAATAGGATTATAATGAATTCATTTAGGCATGTGTAGAGAACTTCTTCGACTGTAGGTAAAACCTGAAATACTTAGGGTGAGGGCTTCATCTTGCTACCACTTGGATTTAATATTAATAATAATAACTTTATTTCAGATAATTAACACAAAAACCAGACATTAAAGAAACACATTAAAAAACTCTAATAAAACATTATCTCTGACCATAGCACATTTCTATATACGCGCAGTGCCACGGCAAATAAATATATTTACCTATTAGTATATTACCATTTAGAATTATATATTTTCATATAAAGGTTTTGACGTAAGGTCACTCGATAAAAGTAGAGCCCTTTGATTTGTAGTAGAAAAGTATAAGCTACTCATATTGTAGACACTTCAATAGTAGGAAGTTACCATAAAACTAATTATATTCTTGAAATAATTAAATTGTCATAGAAATACAACTAGGTAATTATTCTTCTAATGATTAATAGATCAGACATGGAAGGACCGCTCTTATTAAAATTGTTGTTACTTTATGAGGAACATAGGAAAATTATCAACTGACTTGCTTTGAAGTTTTCCCTTCAAGTTATCTTATGTAGGTCCGATTTGGATATTTCTATTCAAACGCTTTTTTTCTCAAGTGGTATTTTAGATTACCTGTTTGTGTTTTTAATTTTTCTTTGGTATTTAATAAATATCTGCCGTGTCTATGTAGAACCGTTTCAGATATTAGTCAACTTTAGATACTTTTTAAAATCATAAAGTATAGCTTAAAATTTTTAAGTTTCTATTTTTATATATTACTAGCTGTGCCCCGCGGTTTCACCCGCGTGAATCCATAGGTTCCGCTCCCGGTGCCTTTATATTATTGGAGGCGTAGAAAAATCCAACAAATCACTATCATTTTTTTTTTCATAAAAACCTTCTCTTGACAATAACAAATACAACAAAAAAAGAATTAGCGAAATCGGTCCAGGCGTTATTGAGTTATGCGCTTACCAACACATATAGCGATTCATTTTTATATATAAGACTAGCTGTGCCCTGCGGTTTCACCCGCATGAATGCCTATGTCCCGTTCCCGGTCTCTTTATGTTATTCAGGGCGCAGATGAATCACTAACGTAGCAAAGGGCAGGATTACTTTTTTTTTCACCGAGCAATTTTCCAATTTTTTTTTCATAAGAACCTTCTCCTGATAATAACTAACACAACAAAAAAAGAATTGGCGAAATCGGTCCAGCCGTTATTGAGTTATGCGCTTACCAACACATTTAGCGATTCATTTTTATATATAAGATTAGTATTATATAGCTATATACTATTTGTATATTTTTATAGATATTAGTCAACTTTAGGAACCTTTTATATTCATAAAGTAGAGCTTAAAATTTTTAAGGTACTATTTTAGTTAAAAATAGCACGCATTCTATCATTTAAATATTGACGTTTCAACTGAAAATCGGTTTAGATAATAATCATTCTGTATAACATTATATAATAACTCTATTAGGAGTTTCTTGGTATTTATGTAGATTTAGAATTCCAATTGGCACTAAAATATCATTCAACCTACACAAACGTTTTGTATACAAACGCGAGAATGTATGGAATTGTTTTGAGTGAGTAATGACTAGTAAATAAATGATTACTGGTTTGTTTCAGGTTTATTATTAGACTAGGCCGCTTTAGCGCACCTTTTATAGGCACGGAACTAGAGGTTATCCATCGCGCTTGTTCATCTTGATTGTATAAGTAGAAGTGTTGTTTTATGTTAGAAGTATCAAAAGTTACCAAATGTACCTACCGTGTATTATTTAAACTCTACTAATTAAAGAAAAATGTGGATTGTAGAGTTAGAGAGTAGAGAGAGAGACCAAGGAAAGCCTCTCTTTTAACAGAATTTTACGGTTACATGTTTATTGAATTATTAGTTTATATAATGCACAAAGTAGTAGTCGTACCTAAGCTTAATGTTACTAGGTCTGGGTTTTTATACCTTTACCTAGTAATATTTTTAAGATGTGTCATGAACGAATATTTTATATACAAAAATAAGTCAAATAATTTTCAGGTATAAGAAAATTGAAAATTACGAGATTGAGTATTCAAATGAAATATATGATAAATAATAAGAGAAGTACCTAATTATCATAATGAAATATCATATTCAGTAACATAACATAGGTAGGTATGAAGGTAAATATATAATTAAGACTTGTATTCACGTTTAGGTGAGTTCGTGTGTTATTATATACGCCTATCAATATGTAGGCATGTATCTCCATGTTATATATAAAACGGGAGAGGTAACACGACCACCTCGCTCTGTGGAATGTAGAAGAAATCGTAAAAGTCCCGAACACACGCAAAGCACTTGCTCTCGGATCGTTTCTGTAGATGACATAATGAGGCAGACGCTTTTATTTTTGACATAGCTACATGTATATTCTTCATATATGGAAGGACAAGCAGACATATGTGCCTATACCGTGTTAAACTAATATAATTCAATGTTTAGATTAAGGCCTGAAATAATGATAAATTACTATGCAAGTTACCACAATAAATTAATTATAAATTAAACAAATGCGGATAAAACGCTAGACTGAATAGTAAGAGAGAATGCGAGCCTTAATCGTAGAGTGCCTAGTACCTAAATACAACATGTAGGGTTACGAAAGCGAGGACGCCTGAAACAGGCCAATATTTGGAAAGAAAAAAAATGATCTTAATATGTCATTGGCAATTTGATACACTCTTATAGGTACTTTCAGCTGATTAAGGCTTAAAAAAGCTAAGTAAACGCTAAGTCTGGCGTTTGTTTTCTTCGGCATGGTTTACAACGAGCCATCTTTAGCTGTACCTGTAGGAAACTTAGCAGGAGCTTTACTATAATGGAATGAAAAGTCCGATATTGCTCTTTAAAATACCATTTATTAAGGTCTAGCGTGCCTGAGTTTGGCAGTATGTGGACTTTATTACTTGAGTGAGTTGCCTATATTGAAAACCACGACACAAAATAAAACAATTCTTTTTTAAATTAAAAATTGCCAAACAATTAACAAAACTAAGTACTGCGGTGTAACTGACTCATTAGGATCTAAAGTCCTACTTGAGTTTAAAATTTACAGGGTTATATTTATACAGTTATAAATAGACCATGACTAAACATTAACTTAGGTACTTTTATTAATTATGCGACTGTCTCGGTATAATTATAAATGTGAAATATTAATAAGTAAGCGTGGCCACAGTTTTGCAGGTGTAAGGAGTATTAATGTCGCAAAATAATTTTATGTTTCCATAAATTACGTTACTTGAACACCTGAGCAGAACAAACTATGGATATTGCTAATAGTTCTACAACAATATCATATTACATGCTGACACCTCAACATTATAAAATTAATTTAAATTAATTAAGTATAATATAGGAGCCGTTTCCATATTATTGTTTAAGGTTGAAGCCGGCGGGGGGCGGCCTCGAGCCCCAGACTATAATTGATAAAATTCTCAACACACCACTCAATTTCTTTTAAACAATTTACTATTTTGAGAAGTGACTCATTTTTTCTTTATAAAAATGTAAATATTATTTATGTCATTGATGACGTCGTGTGTTTACACTCGTTTATGGTACCTACTTAGTATACGGCTAACAATAGACAAGTGATTTATCTTAGTTAAGGGACCTGTTAATTTATAACTAACAAGACCTACCTTTGTAAAGGAATAAATTAATTTATTTGACATTTATCAAATGACGCATAAAACATAAACTGTAGAAATATCAATTTATGGTTATAATTTATTAAGTTGTTTGACGGTTTAGGTAATTATTTCCCGTCATTATCTCAGTCTGTTTTTGTTAAATATAAGCTTATCTAACTAATTTATTGTAGGTATAGGTCATAGGTACTAAAGGTTATGACTTAAACATTTACATCAACAAAATTTTTATATTTAATAAAAAAATAGAGCCTTAGCTTCGGGCACGAATTGTTGTTCATAATAAACAATAACAACTTGTTAAGAATCACCGAACATTAAAGCGTGTACCTAATTAGCCATCAGACGGCAACAGTCATTAAGTGAAAAAAACCTCCCGACAAAATTCACATAATGTGCGTCAAAGTTAGATAAAACGGCAAATAGGAGCTGAGTGGTCCATTGTTCCAGAGTTAATGGACCACCGACCGATACGCGGCGGCATCCTCGCAAAAACAACTCTGAAATATCGCCATCGGAAAAAGGATACGAAAAACAACATATTTCGCCATTGAGGTAGGCAGCCGAGGAATTCGTCAAAGTATATTATCTCGGGCTTTCACAGTTCGATGGCGGCCAGTGTTAAATTATTGCCGAGACAAAGTTATCGACGTAATGTGAGACCCTTTATATGTATTGGCCTTCCTTGAATGCCGCCGTAACCTGTGCGCTTCGGAGAACAATTTTCGCCAAAACTCCATTATTTTAAAGTTCATTATTAAAGAATATAGTAGCAATATACTGTTATTAGCTAAATTCTTTATTTGTTCAGTGAAAGTACTGTATGGGTACCTTCTGAATACCGGGAGATAATGGGTGGTAACAATGTTACACAAAGATAAAAAGATTGCAAAAATGTTAAGATTCACTGTTAACGTGACTCCTAGGAAATGTATGAAAGTGAACTTCGGTAAAGAGAACAATGTGAAGAATTCATATCAGTAAAAGCGATTCAAATAATAACTGTAAATATGTAAACAATATCGGCGCCAATAGAAACAAAAGCTAGGGACACGTTAGCTGTCTGCTTCTGTGGAGAACACACAAAGGCGCTACCTTTGTGACTAAAACAATTGTAGGTACCGCAATACCTGTACTTACTGCATAATACTAAATTCTCAGAAAAAACACATCTACAGACTTCTGTTAACTAATAGCTCACACATACCTTACTGTAAATGATTAAAATCTTCGTAGGTACTTCTGCGTATGTAACATTGAAAAAATATTGGATTTTTGGTTGGTTTAATGATTCGTTGTGTTATGATTATAAAAAAAAAATCTTAAAGAGGAATACAAAACAAACTTAAAAAATAATTTTATAAGGTTTAGGGAACATAGTATTGTTCATAGGAGCTGCTGCAAAGTTACGTTACATAGTAAAGATATAAATTGGTACATAATAAATACCTCATATTAAAAAGATATTTAGAATTAGATACTTAATCGAAGTGATTAGATTCGCAACTTCTTTATTATTAAGGTTAAGCCTAGTTTACATGTAGATTTATCGATTAATAAAATTTTATGAGCTTTTTCGAGAATAATAATGCTATATCGATTAGATATTAATATTTTCGTGATCATGACGTAAGCGCTAAAAATAACGTAGTTTAGCTGTTCATTAAAATTGAAAGTTTCCGCATCGAACTTTCTCTACAGTAAACAGTAATAAGTGTTAAGGTTACGTAGGCATCGAGTATGAAGGTTTTTTAATAATTTCAAGTTCGGAATGCTCCGATGCGGACGCATTAGGTATTCGTAAAGATCACCAGATATTACGAGGCGCAATCAAAAACCAATCATGTGTTTATTAGTTGCGCGGGGAGATGAGTTGGCTGGTCTGCGTCTGCGCCGGTGTGTGATGGCGGCAGGAATGTGTGGGCACGTAGGTAGTGCGGGCATGTGTGAGGAGGGAGCCCGGCTGCCAGGTGGGCCCCCATTAGCAGCGGCGAGCCTCGAGCGGCCGCTCTTCATCTTTATGATAATTATTTTCTGTTTGTTTTCGTCGAAGAATCGGCCCGCCTCGCCGGCGAACGCTTCTCAGAACCAACTTCCATTGTGGTAAATTAAAGCCGCCCGGACCCCTGCCACGACGAGAGATAATTCGACAGGATGCCGCATATTATTAATTGCACTATGACTTGTGGAAATGGAGCTTTGAGTTTAGTGAGTCATTCATTCCGGCGGATCCGACGTTACCCTCTCGCGTGGGAACGCAGCACCCACTCCGGGCACCAGCTACGCCGTTAACGACCTTTTAACTTTACTCGAAATCTCTCCATTTTGTATTTCATACGTTTCTTTCGGTTAATTGAATTCCACTTCTGAAATGGTCCATAGCCCCGTTTACAGTCGCGTACAGCGCGAATCAATTAAGCTCTCTTGGGGTAAAACGATAAATTTCCAATTAACTGCACCGCAAGCACCGAACTGGTACTGAGAGATCAGTTCGTTAACTAGAGTTTAACAAGGTAATAAATAGAGGGTTCGAGGCAGACACCAGTGACCAATAAAAAGAGAACCGTAAATAAGCCAAATGCCTGCAATAAAAAAAGGGAACCTCGTAATGTTTACAATCTTGTGGCTTTATTCACTTTGTGTTCCAATTTCATGCTAAATCGAGCGGATAAAATCCTCCTTTATCAGGCAGACTCACCGTCTCGGCGGAACCCGCGCGCAGCTCGGCGCGGCGCGGGCGGCGCGTCTGCGCATGCGCCCTCGCCCGCCATTAAATACAAATCTAACATTAGCCCTGAATGAAGCGTAATAAGTTGAAAGGACCAATTTATGATAATTCAATTTGTGAGAACGAATGAAATATTTTATGTGTACAATAAATTGTATAAAGCTTTTAACGCGCTATGGATAGAAAGCTTTTACGACTTTATTTAATTCTGTGTAGATAAAAACGTACTCACATACAGAAGGCCTTGTATTACATGTAGGCGATGTATCATCTTCATATAAGTCTTATATATTCTTATTATGTAAGGTTCTGTACCTCAATAAATAAAAAAAGCTGAATAAGATGTAGCTTTTTGAGTACTTAACTACTTTAACAGATGTCCTTGGTTCCAAGAGCATAGGGTCAGCGATTTTACAATTTTTATTATAATAAGTTACTAGTGCGATATAGGTATAATAAATAGAACATTGAAAACAATGCTTTATTTACAAGGCTGGTACATTAAACATTTTTTTGAGAAATAGTTTTGCATCATTATAATTTTCTTTTAGTTTAATTTAATCATTCGTGTATTGTAATAATGTAGCCAGATGTTTTCTCATATCAATTTAGTAAATAACACAACCCACAAAAAACATTCATGAATAAAATTCTCTTGAATCAATCAAATTAATTTGCGTCGCCTCGTCGTGATGAAGCACAAACCAACTCTACATTAGCGATATAAACAAAAATAAAAGTGTACTTAATCGCTGTAATCAATATTTTTATATGGTAAAAAACAGATCCAAAGAAAAACTATCAATGGCAACTGGAATCGGACATAGCTCTAAGAAACCCCCATTAGTTCAATGCGACGAGGGCTAAGAGAGCGTTCATACAAGGAAACTTATTTTACTTTACATTTTGTTTAATACCCAAATAAAAAGCCGCAAAGTATGAATGATTTATATTTAATGATAAGCACAGATTGAGGCGAAGGAACAGTCTTGATACTTGTTGCTTATATTTCGTATGGCTCATTTCTTAATTAATCCCTAATTGATTTGTTGATTAATTTACTCAATATAAATTTAAATTGTGTAATTATTTGAATGCGAACTGTATTTTTGATGCGTGAAGTGCGCATGATTCTCAAGAGTGCATTGGTTAGGAGGCTCGACGGGTTATTAATTTTATGGTGTCGATGGCCGCACGCACCTGGCTGCAGCGGTCACTGCCGCTGCGCCAGCGCATTCCCCACTCCCCCCACGCCGGGATCAATCACGTAAGTACCTGTGTACATGGATTCTTACTGTCATCTACTAAAACATATAAACCCTAAATTAAACATTGAATAATAGCTAGGAAGAAGCAATTAATTAACAAAGCCGATTTTTTTAAATTGCTCTACGTATAAGGTGCGGATGTTCACTTAAACACACGTAGCCACTTAGTAAGATTGTTTCGAAAACCAAATCTAAATATAGTGAACAATAGCAGTTTATCAGTAGACCGAGGTATTAGATATGTGATGTGGACAGCATTCCCCTCCTAATCGAACTGGTTGGAAGCAGTGCGCGTGCATTACAATGTAAATGGCACATTCGTCTACAGGTGCCGTAGAGAACCTGAATTGTGTGCCGTACCACGTACAGCATTTGAATAACACATTTCGTGTGTGTCATATCCATCGCTGCCTCGCAGTCGGCGGTGTAGCGCCGCCCGCCAGTGTTTCACGGCGTTATGTAATTACCATTCAAAACGTGTCGCGGCGTAGTGAGAGATTTTGACATGTTTTGGTGAAGGTCACAGGTGTAAGTAGTACGAGACACGCGGGCGACAGCGTTGCTCAGACGATGTGGAAATGCAACTGATACTATTAAGTATATATCAATACATGTGAATACAAGTTGAAGTTATTTTAAACCTAGCGTAGATGGCTTGACGTATTTTTGTATTACGAAATCATTTCTTTGATTTTAGTATGGATGTAGTTTTCTTTTAGTTACATCTAGCTAAATATTTTACGATGTGGTAATTAAATAATCAAGCTTTAAACAATATAAGCAATTTAAAAACATTGTAAGCATTTATAACGTATCTATCTAATAAGTTGTAACTTCATAAATAAATAATCATAAACTTTCTTTATTTATAACTGAAAGCGATAAAATAAAACAATCACTGAAGCAGCATATTAAAAGTCTAAGTAGGTTCTAAACATGTTAACTACCTTATTATTGAGCTTGCGTGTTTGTTAGTCGTAATAAGTAATTCATTGGAATCAATACCGTTTCTGTGAGAGCCAAAGACTCCCACAACATAAAAATCATAATAATGTTTGAATATTACGATCGAGGCGCGGATGAAAAAGAAAACAAAGGCAATAATCATTTAGTGAAGGCACAAATTCCAACAGAATCACAGCCCGCTGATAGGTTGTTGTAAAGTCTACTCCGGGTGAGCACGGCGTATTCAATACTTATTAGTTTTCCTAATATACTTGGATAAGCATGGCTTGTAAATGTATATACGACAGATAATGTTGGATGGAAAATAATTAGGATTTTTTTCGACAAGTCTGAAGTAAATACAAAATATTACAGATACATTTTTTTTTCTCTCGAATGAAATTAGTGTTGGGAAAAACCGGCTTTAAAAAAAAGATATTTAGAATGCGGAAGTGGAGCTTAGTTTTATTCTTGTTTAGGTGTATAGTACTATCACTAACAAAAGACATTTACGTTAAAACATATTTATGTAAAAAAATATTACGTTGGTATAAAAAAAATATATTGAGAGAAAGCTCTCCCTTTTTAGTCAGGAATATTTAATTGTGTACATGATCAGACTACCTATTCATTAGCATCCGTAGTTATTTTGAAATCTTTGTGATATTTTATCCATAGGCTACAGTATAGGAATAGTTATATATATAGGAATAATGATTGTTCATTATTGGCTCTAGTTATTGAAATACTTTTACAACTATTCCTATACAAAATAGGGTTATAAAGGTATGTACAAACATACCTTTATAACCCTATTTTTAAGAAATTAAGTTTTGAATGATACATATTAATTACAATACAATTCCATGTTTCAAAGACAAAAAAGAAAGGGTACAAAGTCGATGTGCTGTTGATTGTGTGAAGCTTAATATTATTTAATACTTCACTACTTTCGCTATTCCACAGTATCTAACACAGCATGAGTAACAAGAACAATCGCGTGTAAGCTCGGTCCCAGCTGGAATCGCGTTCTTACCCACGCTGCGTCTACACAAACTGTTTATAATCATTATCACGGCAAATAGATGCCTCACTAATTACTTTATTAAAATTACCTCACACAACATCGTTTTGAACTTGACTTCGATATTTGGAAGGTAGAAGGCGTGTTGCTGTAAAATATCGCATTCCTTTCATTGCCTACGAGATAGTTGTCACGTACGTATTGTTGGTAGTAGAGTAGCCCATTATTTTAGAGTAAATGTAGGTCATTAATGTCCCTAAACCTAGTGAGATGAGGGAGACTTGAATTTCAAAGGCAATAAAAAAAAAGTTTGAAGAAAGTGAGAAATGAAAATTTTGTTCAGGTAATTAGGTATTGACTTTAACTTTGATTTTGAATGAAAATTTCCTCATCTATATTATTCCCTATCTATTCTTTCATATTTCAATTTAATGAATGCCAAAAAATAATATTTAGATAAACAGTAAGAAATTATATAAATTACGCCGATTGAAATAATTGAAATGCATACATAAGCAGTCGATATCATGTCCTTTAAGCGTGTTGTAGACGTGCAAGGAATCTGATGCAATACGATAAGAATCTTAATAATTTTCTAATTTTAGTTCTGTGTAGACAATCTTGACATGCTAAGTAAATATTTAAACGTTGGTAAACCTCATAAGTTAAAGCTATATTTAAGTGTAGAAAGCAACGACTTCAGGGGCGAGCCAAGTGGGCACCAGTCCAGGATATTATGCGAGTTGCAATCACACGCTCTTTATGCCGCAACTTACTTGAATTGTAGCATTGACATACTTAGATAATAAAAATAACCAAAGCTTTTACATCTCTGCCTTCAAGCCCGATGATTCAAATGACACACTATTATACAATCCATTTAATAGTCTTCATTATTTAATAGACAAAAGAAACAAATTACGTCACAAACAATAATGTAAAAAGTAAAAATAGTTGCACAAAAACCTCTACCTACACAAACAAAAGCGAGCGAAGAACGTTTTAGCACCTCCATAAAAACTGAAGCGAAACTATGGTCAATAAATTAATAAGTCATCGTCAAATGCCTCCAATTACTGCACAATATAAAGCGGAGTCAAGCAGGTAAACAAAATAGAGCTGTTATAAATTTTACAAGAGCAGTCGAGTGGCCACACTGCAGCACTGCCTCGACCACATTATGCAGTTTTTTTTTACTCTTTTTGTTCGCAGGCATTTGCTTTGTGAGCTTACTTCCGTCGGTACATTTTTTATGGTGGCGCTAAGTTTGAAACACAATAGATTTGATATAAGAGGCAAAATAGTGCGTTAGCGCCACCCCGGATCACACCCGACAGTTTGTCCAAAATACCGCATACCGTAAAATGCGTCACTCTATTGGTATGTCAATATTAAGTAAACGATAAGTTTAATCGATGTGCACACATGTTTTAGCGTGTTTAATTTATTTTAAATGAGTTTACTTAATAATTAGGTATCGTGTTTACAATGTAGTGTAAAGTTTATACGGCGGTCGTTCGTGTTTGAGTACACCTGTAGGTAAATAGGATTATAATAAATATTATATTCGTTGCTTTTGTTTTAAATTCTTAATTAATATAGTCGTTTTCCAGAACTTACAGTTAACTGATGAAGTGCAATAGGTATAGAAAATTATGCGTCCAGAAAAGATTTAATAATTTCGGTAATCTTTTATATTTATTTTTCATGTTTGCGAAGAAGGTTTTCACGAGAGCCATGACGTCATGTTCAGCAATGTAACAGGACAAGTCTCGAACAATGTGTCCCACACAAAAGGGTACCGTACGCCGCATATTTCTCAAAATGCGTGTTTGCGTTATCTTAAAACTTTATGCCACGGCTTTTGTGTACCTGTTGACTTTCCCTTAGCGCCGCTGTCAATTTTTTTCACAACGGTGTAATGTCGTACTGTTTGTATTCGTCTGAGCGTAAGATAATCGCCATTGTCCTGTAAGCGCCAGCGGCATCGGTTAGAAGCTTCTGTACTTAGAACTATTTGCTTTTATCTTTCTTCAAGCCAATTGTTTAACTTATACATTTAGGTCTAATAGAGTAGGCTTAAAATTAAGCACTTTGTGAAGTGGTCGGTGTTGGTGTCCTTTTATTTTGTACACAATTGATATTCTTGTAACGTTATCGTTTTATCTGTAAAACGTTAGAAAATAGCGGTTAATGTGCCGTGATTCATGCTTCGTTTGTGGTGACTCAAGATTTTTTCTCTATTCGAAAAAAGTAACAGCTCATTTGTATCTATGGTAAAAAAATGTTTTCGTACTTGCCTTGGTATTTACAACCACAACCCTAAGTGGTTTTTACGAATTTGTAAAACTGAAATTCCTTGCCTAACACGTCCGTGCGCGTTGAAATCTTTTCTATGCGTGACTTCGTGTTCACATTTTAGGACGTCATTTTCACGGGGAAATGACTGCTCTGTAGCTTAAAACGTTTTAAGCGGTTGTTATCCGTAATTATGTTCTTAAGGCTTGGATTCGATAGGTGCGTACAGTCGGTACCTACCAATTAGGTACCATGCGGTGGATTGGCAGTCGTTAGTTCGGAAGATGCTCGAAAGCGGATAATTTCTTTATCGCCGGCAGAGGGCGTGCGTGAGGTCCGAGCCCGCCTTTGGTCCATGCCGCCGAGTCTCCAACACCTACCCAAACTACCTAAGTGTTTTTCAATTAAGGGAAATAAAATTTATATACACATCTATAATACACATAAATGTTACTGTGGGAAATAAAGTTTAATAAGAGAGCGTTAGGAAGTAATTGCCGAATTCCTTTTACTCAATTTGTGTTTAACCTTATGTATTACTTAGAAAATAGAAAGTTCTTTAAGTTTGAAATTCCGAATAAGATGTGTCTATTGAAGTCACCATCAATTGGATTATAAAAGAAAGCACTCAACACCACTGTGAGCATATAATCCCTATTGTTTAACATAAAAGAAACATACAATGTTAAAAAGGATCCTTATCCTCTTAAAGTGACCAGTCATCATCAATACTTTAAGCACTGGTAGTATGAAAACAAGATTTTCAAAATCGTGAGTAAATATTTGCTCGCCTGACCATTCCATAAAGCAAGTTGAGAGGAACAAAAAATACGTTAACAAGAAAGGTCCTGTGGGAGCGGCCGTGGCTGAGACAGACTTATGTGGAAGGTGCAGGTGCGAGAAGGATGGTGGATGCCACGCCCACAACCACCCACGTAGTCGTAAACAGTCCAAATCCTTTGCACGCTTTCATGTATCCCAAATCGAAATCGCTCCGAGCATCAAACGCACGCGGTGATAGGATACACGCATCTCGCCCCAAGCCTTAAGACATAAAGTCGTGTGAACACGCTAAATAAGTTATTCCGTGTTGTTGTCCTTTTGTGATCGAGATCATAATGATAAATAACCCAAAGGATAGGTCCAGTTGGGGAATAATAATTGATTTTGATGTCTTAAACATAAAATATTCCCGATTGTATGTTTTGAAATGTATTTTTATAAACGCTGCCTACTTTTATGTTTTTAACATTCCATGTCATGGTATAATAAATATGTTTGGACTTGAATACAAAGTAGGTATCGGGAATGTTATGTTGTTTTTCTTTTGGTGGTTAGCCTAATAGGGGATGTATTGAAAGAGGTTTGTGGCCAGGATGGAATAAAAAAGAGATAAGGTTAACGTACAAGTGTTAACAAGTTGGTTTCTCAAAGGAGGCCGCGGCCGCTTTCCTCGTTTACTCTAATAACTTGAAAGCTTATTTTGAGATCTATTTATTGCCCTTACACACTCTCTCAAGTTATCATTAGACCGCTTACACGGACATTCGAAATAAACATCCAAATGACGTAATCATCCTCCATTATATTTCGGTACATAGTCTATATAACTTTATAGGCACAAATCGTAAAGTTACGCAGTCATTAAATAAAGGTAAGGTCGCTTTTTCATCTCAACGTTGGGTCTAAAAAGCAATTCAAGCCATACGTTGTTAAAAACTTGGGCCTAAGTGAATCAATAAATCATGTAAAAAATCGCTAGTGGTTTTGTCTCACAAAATGATTAGTCCAAATGTATCAAAGACATTCCAATCGGAGTGGTACGGTGGACCACACAACTTTGTTTACACCTCATAAGGAAACTCGACCTTACCTGCTTATCATAAGGCTGGTATTAATGTCATTGTGTTTCTATACGTGTATGGAGGAGGGTACCTTGTTCCAGGTCGATCGACAGCCTATAATTTGTGCATCGACTTCGTCACGTAATTAGAGGGACGTGACGCACCGGGTTGCGCATTCCCACTTGCCCACAAGGATATAACACGTAATTTTGACCCATTATTTTGACCACAAAATGACTGTAGTAGAACTCTCCCACCGCGGAAACGTTGCGTTTTATTATTGTTGTATTTAATTAGGTAACTAATTAGATTGACTGTCGGTATAGTTTTTGGAACTGCTTTCGATATATTTCTATTTAATAATGATTTAAACTTTTCTGTGATTGGTATACATTGTGTGGTGAAATATTAAGTTTATCATTCTTTTGTAAACTAGTTTATCTAAAAGGAATGTGTCTTTTGTCAGCCTGCTGCGTTGCTAAATTACTAGACAAGTATATAGCTTTTAACCTCTAGTTATCTAAGTAAAAGCATGTAAAATGTCTTATGATATGACAACATTAGCCTTGTTGTGACTTCATCTGTTTTAAGAAATGCAATTTTCTTTAAACTTTCAGTTACTTTTCGCTAGATAATTGGTTTAATTATCACTTGAGATTTGTGGTTTACAATTTCAAGAAATCCGTTATTATTTGTGGTCTAAAATTAATTGTTTTTAGTAATTATCTATTTCACGGTAGGAGATGTAGGTAATGGCATTTTACCATAATACATAAAAAACATTGTATATTTGTGTATAAGTTATGTTTTACGTTATTTTAGAATAACATGTTTATAACCGGCATTAGACACTACCTGTTAAACAATATTACGAGAAAAACAACTTAAACAAGAGGCCGACGTTTCGTCTGCCTCGCGCGCTCAGAACAAATAAAATATAAAAAGGTGAGCGATGCATTAAGTGCATATAAACATGTTGCCTTAGTGTCAATATTTGCGGGCGCTTTCCCATGGGAACCACGTCTGCGACTGCGCTAAATCACTTTGGTCGCGAGTGTACAGGTACACTCGGGTTTTCTTTTTTGCTATTGAAATGTCAATTTCCAACTTCACGTCCCGAGCCGAAAATCAATTAAAAATTTGCTTTGCGAGTTTGCAATTGCCGACGCTGTTCTAGATTTTTTGTTTTAGTTGCTTTTTCATTGGGGTTCTTTTATTTTACCCTCTAAAATACCCCTTTTCAATAAGTGTTTCTTCTTATTTACGTACAGTACAAGAATACAGAAGTTAATTTCCTTTAATTACATGCAACTAATTATCACTTTGGGAAATACGAGGAAAATCATGCGTAATATTATTTTGTGAAAACAAACCTATAACACTCTAGGTACCAACAAACATAGTCCAGGAGCCGCAGACTTATATCGAGAATTACGTCGCTAGTCGAGGAGCTTATAAATCGCGTAGTTCGCTACTCGTGCGATGATCACGAATATTTGTCGCGTGATGTCAGGAGCGGGAACCGAGATAAGGTAATTGTGAATGCGTGTAGCTGTCTCCGCGATAAATTGCTTTGGGATGCTGCGCCAACCGTACTGCCTTCACCTAACGCACTACACTTTAACCTAAATATTTAAACCTACTTGCTCAGTACTTAAAATAACTGACTCTTACTTCTGTAACACAGGTCTCACCTAGCTCAGGAGTTTTCAAACTAAAATGTATAAAACCTTTTTCTTTTTAAATCAATAAAACATTATTATTATTATAACTTTGTGTCACACAAGTTCACGACTGTAGAGCTACAGTCGTTAGTTAGTTAGTTAGTTCTTTAGGCTTAATAGAGCTATTAAGCCTCTTAATTCAGAAAATTGGGCTGGAACTTAGATAGTAGCATTTATTTTCTAGACTACATGTTCAACACGATCTAGTACCTACGAATGTATTATAAAAAATAACTAGATTTAATCTGATTTTACTGACTAAAAGTGAGAATGAGTAATGTTCGTTATATAAACGTAATCAACAATAGTACAACAGTTCGTATATCAACAATAATTTCACATGATTTCTGATGCCCTATGTATAAATGCCTCAAAGGTCAATGACATAATTGAGAACGACACTTAAATGAATGTAAAAAATTGAATATTTTAATAGCCGTTTCTAATTAGTGGCATTTACCGTTTTTTTTTTCTTTTGGGTTCCGTATTCAAAATAGAACTTTTGTTAATCGTTAAAGGCAAAAAGACAAGCATTAAGTAAATTTTAAGAGTATACATTGTAAAGGTTGCATATCATCTGGATCTTCGAAGTTTAGTATCTCCTGTTTATTTATAAGATGAACCTAAAAGACACAAATTACTTAACATAAACATTGCACCCTCATTTTATTAACTTGCATTCCGAAGAAGGCTTGACCTATTTGTAACTAAAAAGAATGTACCTAATTAATAATTCGAGGGCTATCAAATTAAGTCGGTAAGATTACAATCGGGTGGAATCGGTTAGGGAATGACAATAATCGGTGCATGTATCAAGCTGGGAGTCGAGACATGTGTACGCACTCGGCGATGCCCGCAGGTACCTGTGATGGAATGCCCGATACGCTCCTATAATGATGTTAAAACAAACTGTTAGGTTGTCATTAACGCGACTCAGCGTCCAAATGGGGGAGGCCCATTATAAAAATTTGTCCCATCCGTTTCGGCCCAAATTTATGGTTATCGAGTTGCCCCGTTTTTCTTGGGCCATCGAAATTTTATTGCCTTAAGATTAGAGTGGGAACACTGATAACAGTGTTTTAGGACTGGATTTGTGTCGTTTATGATGTCGCCGATGAATGGGACTAATCAAATGTCATTTTATTTCTATCGAACGTATATTATTTCGACCTTTATTGGAAGTTGAGGCTTGTTTATGGAAGTTGGTAAGAAACTCTTTAAATATATAAAGTTATTGAGTTGTGTATCACGATGTTTGTATAAGCTACATATCTCAGTAAATTGTATGTAAATACGCTTATTTAATGGAGCTATGAGCCAAGTACGGGCGCTCTGAAGTCTATCGGTTAAAGGACTGGGTTGGTGACGTAACGTAGGCGTAAGCTTCTAACACAAACAATTTCACAACTCTACATTTTACGCAGAAAAGGAAAACCCGAACGCTTGCCCAATTAATAAGAAAGTGTCTAATAGTTATTGATATTCATTGATATTCTTTTCGAGGCGCGTATCACGTAACACGGTAGCTGCAGGTTCGCTCGTAATGTATTGTATTTTATGGCTGTGGCCTGCGGTATGCAAAACTCGCCTTCAATAATCTTACGTGCGCAAAAGCAAACTTAGTATTGCCGTTCATCAGTACCGTTAGCAAGACATTTTGAACCTTACTGCTGTGACATAAGAACACGTGAAGGTTTTATGAGCTACGTTAAGGTAATATCAGTATGTATTTATGTGGTAGAGCAGATACTGGTCCCCGTCGACGGGTCCGCGTCAATAAGTTATTATTTCTGCAAATATTCCAGTGTCACAAATGAATGCGATTGGATTATGATTTTAAAACGTCATCTACTTGAGGTTACATTTTAAAGTTAAATTAAGATTACTCAGCATGATAGTCAGCAGGTGTAGTTTTCTTGAATGTGAATAACTAATGTAATTACTGTAGGATAATAAATTAATAATTTGAAATAAGAGAAACTGTTAGTGGTTTTTCTACTAGCAATGTCAATGTCTAGCAGTTTTATTCCATCAAATTAGCTTGTATTGTATTATTTAGACTATTAAAGAGACTAAGACCCCTGAGTTTGCTTGGATATTTCTTCTCAGAGTAGTCAGTTAGGAATAGTCGACTTCATCTAGCTAAGGAAGACATTGTAAAAGTGATTTACATAGTCGTACTTGCAAGAATAAACGATTTCATTTCATTTCAGCATAATTCCACATCTGGACAAAACCTTTCTTTACCAGTTTTTAGATACATTCAGGTTGCTAGCCTTCTCAGTTGGGGTGCGTAATGTCAGTCCTATTTATCTTCTATACACTGCTGTCATCATATCACATGCTTTTCCTTTCGCAGGACTGCGAAAACTCTTTTTTAAATAATCTGTATTTAGTAACCACTGTATCTTACTCATGTTGTGTCAGTCTTAGTAAATCAATAGTTAGCATATGACCATAATAAAGTGGTCAATCCTGGTAACATTAAATTAAGTTAAAATATTTCCTTGTTTCAACTTCTAATTCATCTCACGTTTAGAATGGTTGTGACTTGGTATTATAATTACCTAGAATGCTCATTCTTTGCGTAAATTGTTTGCGGTAGTCGTAGAATTATATATTTAATAGACATATGCAATCAGACAATCTCAAATCGATCTGCATAATAAATTTATGATGCAGCAACTGCAGACAGGACTAGTGATCTAATGGTACAAAGTTCACTTGGACTATGTTAAAATATTCTTCATGGTAATACCACATGCACGTTGTAGGCTTATTACAATAGGTAGGTGCCCACATTCCTAGATAGGGCTGATTCGAATCAATTAAGTCACGACTTCAAACGGATATGTTGTCGATCAAAGGTTACTAAATCGGCCAATACGCCTTCCTGAACATAAACCCGATTGTTTCATACATTAGCCAAGTAAATAATTTATTGGGATACTAACAAGGTCTTGTGTTTTTTGTATAGGCGTTGATGGCATTTGGACGGTCATTCAAAATATTTGGTATCGTTATACCCTTTTTAGTTCATGGCAGATTAAGGAAACTATTATCAAAAATGGTCAGACTTTTGAAGGCTTCAAAACATTGTCAGTCACGCCTGCCACCGCTTGTCCAACGAGGTGAGACTAATGCGATGCTACACATTGCTATGAAGCCATCATACTCCAGCTCACGAGGTAAGCAGTGGAAGTGTGGACCGTCACCGTTATCAAGCGGTCACTTTGATTGTTTCGTTGGGCCCTGTCTCACTGACAGCATGACGAATGGCCTGATGCAACCCATAGATAATAACAAAAACGCGTCCACTACTAACCCTGTCGGTGTCCTGTCAACGTCAAAAAATAAATAAGTCCTAATGATCGATCGTTAGTCCTCTGTTTTGGGGCCTTTAAAACACGAGTTATCTCGAGTTAGCCGTAGCGGTACGAACACCTACCTGTTAAAAGGTGGCTGAATTTGTCAGCCGATAGATTCCAGCGAGGCTTACGTGTCACCGATAGAGGCGAGTTTTTCATGTAGTTGCCTTACCTGGCCGGCAAGCTTGTACGACTTCAACTTCCATTTAACCGAGGAAAAGTTGGATTCATACGCTACGGAATATAAACATTTTGAAGTGACATAAAGAGCGTGTATTTTTGATATTGCCAAGTACCTAATCAAAGAACAAATACATAACTCTCAGGAATAAGACACCAGATAATAGAGACTTTCCCAATGACCTTTTGTTTTTTATGAAATACCAACCAATCAATCATTTAGATATTTCTTGTTATTGATACTAACGTGAATTCCCTCTTCTCAGAAAGTAATGTCAGTTGTTTTAATTGACAGATGATTAGTGGGTTTGTTTATGAAATAATAGTTAAACTAGACCTACATTATATACCTACAGCGACTGATATTAATTATTTATGTGACACCAATAAGCCTAACCTAAGTTTAGGTATAGCCTAACAATATCGTTATTGATGTTCCTTTATACTGAGATTTAACTGGAAAAGTGCCCTTAAAATAGCACTTCGCAATAATAAACAAAAATATTATTAAAAATTGGTTTCTTAATAATACTCAAGAGTTTTTTGAGCGTAAGTTCATCAAATCGTACACAACAGGAGTAACATCTAGTTGCGATACTATGTCAATGCAAAAAGCTCTATTTGCATTATTTATCGCTTGTGGTTACGAGCCCGACCAACAATCTGGACTAAAAATAGATGCAAATACTCAGAACTAAAGCACCACTTACATTTTACTTAACGGTCGGTATATTTTTAGTAAAAGCATGAACATTTAATATTAGCAATTGTAATTAGCTTTGACTAAATGAGTGGACATTGTAAATGTTTATTTCCCTGTTAGAGTTATGCTTTCTCAAACAATTTGAACATATGTTCTCATAATTCTAGATCATTTATTTTTCTTTAGACGTCAATTGTGGGGACGCCATCGTCTTTCAAAAAATGGATGGTGAACGGGTCGCAAACATAGTGTGCCTATTAATTTCTGCGGAGGTTGTAACCTAGCATATTAACGAGAGCTATTAGGCACTTATTCAGTTATTATATTATATCTATAATTATATTATAGCGATAGAATATTCAAAGTTCTCGCTAAACTAACTTAGGTTTCAATTAGAACGGGCGTTATCGAGGGACGTGTAAACGCCACAGTATGTCATGCGAACCACGCTATTACATCCAGTATCTGCGATATTAATAGAAGTGGATACATAAATTTTAATAGTTGCATTTGTCGGATTGGTGTCATGCGCACGTGTACTGCAGTTTCTTAGCAGCCTAGATACTGCCTTCTGACGAACCAAACCTTTGAATTATCTCCATTTAATCACGTCTTTTTCAACTTTTACTTGTTGTCGTTATAATAATGTTGTTTACAATTTTCCATAGCTTCCGCAGCTGGTGATAAATACGTCACGCCACGATTAAACTGCTCACAAAGGCGGCTAGATCAAGACTTATCGAGAACGTAGAACTCTGTAATTATAGTGTTATCTAATTACGTCAAACGCTCTTTACGCAATATAAACGGTATTTTTGTCAATTGCATGTTATTTGTTATTTACTATACAATTGTATTCTCATACTATTTAAGCGAAAAACGTATTATTTCGAACTTATGTCTTTAAGTTGTCTCAAAGCCGCAAAATCGTAGGAACAATGCGTACTTGAATATTGTAATTGCGATTCTTGTCAGAAACAATATAGACATAGCTTTCTACCGGTCATTTAGATATCTGTGTTATAATTATTACTAGTTAATATCAGTAAGACAGAGCTGTTCGGACCTTTATCTATCAAACACGAACACTTTCCAAGAAACCCCAGTAGGATCCACTCAGTGACACGAAATCAGTGATTCTCGTACAGTTACATTGGCTGCGTGTATGGCATGTGAGAAATGTCGTCGAGAGTATATCAAATGTTAGTCGAAGCTATCGGATGGAGCATTCCGTCGCGGGATTGAACCGCACGCGCGGCGAGCGGCAGAAATGTGGCCGCAACTTGAGACGCCCGCGCCCGCGCTGCCGCAAGGTCGGCTACTGCACTGCGCATGCGTGACCTAGCAGCTCGCAACACCCGCAACACTCGCTGCAACCGCTGCAACACCATCCCAACATTGGTCTCAGAAGTAACGACTAAGAATTAATAATAATAATATAACGAGACAACTCACACACGGTTCTCTGATGCCAAGCTAAACAGAGCTTGTGCTATGGTAACCAGTAAACTGATAAACATACTTATACATTTCTAAATGCATACATATTAGATACATTACACTCAGACACAGAACAAATGATCGTGCTCATCACACAAAGATTTGTCCTGGGTGGGAATCGAACCCACCAACCACTAGACCAAGAGGCTCGTCGAAATTGTCTCAAAATAAATTAAATGTGGACAACATCACGTACATTACACTGAACCATTATATATAGTGTTAATGAATTGAGATACAAAGAACGATACACCATAAAGATACCACTAACATCCGACCCCGGGAAAATGTAGAAATTTAATTTTTAACATCCTTCCAGGGATCAAACCCGGGACCTCAGCGCTAGCGACACCTTAAAAATCGGTCTACGACACAAAATCACTTATATCTTTAAAATAAAAGTGGTAGTGGCTATAAAGACTAGGTATAATCTCAGAATTGGTATTCAGATGAACTGGTGGGATTGGAAGCAGTCCCCATTAAACTTTTGTAGAGCACCTCTCTGACATTTCTTCATACTCCAGCTCTTATTTCTTTTTCTTCTTCTTTCTTCTCGTTACTAACATGAGGTTATAGGTTACAAGTTATATGACGTTTTCCTCAGTCTCTTTAACATATTTCTAGCATTCTACTATTTAGTAAATATGGGGATGGAAAACAATGGAATAGTAGTTTCAAAAATAGATTGCAGAAAGGTTAGTTTCAAAAGATTTAGTTATTTGGATAAAAAATGTAAATAAAGCTTTCCATTTTTTCATAAATCTCTATTAAAAGTATTATTTATTTAAATTAAACAATAGGTTGTGAAGACTAGTTAAGTTGAACAAAAATTATTACCTACTTTGATTTACGGAGGTTTGATTTGAAACAATAGACAGAATCCGGTTCACATGAATTCCAATAGCAATGCGGTTTCCAACGTTTACATAATTGCATTAAATATTAATAACTCGATGGAAAAGCGAAGGAAAACTTTACGAGTAAAACAAGTCACTGTCGTAAAACTGCATTGCTCGACATCGCAGTTTGCAGTAAGATTTGTGTTTATCTTTCATCTCGACTTGAGCCTAGTCAAATCTTCTTTATATTGTTAAGTTTTCTTATGATTTTTTTTAACTAGATACGTACAATAAATGAAAATAAAAAAGAAACTAGAAAGTAATCGAATGGAATACCTTTAGACATATGAAACCCTCTAAGATACAAGCTGTTTATTTAACTATAATCTATTTCACGTAATTTACTTAAGCCCTGTAGTTTAGTTGTAAACACAATTACCTAAACACCTTAAACTTCTATTAACACGATATAATAAAGCTATGTTAATCTCGATTTAGAACTCGTTGGTGTAAACGTTGATCATAAATATCTGGTATCTGCGGGTAATTTATGTCGACAAAGGGCGCAACTTAGGAGAGCCCTATAAACAACCGCCGACAGTGATAGGTGCAGTTGATTGATCGAGAAAATCTATGACATGGCTACATAATTTAAACCTAGACTGATCATAACTCATGCTTTGTTTACCGTATAATTGTTGGAGTTGTTACCTACATACTTAACCTTATAAATAATTGAACATAATTACATGTTCTCTTCAGTCAAATCCTTTTAAATAACCAAACAAGCTTTTAGAGACGTTCACGATTTCTAAGTACGGAGATGTGTCGATGACGCTCGAGAAGGGACACAAGTGTAATAACTCATCGCTATGAGTAAATACAACATAAATCAGCTAATGCATCATTTAATGGTTGTTATAGCGGAACGGTTAACGGCCGTGCCTAATCTTCAATGCGTTAAGCACAAACACATAAATGTGTTGGTTTACCGCGCTCGTAAATACTTATGATAATAAGGTGTGGTACCGTCGTACCTATCATAGCGTTGATTGTATTGCAAAATGGAAACGCACCGAGAAACCGACCACATTCGTACTTGCTATCTACCTCGTAATATTTCCTCCGGCTCGCTTATGCAAATGCAGCATATTGACAAACAATATACATGAAAATATATGAAGTGGACGCATAAAAGTGACAGCGGTTGGCTGCGCTGCATCTCAGCGATATAAGGGTCTCGCTACACGAGTTCTGCATGAGGTAAGGGCGTAGCGCGCACTCTATTAGACAAACACGCTACACATATAACAACCACTTAAGGGGGTTTCACACAACTAGCAGCGTAAACAGCACAAAAGCAATTAGACTTGTCTATCACGCTCTTTTATGCACGCACAACGGCAATCAGAATTTTCATTTACTTCTGCCTTAACAAAATTTTACTGCTAACATGAAACTTTATAGACAAAATATAATTTGATCTTTATACATAAACGATAGCGCATTAGCACAACTTAAATATCCCGCTGCAGAACCAAATATTCTACAATATTATTTATTAACATTAAACCAACATCGGTTTATACTCTATTTATAAGCAAATTATTTGCAATTAAGTTGTTAGATTAGCACACGGTTTTACGACCTTCTTTGCAAATATACTACTTATATAACAGGAATTTTATTAAGACCACTTGTGGTTATATCTGTCTAAGTGATCATATATGATTGGTTTCTTAATTATATTCGATGAATCATCAGTTAAAATATCCTTACTTTGATAAAAGTGTAAATGTTTTTCATCAAGTTTAAAATACATACAATGTAGGGGCAACAAGTTTAGCTCTCGTACATTGTGTAAGCTTCGCATTAAAGGGTTGGATAATTTATAGTGATTTTATTATCACAATCCTTAACAAGTCCGCAATGTAGTAAAATGTATAACTTTTGGTTTAGCAAGACTACGTTATGAAAACTGTGTAAGCCCATGCTGTATCGAGTTAAGATTAATAGAAAAGTATTTTCGATTTTGTATAGTTTTATATTTATGAGACTAAATTTCTTTGAATAATTTCAAAATACTGATGTAAAAGGATATATTATTGACTTTCATAAACATGGGTAAACTCAATCAATGATCTTGTTGACATCGTTGTTGATTCACAAGTACTCTAATGATTGCGCTCCGTTTAGCGTTTGTTTACTTTAAAATCGCTTACATCACAATTTGCACGCGCTTGCATAAATCAATGAAAACAACAATAAACACTTGACACAGAGTTACCTAAGTTTATTTACAGCGGGCGAGTGGACGACAACAATAAGTTTATCATAAGCGGCGACGAGTCGACTGGCACTCGCATATTGTATCTGTCCGCGTTTATCACGCTGAGACCTTTGGCTTAGTAGCGGGGCGCGGCACCTGCGAGCTACGATAATGGTTCTCGTAATGTCCGAGATTTATGTCAATGAATTAAAATGAAATGTCACTTAATTTAATCAACACTCCCCGTGGCGCGGGCGCACATCTGCGCGGGCCACGGTGAAATAAACGCGAATGAATCACCTTGTTTTGCAGTACATTCTCGGAACCGATTAATAATTATAATAATTTATCTCGTCAATAAAACAATAATTAACAGTCAGTAGTCATATGAGCCGTCGTATAAATTTCCTAATGTGAAACCTAGTGTAATATGATATGACATCGAACAGGTTGCTGCTACACCTGGGCACCTGGCGAGGCTCACGTCAACTACGATAATAGACCAAACTCATTTACTTTTAATATTTTTTAGTAAAATTTTGAATATTAATTTACAGGTCGGTATTATTTTAATTAATTTATTACCTAATTAACATTCATGTGGAATAAATACCGGTATCGACCGTCATCGACGGTTTCGGTATTGATCTGTTGGAATACGTCGCTGACCAGGTTAGCGCTGTGCAGGCGGAGGCAGCACTTCATAAAGGATGGCCGGTGTCGATATGTTGACTTCTCCAAATAAGGGCAGGTCGTTGCTCCGTCGTTGTCTTCTTTGTTTAAAAAAACAACACTCGTCTTGTATGTATGGACGTACGTGTATGGAAAATCAACTGAGAATTAATCATGTGTAAAAGCCTTCGTTTTTATGAATGTCTAAAAGAAAACGAAGGTTCATTGTTGTGAAATTCATCACTCATGCAGGTTAGGTGCATACAGTTATGCATAACTACATACTTTGATCCACTGCTTTGTTTTATGGTAAGCACATGTTTTGCATCCGAAATTCCAAAAAAGGCTTTATAAAAGCGTAACCTACTTAAAAACGAGTTGCGCCTGAAAATAACAGTCGTCATCTTTATATGAATCGTCGCTAACATAATCAAGTCGGCTGATAGTGATCACGTCGGATACATAATTAAGAGTGATTATGTCAGATTGGGACGGTAAACTAGTTGGTTAATGCCATTGTGATATGAATATGGATTTAATGTTGTACAAACATCAAAAGCTTCAGGTTACACGGTATCAAGTGTCGTGACAGCACGGGGTCGAGCTGCCAGGTGCGCTGCTTGGGACATTAATCGTGATACACCATCGTATAGATCACAATCAAAACCAGTTTTATTATTTTAAAGTTGTAAATGACGCAAGTGGCGGTGGTGCGCAGGTGGGACGTGTACGGTAACACGAGGACTGCACAGCACACAGCCGCGCAACACGCCCAACAACACTTATGCAACTTATTAGGACCGTAATGTGACACCAACTTATCATTGCACTTTTTGCACTTGCGTAACCGTTTCATAATTATTTGCGAATAATTTAATATTATTATTTACCCTCGCGTCACATCACCTCCTAATTAGCTTAATGTAATGTCTAACTAGTGTAGTTATCACGCAACCGTTGTGTCGCTTTCTTTATGAGATATATTGAATAAGAGGGTACGATAATGTGGAGCAGCGAGAGTCGCTTATCGGTTGTGCGCAGAGTGTTGCTCAGTTCAAAGTTGAGCGAAGTAGTGGGCCGTGTGTAGGTGTGCGCGCGACACGGTCAGGCGGCGCGGCGTCACCGCGCGGCGCCCTAGCGTCTACCGGCCGCCTATCATTATTCCCATCCAAACATTATTTACCACTCGACCTTTTTATCCTGAAGCCTTTTTTCACATACCTTCCTTAACTGCACTTCCACTTATCAGGTAGACATCGTGAGATATTAATATCTTTGGGCTTGTATTTAGTGCTCATATAGGACCGATAACCGCTTTTAGTGTTTTGTTTAACTTTTTTAAACAAATAATGATGGCTTCGATTAAGTAAGGTTTTGTGTTTCTGTTTAAATTACATGTTGCAGATTAATTTTGATAAGAGCTGCTTGAATCGTTTGGTAAATTATCACAAGAAGAAATATATTAACAACAATGTTACACCTACCTATAGATAGACCGATAGAGCCTCATCTCTACATTTCCGTTCAAGCCTAGAGATATAGAAACAAAAAGATAAATAAAATTAATTTGATTCTGATACTTTTTCAACGGTTACCGATACCCTTTTTTTCTTGTGTTGGAACGCGGATGGGACTCGAAAGCAATATTTATTTATAAAGTCTGCGCATCGGGTGCAAGCCGAGTGCGATGCGAGCTGCGCCGGGATGCCATTTGCACAAGTACCTACGTATCGGAGTTTTTCTGATTCCTGCTATCTGCCGCAGCTGGTGGCCGGTGCATTGCGAAGCACCCAGCATCGCAAGCGACTTTTATTACTTGTACGATACACCACACATTAGTGCTTACAACAAATCACAATATACAACCTTACGCCCTTAAAATAGAGACGCTGTCATAGTAACCTGTTACGTCTCCTGTTTGGGCCACTGTACAGTCTTGTTAGACTTTTATATTTAGGTTTATAAATAACAGCTTAGTTTTTCCTCTGGGAATCGGTTGAGATGTAAGAATCAAATGACTCAGAGTTCAACAACACCTATTAACTGTGCGAATTATATGAAAAACGTTTGAAAAAATATAGTTTATGGCCACTAATTTTGTATAGTAAATTGCTACGAGCTCATGTAAAGAGGATTCTTTACGATATTGTGTAGCAAGATTTTCCTTTTTACGATACTCTATCATAAAAAATACCCATAAACTACGCTATATTACAAAAACAACTAAATAAGCCACTCAATAATGACGGTAGGCAAAATAACATTTAAATGGTTTTGTTTTGTGATCTCTCATTTAATGAATCCGTTCCGCTGCCAAATCAACTGTATAATAAAGTTCTCATGACGTAAGCTTGGGAACTAAATCCCAATAAAATAATTGTTATTAATTTACTTAAATGTCGGTGTAATATTACATCCATATTTCTACAACAGACAAACTTTATTGATGCGAGAATCAATATGTTATAATAAAAATTGAAAATTATAGCTTCATAAGCATTTTTAATTTTGACTTTTATGGATAGGTATCTTGTTTATTAAAATAAGGAGTAGTTTTTTATGGCATTATAGTTTCTAGAGTTTTCGCCGTTATTGTACTACATAGTAGGGATAAATGTGATGTAATTTTATAGTTGAGTTTTAATTGAGTATTTTATTTTATTGTTCAAGTTTCCTGAAATAAATTTATTGATTGTTATTAAATATCGAAACTTTGCATTGTTACTGTATTTATTTATTTATATTTCAAATTTTCTTTTAGCATCCAGGTTATCTCAACGCTATTTTCCTTCACGGTTGATCAACCACGTCTAAGAATATCTAAGAATGTGTAAGATTATCATAAACACCGCACACATGTCTTATTATTAGAGCAATATTAACTTTCATTGAGTGTAACCCTATAAGGTTGTAACTGCATATTCGAGGCTCGAGCGTCGTGAATTTCTCGAGGATATACGTTAGGCATAACTGAGATATAGGTGAGGGCGAGTTCGTGATCAAGTGGAGCGTGTATATTCCGTGAAGTGATTCGCGGAAGCAGAGCGCGCGGCGTCCGCCCGTCTGTCGGCGCTGCACCTGCCTGAGCCGCAAGCTATTTATAAACCAGACCGTACCTCCGACATAGAATAAGCCTTATTCGCATACGGCACGCCTTCGCTTTGGACATTCTACCTACGAGGTTTAGACCTCTAGTCGCCGTTTCATTACGGTTTTATTGCTCTATCATGATTAAGGAGTATCAAATTTATGACGGTATTTTTTGCCATTTGAAACTCGTCACAAGTTTATCGAAGATACACTATATTTCTTGTCAAATTTTAGTGCGTTATTTGTTTTCAGTATTTTATTGAATACTAAAGAACATTCTGAGTAAAAAAATGTGATTGATGATTATTTTTAAGTGCTCATTTCTTCTTAAACTGCGAAATCGTCTTGTTTATCATAGATTTACTTGCATACGAAAACAATGAAGTGTCTGTTCTAGAAGTTACTTTGTAGCAGTGCGTTGTTGTGCTATTTATCTACGATTCTATAGTACTTAAGACATTATTATAGTAGGTCTGTACACAATACTTAGTAGCTATACTACACCCAATAACATATTGTTTACTAGCTTTTTGCGCAGCATCTCTGCTAATAATTTTCCGTAATGTCTGTATGTATCTGCATAACGAGAATAGTTACAATTTCCAGCGCAATTACAAACACACCTGGTGGGTGAGGTGTGAGCTTTTCGAGCTCCGTTAGTGTGGAGTGTGCGGCAGCGAGGTAGCCTAGCAGTTGTTGAATAAATATTATTTTTAACGATCAGTGCAGCCGGTGTTTGTGCACTATGTGTTCGACATGTTTACGTAACAGTGCTCAGCCGCCGGGAGCCGCCCGCGCCCGCTCCGCAAACACCGCTCGGTGTTCACCACACGACACACACGAACCGATATTTGCTCACCGGCTAGTTCTTGTTCACCGCTCTCCGTTCCAACACATTAGTCGCGCCCTAATATACTCGTACATATCTCTTGTTCAAAGATAAAGCGTGATTAATTTTTTCGCTCAACGATAAAATATGTAGAGATTTTTCAACCGTAATTCATTATACGATGTCATCGTCCTCGGGCCCGCCTATTCACATTTATGTTATACGTACTTTAATTTTGTTCGAGGACACATTTTGTTTTTACGATTTGAATATTCATTAGTACATTCTTATAAATATTCATCGATATGTCCCTATAGATCATAGTTAATCGCACAATAATTTTTTTGTTGCTAAACTAAAAAGGGCCTTAGCTTAGAGGTCAAATATGCGAATGCACGCCAGTCGTAAAAACTCGGCAAGGTGAACTGAACTGTTAGACAAAGGCTCATCGCGCGCTGAACTAATTAGGCTGAACGTTGTGAGGAATGCCCCGCGGGCCACGCCGGTAATTGTAGAGCGCGCGCGCCGCTCCGCGCCCCCGGCACGCCGCGCACACATCATTGCGAATGAAGCTTTTGCGCCAAGATTTATTTACATCCGGATTCTGTAACTAGAAACGAATGTGTTACATATTTGACTAACACCTGTCCTAATGCTGGGCAAAGCAATCTAAGAGTCTTCTAGGATCTCATAAATGTATAGTCCGTTATTGGAGACTCTACTTCTCTCAATTTAAGGTGCCAAGTGAGGCTTAAAGCATAACTGTTGAGATGCTAAAGCTCTACTGCCTGGTGAATGGAAGATTATGACGAAGGCTTATACATATAATATTATCATTGGCAAAACAAGAGCATCGTATACTGCAACTTTTATTACATCCATAACCTTACTTCTTAACCCTGAAATGCATGATGTCAAATAATTTACAAGTTTACGATTCGTATGAACTTTTATGTTACGAAATATTTACCTACATACTACTCTACATATAACACAAACATTTTATTATCTTCAATGTTACGTATATTTTTTGTGTATCTGATTAAATCAATACAAATATAGCAGTAAATAGCGTCGTCAAACGAATTTATTGGCGATGGTAACGGTAGTGGTTGAAAAAAATTGTTTGTGCGTTGGCGGCCTAACATACTGACAGAATGTCGGCGCTAGCAAGGTTATGCCTGATGTTATTATTATATACATACATACATGCTTACTTATGTATTAAGATTTTAGACTAAATACCATTGACCGTGTGTAGCACATACTCATACTCGTCATATCTAGTATCTACATAAACAAAGTTTTTGCCAATTTGTTTAGCTTAAAGTTTGGTATTCCTTCAGCCTCTACAACTACCACTGAAATAGGAAGTTTATTCGGTGTTTATTAGTGAATTAGCTCGTCTCAATTGTAATTCACAATATACATCATTTGTAATATTGTATATTAGAAATGATGGCAATGTTCACAGTTCTGCTTTGCCTCCGCGGCCATATACAATCTTCTTGGTGATTAATTTAATCTACCGTGTGTTTACCACTATGAGTAGAGATAATAAAACTTATTCTAGAATCATCTATAAGTTTAGAAGGGTAGTTCAGAAAGGTTTCGTGCTTAAAAATTGACGAAAGGTTTTGTGCTTAAAAATAAAATGCAACTAAAAACTTCGTATATAATTTTAATAGTTTCCAATTCGATAGCTATTCAGGTCACAGAATAGATTTTAATCTTAATTTTACGATATTTATTTAACTCGAGAACTATGAAAATAGATATTTTTCGCTTTAAAAATAAATGTCGAATAGATCAGTTGTAAATTTTAGATTTATTAACATATATGCAACAACTAGTTTCTCAGACCGGGTTCACTTCAGATCGCTTGGGCTTTAAGTATGTACATAAATACTTGGCCCTTTAATCGTTTTAATACAGTTATGTTGCTTGTTGTTTTGTAACAATTTCCTACACTATGATTTATGTCTTACCCAATTCCAATTATATTTTGACTGATCGAAACTTTCAAGGTACATTGAGAGCACGGTGGAGACCGTTTTAATGACAGATGTCATTAGACGACCTTTAAGTAATTTTCCGATTAAAGTTTTTATTAGCAACACATAATATTTTTATTAACATTAACATAACTACTAATAAACTAAGTCGCCTGCCTGTCTGTCTTTTCAGAACCCTGTACTGTTTAGATTAGTGATCATTTTTAAATACTTTTAAGAGAGCAATTCATCAGTGAAGGTTCTTGAGGTCTTAATCATATGACTGTCAACATGAGCGGAGTTGGGTTAACTTAGATAGTTTATGATGAATTTGTTTAGCGTTAGTGCAAGACTTTTTGTGTGGATATTATTTCCGTCGGTGCGGTCTGGTTGTGGTCGCCGGTCGGCCTTCGCTCGCCGGAGACAAGAGACTTGCTGCCACTTTCACTCGACCAACGACACGCGCATCCATAAACACCTTATTTTAGATACGTGGATGTGGCATTTTTTCATCTAGGGAGATGAAGTTGATAAAACATATTTAATTGAAAGACAAAACTGGTTATAACTGAGCAGCAAAGTAAAAAAAATACGGCTGTGAAATAAGTTTGAGATCAAATTACTAAATACTATTTGAATATTTTTGATTTAATTTGAAGGATAAAAGTAGCTATTTCCAGTATAAATAGAACACAATTTTGGCAAAGACGAAAATGTAGTTACATAATTAGTACAATATCTTCTCCATTTATTAGTGGCTCTATGTTTTTGGAGGTTCATACTCTTACCAGAAAAAATTGAACTTCAAAACAATACGTAAGTGCCAACACAATTTGTTTTTCACTCGTGTCTGCTCACACCTGGCAACTTGTTTTGGTAGTTTTCTGATTACATATACATGCCTATGTATATATATGTTTAAGAAGGTATGTCAGAAATTGTACACATGTTACCTTCGCCAAGTAAAATGTGGGTTATGTGGTAGCGAATTCCAAAGGTAGTAATAGTAATTATTATTTAGTATATTAATTCAAGATTATGTAGAACAGATACTGGGTCTTGGAAGAGGTAAAAAGGCTTTTTTTTCTGAACCTTTCTTTTCAATCTGTTCAGTTCAGAGTGCTATATGTATATGACGAAGATAGAAGAACTAAAATATGTATCGTTTGTAATGAGCAAAGCACATAGGTACACATAGAGTGCGTGTGCGCATTTCGAAACCGGTGTTGCGCAATAAGGTCGGCGCCAAGGACGCGGGTTCGTTGCCAGAAATAAATTGCTGTTTATGTCTGTCTAGCGTACACCGCGCGCGCGCTGCCCGCAAATCGAAAGCCATATTGAGCAAACGCCTATATCACACCTATCCACTTCTATACTAAAATTATATTACGTGTCTTACATTTTATTGCCTAGATATCCGTTCAGTTCTTCAGCATTTAAATATCTCCGCTTGCTCACGAAAGTACTTGCTTTTTTGCCTTACGTTTAAGTGCACAATTACATTCTTATCTTTAGGAGACAGATGCTAATACGTTATAAATAAAGCCTTATTTAAAATACTAGTAAGGCTATGGTAATATAGTCGATGTCGTTTCTCTTTAAGAAGTATGTTATTGCAGTTGCTAGTGACACTGTGGACTAATAAGTTTGTTACTATGAGCGTCTTAGGAGACTTCGAGTGGACAAAAGACGAGCGTTATAAGTATAATAAGGTGCTAATTTCTGTTCAACACGTAAACTAGAAGTCTACAGTTACATGTATTTGCTGGGTGTCAATATTTAAACGAACCTAAATGTCTTTGTAATTAACTGCGGAATGTTTAGGAAAATCTATTTTTTCTTCTCTTTTTATAAGTTGCAGTAAAGGCGGAATGGAATAAACAGTAGTCAGTTATATAGTTGTTACTGACTTTCATCTGTGATGCTATTTGTACAGTTCAAACAACAGTTTCAATTCTGTGCCAATTACGAGTATGGGTATGTTGTAAGCAATGTAAGCACACATGACGTTATACATTTCGGATTATAGCATTCATTCGGCACGTTTTGCACGTAACATTAAGTTTATATTTAAAAAACCTTGCCTTCACTGAAACAGTATATCGGAGACCTCTATAACCTTAAGGTTTTAATCTACACAAACGTAACATAGAGTTTCATGTTACGATGCATTTATAGTGACAAAATACTCGTTTAGTGTTATCGCGGCGAGGCGGAGAGATGCGTTGTAACTTGTAACATGCATCGGAGGCGAGTCGCATCGTGGCCGGTTAAATATTCATCACCGTTATACAGACACGTGACAACTACACACCACTAGTGGGATTAACATCCACGTTTAATAACTTTATTTTTCGCTTTACATGTAACTGTTCTCAGAGCTGCACTCAATGATTTTTTGGTATTCTAACACACATTTAAGTCAATATATTATTCCTAACAAATGAATACGTATTTATAAACGTTATTCTGAGTGATTATTAATGTTTGTAATGTAAGCACCATTCCAGAAAATGACGCTACTATGTTGTAACGGGAAGATTAAACTGTACAACAGCGAACGGGCTAAGGGCGTACATCAAACGCTCAGCTCTGCGTGATAGCTGTAATGCTTGAGTGACACGCTTTACAAACTGCACTTGACGATAAGGCAGAGTTCACACTCTAACTACAATTATGAAATATCTTCGCATCAAGTTACTTTATATACTGAATCTTGCATGTTAGTTAAGAGGTGGACGTGATTGGTAACGTGTCTAATGTACATGTGACCCTGCCCTTACGGTGAAAGTCTATTGTGATTAAGGTGCGTACGAGACAAACAAAATGCGAGGCGTGCGAGTTCCGCGGCACGCGACTGTATTATTTTTTACGTCGACAAAATAATTATGTTCATTTTTGAACCTTCAACATCGGGGGGAAAGGTTGAAAGTGTGATGGACAGACAAATTGATGGTAGCGAGATGCGCTCCGTTGCTCAAATTTAAAACGCAAACAAGTCGCTTGCATACGTGTTAAATATTTCACACCGAGCGCTTATTCTTTTTCGTTTAAATTAACAAGAATTCTGAAAATTTGAGACGAAGTAGAGAATGAAGACAGATTACGCGCTGTTATGACCTGATGATAACAAATGTACTTTCTAGGGTTGCCTCGCGTTGGAAATGTACCGTTGCTTGTGAAAAGATAACTCCATGTTTAGCTTGTCAAAATATGGTAGATTTTGGGAACAGTTATGTGATAAGGTAAATGGTCTAGAGAGGAGTTTGATGGTACTAAAGCGTGCAATTAGAGTGTGGCGGCGTGTGGCCAGATGGTATCCGCGTGTGTAGAGTGTGCAGTTGATAAGATAACGTACCTGTACTGGTACTTTGTGGGGTGCGCGGGCGCGTCCGTGGGATTGCGTCGTATTGTACCGGCGGACTCGCAGGCCATCGACCGCACGCCTCCTCTAAAATATTCCAAGCATGCACAAATTAAACTGGTTTTTTTCTTTTTATTACTTTTGCATAAAAACATTGTAAACTAAACAATTTCGCGATACTGTGTAACATAGCACACCTGTTAGCTATTATGTGATATGAGCTTTTGATACAGCTATTACCAATGTTACGCTTGTTGTTGCCGATATCACGATCTTACGATGTAATTAGGCCCCGAAACGGAAGGAAAATGTGTGGCAAAAAATATAAAAACCTTTTTTTGTCTTTTACCTTGGATGTAAAGGTTCTATTGAGCCTCAAGACAACATATATATTAAGGACCTTATTAAATAAAATTAATAGTGTATACCCAAAGAGTATTAGAGCATGGTAAGTACTTATTCATAACCAGGTCAAATAGTCTGAAAATGTATCTACCTTGAGTTGCATGTTTCTTTGATATTCAGTGTGTTATTTATTACCTACAGTATTATTTTACAAATCCCAAATTTCGATCCCTATATTCTCTGCAATTGCTATAGCTAATCCTATACCTAAAACAAATAAATAACTTTCTTACAAACACAAAAAGATATTAAAATTAAAAAAATAAACAAACGCGATCACTTTCCACGTGAGCACAAGTCGAAAGCTCGCTCCAATTCATTTGTAGCTTTTTGTCGCAAGGGAATGCAAGTCGTCAGACTTTAGTCTGGTCTGCAGGGCTGCAGCGCGGGGGGCCGGACCTCGCCCTTTTGTTTTTATACCCGTGCAAGAATGCAAAACAATTATAATTCCCTTAGGGATAAGTCGTCGCGCTCCTTGGGAACCGAGCGTACGTAATCAACCGACCATTTTCGTATCTTATTCGGCTTGCGGTTTAAAAAACTAATTGGATTATGCCGGATCAAGGCATTATCTGGAGGCACGAGGCTGCCCTCCGCGGATTGGCCGCGTCCTGCTGATGAGCAGGGAGTGGCTGCGAGCGGAGAGGAGCTCGCACACACGCACCGACGCTGACCAATCCATTTACGTTAATTACGCCGAGATGGGGATAAATCGGCGTCCAGCCGTCCACCGCCGAGTTACGAGCGAGCCGACTATAAAATAAATTATACCCACTTCGTTCGCCTCCACTCAGTTTTTTGTTGCCGTCCAAAGCGAACGAAAAAAGAACAAAAGCAAAATCTCGAGAGGACGAAATACGAGGCAAAGACAAAGCTTGAATTTATCTACTGATAATATAGACGTAGGGCGGGTGGCGCGGCAGACGCGGAGTTGCCGGGTGGCCGGCCAAATTATACGGCCGGCATTCCTGCGTCCAGGCAAAAACATGATATATTGCCGCCTTGTGACGAAATATTTGAAATTCGGAGACCTGCCCGCCACACTCTAAATGGAATCCACTTTAAATATTATCTCTGACATTCTTTGCAGACGACTTTATAAGCTTCTACATGATACGTATTTCAAGAATGAATGTGGGGCATGAAGCTATATTATGATATTAAAGATTACATCAGCTCAGTTTGTAGCTCGATACGGAATTATATTGCAAGAGGATACCATGAGAAAAGAAAGGCTAAACCGCACGCGTCATGCGCCTAGCAAACCTTATACAATTCAACTAGATGAATTTCCTCGGTGGAATGCGGCCCCGTATGCAAACGGCATACGGAGTGTACGAGAATAAACTCTACACTCTTGGACAATTAAATTATTATGTATCCAGTGATTCAAACTCAAACACTTACAGACATGTTGTTTGTATTGTGCAATTTATAGTTACGCATACCATATTTGTTTCTTTTCTCGAAATTGCTTTTGACTATTTATAGAGTTACAATTAGTATGTATTGGGGTGTGGTTTAGGCTAGCAACAGTAGTTCAATGGCATCAAGTTAGTAACTGCTGACTTCCGAGCGGAAGTCTAGCCTTTAGATTATTATAAATGATCGATATGAATAATTACGTTTAGATTGCTTGAAGTTAATGGTCCAATGTTTTTTTTTTTTCTTGTTTATCTCAGTGTGTTTTGCCAGTCAAGCTTGTAGAGCTTGTGATTGTAATGAGGAATGAGCTGAGGTATATGATTGTAGCATGTATATCTAATTAACATTATTGTACTAACTAGCCTTAGATATATTTCTGAAGGTACTATGTAACATATAAATATGCAGTTGTAATTTTATTATTTAGAAATTAGATAAAAAAGTTATCATACCAAATATGATACAGCATTTTTCTCAGTTCAGGTTTCCGACCAGGTTTTAATTCTTAAAAGCTTTTCACGTACTCCATATATGATTTCATAAGTTTCCTTTTTCCAAATTACTAGGAAAATCATAATATTATGTGACGCACTTTACATTATGAGACATCTTTAAGCAGGTACCAAAAAAGAGGCAAATAATACTTTCAAAGAGTTTAAAATAGCTGTATTTTACTAATATTTTGCAAATTCAAAAATGGCTGACCAGAAGAAGAATAATGTTAATTTGAATAATCACACAAAGGAGATTGTATTGGTTCCAGGTAGGCTAAGATAACCTTGGATTAAGTTATCTGCCTTTTAAACTAGGCTAGCATTAATGTAAAATCTAGATTGAATTCATCTCTGTCTGAATTGGAGCGTAACATTTATACTTAAACGACTTGTTATTTTACACTGTATGATATTATATTAAAGGGTTATTTAGCTTGTTTTCTTACTAAACAAACTTCAGGACTTTGTTTTAGTACTTATTTAGTTAGCCTTTTTTTTTCTTTTTTTTGCTTGAGGTCTTTGCAGTTAGCCTGAGCGCAGGCTTTGACTGCTTCACCGGACTTTTGGCGAGGAACTTAGGGCCTCCAGCCGGACAATCAGTTAGCCTAGTACCAAATGGTATGTTAAGAATTTTTTTTTATTTACATGTAACATGCAAAAGAAAAAATTGTGTATTGCTTTAGTAAATCTTTAAACCAAGACTCTATCTAATTTGCAACTTCTATTAAATATACCTAATAAAATCTGCCAAATATTACTTAGTATCAGAACAAGTTCAGATTACCGTAATTACTGATATGTAATCACCATTGTATGAAAGATGATTTGAGAAAGAATGGAATTAATGCTGAAAAGGCGAGTAATAGGGATGAATAGCAGAAAAAAGAAAATGTATAAACATTTTGCCAGCTACTGATGGGACTGAACAAACAAATAATTAACAAAACTCTACTCTTTGCGGATAGATGCCTATGACTCAATTTGAGAATAGGTACGTACCTACTACATATGTTAAAGGTGTAAGCTCGGCCTAGTAACAGGCGATTGTCGAATGTTTTACTGTTTCATTCATATAAGTCCAGTTCGCAACCTTGCGCCGAGGTTACTGTGACACGCACCTCTAGACGACCCGACGTTCATCTATACTGCCTTATTTTGACTGCGACTTCAATATGGCCTTTGTATCCGGTGTTAAGGCATAACATAGGCCTGCAGCGCTTTTGATTCGCTTGTTTTTGGTTGCTAAGTGGGGTAGGTACATATAGTTGTTTATATTTGTTGATGCTTTGGTTTATAAGCTAAGACATGTTGATATATTTGAGCTTTCGTTAAGCTTATACTATTGATCTGTAATCACTTTAGGTAAATGTTTTCTGTTTTAAACATTTCTTAACTTAATTCCAGTGATATTGTAAAAAATAGGAACTATGTGTTTGTAGCTATACAGTTAATACAACTTACACAGTCATAAAATTTTAAATGTGGAAAACAATTTCAGGAGCGTTAATATTCTAAAATACTACGTTCCTATGTACGTAACTCTATGACAAAACGTCAATGACGAATTATTACATAAGTTCATAAATAATTAAGAAATAATGCACACTCCTAGATCTGAGATATGATAATATTAGTTCGTCTAACGAGATAGCTTAGAACATGAGTGTTTTACTCGAAGCGTCGGGTACCTGACCTCCGCAACACAATTAGTGGAATAAGATATTCGATATCTTAAGGTTAGGTCAGTTGTGACTTTCTGGCTTCTCATTACCTGCGACACAGGCTTGACTCTCTATACTATCTATGTTGGTTCTAAAGTTACAAGCAAAACTACAACTTAGACGATGTATAACTTAACTACAAATTCATACCAAATTGCTACGAAACTAATTTACCTAGGGTTAAATCAATTTATACTTTGCCTTACCTATATTAATAAATTTTAAGTTATCAATATCTTTAGAACTAACATAGTTTTACCACGGGTCAAGTTTAGTAAATAATAAAAGTAAAATTTATAATTACATCGTTTATTACATCTGCATTTTAATAAAATAATAATTACACGAATATATACACAAATAAGTATGTACAATTTTTTCGAGGCCGTCACTATATGTACACTGGGTCCACGAGTTATCACTAAGTCCGCACTGGGGGAGGGCGCCTTCGTCATCGGCAGCCGCAGCCCATCACCATCATGTCCTGATAGTTTTTGAGCACCACATTGTTCAGTTCATCCATATATAACATGGAAATAGAGGAGAGCTGCGTCGGTACACAGCACGCTTTCGGCACCGCGGCCGGATTCACTGAGTTCACAAGAGTCTGTACGATCGCATGGTTTGTGCCGTTCAAGTGGTCGAACAGCGGGAACGGGCAGTCGCCCTGGCAGTAGTACGCCTCGTACCCGTGAGGAGCGACGATCCAATCGCTCCAGCCCACCTCGGCGAAGTCCACGTATAGCGGCCTCCGCTGGCAGACCTCGCGCGCCTCCTTGCGGCGGTGGTGCGCGCGGTGACCGCGTCGCTGCGTCGCGCGCTTGTTGCGCACCAGGCGCGTCTCGCCGCTCTCCCGCGCGGCTCGCGCACGCGCGTCCTCCGTGTACAGCAGCAGCAGCGGTTGCCGCGTGTTCCACTCCTCGTCCTCCTCTGTAGCACGTCTCCGCACTCTCACATGAGGCTGTTTAGCGTCCACATTTCGCTCACCCTCTTCTAACACACGCACTAATAGTCCATGATTATGTTCTGGCTCCGATAGCCAACGCCGCGCGGCACTGAGCGCATCTGCAGTGACCGCACCTTTGGCTGGCCTCAATGGCACTGAGTCGAGGAGCCGCAGTATAGGTGCGGTCTTGCCGCGGCGGCCCGGCCGAACCACGTCATACAGAAGTAGCCGCTGAGCGCCCGTAACTTCATCAACTCGTTGGAAAGTGAGATCGGCTCCGCGAGCGAGCTCATCGCTGGGGATGCCGCTCAGGTTGAAATATAGACGAAATCGATGCTCGCCCGGGAACCGTTCGTCGAGTTCGGTGGGAGTGTGATGAAAAGATCTTGCTGTGTTGGCAGCGGCGGCGGGGATGGCGCCGTCGGCCTCGTACAGCAGGCGCATGGCGCGCGGCACTGGCGGCGGCGCGGCGCGGCGCGCGGGCCGGCGCGGCAGCCCCAGCAGCGCCAGCAGCTGGCGCTCGGCGGCGCCGCGCGTGCGCTCGTCCAGCCCCACGCACGCGCACAGCGCCACCAGCGCGCACACCATCGCGCATGCGCACGCCCCACGCATAATTCTCCTCGAGCCACCTGCAAAGATACAAAAACAAACATTAAAATCTGCAAATATGGATGTATTACACATTAATTTAACAAGTAACAAATAAAAAGGTGCATCAGTAAACTGGTGATTAAATCTTATTAAAAGCTAAGCTTTAGTTTTGATCTAAGAGTCAGGCAGTTAAATAATTTAAAATCATTTAATATTGTCAAGTAACTTTGCTAATCTTTGAAAAAAGCTCTACCCGGTCCTTTATTAAAAAATAAACTTCAATAGGAAATGAAATCAATATAAAATTATAGAATGTTAAACTAGATAGAGTAGTTGTGAAAGGATTTAGATAATGAAGTTCCTAAGTCACCGGGATCAGAGGAATATTGAGGAGCACAAATCGACACAAATAATCTAATTGAGCAAGAATTTCCAAGGAACTAACAACACTGCTGCATTTTACTAGTAATTGGTTGGCCAACAAAGAGTGACATTGTGTATAACCGGCAGTTGTTTTATCTCTAGGTGTATTTCTAATGAATGCACTAACATACATTGTAATATACTCATGCATATTTAAATCAATTGAATACTACATGTACTGGTCTACAAGTGGTGAAGCGAGTTTCGAACCGAGTTTGTCACATTTAGTTAAACCGCACATTATAGAGTTACTTGTTAGAAGGTACGTACCGCACTGTATTAATGGTATTCCAATATCTTCCGATTTTATTTTAATATTATGTATGAATGACGACAATTCTGAATAAACATCAGCGTGTTAGGTCACTAACTGTATACCGTATTTTTAATTGAGGAAAATTGACAGATACTTTATATAGCTGAGCAATTATTAATTAATGAGAAAGATCGAGCAAATATACGCCTACGACGTGTTCTTAGTTGTATTATCAGATAGAGACACGTATCCGACCAGAGTTGGACGATGACTGATAATGTTCGGCGATGATGATTATTTTTATTTGAGGTCTAAGACCCGCCCCCTTGGCGTTCATTGTCAAATACCTCCCTTATCAACGAAGTGTTACGTCGCTGATTTGGTTTAGATACGCGGAGAGCGGATAGAAACCGCATTGGCGCTAGCGTCCATGTAATTAATATTCAAGGAGCTAAAATTGACAAGATATAAACACACGTGGTAAAGTCTAACAAACACCTCCTACGGCCCGAGCGGGTAAGAAAGCATTCGTAGATAAACATCTCAACGCTTGAATAATACGGTATCTGCAAGTTAACACAATCGCCGAACCACAACACAGCTGTTTATGTTATTATCGTTTTATTTGTTTACACTCACACATTTGGAATTTCCCTGCTTTTCACAAGAATGTTTTACGTCCCAGTAATTTACAAGTAAGATTTTGTATCGCTTTGAGAAAAACCAGAGATTGTGGGATGCAAGTACATAAGATAACACACGTTACAAGTATTTGCAGCAATTTGTTTTAGTTTGTTAACATAACACGATTTTTCGCGATTTTTCGCCCAATTTATACTATGTGTTAGCTTTAACAAATATATCTAACTCTACAATTTGAGGCGCTGAGGGGTTTATCAAAATACATGCGGAAATGTGACACAATACGTTTAAAGTTAGCAAAAACTCTCTCGAAATCTCTTTTCACATTATGTATGTAACATGCTTATTAAAACACTTTGTATGAAAATCACAAAAACATATCGAATTCAAACCTAACAATTATCACAATTTCAAAGAACATTCAACAGAAATACACCGTTTACTTGACACATCATATTCAAACTAAGAGAAACCATAATCACATGTGATGTTACACAAACAACCAATATAAACATGGCTATATCGCTCAAGCACTTTCCAAAAGCGTTCTGTAAAAGACATCAACGGGATGCGTTTCGTGTTGCTACGGATAACTGTACGGCTATATACTTCCAGTGACAGTGTTTAATTACAATTGTTAAACTACAACTTAAGTAATTGACTCCACAATTATTTATTAACTGACTTAGAGAAACTATTCACTCTGACAAACTTCTAAAGCTCTCCATCAAACCTCTATAATAGCAAAACAAACAAACACACATTTTACTGAAACAAAATTAATATTTTGTGAAAGTGTTCAAATTCCACGAAAATACAGCCTGTTCTGGAAAAATATATGAACGTCACCGAATTTATATGTTTTTGTTATAATGTTTTGATCGTTCTAGCGCGGTCGACCGGATTGCGGCGTACGTATTTCGAAAATAATGCGGTCAAACCGGCCGCGGGCGCACGACCGCTCGCCTCTCTCACTCACCCGAAATTTTAACGCATCCAACGTCGACGGGTACGCAAAATCCGCGATATCCTCGAACGAACGCACAGTCAACGCTTGGGGAACAGATGTAGAGGCACTCGTTCACGACCGAACCGATGGCACATAACAGCGGAGTCTGGTAACATCACTGTGTCGGACAGGCGCGCGGGAGTGGTCGCGCGCTCGTGCGTGCGGGGGTGAAGTGTCGCGCATCGCGTGCTCGCGGCGCTGCGCTCGCGGCCCGAATGAGCGCCAGGCGCGGCAGACGCGGCGGCGTCGTCCGCGGACCCCGCGCCAGCCGGCCGCGGGCGTGCCCGCCCCGCCCCCCGGCCCCCCCGCCGCCCGCCGCCCCCGCGCGCGCACCGCCCCGCCCCTGCGCCGGCGCCGCTCCGGGAACAACCCTCACCACACTACTACCACCACCAAACCAACAAACAATACCTACGTCAAGCTACAAGCCACCGCTTCAAACCCTCAACGTTCCATTCCTCTCGTAGCGTCCATTCGGCCATTACATTTTCTTTTCCTTTTTTTAGCTCTACTTAACCTATCATAACCCTCTGTTGCGCTTGGGTCTCTCCCCCAAAACAGAAAAAAATACCCTCTGAAATTTCAAAGCTACAGAGGGCTGGTGAGTATTCAGCTTAAAGTTATCTTGAATTCAGTCAGGCTTTATTATTTTCACAGAATTTAATAAGTTATAACTATGTTAATTAAACAAAGAATACATAAAATGATACTACGATTAACCAAAATAATTTCACCTTATCCATTATTTTGGGCTACGGTGCTACGAGTGCTACGAAAAACTGTAATAAGAGCAAACAAATGATTTTTTTCAAATTTGTTGTTTGTAATTGACTGGAATATTGCTAACAAAATACTAGGCCACATAATCATTGCTAAAAAGTCGACTGACAGAAAAAAAAGGTATCTAAAAAACCTGCACGTAGCTAAAACAAAACAAAGCCCGAATTCGTGCTGACAGGTCGTCACACATTGGTTAGTAGGCTTCGAGTATGGACCAGTTCAATCAGCGTGAAGTTCCCGATCATAAACAAAAGCATTAGTCACTCACCAACTCAGTTCAGATGATAAGAAGTCTAAACAGTCGTTATCATTTACGACGCGTTTCCTCTAATACCTTAGCCGTTGTCTTTTTCACGTATTACAGATAATGATGGTTGTTTTTATACCTTTCTCTTATACAGAACGCAGCTGCCACGAAAGTTATAACAATGAGATGTAGTTGAGTAAATATTGCGAAGATAAAATGCAAGCAGCGAGTCTTTACGATGAGTGTGTCGTGAACAATAATGGCCGGTGTTTCAGGTGTGTGTTGACCCACGTGCCGGCACAGATGGTCGCAACTGTATTTTTATGAAACATGTGGAAAACACACACATTACGCCACATATGTTTTTAAATTTGTTTTACGTAAGAGAGTGTGATAGGTCAAGTTTTTCTGGGCAGTTTTATTGCGCTTTTAATTGTTACTATTATGAATGGTTTTATTGCTAACGGAGAGATAGCGGACGTGTCAATAAACCTCCAAAATTTAAGTATCTACTAAAATCTTCCTACATCTATTTTATTTACCTAAAGCTTTTACTACCTCACATAACTTCACATAACCTAGGTTTGCACAAAGTGGGTGCGAATTTTCCGAACAAGAACCAATAAGTAAATTCCTCTTATCCAGCCAAATAAGAAACACGTACAGAATTCAAACAATCTTTACGTTTATTACCGTTACATTTTTATGAAAGCCTTCCCGTTGCCATCGCCAGTCGTATCGTAATTCATGATCCGTTTTAAAACATCGTAACCTGAATTATCTGCAATATTTTACGCAAACACTCGGCAGAGAATTGAAGAAATATCTCAAAATATCCATGTTCGAATAAAACATTCCATTAATTGGTTTATTCCGGACATTTAAAGTGTGGATCGTGTCGAACGTATCGATTGTAGAGGTGGATATATATAGAGAAAATTAAAAAGAGATACCGGTACCATTGCAGTTTTATTAAAGGTAATAAACCTCAATTATTATTTGGTGTGAGTGTTCATAAATACGTCCTAACCGCAATAATGATTGCGAGCATGACATTCGGCAGCTCGGCGGCGCTACCGCGCACCGCGCACCGCGCACCGCGCTACTGGCGCAAGCCGTTACGCGCAAATAACTAATGCTCTGTTCTTTTTTTGGCGCGTGTCTCTTGAAGCCGTTATATGAGGTATTTTGACGGTAGCGAAAGTTAGAATCACTTTATACCAGTTTTTATACGGAAGATATAGAATAATAATTGATATTAAATCTGCTGGCGACGTTTGCCGTTGGATTTGAAACATCGGCAACATTAGCATTACTTTAATGACTTTTCGCTCGAGTTGAAACTTGTTGAGAATTATTTGTTTGATAGCATGATATTAGGCAAGATTTATAGAACATGATTTTTAAATAATTATATTATGTTAGATCTTTTTTATTGTTGAAATAAGTGGGTCTGAAGCGGTTTGCTTGTTCGTATAACCTTTTGATTATTCACCAAAAGACTCAAAGATTAAGTTCAGGTTATTTTGCCTAGTCAAGGTTATATCTTTATTTTAATCGACTTGGTGTCTAGCGTCGAATTTCTTGTAGGTACTTGACCTTTGATAAAAAACTTAGAAGCTTTCTTCATTAAGATTTTAGGAATTTAAGCATAATAATGACCTTTAAATTTTTACTATTCCTATGTATTTTATGATTTTTATTATTTATTAACCTACTCCTAGGACAAAAACTATTGCACAAGTAAATAGTACTAGTATTATTAGTCTTTTGTAAATGTTGTTAATTTTAAATGGTTTTAGGAGAGCAAAATTTTCATTGCACGATGTTTTAACTCAATTTCACATGATGTGTTTGATTTGAATTCATAAACCCTATAACCATAGGTTACAACCGAGTATAGTATATTTTTAACAAACAATATGCGCGCAATAAAGTTTAATGTAAGTTGTGCGAAGGCAGCTAAAAATAAATAATATTGTATTGTAATTGTGCCCTGAAATAGGTATCTATTTGGTATACAAATAAGATTTAAAATATCATATAAGTAATAAACATAGTTTTCATCATGGAATAAGTAGTGTGAGCAACTCATACGACTTGAAGAATAGTCTAAATTGAAACGTTTCTTTTTTCTATTTATTCAACCAGAACTTTTCTACTCGGCCCAATCAATAAAAGTGAAATCATTATTCAGGACTTCAGGCTCTAGACCTGTTATTATTGGTTACTAGACCAATGTTAGTTTAAATCACGTTGTACGATAACGAAGTATGCCAGCTCGCTCGGAGCCACGCCGTCTACCTCCCACGGGCGCCGCGTCCTGCAGTTGAATCACCAATTCACGGCATCATGTACGTAATTAGCCCATTAGCACGCACGCACCGCTCAAATGCTCAATTAGATCAACGACCGACGGGAATAGCTGGCCAGATTATGCCCCTCCTGTGTTTCAATGATACCCAGGATAAAATGCCCTCACTAATTGACAGTTCTCCTTTTGTCTAGCGCTCTTCAAGATTGGATTAAAGAAAATTAACACCGGCATGTCATCTTTAGTTTGACGCTTTTTTATGTTTTTTTTTGTGGTTGGTTATGTCGGCTCTAATTGATAACGGCCGGTTTTAACACGTTCCTACTGTTTACCCAGTATTCGAGTTCTAATGCGTAAATGTTTTACTATTTTACCTATTAACACTAGTAGCATATTTGGTCTAGAATATTACGTCTGAGGCGAGTATAGAGTTTGACAGGTAAATAATTTTCAAGGCGATTAGTGAAAATCAAGTAAGGTAAGGGCTATGTATTTTGATTTCGTTTATTTTACATATGTACTTTGCAATGAAAATATTGACACTTGTGGTAAGGAAAGTTACCTATAAGGTACTAGAGGCAGCCTGGTTTTCGATACCAATAAATATTTATGAGTATTTCAACTAATTTAAATGTTCGGTTTGAGGGGTGGGTGAAATGTTGTTGTAGGTTAGTATGTAACGTAAAGGTTTAGAGTTTCTGCTCAGAACCTAGTTATGTACTTCTGCTTCTTACAGACTTTATGATTTTGTAGTTTTTTCTCGTGCGAGGCATGTAACGAACATGATACATCTTGTTATTTGTATTAGGTACGCGATTTAGTTTTGTATCCAGCAACAAGAATGTAAAAGCTAAATAACGAATATGTAATCTAAATAAAACAAATAATTATTGAGAAAATGTTTTAAGTTCTAATTGCATCTTTTGTGGGGTGATATTTCTGAGATGATTGTGTGTTGAGATGTAATTATTATAGTATGCATGTAATGTGTATAAATTATGTTGTAGCGTCAAATATTTCTAGTAAAGATATTATTCACATATATTAAAAGACAGCAATACTATTCTTGCACTCAATCGCAATGTAACTTAAAATAAATTCCCTTTAAACCTATCTCTAAGCTGGAAACACGTTTATGCAATCTCGAGAAGAAGTAATTCTAGTTTTATTGAACGACGTGAAGTGCATATTTGTTGCGTTTACATTGTAACATGCAAAGTTTCGGGTTGCATCGGTCGAAGTGGGTAAAGTGCTGCACTGTCATATCAGGTACGGAGTTAGTGAGAAGGATTGAAGGCCGTGAGGTGCCACGGGGGTCGGCACGAGGCAACCATGAAACGTTTGTTGTTCAGTAAAATGTGAAAGATCTTGTTTCGATATTAGTTATTAAACTCAATCAATCAATCAATCAATCAGCCAATCATAGTCCACTGCTGGACATAGGCCTCTCCCAATTTACGCCACAACACCCGGTCCTCCGCCTTCCGCATCCAGTCCCCTCCAGCGACCTTTCTCAGGTCATCGGTCCACCTGGCGTTAATCATAATTAAACTCAATGGTGAAACAATTTTCGGTATATACCAATATGGCGACTACTTCTTAACAAGGCTTTTAGGCGGTTTCTGTATTTCTAGTACAAACTATCAATCCTCGGTGGTTACTTTTTGATAATGTTTTATTATTCATTTACTAAGCACATCAACAACTTAATGACAAGTTTAAAAATTTGCATTGCTTTAGTCTAGTGTTGTCATCTATTTTAGATGTAATCATGTATGTATTAAAATAGATTATTATATGTGAATTATAGTAGATTTGGCCAACAATAGTACTTACTACATATGAATTGTGCAAGCTTTGTAAATTGCAATTTACCTATTACCTAGCCAGAGGTAACTAAGATGATACCACTGAAAGGTCAAAAGAATACGTTCATTACATTTATCATGTTTATTCAACTTAAGGTTCTTACTTATTGACTTCAAAAGAATATCACTTATTTTAATACTTACTAACAAAAGAGCTTTTTTGGGTACCGGTATTGCGGCTACCCTTTATTGCTAAATTAATTGCTTATGAACGTAATATTATCCTAATAGCATTTTTCGAAAAATTGCATTTAATCCAGCTTTTAAAAACGGTAATTGAACAATTTAAAAAAACTCGCCACTCTACAATATACAACATTAATTACTTGTTAAAACCTATCCATTAGCAGTTCCTGTGAACGCAAAGCAAATAATAGATTCCGAATGTATTCATTATCGAGACATAAGCTTTCAAACGTATTTGGTTCGCAGCAGTAGCAAGTTTAGAAAAGTTAATAGATACACAGACCAGGTTTTAGAGACGGCGCCACGGAGCGTAAGTAACTAAATTTATTGCATATTAATTCCGTTTCACGATAGCTAACTCATCAATGTCGCGTGATTATCAATACATTTTAAAAGTGTATATATTTATAAACATTTTAAGATATTAAAAAAAGACAATTATTTTGCCTGTATTACCTGCTAGATAGTATACGCCTGAGTAAGATTTCTGACAAAGCTAAAAACAACAATAAATAAAATCAACAGAATTCAAAACATTCACCAGTTTCAAATAACAAATCCGTTTAAAATTACAAATTGATATTTACACAGAATTTGGTAAAATTGATCCAACGCGAACATGTACATTTATATTTGTCGACGTCAGAATACTTAAAAATATATTTTTCTTATTCGCGTGACTCGATTTTTATTAGGCCCACATTTACATGAAAAATTACTTATCACTAACATTTTAAATAAATAACCAATTAAGTCAAACTGATTTTATTTTTATCGAAGCTAATAATAAGTCATATGTCTACATAATTATTATAATAGACCGGCAAGAAGACCGCTTTGATTAAGCGTTGGCTGCTAACATGATTTAATAATATCGGAATATTAAATAGGACTTTACCTTTTATTACTATTGATTTTCTTAAATTTTATATCTTTTTGTACGATAAGGGTTATCTATACACGTCTGGTGTCTTTAAGCTAGACAAAAAGAAAACTATACTATTTATTTATTTAGATAATGACATAAAATAAATTAAGATCATAGAATGGTAAATTTAAATACAATATAATATACAGTCATATATTTTTTTCTTTATACATATAACTATTAAGTCGTGAATTAGCAGAATCAAGTAAGTTATCTCAATTACAAAATTAACATCTAGGGGTGATGACAAGAGTCGGATGCTAATAATTCAAAGATTACCTACTTTGCACTAGCCAATTACACCAATTAACATTTCTTAGAAACTGCCATTGACATAATTAAGGCGATGATATAATATTGTAGATTAGGCGTTTGTCAAAGACTCGTTTAATTGACCGTAACTTCAGACCTATTGTACAAATAAATCAAGCTGATATCGTTAATACGATTCTGATACTAATTACAAATGGAAATGTTAATCCTGTTACAAATTGCCGAGTACTTTGTTTAACAAATTACATTAAAAATAGAGCATTATTTAAAAACTATTTTAATAAATCTTAAAACTTTTTAAATAATAATTTATCGTGAAATAGTCAATTAACTTATACCTCATAATATCCCAGAAAAAGTGTAAATTTTATACCTAGTTCATAAGTACTGATAAATAATGTAACTTATTTTAAAAAGCTTGGTATGTTAAGTGCGGACCAGAGAAATATGTTTCGGTGTCGCCCGAGCCACGTGCGGCCATAACGTGTAATGTTTAAAGACTGCAACATTGTAGAGGTGCGGATGGCTCTCGCCTGAGCCACCATTAAGTTGACCTCAGTTGACTCTCATAGCGCACGCAGGATACAACATGCCCCATATTACTATACATATATTGCTGACATCATAGTCTTTAACGAAAACGTCACAGATATAATCTTAACATTTTTGACATCGATTAATTTTTATCGATCATATTACTAGCGTATCAGATAAAATTAAAATGTTCTCAGGATTGTAAAAAGTATATAATTTCGTCTGAATGACAGTAGGACATCCATATTGTACAAGATAATGCGTCTTACCGATATCAAGCTCGAAAAACTCGTTATGCTAAAATATAATATCACGACCGAAAATAAAACTTAAACAGTCAAAGAGCAATATTAAGAAATTTATAAATGAACTATTGTTGTCACACTAGTCTCGATTAAAATAACAACTACGTGATAAAACACGGTAGTAAAATACAAATACAAAATTTGTTAACAGAATGTGTGAAAACTTAGAACTTTATTTGTCAGTTATTCTTTGATATACGATGTAATAAATTAAACTTGATACTACGTATGTTATTTCATTATACGTTAAAGTGATATTTTAAGTTTATTGGTAAGGTTTTAACTTCACCATTGACTAAACAATCAGTGACTTTAAAACTAGATTCAAGTTTAAGGATGAGTGACAATTTAAAGTGGATAAATAAATAATTTAACACTTTATTCTTTTCTCAACCAGAGTATAATTTTATATCAACTATAAGATAATAACAAAATACTATTTAACCAGTAAGGACAGCTAGATGGGTTTGACTTTTACCCCTAAATATCAAATAGCCAATTAACTTTAAACTTTTTTGATTATCTACCTCTTTAACAACTACTGTAAGCTGATCATTGACGTTCCAGAGTTCGGCCATCTTTAAGAAAAAAGAGGAGTAAATCGTACCACGCTAGTTGTCACCAATTACCGTTTCTTACACATTCCATGCCTCGTAGAGTCCGGAATGTACTCGAATACAATAGATACATATGTTAGGTATCTCCTATGACAGTCATTGCTCGAGACTTATATTAGCGCAGGGCAGCTCTACAATGTAGAGATATACAAGCATCCATCTGAAGATTGAAGAGGTCGGATTTCTTTTTTTTCTATTAATAATTCCTGACTCTATACTTTGCAAATAACTTCAATTTATTAGGTCTTGAAGTTATATTAAAGGAATTGAATTGACGTCGTATCATGAGGGAGCATGAATTTAAATATTCCTCAGATATAATTTATATACTAAACAATACGTCGACCTGTGAAAAAAAAATTCTGAGTGATAGCTTTTCCTTCTGATAAAAAACGAATTCCAGGAAAAGTTTTAGCAATTTTATTTAACAGAAAAATATGTATTAAACCGACATAGCATACTATAAACAATTATTGAACAATACAATGTAGGTGAATTAATGTGATTTGAGAATAGGGAAACTCGTAAATGTATATTAACTACGTAATAATAAAATAAGTAAATAAACAAGCAACTGCGCATTTCAATTTCCGAATAATAGTAAAAACTTATGAATCAAATTGTTCATTAAAACTGAATGTTGTATTAAGGAACATAATATAGATACAAATAGGCTTTATTTTCGAAAAGCACTCTTGTTCTTTGATAAAGAAAACAACAACTAGTATCGTAATACTGCGACTAAGAAACAGGTTATAGAAACTATCGTAGGTGATGAGTTGGAAACTACTGTTTATGCCCACTTTGACCTCTAAACTTAACATATGATGAACAAACAGTGCAACGCTGCCATAACCAGTAGTAACCTTGATATTCGGTGGCTTTTGGAAGAATTGTCAGCTTAAAAGTTTAAATTTTTCACAAACAAAATTAAACCAATAAGAGACAAGCAACATTGACTGTACAGAAATCACACTTAATTTTGCATAAAAGGTAATAAACGTATCGAAGTCCAAGTACCTTGTTTTTACTCTACATTCTTCGATTGTGCATAAACTATTGTTGGTACGAACGGTATCACGTTGAATGACGAACATGTACCGTACGCCTGGACAGGTTGGTTCCGCACAAGCGAGAGCTCCAGCCAACTTATTATAATAAGCGCTCAGATAATAAAACAATTTACAGATCATCAAATGAGCACGCGACTTAATGTTTGATAAATCTATCGACATCCGTACTAACTATAGTCAACTAGGTATTTAACATGGAGGAAGTAAGGTAATGAAATCATACGGATTTCTCTAAAGTGATCAAAAGGATGTTGAAATTGCAATTTTCATGTTTACACCCGCACTTGCTCTTGTTTTATAGAGTTACTTCTCTGTCACTTGTTGCTTTCTAATTATGTAACGGGCAAACGAAATCGTAGCGTTCAGTCGGCCTTAATAGTTTTAATTGTGAAACGCAGCACGAGACTTTATCATTTATTTAAATTATGTGGTTGTATCGAACGGTGGCTTGAGTCTATAGGACCGGTTCGCGCACAAATGAGTATGGCACACACACACTTGCCGCGGACGTGTTGTTGCTACACGGCCGAGGTCCAAACCTGCCTCCTAAGAACCTGCATGGATCTGTCTTGCTGAGACAAAGCCTGCAAAGGGCTTCTAACTACTTCACGTCAACGTGTTGACACGTAACACTACACTCTACTATAATTGGCGGCGCTTGTTCGTTGTTTCGTCTAGGTTAACTATTTAAATTTAAATATACTAAAATCACAGTTAGTTACTGTGTATAAACGGAATGTTTTGGTGTATAAAGAAAATAAGACATACTCAAACACACCACTTGTGATCGTGTGATTTTCAACTCGAGGTTACCGTTAAATAAATATAAACATCGGCCTGTTGACGTTGTGTAACTAAAATATACAACTGTAGGCATATTATAATTGGCTGCGTAAAAGAGGAGGCGTCAATGGAACCGCCGGAGCGTGGACGAAGGCCTTCCGACTCTTCACGGTCTGGTGGTCACCAATCCAAGTTGGTCGTTTATTAGTCGAGTTACAGCAACATTCTGCGGTTAGAACTTGTTGGAAAATATTTTAAGTTATCAATTCAACCAATAACTATATTTATATCTGTACATAATTTAGGTTGATGATTTAACATAACTTGGAAGGTTTTAGAAATCAAGTAATTAGACTACCTAGATTATATCTTAATGCTCTAAATATAAGTAGTAATTAGTAACTAGACCTCTTAGTTTTACCTCTTTGTATATTTTCTATTCCCACTTGTGACCAAAAAAGGTGCCCATTGCATATTAACTTGCTTTTGATGATTTTTCTCTACTCGACCCTCATAAGCAGTACTTTACCGATGGTCGAGTCCTACTGACTATGTTACGGACCCCACCAACTCTCTCAGGTATCTAATTATACTTTTTATTAAAAAATCTGTGTAAAAATTGTACTCTAGCAAAAATAACAGATTTAAATCCAAATTTTGACCAGGTCCAGATTCAGATTATTCTATAAATACCGCCTGTTAACTGTAAATTCTGTCTAACTATACATAATACTAGGCTATAGTTGATATAAATGTATTCAATGACGTCAATTCTCCGATTGATCCTTAGATATTTATGTCTTCCTACTTTTCTAGTTTTATGTAGAGTTTCTAACAAGAAATGTAAATTGTAGTGTCTGTGTATTCAATAAAAGAGCCCAATTTAACATAGATCGGGCTCTTTTATTTATTCTTATATTTCAATTACTAAACGCGCCTACAATAAGCAATCCAGCAGCCGTATTCGCTAACTTCATAGACAACAGTTGCTTTCGCGAAATCGAAGGCGACCGTGATTCGTTGCCGCGGGTAGTTGTCAAAATTTTGGTATTCGCTAACTCGTTTTCTCTGTATCTATTTCCGGTTGCTTTCCTTCGGGTTCGACTGCTTTCGAGGCGGCTCTATTTTTTATCGACTATTATACGGCTTAATTCTGTGACACTTTTTGTGCTTTGTAATACTCTTGATAAGACAACATTTTATTTAAGAGGGTTTGTACATGGTTTGTACTACGTTACATGTCAAAACAAACAATCGTTATGTTTAAATCTCTTTATCTATTTCATAATATTATTGGTTCTGACTGTTACTTAGAGTTATTTTGCAACTGGAATGCAGCGATGTAGCTTTATCCGTGTCCTAAAATAATGAAAAACCAAATTTAACTCAGAATATCAGTATAATATACTCGAGTTAAAATGTGTTTCAAGATACCAAAGTTTCATTTATTATGCCCTTTGAGAAGATCTTCGGCAAGACTAGAAGGTTGTGACCATTTCACCCCGCATGGCACTGGATTTTGGACTTTAATCAATATAAAACCTTTAAACGCCGCAGCAGAGTGAAAAGACGATGGCGATTTTTTTACTAATGTGGAAGGTAAGCCTGCTTCAATATTTGTCCAAATTCTTGTTTTGCATACTTGAACCTCAAGAGTACCTACATACCTTTATGTTAATTTCATATGCATTCACATTAAATGATTCTTGTGGATGCAAATATAATGTATTCCTCTTGCTTATTTTATGTGAATAAAACTTTCAGTAGTTTCCCCAGTCCTACAGCTTTATTAATTCTTTATTATGTTGTCTTTAAGGTATAATACATACGTCATGTCATAACGTTTTTTTGTTACATTTTACAGAGATCCACGTATGTACCACTACTTCATCAGGATCTACATGCGACCCCCTGCTTATTCTGGCGATGCAGTAGTACCTAATTATTATAGTCCATAACATTTGTCATAGTTTTATGTGCAGTATTGTGCAGTACTAATACAATTAATTGTCTCTAAAAGTGTACCCTACCTATAGGTTTGAAAAGATTAAAACAATTATTATATTCCTATTAATTTCTTTTATTCACATAGTTTACAATATTATCAGGCAAAATGAAAAACTAATTATTTTATGAACAATAAACACAACAAACCAAAATTTTATCAAAGTTTGGTTTGTTGAATGTTGTTCACTAACACATATTCTTGAAACGTCGTAGAATAAAATTTACCATTTCATTTAATCAAATTACATCCTCTATTAGTAAAACAGTATTTTTTCTTGAGAATCTAAGTATACAAACACACATGAAAAAGGCTGACGTTTATAATCTTTTTAGCCGTCATCGCCATGTGTAGTGATTTTAGTAGTAAGTAGGATTTAATAAAGAGTTTTTAGTTTAACTGTTCAAACTATTATTTAACCTTTTTGTTTCCACAAAATTAATAAATTACTTTTATTAAATCATTGATTGAATATTGATATTTCCCATTAAATATGCTGAAGATCTGTTGATCGATAAATAAAAAATTAAAATTATCCATTTAGGCAGGTACTCAAATATTCGAAATTGTTCTGTTTCGTTTACCAATTTAAGTAAATCAAATTTAAAATGGTATTTGTTTATAGAATATCGAAGGGAACAATTATAATTTACTGAGCATTTTTTTTTTGTGTTAAAGAGAATGATGAAAAAATGGCAAAAGGTATATGCATTTCTCCAACAATTATTTTTAATATAAAACGTTCTAATCTTCTAGACAAATAAGAAAAACAATAAAAATCAACGAAATATGCTTCTTTTAGTCACGTAAGCAACAAAATTGCTTCAAAATCTTTTATTCAATACTTTAACGTTTACCCGTGAGCAGTTGCTTTCGCGAATACAGTTAGGTGTCTAGTAGTCCGGATTTTAAATGTCAAATGAAAGCAGTTAGGCTTACGGAATCGCAATTTTGAGTTTATCGATACAGAAACGACTGTCAAAATGGTGTTCAGTTGCCTTCAAATACACCGTCGCACGATGACGTCACATTCGTTAGACACCGACGATAGCGAATACGAAATTTACGTTTTGACAGTTCTTTTACAAAAGTCTAGGTCGTTTTCACCCTCGCGAGAGTTAGCGAATACCCCTGCAGTTCAATCGAATTTAGACAGATGATGTTCCTTAACCCGACACTAGCGCCAAATCGTAGATCGCCAGAGGCACGCGTTGGAACTAAGTTTGATTGAGAAAATTCTTAGAGAAAATTGGTAATAACTTCGATACTATGGTAACTAGATCTCGGTTTTCGATTTAGTTTGTTTCGGGAGTACTACAATTGGCAGATCGATACACCGACCTAATTGAAAAACAGATCCCTTACCAGTTTCAGCAGTACCCAAGCTTGAGCAAGCCGCAGGAAAGAGATACAGATCTTCTCCGATTGTGAGAGAGGTAGAGAAAGACTAGGAAAATATGTAATTAATAAGACTTTAAAAGATATATTATTCCCTTCGCAAATAAAAATAAGTTGTCTAAAAACCTCGAATGCTGCCAGTATATAAGCTATGCCAAAAGTTCTTCAATCAAGCCCTATAAAGTAGAGCAAGTCATACAGACCTGGCTTACTTCAGTTATTGAACCATTCATAATGAAGCCATTCATAACAATTGCTTTATTAGGTTTACGCGAACGTTAGAGATTTAAATTCAAATCCGTAAATAGTAGTTATATGAATAGTCTAGAATGAACAAGAATTTGAGAGATATATTTTGTCTGTTCTGGCTTTGCGCGGTCGAAAGTGTATATAAACCGACCCTTAGGGTGCTGTCGATTTTGTATCTAATATTGTAATATCAACGATTATAAGTGCTACTTTGTCACCTAAATAAGAGAATTGAGATTTTTATATAATGAGACCTTAAATTATGCAATAAACAGAATCCCTGCACTAGCAAAGAGCCTGAAGTTTTAGGTTTCATTATTGATACATGCTTTGACCTCTGTTAACTACAGCAGTTACTGTAAATTTATAATGTTGTGCTTTCTATTACTACACTTACAGTTACCATAAAGTGTGTGTTTTAATTCAATATGTGTTGGGCAGTGTGTTATGGTGACAGGCACATCTACCAGCTGTCTACAAATTAAAATAATAATAATATGAAGTACAAACCTTGTGCTGATTGTTTATGAATTCTAATATACGTAAAAGACTGGTGTACTTTAAATTATCTTTATAAAAGACAATTCAAATAATGTTCTATGTTTATCATTATTTACATATCTCATAATATTCATCATACAGTAAATATTCGCTATGTGGAAGAAAAAGTTATGGTCCAAGGTAACACCCTTGGGGTAACCCAGTTTTCTCACTAAATGACAGTTTGACAGAGTCAGCTACAGAATATCATATGCTTTATTTAAATCATACATTATTGGAGTACTACTTTTAGAATTTACCTGTGCTTTGAAATGTTATAAGCATCAAATTCTTGTTCTATTATGGGTTAAGCATAGCTTGATGAAAATGATAGGTGTCAAACTAATGTGACTAGTGCTGGGAAAGAGTTTATTAAGTCGATACTTAAAAATTAAAGTGAATTTTGACTACGTAAATATTTGCATTTAGGAAAATAAAAATAATGAAAAATAAAATTTAAAACCATAAAATAATTAAAGTACTGATAATCGAAAACAGAAAACGTAAACGTAGATCTTCGTCGTCGTCGGCATTTCAAAGTCAACTTCAAACAAAACGTCAGGATTTCAAAATTAAATACAGTTCTCATCTAAGAATGAAACTATGAAAAAAAAAAACTAAAAAAAAAACAGCCTTTTTAAAAAATGATCGACAAAGGAGTTGCATCGCTTGATTACGGAGTTCCTATGGCCACCTTCCAGCTCCACCAACAGATCAGCTCTATGCCATAATAATATTGCATTGTCATCCGATTTATACATGCACACAAAATTTTAGCTCTATCAGTTGAAGATAACTTCAACAAAATATGATTTGGTTCAAAATTAAGTTAAGTTGCAAGCTTCCACTCGGACAAACAAACAATACATAAATTGCAAGTTAAATAATAATTTGGTAGAAACCTTCTAATGAAATCTATAAGTAATAATCTTTATTTCAGACAGTGTCGATAATAACACTAAATACTCTTTTGTTCAATCGATTTACATCTATCGAGGTGTCTCGTGCCTAACATTTTTGCAATATGACATAACCTTTTACGAACGTCTTTGTTAAAATTATGACAGTTGTCAGTGAAAATTACTTCAGTTTTAAGAGGTTTTTTTAGAACAAATTGAATCATTTCGACTTTGAATAAAGTATGTAATGTAAATGTTAAGTGTAAAAAAAAAAGTATAATGCTAAATATCAATACTTTTTCGTGTGCCAATGTAATTCATCCGTTACGACGACGCTACAAAGTTAAGTCGTCACTCTCACTGACACCTATCAAATTCATCAAGCTAGGCTTAACCAATAATAGTTAGGTTCTTTTTGAGTACTTGGAAACTATTTAATTGTTGTTTATTTATATACAGAAATCTGTTGTTGTGTTTGTACTATCTATGTTATATGCATATGCTTATTGTATTTCTTGGTATCATGCAGATTGCACATTGTAAGTCTTGTGTAGTGATTATTTTAGTTCACAATAGGTACCCAATAAAGCAAACTAAGGAAGTAAAATAAAGTTATATATTTGATATTTAGACTCTAAATTATGATTCTCATTGCTGATAGATATAGTGAGAAAGCATATTAGGAAGTTTTGAAGTAAAATTCAAAGAATTCCGCAGGTATAACTAGTTACTATAGGTTGCCTTTTTGCACATGCGAATGCAAAATAGAGCATTTATTTATATCAACATTCTTCGTTTTCCTGTTATGTACGCTTTGAAATAGTGTTTCTGACAAATGTTATGGTACTTACAGCTCCTGTATGTATGATACGCCTTTCAAAGTCTCTACGTCATCCAAAATCACTCTGATAAGAATTAACCAAAAAACGTCACTGTTGATATAGCGCGTCAGTGATTTAATTGGAACAAGGTAATAATTTACATACTCGTATCTAATAACTTGTGCATTATCAATACAAAATATGGACATTGGATCTTCTCGGAATTTGTATGCATTATACGTTATGTTCCTACAACGTGTTTAGTTGTGATAGAGTTATATTTCATTACGTTGAAGTGTCTAAGCGACTGTTGTAACTGTTTTGTTGTTATATAAGTTAACTTAAACTTGTTTTGAAAGTATTGCAATAATTAATTTGTAAGAAGCGTATTTGTGCCAAGCTGTGATGCTCAAATCTTTAAAAGCGTTATTATAATACACTATCATCTGTAAATGAAAACAGTCTATATACTTTAGGTTGGAAGAAAATGTAAATAAATATTGGGTAATATAAATATGTTGATGTTGACATACGTAGGTCATCGCACGTCGTGCAGCAGTTGAGCGCGCTGGGGCGGCGGCTGCGGCGGCTCGCAGTTGCCGGCGGCGGCCTGGTCGCGGGTCTCACAACTCAGCCGCGAGGCGCGGGCGCAGATCGAAAGTTCGACGCGAGATCGAGCGCGCATATGTAAATATCGGCACATTTACAAGCGAAAGGGTTCACCAGAGCGGCGCACTAACGCAGCGTTGCGCGGGAACCAGTCCGGTGAGATTCCTACGGCGTCCGATAGAAAAATGTCGAATGAGCTTCGGGTCCATCACTCGGTACGGGTGTGTGGTACGTAACGCGGCCGCCGCTCGACTGCCGCCCTCCTCTCACCGCCACTGCTGGTATATTTATCGCTTAATTATTGAACTCGTCTGTGTAACAATTATCAAGCAGCTCGGCGAGTCGCAGCGCTGGCGGAGGGCGTACGGCGCTACCGCGTCTGCGCCGACGCGTTGCGTCACGCGCGGCCAGCCGCGCAGCGCCGCACGCGCAGCCTTCAGATTTTATCTTAGCCAGCCGACAGCCAATCCGCTGTTCACCTGTTATATTCATTTAAAACATTAACCTCCAACTTATATCATTAAGCGATATCTTCCTGCCTTCTGTTTCCGCGGTATATTTATCTCAATAATTACGCTTAGGTAATGCAGCGCAACTCAAACAAACGTGTACGTAAAACACGTATGTATTAAATGTCTCAACATGATTTATATTTATGTTTTGATTCGCTCGAGTTAATTATGTATGCATATAACTATAAGAGTGTGTAAATGTAATAAGAACTGGCATGTTATACATTTATGTTCACACCCAGTTCGTCCTTACACTGGTGAAGGTATTGGATGGTAAATGCACAATTCTACACTTTATTGCAAAAACCTTATTTATGGGTAATAAATATATACAATAATTTACATGATTGCATTGGTACTATTTACACAAAGTAAAATTAAAGAAGAACCTTGCAAAATAAACTTGAATGTGCAATTTTGTGAATATTTGTAACACTGGTAAATCAAAACAAAAAAACTATTATAAGACAACGGATATCAGATACTCCATACATAAATAGTTTTATCATTCGTAATAAAATGGCAAAAACAAAATATACAAAAATATTCGACGAAACATCTTTCATTTAATTGATTGTTGTTTTTGAACGAAATATTTTTAATCAGCTGTTAAACGTCACTGTCAACTGTCATTGTCACTCAAACCAACCCATTTCGATCAAATAAAATATGTTTCAGGTTCAGGGTCATAAAAAATGTAAAAGCTAACGGAACAGTTTCATTCCAAAAAATTTAGTGCGCAAACTTCATGATAATACCGCAAATGTAATAAAAAAAACCAGTTTCCACTTCTAACAAAATGTACTGCAGGACGAAAATAAGGTTAGTATTGAGCCTTCTTCAGTGTTTCTTTATTTAAAACGTAGTTGCTGATGATACTTTATGTTGTGTTACCTCATGGCCCATAATTGATATAATTTATTCCTTTAATTTTGAATTTTACAGTTGTGGATGTGCCAGTGGTTTGGTGTGTAGATTTTTAAGTTCTGCAGAAGTGTCGACGGCGCTACGTCCATTCTACTTCAGCGTTCATCCAGACCTTTTTGGAAAATATCCAGAACAAAGAGTAAGTGCTGTTGAGACACCCTAAACAGCTGTTACAAACAGTTTTGTTAAATATAATCCAATTTATATTTTTTTATACTTACCACAGACTACAGATCATTAATTCAATTAAATAACAAACAATGATAACTGTAACTATGTATGAAATTGTCTTTAGAGATAGTTTTGTTTATCAATATTTTCACAATAATAATGATATACAATTTGTATATAAATATCATATTTATATCTAAATTGAACGAAGGACAATTTGATTAACATAGGCCGCAATATTAACCCTTTCAGAAAATAAATGAGCACTCACTGCAACAGTTAAGCGCACTAATAGAAGCCCAACAATCCAGCAGAAGAATGACTGTTCCTCCCCTATCCTTTTATTTGAGAAAAAAAGATATGCCCGAAGGTAACTAACATTATATGCCTTGTGTGTAGTAATTAAAAACCTATTTAAAATATTGCTACCTACCATAAATTGTTCTATCATACTGGTTAAAATAGTCCTCCACATAACACTATATTTATGTTTTTAAGGTGGCAACCTTATTCCTTCTCTCCATTTATTTGTCGTTTATGGTTTTTACAGGTGAATTTAAACTCATAAAAATAAAATTAAATGGTAACAATGTTAGAGAAACAGTTGTCAAAGTTCTAAATGCCTGTGATATCTCCACGACTTATATAGACAAGATACCGGACAGCCCAAAAAAGCATGAATTTAAGTAAGTACCTCAGTGTATTTTGTTTGTTATTGTTAGTTATCTTGAACTGTTTGAATATATAAATACGCATTGTCTTAGAAATTGCGGGCCAAGAAAGAGGACGCGGTGCTGGCCCGCGGCGGCTTTAATCTTTGCGCAAGTTTTGAGCAATATGGTCATGTAATGACTGTGGAAGTTTTACTAATGGATAGCCACTGCAACTATGCTTCGTGTGAAAAGACGTAGGTTAGACCTGCATAAGTATAATTACAAACCCTAACAACTTTTTGTAGTAAAGAATAGAGCCGCCGCGGAGTCGTAGCGTAGCGCCGCTTCAATCCCGCTTTTTTACTATTTTGGCGGCAAACTTAATTTCTTATATCATAAGAGTACATAGTTACACTGCAGTAATGATTTTTATAAATGTTACATTTTCAGTGCTGAGGAATTTAGCAAAGCTTACCAAGAATATAGCGACGAATTTGAAAAAGTTGCACGAATGAAGAGAAAAGTTGCAGAGAAAAAAGCTGCTACTAATATTGTGTATGTTATTTACTATAATATTATATATATGTAAATTTGATTACCTACTCTGCTCTGTGTGTGTTTATTGGAATATTTTCTTGTAATTTTACAGTGAGTGGGTGTTTGAGAACAGTAGGGACGCTAAAGACAAATATGAGGCTACAGCTGCAACAAGAGATCAAGTCAAAACTTTGATTAAACATCTATGCAAAGTTTATGGTATTAAACAAGTTGGTAAACTATTAACATTGAATCATCCTACAAATATTCATCTCCGTTTCGTAATTGCTTGTTATATTATGCAGTTGACAATGTTTTACTTTTTCCTTGTTAAAATGTAAACCATTTAATTGTCGGCTCAGCTGGTATTTGCTATCTGCTACATTGTTTTGTTTCGTGTAAAGTTATAAATATTGCTTTATGAATTATGATTGTTTTTATCTTAGATACCTAAGAAACGCTGTCACTTGATTAATATAGGTATGTGTTTCAGCAACATAGACCTTGTATTTAGTCCTGCTTGCCACTGCAGTGCTTGCTACTGACAGTCAAACTTTGATATTTTTAATAGCTGTAAATTGCTATACTTACTTATTTTCCTTGTATGGATGGATGACCTGAGCACATAATTGACAGATTTTTAGAGATAGGAAGATATTAATTATGTTAACGGTTAAAATGTAATTACAGGTTAAATACGATAGCGGCTGGAACACAAGTCATATAAGAGGAGCCCTACAGAGTCTCGTCGCTCTTGCATCACAACACTCCTCAGTCATGGCTAATTTAGAAGGCCAGTATATTTTATTTTCATATGCCTTGTTAAAAATAATGTAAGGTAGTGTGCAGCAATGTCGATATGCTTTATTGAGTTCTGCGCGTTGCGTAGGTCACCGGTGACCGACGAACAATTGTGATTTTTATATTTATCGGCTAGATAGGCATTCAATAACGCTTGGTGAGTTTTTTTCTGTACAGTTACTATCACAGTGGTAATTTTAAGGTCCACATGTGTATGTTTCAAAGACAACGTCAAATACCTCGACGGTATTCCAGAACAAGCAAAATTTTGGTTTAAATCTTAACTATAAGAGTAAAGAATATAATTGTATGTTCTTATTTTAGGAAGGACCATAGCGCTGGGACAGTTCACTGGCGTAAGCTTGGATGGCGACGTGTTTCTCAATATAATAGACGTCAGACACGAATGGTTATCGGTAAATAAAAATATAACATCATTTTATATTTTTACCGTGACCACCATGTAATAAAAATAAATGTTTTTATTTCAGCTCATAAAGAAAGTCAGTCAAGAAGATAGTGCCTTAGTTATGATACCGAATTATGAAAAGGCCTTATCGAGTATTTTAAGGAACATACACATTTGCCGTAGGTAAGGAATATCCCAAAAGTGTCTTCTAAAATATTTCAACAACTGTTATAGTGTTTTTCTCTTTACAGGAAATTTATGCCGAAGGTATCGGCAAATCAATATTGCAGCCATTTAAGACAGTTGATCACTTCAATTGGTGATTTCTATGGAAGCGGTAAAAAGTTTCCAGATAATGTGCCTCAAAGCCTTGACAGATATGAAATTGTTGTTGAACCGTAAGTTAACCATTTTAATATTGGGCAGTTAAACATTTACCTTTGAAAGAAAAATTTTATCTTCCTATTAGAAGTAGATCGGGAAAAAAACGGTACCTATAAGTATTTTACTTAGTGAAAGTAGGCAGTTAAATAGTTACTACATTAAAAATCTAAAATTTTAAAATTTAAAGACTTCGATTTTTATTTCTTCGAAGTATATTTCTTATATACTTCGAAGAATGTCGTTATATTTTCCGCAATTCTTTGTAGTACTAATAGTAGTAATTAAATAATTTAATTTCTATTTTATTCATGTTCCAGTGAAGCAGGGCCCTTGATGGTATCACCCACAGGGCAGTTCATCACTCCCTCGTCTTGCCCCGCAGGAGAACTGGTGGCCTTTATATCGAACCATCTTGATGAAGCAACGCTACTAATGACGGAATATAGCATGTAAGTATCTACACTTAAAAAATCATTATAATTATTACTCATTTAAAGCTGATTCATATTGGAAAAGTTTTCAGATTTAAAATTTCAAGTAAGTTAATTTAAAGAATGTTACCTAATGATTCATGTAAATTCGCGTAAATGCTGACTTGATGATTTATTTAGAAATTTTCAATAAAAAACTACTGAACGACACACTAAGATGAAAATTTAACTTATGTAAATAAGTCAGTAGAATTTATGTATAGTTTTTCCTTGGCTTGTACTGTTCACATTACAATGATAAAGAGAACCTTCTTATTCTTGCAGTAATAAACATGTAGAGAAAGCTCTCCATAGAGAAGTAGTGGAGCGTTTTGGTCTACTGGACCTTCAGAAAGACGACAGCATCACGCCTGCCTACATGATTTCCTGTTGCCAAAGGCTACTCACGAGAAGCGAACAATTGCATGTGGTAAGTTATCAGAGATGTATGTATTAGTGAGCGTAAACATGTGATTGGTGTTCTTCAATAATTTTATAAAAACGCGCATATTTTTTCTAGTAATCAAAAAATATATTTTCATTACAGAAACTCCATGGAACAATGCTCTTTATAACACATTACTACTCTGTGTTATCCGAAGGAATATTATGTATACCCTGGAACTTCAAATCATGATACTCATAGCCATAGAAGCCTTAGATAATAATGTAAATATTCTGTAGATAGAGTAACAATCAAATCAGCTTATTTTTTTACATTTCATTTTTAGTTTCAATATTTTAAGTTACATAGTGTATAATTTTATTGCTCGAATTATTATGCTAGTTGTTTTAAAAAACGAATCAGATTTGATAAATTTATTTACACTAAATAAGTCTTCATTGGAAAAATATATATACAAAAATTGTTAATACTTATGTCTAATGAATTATTAATAACATAAAAACTATTTACATATAGTGAGACAAAAACGTGATGTAACAGTAATAGAATAGTATTACTACTAAGTGACTATATCAATAGCTGAATAAACAATATTAAGTAATTCATAAAAAGTAATACAAAGATAGAATTGAAAATAGACAATAAAAGTATTTGCAAGTGTCAGTGCTTTTTATTTTGTTGTACTATGATAAGTTTGTTCTTCTCCTTGGTTACTTTTGCAACGGGTAGATTGGTCGCTGGCATCAGTTGACGCAGATTTTGACTAGGTATAACAGGTGGCTGGAAAGAAAAAAAATTCTATGGTTAGAGACGTACAAGACATGACAACATGTTATTTTTGCGTAGCAAAAAATCCTGTGCAAACAATACTCATAAGGCAAACGCCACTTAAAGAGACGAAGCGTTCGAAAGTCGACTATTATACAAAATATTCGGAAGAATGCCAAGCAGTTACATTACGTTCTCAATTTATATATCAACGGGATTTTGAGGAGAAAACTATAATGCTTCCATATAACTAAAGTATCATATTTTTTAACAATACTATTCAGTCCAGTATGGTCTTTATGCACCGTTGCATAGAATCGATTTTTGTTTTCGTAGAAATAAAACGAAGATGCACAAGTATTTAAATAGGCTCTCGAGAGGAAGGAATTCATAGTTTATGTGTTTTTACAAGCATCTCCGCCTTACATCTCTCTTATGTGACTTACGCCTAAGAATACCCTGAGAGTGAGACATACCTGCTGGCACCTAGCAAGCTGCTTCATACGATCTACTAATCTCATAGCATCGTCCGATGTCTCCGAATCAGTAGTCATGCCCAATGACAGTGCTCTCTCTGCATTACCATTATCCAAACATCTATGTATGGATTGGAAATGTCTGAAACATAAAAGGTGGTTTGTTACATATGCAACCGTGTATTACAGAGAGGATATCTATTTTATTATTTATTGTAATAGTATAGACAACTTACAAGTTAAAATCCATTATCATTTTTATAGCAAGAGTAAAGTCACGAACTGCAAGATTTCTTGCTGTATAGAATATTTTTTCAACAAACACTCTTTTTAATACAATGATTTAAGTTGGTGTATAATAAAATATAAAGATGAAAAACAGTTCGGATACAAAAATACCTAGTGGTTGACTGCCACAAAAATAATGAATAAGTACAAAAATCAGATCTGGAAGTACAAAAAAGATGATTCTGGGGTTATAAAACTGATTTGAAAGATGATTCCATAAAACCTTTAGGTACAATCCCTACAATAGTGAGTATTACCTAGAATGAGCATGTGGTCTGAGCCGCTGTGCATGTCTCCACGCAGCCGCAGCCCGCGCGCGCCACACCGCCGCCTCTTCGCTAGCTGACGCCACCCCCGCTTCCAACGCTGCGCAAGCGCCACGCAAGTCTACCACCTGGAAAAGGAAAACAGCTTTGTAATAATACATACATTTAAAAAAAAAGATAGAGAACAAAATGTTTCAAGGGTTATAGAAAGAATTTTAATATATTTGAGTCCTGTGTTATCAAAACAGTACAATTTAATTAAAAACCGGCCAAGTGCGAGTTGGACTAGCGCAACGAGGACTCCGTACAAACCTGTAGGTACCTATTTCTTTTGATTACGTTGACATAAAAGTTTGATTTTGTTACAGCTTAAAGGTATTATAGACCTGAGTTTTTGATATGAATTTTAATTTAATACCTCTACGAAGTAGTAACTTTAAAAACTTCAAAAGTATTTTTTATTATATGATTTAACTAAAAAGATTTTCAAGATTCTAAGGTCACGGGGCTAGGTTTCGATTCTCGAGTTTCGAAAATTTGCGGCATAAACGGCTGTGTCTTTTGATTTTTTTGACTTAGAAGTTTGATAACTTTACGCGTTATAGAGAAAAATGGTCTTGACAGACGGACGGACAACGAAGTGATCCTATAAAGGTTCCGTTTTTTCCTTTAGAGGTACAGAACCCTAAAAAGATTATCTAATCATAAAATAAGTAATAATGTTTAAGTTATGAACTACGTAAAATTTAAACACATAAATACTGCAATCGTTAAAGGTTGTTATCACATATTAGCTGTAGTGCTTGATAGCTTACTTGTTTTCGACAGTAACATGTAAGTAAAATATGTTAAGTGCAATAATGCTTTTATGTATTACAAACAGTTATCATCTTACCTTTTGAAAGTACCTGTACAGTAAGGTTTTCATTTCATCATGCGACAGTTTATCAAGACGCGCCATCAACATTTGTTCTCCCCTACTTCTCGAGTCCTTATTGTCCTGAGAATCGGATAGGGAGGCCGATGGTGATTTACCGCAAATTAAATTGTTTTTGTACTCTATTGCCGTATCTATTGCTTCTATGGCTTCTTCACATTCAAGCAATTTACGCTCCTAAAAAGAAAATAGATATGAAAATAAAATCTTATCAAAAGTTATTTTGAAATACAACTTATCTAAAACAATATTTTTCAAGTTACCTCAGAATCTGAAAGTGATTTGTACATTTTTCTCTTATGACCTAAACTGCATCTCTGTTCATGCAAACACTCTCTTGTCTTACGCAAATTTTTGATCTCTTTCCTCAGTAACAACTCTTTTTCTTTCGACATCTCTAAAGTTTCCAAATCATTCGTCTTTTCCTTCAAAATACTGTCTAGCTGTGTTATTCTATGTGTAAAGTGCTTCAATGAGTGTGTTTTCCTGTCTTTTATATCTACAGAAGTGTCTGAAAGTTCATCTAATTTCAACTTATCTTTAACAAGTTCTACATCTAAAGTATTTTTGCGCTTTTCGTCTTTCTTTATTTGTCTTTTTATTTGTTCTATCTGTTTTTTGTATGTTTTCAAATTTGTTTCGTGTCTTTTTATCTCTCTCATAGTATCTTGATCTATTAGACTAGATTCTATTTTATCAGAATAATGTTTACTTTGAGCATGGCACATCGATTTAGATAAATCGTTTATTAATCTCTCTTTGGCAATACAAAGATTGATGAGTTCTTTTAACTGAGACTGACTGCTGCCTATTTCTTTGGACAGTTTTCTAGCCAGTATTTGTTTTTGAGTATATTTTTCTTTTGTTATTTTGTACTTCTTACATATTTCTTCAGTCTTTGGAGAATCAATCATTTTAAGCAGTTCTCTCTCAATTAGTTTTGGTTCTGGATCAATTTCCTTTTTATGTGATTCTATAAGTATCTTTTGAGATTCAGGTGAGATTGCTTTAGCCGCTACTTTTCGCAGCAATTCCAGCTCAGCTCCTGACAAACTTTCACCAGGCTGTATGGTTCTTCTTCTTCCTGAATTAGACTGGGATGTCATAATAGGCAATGACTGTGACCCACTCAGTTCTGATATAGTTATATCATCAGAATCAATGTGATTTAAATATTCTTCACACCTTTCAGCAAACAGAAGGTCATTCTTTTCTCTAAAATACTCCATAAATTTTTCAAGTTTATCTTGAAAGACTGTGTCAGAATGAGTGTCTTCTTCTGAATCTGAGTCAACATCAGATTCACTGGGCTCACTTGGTTCAGTGTCTTCAGCAATTCTGGGCAAGCCCTGCTTTATATTAGCATCTTTATTATCAACACTTGCATCACCATTTAAACATTCATCACATTCCGCCTTTAGAAACAACCATTCACTGACTTGGTTAATATCAGCTTCTGATATGGATTTAGACTGAAGAATTTTATTAAAAAGCCCCTCAGCATTAGATACTAGTTTAATCCATTGAGTAGTAGCAAATTGTAAGTTAAAATTATTGTCCGTATGTGGTAATACAGCTTTTTCACTGTACACAGGAGTATTATTGTCAGCAAACAGATTGACAGTGACAAAGTTTTTGATACCTCTACAACACAGACATAAGTTCAGAGTTTTTAAAGTATCTTGATAGTCTTCGGGTTCAGCACTGATACATCCAATCACCCAAGTAAAAGCTCTCCCGCCAAATGAGTCTCTGAGCATAGCTGTGAGAATACACTGGTCATAATTTATTTGCTTAGGTGGATTGCCAGCTAGCAACTCTTTTATAATGTTCTCCAGAACAAATAGGCCTGGTTCAGGGTATGCAGCTAGGTCACAGAAGCTTGCTGTGGACATTCTGTGATTCAGCACACCATTGGTACTGACCCATTTTTGTTCCACACTTACAGTGAAGACTGTGTGGTTATTACCCTGACACCTCTGCCTCCAGCCCAACTGTAGATACTGGAACGCTTCCTCAACATTGCAGCACCTCACCAGACCAGCTCCGAGCACATCAAATATGTTGTTGTTGACCACTTGCATCCAAGTTATATGCAGAATAAATTCTCTCTCTGGCATTTGATTGAGTTTGTGGAATATTTCTGACAAGAATCGAGGAACAATTCCTTGGTCACATTCACTATGAATGCATTCAAAACCTTAAAGAAACAATTTAGGGTAAGTTATCTCCTGTTAGTATTTAATATTATACAAAAAAACTATTCATTCATATGGTTGTGATTTACAAGAAAATACAAATTTAAATATTAAATGAAATCAAAGAATCTTTATCATGAATGTATGTAAATTACTGACATCTGTTTTATAACTATTATATGTACCTAATTTGTAAAGTTACCTGGTCCAAACAAAGTGTAAGTTTTTCCTGTCTTGGCTTGACCAAAAACCACAACTGAAGTATCGCATCCATCAAGAAAGCAATTGATTTGCGGTATCATGAACGAGTTGAAGAGGTTTGCTTGTGTGCAGTCTACAGGCAGGGCCCTATTCACATGGAATGTTTGTCCACTCTCAGTGATCACAATCTGTGTTACAGGATTACTGAATATGCACTGTGATGAGTCTGCAAGACTTGGAGGCTTCAACCTGATAGCTATTTGCACCGGGATATCCATTGTCGTGTTAAAATACTTGCGATTCAAACACTACTAGTGTCAAAGCTGGTCTTTAATTTTATTTTTTTACCATTATCTCTGAACCTTGTGTAACCAGCTTTAACGAAACAACGCCTTTCATCAATTATCTGTAATTAATAGTAGCAACCTTTTATAATCGTTTGACTCATAATAAATTAATTATAAGATATAAATACAACGAAACAAATATCAATCACAATATTATAAACCAACCACAGAACATAAAGACAAGTTTTAAACCCAAGCAGAACTCAGAAGTCATTCATACTCTGTGGCAGAGGCACAGAGGATATAATAATAAACACAAGCTTTGTACAGGGGTGCATTATTTTTGGGTATTATGACTGTGTTCTGTGGGATGCATATTCGGGACGGTGAAGACACTAATTCACAGCTTGACAAAAAAGAGTCGTGTTAACACATGGACTAAAAAATATTGTTGACAAAATATTTTTTTTTTGTTTTTGGGTTTATCTTAATGCGACAGCTTAGAATTTAAACTAAATCAAAACTCTACACTTCTAAACAAATTATGAAGCTTAAAATAACAACATTATTGAAACTACAATTCACTGAAACAACGTCAATCATTTTTACTAAACTCTTCTTTGTCAGTGCTGTGCAAGTGTGCACAGAAGAAAACTATAGAAAATATAAACTAATACTTGAACTGCTTTATACAGGGTGTTATGAAACCCTTTTCCAACCCGAAAGGGTGATTTAAGGTTCACAATCACAAGCCCAAATAAAATATTAAATTTGGAGTATTCATGAAAATAACAATAATAATTAACTTTGAAATAGCCGCCAAAATATGAACATTAAAAACTACACCACTGTACACCACCATTTTCGTCGGTGTTAATGGTGGCCTTTTGTACGATCATTTGGCAGAACTTGTGTGTGACGATTAAATTTGGAGAAAAAAAAAATTGGTTATATATTTTTTTATTCTTTCCATTAATTTTTCACATTAAATTTAATGTAATCAGATAACGATACCTAATTACCCCTTAACGGATCGGACAGGGCTTCATAACAGCCTGTATGCTATTCTGAAACTCAACAAAATTAATCAGAGAGCATAATATAAAATAGACGTGCACAAATAAAAAATATTCGCTAGCACAGCCTTCACATAGTTTTTCAAATTATGCCAACATGTACCAAAATAAAAAAGGTCCGTTTTGAAATTTGAGAAAAATAAAATAAAAACAATAAAATAATAATTAATAAAGTGTTTGTAACATTAATTATTATTTTATTCTTTCTTTCAGTTTCATTCCAAGTTACATTCTAGGGTTTTTCTCAAATGTCAAAACGAACCTAATATGTTTTGACAACTTAGGTCTTATTACAAGCATTATTATAGCAGTCCAAAGTATTATAGTAGAGGTCTGTAGTAATATTTCCACAGATTGCAACCCAACCATAATGTGACAACATTGACCCTTCGCTTGCTCAACCTGACATTTGCTTGACTGTAGTGTGACATGCTTGACAGTACCTAGTAAAAGTAGTGATTTGTGATGATGAGATGCATTCTCATGTCACTATTTTCGATCTTCAAGATTCACATTTTAATTCAGTTTTAAGCAGTAGATCGCGAAGACTAAACTAGACGTTGTGTTAAAACTTTATATTTAACAACTTATAATTTTCAGTATCACGCTGAATCCAGTCTCGTTTGATAAAATTGTTATGTTATCGAAGACCATGAAAACGGATGTATTGAAGCGATAATGTGATAATACGATCCGATTAGAAGATTGTGTGGGAATATTTGTACTCAGAAACTATTTTGAATACAGTGCAGCATTTGTTTAAGTTATTAACATCATGGAAATGGAGACTGTCGGTGACGTCGAGCTAGGGCTCCATGACCCACCTAAATATGGCTTAAAATTGCCACTAAACCATGAATTTCCTTTGCAAAGCAAGCAAATAATCATACCTAGACCTGGTCAAGTATTTGATATGATGCCTTTAACTGCCAGGTAACTATATAGTTTAAATTATGGGCCCCTTAATTAAATCTTGTGCAATACCCCTTTACTCACTAGTGGAATATTTTTACCATAGATTATGGTATTTTCCTTCTAATATTTCCATTCATAGTTAGACAATAGTTTTAAAATATTATCATGATTTCTAGGTATCTCAAATATTACATTGGGAAGAGATTGAATAAAAAACGACCAATAATGGACTACATTAGTATGGTATCAGCTCAAAGAATGTATGGTAAGTTGTTTTATCTATTCATATTAAAATTTATTAACAACTTTCTAAATCATAATTATCAAAATGGTTAATTTTATTTTGCCAACTTTACTGTATGGCTATGTAAGAAGAGTGTTATTACCCTGTAGAAATAATAGATTATGCTAAATAATCAAGACTGCCTAGGCATGTTTAATCTCATTATCAGAAGAGTACTAAGCTTATGTTTGTACAAATAATCTAAAAGTAGTATCTGATTAACCTCATTACACGGAATGATGTATACACATTAACAATAATGGATAGGGAACATGTGGTTATCTTCTTGCCAAAACTAAAGATAGAACGGATTACTGCATAGCAACATGCATTTCTCTAATAAATTAATGGCTGAGTTTGTTTTTCTTCTACCAATCTTGTACAATTGTTTGAAATAAAAATGTTCAAATGTTTATCATGATTTCAGACTTAAATTTAAGATGTTTTTCTTTATTTTATGCTACCACCTTTATGCAATGTACAATCTTTAAAAGTTTTCATTACTTTAAATTACTTGATACTTCAGGTAATATTAACTAGCATCATATAAAACCAATAATTCAATACAGTCTATATAAATATAACTAACTCACATCCTATTAATTGACAATTGATAAGCAAGTAATAAAATGGTCAATTATTTATTATGTGTTTTTTTTATATACTGTACTCATCCTTAACTACATGGTAAATATAATACTCAAATACTCAAATCTTTATTAGCATTCCATATGTTACATAACAGGTGGTACAATTTCTTATAGTATAGACACAATACGGACCCGATAGGGCATGTATTGTATGTATAGAATATAATATGTATTGTATTTATGTTCATAGGCTGTCCTCTTGGCGGTATTGGTGGTGGGACTATCGGCCGAGGGTTTAAGGGCGAGTTCTGCCGCTTCCAGTTGAACCCTGGCATATATGAGTATGTGACGGTGCCAGAATGCCAGTTCATTGTGAACATAAGGAATGCCAATAATGAAACTGTCTTCCAGTCTGTTTTGTCAACATATAAGTAAGTTATATTAAAATCCTGTATGTACCTATGCAAGGGTGAACAAGAGCTTGTTGCTGCCATAGTTTTAAAATATTCCTTTATGGCTTTTTATTTATTGCTTTAAATACTGATTTGAACTTCATGCATTGTATCTCTGAAATTGTTTCTTCTGTGATATTTATCTCAACAGAACTATTATTTCATAAAATAGACACCTCTGCTTATGTTAACATTTTTTTATCATAATCGTTTTTAATTCTATGTATGTATACTACAAGCACTATCAATGTAAAAAGAAACACAACTACTTATTTTAGCAAACCTAAGAAAGCACCAGCTGCTTGGGAATGGAACTTGGACGGCGGAGAATGCGAGTACACCGCTCTATATCCACAAGCGTGGACGACGTACGACCTGTCGAAGTACGGGGTGAAACTGATATGCAAGCAAATATCGCCCGTAATACCGCACAACTACAAGGTATGTACGGAATTTTTGTGTGTATGTGCTCGAGATTGTCTTAATTAAACGTTGCCGCCGGTTATTGCACTGATCTATAATATCTTCGGTTTATATGGTTTGTGTGTTAAGCCAAGGAGTCAAAGTAGGTAACAAGTATGATGTTGTTTTAAAGAATGTAGAAGAGATCATCTCCCTTACCTGAATTCAGGTCAAAATCAAAAATAAATCTATTTGTAATACATACAGCTTATGATCTCACGCAAATCTTTATAATTTCAATTTCTTTATTATATTTTCCCTATGCGTCTTATTTCTCATCTTATCCTTATTCCTGAGTCAGCTTGACATTTCTTCGTATTCCACCTACGCGTTCATTGTCGCTATCGACAACTTTATACGTGTGACTCAAATGTCAAGTGACAATATATTTTGTTATAAAAATACTCTTTATTACAGGATAGTAGTATGCCGTGTGCCGTCTTTGTTTTCACCGCGATAAACGTTAGTAACGAGAAGCGAGATGTTAGTATCAGTTTCACGTGGACTGAAGTCCTTGGAAATGAAAATAAGAAGAAATCTCTTGGTTGGTATAGTTCAAATGCCATAGTCATTTATAGTATAAATTTTCGGCATTATATCGTTCCGTTATTTTTCAGCCAAATTGGACTTAGAAAGGTATTCAGAAGAATACACCTGTGGAGTAACATTAGAACAGAAAATCGCAGATACGCCATGCACTTTCACCATAGCTAAGCGAAAAAAGGAAAATGAGACCATCCACGAAGGTTATTGTCTCTGGAATGCTGCAAAGACTTCCACTTATGTGTGGGAATGTCTGAAAAAACATGGCCAGCTAGCTCCAGATCCGAGCCTTACTCCACCGCCGCCAAAATTGCCAGATAAGAAGAAGAATGACAAGGAGAAGAAAAAGGAAGAAAAGGAAAAGAGAGAGAAACAAAAGAAGCTTTACAAATGTATTTATTTTACTTAATATTTAAAAATCATAATTCATTTTAAAATTGAAAACACTATACTTCACTATCTTCTCCAGATAAATATGTGCAGTTGTGTCTAGTTTCATTATGTTTATGTTAATAATGTGTTTGCTTTTGCAGGTGATTCAATAGCACTTTCAAGTGTCATTTCCTTAGACCCAGGGGGAACAGGGTCAACTGAGTTTTGTCTTGCCTGGGATATGCCAGTTATTCGATATAAGAAAGATACCAAAGTTCATAAGAGGTACAATATCCTTCTTTCTAACTCCATCAAAGTAGGTAAAGGATAGTTTATTAAATAATATGTTTGTTGCAGATATTATACAAAGTATTTCGGTAGTGACGGTATAGCCGGTGCCAGCATAGCTGCGTACGCTCTTAGGAATTATAAAAATTGGGAGAAACAACTCGCAGAGTGGCAGGATCCTATCTTGAATAATAGGTAAGAAATAATAAAAAGCCTTATTATTTGCCTTCTAATTTAATGCCGATAAATGCAGATTTTGTTACAGTTTCAAATCGGCTATTTTATTTGTTTTCTGCAGTATGTTTATGTAATGTTTTTTATTTACAGTAATATACCGGACTGGTTAAAAAGTGCCTTAATGAACGAGCTTTACTTCGTGGCCGACGGCGGCACGATATGGTTTGACGTACATGATGATTACCCGGAAGATGATCCCAGGTAATTACACGACTAAATATAAATTAAATTGGTTTAGCCATGTTAAATTGATTTATTAGTGACTAATTATCTTCATTTATTTGTTGTTTTTTCTAGGCATGACTTTGGTTTGTTTGGATATTTAGAGGGCCACGAATATAGAATGTATAATACGTACGATGTACATTTTTACGCTTCTTTCGCGCTAGCTCAGCTGTGGCCTAATTTGCAAGTAAGGATACAGTTTTGCACTGCGATATTGTTTTTATTTGTTTACAGCTTTATTAAAATGAGTGTGTTTTTTTAGGTTGTGTTACAATACATGTTCCGTGACACTATAGAATTAGAAACTGAAAAATGTAGACAGTCTCTGTACGATGGAAAGTCGGTAAAGTTTAAGATTAAAGATTCCATCCCGCATGATCTTGGCGATCCAGGTACGATATTTTGCTTTATTTACCCTTCTAAAGATTTTTCAACTGTTAGGAAACTATCGGTAAATATAACTAATGACTATATTAATGAATAAATGAGCATTTTTCCTGTTCTAACAATTAGTAACGTAAAATAAATACAGTGATGCAGTAATGTAATTGTTACAGAGGACATGCCATTCTCCCACATTAATGCCTACAACATCCATGACGTCAGTGACTGGAAGGACTTGAACCTAAAGTTCATATTACAAGTGATCCGGGACTACCGGCTGCTGCGGGGCCACACGGCGCCGTTCGGCAACGAAAGGTACCGCTCCATGGCGTTTATAGACGACGTGCGAGAGGGTACGGAAGACGACTTGTACTCGCGGTCGACGGGCCAGGCCGACGACAGCGATCCCACCACGGACGAGAGCGCGGAGACCACGGAGCACTCGACGCCGGTCGTGAGCGAAGCGAAGCCGTACGGTGTGGGGGATATACTAGAGCTGTTGTACAGGAGCGCGGACGTGGAGGCGGAGGAGGGCGGCGAGCGCCTGCAGCCGCGCGCGCCCGCCGCCGCCGTGTGGCCGGCGCGCCGCTACCTCGCCGACATGTTCCCCGCCTGCCGCGCCTTGCTGCGGCGGGCGCAGCTCTGGGACACCGACAACGATGGACTCATCGAGAACGGAGGCTTCCCGGACCAGACGTACGATGCCTGGGTCATGTCCGGACCTAGGTAAGACATACTACCTTTTCCATGAAATGTCGTTTCCATGATATTAATAAAAAGCTCAGAACAGCGCTCGTGTTAAACTGATTTAAAGTACGTCCCATTGCGTAGATTCAGCTGCGCTAATTTGCTATTTGCGACACTCTATTTCTGCGTTTGTTTTAAAATTGAAGTTTTAAATTACGGTTCATAAATCATGTTTTAAGCCGACGGAAATAGACTTAACATAATACTAAGTACTTTGTCTCCTTCTAACTGTAACTGAATAAGATAATTTGATATTTGTATATGGATTAGAATTCTCAGCAAATGCCTTTATAGATTCCATCCTAATTTCCTTTCTAACTTGTCCTTGCAGTGCGTATTGTGGTGGTCTGTGGGTAGCTTCAGTGAGCGCGGTGTGTGCGATGGCTCGCATCCTCGGCAACCAGGAGGACGAGCGCGAGTTCGGCAAGCTGCTGGAGCAGGCGCGACACTCCTTCGAGGAGAAGCTGTGGAACGGCTCCTATTACAAGTTCGATGTCCGGCCGTCTAACAGTAAAGTGGTGATGGCTGATCAGCTGGCGGGACATTGGTGAGTATTTTGTCCATAAAGAAACGCAGCTTTCGTTATATAAATATGTAACGTACGGTTAATATACAGTAGATTAATTTTATGGTTTGAAAAAGAGTCTAGAATGCGTTTTTGCATTTCCAAAAGTGAGCAAAAAAAAAAGTTATTTTCTGTCTGAAAAAAACTTCATAGCTAAACTTTATGTAAAGCAAGCATACCAAGCCAGTATTTTTCTAAGTTTATGGACAAGTTAATTGACCCTAGTTCTTAAGTTACACTTATTAAATGCCTCAATACATTTTTCCTTTTAGGTTCTTACGCGCATCCGGCTGGACCGAACAAGTCTTCCCCGACAACCACGTCCGCAAAGCTTTACAAAGCATCTACGAGAACAACGTACTGAAGTTCAAGGACGGCAAGATGGGCGCAGTGAACGGTTACGTGACGGGTCCGCGCGGTCACATCGACACGTCCGCGCTGCAGAGCGAGGAGGTGTGGACTGGCGTCACGTACGGCCTGGCCGCCACCATGATATATGAAGGTAGGTGGACTTGATTTATGTATTGAAGTTGTGGAGGTCAGATAGGCAGTTGTTTCAAGTAAAATACGGTATTCAGCTGAATCCGGTAAGACTGGTAGCCAACTCCAACATATGTAGTTGGGAAATGGCTCGGGAGATGGTTCTGGGATGTGCAAAGTGAGTGAATGGGTGAACATACCTTATTCGTAGTAGTAATAATACCTTATAAAAAGTTTATAATAATACCTTGTTGGGAAACTTTTTTAATTAGTTTTAATTGCATTAACAAATTTTTTTTGTTATATATATTTCCACCATTTTTTAAGAAAAGGTTGAGCTGCTATAGCGACCTAATGAATGTTGATAACTATCAAACTATTAATGTCAAAGAGAGTAATTTAAAATGTTTTGGCTCAGTGAGTGCTTCTCGCCTCACTAATATGCATAGTAACAGCATTTATGTGTGTGATAAGATATTATTTTACCTGAATCTGGTTCATTAAACCGTGATAATCCCAAATCGTTACACAATCGATAATTTTGCTAATGTTTTATCTGCGCACCTGTGTCATTTTACACGATATCTATCGTTAGTATCTGTAAATCAATACAAATTAGCTTATATCGAAGATTGAGCGGAGCCGTTATGATAATAATGTAAATTACAATCAAACTTGATACTACTTATAAACTTATAAAATATTTTTGTGGACGACTATACTTAAAAAAATTGAACCACCTTTGATTTTATACACAAGTACCTACTTACAAATCCCTCAGGTCTGATAAATTACTCAGACTCAGAGGTAACTAATGTACGTAAGGCTACGGTATTTATTTAACCGTGGTTATTTATAGGTAGGTATAAAACAATATAACAAGATTTTTTGTGTTGTCTCTTTCTTTCATACACCTATGTCATTCAAGACACTTTATCATTATTAACATTTTTAAGGCATGCACGAGGAGGCGTTCGTGACTGCTGGAGGCTTATACAACACATTGACACAAAGTGGGCTCGCATTTGAAACGCCTGAAGCTTTGTATGAGAACGGCAACCATCGCTCAGTGGGCTACATGCGCCCCCTGGCCATATGGAGCATGTACCAAGCCATCATCGCCCGTCCACCGCCCACGCAACCAGTCGCCAACGGACAACCACACCATACCAAAGAAAAAACAACCTTATAGTGACTCCATAAAAAACAAGTTTGTACGTAACATTTTTTACATCGACAAGAACTGAATTTAAAATTGTACATTTTTGCCACTTCAATGTGGCAAATAGATTGGCTAGAATTGACCCCTAAGAAGTATTATGTACTTACCTATTTTATATGGACTCGAATTAATTTCGAACAATGAAATTGTCGAATTGGAACAATGAAATTGTCGAATTGTTAAAGCTTCACAATTATTGTATTGCCTTAGAGGCGTCGATGCACGTTACGTTTAGATAAATAAATCAACGGTAATACACAGTGGAATAATGAACTTTCATTATTGATTTAAATTAAAGGCAATAAAGTTACTTTTAAGCATTTTGTATACTTAAATTAGATTTTCTAATTACGGATTGTAGTTACTTACTTTGTATTTCTGTGTTTGTCATTGTGATATTTTATATACTTGGAGCTAGGACTAAAATGTTTATGATTATGTCCTTCCCTCCGTTTGGCTGACGAGCTACGTTAAACCAATGAGGCACTAAAATTATTTGCACTGTTTAGCGAAATTAATTTGTTGGCGTAGTCAGCTCCTTACTATTATATTTAGTTAACAATACTTTAAGATACTCATTCAATAAGTAGCACCATTTATATGTGTTTAACTACGTACTCACATGCTCTCTCGCTGCCAGTCCTATTCAGCTAATAAGAAAGGTGCTTAAACATCAATCAGCACAACTCTTCCTTTAAAGTCGGGAATATAGACGAGACTAGAAAAAAGATAGCTGAAGCTCTGCCTTCTTATATTTTGTTAGATTTGTGCCGAAATAACAAGGAAAAGGCAGCCGATCGCCTTCGTAATTGGTCACTCTCGATTTTTGTTTGTGCGTTGTCACGTAGGTACAGAATAATAGTTTAAAAGACCATTGTCACCGACTTCCTGAAGTTAGACGCTTTTGTTTGCGTAAGCTTCGTCTATCTTTCTAGCCTAGTGTTTGGAATAAAGATTATTGTTCTTATAATAGATCTATTACAATAGTACCGTTTGACGTCGTAACTTCTTAAATGTTGTGTTCCCGAACGAGGATCTTCAATGTGATTCATATAAACGCATTTATTTGAATAATTTGCGTATTTGTTATAAAACCTACCAATGAACTCCGCAAAAGTATTAATTTAATTATGTTGTTTATATGTTAGATAATTAGCGAAATTTATGTGCATTTTATTGTGCTTATATTAATTTTGTATTAGACAAATATTGTCTCAATATTATTTAATTTATTCCTGGTTTATTTAATTACATAATATATGGATTGTATTACTACTTTGGCGGCTTACTTAATGTCTTCAAGAGTAGGTGCCAAATTAAAATACTGAAACATTAAAATGCGTTTACTTTGAAGATTAAGACCTCAATCCTTTTAAGCCCAGCTGTGGTTAGGACAATATTTTGTTTTGATTGATAACATCCATATTACAACCGCTTTAAGTCAGTATTATTTTATAACTCATCTAAAGTAGGCACTCAACAAAAGGTAAAATATAAAACAATTAAAGTATTTAAAAGTTTATTTCACGATACATAGTATACACAGGTATAATAAATGCACCTTGGAAACTAATTAATACAATAGTATTAATAGGCAGATATAAAATAATCAAGCATATCTACTTAGATAGCCAAAAATTCTTGCATGCTAGAGATTTAATTATACGTTAAATGCTTAAATAATAACTTAATGTTGGCTAAATTATGCTAAAGAGAATATATTTTGTACTATTTTAAATATTACGTATCTGATTTAGTTTGACAACGACAATAAATAAAGATATTACGTTTTAATCATAAAAAATATATACAATATTTACATGCATCGTTTCAGTCTTCATACATTTTAATGGGAATATTTCAACAGACTCTTGAGTGGGGAATCAACTAAGATGTAAGCTCTTATGCATCTCTAATATTTAAAAAAGTGTATGTAATTAAAGTATTGTAAGATCAAGTATTTAATCAATGATTAATTGGCTTGTATTTGAGCTGAGTACAAGACTTATTATTTGGCACAGTGAACATCAAAGCAATTACACGTCTATTCACGCAACGCCCACAACAATCCAGTCATTCCTATTTTCGAATGACAACATTTCGTTACAAGTCTCACCTACAGAATTCACAATGAATGTTTTTTTACAAGAAATTACAAATGTCACGTTGTTGAAATAAGGTTAAATATAGATTGTATAAATTATGTATGTGTGGCAGATATATTCATGTACATGTGGGCGCCATCGCGGTCGTCGCAGCGTCCCGTGGCCGCGGATCGGTCGCGCGAAGCGAAGTTGAGTCGCAAGTGCGTGCCGTTGTGTGTGTCTGCGTCACAGTCGAGGGCTTCCCGAGACGCTGACGTTTCACGCTCTACTATCGTTGCCATGTGCTGGTTTCTGAACGATAAAATACTATTTTAGTAAATAGATAATGATTTTCAAATGAGCAACATTACTGTTTGATATTTCGCACGTTTTAGTGCGCATCTTTGAATGGTAATGTATGCATACCTTTGGTCGTTTTTAGGATGTCCAAAAGTAGTGAATTGTGGGCATCCGTTGAGAGGGCGCGGTGGCGGAGGGATCAAGTAGTCATCCATTCGGTTTTCACCATCACACGCCGAGTGCATCGTTAACGTGCTGGACGACATCTGAGAAATTAAATTACTATGTAAAAACCAATTCAGAGAACATAGGACATATTGGTAATGCAGTAAGTATGTTACTTACAATGGACCTAGCTTTGTCATCGAGTTCAGATTGAACGCTGTTGGTTTCAGCAACACTTCCTCCGCTAACCGTGCTTAGACGTCCCGAAGAAGACGAACCTGAATTACAAATGAGAAAATATTAGTACATATTACATAGGCTAAGTTCATGTTTTTAAATCAGTTTTAATGTGATTTTCTGCTTACTTTCACTTAGGCTGCTGTTTGGCCTCGTATTTCCGTTGCGTTTTTCAATAGTCCCATTGTTATGGTCGTGGTTGTGGTCTGAAAAGATAATTGGAACGTGAGTTATATTGAACTATTTACATTCCATTTAATAATTTACCTGAAATCAAGTGTAGGTATGCTTACGTTTATTTTTGCTCTTTGAGAACATTTTCTTTACTCTCTCGAACGGTGTAGGTCTTTTCATATTGTCTTTGATTTTCTGTTGAATCCTGTCATATTCGTCTCGCATCTTATTCAACTGTTCCTGTTTCTCTTTTAAAGACTGCTGAGTCTCGTTCCTATTTTTCCATTCCATCACCAACTTTTCCACTTCAGATATCGTGAAAACATTGTTTTTGAAATCGTTTATTATTTCAGCTAACTCTTCTTGACCTGTTAAAGGACATGTCTCTTTTCCAGATTTCACGCTACCACTGCTTCGTACATCTTTGGTATTAAGGTTTATTTGGCTTATATCACTAGTAGGAGTGTCAATAGTAAAAGTCTTGGATTCTTCGGTGGGAGAGTACAAGAAAATGTCGGATTGTTGCGGCATTAGTCGAGAACTGTTCGCGTATAAGTTATTTGGTCGGAATTTCGGGCTTTCAACTTTGATGTTCGAAGGCTGAACTAAGTAATCGTGTTCAAGAGCTTGTTGGATCCTATCGACCTGATTGTCATGAAGTGGAAATTCGTTTTGGTAGAACTGTTCCTTAATTTTCGGTAGTCTAAGATTTGGTCGTTGCTTCTTATCAAAATCGTCTGATTTGTCAATGTTTTTCTCTAAGTTCTGTGTGCAGGCTTCGCTAAAGGGGTCTGTGGATTCTGCAGCATTTCGATTGTGATTGTCGCGTACTGGGGAATCCACTGTATCACACGTTTCTACAATTCGGAGCTCGTCTTGCTTGGCTTCGTCCTGGCTGTCTTCTTTGTCATTATCTGACATATTTTTCAGGTAATAGTACATATTGGAGAATTCATTTATTTTCTGAAAAAAAAAGGAAAAGTTATTGAGCATTTTATTTAGTTACGACAATTTAGGAACAATTTATATGCTCATCAATATGAATACTTACGAGGTGGTCAGCCAGTACGTCGGCGAGTGCGTAATGTTTGTGATCCCTGGCAAGATCTGCGGGTGTTCTTTGACGAACATTGCGAAGTGCGACCGCAGCGCCTCCGCCGGGACATTCCAACAATTGCCAGCAGAGTCTTTCCAAACCAAACCGTGCGGCCCAATGTAATAGGGTCGGATATTCCTCACCACCTAAACATGAAACGTAGAACTGAGTAAATGGATAATTATTTTTGACTCGTAAGCTGAATTGACCTTTAACTGTGCTCTTAATTACTAATCCTTAAGTAAAATATAACTTACTCGACATATCAGCTTTAGGGTTGAATTGGTCAGTAGACGCTAGAAGGTTGAAATGTGGTGGTATGTTCTTCTGAAAAGCGTTCAGCATCCAGCTATCCAGTTGCTCCTTACTAGTGGTTTTGAAGCCCAGCGTCTGCACAAAGAAAAAGATATATTTTTTTAACATCGAAGAAAAAGTTTAAAGTTTGAGTAATATTTTATCCAATGTCGGTGAAATTCCTAATAGGTACATTAGGTACTTACTTGGCACATAAATTCTAGAGGATGATCCGAGGCCCTTAGCAACTGATCGAGTTCCCTCAGCCTACTCTCACATTTGATCTGTCTTCGCCCTAGTGACTGGCCATTCTTGCTCACACGTACCCACACAAGCATTGATACTTCCAGACATGATTCTGAAAATAAATTGAAAAATGTTTCATCTTATATCTATAAAACTGTGTACAAAATACTGGAGAAAATATCGTTTTTTCAGAGGTAGTTACTATCTACTTGTAAGGCGTAGGTTCAAAGCGGAAGGTAGGGACTGAAAGCTATTAAAGTTAATGAGAATTGAACTTGAGTTTAAGTAATTTCTTCATTTAAGTTTGCGCAGAGCTTCGCGTAAGTAATTAATTAAACTTCGTTGCTTAGATAGGTGTTTACTCTACCTGTTTACAGTTATCTAATACTAAGTAGTAATTAACATTTTGCTTGCGAAAATTCGATATCTAATATATTCGATAAATATTCGATAAATATTGTATTATATTTGATACATGTTATATTGTATTCGATATCATAAAGTTGTTCTTACCTGGTATATCGAACTGTAGCGTGTAGGGGTTCCTCTTCTTGAAGCTCGGTATGTTAATGACCTCGCCCTTCTTGTCCACCATTATTTTTATGCTGTCCTCGTCTCTAATGGGGTCGTTGAGGAGCGCTATCACTCGACTTTGGCCCTGCGTGCGAACGACTTTAATGAACTCACGTTGTGAATTTATTTTGTTTAAGTAAACAGTACATTTTGTACACTACAAACCTCACACCTATAGTGCTTATATCTAAGTCTATAAGGTCGATAATTGCTAGTGTATCTAACTGTTCATGTACAACGGCCTAATTTGCTAGTAATTGATTCGGGAATTTCGTCGTTAACGTTTTAATTTGATTGTGGAATGTGAGCACATAACAATGTGTGTATGAGAAACTATGTCGACCTCTGTTTACATGATAAATATTTGTACACATTTTACTACTGCGTACCTATGTCATTAAATCATTATAGTAAATGTATAATTGGACTGGACAAAGACTTTCTAATCACTTCGTCATAAACCATTGACTGGATCCCAATTTAGGAAATTTGAACAAGATTGCGATAATGGTTAACAATCAAGAAATAATGTAGAAAATAGTTATCCTTAAAAATTGTAACAATGTGGTGAGATATCAATACTAGTGAAAGTTAACAGTACTTACAATTTTAACCTTCTTAGGAACAATGGAGAAGCTTGTTCTATCAGTAGCTGTGTCCTTGCAGTCTTTGGTTCGTAGGATCCCGACAGCAGCCGTCAGAAATGTGTCCACAAAGGAGGTGTCCTTCTCTCGTACCGACATCATGTGCCATTGGTCTATCGTCGGGTACTCTATAAAACAAATGAAGTTTTCAATACAAAAAAAAAAAACAAATACATATCTGTTGGTTTTCAAATCTCAAATTCAGAACGAGTTCGATCGCTGATCTTACTCGAGCTTTTGTTTCTTTTTTTGTTATTATTGACTGCCAGGTTTATACATACCTTCACAATTACTAGAAATAACGTGATTCTTCTCAACACCAAGCAGCATAACCAATATCTTGTCAACTTTGAACAGATTTTCGCAGTTCACATCTCTCTTTAGATCCGTCATCTTCGTCGCGAGATTTGGGCACAGGATTACTATTTGCAACTGCGCCTTTGTTAATTTGTCTAATTTCTCTTGAGAGTTTGTATCTGCGGCTAAGAGTTCTTCTGCGGTAATTGGGGTTACTCTGCAAAAGGTTAATTACATTAAACCATGAAATATTTAGATAACGTTTATATCCCTCAAATTGTTTCTTGTTTTTGGCAAAGCTTTGTGGATAATATGTTGTACCTGTAATGGTGTCTGGCTCTTTGTGACATAATCTTATCGAAGCTTGCGACCAAATAGTCTGACCACAACGCACTCTCTGGAGACCCAGAGCTCCACAGTATAGCGATGTCTTCCATTTCTGTAACAAAAACAAAAAAGTTCTTGATTGCTTCAAACACAACACGACGGAGTACGAACAAAGTTATCTTGCCGAAACCTTAAGAAGTTTGTCAAGTAACCTTATATTCTTGACATCCAAAGCTAAATAGCAAGAAAGACGTCTGCTTAAAGTGGTTAGTTACTATACAATATCTAGTTGTTCAAAATTGTCTGTCACTTAAATTAATCAGTCCGGCCGACTGATTACAAACTGACTCTTGTTTTACCGTACAATGCCGCACTGTCTATAAACCATACTAAGAACATATTAAAATGATTCCATGAATAACAGAAACCGTCATCAAAGATAAGATAAATAAAACAAAAGATTAGCATCAGAACATGCATGCGCAACAATATAAGTAAACGCAGTCGTCGACATCAATAAGTCTCCGTAGCGAGATCAAATAAAATGCCTAACATTGAAAGGAAGTGTTGTCAAGGGATAATCAAGGCATGAACGATGTCGTTCACTTGATATCGGATGGGGGTCATTGGCTGGATCGAAGTTCACGGATCGTTCGGACGCATCATAAACCTTTCTACACATGTTGCAGGATTTTATTCCGTGTAAATAATATCAACATCGCATATTATTTTCAAAGACTTCCGCTCAAAAACGTTATTCATATCAGTACGAAAATAAGTCGAAAAATTAATATTATAGCGATGCTCAAAAAGATTCAAATTGTGCGTGCTATGATGCACTTTTAATGAACGTTGAGTGTGCGTCCTTAGTTTAATTGTAGAGACACTTGAAATCAATCGACCGTTATTGATTAATGAGTAGCGTTTTGCATTTGGACAGAGATACTAAACAGAAAGGCTTGTAACAAAGAGATCTTTGTTTAATGTATCTTTATTTTTTACGCCTGTGTTACAGAATACCAGGAAACATGATTACACAATGCGTAACGTTCAGTTGAAATAAGGCGTTAAAAGCAACAACGCTGTCCTAAAAACATATATACTCCTTTCCTAGCGCATGAATGAAAACATACGCTCGCTGTTAAAAATTTTATTGCATCCAGTGCCACGCATACGCATCGGCTGCTTACAAAATATGCTATGCACTGCGCGCGCGCCGGAAACTCGTACGGGTTTATACTTACCCACCTCTGCCGCCAAATGAAGACCCGACTAAATGTAATATCCGTTTCCTAAATAGACAAACGTCTATCAGCGTCGCCCGGAATAACTATAGCCGATTATATGCAGCCAGCAACAGAGCTCGAGGGCTGAATATGATGCCCGATATGCAGTTATGTGTTGCTAAGCGACTATTTTCTGCTCAAGTAGAACGGAAACACTTGAATGTTTTTAAATTCGAATACCTTGTGTAATTTTAATGTTTCATTATCAAGCGGATGTTCTTTAATTTGTAGAGCTTTGATCAATTCAGTTACTTAGAGATAAATGAATACTAACTGCCTGTGTTTACCTCTTTAGGGCAACTAATGATGATTTTATGCAACTGTAATTGTAAGTAAACGTAAGTGAAGCACTAGCCTATTTGTAAAAAAAAATTTGTTGTATTCAAGTATGCTCTTATGTCGAACTAAATCTTTAGCAGCTTGTCTTACATCAGGCTACACTTAAAACTCTATTTTTGTAAGTTCAACATGGATGTAAGGACGTTACGCAAGTTTTAAAGTGTAACAAATCAGGTATGTATGTAGCATTTGGGCCACAGAGTCCGGGCTGTGTTCGCTGCTTCACCGCTTTCAGTTTTCAGTTCAATGGCCGCCGTGGACGTCTTTGATGTGCCGGGTAAAATATTGTAACTCCCTATAACGCCTGCCAGCGCGACAGGTAGACAGTGTTTGGTTTACCGAAGCCCGTATAGGTAGGGACTTAGCGATATTCGCTCGTAATAGAAGACAAGATTAATATATGAGATTAGAAATGTAATTACTGAACGTTATTATCTTCGAGTATCCTTATGAGATTAATTCCCATCGGGTCTTTTCATGTAAGTCAGTAAATTGTGAGGCACATATAATACGATGCTACATTGTATTATCTGCCCTCGTAGGCACATCATTTGTTGGTAAATAGGACATTCAATAATTCCCAGTGGGACTGGTCGTGGGCGACTCGACGTTTCTTATTCATTTCGTTTCCAAGAATTACGAGGAAATGTACCGTAGATTTCCAGCAAAGTTAACAAGAATGAGATCACATTTTAAGGAATTACTATTTACACGATGTTAAATAAACACACAATATGACCAGCTTTCCTGAAAATGTGTGACTAATACACAAATCTGCATAACTGAACTTATTCACTGAACGATTGTTTGTAATTTATTAATAATCCGAGTTTCTGGTTTGATTAAGATTATGTTTATAACCTAGTTATTAGAGGATATTATTGTTTGCCTAAAAAGGGGTTAATATTAAACATGTTCGCTAACAAATAGTGAATGTGCTCCGGCGTGCACCCGCCGCCGAGTGATTCATCTTATGAAAATAAACGTTCTTTTTCTCTGGCTTCTGTCAGGTCTTCGGTGCTAAATCATACTTTCTGGTTTAATTATAAGACACATTTTATATTATTAATTTATATTGTTGACTCACCGTCACTATCATTAAGTACGCTATGCTTCCAGCCCTACGGACAGCGTTCATACACATGTTGGCTTAAATAACAAATTCCGCTAACTGACTCATTAAAAAAAATTGGATAAATAGGACTTCCCTTTGGGCCTCATAAAGAGAACTTTGAACATTTTTTTAGTCACTTTGAATGCATCATTGTTCTTCTGTGTGTTTAATTATAATTTTGACGTTTAAAGATAGTTGGGGCGTCCGTTAACTAATGATATTATAGCCTTGTATGCGGTCGTTGGCGATAACGATGTCTCGTCGTCTATTTATCACGATATGACACCGTCGATACACGTCACAAACAAAGTTATAATTCAATACATCGACTGATAACATGACAACAGCTCGTCAAACAAAAGAACCGGAGCATTCCTTATGGTAATAATGCATATATCTAACAGTGTTTTAGCGAATCCATTGCATGATTTCAATCACAATTAGTGGTTATTATACCGTAGATTGTGAACAACTTAGATAGTCATCAAAGAAAGAAGATATGAAAATAATTAAATCTCTGTAATCTTGGCGTTAGGCGGTTAAGGCAGAGCTTTAAGCTTCCCACCTTTTGTGTGTTCGCTGAACAGCGAGTCGGCGGCGTTTTGCATCTTTTGTCTCTAAACAATCGTCCGTCGTCTCTACATCAGTTAACACAATCTGTGGGAGCGATCCTACCGACAATACAGACAAGTTATACAAGACGTTTACGCATTTACATTCCCAATGCGAGTACATTACGGGAGTTGCTTCGATGCATGTAAATTACACTATGTTTATTCAGCCATACATGCCACCCTGCATATTTAATGCGCTCCGGGCGACCAACTTGGATACCGACCAATATCTATATGTTTCCCTCGTAATGCCTAGACGTAAAGCTCATTATCGTTTAAACGTTTGCATGGCAACGGTGAACCTAATTTGGTAATGTTGTACGGTGTTTTTCTGACATTGATTTTGGATGGTGCTGGACATTTTCGAACGACAAAGTGTGACGTTGTTGAGTTTAGTAAAGTGAAGGCCGCTGAGACATCTATAGCAAAGACAATGGCTTATTATCTAGCGCATTAAAAGCGCAGTGCATGGCACCACGTTAAGGTATTATAGCGTCATTACATTATGAGCCTCTGTTCAATTGTTATATATAGAACATAAACATTAATATAAACTACCTATAAGGTTAAATCCAATCTGTGAAAGCAATAAGGCTATCGTATTACAGATATTCCACGTCGAAAGTAGAGCGACATAAAATTAAGGGCCGTGGAAATGAAACGTAAAAGCCACCCCTCGTACCAATATGAGGAAAATCGTATGTAGTAAAAGATTATAACATTTAGATATACGTTGCTTTCGAAGACCTTGAATAACCTATTGTTGAAAATGTCTTTGTTACTTTATTTGCTAATGTCAAATAATTTAATAGTTAATATTGATCACTTGTATTGCTTCGAAATCCATTACTGAAGAAGCTTGCGAATTAATTAAATAATCGACTATAACAAAGCCCAAAACTTCTTGTTAAAGCTATTAAGTATATTTACTTACAGTTAAATTTAATCACTGCTGAAATAATTTCAATTAACTGTCAACAAATAACTACGGCACCTTATATTATTGAACTTTACAAACGAATAATAGTGCAAAAACTTTTAATCACAAAAACGTAATAAAAAACTTAATGATATTTTGAAACAAAACTCACTTGTGTCGGCCATTGTTTCGCTCTTTTTATCCTCCATAGCGACGCGAGTGTGTGAGAAGACGTTAGTTCCAAGTTAAACGCCTGTCATTGCACTGAACTGCAGGCGAGCACTAGAAAGCGCACGAAATTAATACAAGAGCCCTCAGAACTGTGACAGGGAGAAGTGTTGGTTCGCGATCATGTGGCGCGCGGCCGGCGACTGCGCGCGCGCTGGCGTCACACGGCGGCGCAAACGCACGCACTTCGCATACTAAAAGCTCGGGGCGACAACGATAATCGCACTGCCATCCCTGACGCCTAATCTTGACAAACAAATTTGGGCCCAAGTGTAAATATTCCCCAAGCGTTATCGACAACCAAATACGAGACATTAAACACTAAACACGTTTTTATTATATTCTCTTCGAGTTTCGCAAATACGTTTAATCGCAAAAGATCACGATTTCTGAAAATTGATAAGGTAATACAATATTGTAGTAGATATTGAGGGGGAAGATCCGACGCTCCGAAGGGAATATTTATTTACGTTGACACAATAGTTTACGTAATATTTGAAATCGATAAAAAGAAAGTTATGTTTCTTGATTGCATTACAATTTGATTATTTCGTAGTAAAAGAGCAGTGATAACATCAAACGAGCCGCTGAGGTTATTGGACATTTGGGAGATGCATCTGTATCATACGCTGGTATCAGCTAGGGTCGAAGGGTGACGCGGGAGCAACGTTCTCCGGTATCGGCCCTAGGTTTCGATTGACTTGTTTACGATCGTTTATCATTATTATTCACTTCCATGTACATCATTATTATCTAAGAATAAACTTAACTGCCCACGCTTCCTTCTACACAGTTGGAGAGTGCTTTCAACAAAAATAAGATTATTTTTCTTACTTTGTAGGCAGACTACCCTTCAACTTTGTTTTGCGTAAATAGTCTTTTATATTCCGATCACGTTTTGTTAGATAACTAAAGAATACCTGAATTAATTTATGATGGCATAATTTACATTAATTACCTTAACTAATTAAAATATAAGTAGTCACAACTATTTATTTCATGATTAATAAACGCATAGCAGATCAATCTAAGTTACGCATAAATCTTTCCAAAGTAAATATATCGTAGCAAATAATATTTAGTAATAGTTTACGTTACGCTTTGGATCATAGTTCAGTCAAATCTATTAGATGTTTGATAGATTGCAAACATCCTATGTAAATATGTTCTGTGCAAATAATTCACACTTCTCGTAGATAAATCATGAGCAATGGTACATAACTTACTCATGAATATTTACGATGTGATAACAGGCGAAAGTGAAATATTTAGGACTCTTCTTTTGTCACGGTATACTGTAGGTGTATTTATAAGTATTCCGATTATAAACGAACTACAACTGAACTTATTTACCTTCGACTTGCGAACAAATCGGCTCATGTTAAGCTCCATTTTATTTGAGACCAAAGTTTCCCAACTATCTTGCAAGAAAACTTTCAACGTATACCCAGTTGATATAAAACTAAACATACCTTTAAAAGTAAAGTTCTTTGGCCTCCTTCTTTTGATCGTATCTTCTTCTTTTTGGTTGAACCTCGGTGGTGGCATTCTGGGCACTTCGCTAGGCACTGCTGTCACTTCTCCTGCACCAGCGGCACCGGTTGCCAGGTAACCGCCCACGGAGTGCCTTCTTCTGCCCTGAAGGGGGATCGTGTAGAACACTTCCTCGCGCTCCTGCGGCCCATCTGATGTTACCACTGTGGCGCTAATCTTGCCCTTCCTGTTAACAAAGGGGAATGAGATAAAAATAAGATCAACACGAATACATAAAACATAGACACGACTCTTCCTTTTTTGTTACTGTTAGACTATTAAACCCTGTACTCAATTGAGATTGTTCCTATTTACGATTATAACATTTTGGTGATATGTGGCGTACACTCAATTATGGCGAAAACTAATCAACTTTCTTACAAATTAAAAAATATCTTGAACGGGTAGGGACAGGCATTTGTTATTCGATAATACATCGCATATAAGCTGCCGTTATATCTTTATAGGTCATGCCTTAATATAACAAAATCCTTTTCATATTCTCAAAAGGTCAGGCATCGTAAAAAACTGACTTAATAAGCTTTATTGATTTTACCCTAACTTGGCGGAATAAACTCGTAAAGATCAACTTATTAATATAATATGGCATAGGATAGACGATATTGCTCCTTGAAGATTATAATAATATACTTAGGTAGTTAAGTTTGAGCTAAATTGAAATAGATTGTTTTAGGATGGGTTATTAAATTTGTATGTAGAGCACTTTGTAAAGTTACTTACTTAATACGTGGCGCAGTGAATGTGTGTCTCATGTCGCCAGGAGCGCAATCCCCTGGTCTGGGCTGTCCTTTTAAGAAGGCTTCGGCTTGTTCTGGTTCCCGCGCCGACAAAGACCTGAGCAAAGCCCTGAACTCTTTGCGTCTTGGGCTCTCGGGCTCTCTGCGCCGCGGCGAGCCGAGAGGCCGACCAGCGTCCGGCCACACGCGGCCTGGCGCTGATCGCGAACATGGCTCTAGGGAACCTTGCGGGTCCGCGCTGTCGGGCACATCCTTGTTCGGCAACGCAAAATATGACGGATTATCTGAAAGAAAAGAGAATATATTAGAATAATTTCACTTAAAAAACAATTTTCTCTATCTTCGAAGGAACAATGATAACGAAAGATAAAAGGCACATAAATATACCGAGTATCATTGAGACGGTCGATGCGACGTCGTACGGTGGCCAGTGCTCTACGACTGCGACACACGGGAATTATTCAATAACCCCAATGAACTAACGGCTCTCCATTACGTCCAGTGCGGGCAGAGTGTAGCAACCTACTTTTGAAAGCCGGAAAATGCGAATTGAAGGCAATTTTCGCCCATTGTCTACCCTATCTAGATGTCTCAATAGTAGTGCAATAATAAACTATTTGGCGAGACGAGATGTCATTACAATGTACTTATGACGGATTGTGGAATATTTTTAGAATATACTATTGCTGTGTTAGTTTAAGCGTAGTATTAGATCAAGTTAGAGTCACAAATGACTAAAGAAAGCACTTGAAAAAAGCAATGTCCTTCTAAAGTTGTAGGAAACAAAATGACATATTAAATTGACATCTTTACTTAAAACGTACATTAAGAACAATTCAGTACCTATTGTATAAAACCGTAATGTCACATGAAAAGGAGATAAATGATGCTTAATGAAGATTTATAAATCGTTGCGACGGGATGTGAAAGAGGACCTTTTACCAGATTTGTGTTTTTTGTTGTGCCCGCATCTGCAACTATTCGTATAGATTCTGGACCTAAGGGTGGGGTAGACAAGTCCCCACGCACATGTGGCTAAATAAAAACAAGTGACAAACAATGGCTGGCCCACTCCTAAATTACATGAACAATTCTATTCACTGTTATTGTTGCATTATTAGCCTGTAATGACGTATTTGACAGTAATTGATTGCTTTTTAGTTAAGTTCGTTTCAAAGCTTTACTATGTTGAAATATATTGAGTAAGATATCGTGCATGTAGCTAGCTTGTTTGTTTGGTAAAGTGTACAGGTTGATAAGATTTGTTTTAGGGTTTACTAATTAAAATGTATAATGTGTTTACTTATTGACATTAATTAAGTATGCTTAACACGATTAAGGTTAAATCAATATGGCTTAGGTAGACATAAATAATGTTATTGACATTAAAGCTACTAATTAAAAGAAAACATTGTTTTTACATGTATTTTTACATGTAAGTAATTCTTAAGTTATGTAGATGCATACGATTTAAATTGTTAAGTTTTAATGAATATGTTTATTTGTTAATTAATGTTCGTCATCCATTAATAAGCAAAAATACAAGCAAAGCTAAATTCTAATTAGTACAATCTTCAGTGGCATCCTAAACATGAGGGCACAGCTTGATTAATGAATCAATCGTATTTCTCGGTAAGCTTGAAAAAATCCAAAATGTGTTTGGAGAATTATGGACGTATGACTAATCGGCCCTAGTTTATGAAGTAACAAAAATATGTCCGCAAAACATCTTTCAGGACTTCACCGTTAGTTACTACGGCTACGAGATTGTACTTATAAGAATATACTCAATGCACTATCGTTGTCATGTCAAGTGTGACAGAAACGGTTATCATCGACACTTTAATAATACACCGATACCGATTAGGAAACAATGTGCTTTAAGCTCACTCCAAAATATCAGCGTCCTTAACGTATGCAATATACAACGAAGTTTGTTTGTAAATATATACCAACAAAAATTGACTTGCAAACAAAAATATTGAAGATAAACTTATCATAAATTAACTACGTATTTCCCTTCGCAATTTTATATCGGAAAACTTATTGAACTTATGCCGGTGGAAAATTGCAAAAGTTTTATACAGCGCAGGCGGTACAACCTGACTGATGAAACTTATAATGAAGCTGACACGAGAAACAAAATATATAAGTATTGATAACTCACTGGTGGCACGTAGGCAATAGTCAAACTGGGGTCCCATGGTCGGAGATCACGGTATTCACTAAACACGACACATCTGGCCGGGCGCGCGGCGTGCTCTGCGGGTTGGCGCGGATCCTGGGATCCGGCGCGCGCGCAGGTGAACCGAGCGCGGCTTTTAGGCGCACACGTGCGGGCTTTCACAAGGAAGCAAAGCTTTCTTAGCACGCGCGCACAGGAAACGCACCGTGTATACACAGCCCTGATGCGCTGTAACCATGTACCCGTGTACCGATGAATATTGAACGGTACGGATCGACTTTGGTTTTGATGTTTCCTGTTCCTATAAACACTCGCGTACTATCAAATAAAAAAAAGCTGCGTGTATTGTTTGATTTTATTATGTTTGTAGATTTCATACTTGTCGAGTTTCTCTTTAGAGACGTTAGTATGAACTAGGTAAATGAATACTTTCCGATTAGAACTTCCTATTTAAATGAACCATTGGCTCTTAGAATACAAGACATAGATTGTTTTCTGTCATAAATGTTAATTTATTAACTGTTCGCTTATGAATCGACAACTTGATTCATAACGAACCGAACTCTTTGAATAGGTAAACTCATCCAGTGATTTCTAGCTTAGAGAGTTCAATACGACCTGAAATATTCTATCCCAGGAATATCCCAGACTTGTACACAAAGCATGGCGCCTACAGTTCCTTCATGAAAAGGGGAGTAAAGCGGCCAGTTTTAATTTTAAGTGTTTATGCGTGTGTTGCGTCCGTTCAGAAGCTAGGCGTCTTGTTTGTAAACACGCGCCCATTCACAGACCCCTCGGGCCAACACTGTATCAAGCGGGTAATTATAACCCTTCTAATTATAGCCAGACCCTAAGGAAGTAAGGGAGGATGTTCCTTGAAATATGTTACAGGTAAACAAATCTGTTGTCTGAGATATGAAGCTCTTTTTATTAGGTGTGGGTTAGTGTTTTAAGTCAGGGGTATCGTTTTATTTTGAGCTAGGTTCAGGAGTAAATAGACAAGAAAAAGATTAGTAAAACAATTCTAAACTACCAATCTTAGGAATATCATCATGTTACGAAACAGAATATACCTGCACCCAAGCAACTTTTTAGAGCAAACGGTATGTTTATCATTTGTTTGACACAGCCATTTTAATCTTCGACTTTTACGACAAATATGCAGCCTTTTAAAAATAGCTGAAAAGGCCAGCCACGAAATCTGAAATGAACGTCAAGAGCCAGTTGTGCATGAAGCTGTACGTATATATTACAATTTCAATCTCGACTCGTCTGTCGACCCATTCGAAAAATGAGAACTGTGACGTTGGGGCTTATTATCAAAACATTTGTCATTGTTAATATCGCATACGACATTTTTAACCTAATTATCCGTGGTGAAGGCTGAGGTTAGAAATGCTCTAGTAAATCGCTTAGTTCGTGGTAATTAAACTGTGTGTTTTGATAATAGATTCGATTTATATTTAAACTATTAGAGACTGGAATCCGCTCTATGTGCAAACATATTTCCTACCTAAATAATTAATGGCGCAGTTACTTTAGTTGTTCCACTTACATACAGATATGAATATTTTAACATATTGATTTCATACTTCCTAAATACAAAGTGAAACTAGCCAGATAATACCTAGCGTAATCCGGTTTATCTTACAGAATATAGTGCTTATGAACCAAATATAAAATACATTATGCCGGAAAGGAGATTCTCAACCGATATTACAGATATTATGGATGGGAAGTTCGTTTACTGTACCAAATGTTACATGTATCTATTTATCTAACCCAATTCATATTACTACTTGAAAGCAAACACTTCATATCGCAGACGTTACATATATGATATACCTAGTAGTCAGGTACACGATATATGTAATAAATAGGGAACTGAAAATGAAAAAATTATGACGACGAACAAATGAATGTTGCAGAACAGTACTCAACTTTTGTAATATCACTTCACCTACTTTTTCAACCGAAATAGTTTCACAGCTGAGCTCTATCGACTGGCAGCAGAATGAGCCCCTTGTACAGTGGAAGTAAAAAAAATACACCAGATGTCGGGTCGACTGTGTTTACTTGCATCTGCTGTAAAACAAAGCTCACTTTTGTGCCACAAGGATTTACAGAGGGCATAGGGACGTACCTACCGCGTCTTCATGTATTACTTACTATACGATTGTACATATATTTATATTTACATCTGCAAAGGCGATATTGAATTCGTACTTCTAGTAAAACGTTTATATGAAATTCCTGTTTTCTCAAAAGAAATATCCTTTGATGTTTACGAGAAAGCTATGAAATATCTAGATACGACTGTGAGATGGAATTCTGTAGACTTTCATGTATTTTTTTTTTTATAACTTAGCAAAGCTTAGTGTAAAAGTATATTTTTGCTTGTGGTTTAAATATTATTTTGCGGGACTCATTCTGATAAAAAATAAATACTTAAATATTTCTATATTCTTTAAAATTGACTTTGATATTTTCCATAAACAGAACTCATAACTTCTGTTCATGAAAAAAAATATATCTTATGTGCACGAAATGGGAAGAACATAAAGTTATTGATATGTTATGAAGTTCAAAATCCGAGGTGTATTCAGGGAATGCAAACTGGTTTATTTTCGCGAAGCATACTCATCGCCCAGAAACGGTGCGATGTGATTAAAATCCCTCGTTAGTCACCATACGATGATCAGTATTTCACGAACATATTTTTATAATTTCTGATCGGGAAATTTAATGGAAACAGAATGTCAGCTGTTTGTCATCCCACGCTGAGTAGTGGAGCGAGAGATGTGGAATAGGGGCCAGACTCCACAAAGGCGGAGATGAGCAGAGCGAAGCGAATACATTTTTTTAAATAACTAATAGGATATCTTTATTCAGGCTCGTCTACGCTGCGAAGTTCGAAAAACGAATTACTATTGGTTGTTTAAAAATTCTCCCTGCTCCGCTCCGCTCGTCTCCGCTTTGGTGGAGTCCAGGCTTTAGGATGCTGATTGCTGAGCTGTGTGGCGTGGGCAATCTGTCGCAACACTACACAATAGCGTTTATACCTGATACATTGTCATTGTTACTAGTATCGGTAATCGGATTTAGACACCTCTTGTTTCTACCCACTATTGGATATTCCGACAAGATTATGTTAGGTACTGTACTCTGAAATGTGTCGTCCCATATATATTCAGCTCCAGTTTTTTTACCAAGAAAATGCTGCCGTCGTCTTTTGATTTGAGTGTAAATGATTACCAAGAAAGAAAATCTTAAAATAAAAATTCTGGATATGTTATGTGCGAGATCCTAAACAAATTACTGGTCCGAATTATTCCGAATTCCATAATACTGTTTATTAAGTTCCTTGAAATCCCGTGAAATCTTGTCAATTACATTTCTTATTTAATCAACATTCAATATTCATGTTATGTTGATATCATGATCTTACTAAGTAGGTAGTACCTATTTAACAAAATACGAGTGGATTAAAGACATTACACAACCCATAAGCTCCACAAAATTCCTTCTCCGACGGTAGCCAATATTCACAAAAAAGGTGGCGCTACTTTCTCGAGGCGTAATAAAAAAAGCAAAAGCCACCGTAACTTATTAATATCCTACAGCTGGATGTTTGAAAGCAAAGCGGTCTCGTTTCCACCACGTGTTCATCAATTTTATATTGACAAAACTTTTATGTGCTATGTGTAAAGTAAACATTATAGCTTGCCCATTAAAATTATAAATAGTAAGGCCCTGGAGGATTTTGTTTAAGTTTGTCTTAACCCTTCATTGAAGCTTAGGTATTTCAAATTTTTAACATCTCGTGGTGAATAAAAACCCGAAATACATGCAAAATATTTTTAAAATACGAATCTGAAATCACAAGCTCGGATCGAAAAGTAACTCACAATTTAGTCCATTTACAAAAGGAGAGACGTAATAAAGAAAATAAAACCTTAAACGCAATATGAACACATAAATATTGTATTACGAATGTACACACAATTCAATACTATCTAATACTTGTTCCCGATTTCATCATTCGATGTTTCTTGCTCGAGAAATAGGGGTGAGTATTTCGGTAAAAGGTATTCAATAATTGCATTGGTGCCACTTAGAGACACGTTTAGAGCTAAGTGCACCCTGCAGTCTAGCACTGTAGCACTATATTGCTAGACCTAGTAAAAGCTACATATTAAATATTTATTTTACAAATGTAGAGTAATTTATACGTTTTATGTGTTTTGAAGCACACTGAGTAGTATTTCAGGCATATTGTTATTGCGTTGTTTGAATACTATAAATTTGAATTATTACGAAAATACGAATCTGTATAATTTATTGCACTGTGGTATTATATTTACAACAAACAAGCAACTTATAAATGTAGTCATGTAACATAATTTATTAATTTCTTAAAATGCATGCTACCGCATATTTTGAGGTAGCACATAATATTAAGCTAGCTATTGGATAAAAAAATAGGATGTGTACCGAATCTTAAAATCAATAAGTACGATAAATGATATTCAAACTGTCGCTAACAAAGTTAGGCAGACGCATGTACCGTCACAACGACTGATGGCTTAGACACAATTGGATGTTTCCGTTTCTCTTGAATCAATTTACTGTATTCGTGTACCTACTTAACTATCTTAAATAAACCGGTGCCCTGGTAACCGAACTTATGGTAATAAAGCCATATTCATATGAGTAAAATACGTAGCTCTACATTTTGCAAATTGAATTTATTTAAGATGTCGGGACTGATATTTTTCTTAAACGTCGGTTTTTTGTTCAGTTTTCTCACTGCTAGGTATTGGGCTCCCTTTTTGGTTTTGGCACATTTTTACAATTCACTAGTGACTAAGCAAGTCTTTCTCGAAATCTTTGTCATACTACAGAATACGGTTAATATTAAACGCGCATATGCGTTAAATCAACAGGGAGCACAATAAGAGCCGATTATAGTTTGGTAAGACGACATAAATAATGGACACTTGTGGAAAGATATAGCGAAAACACTGTTGGTTATCCAGTACAATAGCCAGGTCAATCGCTCGTTACTTAGTTAATGATGATGGAGATGCGACTCATAAACAGGGCAATAATGTCCAGTTTACTGAGTTTCTAAGTAACAACCTAAATAAGAGTCGGCCGACGCCCACAAACACTGTCATAAAATCTAAAACAAAACCTACATCTACCTTTACTTTTCTTTGTTCCCGATTTAGTTTGTACTATATTCCGGCAGCAATTTTGGTAAAGCTGTAAACAAGAATTGAATATGATGATAACCAGATATCGATTTGATAGTCTGCGTCCCACAAAACGAAATCAAAACTTGTAGTTCATCGACCAGTCTAATGGTAGGTTTACACTCCGACACCATACATTCAAAGTACCAAACCGAGTGAATAGAAGTGAGCACGAATGTCCGAGTGTGGGACATTTATATCCAGGAATCCGGCGCATGCAAGGCACGTTCATGTGATCAAGAAGCTGATTCAAGAGTTTTTTTGCTTGGGGCGGAAAGTCGCGCTAAAAAGCTCTTATGTGGCAACGATGATTGCAAAACACACTCTCGCTAGACAAATAAAGTGTCGTAGTAGAATAGTCAAGAAATTTGTGTCGCAATAGGTGTCGCTGTATAAACGGAACACTCATAGGATCGGTGTGATTCAGATTATTTCAGATCATCATCTTGTTATACACGTAACCCACATATTTTATTAGTGTTATAACACTGGAGTTCTTGTACGTTATGTCGTAAATTCATATTTTTAATCTCGAGAATTTAGTTTATTGTGAGCGATGAAGATGTATTGGTAAACGTCTGATATGATATCACGCTGCGGTAATTAAACATCTTGAGAGCTTTCGGAGCTTAAAATAAACATGACACGAGACATCAGATTTTTCCGTTAAAATATTAAATCTAGTATTTCCATTTCACTGAGAATGTATATTATTTATGTAAATGTAGTAAATACGTCTACATGATGTCCCATCATTGGGCACCTCTCTTTCCTTTTCATGATCACGACTATCGTTCCATCAGCTTTCAATGTTGACAAAAGTGATTTCTACGAACTAAAAAGAGAATTCTTACAGAAGCCAGCTATGGCTCTATTATGTGTTGCCTATATTTTACTACAGTCATAAACACAGGTAGGATCAGATCGTAACCACGATTATAATACAAATTAGCTTATTTTTAAAGTCGGATCGTTATCTAGGCTCGTTATGGACCTTCTCGCTACATACAATGAATATTAAAGTTTTAATTGTTGCCTTCTTTGAATATGGTACAGTAACTTGCCGTAGAAAGAATCATGTGGCACGGCTAACTGTACCGCGTACTGTCAATATCAGCTCAGTAGGCTAATTAATCTAATGATATACACCAAGGAAATGTTATTAATAATCGCAAAATACATGAATATTAATTACGTTTGGCTCTGTCATCTTCGGATTTTAATATCACGCTGCTATTTATTTTCAGTTCACGGGAACTTTTAGTCAACAACAAAATGTTTCTCTTTGACTTGACTCAGATTTTAGAGTTCTTAGAGCTTTTGAACAAAATGTTTATACGAGTAAACAGTTTGTCAGCAGTTTGGCTTAATTGCCTTTAAATATAAGGAAAGATGTCTAAATATTTAGAGCCATAAGCCTTCTAAATGACCTCTGCTCACGACCACGGCCGGTCTGGTCGAAACATCAAGCCCTCCTATGTCAGACCCCCACCTCCCATTTTACTGGGTAACACAGTATCTCCGGCTACGACTGGTAGCTACCTATGTATTATATTAAACTGAATATAAACGTAATAGACTGTTATTTCTGCTCAAAAGGATTCTATACTCGAGTTGGAATCTTGTCATCTTTCAGTAAACTTCAAAGACTGTAGGGAAGGTCGCTCGATTTCATGTCATGAATATTTAAGCAATAAGTATGATACTTTCATTTTATGTAAAAGGCAGTATATTTTGCAAATCAACATATTGATAAAAAGTCGTAATTACGACTGTTAAGAGGTAAGCTTTGTAGTAGAGACTTGAATAGGTAGAGCTTAGTTTTACTTCTTTTATTACATAGTAAACAGAGAGGGGAAACATCTTTATGATAGATATCAGGATTTATTACTTGTCAGCTTATTAGAGCTCATTATTTCTCTTATTGAAAATACGCGCTTAATCAATACTGTTATAGAATAGTAAGACCTTAGAGGATTTTTTAACTATCGAAGGGATGTCTTTAAAGTACATACAAGTTGTAATTAAGATATTTAATTACTTTTACTTTTCTCTTCCAAGAATACAATCGTAGATATAATAAACCGAACAAGTAATTATACTCCTCGGTGTTTACTAAATTGAGATGTTGAAATTACTGAAGAGTTATTTGCGAATCAAAATAATTGTACATTTCCAAAACAATAAAGCCCCTTTCAGTGCTGATTATAATTTAACAAGAGAAGCTACATTTATACACAGTACTGAATTATAATTACTACTATTGAAATTGAAGTAAACAATATTATTTGTTAGTTAGATTAAGTACACTAAATATCAACGAGTGCTCTACAAATATATCATTATTTGCCTTTTGTAAAGAAGACCAACATAAATAGCCGTTATAGGTTTGAAGAGCTATCAATCATTTAGTAAAAATAATCTCAGAAAACATGACACTCAGACTCGTGGCAAAAGATTATGTTTTATTCAATGTATGTTCTGTGATAAGAATCATAAAGAGAATTCTGATTGATCACAATAAAAGGTTATCTTTGGTATTCCACAGACAGAGATTTAATGTAGGTAAACCTAAAATATTGGCCACAAAAGCACTATATTATTATACACCCATGTCATGTCAGACTTTGAATTCAATTTACTGCGTACAGTGAGACATTAGCTGTGGGTTAGCAAGGGCAAAAGGATTTCATAAATCTATCTACTTATACAGCTATAAACGAATACAAACAAAAAATAAAGGTTGACAAACTTTCGGTAGGGACACGGATCGCATAGAAAATATGGGAACGAAGATGCGAGCATTGTTGTTAAGCATTCATATGCTACCGCTCACCCATTGCCGGGACATCCGCCGCTACTTCCGCTGCCAAAGATGGAAGATCTTCGAGCGAATAGTTCGTTGACAGCGCCTACCGACTCCGAATCAATATTATTTGTGATTTAGTGTTGATAAGTTGCTTTGATTCCAGATACCACTCGGACACTACACTCGCGACTCGTAATCTTTATTAAATGTGTGTTGGTGCGAGCACACGGCCGCGGCGGCCGCTCAGCCGCGTAAACTTACGTTTAGCGCGTCTTCAGTAGCTATTTTTGATGCAAAAGCGCGTTGGGACGCCAATGTCTAGAGCATGCACGGAATATGCAATGTCGTCAGCCTTCACGATTACACTAGCGCGTACATTTCAATCGATGTCATTTATAGTTAGCACGTATCATTGGTAATTACTTAGTTATATAATTTATTTTTAAATCACTACGTTGTGTGATTATTTACTCAAGTACCTTTAAATCACATAGCCATTAAGCGGCTTAAATAAAGATTTTGATGGTCATTTTATTAGGTTTTAGAGACAATATAAATTCATTAGATTAAAGCATCGGAGCACGTACCATCTAAAAGAACGAATTTAAAATAGACGCCCGTAAATCTGTTAGGTACTTACCTGTGGGATTAGTCATCTGAGCGTAGTAAACATTTAGTATACAGGTCTATACACATAGGTGTCTCTTGATGTTTGGCTTCCTAGATGCGTAAAACTCTATGTAGTCCGCCATCCTATTTCTGCTAACTTTATTAGGTAGTTAGTGACCACTCTCCATAGAGGGCCTCCAGCGGTAAGTGGGATGTGCTAGTATCGAGCTAGTTGCACCACCGCACCGGACTGAATTCATTAACTAATTTACGGAGTAAGGTAACTACGCCTTATAACTCCTCTGCAAATGCGTCTTTACCTTAAACCGCGTAGGTAGAGTTTGGTTTATCTCTGAGTGAGGTCTTGGGTTTGATGTTCGGGTCACGAAAAGTTATATTTTTGGTAGTCAAATCACCTTTCTAATAAAAGTTTGGTTAGGTATGTTAACTATTTATTTAGTAAATAAGCACCCAATATGCTCTTTTGCGTCACAATAACGTACAATACGTAGTGAGAAGACGGCATTGTATACAATAAATCAATCTCCAAACATTAACTACTATGACGTAGGTGCCTTGCCTACTAGCCTACCATTCCTATGTTCTATATTACATCTATCCTCAAAGGCATATGGTGAAAAAAGTAAGCGCAAACTAAGTACCAAAAAAAAGCACAAAATATTGATTTCCGACTTTTCAATTAATTCCATTACAAAGTAATTCACCATTTGAGTTCATTACTATACAGTAGACATTCCAGTCTTGAAGCTTTTAGCCTGAAGCGTCCTTTTGCTCCGCCTGAGTTAGGTAATTTTAGAACATAGCTCTATCTTCATTTTTCTCTCTACATAACTTCGTTAAGCTACTAACGTTCTATCTCTTTTGAACTTTAAAAATCGCGATTTTTACAGTATTTATATTATACCTACTATACTAAGACTTAAAAAGCGCTTAGAGTTCTAAATTGAAACTAAAAATAGTTAAATAAAAAAGGTAATAAACACTACTAACATTAGTGCCTCATTCTTTTGATCTGCTACTGTCTGATCTCTTCTTTGTCTAGGTCTATGAGGTCTGCTTTATACTATTATGTGCTATAAGTCCTTGTATACTTGTAGGCACTTAGTTAACGCTTTTATTTTGATACTTAGCTCGATGATAAACACTGAACTCTACATTATTTCAAAGTAGCGCCTGACAAAATTAACATAGTTACCAATGACTCGGAGACAGCATAAATCAGTGGCTAATCCTTAAACCGATGGATAGGAGACATATTGATCGACAGCACTGAAGAATGTACAGAAAACAAAACAACCTTCTTTTAGACCGACATATTAATTAAATATTTAAGTACCAATTTTAGTTATTCATAATACCACATCATGAATTCCTAACAAACCCAAGAATTTAGGGCTTCGCGACCCAACAAAAAACGTTTTTAATATCGAAATGATTTTCTTTTGCGTGCCGAGTTTTATAAGATTTTTACGTACCCTGATAATATGTCCTTACTACTACCCTACCTACACAGAGACCTGATATATTAAAAAGCTATATGTACGAGTGGATAACATTTCATGGTTACCCCTTTTACCGATAACGAGGTACATTTACAATCCTAACTCAATAATCCTGTGGTTCGCTACGACCTATTTCCCATAAAGCTAAGCCCTACCCTTCTGTCTGTAGAACTCGTCACAATTTTATGTCTGCGCATTTATTCCACTCGCTACAGTCGGTAGTCGGTACTCTATGCATCGATCCGCAAAAATAGGCGCGCAAAAGCGAGATCAATGTGGATACAGACTCTATAAAAATATATATATTTAAAAAGTATGTACCTGTATGTCTGTATCGAATATGCAGCACAATAGTAGACTGTAGCTACAATTTGTGGGGGTGGGTTACGGTTAGTGATCGGGTGGGAACGGGTAAAGCGACGCTTCACGGTTTGCCTAATTTTAATATATGTCGATGATCGTCTTATCTTAGAGCTATTGTAATATTACACTTAAAATTAAATTCCTACCTAATTATTATCTAAAAAAGGATAATAACGCAGGTCGTTACCTAATTAATAACTTAATGGTACCTATTCCTTCTGAAATTAATTGGGTACAAAAATAATAAACAAAGACGTTCGTGTTGAAAAATATAAAAATATTGTTTGTCTCATGCTCAAGGCCAAAATGATGAGGATTTATTCTGTTAGAATTGAATAACTTCGTAGAAACTTTTGCTCAGAAGTGGAATATGATGACGAAAAATAATATCGTATTAATAATTCAAAAGATGGGTCTGAAATCTCAGATGCTACTCTCACAATCTCAGACTTTGTTTTTGTGTACGTTGTCGTGATCTCAGTACGCATGTATTCGTTTATTTAGTTGCACCAGCAGTTTTGTCGTTAGTCGATTATTTATTTTCCATTAAAATATTCACGAGCTCGGCCAAAGAGACTAAATCTTTAAAGATATCACATCGTTCACCGCTAAAGTCTTTGGTGGAGCACACACTTAACATAAAAGAGAAAGTGAGAAACATATGCTTGTTGTGACTTTTATACATAAAAAGTAAAAGGCTTATTCGGTACACAGCTGTTTGATGCATGTCATATAAACTACGTCTTAGTTGTAGTTAAGAAAATCAAGGAAAATGTTTGCGTTCATCAAGAATAATTTTAAAACATACTGATTTAAATAACCTTTATGAATACAGTATAATATGTTAATCCTGTAAGAATTAAGTGAACATCATTTGAAATTAAAATGTAGGTCACGTTTCCACAAGTTAATCGAGAAACTAATTCAAGAATCGACTAAATTTCACCGCAAAATAGTAAGTGTAACGCACAGCGCTAGCTCAAATTTAGTATCGGCTGGGGTCTCGCGAGCGAGAGACGTAAACATGACGGGCGTCGACGAAATAATAAACTATGAAAGGAGCCCCAACGACGATTACTACGGCTTGTTGGGGTGTAACGAGAATTCCAGTGTAAGTACATTCTATTATTATTCTAGAATAGTCTAGTCATTTTACTAGTGCGTAGTAATTTCTGAATCCTAGGTGAGTTAGTGTATTGATTCCACTGTTCTGCTCAATGACCTTATTTTGCCGAGGGCCCTGAGAGCTGACCTACATCTGATAAATAAAAAACAACTTTTATAATATGTTCGAGTGTCTTACTGTTGCTCTTAATTCACGCGCAGTGTTATTCCGCGTTAAGGTAAAGCGAATAAATTAGCGTCGCGTTCAATGTTTTGGTTTTTCCAGTTCCCCGTTATTATGATTCTTTGTTTGAATATAACTAAACTTCCACGAAATTAGTCAAGTTCAAAGTCAACATTCAACGTCGTCGTTAAGAAATAATAATTGTTATTTAGTGAGAGTTTGGATAATAAGTTTGTATATTTTTTTAGGTGGAGCAGATAAACACTGAGTACAAGGTCTTGGCTCTTCAGTTCCATCCTGATAAGAATGATGGGGACAAGGAGGCTGAAGCCAAATTCCAGCTACTGAAGGTAAGGTCTAAATTAAATGTAATCAATAAACTAATTGTACTTGAGATTTATTTTAATTACAACTTGGCCTTGGCTAGAACTCAGTTAAATTACTGTAATGTAAAAGGAATTGCTACGTTGCTTTATAATTACTCAGATTAAAAATACGTATATTAAAGTTAAATTGTTATATTCGTATTTAAGTTATTCTGAATTAATGTTTATTAAATCATTTACTTACTGGGATCAAACAACATTTTGAACAGTATCTATTCAGAATAAAAACCTGAACAAGATTAAAATACAGATATTATAAATAAAAAAAATATTGGCTCCTAGTTTATTATCATGGATTTTAGAACAAAAGCTTTTCTGCCCACTGTGATACATTGAAGTTTCAGCATGTTTAATATTTATGACGAAACTTGAACCTGGCATTGTCATAACATATAAAAAAACTTTGACCAGATAACCATATGGGCAAACACTATTGACTATGAACAGGAGATAACTTTTGTTGAATTGATAAAAATGTTTATTGCTTATCATGAGCATTTTTTTTTTCTCAAGATTATTATTTGCAGCTAGCTGGCTCAAAAGTAACCCTTTAGTATATTAAAATAAACTTAAATTTAATTATTTTCGCCAATGGCTTAACTAAACTGTAATTCCTATTATATTACTATCCCTTTTATAACATACACTTATGTATCGCGTCGAAATAATAAATATGCTCTGTACATATAAATCAAGTATCCATAGCAGTTTAGAGATACAACTCGTTTTCTTAAGACATGGTTTTTCTACGGACTACGCCAAATCAATAATGACGTACCATGACGTAATGAAGGTCAGTCGTAATCATAAAACCCCCGTCGAGTAGGTAACCTACTCTCGACAAATGAATGATACTTCAGTAGGCATCACTAATGCCGGTGACGGGAATAGCCTAGATCGATGATTCGAACTTGTAGTTCAACGAATATGGGGCGATTTCACCAGATACTTAAAAACTAAGTTAATAATTATCAAATTAAAATTATATGCCAAATCATCAAGTGCCATTTAATCCTTAGTTGCGTAAAGTTAATGTTGATGAAATGCAAATTGGAGCAATAAACTCAGTTAAGCGCGAGAACTGAGATTAGCTTTACCTAATCGCGTTCATACGCAGCGAGAAATCGACCTTTTGAATTTATTGATGGTCCTGTAATCCTCTTAAGTTATTTACCTTAGAATGACATCTCTCTCCCTCTTTTACATGGGACTAAACAGATTGAAGACGTTAACGTGATTTTAGAATATTACAGTTATTTATTTACTGGTGGAGGTAATTAGGTTTCCCCGGGCCGGGCGCGAGGGGTCGGTAATGGGAGGGAATTCTATGACCTTGCGGTAAAAGGATAGCTTTTTTCAGTTCTAACTTTGAGTTTATGTAAAGGTCAGAACAGATTTGTTTGGTGGAATAGATCGGCAGTATTTAGAATTAATGTAGCTAATGAATATTGGACATAGATATACATATAAACGTTTCTAGCGATTATTTGCTTGGAACGCTGTTTGTTTTACGAGTAGTTGATTTTAGAGATAGGTAATACGGTTATCGATGAGGGGGATCCTTTTTGTGCGTTGCCCCATTTATTGAGACAGAAAAGAGCCCCTCACTTAAACAATATGCACTTGAATTTGCTTCGATCTTGCTTCTTTCTTGTAGGATATTGTTGATGTCGTCTGAAATAGAATACCAAGTGTCGAATATTAAGTGTTGTTGAATTGTAATCCAAAATGCGTAAGCCAGTTGGCATTTACTTAAAAACCAAAGCATTAAGAATCATTTTTCATCCATTATAACAGGAAGCTAAGGAGACCCTGTGCGATCCTTCGAAGCGCGCTCTGTACGACAAGTGGCGCCTCAGCGGCATCGCCATGAGCTACAAGCAGTGGCTCGGCATGAAGGAGCACGTGCAGCAGTCCATGCACTGGTCCAAGCCAAAGACCAAGGACCGCATGCTGGAGGGCGAGTGCGGCCGCGCCTCGGGGCCCTCCAGCCTGGGCCCCACTAACCCCGCTGCCCGCCGCGCCTCCGAGGGCGGGGCCGCGCTCTGGGGCCGCTGGGGTACCGGCAACCAGGAACCTCCATCTGAGGTCATCTCCAAGTTCCGCAACTATGAAATCTAAACTCCTATCCCACTCCATTGGCTAATAAAGTCGCAGTTCCGCACTTTATTAGACCAAACATTTTTTATTTTTTTTTTGTATTTATCAAAGAGGTTATTTGTGCCCTAATCTCTACGTTTTGTTGTATCTAGTTTATTATTGTACTTAATTTATTCACAAATTTACCCATGTCACATTATTTGTGATGACTATGAACCAGGCTGTTATCTTTATCACTTGCCATTACAATTTGAAAAACTTAGTCATATTATAATTGACAATTTATAAGTATATTTAAAATTAAGGATAATTATGATTAATTAGTTAAGGCACAATATTCATCAAGTCAGCTCGCGCGGTATGTTTCTCGAATGTGGCTCGATATCTTAATAATTACTGTTTTTTGAGTGTTTAATGTGGTAAATGTATTATTGTATTCTGTTTAAAGTAGGAACAGAATTTTAAATTAGGAGCCCCAAATCCCTAGATGTATTAGTGTAAAACACTCTTAGCTGTTACCCCCTAGACGTAAGCTGTGCACATTCCTGATAAACTTATGAGTCTGATTTATTACATTTCTGCTATAGAACAATATTTAAAGTCTACTTGAAGAATCTCTATATTTTGAAGATTTATATTTTTGATCCTATTTATACTATAAGTATGATATTATTTTTAAAAGAGGATGAGAATATATCGGAGGGTCGTTGTGAGATATTTACAGGGTAAAGTTGCGAGACAGGACGGTTTGTTTGTTTTTTTACCTTCTGCAGCCTTGACTCCTACTTTCTACCATGGTCTACGACCTATATAATAATAACTAATCGTATTTGTTCCAAGATAAATGTTGTGTTACCTGTTAGTTACGTAGATAAATAAATGTTATTATGTGTTAATGTTTGATCAGTATTTACTTATGTGTTTTAAATAATATATAATTAAATGTTATAAATGGGTAGTGGAATTTTAAAATTTAAATGTTTTGTCTCGATAAGTATTTAACAAGCTAAAGCCAAAATGTGTAAGATGGTTTTATTTTTGATGTAATTCATCTTTGGAAAACAATAAAGGTTTGCTGAACACCAGTTTGTTTATTTATTTCCGCTTCCTCTGATCCCTTAGGTTCACGAAAATCAACTATACTAAGTATACTTAGGTACATTAAAACTACATAATACATGCACCTAACAAACGAGAATACAAAGACACGCATTCGCAAGGTCAATTAAGTAAACTATGACGCTTGCCATTCTACACATGTAAATTATATGGTTAACCGGCGACTCGCCAGTCCACTAGACGAACCAAACAAAAAGCCCCCTTAACAGGACCAATACTATATTAAAACCTTTCTTTTGACTCAAAAATGCCCTCTTAGACTTCTTCACTCTATTCGAGACAAGACTTTTAGAGTTGAGGTTTAAAAAAGGCATTACCAACGCACTCGATTAATAATTATATTATCAGTTTCGTTGGCCTCGTTACTAAACTGTACCAAACAAGGTTACAATCTTACAACACGTCGATCAGTTAATGTAAATGTACCTAACTATGTAGTACTAAGTTCGACTTCAAATAGTTCTGAGGTGCTTAAGTCACTAAGGTTATAAGGACAATAGCCTTAAGGATGCAATAGGATGTTCCACATCTGACTCTTCTACGAGACTGTTATAAAGTCGCTATTTATTTGTAAACGGAAATCCTAAATGTGTTATGTTATGTTATGGAAATCCTAAATGTGTAGGTAACATTTACAAATTCATAACATATTATGTGGGCTACCAGCAGATAATTCATAAAAGTATGCAAATACTAACGAATTTATTGTATGGCTTTATTTTTCCTGAAAACAAACAGGACTGTGCCTATCAACTTAATAAAGTGGGAACTGAAATAAGCAGAAGGTACCCATCATTATTTTCATAATTGGATATCACCATCAGTACATTTTACAAATTCTAATTAAGATGAAATTAAATTATGCCTCATTATAAGGCTCTTAAAAATGACAAAAAGTTGTTGACATATTAATCAATAGTAATTCTGCCTACCCTCTAATGTCACTTATGTTGATATACCTATAGTCCCACGGACCTACAGAGAATCTTTACAGGTTCGCAAAACGAATACAAAAGTGGAACAAGCAATCGGTTCTCCGCAACTACGGAATGGAATCAACAAGGCGTTTTTCACAGAAATTATTATGTAAACAGGTCGCGTGACATACCAACATATGTCTACAAACATGTGAAAAAAGAACAACAAGTTTTCACTCAGGTACCATCCTGTTTAATCATACCGAGGATTCATGTATTGGAAAACATTTAGGCGCGTGCTGTGCCTACGACATATTTGTAATCAATTCATTATTTACATAATCCGTCATACCTGATACCTCTGAAGAGTCTCACAGTAATGTAAGTATTGTTGGTATATACGGTAAGCCTAATGGAATGGTAGCTATGTGTTTACTTATCTTTATTGTTACATTAGTAGGTCCCTGAAATATTATATTCACATTTTGTAGAAATTTAAATGGATTGTAACATCTTTTCCAAGGAACCGTAGCAAATATTGGAAAAAAGATTTAAGTAAAAACATTATGAAAAAGTGGACCTATTAGGTACCTATTTGAATATTATAAATAAGAAATAAATGGTGAGCACAGCAAATACACAGCTATGAACCCAAAGTTAGGGCACTTTGGAAATGGAAACAACGAAGGTACCACAAACACCCAGACCCGAGACAATGTAGAAAAGTGGTTTTCTTCAGTGTCCCGTTCGGAGATCGAACCAGGAATCTCAGAACTGGCGACGCTTTAAAACCCGATGTGTACGAAAGTTACCCACGGAGGTGGCCATATGACTATCAAAGTTAATGTCGTTTGTTAGTTTTTGGCTTCAATATTAGACCTGTAAAGTTTTAAAAGGGTATAAGGGGGATAAGCTGTAGGTCATAATAGTACATCATACATACTATACTAATATAAGGCTGTTTCATTAGCAGATCTTGAAACATTATTTTGTTCGCCTAAAACGCATAACTTCGCAACACCCGATCAGCAAAGGGCTTTCTCTGCCCTCCCTGCAAAAAACCTTTTTCTTTGAGTTCTAAGTGTAAGATTTTTTTCCGACATTATCATCATCATCATCATCCACAGCCTTTGTACTTCCACTGCTGGCTGGCATAGGCCTTCCCTTTTTCGTGCTATTTCCTACGGTCCTGTGGCAGCCTCATCCAGACTCGACCAAAGACTTTAATGATGCGGCCGACCCATCTTGCTCCCGACATTATATAATCCAAATACTAAAAAGTAGTAAAGTATTTACTTAAAATAATCAACAGATAGTAGATAATTAAAACAAGAAGCGATAGCTGTTTTTATTCAGGCGAGAACTAACGGAAAAGGGTCTACCCACACAGAATATAATTATGGTCTATATTGGGCCGGGTGGTAAATGGGTAAAATGCCACGCATGCACTAAGATCGCTGACATTCATTAATTGTGTTATCGTTAACAACTTAATGGAAAACAGGTAACTAGGTAAAGAGGCACCTACAATCTACTAAATACGTACGTACTATAACTAAATACAATTAATTAAGAGGAGGAAAGTGGTTTATAATATAACCTACAAACTGCAGTTTATTTAAGAAATGGAAAATGACCAAATACAAGGCAAGCCTGATGATTAAGTTATCTTTGCGCTCTGTTCTTAATAAAGGCATAAATCCAAAAACATTACTCTTTTATTTGTACTCCCGTAGAAAAAGGCTTTAGCCATACAGTGGGACAGCTCCTGGTCGAAATTATCAAAATACAGAGTTAATATTTATACATAGGTACATGAAGTGCATGTATCATTGTAAAGGTAGGTCAACTGAAGCTCGGACGGGAACGAATAGGTAACTCGAACAAAGTTTTTGTCCCTGTTGCGGCGTTTAACGATCGATTGGCGCACCGGTCATGCGCCTTGCACTTCACTCTACATCGCAGTGCACTAACGAATCAAATATTAGTCTACACTAGGAACATGGAAAATATGTTTCATGTTGATTGCTTGTTTTATCAAAATGTACATTTTTACCTGTATCCGTACGAATATCGACATTTGAATAAATTGGCAATCATAGAGGGATTGAATTGCCGAACAGGAAAATTCGCTAAAGGAATGATTGGGAGTAAAATATATTTTACTATTCAACTAAGTATATTTATTTGATCTATTGCAATAAGTAAATAAATAAACAAAAAGGCGTTACCGACCTTTCTTTCAAAGTCGGGAAACACTTCTAAAATTAGAAAAAATGAAGGTAATTGGATATCTACGTAGGCAGTTGGGTAGGCATTTATTGGATATCCATTTCTACGACATCAATATAATAGATGCCTAAGTAATTTAATAGGATCGGTTGCTTAGCAACGCTAAGATCAAATTATGACCTACCTTAGAAGTTAGATTGCCTACATGATATTTTAATGGCGGCTTGATACTTCCATCAATAGCCTTGAGGTGTTAATCTTACGACGACTGAAAAATGATACGTTAGTGTCGTGGATTAGATTCCGGACGTGTACAATAGCACGAATGTATTTCCAAAACATGCACGAGCGGCTATTAGCTGCAACACGTGACACGCCCTAAAAGATGCGGCGACATCGGTAACCTATCCTTCTATAAGTCTGCAAATTGATGTAAATAAATAGGTTCTTCGAAGAAAAGTAGATAAACGGAGAAATGAAATAAGCAAATTTTTTGGCATTATACCGGTAGGAAGTATCCAAATTTTAGAAACCTGATACTCTTCCTGAATCAAAAGTTCTTTATTTCTTCAGACATTTTAAATTTAATGACGAGACATAAATCTCGGAACCTCGAATTGTATCGTTCATTGTTCAAACGAACTATTTATTTATTTACACATTAATATAACATGCAGAAATTGTCATTCTAGTAACTAAACTGGAATAGATTTATTTATATTTTTTTATCCATTAAAAATCACCAATGTGGAAAATGTAATTCGATAACGTCAATAAATTTTCTGTTTTTGTGATAATCACGCAAGGAGACAACAACGTTTTTCCCGACTGCGACGAAACAAAAAAAGGATGGTTATGTATTTAACATGTATTTTGAACATCTATTTATTTTTATTATAACATGCACTTGTTGCTTAGATAAATGAACAGGTCAAGGGCCTGTCTACAGAATGTATGTTCCCGGTGGTCAAGCAGTTATCTTTATGCGGCTTATTACTAATGTTATGGAGGTTAAGCGCGAGCGGCGCGGCGACAGCCTGCGAGGATTCCAGTCACTGGATGTTTACAGTCCACGGCTCCGGTTTCATCGTTAGCCATCGACGACCGACTCCACAAGCCATCAGTTTGTTGCCAGCACTTGGCTGATTCGAAAGTGTAGTGTTAAGTATCTACATATTAATTGTGGACCACCCTTCAATTTAAATTCATAATTGGCAATCAATTAAAAACAGCTCGAATTGTTCACGAGGTATTAAGCTAGGATCAAAGAAGATTTGAATACTCGACTGCAATATTCGACGGATTACTTAGAAGCAAATTTTGTAATATTCTGAAAGGGTGATTAATATTTTGTGGGGAAAATGAAAATTTGTATTGAGAGCTGTCATTTAGTGCTTGTGCTAACTGTCGCAATGCAATACTATAAAAAAACAATGAACGATTCATCGAAGATAAGTACTGAAAGGTAATTATTTAGTGGGTTGAAATGAATTGCAAGTGGAAGCAGTTGAAAGCCACAGCTGATGGTATGGTAAGTATTGGTCTAAACAGATTTTATTTTCAGATTCCGTAACGATAGTTGCGGATATTTTAAACGAACACAATTCAGTCCATGAGCAATGGAGAGTTGGAATTTAATTATTGAGATAACCAACTGACTTCAATAAACTGGAAGAATAGTTCGATTACATAATACGAAGTTAAAGTTCTTGAGCCAATTGGATCATTACGTTCACGTGACGCTACGTTTCAAAACTTTCCAAATCAATGGTCTTCAGCCAATTTTATGTGAAAACTTTAACATTCCACTCAAGATAGTTGGTATTGGAATTATGTAAGCTATATTTTTAAATTGGTTATTAGAGTAGATGATGATTTCCAAGAAGAGATTGCACTTACATTTTTCAAACAAATAAACTTGATTATCATCAAACTGAATAAGGCATATCCGTATCAGCTATCACTATTATATTTTTTTTTTATGAAAAGAAATTATATATATCCGATCATTATTTAAAAAATATACGGACTAATTTCAAGTCTACTTGTAGATACACTGAATGTAATCAATAAGCTAATGGACACTAAACGTAGATAGGTACCGATAAAAGTTAGTACAATTGAGGCAATTTTAAATTAAAATCGATCAACGATGAATACTTTTAGATGTCCCTTGTATAAAATAGAAGTTCCAATTAACCAGTTGTTTGGGTTTAAAACGCGGAGGAAGGTTGATCCCATGAAAAATCGATGACTAGTGATAGATGGTAGATTTAATTAAGGGAATTCAAGGCCTTTGAATTCTGGGGTTCGATAATATTGGCTAACAGACTTACGATGTGTAGACTGTTTCATTTCCAAGAAAGGGGATTGAATTTAATTGTATTGTTCTGAAATTTAAACCTTTGAGTTTCACAAACCGATTTGTGTTAAATAGAAGTAACTAATGGCTTTGTTTAATAGTCTATCAAAGAGACTCAAAGGTTCTTGCAAGAGCTAAGAAAAAAATAAGATAGGGTAAAATAGTTTTTGATCTGTATTTCATCTCGCATCTCTGTCTAACCGTTCACTAAATATAAAAATACTCTTGGTACCATATTGGATAATAATACTTTTCGGCTCGCCATGAGTTTACGTTTAGGTATACCCTGTGTCGCATGTCATCGTTGTCAATGCGGTGAGACAGTCGACAACCTCGGTCACCATGGCCTGTCCTGTAGCAAGAGCGCAGGGCGTATATCTCGCCACTCAAATTTGAATGACATAATTCGTCGTGCTCTTGTCACCGCCGGAGTACCAGCTGTTTTGGAACCCAATGGTTTGGTGCGCGGCGATGGCAAGAGACCTGACGGTATGTCATTGCTGCCTTGGAAATTGGGTCGGCCTTTGGTGTGGGACGCAACGTGCGTCGACACCCTTGCGCCGTCCCACGTTCTAAGTTCAGCAGCCTCTCCTGGCGCTGCTGCTGGAGGTGCGGAGACCCTTAAGCGGCGGAAGTATAATAACATTGTGGGTGATTATATTTTCGAGCCGTTTGGGGTTGAAACGCTCGGGTCATGGGGTCCGAGCGCACAAAATCTTGTCAAAGAACTTTCCAAACGTTTGGTAGAATCTACTCGTGATCAGAGGGCTGGTTTGTTCCTTGCACAGAGAATCGGCATAGCCATTCAACGTGGCAATGCAGCCAGCCTTCTGGGCACGTTCCCCGCCATTGACAGGGATGACGATGAGTTCTTTGACGCCATTTAGTTTTTATTTATGTAAGTTTTAATTTTAGTATAGTTAGAGTTTGTTCTTATATTAGATTTAATTGTGTGTTAAAAAATGTATTTCTTCAAAATAAAAGACATGTTTTCGTTTTATTCGTATAAAATATCACGAATGATGTAAAAAGTTCATTGGTTCGTATGGTATCGAAAAGAATGATCTTGATGTTGGGGTCTGAGTAAATACTCTTGATTCACACGAACTATGTCTGTAAGATAAAGCTAAAATTAACTATCCCCATAATATAATATACCTTAAAGTAGCAAACGTTTACTAAACTTTATTCTATGTCTAAAAGAAGTCAAACTATCTACTTTTTCGTCTATTTTTGTAACTAATCTAATTCGCAAAAAAACTCTAATTTATCTAATTAGCAAAAATCTAATCTAATCGATACTAATTATTGAGCACGTTATTCTATAAAGAACGGGGGACGGAGAAATTCGAATGACTTTACCTGAAAATTAAAACAAGTGAAAAGGTAGTTTTATAACAAGGGTGTGAAATGCATAGTGCCATAGTGTAGGTAAAGCAAATTATTATTTTACGTGAAAAATAATTATATGCACAGCTGAAACTAAAAAATAACGCCGTACGATTATAACATATTATTATTGCCATGATATACTTTGAACTTTTTATCATTCACATGTTATTGTTTGTTGCCATGGCAACAGCTATAAAAGCTTTTCAAGTTCACAAAGAATCTTGAGGCAGTATTGAAAACTCAGAAGGAAACATTAACGTTTCCGTGAATGCGGAATCCGCAGAAGCAACATGAGAACCCATTTTCCAATCACTATACTATTGACCTTAACACAAAGAGCCATTATACTGTGACAATGAAATGTAACGCCGAAGGTTAACTTTGTGTAGACTTGAAGTTTTTAAAAGAAATGATAAACATTTTATATATATAAAATTAATTTAAATTTCTTTTTTAAAATAATAAGGATTTAATTTTTAAGTTTGTTTCAATTTAATTGTTTATTTTACTTAGGAACATAATTTCATAACATAACATCGCTTTTTTAAGTTTTTTATTCAATTTATTTAATTTAAGCTGGCCTTATAACCACCTGGTTACCAAAGGGGTCCTAAGGCCTTCGTAACTAGCAGAGGACGTTAGCCTAATTTATTGGATAAAAAGGAAGAAGAACATAGTGACTTGGGATGCAAATTAGAAGCACAGAAACTGAATTAAGAATACAGAAGCGAAGACAAGAAGAGTGTTTCATAGCAAACACAGTAGTGTGCAATGCTAAAGTTATACCATGCATGTACTTACTTTGTTTGTTCTGAAATATTCTAACTAGCGACACCGGCGCCTGCGAATAGCAGCACTGACAACCCAGAAGCTTTAGGGTAATGTATAAACAACAGGAATGTTATGTACAGTATACGTATAATTCTATATGTAACGTTTTTGTTGTCTTAAATTGCTCTCCTCACAGCGCATCAAGATGGAAGACTGTCAAGTATCAAAATCTTTTGAGTTTGTAGTAATTTAAACTCTATTGCTTAGTGTTTAAATGTCATTTTTGAATGTTTAAATATAGGTACTTACATAAGTTAATGTAACATGTGTCTTATATTTTAGGTTTGTAATTGAAAGTCAAAATGTAAATAAAAGTGTATAATAAAAATTTATAAACAAACGTTGTTAGATTTAAATTGTATAACATACATATTTGACAGTTAGAGTCAACTTGATTAGTTTTAGTATAAGCAACATGAATTTATGATTAAGTAAATGCATTTTCTGAGATTGAACTTCATTTGTTTCATTTGGTACTTATTACTAAAATAAATGACTGGTTTTGTTTTAACAATTTTAAAACGAATATTCACTTATAAATAATGATTTGTATTTGTTCTTTATGACTAAATATATTAATGTAAAAGCGACTAAAACTATTTAACTATGCTTAATTACATTTGATCTCTGGTTCTTTATAATTATTAATTTAAATTAGTTTATAGACAAGCGGCAACTTGAAAGCCTCTATAGATTTCATTTGATTAGATTTTTTACTTAAATAATGCAGTTCTCAAAGCATTTCTATTTTTAATTGGCAAGATATTTTATCAAATTACATTTTACGTTTTTAGGTATAACACGTCACATATAAATACTATATTGGCTAGCAATACAACTTGTACTAAATCGAATAAAAAGCAAATGTCACAATAACTGGATATTACTTGAAATATGTATAAGTACGACATACAAACATGTGTATACGAGATTTGTATTATGTTGGTTAAAAGTACAGTAAAAATATGAGTTATGACTACTTATTTCTTTAAACGCCATAAAATGATTTCATTATTAGACAAATGCAGCAATGCATATTACAATATTAGCTAAAATTGTAATTTCCAACACTGTACTTACTGATTTTCACCCTCTTATATTTTTGGAAAATGTACTTCTACATAAATACATACTTACAAAATGTTTATCACACCTTATTTATAGACCAATAATTTCAATAACAATTTACAAGAAACATTAAAATAAATTGCAATTTTAGTCAATATTTATAAATAAGGTGGATGATGATAACATTTGCTAAACTAATCAGATCACTAATTTTGCACTAACTCAGTACTTTTTGTAGTTTATTCAGTAATATGGAGTTTAATGATAATTTCTACCTTGAGGTCTTCGGCACTGGGCGTAGGATCTTGCGAACAAAACCTTCTTCCTGGTATTCTAGGTTGCAGGGGAATAGCAGCTCTTGACCTCCTTGGTGGATCCATTTGTTTGACACTGCGAGGTTAGAAGGTATGAGTAAGATGTAGGATTTGGTACCAAAAATAAATGTACTGTTATGTGTACAGTACATTTATTTATGGTACCAAATTTATATTGAACATGTTTTAATCTTGATAAAGTCTTCTAAATTCTCAGACTCCCTGATTTTTTTTAATTTAATATTTAAATAATTACATCAACATTTTTATAATTTTGTTTTACAGAAGCTGCTTAATAGAAGCGGAGAAAGAGAACTTTACCAGAGAGACAATCCTTCAGGATCGTAGTAAAATTTTGCAGATGGTATTATGATGAATCAGTAATTTATGATTATTTATTGTGCTTATTGTCTTCAAATTTGATAAACAGCTGTGTCCTAATTTTCGTGTTTCCTCGAATATTACTCACTAGCGTAAAAGTATTTTAACGCATCCCTTTGATGATAACATTACACAGTCAAGTAGAAATAATACAAATAAATAAATGTTACTAAATGAGTATTCTAGCATTGAGTTTAGCATAATATATTATTTGTCACTCAAAATTATGAACAGACCACTAAAGAGATTTATCTGAACATTTTGATCTGAACGTTTTTTATTATTTTTATTGTAAAATGATTAATTTTAAATAAAAAATTGTATGTCAATTAAGTAACTCATTTTGAGCAAAAATTTTATTATAAACTGAATCTATACTAGATGTATTCTTCACTCCCGTTGGATAGATATTTCGGTAACACCCTACATATTTCTTCTCGTAAAAGGAATATACTTTTTTTTATCATTATCTTATGTAAGGTGAGGCTGCTGAGAGAATGCGTTCCTTACACATGTCAGTTGGTCTTGATTTATATGGGAGGTAAATATTGTTATATAAAACCTTGCATAATTAGTTTTGAATATTATATGTTTATAGGACAAATAAGTGATAGTATACCAGTTAATTCTTCCTCTTCGCCACATTTGTTGAGCACGACTTGTGAGGAAGACATTTTCTCAGCAGCTTTACTGTAGTGTATAACTTACCCCACTTAGACCCCTGCAGTACGGGGCAGGCGGCGTGTCGCGTGGCGAGGTCGCCCTCCCCGGACGGGTGCAGGTTCAGCCAGAAGGCCGCCGCGCGCTTCACGGGGAACACGCTGAGCCCCAGCTCCGTGAACACTGTGGCGCCACCTTGCGCTACGTCCGACATCTATGTGGAATTATAATAATAATGTATTTATAGTTATATGATTTGATATAGCTATGACAGACATAAATATACTAAGTTGATTTTGGTATTGTTTGATCTAATTATGTAGGTAAACGTGATGATGTTAAAGTACATTGGAATTTGAGTTTTATGTTTAGGTTTAATTATTTAAAATGCAAATATTTAAGGATAAAGGAACAACTAGTTTAAAAAATTAATACGAAGTGGTTGTCTTCTTCAGATTTAAATTAGGAGCTGGTTATTTTTTTTTTTATATTGGTTCGATATGTGTAATATATACCAAAGTGTTGTAAAATAATGTAATATATTTTATATGGAATAAAGATGTTGTTTGCTATTTTACTTACATAGAACAATACTGTAGCTATCCTGTTACCATTGCCTTTGGTGAATGCATTCTCCCTTTTCTGTTGAAAAATATATTGATATGTACTGAATTATCTTAAAAAAACACAAAATAAGGTTATTTGTAGTAATAAACAGATTATACAATTATTACTTAGTTACTTGCAGACACTAAGGTAAATCTAGCCAAACATGTGGCAAAAGGAAAGCGAGGCTTTTGGACTGTCCTCGGACAATATAGGCTTAAAATAAATAATAATATGATAGATGAGATGGACATATGTTTGTTCGCCTACTTAAACAAAAACTTCTGAATTTAGATGAAAATGCCCATACAGATAGTTCAAAATTGAATACACATAAGGTGCAATATAGATTTTTATAACGGGATCGTGTTACTCGCCGGTGTTAGGTCGTGTACTTACCCTAGCAAAATCATAATGCGGCTCATAATGCCCCCCAATGCCGTAGTTAACGACCTGCAGCTCTTCCGCCGAGTGCATGTCGAGGCCGGTCATGTGCGACACGCGGCGGGTGATGCGGGCGATGGTCTCGGACTCGGAGTCGCGCAGCCACGACGACTTGCTTATGCGGTAGTGGGCCGGGACCAACTCGCCGGTCTTAGGGTCGTGTACTACTGCGCGTTTGAACTGTACGAAAATAATGTTGGATAGTTTTAGATGTTAAAAAAGCTGTAAAAACATATAAATATAAAATAGTAAAATCTATAAAGGAGTAGTGTAAGTACCCTTTGTGTTGGATTTTTACAAATATGCAGCTATGATATTGCAGGCAATTTAAAGAATACAATTTATTTGCCAAACTGGTAATCAGTTCCGATGTGATTATTATTGTTTGCCAAAAGCATGTATTAAATTATATAAGAGAATAAAGAAAGAGCAAATAATTTACGCGCATAAACAAGTTTACTTTAGGATTAAAAAAGAGCCAAAATACAAGCCCACAAAAGTAGAGTCTTAAGGCTCAAATATAAGAGAATCATTTCACGTTGTTTATTTTTCTTACCCTCGGCTGTGCCATTTCCTTGATCTGTTCAATCTCTCCGTCGCTCAGCACATCGTGGAACACCACCACGTCAGGCTTGAGGTACATCATCTCCATCTTGATGGGCGCATAGCGCAGGAACGGGTGGTTCTCGGTGAGGTAACGGCATGTCAACCTATGAACAATAAAAGGGTGTTATGTGTGATGTAGGCTTTTACTGAAAAGGTGTATTTATCGAAAAGGGGTGAGAAGTACATCTGATATAGAGTTTACAACATTTTAGCTCAAATTGAAACCTGTATTTAGAGATGAAGTTTTAAATAGTTGGTGTTAAGTGTAAATCACTGTAAGGTGTACACACGTATGTGCGGAAAAGCAAAAGTATAATAAAAAAAATTCAACAATTTTTTGGCCTCATCACTCTATTTTAATCATTGTTACTTAGTTCTTTTAGTTTTTTTTTTTGAGTAATGTAAATACATATAATATTAACCTTTTAGAAATAGCTACAGGTATATCCATTTCGCCGCGGCACAGGGCCTCATACGCACTCCTTTCCTTTGCGTAATCGTCGGTCACCTCGGCCGGCTTCTCTTTAGGCTGATCAGAGTCTCCTGTCTCCTGTTGAACATCATTATTCTATAAATAAATAATTACATGATTATATAAATCATCTATTTCCAGATCAAACATGTCTTGAACAATTTACAGGAAAAAAAATGTGATTTGGATGGTGGCACATAAAAGACTGATGAATCTTCATAGGTACTACTATGAATATACAACTTTATAATTAGTTATGGACTTGAGCAGAGATTTTTGTTTTAAACAAGCTTTTGTCTGATCACATGTTTGATTTAGAATGACGTCACAAACTAAAAGTGTTTTCAAAATTTCAGATCATCAAAGGACATAGGACATAGGAGGTACATTGTATGTTAAATAAAATCTTGTATACACACCCCTCGTCGTTCCTTCCTAAGCCGGGCCTCTTCCTCGGCGATGCTCTTCTTGTAGTGCGGCACGTTGCCCTTCGCGCGCACGTGCTTCGGATCCACTGCTAATAGCTTGTTGGTCCAGTCTAAGGCGCTTCTTGTGTCCCCTGTAATATTGAATAGGAGATTAGTTATACATGTGTGTGAACGGAGCTTAAGGCGATTGAGCTTAGCGTAAGCCCACCGATTGATTAAAAATAGTGACAAAAATGTATAAGAGCATGAAAATGTATAAACATGCGAATTGTAAAAAAATAGTTGCTAGGTTTTTTTTGTAGACCCACATTTCAATTGTAGATATAGGCAATGTTCTTGAAACTAATAAACGTATTTAAACCTATGAATAATTAGTAATAACCGTGTAATATACCGTCTCAATCTCCCAATATTCGGTATCCAGGAAACCGAATTTTGCTCTTGAATGTAGTATTGTCATAATTTTTGGTCTCATATCTGTGCTTAGTAAAAAGTTAATAAATATCATAATACCAACCTAACAAATAGAACGAGAAGCTTATATACTCCAGTATATCAACTTCGGAGAAGGAGTACGGGACACTTTCTTCCTGATATTTGCGCAACGCTTCCATCATCCACGCACGGGCATTGGTGAAGTCTCGTTCATTGTATAGCGCACGGCCGAGCTCGTAGCAATCGCCCGCAGACATAGGGGTACTAGAAACGAATAAAAAACATAAATGGTTGAATTACAATATAATTGAAGGAAGGTCCAAAACAACGGGATGTGGAAAATAAAACTGGGGTCAGTAATGCGAAATATTGAACTACTCTACAGTGTGTTACAGGGTTCACAATCACATGTCCAAATAAAATATCAAATTTGGAATATTCATGATAATAATAATAATTTGTATATATTTAAAAATGTAAGTTACATGTTAATTGAAAAATAAAGAAAATAATAATGAACTTTGAAATAGCCTCCAAAATCCCAAAATTTGAAGATAAATCAAAAACTACACCACCATTTTCGTCGTTATTAATGGTGGCCTTTTGTATGATCATTTGGCAGAACCTGAGACGAAGCCGTCACTCTCACCCGCAAATTGGAGAAAAAAATTTTTTGGTTATAATTTATTTCTTTTTTTCGTTTTTTTTACTTTTTTGTAATTAGATATCGATACCTAACAACCCCTTAACGGATCAGACAGGGATTTTGAAACACGCTGTATAATAAAATCCGCTGCTATTTTTGTATTACGTATTTTCCACATTTATACATAAATAATTTATCAGCAGACATATTTAAATGGTCACAATGTACGATTAAGGGTTTCTTATCGCAATACTTTTTGTGGAAACAGACAGTAGATATTATTATGTTTTTGAGATTGAAATCTAACCCAAGTTACTTTATATGAATGAATCTCACGATAAAAATACACAATTTTAAATGATAATTAGTTATTCACCTCAGTGAAAATCTATTTTTAAACGTAATTAGTTACTTCTTAACTGTACATTATAGCGGTTTTTTTTATCTTGAGTAGGCATGAGATATTATTTTTGTAACCCACTTTTTTGTTTTTATACGCAAGAAATAATTATGTGATTTTAAACATAGACTTGTCGTCGCCGTCTGCCTATTCCGGTTAATCTCAAAATCAGCTTAACTGATATTGATAAAACTGCAGACACGGAGGCCTATTTTATTTTTAATTTATTCATAATAGATTCGAGTAAAAAATATATTTCTTTAAAAATTACCTGTAAGCGATGCCGTTCAGTTTCCCTTCAGCGAGGTCCTTTACATCCAAATTGTAGGTCTTCTGTAGTCTTGTAAGCGCTTGCGCAGCTCCGGTCAGGTCTTCCAAAGCTGGGTACTTTACATCGTCGTGGTTCATTGTTATGTTCTTTATGTACTCTGTAATAAAATATATATAATAATATGTAGGTACTATCTTTTAATGAATAATTTTTGTTTTGCATAGGGTCTTTTGGTTGACCTAAGCATGTAACAAAGAAT